>HG992014.1:12166012-14666012 GCA_905220435.1 Amphipyra tragopoginis | reverse complement strand
TCATTGTGCTGATAGTCGTTACGGCCAATGGTTTAATAGCCAAGAGCCTCGACCAACAACTAAAGAGGCTCTCGTTGGGCGGCTGGATCAAGGGCCTGATACAGAAAGCGGTACTTCTGGACACGGCGCGTATTGTTAGGAAGTTTCTCTCTTGAGGCCCTGACGACCGGTAGCTTGGACCCTGTTCCCGATGCCAGTGGGCTACTATTTTTTATATTTTTAAATGTTTTTATTTTTTGTATAGAAATATTTAAAAATGAAATTTATATGTTTAAAAGATGAAGAAAGGAAATAATAATGTTATTCATAATGAATAAAAGAAGAACTTTTAATTTATTTTTGAGATAGCATTTTTTTTCTGTTTTTACAAATTGCTGTTAAGTTTAATGATAAGTGAAGGAAACTTTTATTTAATTAAAACTTTATAATAGATTTAATTTTCATATTGCATTTTATTTAATTTTCCAGTTTTTTGATATGAGATGCTTAACTATAAAGACGTTAGTAACAATCGAAGTAAGAGTTACTTTTTTTTAGCTTAGGAAACAAGCGTATGTTTTACAAAAGTTTTTTTATTTTTCGGTAACACTTAGCTTAAAAGAGTCTTAAGTGCTTTAGTCTCTTCTTACGAAAGGTAATAATGTATAAATATTAAGAAAAGTCTTAGCTACAAAACAGTTAATTGATTTAGCGAGTTTATAGTTAAGCATTTCAGGGTAAATCTATCAAACATTACAAACCTTACATATTTAAAGAAAATGCTAAACTAAAGAGTCTCTAAGTGTAGGTTAGAGACGTTTTAGTGCGGCAATCAATGTCAAAAAATGTGTGTATTGCTTAACTAAACCAAAAATCCTTGTTTTTTAAATAATTTAAAGTATATTTCTGCGCAGAAAGTATCCTAAATGATGCAGGAAAATATTTTTTTTAATTATGTCTAACAATCACTGATCTATGTATAATAGTTTTCTAGAAACCACGATTCCCGCGTTTTTTGCGTTTTTCTCCAAAATCACTTTTTGGGGTTAACGTGGTTTTAGTTAAAGGACGGCAGTTAGTTTGTTGATATTTCTAAGCATATATGGCGGAGTGCCTTGGCGCAGGATCTGGGGACCAATTCGACTAATAGAATTGTTGCCAAACGCAAACGAACCACAACCGTTAGTCGGTTCTTGTTTCCGACAGCACATCTGACTTTTCGAATTTATGTGCGGATCAGAATTTTATTATTACTTGCGTTAACAGTGGAGGAAATACATTGTGAGGAAACCTGCCCACCTGAGAGTGCTCCAAATAGCTCTCTATGGTGTACGTAGGCCGCCAACACGCACCAGGCTAGCGTAATGGACTAAGGTGGAAGGCACGTGCTCTCCCGTTGCCGGTGTACATCGATTATACAGAGTCATTGGAAAAACATTAACAACCTCTTAAGGGTCATTATACTCATCATTATGAATAACTTTTACTATGGGACCAAACTGGAAATCGCAAAAAAAGAAAATCAGCTGTTCCCTACATTTATGTTCGCTTAACTCGTGAAAATGTAGGGAACAGCTGATTTTTTTTCGCGATTTCAGGTTTGGTCCCATAGTAAAAGTTGTTCATAATGATGAGTACAATGACCCCTTGAGAGGTTATTAATGTTTTTCCAATGACCCTGTACAAAGGGAGATTAACTTACCTATTAGAATTCTCCCTGCCCTTCTGGTCCTTGACTTAGGATCGTTTTTTTGTCCATTTTCAATTATTAAATTGCAACTACTTAAATACTATTCATAATTAAATGGCAATAGTCTATTCGTCCCACTGTGAATGATGTGCGTGCCTGTAAGTGACTTATTTACACAGCACGTTCTGATGAATGTATACAACACTATCTTTAGTATACACAAAAACCGAGACACTCCAACCAGATTTTAATCAGAATTACCGGAGTATGTATTTTTTTTTATAAATCTCCAAGTTACACCTTAGTTTATGTTGCGTTAAGTTCCCCAGTAGAGTGTGAAATGTGTGAGATGTGCTATGCAGGGGTTATCTAATACACGGAAACTGACCGAGCGGATCGTTTCAAGCCTCAAGGTGTATATTCCCGTCCACTGTTATGGGTAGAAACCTATTGAAAGAGAATTGAAAATATGAAAAAAAAAAATGTGGTGTAAAAACTATGTCAATTGATTCTCCTGGTGATTCTGAACAAACTAGTTTCAGGTTTAGTGTATACTAAAACTAAACTTGTATATCTGTATATTCATTTTTAAATAAGTTGTTGGTGTGCCTTTTTATAAATAAATCCCATCCTACAAAAATAAATCTTGTGTCCATCCCTGGTACCTACATGGTAATTCATTCAGTTATCAAGATAATGCAGTCCTTTACACTTCTCTATATTTACGAAAATCCCCCTTCTTTCTACGTTTCTCTAACCTCGACAATATTAAAACAATTCACTTCCCATATCACTTGCGTTAGATTGATTTCACAGCAAAAACGTTGGGGTATTCCTTCCTCATACAATGTCTTTGTCATCTATCTTACTTGATTAATACTTCTGTTTGCCCCTCGGGACGGAAAGGCTTTATGTACAGTTAACCAAAGAGATATACAGAGTGTTCCTGGAAGTATGGATCAAATCGAATAGGGGCGTGGGCAAGGTCATTTCAAAACTTAAAATAGTAAAAACTTGAGTAAAAGTTTTGCCAGACCAAAAAAGCCTTTGCAGTAAATGTTTTTTCTTATTGAACACGTGTTTCCTAGCTGCGTAAAAGTATTACCACAAGAAAGGCCTACTGTTCGCCAAAGTCCTGAAAAAAAATGATAACTCTGATAGTTTTTTTATAATGTTTTTTCAATGCGAAGTTATTGAAAAAAAAATAATAATAATTGGTCATAACTTTTGAACCGTAAAAAATTGAACCGACATTATCAGGGTTAAAAAGTTTGGAAATGACATTGCCCACGCCTCTATTCGATTTGATCCATACTTCCGGGACACCCTGTATGTAACTAATTGCATTCGTATTTTAACAGAGTTATGCATGTGTTGAGTAGCCAAGTCTTTGCCATTGCTTGTCTGACCGTGGCTTACGTATAAAAAGTTATTACGCACACAATTAAAATGACAATTGCCTACGGCATGCATTGATATCCAATGTTTGCTTGTTATACCTAACTTTTTTGTTGACTGTATAAAACATATTTCCCTTGGAACCCATTTCTGATTTTCAATTAATAATATACGTGTCGCTATGGAATTCAATATAAGGGAAATCGAGGCTACAGGCAATTTTCTATATGCTTTGCATTAATTCTCATGTGTATTGGTAACATCCGAGTTCGTTCTGCACTTTATCTGCCAAAATAATTGTTTTAAATGTTATCAATTTATTTATTACAGACATCTTATTGGTAATAGAAAAATCCATGCGCAATAAGTGCTAATTTTTAACAATTATTAAAACTTGTAATTGAGATATTTTAAAACTAAATAAGTAAATAAAATTAATAAAAAAATAGATTCATGAAAATACATCCATAAACATAATGATTATGATATATTACTGGCTATTATCAACGTCTTAAGATAACGCCCGGCTACTTTTAGAAACACTTTTTCGAAGCATAAATAAGTCAATTGTTGAGACATAAGTTAAGGTATCATTAATATAACAACCTTTCTCTCGTGTCAGCACGAGTTATACGAAAATAGCTCATGCTGTGGTGAAAAGATTAGCCAGTCAGCAAGGTTGGTAGCGGGGCTGACTGCCCAGAGTGCGCCGGACGTACTTAAGTATCGTCACTCATGGAGGCTCTCAAATCAAATCAAAAAAAATATTTCACATAAACCAATACAGGCGCTTATGAAAAGTCGAATTTAGGTGCACGGTTCCAATTAGTCGTTTCCTATGGAGAAGAACCGGCAAGAAACTCCATGGTTACTCTTTTAAAAAAAAGGATATCTTTAACAACTTCAGTAAATACAGTACTATGATTTATGATAGTCAAGAGAGAACAATGTAGTCTTGACCACAGACCTGTGAGTAATGTAATACCAAGTCTTGAGTACAAAAATTAACCAAAAAGAAAAAAAAAAAACACAATATAAATAATAGTAATTTACACAATGATATGTATAGGCAAATCCACGAAGTTCTCACATTTACAAAAGATAAAATGCAGCTAAACTATATAAAACAATTGCCATGATTAAATGTCATCAAAACTTAGAGAAAAAAGCTCTTTTCATGCACCCCAAATATAACGATGTGCGCGAGATAGTTTTTTCTATTAGACTGCTGTAGATGGTCCTAGGGGACCGTTTCTACGTAACCGGGCAGTTATTGGCGAGACCTGAACGATCTCCAGCCAAATGGGGGGAGGGAGAATTAAAATACTAAACCCAAGCTAACTACTTGTACTACACTAACATCATGACTACCTGCAACAACAGCACTACCTGGTTGTCGTAAGGAAGTCTCCAGTTTTTGTCTCTGTTCTTTGAAGTTTAGGTAAATTAGCTCACCTTTTTCCGATCACTGGCTATCACAGATAAAATTAGCATACGAGTCTATTTATATGCAAAGTTAGGCAATGGAAAACTCTACTATTAGTAAGCAAAACGTTTCTTTTATATCTGGATACCGTATACAGGGTTAGCTGGAAAGGGTGTTAAAGCACCCATAATTAATCACTTTTGTTCTTTAACTTTCCTCAAAAGTCAATAGTTTAAGAGCTGTTAAAAAATATCATAAAAATACACTAAAATCTCTTCAACTATGAGCAGCTGTGTATACATTTTAGGTCATATTTGGGGTCACAAATTGGAAGCTCTATTTTCTGAAGTCATAACTAAAGTAGGGTTGTAGAATTTTTGAAAAAGTTAAAATAATAATCATTTTGCATGGCAACAAAAATGATCGAATTTTAAAATTTTAACACCTGCTTTAAATAGTCATCAGTGATAATCAAGTGGCCTGCGGATTATTACTCCCTTTCCGACGAACCTGGTACACACCGTGGGCCCGAGATACCCGAAAGATTTTAACCTTCGATTCTGATGCCTAATTGGAGAAGAAAAGCTATATATATGTCGCAGAGCGAGCGTGTGAAATGTCAAACATCTTTTTTTTTTATTAATCATTATTTTCAAAATATTGCTAAACGCACTACTTCAATGTTTGGTTGTGGTGCAATGACAGATATCGGTATGATCCGATAACAATGTGTGTGGTCGATTTAGGACAAACAGGCTGATGAGGCATTCAGTGTGGAACCCTCGTAGAACTCTAACCTGTATTATTTGACTAGTTTGTCCTTCTTATTTTATGATCTTGTTTGAACTATATTGTGTTGTGACCTAGCTCATGTAACTAACAACTAATCTGAATACAAGTACTCTCAGTGGTCGAGAGTCTATGTTGGTTTTATTTACCATGCCCACATTGCCCCTGATAAGCAGACATCGGTTTAAACTGTAATGCTATAATCACTGCCACCTAATTCAATAAACCGAGAGTTTGTCTGCGACATATAGATTTTTGAAAAAAGCTTAATTTTCGAAATATTCATTATTTAATGAAATTCACAAATCGAAAAATATAAATGGTAACAAGTCCCAGGAACGCGGTGTTGCGACTTTTGTCATACCATACCCCTCTCGCCGTATGTCTTATTCGACGGGGAGGGTTGTGAAGTGAGAAGTTTCTTATCCACTCACACGATAATTTATAAATGTTGCCAGTTCAACCTAAGGTATTGTTTACAAGGAAGCTCTAAAGTTAATTTATTCTTATAGAAAAGAAAAACAAAAAAAAAAACTTTTTTTTTACTTTTTTCATCTTTTGTTTATATAACATTTGACTCTTAATAGCATCAAAAAGACGTGGTTAAGATCTTTCGGGTACCGCGGGCCCACGGTGTATAAAGGAATCGGGCATAAGTCCAAACAACAAATGAAAAATAGCTTCCTACGTACACATCATCATCTGCCTAGCCTTTTCCCAACTATGTTGGGGTCGGCTTCCAGTCGAACCGGATGCAGCTGAATATCAGTATTTTACATGGAGCGACTGCCTATCAGACCTCCACAACCCAGTAACTGGGTAATACGATACTCTTGGTAAGACTGGTTGTCAGACTTTCTGGCTTCTGAACAACAGTAACGACTGTCAAAGATCTACAAATGACAGCCGGGACCAACGGCTTTACGTGCTTTCCGAGGCACGGAGGAAACTCGCTATGGTAAATGGTCACCCATCCACAGACCAACCTCGGCAAGCGTGGCTTAACCCGGAAGATCGGTCTATGCGGCTGTAATTATTTAGCCACGAGCTTCCTACGTACGTTGTATTAATTAATTAACTCAAAGATATTTTGTCCTTGTGATGTCACACTGAAACACATTAGTCACTCCTTATTAATAAAGCTGTCAATAAGACCCCTGTATTTGTCGTATAGCCTTTAGCGATATTAATATAATCTGGAACGTCGCTTAGCTTAGGTATTAGTGTTGGCGAAAACGAAAATGATAGGCGTATCCCAGATCCCAGCTTTGCCAAAAATAGAATAAGACACTCATTTTTATTTTCTTTTATTATTTGTTTGAGCAATCATTCTGTTTGTGTTTATATTACGTTAGCTTGTTTATATTACGCCTTAAGCTCAAAAAATTCTGACATTGGAAACATGAACAAATCCCGGATCCCACCTTTGCCAAAAATATAATACTTTCTTTTTTGTTGCTTTATTGTTTTGGGCTAACACCCTATAGAGCTATGTCTACACCAGTACGCTTTTATGTTCATCTTGCGTCTTTATCTGAGGCATGCGTCAAGCGCCATAGCACATGCAATAGCGCATGCCTTAATACTAGTTCGACAAAAGCGTATGCCCCTAGCGCACGCTAATCCGTCTATTATATGTCGACTGACGACTGACCGAGGCGCATCGGTGTAGACGATAAGCTGCATGCGTCTTATGGCAATCAATATTGCACGCGCTTGACGCAAGACGAATTGAATGTTGAAAGCGCAAGATGAACATGAAAGCGCACTGGTGTAGACATACCACATCATTACTTCTGTACAGGGTGTAAACAAATTCACGTAATTCCTTCAAATCGCGTGATCTACTGGTGACACTGAGAGACCATGTATGGGATTTTATGAGAAGCAACAAAAAAAGTTTTCGGAAGAAAAAAGCATGGTGTTATGTATCTAGGTAATTTTAGCGTCCCAAGTTAACTGACTGCGCAGAGTGACATCGTGCTAGCCGTGCCCGCCAGCTGTATCGCAGTGCTTTCATTAATTTATGCGGAATGTTCTACGAGATAATTTTCTTTGATTTTTTTTAAAATTTTTTTTGTCGTGCTTAGTCCTGTGCGCGGTTAATCTACACATATACGAATTCGTTTATACCTCGTAGTTATAATATGGCAACTTTTAAGCCCTCAAAATTATTCAGACACCAGCTTTTGCCCGCAGCTTCGCTTGCGTGAAATTTTGAACCCGTTAAGTGACGATTTTCCATACAAACTTTCATCCCATATTTAACTCCATAAAGGGTTGAATTTCAAAAAATCCTTCCTTATTCCTTGTCTACATTATAAAGGGAACCTCTATGCAAAATTTCAGTTTTTTAGGTTCAAGGGTTTGGGCTGGGCGTTGATGAGTCAGTCAGTCAGTCAGTCAGTCAGGACTTTTCATTTTATTTATATAGATTACATAAAATGCTTGGCATCGGTGACGGGCAAATCCAAGATCCCTTTGCCAAAAATAAATGTAACCTACCTACACCCATTTTTGTACGTTCATTATTGCCTTCGGTTAACCCTGTCACTTCTAATATTGTGTTATATGGCAACTCTTAGGCCCCTAAATGGCTAAGGCATTTCATAAAATGTTAGGAATGCTTCGTAAGGGAAAATAAGGAAATAACATACAATTTCACCAAAATTACACTAGTGCTGACACAGGATTTCATATGTAACGCTTTCGCTTTTTAAGGTTCCGTAGTCAACAAGGAACCCGTACCTATAGTTTTGCAACAGTGTACCTACTTACTACATACAGTGGGTCAACGCCCATACATTTGACAGGTCCTATGAAATGTCAAAATTATGTAGGGGCGGAGGTTATGTCCCAAGTATGCAGTATGGCTACTCGGGACATAACTTCTGCTCCTTCACCCCGCAACCCCCCGCACGATTGCTCTGCGGCAATGTTCTACGTTGACGACTGTAAGGAGTAAGATATAGGTAGACTGTGGTTTTGCCATGTCCGTCCGCCTGTCCGTCTGCCCGTCCGTCTAGAAAGCATTTGGCATAGATATACATATTAATCACGCCGATTTTATTTTATTTTATCACTTTGGTAAAATAAAATAAATATACTACATAAAAAAATAGGGTGCCTCCTGTACACGCAAAGTGGGGATATTTTTTTTTCTCGTCTATGTTGTGTCTGTGTTTGTAAACACAATTTTTCGATTTCGGGATCCGTTTCCGATATTAATCTTTAAATTGCAAATTTTTGTTAGAGTCTACTGCCCCCCCCCCCCCCCCCCCCTGTCAGCTAAACGGTTAGTTTTGGATATGTGAAAAAATTCACGGTAGTAGTATATACAACGACGGAAAACTATCACCGATAAGTAGGCTTTACAAGTTTCCGAGTAAAAAATGTACTAGGAAAAGTAAAAATGTCGTACATATTCCATTGACAAAATACTAAGCCCTCCTCTTAGTCCGCATTAATGTGCAACTGCAGAACCCTATTACTTCGCGTGGCCTGACACGCACTTGACCGGTTTTTTCTGTATTTTAACAAAATCTCAGCACACAAAATAGTTGAACGTTGACGTTTCATCGCTTTGGCAAAGCCAAGTTATTCAAATATTATTTTTCGTTCCTCGAATCAAATGACATCCCAGAGGGTTTGTTTACCAAATTCAGGGGTCACAAACTCGAGGTTTTTTAACAGAGTGTTTTGGAGTCGTTTTATTTTCAGTCCGCCTTTGTGAATGAGTGTACTATTGACTTTTATTATCGTTTATGTTTGTGTTGAGTGATATTTCGGTTCAAATGGAATTGCTATTTTCACGGAGTTCTCTGTCGGGAGTTTTCTTTTTGGAATGGGTACGTTAAATGTAATATTGTAGCATTTTTGTTAGTAGGTTTGTGGTTAGCTTAGGATGAAATTGTAAACAGGTTTTATTAGTCTAAAGCAGAGATTCCCAGGCTTTTTTTCTCATAGACCACTTTCAAATTTTGCTGGTTCCGGTGGACCTCCTGCAGCTACATTTCTACCATATTACTATATAAAATGTGAAGATTAGATCTTTTTGTCGCGCCAACGTAGACCCCCATCGAGTCCCCCGTGGACCCCTGGGGGTCCACCTGGATCACTTTGGGAACCTCTCTAAAGTAAGATCGTAACAGCTATTTTAAAATAAGAAAATTAAATCTCGAATCAAATTGAATTGATGCGCTCGTGGGTGATTTTCAACCGTGCGGATCATATTATTTGCAAGGTTAAGCCGCGCTTGCCGCGGTCAGTCCGTGGATGGGTGACCGTTCGTTACACATCGAGACTTCCATGCCTCAGAGAGCACGTTAAACCGTCGGTTCCGGGTGTCATACGAATACCTATGACAGTCGTTACGGGTAGTCAGAAGCCCGAAAGTCTGGTAACCGGTCTAACCTTGAGATATCGGCATTGCCCAGTAATTGGGTTGCGGAGGTCTGATGGCAGTCGGTCCTTGTAAAATTCTGGTATTCAGCCGCACCTGGTTGGACTGGAAGCTAACCCTAACATAGTTGGGAAAAGGTTGCGGTACGTTCCCGCCGAGGCACGGAGGGATCTCGATATATAACGAATGGTCATGGACTGACCGCGGCAATCGCAGCTTAACCTTGTAAATCATATGATCCGCGCGGTTTATAATTAGCCACGAGCCCCTCATCATTCTTCTTACTTCACATGCTAAAAATTTTTCGTGAATTCATTAAAATGTTTTTGACTATTCTTTTTCACTATTTCGACTTTATTTTCTTCCCATATAAACATTCCCCTATCGCATTACCCACGCTAACGCGGCGTCCTACGGCGATCTAGAAAAGACGCGAAGCGGCGCGGCGCGACGCGAAAACAACAAACAGTCGATACCTATTGAAGTGGCCTACGTGACCAAACGCACGTGAAGTGCGGTGCGGCGCGGCGCGAAGCGAAGCGAACGGGATCAGTTGACTTGATATTTTCACGCCAACTGGATGCGGTGCCGTACAGTGCTACTGAATGGTGGCAGCGCACGCGGCAGGCGGTTTGCGAGCTCGTAAGACAAAGCCGCCCTTTCGCACCGCATCGCATTGAATTTGCGTGTCACCGCATAGGATCGCTTAGCAATTCGCGTTCGCGTTGAACCGCCTACGTAAGACGCCGCGTTAGGGGTCAATTCATACTGGGGTAGTGTCGAAGCGCATCGAAGTATTAATCTGAAACTTAATATAGAAAATTCACCCTTATCTCCACAACGTAATGCACATATTTCTTCTGAGATAAAAAGAAGACACGCGAACTCGCGCGCATTCGACGGAATTCGCGCGTCTGAGCGCGACCAAGAAGAAGAAGAAATATGTGCATTGTGGAGATAAGGGTGAATTTTCTATGTTAAGTTTCAGATTAACGCTTCGACTCTGCGGTAGTATGAATTGACCCTTCGCACTACCAAATACGACATCATACTACAATTCAGACATGTTTCAAGAATGATTCCGCTTTTATTATTTGAGTTATTGATATAACAGCTTTTGATGTCTCCACACTAATGCCAAGCTTGTGCCAACAGTATAATAGGCTCGTCAGCATGAATATCGGTATTTGTATTCATAACAGCATTCATCAAGTTCTGTATACGGAATTTGTAACAAGAATCCGTCTCAAAATTAGAAATGAAATTCCAAAGAAATATTTATTTCGTGTTACTTACAAGAGTTTTTAGAACACAAATAACGGAACAACCATATTATTTAAATCAAAGAAGACTGGGCTAAAGTGGTCTACCGACCAATAGCGGTACGGTTTTGGTCTTTGCGTAGGGATACCTCCACTATACCCTTGCGCAAAGGGGTTGAGGAGGAACGAGATGTAGTGTACCTCCAACCAAAGGGAGTATCCTCCAAGCAGGCGGAGTCTTAAAGGTTATTTTTTTTTCTGTTGGACTGCTGTATGTTGTCCTACGGGACCATTTCTACGTAACCGGGCAGTTATTGGCGAGACCTGAAGGGTCTACAGCCAATGGGGGGGGGGGGGGGGAGTAAAATAATTAACCTAAGCTATCTACACACATCAAAAGTGTCTAGGGATCAACATATATTTTTGCAATAACTTTTCTCCTGATTGATATTAATTAAAATTTTCTTTAAGGATTCATCAAATCGACGGGTCCTACGTATACTAGTATAAGTGCAAAAATCAAACTTTACAGAAGAGCAGTTTAAAAGTTGGAAAGCTTTTAAATTTGACATAATACAGTAGAAGTATTTGAAATTTTGGAATGGACCATACCACACCATTTGAAAATTTCAAATATTTCTTTTGATTTACGTCAAATTTAAAAGCTTTTGAACTTTTAAACTGCTCTTCTGTAAAGTTTGATTTTTGCACTTATACTAGTATACGTAGGACCCGTCGAAATAAAGTGTTTTCGTTTGTCACAGTAACGATAAACCAAGTCACCTTTGCATTAATAAAGAAATTTGCCATTTTCCTAATAAAGGGATTTTTGACATTTGAACCACTAACACAAAAGTTCGAAAAAAAGACTGAAATAACAGTTTTCTTTAAAATTTTATTGGGTAACTTAAACAATTAATAATCCGTGTTTCTACCGCGAACACTAACAACACAAGAACATCGGTTTGGCATACTCAAAATGAGTTCATCCAAATCACGCTGTGGAATGGCCGCCCATGTTCGTTGCAACAACAAAAAAAGGTCTTCTTGCGACTGGATACCCTCCATATTCGGCAGAGCTCTTCTCTGTAGCATATCCCATGCATGCTCAATCGGGTTCAAGTCTGGCGACTGAGCAGGCCAGGGCAGGACATTGATGTTAGCTGCGGCGAGAGTCTGTCTTACAACTCTTGCGGTGTGCGGTCGTGCATTATCATGCATTAACTGAAATAAGGGACCGATTTGCGCTTGTAGAGGAACGATGACGTCTGATACAATCGTCTCAGCATAAATTTGAGCGTTGAGGTTGCCTCTGATCCAAATCAACTCAGTTCTTCCGCCGATCCAAATACCCGCCCATACCATGATGGTTCCACCACTATAAGGATGGACTTCCTGGCAGGATTTTAATCGCTGTTGGCGTCCAGGGGTTCTCCAGTGTCGTATACGTCTTGTATCCGGTCTCATAACAAAACGAGACTCATCAGAAAAGCACACGAAACGCCATTGTTCTTCTGCCCAATTTCTGTGTCCAAGAGCCCATTGATATCGAATCCTACGATTGTGCATTGCTATAGGTGGTACCCGTAGCGGTCTTCGGGAATGAAGGTTCACTTCATGCAAGCGGTTTCTGACTGTTTGGTCGCTAATTAAGTTCCCTGAAGAGTGATGAAGCCTCACGGCTAACATCATGGCGGTTATTGTTGGAGCTCTTCGAGTTAAGATTTGAATGTATCGGTCTTGTCTCCGTGTGGTGCAGCGATACCGTCCTCCATGGCGCTCAGCCACGGTACCAGTGCTTCGGTAACGTGTCCAAAGTCGGCTGATAACACTCTGACTTGTATTCAGAGCTAAAGCCACAGTACGTTGCCGGGAACCAGCTTCTATCATTCCCACGGCTCTGAGCATTTCTTCCCTGCTTAAATGACGTCGCCGCTCCATAATAACGTTGGTTTTAATCAGTAGTAGGGAAACAGTAGCACTAATAATGTCTTCAATGCGTTGTATGTTTTTATAGGGAAAATATTGACAGCTGATTTTCATCTTTTACTCGAATTTGATTCACAGTTCCTGATTCAAATTATGAAATGCACCAAAAAGGATCCATATAAATTTATAAAATCATAAATTTATTACAAAGCCACATCTCAATCTCAAGAAATCCGCATAAAAATGCTTGATCCCTAGACACTTTTGATGTGTGTACTTATACTACACTAACATCGTGACCACAACAACAGCACTAACGGACCTCGGCTTAGGGCGTTGCTGGCGGGAACTTTAGGGGGGGGGGGGGGGGGGAGACAGCTTGATGAGTACCCTACCAACTATCTGTTAGGGATGTTGGGGTTTAACTCTTTGGAGGTGAGAAGAAGCTCTGATCAGCTCACGGTAGCCTGTAAAGTCCTACGGGGACTAATCGACTGTCCTGAACTCCACAGCCTTTTATGCCGACTGTTTGTGCCCGACAACTACCTTGGACACCGTCAGAGCCGCCGGCGCAATCTGTTTGCCCTACCGTCATCCAAAACTGTCGCCAGAGCTGAATCTCCTGTGTGTCGTATTCTTAAGACGCTCAACGCCCTTTTGTCTGCCAACCCTGATTGTGATGTGTTTGCGGATGAATGGAATAAATTAATGCGTTTAAGTCTGGCGTTTTGTGAGAGGAAGTATGCAAGAGTGTCCACTGTTCCATGTTAGTTTTAATTTAAACCATTAATTGTTGTCTACTGAGTGTTTTACTTTTATGTTTTGTTTTCTTTTTCCATGTTAATTATTGTAATTGGTGTTATACCGTTTTAATTAACTATAATAAATAAATAAATAAAAATAAATGAGGGCTGAATTATCGGTGTGACTGCGGAGTCTGAAGAGACGATCGGCTCTACGACGGGAGAGCTCGGTGGATCGTGACCGGCGGCGGTGGGACGTCGCGATGGGCCTCGTCGGCGAGGACGGTATGCTGGACGGCGGCGGGCGTTGTGTAGTGTGCTGGTCAATTTACTCGCCTCTTGGAGGAGGGTTATTTCGTCATCGGGTTCTAAAAGTGTGTGCCTGGGACGGCGAACTTTACTTATGAGAGAGGGACGGTAGTCGGCCACTGCGGCGACTAGGGGGTTCGGATGGAGGAGGGCCAACGGCCCATTCTGTTTCCAGTACAACCGGATGGGGTTGAATTTCGGTATTTTTGCTATACTGTAATAAAAAATCATCCCCCACATCTGTAAATACGATACACCGTTCTGTTGACGTCAATAAGTTAAGACTCAAAACTGAACCGATTAAAAATAACCAAAACCATATTTTCCTTCTCCAAAACTAACGTAACAACGACAAAACCTTTCTATTCAAATAAAAATCTTGTAAAACGATACCAAACAAAAATACATCGAGACTGACCGGGCAATTACGGGCCTTGCAAACTAAAAAGGTAAAAAAAACCGGGCGAGTTCATTAGTATTTCCCGTTTTGCCGGACAAAGTTCTACCCCGTTCCGGAACGGGGTAGAACTTTGTCCGGCCTGAATTTGTGGGGGCCCCCACAAATTCTGGATAGCGAGAAACGCTGACGGGCTTAGAGTGATCGAATGAAACGAATTCTAAAATTGAAATAAATTGGATTTCGTTTTGGTCTAAAGTGTGTCATGAAGGTTGGATCAATTGGAATAAACTTTTTTTAAAACCATGTGTTCTTATTTCGAATTGAGTTTAGAATGGTAGTGCTAAGCAAATAAAAGAAAGTTTCATGTGAAGTTTGCTGTTAGAGCTGGGTCATTGACGGGTTTTTGGTTAATGTAATTTAACTGTAAATCATTATGGGGGTATTTACAAAACTGCTATTAATTAGCTGTTTTTCGGCACATTTTCCGATCAATCCGTGAAATTTAGCTAGATGTTATGGTAAGCTACGGATAGACTACGCTTTTGTCTAAAAATTGTAGATAAAACATTTTTAAATTTGTTAATTTATAATTAAATAATATTAATTTTTCGTAGCCTCCTCCCACGAAAATACTGAAAATGGGGTGAGTTTCGGTACATTTTCCTGAAGAATTCAAGGGTTTTAATAAATAAATACAATACCATTAGTTAACAGACATATTAACGTTAAAATGGTAGAGAAAATAAAATAAGAAAATTGTTGGAATATGCACAGGAAAATAAAAAATCATTTTGATTTTTTTTCATATATTTTGCTAGGCCGATGAACCTTAACTGTGTGAAAATAAAGTTGGTTTTCCATCTGTCATTTTACTGTCAGCCATCATTGTGAGTAGACTCGAGTCGCTGGACAGCAGAAATAAGCGGTTAAATAGATCCCTCGACGGTCACAAACATTTGATTTGACCTAACTGGAAGATAAAGGTACGCTGTGTGTGTGTTGGTCGTCCGCATATCGTAATTATACTTTTTACCTACGCTTTCTGCAAACGCGTCCTTAATGGTCAATAGATTAAAAAAGCTGTTAAATTATTGACAGGTTTTTTAATGTTTATTCGAGAAAGCAGAAGAAGAATCGTTAGGGTTTTGCGTCAAATTATGTCAACGTTTTCAATCATTAACAATTTTGTTGAAAATAATTTACTTCTTCTCTCATGTCGCCCGAGTTATTTGACAATAAATAGCTCATGATGTGGTTAAAAGATTAGCCAGTCAGCAAGGTTGGTAGCGGGGCTGACTGCCCAGGGAGCGCCGGACGTACCATCGTATCGTCGTCATTCGTGGACGATCTTTTAATGCACCCCAATTTTTTACTGAAATTGCCTAATGCAATTTGGGCTAATTCGTTGACGTAAATTAACCCTTAATAAGGCGAAGAGAATAATTATTTCTCATCAAAATTTTTGGAAGATGTCGCGAAAGCCTCTTTTTAATATTTTTTCATTATGATATTGGCAATATAAAAAAATACATTTTTTTAACAGAAAATAGAAATGTCGCAAAAAAAAGATTGTTCTATTGTCTATAAAAAACGCCAAATAGACTGTTCTTTGCTCTTCTTAAAACCGTAGCCCTATTATGGGTTAACAGCTTCTATTTCCCACCGGTTTTTTCATTTAAAAATAACAATTAACTCTTTGACGAACGAAAAGTCGCTAAAAAACGGGTTATTGATTCAACGACCATCTCTAGTAATTGTTCTGGGGTTGAAAGTGATCCCGTTATTGACGATAGCTTCGCCCCCAATCAAAAGGGATCAAATACCCTCATTAACGATCTGTGGTTGTGCCGAATATTGTCTGAGGATCGATGCGGCTCGTAATAAATTAAATCGATTTAAAATATTGACATCGTTATGTCAAAATAACGACGGTGATAAATACTTTTAATGCCGTATACAAATTTTCATCAACCTAAAAAGATCATTAAGTTTTCAGTGGCCTACTAACGTGTTTATTTTCAATATATAATTATATTGAACTCATTGAATTAGTTTCCCGAAACAACATTACATGACAAATAAATTAAATTACTTTCACGATGCATTTTAAAGCGCAGTTCAGTTCGGTTTGCTATGTAATCGAGTTATTTGACGGCGATCCGTCGGGCAACGGACGGGGTAGAAGTGAGGCGCAGCGGGGACAGGAAAATCGTGCGATTTGGCTCTGAGAATTGCTCAAGTTTATCGCGAATAGCAAGCCAATACTTTATAGGATAGCGTAGTGTAAACGTGTCCATATAAAATTTATGCTAAGCGATATTGTTGGCCTATACAGGGTGTTAACGAATTCATGTAATTCCTTAAAACCACATGATCTACTACTGGTGTAGAATGGCCCCGCACGGGATTTAGATTGATTAAAAATAAAAACTTTTTTTTTCATGCGGTAGCGGTAATTGGTCATATCTAAACCACCCAATAAGGAATCAGTAATAAAAAAAGTTTATTTTTTTTGCAATTTTTTTTTATTTGTTTGATCGTTTCGATGCCACGCATAAATTAATGAAAGCACGGCTACACGGCTGGCTGGTACGACTAACGCGATATCGCTCTTTGCAGTCAGATAACTCGAGGCTCTAAAATGACTCAGAAGTCAGAAATAGAAAACCAAGTTTTTTTTAAAAAAAAAAATCAGTTGGTTTTCAGAAATACCTATTTAGGGTTAATCTGTGTCACCAGTAGATCACGCGGTTTGAAGGAATTACACGAATTCGTTAACACCCTGTATACAATATCTGCTACAGACTTCTTCTTCTTCTATCGTGTCGGCACGAGCTATACAAGAATAGCTCATGCTGTGGTGAAAAGATTAGCCAGTCCGCAAGGTTGGTAGCGGGGCTGACTGCCCAGGGTGCACCGGACGTACTGAAGTATCGTCCCACTACTGGGCATTGGCCTCTTATCAGAATAAGAATGGTTTAGGCCTTAATATACCACGCTGATCTAGTGCAGGTTGGCCGACTACATAAGCATAGTCGCGCGGTCAACCGGCGACAACGTTCGCCGCCGTCCGGCATACCGTCCTCGCCGACGAGGCCCGTCGCGACGTCCCACCGCCGCCGGTCACGATCCACCGAGCTCTCCCGTCGTAGAGCCGGTCGTCTCTTCAGACTCTGCAGTCACACCGATAATTCAGCCCTCATCAAGCTGTCTCCCCCCCCCTATGTCCACGCCAGCAACGCCCTAAGCCGAGGTCCGAGTCCCACTAGGGGTCGCCCTTAGTGCTGTTGTTGCAGGTAGTCATGATGTTAGTGTAGTACAAGTAGTTAGCTTAGGTTAAGTATTTTACTTCCCCCCCATTGGCTGGAGACCCTTCAGGTCTCGCCAATAACTGCCCGGTTACGTAGAAACCGTCCCCTAGGACGACCTACAGCAGTCAAATAGATAAAAAAAAAAACAGTCGCCGTCGACCAAATCTCCGTGATAGTTAGATAATCGAAATTTTCACAGATGATGCTTATCAGCAGGCTTACTCCCGACAGCATCGAGTTTTGAATCGAGTCGACTTAGTGTCAATTCTTACTCTTGAAATCGACAAAACTGCACGACCGTGCTGAGGTTTGATTTAAAACTAACAAATATCAAAAACAGTCGTTAATTTTCATTCGAGTCGATGCACAATTGTGCGCTTTTGTCGATTTCAGGAGTAAGAATTGACACTAAGTCGACTCGATTCAAAACTCGATCCTGTCGGGAGTAAGCCTGCTGTTGCCGCTATAACAAAAAATACTAAAAAACAGAGTAAAATTAACATTTAAGGGGGCTCCCAGCTCCCATACAAAAAACGTGATTTTTTTGCCTTTTTTATAGATAATGGTACGGAACCCTTTGTGAGTCCGACTCGCACTTGGCCGGTTTTATCTTTAATCGCTAGTTCCATTTAAAAGAATCTGAAAATGATGGAACTAATGTAGAATATTGTTCCACATTTCAGGCACTTGTGTAATTTTTAAGGGTGTAAAAACTCTTCTTCTTCTTCTTCTTCCTGCCCTATCCCATGTTACTTGGGGTTGGCGCAACACGTTTTCTTCTTCCATTCCGTCCTGTCAACCGTCATGATATCACTGACACCCTTCTTTTTCATATCTTTCTTCACACCATCCATCCATCTTTTCTTTGGCCTCATTCTTCCTCTCCGTCCATCCACATTTATATTCATAACTCTTTTCGTCACATGCGTTTCATCCCTCCTCTTACCATGCCCATACCAAGACAAACGATTCCATTTCAACTTTTCTGTGACTGGCGCTACTTTCAAACTTCCTCTAATATACTCATTCCTGACCTTATCCATTCTGGTCACTCCACACATCCATCTCAACATTCTCATCTCCGCTACATGCAATCTTTTTTCATCCGTCTTCTTCACGGCCCAACATTCCGATCCATACAGTACGACAGGTCTTATCACGGACTTGTAGACTTTCCCCTTTAACTTGAGAGGCATCCGTGGGTCGCAAGTTATTCCAGTGACCTGTCGCCATTTTAAGGGTGTAAAAACACTAGAGATAAATACACTTAGTTTTTACCTCTAGTGAACTGAGTCGGGCACATACCAGGGGGTTAATTCTACCAACAGAAACTATTATCAATTACAATTGAATCGTTCATTCAGAGAGTTTTCGTTTACAAAAACTGTCAAAATGTTTCGTTTTGTTTTTTGTCAAATAATTTGATAGTTTTTGTAAACGAAAACCCTCTGAATGAACGATTCAATTGCAATTGATAAAAGTTTCTGTTAGTAGAATTGGCCCCCTGTACGGTAGCAAACGGTCCAGTTTAACTTCGGAATAATTTGCATAGAGCTGAAAATTGGCACAGAACTTAAATACAGCATTACAAATGAACTGTCAAATATTGATGCCATTTTTGTAGAGAATTGCATAATCTACAACTTTGTTTAAACTATTATGACGATAAAAATTACCGTTTAAAGAATATTTACGAATAACTGTTTTTTTTACTTTTGACATTGACTTACTTTTTTTTGCAGAATTGGGATCGATGAGTACTTTTGATTTGTAATGATGTTTTCAAGGTCTATGCAAATTTTTGGCTCTATGCGAATTAAACCGTTTTTTTGCCTTTTTTGTCTCGACTATAACTCTTTTTTTTTAAGTATGCGAAATCTTCGAATTACTTCTTCCGCAGAAGCGGAAGGGAGTGTCAGACTATTACTACTTGTACTATTTATTCTGTGCTATTATTGACTAAAACCCATCCGTGTTCCTCCTAATGCCCTTTGCGTTCCAGGGCCGCGATAACTCTTTTGAACAAATTCCGCAACCCTGACACTTCTTCTATCGTGTCGGCACGAGCTATACAAGAATAGCTCATGCCGTGGTGAAAAGATTAGCCAGTCAGCAAGGATGGTAGCGAGGCTGACTGCCCAGGGTGCGCCGGACGTACCGAAGTATTATCACTCGTGGAGGCTCTTTTCATGCACCCTGACACTATAACCCTACTATCCTTTTCTCACCTGTGTATCTGCTATCACAGAATAATATTATCACGTGCGTATACGTAGTATTACGTACAGAAATCAGGTGTGGTTTTAGTACGTATGAATTCTTCCTTAGACTCAGCCCTCGGCCCCTGCCGCAATACTATAAAATCAATCACTTAAATTAATCTACCACAGACAAAACCCAACCATTTTATTTCTATATTCCGTACCCATTTACCCAAACAAGGGCACTATTCTGTCAATTTTCCGGTGTCACCCCCAATCTCGGCCGCCATCTCTAAGGAGCACTTAAGCGTATGACATGCCTTTACGACCGATCCTGTGACATCTGCCGGGACTGACCGCTTTCTGAAGCTACTAGAAACGCCCATCTAGTTACGAAATGGGTATTGTATGTACTCGTATGTGTTAGGCTGGACCACGAACAAAATTATTTTGGATGTATTTGGCATGAAAATAATAGCTTTACTTCGAAATGGTTTGCGAAAATTACGAGTACTTTTTTTAGTGTTCCGTAATCATAATCATTTATTGCATTCATGTAGTTTATAACTTGTTACAAGTATAATATTTGGTTTCCCAACCCTGCTAGGGCACAGCAATATAAGTAAAGTGCTACAGTATCACAATTATAAAACAAACCACTGTGATATAAAAAAATATTAATTTTAACATGTGTTTCATGTGTTATTTAAATAAGTAACTGTCATGATATAATATAGGATAGGTAAGAACAATTAATTGGTCATCATTTCCATTCATAAATTAAAATAAGATAAAAAATTAAATTAAAAATAGTGATAACAATAATAATCCGTAAATCCGTACCCAAAGGGTAAAACGGGACCCTATTACTAAGACTCCGCTGTCCGTCCGTCTGTCCGTCTGTCACGAGGCTGTATCTCATGAACAGTGATAGTTAGACAGTTGAAATTTTCACAGATGATGTATTTCTGTTGCCGCTGCATCAACAAATACAAAAAAAACAGAATTAAATAAAAATTTAATGGGGCTCCCATACAACAAACGTGATTAAGTGGTACGGAACCCTTCGTGCGCGAGTCCGACTCGCACTTGGCCGTTTTTTACACCTAAAGTGTGTACGAGGTTGTCTATTAAATTGGTGTCTCTTCTGATATACAGGTTGAATTTTACTGGGCATGGATAGCCATATTCGAAAGTATAGGGACGGAAAATGCTGAAAGGAGTCTCAGAGGCCATTTTTATTAAAACTAAAACTGTATACTGAGCTTACAAATACAACAATATCCCTAGCCGGGAATTGAAAAGGAAGATTTTGAAAAAAAAAACACTCCCGGTTTTTTGTACCATCAAATAGAGTCGCTTAAAAACATCAAACTCTGGGAAGTAACGTTTAATGGAAAACTAAAGGAAAGATACCTACAGGTATCTAATTATATTTGAAACTTTACTGATATTCAAAGGAAATAATCAAACTACGATCAAACTCAACACCTACAGCTATTACAAATTACATATTATTATGCTTTACTTGCGCGTAGAATTAGCACGCTGAAGTGGAAGTGGGCCGGTCATGTCTGCAGACGAACAGATGGTAGATGGAGCAGACACGTGTTAGAGTGGAGACCGCGTTTGGGCAAACGTAGTGTGGGACGCCCTGCGGCACAATGGACCAACGATTTGAAACAGCTGGCTGGCAGCGGATGGATGCGGGCTGCCCAAGACCGGGATGGTTGGCGATCTCTGGGGGAGGCCTACGTTCAGCAGTGGACGGCAATAGGCTGATATGATGATGCTGCTGTACTTCATCGTTATTATTTCAACTAGTCATTTACTATCACTTACAAAACTTTATCGAAAAGAGCCGGCAAAAAACTCCATGGATACTCTCTACAATAAACGATTAGCACAAGCATACTTACCGCAGGCATACTTGGCAAGTTTACCGCAAATAAACATATTTTCTTTCTTATTATTATAACTTTCGTGAGACACATTCATATTTATGATTAGTTACGGTTTACTCATTGCATTTTTCGGGATTGCCCGACTAGTTTCGGACCCAATCGGAGTCCTTAATCATGAGCTGATCACGCGGCGAGGTCGCGAGTCGAACTAGCGCTGCACCGCGCCGCGTAGCGTTGCGCACGCGACGAGAGGGGCGCGCTCTGTGTCGGTATTGCTCGTGCATCTTCGTTACTTGTCATGTCCGTGTTGTTGTAATAATGAGTGCCGATGCATACCGCGCTTACTGTGTCGCACTCCAGACTTAACTCACTTTTATATGACGTAGACTTCAGAGCTGGTCTCCAGGCAGGTGGCAGTGTCCAACCACCGTCTCTATTGAAATTCGGATGACGGCTGATTTCGATAGCTTCACGTACTTTTCGCGGCACGAAATATTTCTCCTTCGCTAGTACGGAAGCCTTATCAAAACGCATGAAGTGAGCCGTACCCGAGTTACAGACGTGTTCTGCCACTGCCGACCTAGTGCTGTCCATACTCTTCATACTCCGTATGTGTTCATTAAGTCTGGTTGCAATATTGCGGCGAGTTTCCCCTGTATAACTCAGGCCACAGGCGCACGGTATCTTGTATACGCTAGGAACGATCGTTACCTACGCGCAGACTCCTATCATCACCCTTCACACCTAGCCGCGTGATCAGCTCATGATTAAGGACTCCGATTGGGTCCGAAACTAGTCGGGCAATCCCGAAAAATGCACGTGAGTAAACCGTAACTAATCATAACTATTTTCTTTCTTTTCTTTCATACATACACATTCAGCCCATTACTATCCCACTGTTGGGCATGTGCCTCTTCTCAGAATGAGAAGGGTTTAGCCCTTAGTCCACCACGCCCTATAAAAATGTACGTTGTTATTAGTATATTTCTTACACTAATCTGCATTGTTCTCGCAAATTATATGATAACAATGCAACCTGCATTGTATTCTACACTGTAACAATACCTGATTGTACCTACTTGAAATTATTTTAAAAGAGTATTCATGTAGTTTCTTGTCGGCTCTTCTCCATAGTACCTACTTTTTGGAAATAAATTGTCTACACGTTTCTTAATTATAAATTGTGTATACATCACTTTTCTGCCGTCCAATTTCTAAAAAGCCTTTAAATGAGTAAACCTAATTTTGAGTTATGAGTAAAAACGTGGAAAATCTTTTCCTGAGAAATTTTGAAGACATACAGATGTTTTTGTTATACCAAATTATTGGGCTACTTTTAAAGCTCATTGTATAACGCAGATATAGAAAGAGAACGTAGGGCATTGGCGGTAAGGAGCAATATGCTGGCCAATAGGTTCGCTCGATGTACTAAAGAAGTTAAGATAAAACTTTTTAGGGCGTATTGCCAATCTTTTTACTCGAGCGGCCTGTGAGTTCGGTATACGCAACGAGCCTACAACGTCCTACGTATTCAGTATAATAATGGTTTCAGAATGCTGTTGGGGTACTGCGCCATTGTAGTGCGTCACAAATGTTCTAAATTGCGCGCGTTGACGGGTTTCACGCTATAGTGCGTAAGAAAGTAGCGTCATTATTTCAAAGACTGCGCGGTAGCACCAACAACATTTTGTAAATGATCGCATCCCGCCACGACTGTCCCATTCAGGCTCACTAGGTGGGAATAATTACGGGAAGTTTGTGACCGTTATATTATGTACCTACTTACTAACATAGATCTTAAGAAAATTCTTACTTACACTATGGATTCTGTCCGAAATAAATGGGAAATAAAATATAACTTTTAATGAGTTACAAGACTGATATTGTTTTTAAAATTCAAGTTTTTCATTTTAGTCATGCTTTTCTGTACTAAAATGTGACCATATGCAACACAGTATGGTATGGTATGATATGGTAATGTCTCTGTAAAAGTCTCTGGATCCCGTATTTGACAAAATGTCACTTAGGGCCGATTTGACCAACGTGAGGTAATTTTTATCTGAGGAATAATTTGACGTTTTGACAGCTTTTGTATAGAAATTCTGTCAAAATATCTAGCTTATTCCTCAGATAAATGCTATTCGACATTGGTAAAATTGGACTTTAAAAGGTCTCTTAGAAATGGGACGGCAGCTTTTCAAAATAAAAAAACGTTGAATCTTGAATCTTGCTGGCCTGGTGAGAGTTTGCGGACCACACATACCATTCCTCCAAACCCAAAACACCATCCCGTCAAATGATTAATTAATTTTATTTTACCGCAGCCCAATTAGTGAGTCTACAGATACCATTAAAGTGGCCAGTTGTCAGACTTTCAGGCTCCTAACCGAGTTACACGTGGCTTTAAAAAAATAAGCAATTAGCGAACTGTGATTTTCCTTACAGCTTCAGGTATTTTAATTTGTAAATTAAATTAAATATTTTTATTAACAGAGATTTCACTCTGTAGCACGAAGCTTCATAAAAATAGTAATTAAGGCTTCGTCCTAGCTGGGAGGCGCGTTGCATTGCGTTGCGTCGGATATAGTCGTCACCCTCCCCGCTAACTGTCGTAACTAGCAATTGATAATTTTTCGGTAGTTGCGTTAGCTGTGGCTTTATTTTAATAAATTAATAACTTTTTACATTGCTCTTGGCTTCCTCTTTTAAGTTAGTAGTTGCCCTAAAGCCCCAAGGTATCTATTTATTTATTTATATTCATTTGAAGCAGATACGTCAATCTCTGAGAATTTCTCTGAAAAATTTTCAAGTGCTAGTTACGATAGTTAGCGGGGAGGGTGACGTAGTGATCGGTAACTCCTCTATTTTAAACGAGTATGAGGGAAGACCTCATTTTACCTCGTGAGGTACTTACTCATGAGGCACTCGTCATTCGAGGAGAGGATAAGTGAAAGAGGCTGGTGAGTGGCGGGCTCGCTTGTACCGTGTGCCGTGCCGCTTCGCTGGGTGAGGGAAGGAGAGAGAAAGGGCGCCCAGTGCGCGAACGAACGCACACTCCTCATGAAATTATTTGCATCCCTATATTGGTATGTCTCCACTAGTGCGCTTTTATTTTATCTTGCGCGTTCAACTTTCAATTCCTCTTGCGTCAAGCGCACGCAATATTGATTGCCATAAGACGCATGCAGCTTATCGTCTACACCGGTGCGCTTCGGTGAGTCTTCAGTCGACATACAATAGACGGTTTAGCGTGTGCTAGGGGCATGCGCTTTTGTCGAACTAGTATTAAAGCATGCGCTATGGTGCTTCACGCATGCCTCAGACGAAGACGCAAGATGAACATGAAAGCGCACTGGTGTAGACATAGCTTATCACCTACACACTCAGTCAGATACACACTCGCGCTTATACAAATAATATTTTAATGAATTAGATGAGGTGGTTTAAAGTTGAAGTACGAGTAACTCCCTCATTTTTCATTTTGAGGAACTCAAACGCGGTATCTCACACGAGTGAGTGGCACATCACTGGTCGGACAGTGCGGCGCGTCGTCGACGCGGTCGACGTGTCCTAACAGTTACGTTGGAATACAGTCTTTATAATATTTAGTGAGTAAGGCTAAATTGAAATTTCTGTCGCAGTCAAACCGCTAAAAACGCGCCGCTCTGCGAGATGCACCGCTCACGTAGGCCACTAGTATAGAAGGTATGTCGCTTGTTATTATCGCGATGCGATGCTCGACGCAATGCAACGCGCTGTGGTGCCCAGCTAGGACAAAGGGTTGGTGTTTTTTTTTAAATTAAACAACAATTTGTTTTTATTTTTAGCAAAATATTTATGAAACTTCGTACACCTCACGTAGATTTAAAAATGTTTTGTCGAAGTGAGGAATACTAAATTTTTTTGACGGTCAGCCCGCATGAACCGCGCCTCGTGGCCGTGGAAACAAAAATACTGTAATGTTTCGGGCGTACACTGATGCTGATTCTGTTGAGCCTAAACTAAACTTTATTTAGGCTGTTGCCATCTTTTTCACTTTGATAAAATAAGAAAGTGACGGACGTAAATATAAGCCACATTTAGTTGAAATATTTCCATACAAATTTAGACTACACGTCAAAACGTATAGACTGAAGCTTTGATTTCCACTAGTACTAATGTTACGTTTTTTTTCTGTTATTTTTTGGTTGGCAAACAAACCGACGGCCCACCTGATGGTAAATGATTACCACTGCCTATATACACCATGATAAGAAGATTGCTTACGCGTGGCCAACCTTATAGACAAAGTTGTAAAGGAAAGACACAAATTAACTGTGTAAGGGCCAAAACATACTTAGCGTATCATCGCGACGCAAAATACGCTTAAGTGTAGCTGTAGCCGCTGAAAATACGCCGAATACAGTTAACTTAAAGGCCAAAATACATTAAGCGTACCTATCTGCCTTTGCGTATCATGCACAGTAATGCGCGCGCACGAAATTCTAGGCCGTATTACGCTCGGCGCAACGACGCAAAATACGCGTGGTCAGGCCATCGAAGGAAAATTTGTATGTAGCGCCATGCATACGCGAAACACGAAGAAAAAATGAACCGCGCAAGATACGTTCAATATGTCTGCTGCCTAAGTTTAATAAAAAACTTGTAATAGATAAAACGAACGTGCCAAAGAAGAATAATCACAAAAGTCCTTATTTATATCGTGGCAATTATGATAATAATACAGAAACAAGTCGAGACCTGTATATTTTAGGAATAGACCCTCATTCTTATACATGAATGCCATTTAAAGTCACAACGAGGGCGAGACACCGAGATAGACCCCTAATTGGGTCCATCAAACCGTTGTCCTACTTTGTTTCGCGTCGATTATCATAAACCTCAAACTCCTAAGTTTTTACGTTGACCTAGAAGTGAAATTATATGAAAATGTTGGCTATTTACTTGTTTTGTGGAAGAAAAATGGTTTGATAAATTTCTGTTGAGAGCTTGTATACAAATTACATTACAGTAGTTAACATTAATAAAATAATAGGGATAAAAATAAATGTTGCCAAGGAACTAGAGAAGAAACACGATTTTTTGTCACGAGTGAGTAATTGAGTGATTGGCTTTATGCGCTGCGGGTCGCGGGTTCGATCCCGCTTACGTATTTGTATGGCTTAAGGCTCCTACACACAATGCCGCTGGCTTTGCCGCCGGCATCGCGGCATTGCCGCGCGGGTTGCCGGCGGGTGTTTAACCAGGCCGCCGGGTATAACGGCTATTGACTTACACCCGCGCGGCAAGCAATGAACCGGCGGCAAAGCCGGTAGCATGTGTGTAGAAGCCATTACAGATGATTTTTCTGGGTCTGAGTGTCTGTACATGCGAGATTTGTGTCTGTAAACGCACCCATGATACAGGAGGCATATTAGAGAGGCAACGTTTAAAACACAAATCACTGATCGCACGGATCTCTGTGAAACTATTATAAAACTAGTAAGCAATAGTGAAAAAACCCGTTTCGCATAACAAGGACAGAATTTCCTCTATTTTTTCACGGATTTTATTTATTTTGTTGCATATCGTGTTCTTTTACTTTCTATACAATAATACAGAATTATTGTACATTTTTAATAGTAGTGAAATACTCTATTAGCTATGTCTACAGCAGTGCGCTTTCATGTTCATCTTGCGTCTTCGTCTAAAGCATGCGTGAAGCACCATAGCGCATGCCTTAATACTAGTTCGATAAAAGCGCATACCCTTAGCGCACGCTAGTCCGTCCATTGTACGTCGACTGACGACTGACCGAGGCACACCGGTGTAGACGATAAGCTGCATGCGTCATATGTCAATCAATATTGCATGCGCTTGACGCAAGAGGAATTGAAAGTTGAAAGCGCAAGATGAACATGAAAGCGCGTTAGTGTAGATATAAAAATTCTCTGCTATTTATTATTCCACGGCAGGTTTATACGACTTACCAGTCAGTCGAGAAAACAGATCACTTCCTAGTGACAGATGAGAAATCTAGTACTGCAGTGTAAGGCCAATCGATCTTCCAATTTAAAAATAGCTTACAGGATATTTTGCACTGCATAGTTCTTATTCTTTATTATGCACAAGAAAATCACAATATAAAAATACAATTTAGTGAAGTCATGTTCAAAGGCGAGCTTAACTCAAAAATTAGTTTTCTACCAGCAAACCTTTGATTGGTAGAGAGAGATTGATTATTTGGCTGTTTGGCTGAGGGCAAACTCCAGTGTACAACCGTCTTATTTAAAAATTGTTTTTCTTTTTTTTTTACTTATTCCTTATTAAGTGGTTTAGATGTGAACAATTACCGCAACCGAATGCAAAAAAAAGATTTTTATTTTTAATCAATCTAAGGCTTAAAATGCACTAGCGGCCAGCCGCAATGCGGTGTGCCGCTTGCGGTTGGCCGCACATCGATTTTTACATGAAACCGCATGATCTCAACGCACTGGCGCACGACGGCTGGCCGGAAATCAGTGCGTTGAGATCATGCGGTTTCATGTAAAAATCGATGTGCGGCCTGCCGCAAGCGGCAAGCCGTATTGCGGCTGGCCGCTAGTGCGTTTTAAGCCTAAATCCCGTGCGTGGCCAATCTACATCAGTAGTAGATCATGTGGTTTTAAGGAATTACACAAATTGGTTTACACCCTGTAGTGCAATAGGTGTTAAAAAATATTGAAGTATCTTATATTCTACCATTTTTGATGAACAAATACAAACTCCCAGTAATCTCAGTCATCCAAGAATCTGAAACGCTACATAAAATAAAAATGTTCACAAGACCTCTAATTTGGTCCCTGTGTGTTGGCTGGTATCTTGAATTTATTCCTCAATTGCCATAATTTATGTTTTCTATTACCATATAAGCGACTTGAACTTTTTTGGCAGTCGTTTTGGTAAACAATGGAAAAAGAGGACCCATTTAGATAGATTTAGATATTAACAGCTGCAAGGGAAAGTAAATTGATGCTGATTGTGTTGTTGTTAAGTTATGGTAAGCCTATCTTCTAAGGTTCGGGTGAAATTTAGGTACTACATAAAATTAATACGACTTGTAAAATTATAACGATTTCTGAAAAAAAAATTATGACGTAAATAACCATTTTTGATCAAAAACTCCTCAAATATTCGAGACCATTGGAGGAAAACCGGTACCAACCGAGTAAGACCTCCTTTTTTTGTTTTTTTTTTTACCTGTTGTAGTTATTACTGAGAGAGAAAGATTAAGAAGTACTATTGATATGTCCACACCAGTGCGCTTTCATGTTCATCTTGCGCTTTCAACTTTCAATTCCTCTTGCGTCAAGCGCATGCAATATTGATTGCCATAAGACGCATGCAGCTTATCGTCTACACCAGTGCGCCTCGGTCAGTCGTCAGTCGACATACAATAGACGGATTAGCGTGCGCTAGGGCCATGCGCTTTTGTCGAACTAGTCTTAAGGCATGCGCTATTGCATCGCTATGGCGCTTCACTCATGCCTCAGATGAAGACGCAAGATGAACATGAAAGCGCACATGGTGTAGACATAGCTTATGGTATCTACGGGCCACTAGGTGCTGGCATCTCCATGATAAATGGCGAGATTGTTATCATTTATCAAGCAAAAAACGCAATATGTCAAGCCTACGAAGAAAATGATGACGGCCCGCTACTAACAGGTATGCACTTAAGTTATTAAACTCATAATCTCGTCCCTCCATTACGCAATCTCAGGAGCCCTGCAAAATTTCCCAACAAGCACCGTTAAATAAATGTTTCCTCAAACTCCGGGAAAGTTTTACAACATCGCGTTAAAAGCGGATTGACACATTACGTTTTCATGTCAACACCGTGTCAACACGGTAAAATAAATATTGTGTTAGGTTGTGGTTTTTTTTTTTAAATAGATTTTTTCTTTCACTTATATTTTTTGTCTAAGATTATAATGTGTGCCCCTATCATGTTTTTTCTCTATATCACCCTAAGGTCGACTGGTAGAAAATGCCAAAGGTATTAACTATAGCTCTGTACTAATTTTATGCATAAAGAATAAAATAAATAAACAAATAATATTTGACATTTCATTTAGTAGCCCTAAATAATAAGAATACGTTTGAATTTTATATTACTCTATACAATTACAAGACTACCTCGTTGGTCTAGTAGTCGCTAACACGACAACTGAGCGGGAGGTCCTGCTTACAATCCTCAGGTCGGGCCAATTGTTACGAAGTTTTTCCTTGTGGAAATTTTCAGTAGCAGCCTGGAGTCTGGAATTGTTTCCGGTTGATGACAATAGGCTCGCCCCTATTACGTGGGACTTGAGGCGCTTCTCCTAGCGAAAGTGGCGCCACTTCAGAAAAGAACATTATTTCTGTCAACACACAACATATATTGAAATTTCGTACGTAGGTTTAACATTTTAGTCAAGTGATGTAGAAATTTAAAAACACCGAAAAACAACACTTGACATCCTAGGTTAGAAGTTTTAGTAATTGATGCTAAAAACGGCCGTTTTTGGTACTTATCGCTAAAACTTCGAATCCAGAAGCTCTAATATTGACATTTGGTGTTAGAAAATTTCTACAACACTTGACTAAAATGTTGTACGGACGAAATTTCATTATGTTGTGTGTTGACAGAAATAATGCTTTTTCTCTGAAGTGGCGCCACTTTCGCTGGGGGAAGCGCCTTAAACATTGGGGCGAAATGAGGGTGAACTATAACCCTCTGCCCAACCCTTCGGGAAATACGGGCGTGATGTTATGTTTATACAAGTAATGTTTTTTTTATTCAAAATACTTACCTGTATCTATTAGTTTTATACCGAGGTTTGTTTCACACCAAAAACCACTAAAAATGGCCCGCCTCACACAAAAAAATTCAAGATATTTTTCAAACGTAAAAAAATATTTTTATGACTGTTATGAAAGTATAATTTATTCTGTTTACCCGACGACTGGAAAAGCAACGACTCTTTTGCAAATTCTGTAAAAATATGAAATTGTTTTTTCTTATTTTAGCTGCCATTCTCATTTATAATTAACTTCATGCAAATCTGAGAGTAAAGGTATGCTTAGGAATGATTTAAATTGCCGGATTGTGAGCAGTACTGGTAGCATACGACTTGTGACTAGGGTTGTCAAATCTTCCGGAGTTCCGGGATTCTCCCGAAAAAAGGACATTAGATTGTAAAATCTAAAGAATTCTATGATTTCATCGTTTCTAATCAAAAGGTTTACATATTTACAAGCTGCTCGCAGTGTAAAAAAATACAACTTTAAATTGAAAGTTTTTTTTTATTGTACTGCTGTAGATGGTCCTTGGGGACCCCTTCTACGTAACCGGCAGTTATTGGCGAGACCTGAAGGGTCGCCAGCCAACGGTTGGGGAAGTAAAATACTTAACCTAAGCTAACTACCTGTACTACACTAACATCATGACTACCTGCAACAACAGCACTAAGGGCGACCCCTACAGGGACTCGGACCTCGGCTTAGGGCGAAAATAAAAACTTATTTGATTTTATTTTTTGCCTCCCGGGTTTCAGATCAACTGAGTTGGCAACCCTACTTGGGACGCCACATGAAATAACATACGGCAACAAAGTCTTGTTTACTGTTCAACTCCAACTTCAAAACTCATTCGTTGAAAATAAACTAGAATTACTTAGTTCTCTTTGAACGTCATTGTTACAAACGACAGCTCCCAAAAATGCCCTCCCTTCACCACTTCCTAATGTTTATGCTGTGAAGAAGAAACGGCGCCGGCGCAACGATCTTCCCAGCAACATAGTTCTGTCTGTCAGGTACATAAATTCTAATAAAAAAGTGTAATAATAAAATCTAATAATAAAGTCTAATAATCTATAATAAATAACAAAATTCCTAACGTGCATTTTTCGGGATTGCCCGACTAGTTCCGGATCCAAACGGAGCCCTTAATCATGAGCTGATCACGCAGCGAGGTAAAAATGCACGTGAGTAAACCGTAATTAATCATAAATATGAATGTGTCTCACGAAAGTTGTAATACAAAATTCCTAACATTATAAAAACAACATACTTAATCCAATTATTTAAAAAGAAACTTACAGCACTATTAGGTGCTTGAAAAGTGTTATTATTCAATTAATGATTTTTTAAATGATAAATTGTAGGCTGTATTTGACATTTACTTATTTTCACAATATTATTGAAGTATTTTTTTTTTTTCATTTAAATTCTCGCTAATGTTTGCATGCCTAAATTTAAGGTAGATTGTACATGGACCAATATTTTTTGTTAACACCTATATCTTATGAACATTCATTCTATGCAAATAAACCATATTGGTTCATTCCATTCTATTCTATACACAAGAAAAAATAACATATTATTAATGACCGCTGTTCTCCCGCTGACCGGTCATCAAATGGAATTATGCACGACAGTTATTGCTATAATCGATTTTACTGAAGATTGTTCGTGTGATAGCTCCACTGTATTCGGCTACTACTTAACGTAATAAATGGCCATATAGACAACGGGTTCCCTACGTGACATCGAAACTCAATACATCGAATGTCGCAACATCGAAAACGGTACATCGAAGGGTCATATAATCGATGGTACTCTACATCGATGGTACGCCACATCGAAAGTCTCGACATCGAAAGATTACGATATCGATGGTACGCTACATCGAATGTCGTTAAATCGAATGGTTACAGTATCGATTTCTCATGATGAGAATGATGAATGAGATGAGAATCTCATCACAACGAATTGCATTTATGTTTATCTATATCTATATGGTTATGCATTTATGTTTTTTTTTTTATTAATATTGTTTTCTTGTGTGTTTAATTTATTTTTATTCGGTGCAGTAACTAATGGATACAACAATCTTAAGATGCAATAACCCATCGATTTTGCAACCAGTCCATGTTGTAACCATTCAATACTGTAAAAAATCGATTTCACGACATTCGATGTAGCGTACTATCGATTATGTGACCATTCGATACTGTAACCATTCGATTTCACGACATTCGATGTAGCGTACCATCGATTATATGACCCTTCGATGTACCGTTTTCGATGTTGCGACATTCGATGTATTGAGTTTCGATGTCACGTAGGGAACCCATAGACAACCGTTATAAAGAAAAAAACAGTGTTTGTGTGAGGTAAACTTTATACAAGCACAATTTTTGTAAACTCTGTACTGGTAAGTTGTAATGTAACAGACGGCCCTAGGATCTCCTGAGAGCACGTCTGCTACACCAGTTGTAAAGAATGGTGTAGAGCATTCAATAATACATAGAATAAGAGGCAGGTCAGCTTTACGTCCCTTGTGTAGTCAGCGAATTCCTTCTCGTAGTCACGGCGTTTGTCGATGGCCCACACAGCCATCTGATAGAAACCGGCGGCAGCAAACAGACCGGCTGCAGCATTTAGTCATGCCGGTAGAGATTAGCCAGTCCGATCGCTGATCTCGTAAGTGTAGTTAGGGCAGGAGACGAAGTGAAAAGAAGGGAGAAGGGGTTACCAAGGGGCGCAGCTTCTTTAATAGTATGTGGAGGCTCAGGTTGTCCAGCTCACATAAGATAAACCCTCGGAGCCTCACGCAAATCACGGGTGTTGTATATGTGGCACTCCACAAAATTAAACCGTTACTAGTAGATTTCAATTTATAATATTTATCAATATAAAATAAACAGAAAATAATTGTATCAAAAAAATCACCATGGTGTCAAACAATCTCCAAAAAGCCAAGTTAAAATTAGAATCCAATCACATCGTCATATAAAAAAAAATGATATATAAAAAATGGCCAGTAGGTGCAAATGACGATGAAGGTGATACTACAAAGTTATAGGACTTATTGAAAACCACGGGCTAATTGGAATCTAAAGCTGGCTTCCCACGGTGCGTGGTAGCGCGGACCGGCTGTTCGTGGTATCATCCCTAAAATCACGCACCGAGGGAAGCCACATTATGAGGGTGTGTGATGTGGATACGGCGCACCGCGCCGCACGCGTCCGCGTTACGACGGACGAGTCTCTTCTCATAGTGCGTCGGTACGAGCTCGTGTGTCACGGTGCGCGCAATCACGCACCGTGGGAATCCGGTATAAGGAACATGCTTCTTATCGTATTATAACTAACTAGTTAATAAAAAGTATTTTATAGACTATTTACTTAATACTACTCAAATAAAATTAATAACAGTTCTGAAATAGTCTATCAAATATTTTTTTATTTGAATAAGCTAGCATTCTTAATTTCCGAGATATTAAGGTTTATGTTGATGACCCACATTCATTGCTCTCAAGAGTAGATAGTTTAAAAAATGTGAAAAAATATTTATGCCACGTTCATGCCAATTAGCGCTGTGGTTCCTAAATAGCCTTATCTTACTGTAGTATTTATCGGTCGCTAGCATAATACAAACGTACGAACACGCACCTCCTTTTTAAAGTCAGTCAAAATGGCAATTATCATCTCCATGTCCTAATTCCCGGATCATTACGCGAACGGATATGGCGCACATAATCCACGGATTACAGACGCAGCAATTAGTTTTAAGATCGCTGAGAACATTAGCGTGTAAGCCTCCTAATATCCCTTTTCTGCTCAGTTGAGTTTTATAACTGATGCGTAACAGCTGCGTAACAGCTGTGCCGATTCACGTGTGAATCGTAAATGTCAAGTGAGGAGTGCTAAAGGATTGCTACATTACCCACGAAATAGAAAAAACAAAAGGAAGTGCCCTTATACTTCGGGATCCAGGGTCGTCAAACTGTCATACAATTACGTTGAAAGAAATACAAAAAAAATACAAAATAGTTTATTGTGAGTATAAAAAAATTGCAATACATTTAAACGTGTTTGAAGCCTCCCTTTAGGCAAACAATGCCTGTATTAGGAGGCTCCGCTCTTTCACATCATTGTCGTACACTTATACTAACTAGAGTTAATACAGTGCACTGCGACCTTAAGGGTAAATATGCAATGTTAGTAACTACATTTTTCTGTATACAGGGTGTAAAAATACCCATCACATAGCCGAAGTCTACGCACTCTGTACATCAAACTAAATTACATTGACCAAAAATAATTGCTGGGAAACGACTTTTATTTTTTGGCATGAAAAAAAACCGCTTTTTTCTCTAGCGCGCAAATTATGGTTGTGGCAATGCCGCGCGTTTACATGCGTGCAGTGGCCACACAGCCGAGCCAAGGCGGTCATGTGCGTTTGATATTCATTGCGTTTTTGTAACTTCAAATGCGTAATTTATTACGAAAAATTGAAATTTTTGGTAATGTTTGGATGGAAGAAAGTTTAGTATTATGACTTGGAAATCGTTTTAGGAAAAAACTAAAAAAAAAAATGTGTACTTTGACCTTCAATATCTCCAAAACCATTGATTTCCCAGGTATGGTTTGTTCGAAAAAAATGATCCCAATGATGGGTAGAATACGTGGTTTTCGGTATCGTTAAGGGTCTTTTTACACCCGATATAGCTTATATTTACTAATCTGAAGAAAATTTAAGAAGAAATAAGTAAAAATATGTGAGTAAAGTTGCATTTCAAACAATGACAATGAAACTTATATAATTTATTCCCGGTTAGGTTATGGGCATGTGATGTAGTGTATAGTGTGGGGTGGTAAGTAGTGCGGTGTTATTTATTTATTTATATACTCTTTATTGTACATACACCAGGTTAACAAAACAAGGAAAACCAATTTAAACACAAAAAATGTACAATGGGCGGTCTTATCGCGCAAGGCGATCTCTTCCAGACAACCTTTGGAAGGACTGGAAGAATGGAAAGAGAAAAACGGGCAGTCTAGGTGTACTTGTACATTACGTACATATTATTACTTAGATTTAAATAGTATAAAATACATAACAATATTTACATAAATGAAAAAAAAACATAAATATTATAATAATAAACGAATAAATATAATTAAACATAAGAACGGAGGAGAGGAATGAAAGAAATAGCAGATTAGAGCGACAAGTAATGCTCCTTCACTGACTTGTTATGTGTGTTATGTGGTGTGCAATCTATGTGTGTAACCAATGAAATCAAAGGTTTATACTACACACCTCTGTGAGATAAATTTTACGTCCTGCTATCATTTATACACGTTAGGGTGTGTCCAGACCTGGCGAATGCGCCGCTCACGAGTCGCTTGCGAACTGCGCGCGTGTTGCTCGCGTGCGGTTACAGCCTACGTTTGGTGCGCCGCTCTAGTGCAACTCCGGCAAAGCTCGAGTGTGGTGCGTGTACAGCACGCGCACAACTTGTGCGCTTAAAGCTTCTTTCGCGTATGAACTATGAGCCTTAGTTGTGAATTTGCTTCCGAATTTGATTGCGCGGGCGGCACGCGCGCACCTCCTGCACCGCTCGAGTACGGCGCGTAGCTTGCGCGCAGACGGCGCGCGGACGGCGCAGGGGCTGTGTACGAAATGAAATGCACGCGCGCATTCGATAGCGGCTCGTGAGCGACGCATTCGAGGCGCATTCGCCAGGTCTGGACACACAATTGCACAATAAGGCATGCTTCTAATATTTTACGTATGAGTTCGAGATGTCGTGTCACAGAAAGTAGCTAATCGCGTGAGCCAAAGTTGCGGATGTCCGTATAATTGTGACACACTTTCACTTGTTTTTTCTATACCGTGACATTAGATATACGATTTGTAAGATCCCTAAGAGCGATTACGCACTGCATCCGATCCGAATCCGTGAAAGTACGGATATAAAAAACTCGGACCGAATTCGGATATTGCTTTACGCACTGCATCCGATCCGAATCCGTGAAAATACCGATCTAGAGTAAAAATCTCGGACCGAATTCGGATGTTGCTTACGCACTATTCCGATCTCTGATTCAAATTCAAACAATTCAGTACTACGGCTACTTCGATCCGTCAATTGTTCTTCTGAATTAGAAACTCACGGATGACGGATAGAAATCGGATGACGGATGCCGGATGTAGTGCGTAAGCTACCATACAAATAGTTCTATGGCTACTTCGGTCCGTCAATTGTTCTTCCGAATTAGAAACTCACGGATGACGGATAGAAATCGGATGACGGATGCCGGATGTAGTGTGTAAACTACCATACAAATAGTTCTATGGCTACTTCGGAACGTATTTTCACGGATTCGGATCGGATGTAGTGCGTAACCGCTGTAACTCTTATTCAAAACATAACATCACGGCTGTGTACCCGAAGGGTTGGGCGGAGGTGTACAGTACACCCTCATCTCCCAGTTATGATGAGTCCCATGAAATACGGGGTGAGCCTATTGCCATAAATCGGGCATACATCCAGACTCCTACTCATTTTTACTCCGGGCTGCTACTGAGAAATTCCACTTGGAAAAACCCAATAGGTAACACTTTGCCCGAATTGGGGATCGAACCCGGGATCTCACGCTCAACAGTCACGATTGCGACCACTAGACCAACGAAGCAGTCTAGGCACTCTTTATTCATTGTAGTATAACAAAAGTTAGGGCGCCTGGTTTCTTCGGTTTTCGATGGGGATTCTTTCAACCGGGCTCTAAAAATGGAGTAAGTGTATGTACAGGATGGTAATTTGAGATGGGGCATGAAGGGCAACTACCTTAACCATTTTAGCTACAGGAAAACGTTCTTAAAAGACCACCCCTAACTTTTGGGCTAATTTCAATCGGCATTCACAGATTATGAAAAAAAAAAGTACAGCCAGCGACAAAAAGGACTATTTTCACAAAACTTTGTTATGGTGCCAATCGGTCCTATTTCCCATAATGATCAAAACACTCTTCTAGACCAACTGAGGTTTGAGTACTAGAAACGTCAGAAATAACAAAAAACTATTCATATACATATAGCCTAGCGATTGAATGCCTGCCTTCCATGCAGGAAGATCTGAGTTCAACCCCGTACGCATCTCTGATAATTCATTTGATAACACTTGCATTAATGGTGAAGGAATACATCGTGAGGAAAATGGCAAAAATGGTGAGGGTTCCAAAAAAATCTCCATGCTGTGGCTTAAGCCTTCTCATTCTAAGAAGAGGCCCGTGTCCAGCAGTGGGATAGTATTGGGCTGATAATGATGAACTGATGGATTGTATGAAGGATTTTATGGGTAAGATAGGAGTACTGAGATGACGGCTGATATAGGAGAATGGAAGTGGAATAAATGTTGTGCGTACCCCATCTAGTGTGGGATAAGGACAGGAAGATGATGATTCTGAATGACAAACCGTGCTTCTGAACACTAGAGCAATGAGGCTAACATTTCTAGTAATGTAATTCGAATATTTTAAGACTGTCTGAAAGTTTCCATCAGAAAAATCGATTTTCACACCACTCAGGTATTCTTTTTAGGGTTCCGTACCCAAAAGGTAAAACGGGACCCTATTACTAAGGCTCCGCTGTCCGTCTGTCCGTCTGTCTGTTCGTCTGTCACCAGTCTGTATCTCATGAACCGTGATAGTTAGACAGTTGAAATTTTCACAGATGATATATTTCTGTTGCCGCTATTACAACAAATAATAAAAAACAGAATAAAATAAATATAGGGGGCTCCCATACAACAAACGTGATTTTTTTGCTCGATATTGATAACGGCAGTACCACGCACAGGCACGCTTAAAATATTCACAGAATATTTAGTTATATATTCAGTTTAAAAATAAATAATTAAATTAAAATAAAACAAATATTAAAGGGGGGCTCCCATACAACAGACATGATTTTTTTGCGGTTTTTATAGATAATGGAACGGAGTCCTTCGTGCGCGAATCCGACTCGCAATTGGCCGGTTTTTTTTAATGTAACGTGCCGACGGCCTACCTGGTGGCAAGGAGTTGCTGCCGACTACAAACACTTACACTACTAGGAGTACAGATGCGTTGTCAACCTTAGAGACAAAGTTGAAAAGTCTAGAGTGCAAAAGACCGGCACCCATACCTTTCAAACTGGAATACAACCAGGCAGCGGTGTGCACAGAGTTTTTAGACAGGGTAGGCAGAAAATTTAAAAGCTTTTTTCTTACCAAAAATACTGCATGTCGGTTTTGGTTCGTCGTCTTGCCGATTAAATAATGATGTAGGCAATTGCCACCTCAAATATCCTATAAAGATTGACTGATTTTATAGACATCAATTTGCGGATATTATAAGTGGCCTTTCGATGCGTTTTTTTGATCTTCCATATTTGCAAACTAAATAATAGCAGTGAAAAAATGGTGGCGTGTGTATACGGATCTACAATGTTTTTTTTTTCAGATTGTTCGTGTTTTTTTGCTGGCTTAGGAAAATTATGAATATCGGTGTAACCGGCATCGTTCCAGACGGTTTTATAAAACTTTACGTTTTATAAATAGTAGACAAGGGAAACAACAACCGATTACTGTGTATGCAACCTGTGAGCCATTAATTTGCATCATACCTATTGTTTTGTATTGAATTTACGATTGACTTTACCTTTAGTTTGTATTAATTGCAAATCCGGTGTACACCGACCTTTCACTTTGTTTTTTGTCACCGAAAAATAGTTTTGAAAACGCATAATTTTTTATTTTCATCATACACATACCACCTGAACAACTTTCAGAGTGAATATTATCCATTATTCACACTATTTTCAAAGTTAAAATCTTAAATGCCTGATAACAAAGATCACAACCAAAACAAAACAAACAAAAGTGACGACTCGACTCAGTATTATGCTCAAAAAGAATACGACCAAAAATGGTGTTTTATGTAGCAAAAATTAAATGAATCAATGTGTTAGCTTGTCTCTGATAATACCATATTAGATTGTCTCTGGTAACTGTCATATTACTTACATTCACTCAATCGATCATTCATTCGTTCATGATTAAAAACTTATTGGTAGTCATTCGGCAGTCTTGTCAGAGACGTCGAGGTGTGAGGATCAAGTGATAGTTACTGTGTAATTTTGGATTAAATGGTAACACTTCAGATACAAGTGTAAGTACAGATTAAATCATTATGTATTGAATAATTGGAAATAATTGGAATTGTACCGAGTATATTTGTGGTTTAGGTTGAAGGAAGTAATAAATATCTATGTTTATACTGAAATGTCTGGTTTTCTATTATGAATCCTTTATTCTGAACCGGTGGCCAACAGTTCAGAAGCGGGATAATAAGGGAATTTTCATAATTCCCTTTTTCACGTCCACATTTTAACGGATATTTGATGTCATTTATTATCAGGTGTAATTTATTTTTCCCACTCGGTAAATATATTTTTGTGACTATTTAAGTTAAATAAATATGAAATATTTTATTTTTCTTTTCCATCTGTCATACGATATTTATTTCCTCACTCTTTACCATAATAATATTAAAGAACCGTAATTAATAAATATCACATCATCCGTATTTAGAAAACGAAGTATTAATTTCGACTATGAATTTATATGAAAGTTTCTACTGTGGTAGATTTATAATTATTCAATTTATTAAGCGACCAATCGATATGGTAGTCTGTGTTCTGTTACATACTTAGATATTTTAAAATTAATATGATATTGATATAAAGATTTTAGTTTACTTTATTCAAAGTAGAATTGGTACGGTTATTTTATTCCTGTAATTATTATCATGATATGATGACGCACCAAATTAATTTAAATTAACTTTTTGTGTTTTTGCATAGTATGGCTTACAAGGATAGAGATGGAAAAGAAAACTGCTTTATTTCTGCCTTAATAGCTTCTTTAAAATAATGCAATTATAAATGGAACAATATTGGATCAATATTATGATAATAAAATAATGACTTTGACTTTTATTATAATCTTAAATATTGTTTCGTGTTTATGAACAAACACTAAGCTTTACAGCTATAAGTTTCAGATACACTTACAATGGACAAGGAAAGACACAGTCGAGGGGAAGGACTGATGTTCATGGATGGTTATAGATGACGATGGATCGCCCAGGTTAAAGGGCCAGGAAATGTTCAGGATTAGAGCATTTCGCATTTTGGCTAGGACAGACGGCCAGGGAGTTCTCAGGTTAGAGAGCAGGGAAAGTTAAGTCGTTGGATAGCGGAATGAATACTACTGTATGGACTAGAAATTTGAAAAGGCGAAATGTTATTATAAATGAACAGTTCAATGAACGAACAAAATTACAAGAAACGAAAAGCAGTCCAGGAATACAGGAGAAAGATCAATGCGCGATATCGCAACGATAGCTCGAGTCCGGGTGAGTCTTTACCAATTAGTATTATGTTGACCATGACAATGTTAAATAAAGCCTGGAGTTCAGATAAGCATAAGTTAAAATTTAACGCAAACATCATATCGGATTTGAAGCCTATGAGTAAAGAACAGACTCTGTTAGTACGGATCACTAAAGTTGAAGAATGCGCGGAAATATGTGGATTATATGAAAAGCAACATACATTACGTCCTTCCTAATCTTACTGGGGTTACGAAAACGTGGTATCAAAGATGACCTTCTCTTTTGCATAATTAGGGAGCATTGAAGAAAACAAAAATTAGTTACCTATTCCCTTGCCGTGAGAACTATGCTGAACTCCTCGCTGAAATGCTAATTAACTGCTAACGTCCCGACCGACGAACCGGTTCGTCAGTGCCATTGTTTATCTATTGTCTATAATTACAGTACTTACTTGAGATTTTAAACGTGTCGTGTATCGTTAATCATTGTAGCAATCAATTATTATTGCATAAAACTGAATTAACTGAATAGGTGTAAAATTCATAGGAAACAGGCGGGGGATTGAATTTTAAATAGAGTAGATAATCAGGCCACAAAAGTGAGATTTCAAGTAGCTTAATTTAGTGAGTCGGTATTTTAGAATAGTCAAAGTAGGGCAAACGAGAGAAGTTACAACATACAAGCAAAAGAAATGGGTATGATCACAAGTCTCTTATTAACGCAAGACATCGACAACTTTAAATCCTGAACGATTAATTCAATTCAATTGCTTTTATTGTAATGAATCTGGCCATCCCAGTTTTAGAGTATACGTATTCAAAGAGCATAATACAATTATACTCATAACGAATCGGCTGAATTTATGCGTTACTGATGGTTACAGTGACGGATACGTTTTTCGATATTGGGATCAGTGGCTGGGCTGTATCCAGTCATTAGATTTGAGAAGTCAGTCTTCTCAAGTTATGCGTTACTGATGGTTACAGTGACGGATACGTTTTTCGATATTGGGATCAGTGGTTGGGCTGTATCCAGTCATTAGATTTGAGAAGTCAGTCTTCTCAAGTTATGCGTTACTGATGGTTACAGTGACGGATACGTTTTTCGATATTGGGATCAGTGGCTGGGCTGTATCCAGTCATTAGATTTGAGAGGTCAGTCTTCTCAAGTTATGCGTTACTGATGGTTACAGTGACAGATACGTTTTTCGATATTGGAATCAGTGGCTGGGCTGTATCAAGTCTATAGATTTGAGAAGTCGGTGTTCCCAAGTTATGCGCAGCTGATAGTTGCAGTGGCTAATACGTATACGTTTTTCGATGTTAGGATCAGTGGTTGGGCTGTATCAAGTCATTAGATTTGAGAAGTCGGTGTTCCCAAGTTATGCGCGACTAATAGTTGCAGTGACAAATACGTTTTGATAATAGGATTAGTGGTGAGGCTGTATCACGTCATAAGGTTTGAGAAATCTGTGTTCATTTATTACAGTTAGTAGAGCTAGGGAACTTGGTCTCCATGTAAAGGTTTCTTCTAATATTCTACTGCTTGGAGGTATGGGTGTGAATTTTATTGTTGTATGTACTAACAGCCAGTGTTGAGGCACAAGGTGTCAAGAAGGTTATAGATGTTTATGTGGTTCACGATTGCGTTTTGGATTGTCCCGCGCTCCTAGGACGTTCTTATACCTAGGTGCCTAGTTTAATAACCATTCAAATTCCATTCAGGGTGATTTTTTTTGGAAAAAAAAAGGTGTACCCTGTATACTTATTGTCTAGTGGTGACATTGTTGTTTCGTGTCCATCGGATCTAATCTAGTATTTGATGGGAGCATTTACGTACCTACGTGGTTCGCTTCGAGGTGAAGAAGGCAAAGAATGTTATCTTTTATCTGGTAGATACCGTATCGAAGACGGTCATGGTTCCCTGCTTGCATATAATACGTCGTAAGGACAATGTAGCAATTTCTGGGAATTATTTGCTAACGCGGTCTATCAACACTAAACATTTGCATTTACTACAAGTTTTAAAAAAATGTTCACAGATGACTTATGAGTCGTATAGCTCTGATGATTTGATAAATTGTGGCGAGGAATTTGTTGGCATTGGCTGAATGGGCTAGTAGCCATTGCTCAACATAATTGCAAAAAGAAAAACACCATTTTGGGTCTGGCACTTTCATCCGAGACCGGGGAAGCCATGACGTCAGGTTACACTTTGTTATAATTATAAATAGGAAGTAAAGCTTATTTACGAAACAAAAGTAGTTTTAAAACAGAATTAAAAGACAATTAGCGTGTCTGTTTTTAAACATAACTTAATAAACATCAGGATTGTTTTTAATGATCTGAAGGATTTACGATTTACGGGCGCTAACGAAATGGTTACGGAGTTTGATTTGTTGGGTTTTGAAGTGGACTCATGTATACGGTCACGTGGTGGGAGAGCAGATGTTGTCTCGAAGTTCCCGGCACTTAAAACCAGCGTGAAATTGGTAAATTTTTGGGGTTGTCAACGAATTTATATTAATTGATTGATATTTAATGTTTTGTTTATTAATAGGTATTTGACATTACCATTGACTGATCTTTTGAATGGAGGTGGCATGGATATGGAGTGGTATTCAGGACTGATACTTTACTTACGTGGCGTCTATTGTTAGCTTTGTGTGATTTTAAAGCAACAACACAAGTTACACACCGATGCGTGCAAAGATGGACGGACTGACGGGTGTGCTTTTGCAAGACGACTTCGTAGGAGTGTTTCGATCTGTCTCATGTTTTGGGCCGTAGAACCTCTCCCTGACGAATATGAGATTCGCTCCTAGGAATCTTCTACCTCGGCGGTGCTAGCGTCTTTGAGTGGACTTACAGTGTGCTTGCTATCACAATTTGTACTGACTGGTGGATTCACATTTGCTAAGCGCAGTCTGATTTCGTGAGTTGCACATTGGTGGGTCCAGCTACAGGTATTTGATTGTGTTATCGAGTCTCGACTTGGCTATCGAGTGGTGCATGCTAACGCGTGGAATCGCGGCCTGGTTTCGGTCCCCGTACATGGGAACTTGTATTTTGGACATTCCTGAGTTGAGTACTCTTTGCCATTGCGCAGAATGGTGGATGAGGAAGTGCAGATGTTTGAAAATGTACTCGGCAAAAGGGTGGCACGGTCATGAATAACGCAGGATATATAATATTTAGCGGGTTTCTAAGGAGATCTGAAGGCAGATGTACGGAGGAAACCACGACAAAGTTGGGCATTGCAGATTTGATGAGGCTCTTTGTTGTTTTGAGAAAGGTGTTTTTAATCTTGTTTGGAATGGGCTCTGTGCAAGGCGCCTGCTGGTGAGTGAGAGGGTAACTCTCATCTAAACGAAGGAATCAGCGTTACCTCCATACGGTGGATGCGGACTGCCTAGGTCTTTTCATTAAGAGCGAGGGGGGTGGCTGTTATTCGCAAGTAATGTTATATGGTTTTATTGTATATGTTGGTATAACTGCTGTCAAAAATACTAAATCATAGATGAGTATACGAGTGTTTGAGGAACGTATCGGCTAATATGCCTTCTCGTCTGACAGCCAACTAGGAAAGAAGCTTTACCAGTAAAAGATTTAGAGAGTTTGTTCCTTTATGTGGAATGAAGAATATTGGCCATACCGTCGCCTAAAGCGAGTGGGCGAGTCGAACGTTTTGGTGGACTTATTTTGGACGCTCTGTCAACTTCTCCGTAGCCAAGATGAAGACACCTGGGATGATTGTATTTATGAAGTCCAGATAGGCAACGGTGCCACGATCCATAACATAACCTGGAAAGGGTCACTGAATTGTTATTTAGTTTTGGCATTGCTAGCGGAACGGAAGGAATTTTATACTCTACTGTGTCTAATGCCGCCGATGTAGCTGATCTAGAGGAGTTAGATAGGCTGGGGGTAGAGCGAGCGAAGGTATTGGGGAACAACGGCTAGAGAACATAGGGGTTTGATAAGTGTGGGAAATCAGAAAGTGTGGAATGGAAATTATTAGGTTTGCGTTGAGAGATGGGTGTATCACGATAGTGCGTGTCGGATACTAGTGGTTAAGTTTCAAGGACCATGATCGTGTGGTAAGGTGCTTCCCAATGAGAGGTATCTGATTGAAGATACCTCCATGTCCCACAAACGTGGCCGTTATCGACAGGATGTAGTCTTGGCGTTTTGTAGAGATTTGGAGAGTAATGAAGAGGTTATTCGTAGTAGCAATAGTGAAAACAAGGTAGAGATACTTTTAGTTATTACAGGATTAAATGTGCTTTATATTATTAATATTAATTGGTTGAGTTCACAGAAAAGTGAAGGTGTTTTATTGAGATCGCGGCCTTCAGGGTTAAGGAGAAAAAGAAAGAAAGAAGGAAAAAGTATTTATTCGGGACGAGCACTGGAAATAACAACCGAGAGCGACGTAGGAAGAAGGAATAGGTTGATTGTAATTGTTATTTCATAAAACAATGTTTTAGAAAGTATAGATACTGTTGTGTTATATTCTTTATAACTATAATTTGTTGCTAGATTGCCAATGTTATACAACTGTTTGATTACTGGAAAAATAACACCTAATTAAGACTATGATTGTTTTGTAGTATAAATATCGTTGGTGTTTAAATAGCGAAACTCGTTTTTATAGTGTGTATAAAACTGTACGCGTGAGGACACGCTTTGAACAGGATGGCCGAACTGTTAGCTTGTCTCTGATAATACCATATTAGATTGTCTCTGGTAACTGTCATATTACTTACATTCACTCAATCGATCATTCATTCGTTCATGATTAAAAACTTATTGGTAGTCATTCGGCAGTCTTGTCAGAGACGTCGAGGTGTGAGGATCAAGTGATAGTTACTGTGTAATTTTGGATTAAATGGTAACACTTCAGATACAAGTGTAAGTACAGATTAAATCATTATGTATTGAATAATTGGAAATAATTGGAATTGTACCGAGTATATTTGTGGTTTAGGTTGAAGGAAGTAATAAATATCTATGTTTATACTGAAATGTCTGGTTTTCTATTATGAATCCTTTATTCTGAACCGGTGGCCAACAAATGCAACTTTTTAAAATAGTTGCATAGCTAACTTCGGCTCGGAAAACTTCGGTAAGGGTCGTATTTTGTCGTGTTGCAAAGACATTGCCTACCCTGTGTGCGTTATTTGTGACATTGTGTGCCTCGTATCTATAGGAACGCACACTAATTAAATCCGCATGATGACGAGAGCACACATATATACATTTAGCCACGAATAGTTTGTGTCTTTGCCGAGGCACTCAGTGGCGCTAGCGCAACACAATGCGAAATTGCGTCGAATTGTAGCTGACATCTGGCATACAGAGCAGGTAGACCAGATGTTAGCTCGTTCGTACAATGATACCCGAAACTCGAAATATGGAGCTAAATTATGATTTTTTTGTTTATGATAGTAAGTGCTCGCAGATAAAATAATATTAGATATCAGAACAAGATTATAAATATTTATCTGAGTTAGGTAGGGTAGGCAGTGTCTTTCTGTCTTTATGAAACGCACGCCACTAAATACAACAATGCTGCTTACAGGAGAAATAGAAAGAAAGAAAAAAGTTTATTTAGCACAAACTCTTGAGGACCAGTTTAACAAATTTCCAAATACAAAGTTGAAATAAAAGTGTAAAAAATAATGAAAAATTGCATGAAAAACAACAAAAAAACTCTGTGTGCCTCAGGGCTGCACCAAATAGGTTCATTTCAGCAATATGCCAGACAGATGCTGTCTGACGCTAATTTTCAAATGAACCTTAAACGGACGGTGACGGATGTAAATCAGTTTTATCATACCTATATAGTCTGTGTATCATAATATAAAAAATAAGGTACTTACGGACGAATGCTTTTACAAGGAGCTCTACTGCTCTAAAACCTTCCAGAACTTTACTGTAGATAACTCTAGTTATACTGACCATCTACCAAACAGCTTCCATCAGCAAATACGCTCCACAGTATTAGACCGCAGCCATACATAGCGGTGCTTTTTAAATATTCAAACCCCTAAAGCGGTCTACCACAATATAGATTTGCACAGAAGGTGCAATGGAGTATTATCTACATACAAAATGTAAGGCCCGGACTCCTGCAAAGTGGAGATGTGCGGAGATGTCTCGTAAACAACCAATAGGAATTCGTTTTGAGTTGAAGCTAAGCGGAGAGATTTGAAAATGACTCAATTCTATTGGTTGATCGAGACATCTCCGCACATCTCCGCTTTGGTGGAGTCTAACAGGAATAACGCGAACACGTGTTTGCGAATTTAGAATTATTTATTAGAATGTTCAGTTCAAAATTTTATTAGAGATACGATATTCGGATGCATATTTATACAGTTAATTTTTGGCTAAAAAATTACGGAAGCGGTATATTTTTTTTTATTTTTTTTTGAACATTGACTTTTTTGCCGTTCCTGTCTTGTAACTACCTACTGCATAAACGAATGAAAGCACGGCGACACAGCTGCCAAGCTAGACTAGCGCGATATCGTACACACACAGTCAGTTAACTCGGGACACTAAAATGACTAGAAAACAGAAAATCATGAATTCTTCATGAAACAGTTTTTTTGTTGAATCTGTAAAAATCCCATGCAGAGTCAATCTATGCCACCACGATCACGCGGTTTGAAGGAATTACACGAATTCGTTTATACCCTGTATAAATCGGGTGTAAAAAAAACCTTAACGATAATGAAAACCACGTATTCTACCCGTCATTGGGATCATTTTTTTCATCTAGACCATACCTGGGAAATCATTGCTTCTGGAGATATTCAAGGTCAAAGTATACATTTGTTTTTTAGTTTTTTCCAAAAACGAATTCTAAGTGATAATATATATAACTTTCTTCCAAACAAACATTATCAGAATTTTCAATTTTTCCTAACAAATTACGCATTTGAAGTTACAAAAACGCAATGAATATCAAACGCACACGACCGCCTTGGCTCAGCTGTAAGCCGCTGCACAACACACACAGGCGCAATCGATTACGTGCATTACATTGCGCGCTACAAAAAACAGCGTTTTTTATGCCTAAAAATAAAAGTCGTTTCCCAGCAATTATTTTTGGTCAATGTAATTTAGTTTGATGTACAGAGTGCGTAGATTTCGGCTATATGATGGGGCTTTTGTCCCTGTATACTAGAGCCCGCAGGCTGCCAGATCGGGCAAATTATGACAGTGTGTTTGCGTTGATATAAGTGGATTTACTGAACATTCATATTATGTCTGCGCAGCCCTAGAGCGCTCTAGTCACAGTGATTTAGTTCAGTGTGATTGCGTCAACGGTGCCCTCCGGCCCTTCCCGCCTCATTCACGTTGTGGACATTTACCTAAATAGATTCTGTTTGGATACAACTTTTGGCTACTTAGAAACTTTTTTCGTTAGAGAGATTGATATTTTATAGATTTTGTCTGTCATGTTAGCAAATACCACTTGATTATCCTACCTCCTCCTACCTGCCTACCTGCTTAGCTATTTGAGAAATCCTAATTACTTTTTCTGATCTTAATCGGCTACATATACAAGGTGTAACATAAATAACGCACAACCTCTAAGGGGTCACTGTACTCATCATTATGAACAACTTTTGCTATGGAACAAAATATGAAATTGCGAAAAAAAACAGCTGTTCCCTAAGTTTTGACGAGTTGTGCAAACATTAATGCAGGGAACAGCTGTTTTTTTTTACCCTTATTACCCTTTAAGAGGTCGTAGCGTTATTTATGTTACACCTTGTATTTAGCCTCAACGAGTGACGATACTCAAGTAGTCAGCTGCACCAACTGGTTACCCCTCTCACGAACAAGTTTGTTCTTGGGGAGGGGGGGGGGGGGTTAACCATTTAGTGCAGCTGACTGTACGCCCAGCACATCCTGGGCAGTCAGCCTCGCTGTTATTAACCTTGCTGACTGGTTAATTCTTTCATCAGGACATTCTCGTATAGCTCGTGCTAACACGAGAGAAGAAAAAGAAGTGATTGAAACCATTTAAACAAACAAGTAATTAATAGGAAGTGTAGGTAGTAGATGTTGTTAACACGGTTTCATTAACTAAAACACTGCTTAAACTGGAAAAATGATTCTGCACATCGAACGATTAGTGTTATTGCAATTTTAATTAATAGAAGGTAATTGTAAACTGCCTGGATCATATGATTTGCAAGATTAAGCTGCACTTGCCGCGGTCAGTCCGTAGATGGGTGACCGTACACATCAAGACGGTCGGTCCCGGGTGTCATACCCGGCCTATGACACCTATGACAGTCGTTACGGGTATTCAGAACCCCGAAAGTCTGACAACCGGTCTAACCTTAGGATATCGGCATTGCCCAGTAATTGGGTTGCGGAGGCCTGATAGCAGTCGCTCCGTGTAAAACACTGTTATTCAGCCGCATCTGGGGGCCTATTCCCTAAGTCCGTCAACGAAGTTAGTCGCCCGTCCGAAAGTAGCCCGAAACGCAGGAATGAACAAAACAAGTGTCAAGTTCAACTTTTCGGACAGGCAAAAACACATCGGTAATAGAGACAACTGTCAAATCGTGTTGTCATTCATTCTTAGTTCGGGCCCCGAAATAATCGTATATCCGTAGGTGATAGGGAGTAGGAAACGCTCGTCACTAAGACCGAAACCACGGACTTCGTGCTTAGGGAGTTGACCCCCTGATTAGACTGGATGACCCCAACTTAGTTGAAAAAAGGCTAGGTAGAACAGTAGGTAATTGATTTCTATTTTAAGATAAGAAGAAATATGGTTGGTTCCGTTCTGATCATTAAGAACATGACCCTTACCGCTCACAGAATATCCGTCTATCGGAAAACAAGATTCTTTTATTCCTTTGTTTCTGCAAAAGCCTAGCTTTGTACAAAAGGTTTGCACAAAACAAAATATTTTACTAAAGCAGAAAGAAACCTGAATTTATAGACAACCTAAATCTAACGAAGGATTTCAGAGAGAAAAAAAACAAAAAAACTTAAGGTTGTTTTATGAAAGCTTACAGAAACTAGGTATACGGGATGGTTTTTGATCTGAATTCGGGTAATTCCTTCAAACCCCGTGTTCGACTGATGACGCAAATTGACCTTGAATAGGATATTACAGATTCAACAAACAAAACAATCCAAAAAGAAAAATATTATGTTCAGAACCTGAGTCGTTTTAGTGCGTGTCCGTCGCGGCTCGCCGCAGCCCCAGAATAACCGGAGCGGTTGACGGCTGGCCGCAAGTCAGTGCGTTGAGATCATGCGGATTCATATAAAAATCGATATGCGGCCAGCCGCAAGCGGCACGCCGCATGCGGCTGGCCGCTAGTGCGTTTTAAGCCTAAGAAGAGGGCTTAATAATTTTTCAATGGAATTTGTACGAAATTTTTACTTAAATTTGTAAAGCCTACTTAGCTGTGATAGTTTTCCTTTTAACTTCGTTTTGTATACTACTACCGTGAATTTTTTCACATATCCAAAACTAGCCGTTTAGCTGGCAGGGGGGGGGGGGGGACTTGACCCTAACAAAAATTAGCACTTTGAAGTTTAATATTTTAGAAACGGATCCCTAAATCGAAAAATTGTTTTTGCAAACTTACAATATTTTTAAAAGACCTATCCAACAACACCCCACACGATAGAGTAGACGAGAAAAAAAAAAACATCCCCACTTTAGACGAACAGGAGGGACCCTCAAAAAAAAATTGTTTCATGGTTTTATTTTACCACTTTGTCGGCGTGATTTATATGTATATCTGTGCCAAATTATAGCTTTCTAGTACTAAGAGTCACTGAGCTAAGCTGCGGACGGACGGACATGGCGAAACTATAAGCGTTCCTTGTTGACTCATCATCATCATCTGCCTAGCCTTTTCCCAACTATGGTGGGGTCGGCTTCCAGTCGTACCGGATGCAGCTGAATATCAGTATTTTACATGGAGCGACTGCCTATCAGACCTCCACAACTCAGTAACTGGGTAATACGATACTCTTGGTAAGACTGGTTGTCAGACTTTCTGGCTTCTGACCAACAGTAACGACTGTCAAAGATCTACAAATGACAGCCGGGACCAACGGCTTTACGTGCTTTCCGAGGCACGGAGGAAACTCGCTATGGTAAATGGTCACCCATCCACAGACCAACCTCGGCAAGCGTGGCTTAACCCGGAAGATCGGTCTATGCGACTGTAATTATTTAGCCACGAGCTCCTCCTTCCTTGTTGACTACGGAATACTAAAAAAGCATATGTTAATCAATGTTGAACTTACCAAGTTTGCCAACAACTATAGTTGGAAAATTGTTAAAAACATCGCTGTTATGAAACGGGCGAGAGCGGTGGTTTTAGCAGCTCCCAGCAAAACTGTTGAGCTCTTTTTTTTCTGTAGTTACTCAAACATAATGTTTGCTTTTAAAAATCTTTAGTTTGTACTTTTGTACTGCTCTTTTTAATTCTGCTTAAAGATATTTTAATTATAATAATAATTGATGATGGATTGATAAAAAAAGATAATTGTTGCGGGTCTGGGTGTTTGTACTTGTGAAGATTTGTGTCCCAAAAACTCCCAGGGATTCCCAGTAGGACTGTTAGAGGGAGCCTCAACCAATAAAACCACTAGGTATTTGTAAGATGACGTTTTCATCAAACAAATCAATTTGCCCTATATTTTGCCGGTAACGAAACCATAGCGCACTCAAAATCGCGCCAACGCCATCTATCGAGGTATGGTGTCATTACCTTGTACAACGTCTTAACAATTTGTGTCTGTAAACGCACCCATGATACAAGAGAAATCTTAGTGAGGAGCAACGATTTAAAAAAAAAAAAAAAACATAAAGTTTACATTTCCTTATATGAGAACAAATTTGTCCTTCAACACTCGGACTTACAATTAATCCGAAGTATTTAATTATACATGCATATCATATATTATTACATTAGTAATACAAATTATTTGGGTTTTTGGGTACTCCCAAAAATCTAAGTACTAATTACAAATTTCATGGTTGCCTTTGCAATTGGCCAATTGGCCTCAACATAGATTGGAAAATATTAGGCAATATGCCTTTTTAAAATGAATTGGACGCTGCAGCGCTGTCCTCTCAATGTATAGTTGCTGTTACAATTTCGACCTCAAATCCTCATTGACTAGCCGATCTTCTAAATTGTATTTCATCGTCATTGTATTAATCTGTAAATATACTGCAAATTGGGTCTTCTGATACGATTTCAATCGTCATTAGATCTGTAAGTGCTAATATTAAACTTATTGAAACGTCAATCCAATTTAAACTTAGATAGGTACTCAATGGTGCCAATTCCGTTGTACACAATTTAAACTTAATTTAGACTATTGCCATCTTTCACTCTCATAAAATAAGAAAGAGACGGACGTATACAACGTGTTACATAATTCCCCCTAAAAAAGAAAATGTTAATCAAGCAGTATTTTATGTTTGTTATCATTTACCTCTCAGATGAAATTAAGTAAGAATGTAAATAACTTTCTGGGTAGTCTACTCTTTACTTTTATGTTTTCAGGGTTGCGTTTCAGTGATGATTTTATTTTATAATGTTTGAGGTATTTTTGGAACACGTTGTTTATGAGCTGCCAAATGTTCAACTAAAATTTCCATATCGTCAGAACGTGTCGACTAAAAACACGGTGAAGTTCAAGGCGTTCGTACGGCTACAGATCAAGCTAAACTTTTCCAGTATAAGCTGATCTCGCATTGTATAGGATTTCCTTATAGTGAGAGGTCAGTGTAAACTGGAAATATATAGCTTGATGTGTAGCCGTGTGTATACTAGTTTGACATAATTATCTAACTTAGTTCTTATCTATCACCTTCCTTTTCTCGCGCTGTCTGTTAGTAAAAGATAGCAATTCTCTCATTTGAGTTTAGTTGATGAACAAGAGAATCAGCCATTTACTAAGAATCCGTTGGAAACTTTATAACAATAACAGGAGTTCATGATGTTGGCAACGCACCTAATTTGTGACAGAGCGTACGTACAAGAATGAATAAGTCTTTACAAATCATAACATCACGCTTGTATTATTCTTGTAATGTGTTTTGATGACAATTCACTGGTCAACAAAAAAACTCTTTTTGTATGTAACATGAAAACTTTTGTCTAGTTATGTTAAGAACAAGGATAAGGATCATAGAAATAAAATTAGAATGTTCCAAATACGACTAGTTTTTTTTGTAATTTGATTTTATTATAATGTACAAAAGGCATATAAAAAAATCGAGATTAAAAACGCTTAATCTTCAATTTTTTGGTTAGTAACTAGTTGTAACACAGAAACGAGACCTAATCAAATCAAAATAAATATGGTGTTAGAATGAGGGTACATAAGTAAGTAATTCAAAATTAGTAAGCACCTTTCTTGTTACAAAATTTTGTTGATCAGTGTGTCAGTTGTTTTATAATATAGTTTAGCTTCATTTTACCTTTTGTAAATGTGAGAGCTTTGTAGACTTGCCTGGATACCTATTTAATTTGTGACCATGTTTTTCATTTTGTTTTTTTGTGTGGTTCCTGTTCTTAAGTCTACTTTGCTCTCTCATAACTATTCTAAGTCATAACTGTACCCACTCAAATTGTTAAAGATATTGATTTTAAAAGAGTAACCATGGAGTTTCTTGCCGGCGACTAATTGGAACCGTGCACCTAAATTCGACTTTTCATAAGTGTATGTAATGGTTTATGTGAAATAAAAACTTTTTATTTTATTATTCCCCGAAGGGTTGGGCAGAGGTGTATAGTACACCCACCTTTCGCTGATTTGTTTCAAGTCCCACGTAATAGGGGGCGAGCCTATTGCCATGAACCAGCCACAAATCCAGACTCCGGGCTGCTACTAAGAAATTCCACATGGAAAAACCCAATAACGCTTTGCCCAACCTGGGGATTGAACCCAGGACCTCACGCTCAGTAGTCGCGCTTGTGGCCACTAGACCAACGAGACGGTCTCTTTGTAAAAGTCTTCACATAAGATATAAATGCTTACCTATTTGGTAAAAACAATAATTCTGCTGCTTCTCTTCTGCTCCGTACTCCGCGTCACACTTCCAGCCGTTATGATGGTTCTTTCACTATTCGCGCAGTGCGTCCTTGGAACTCACTCCCACACTCACTACGTGATAGCCCTTCTCTTACCGTTTTCAAGAGTAGAATTAGGAAGCATTTCCTCTCTGAATGATTGAGAAATTGAGAAAACTCATTTTTGAGTTAAGCTCGCCTTTGTACATGACTTCACCAAATTGTAATGTTTTTATTGTAATTTTCTTGTGTGCAATAAAGAATAAGAATAATCTATCCACTCCAAACAAAAGTGAATTTCTTGAACACTCTAACACCATTTTAAATCTGACATAAGACACTTCTCAAACCGTATGCGGGCGCTAAAACGTATTCGGACGGAATCCTCGGACAAACTTCTAGCAAAATTCGTGTTTCAAATTCCAAAAAGCATTTGTGAAGCGGAATTAAATCGGTCTCCGGCAATAGATCAAAGGGATTGTCGTGATTAGTCCCTGTTTGAATAATGACAGAATCTAAAAGATTTATTGCGTAAGGACAGCGCTGAAAGTTAGAGTAGCCTTGGTAGTACAGCTGTTTCTTGATCAAGTATTGTGGAATTAATTTGGTACTAGCGACCCTTCTCATATGGGCAAGCAAGTAACTTTATGGTAATAAAATTATTTGCTTGAGGTTTTTTATGGTATAAGTTCGAACGAGTGTCAAAACGGATATTATAAAATATACAATATTGTTCGTTTGTTTGTTTAAAATTATAAAATATACAATCATACACCTTCTCATCCACATTCACACCCTCACTCTCACTCACACACTCGCATGCCTGCGTGCATGCTGCTTGTTTTAGCTGTAATTTTCTCTTCTTTTTGTTTGTATTGTCATTTCCTTTAGAAATAGGAACCTACATCTGTATAAAACAAGTAAATGATGGTTATTATTACTCAAGTACTGTAATTATAGACACAATAGATAAACAATGGCGGTGTCGTCCTGGGACGACACGCGGGACGCAACCAGTTAAGTTATGGAAGAGTGGAGTCTTCTAACACAGGTTTATTTGCTTAAAAGGAGGCTCCTATCATTAGTTGTTAAGGTTTACTTGTTAAAATTAATAAAACATTTTCATTTGATTGTTATTATTTGACTTTTTATTCATTTAACATAGCTTATCCAATACATTTTGAAATATTTCTATAACTAACAAAAAAAAATTTTAAAATATATAAAATAGTAGCCCACCGGCATCGGGAACAGGGTCCAACTACCGGTGGTCAGGGCCTCTGAGAGAGGAACTTCCTAACAATACGCGCCGTGTCAAGAAGTACAGCTTTCTGTATCAGGCCCTTGATACAGCTGCCCAACGAGAGCCTCTTTAGGTGTTGATCGAGGCTCTTGGCTATTAAGCCACGCCGTAACTACTATCGGAACAATGACTGCTGAGTCCACATCCCACATGCCGATAACCGGTTTTTATACTATTTAATTGACTTATTTGACGTTTTAAAAGACGACGAGACATTATGACGTTAGTAAAATAAACTATTCTAGTAAACATCGAATGTAGTAGATATTTTAGTATTATTTATTTAAGAAACACAGTTCCTGCAATAGTTGCTATTGAAGCCTTTTTTTTCATCAGTTGCCACCATTCACAATTTGGTTTTTTCGACTTTTTTGACAAGAATTGTGAGAAGCTCAGCTAACACAAAGCCAGTCGGAAAGGGGTTACAATTCCGAAGGAGAGTTAAAGTACCCCTAATATTGTATGACTTTCGTTCTACAACTTTCCCCAAAAGTCAATAGTTTAAGAGAAATAAAAATACGCTAAAATCTATCTATCCTCAGCTATGATTAGCTTAGTTTACATTTTAAGTCACATTTGGGGTCACGGATTAGAAGCTTCATTTTCTGAATTCGAAACTAAAGAATGGATGAAGATTCTTTGAAAAAACTTAAATTAAAATTATTTTACTTAGAAATTATTGAATTTAGATTTTAACATTTGCTTTAAAACAGTCATCAGTGATATTTTAAATGGCCCGCGGATTAGTACCCCCTTTCCGACTAACCTTGTATAAATAACACGTTTATTAATTATACACAAACCGTCCCCGAGAATCAATATATCTCATCATGAAGACCGCAACTTCAGTAGTTATGGAGAAAATTCAAAAGACTGCCTCGTTGGTCTAGCGTTCGCAAGCGCGACTGCTGAGCGTGAGGTCCTGGGTTCGATCCCCAGGTCGCGCAAAGTGTTCTTGGGTTTTTCCGTGTGGAATTTCTCAGTAGGAGCCTGGAGTCTGGATTTGTACCCGGTCGATGGCAATAGGGACGTGAAACATAACGGCGAAATGTGGGTGCACTATACACCTCTGCCAACCCTTCGGGGAATACACGTGTGAGTTTATTATTATTAAATACTACTAAAGAAAAAAAAAGTTAGTTTATTTTGGTCTAATTAATTATTTGTAAAACCTTACTTTTACTTTCCGTTGTCAGTTTATCTTTAAAAATAAAATAATACATTTTCAAGATGGCTGTTTGCCATATCGTCGCTTTGGAGTGAAAACCTCGGGAATGAATATGGTCGTTGCACGGTTCCTGTGGGCTTTCACGTGAACTAAGTGGCAGGCAAAAGCTAGTCAATTATATATAATACGAATTTTACATACTCACTAAAGGCTTAATTTCAGTGCCTACAATATAATTTCGCACAGAGCAGCTGTCTTATAATTACGAGGGCGGTTCAAAAAGTACCTGTGTTAGGAATGAAGATCTCATTTTTTTCAAAATCTTTTTTTTTTATTTCTGTACGTAGTCTCCTTTTAGAGATGTAAACTTCTCACAATGGCCCTGCCATATTTTTAATCCATCAAAAAAATAGGATTTGTTAAACGCTCAAAAAATGCCTCCGTCTCGACGATGACCTCATCATTTCAGCCATTTCGTTTCCCCGTGAGCCATTTCTTTAGGTTTGTAAACAAGTAGAAATAGCAGGGAGCCAGGTCGGGCGAATACGGGGGATGCGGTAGCAATTCATAACACAATTTATTCAGTTTCGAAGTTGAGAGCCATGTCCGCTTGTTGTCCGCCGTGAGCAATCGCGGCACGCATCGGGGAGATAAATTTTTCATCGCGAACTTATCAGGTAAAATATTAATTAACGTTCCCGTCGAAACACCTACAATCTTCGCTACTGCGCACCCTTTCGTTCGTCTATCAGTTTGGATCATGTCGTGGACTTTTTCATTGATTTCCTCAGTAACCACATCTGTCGGGTATCTTAGGCGCTCCTCATCAAAAACGAATGTAAGACCACGTTTAAATTCATTAAACCAATATTTGACTGTAGTCATAGATGGCGAAGGGTCCCCATAAACAGCATCCAATTTCGGTTTTATCTCCTCACACGTTTTTCTATCCAAAACTAGAAAGCGAATCACTAAACGATACAGCACGTTTTCCATCTTGCCGAAAACTACGTTACACGTCTTACTGAAATTGCTGTAAAATAAAAACTCATGTATGAATCAGCATCAAAATTATTTTGGCGGCTTTTTATAAATGACAGCACACGATGGTAACACCAACTTGCCTTAGCAACGTAAACTGTCTTCAAACACGGGTACTTATTGAACCGCCCAGGTATAGCACCTAACGTCGTGATAAAATAAAAATGACTAAATTTCGTTCCCGAGGTTTTCACTCTAAGGCGACGATATGAATGTTTGTGTTTTGATGTCATTGTTAAAGCATTAGTTTGTGAAATGAAACGTTGACAATGTTGCTTGTGAAATTATTATTTGATAATCAGTTATCTAAAAGCTAGGTTAGGTTTAGCCTTCTACGGTTTAAGCGTTCCAATGTACGCGTAATCTAGGTATGTTGAAAACGGATGTAGTTGAATACGCGTACAGGTGTATACGCGTACAGGGCACTATGCATTGCTAGATTATGAACACGTGGTGACAAGTCGAGAGTCGACCAGCCAGTATCAGCCATTAGAATGGTGGAACGTTGGATCTTGATTCATACAAAAAGTTTTGAGTTTCTACACACTGGAGCCGACTGGCGACGACTCGCCGCGAGGCAGGAGTCGACACGCGTGCTCAAATTGTATACGCGTACTTCAAGTACGGAACTATCATTCCTGTGTATGCGTAACCGACTTCGCGTACATTGGAGCGCATAGTCTGTACAAGGCTTTATGTTATAACTGTGACCACTCAACGCCAGAAACGATTCGCTTCACCCTCGAACCAAATAATTGGTCCGAGGCTTTGCCGATCACTTTCCACCACTCGTTTAATAGACGCGATCAGAAACAAATGCTTGTTGATTGATTATAATTCGAACCATTAATTTTGTAGTGGAAAGCATTCTTTGTGAGTGTGCCTTCAACATTTTTTGTTGTTAAGTTCGTTAATTTTTAAAGTGCTTTTAAATACATTCCATATTTGAGTTGTGGCTGAAAATAGGTCAAAAGCATTGAGAGGCTTTAAAAAATACCGCGTATTTTTTAGAGTGGTAACATTTCACCGGTATTTGAATACGTTATAACGTAACATGTGCTATTTTATGTCAACCAAAATGACGGTGTGACTGTGTTGTATTAGCTACGGCTTTTAGGAAAATATATGCTGCCAGAACTATGTAATAAGTACAGTCATCGACATAAGTTTATAAACTAATACTAACTCCTTCGCTGTCTCAGCAATCAAACTTTGGAACGTGCTCCCCCTTGATATTAAAAAAGCTCCCGAGTAAATTCTCGTTCAAACGTAAAGTTAAGGAATACTACTTGAAGTCGCTGCACTCCTAATCATCTAATTTAGTCTTCGTCATAATTGTATTTAGATTTTCATAATGTTTTGTATTTGATATTTATTATATCTATATATTTTAATATTTGTATTTATGTATTTTATGTAACTTATATTTACCTTATAATTCGTACTATATTCAGTTCGAAATTGTCATCTCATTTTTGTTTTTTTATAGCTGTACCTATTTCGATGCTTTTCTTTTTAACCCAAAGGTTGACTGGTAGAGAATGCCTTATGGCATTAAGTCCGCCTTATGTACCACCATAGTGCATAGGAGTATAAATAAATAAGTTGGTAAACAAGTATATACAAATTAATCTCTGCCACATGAATATTCCGAAGAAATGTAGTACTTATAGTGATAGCTTTTTAGCTTTCTGGGGCGTTATTTGTTAATAAAAAAGGATAGTACACATGAACTGAATCCTTATTAAGATCAGTTATCATTCCTGAAGGAATAACAACTATATCTTTGAAAAAACAACCATTACAACAGTTGTGAACGTTCGTCCGACCCAAAGATCGCAGCAAAAGTGAAGAGGAAGTTGGCCCGAATAGCACACTGCATACTGTTTTGACAGATCGTGAAATAAACATGTGCGACTACCGCCATGACGTCATTAATTATATAACAATAGTTTCAAATTGTAAAAGAGTCTAGATACAACTCTGAGAATATCTTAAAGCTTTTTTTTATATCAATTAGTTTCCAATGAATGCTAAGTTTAAAAATTCAAATGTTCAGCTACTTTTGTCGCTGATTGTACCAAGGATGTCTCCTATGTCAATTTGGTTTGTAACTTTAAGAGCGATTACGCACTGCATCCGATCCGAATCCGTGAAAATACGGATCTAAAAAACTCGGACCGAATTCGGATATTGCTTCACGCACTGCATCCGATCCGAATCCGTGAAAAAACCGATCTAGAGTAAAAATCTCGGACCGAATTCGGATGTTGCTTACGCACTATTCCGATCTCTGATTCAAATTCAAACAATTCAGTACTACGGCTACTTCGATCCGTCAATTGTTCTTCCGAATTAGAAACTCACGGATGACGGATAGAAATCGGATGACGGATGTAGTGCGTAAACTACCATACAAATAGTTCTATGGCTACTTCGGAACGTATTTTCACGGATTCGGATCGGATGCGGTGCATAACCGCTGTAAGTAGATATTTTTTCTTGTAACTCCAAAGAATCTTCACTAACCATGCGGCTAATACAGCTACTAAGGTTACGTTTTAATAGTGTCACGGGGTTTAATTGGACAGCGTCCGGTTTGTTACGTACGAGTAACAGGATAACACGTGTTCTTGAATAAAGAGTATTGGGCTGTAATTTCTTACATATCACTTACAGGGTTGTACGTTATTTTATTGCTAATATACGTTTTTAAACTGACATGGTCACTAACACAATCATTAGAACTTAAAACGGGATATTTACCATGTTTATTATTTGATGTGAGTTTCCAATATTTCGGCACCGTTACAAGCGCCATGATCACGGATGAACTGAAGTAATTGCGGGTGGGTGGATGTTTATGAGCAGACGAAACGATCTACCCTCTTTCTTGTTCGTTTTTTGCGTTCGACGCCACTACCACTGTCACTTATGTCACTCACAACACGGTTCTGTACCCGACACACAAAACTCACTGCATCCGCTCGCGAACTTTTTTCAGTAGTTTTACGGTTTTTACACAATTGAACCACTGGCGCTTGTAACGGTGCCGAAATATCGGAAACTCACATCAAATAATAAATATCCCGTTTTAAGTTCTAATTATTGCTAATACTTAATAGTTTTATAGAATTTCGTTTCACATGAAATGTTACTCATGTTTTCGTTTCATAGAATAATCAATACGCAGAATATTTACTTTTTTTAATGTTAGAATAATCATACCATAGAATAACAAATCAAATATTCTTATCCTTATATTGTTTATTTAATATAAAACTTATTACCAAGAAAAACATTTTATCGAGTGACACACTACCAACCAAATATCTACACCAAAAAATATTCTGGGGCCAAGGTCAACGGAGCCTCGCTAAGCGGGGCTCCCATTTCTGTCTGCAGGGTTTAAAGTAACCTAACACGAAGGGGATGACATCCTCTTCGAGCCTAACCTATCCGTGTCGGGGTGCGAACAGCCAATATTCGTTAAAAAATAATTCTACTGTTTAATAAGTTTGTTAAACAAAAAAATGAGATTAAAAATTCATTGAATTGTGTTTCTGTGAAATATGTTTCATTCAAGTAAATAGTCTTTGAAACAATAATATTCGAAATAAAAATACAAGAACCAAATATTATATGAAACATTTTCTGGGAAACGAAATTCTATGAAATTTCTGTCTGCGAAACAAGGGGACACCCACTTCCAGTGATGCCATTCGTCATTTTATTCAAGGGCACACACCATTGGCATTGTTGCGTAAGCGTGGCTGACAATTATGAATTCCGAATTGTGTCTCTAAGAATGTCTGTAAAACAAGTCCGACGCAATTTACACATCGCAATTAACAATAAAAATGATCTCGTGCCCGTGGATTCGCTCACGTAAAAAAAATTGTTTACTTATTATCATTTTTAGTCTCAATAAAAACAGAAAGTGATGTAGGTATTCTTATGAAAGATCCTGGAGCCCTTGCTATATGCTGAGAACGGCTTCGGTAAATTTTGAGTCGTAATTGACTCATAAAAATTGCAATTTAAACAAAACTTTGTTTTTCTTTTATTCCTTTTTAACGGACTTCTTGGCTTGTCAGATGGTTTAAAATAGTCAGAAATCCTTTTAGCAGGGTAAGAATTCGGTTTTTTATTTGACATTTTTTATGAGTTTAGTCAATAACTGAGAACCTTTATTTTATGAAATAGACGAGAAGGATTGTCAGTTTGCGAACAAAAATTTATTGAAGCCTTTAGCACTCCTAGATCCGAATATATTACATTTTTAATGAACACTTAAGTTACTGGGCAGGTAAAAATCAAAATGGCTTCTATTCGGAGTTGATATTACATAAAATTACATTAATTAATTTTACTCTTTTTAGTGTTTTTGATGTCGCTTTTTCTTTTATGTTTAAAGTAATTCTATTTTTCTATTTTAATTGGCTTAAACAATACATAAACATGCAATGACAGCAATCGTGGGTAATTTGCTGTTATCCATTGAAGAGTTTTATTGTCAATCTCCGAAGGTCTTCATCAGATCTTTACCAAATTTAAATGGGACCACTTCTGGAAAATAATCTTTCAAACACTATAAAAAATACCCAAATCGCTTCAAGTGTGCCTATAAAATTTGAAGAGTTCCCTCGATTTCTCTAGGATTCCATCATCAGATCCTGACGTAATGACCATGGGACCACCTGTGAAGTATACCCTTTCAAACAAAAGAAGAATTTTCCAAATCGGTCCAGGCGTCTTTGAGTAATCACGGAACATACATAAAAAAAGATACCGACGAATTGAGAACCTCCTCCTTTTCAACCGACTTCAAAAAGGAGGAGGTTCTCAATTCGTCTGAATGTTTTTTTTTTTTGTATGTTTGTTACGCGATATCTCCGCCAATTTTGAATGGATTTTGATGATTCTTTTTTTGTTTGGTAGATCATACTTTAGAGGTGGTCCCATATAAATTTTATTGAAATAGATTCAGCGCTTTTTGAAATAAACAACAAGAACAAAAAAAATATACTTAGATGACGTTTTCGTCTGTGGTTCCCTTAAGCAAAAGTTTTGATGAGGACTTTCAATCTCTGTTTTAACTGTGATCACAGAAACATTAGCCAAGAAAAAAGAAGTTTGTATGTATTTGTAAGGAGCAGCCATGATAATAAAATTATACATACTTATACCTATTCTTAAAGCAAATTATCTAGTTGTTGGAAAGATTACGCAACCGTGTTATTTAAATTTAAAGTCTTAGACTGCGTAATTTATGGCACTAAAACGTATTTAATAAAAAACTTTAAATAAAAGTAAAAACCGACTTCAAAACAAACTAAAAAAAGAGTGAAATAATTAGCAAGATATAAAATTAACAGTTTTAGAAGTCGGTGCAATTCTACACTGAAACAAATAAAAGCCACCGACTTCTGAAACTGTTAATTTTATATCTTGCTAATTATTTCATTCTTTTTTTAGTTTGTTTTGAAGTCGGTTTTTACTTTTATTTAAAGTTTTTTATTTTGAAGTCGGTTAAAATGGAAGAATTTGTAGATAAAATGAAGTGTTTAACATGTTGTTAAATTTTCGGCAGTACAAGACCATACACACTGTGTGAAATATAAAGACAGTGTCTCATGAAAGTGATAATACAAAAAATTCACGGTTGAAAGACAAACCAACGAGGCCTAACTAGACGCTTCTAAGCACAATAACTCTTACCCGCTTACATATAACTCAATGCCTCCATTAAAATAACGCGACATAAACTTCAAATAGCAACATAAACAACTCAGAAACAACAAAAACACTTTATCGTAATGAAAACACGATACGGAAGTTAAATCAAAGTTATAACTATTTGGCTTTCGGGGATTCTTCCGATTGTTCCCGGATGGGAGTACGTTAATTCCCCGCGAGGAGGCGCCCCATCTCGCATTCCAAATTAGAATTTATCGAAGAGATCGCTTTAGAGTTCCGTTTTCGAAACTTTTGTGGCTACCCGAGTAACAATTTTTTAGGGATATTTTTAACCCCCGACGAAAAAAGAAGAGTTTTATAAGTTTTAAGCCTTATGTCTCTCTTGGGCGTCGTATCTCCCAAACGGATGAATCGATTTCAAAATGGTTTCTTTTGTTTGAAAGCTGGTTTAATCGTGATGGTTATAAGCTATGTTTTATGGAAATTGGCTCAGCCGTTTCAAAATAATCAGCTCTTTTCGGAGTTGGTGTAGAGATTTAAGCCAAACAATAAGTATTTATTTCATTTCCGCTCGTCCAACTGACGTGACTAACATAAATTATACTAACTTTTCAACTGGACATAGATGGCCAAATCCTAAAGTATAGGGAATAGCGATAAATGCTCAGAGAAGTCTCGGGACCGATTTTGATAAAACTGAAAAAAACTGTTTCATATACAGGAATCGAAACAGTTGATTTTGAAAAAATAACACACCCATATATAATAATACATATTGCGCCAGCCCATAGTGTCCATTATAAAGATAAAATTCTGGGAAGTAATGTTAAATGGCAAACTAAAGGAAAGGACTCATGTTCAAGAATATACTATTTATTTTGGTCTATTGTTTTCAATACATAGCCGGACTCAACGTCTCAAAGATTCGGATCCAATCTCAATGATCTGTATTTTGGGTGGTAGCTAGCTAGGCAGACCGTGTAGATCCTACCACCAAGCGTGCTGGATTTTGTTGAATCTTACAACACGCGTCTATGCCCAGCGAGCGGTGAGGAAGTTTCATATTCTATCCCGTCCCCACACGGGACTATATGAAAATAACTCATGTCGTAGTGAAAATATTAGCCAGTCAACAAGGTTGATAGCGGGGCTAACTGCATAGGTGCGCCGGACGTACTGACTATGGTAAACACGATACCTTCGATATCACAAATTATACACCGAAACCTTTTAGGCGTCTTACAGCCGAAAACGGACAAGCGTGCTTCATTGTAGACCGTATTATCGCTTAACATCTGGCGAGATGGCGGTTAGACGCAGGCCTATAATCAAATAAAAAAAAAAAAAAAAACCATGATCTCCTGAAAAAACAAACTGATGTTTCATACATTTTGATAATAATAATAATCATTTATTTCAGGAGATTATTCCCATAAGCATAAGCACTACAAATAACAAACAAATATACATAGGATTCATTAAAACATTACAGATTAAACATAAGGTACAATTATTGATGTCGACTTAAAATTTATTCGATTGCATTCAATTAAAATAATAATTACTTAATAAATGGTGACGAACTGGCATGCAGGTGCATCCACCTCTTCAACATCGCCGTGTCTCACCGCACGGACAATAAGCGGATAAGCCTAATTTTTTTTCACGATTTCTAATTCTTGGTCCAATTTTAAAACTTGTACAGAATGATGAAAGTTCATGATTATCGGCTGAAAGACGACTAAAAAGTAACGCAGTTTAAGCAAGCTGAATAAAGGACACCCTAAAGGTAGCCGAGCGGTCGCATTTTGCGCAGAAGGTCGATTCCCGCATCAGAGCAAAAATATTTGTATGACCCGCAAATATTTGTTCGGAATCTGGGTGTTTATTCTCGTGAGATTTGTGTCTGTAAACGCGCCGATAACAAGAGAAATCATAGAGTGGTAAGAAGAGGAAAAAAGTGGAAAAAAATACTGTAGCGTTCTACAAAGGTCGTACTACAAAAGTTTTGACACTTGTTAATGGTCAAAATACACGTCGATACTTGCTTTCGGGAGCCAGATCCGACTATCTGATCGGATTCATGAAATACACGTACGATTCTCGTGTCCGATTTTTTCTGTAGGTACGACGAAGAAACCCCGGACGATGCTTACGATTCTGACATCCGATCCGATAGTCTGATCGTACGTGTAATTCATGTTCAAACAAATATATGACGCGGAGGCCTTCAGATAGACTGATCAGACTATCGGAACCGACTATTGGAGACAAGTATCGGACGTGTATTTTGACCATAAACCGCACCGTACATAAAAAGGTTTTAGACTAAATAATTGTAAGCCGCACTACGGTTAACCGCTAGAGTGGTCAGCCGCCGCACTTGAATTTTGTTTGCCATTTAATTTTAAAACCACCAGTGCGTTCGTTTATATTGATTTTTTGAACCACAAATTCATGCAGGTAAAAACCTCGCGCGGTTAACTGTAGTGCGGCCTTTAGCTAAACCCCGTTTAGTCGAAATAATTGTAAGCCTAAGGCCGCACTACGGTTAACCGCTAGGGCGGTAAGCCGCTGCGGTTGAATTTTTTTTACCTTTTAGTGCGTTTCAAATCGCCGCCAGTGCGTTCGCTTGTATTGATTCTTTGAATCACAAAATCATGCGGGTAAAACTGCGCGTGGTCAACTGTAGTGCAGTCTTACGCTTAAAGACAGTAAAATCCCTTACCTTAATTACCTTCGTTCGTGTATCACTGCAAGGGTACCAACACTACCAACTGAAAATCAGCACTGTGTGACCCTTTCGGTATGGGCATGCTCGACAGCGATATGTATGTTAGATTCTTTTATGTTTTAATTTTTATTGTTTACGCTGTCATTGTGTCCTTGGCTGATTTTTTTTCTTTCCTTATGAATAGCTGTTGTTCTACTACTGTTAGACAGGTGGCAGGTATGCAGTAATGTGGGAATGTTACGTCACTGATTTCGGTTTAAAAAAAATTATTTCTCATAAGAACACATACAGTCCACTTATAATGAGATACAGAGTAACTAAAGTATAATAAATAATACAGTACAATTACCTCCAGAGTATTGGAAATTATAATAAAACGTATTTCTTAAGCTTATTTTTAAATGTGTTCACGTTATCGCAATCTTTTATATCGTCCGGCAATCTATTGAACAGCTGTGCTCCTTCAAACAATATGGTTTTTTTACCGTAATTAGTGCGTACGGTGATAAGTTCAAGTTTGTTTTTGTTTCTCAAATTATGTGACATTGTTTTTTTCTTTAGTTGTATGTTAGTCTGAATTGATTTAGTAGTTATATTTTTAACAAGAATGCAAGTGTAATAAATGTATAGCTGTCTAATATTAAATAGTTTAGTTTTTTCGTATAAGGTCTTTGTTGGAATAAGGATTTCGGGACTATAAGTACTTAGGCGAAGAACCAACCCAATGATAGGAACTATAAAAAACTTCTGCCATATAAAAACGACGGAACTCTTCGCTTTGAAACACGAATAAAATCTGAAAAAGTATATGTTTGCTACTTTTTCGTCGACAACCCTTCTTGTTTTCCAAACGATGATTAATGACAGTTTTAGGATATTAATACTTACATGGGTGTTAGGGTTGCGTACAATATTGAATTTTCGAAAACGTCAACCTATCTGCGCTGCGTTTATCATAATTACAGACCAGGGACTTCAATTTTTGCCTTTTCGTTAGGCCAGGCTTGTAGACCAGCCCCTGTCCAGGTGCAAGAGTTACTAAACACCTCGCTGGATAAACGGATTGGGGATCGCAATTATAAGACCTCTTTTAAGTCAAGACTCAAAGCGTTCCTATTGGAGAAATGTCTGTATTCGATAGACGATGACATATCCACGTTATAAAGGAATTTGTTATTATTTAATGTGAGACTGGGTAATATTAGAATGTAGAATGTTATTGAATTTTGAATTGTATTGAATATTTTTAATTTTTATTTAGTTTTTATTTTATTATTTTCTATAATTTATTGTATTATGAATGTGTTAGTTTTATAATTTTAATGAACGTGTCTTTATTTATACATGTAATTTCAAACACAATGCGAATTGTTCGTGAATAAAATTTAATTGGTTACATCACACACTCACACTACAAAGACGTGTTGCAGCCCATTTTTAGTCATCTTTTACGATATGCTCAGGCAAATATGGAATGTTTTTCTTTATGTTATCGATTGGCAAACAAACTCGCAGCCCTCTTTATGGTAAGTGGTAACCGTCGCCAAGCCAAGAGGATTACTGATGCGGTACCAACCCTAGAGACAAACTTGAAAAATCTCATGTGCCTGTAATTTCACCGGCACCCATACCGTTCAAACGGGAACACAGTAATACTTCTTGGCGGTAGAAATAGGTATGGTAATAGGACTTCCTGAAACAAACTCGTTCACAAGGAGCGCTACTGCTACTATTCTTTTCTTTGCCTCAAACGACACAACAATAATTGTATATCTACACCAGTGCGCTTTCATGTTCATCTTGCGCTTGCAACTTTCGAAATAGTATTATGGCATGCGCTGTGGCGCTTCACGCATGCTTCAGACGAAGACGCAAGATGAACATGAAAGCGTACTGGTGTAGACATAGCTTAAAATATACGATCGTGGCTCTGACATCAGATTGATGGTAGGATACCTATTCAATTTGGCTGTGTTACCGGCTTAGCCAACGCGGTTACCTCGGGAATAACGTATAATGTTTATGCTATACGGGACAACTTCAAGAGAAATTAAACTTCTTGACTACCTTGTTGGTCTAGTTTGCTGTTTGTTTTGTCGTAAACGCGACTGTTGAGCGGTCCTGGGTTCGATGCCCAGGTCGAGCATAGTGTGAGGACACGCCCGGGTGTAATCACTGTGATGATCGCCCGGAAGACACGGTTGAGCATACGGTGGAGGTCCGTCCTGCTTGGGGCACACCGCCATGCCCTCGTAGAGGCGATCGGCGGCGGCAACCTCTCGCGTCCGGCCCTGGTTCAATCCATGGTCCGGAGCGAGGGGGCATGGGAAGCGGTCACCTCCTTCTGCGAAGCAGTAATTCTTGCGAAGAAGGAGACGGGCCGCGTGAGGGAGAGGCAAACCTCACGCCCCAGCCGCCGCAACAGAAGAAGACGCCCCGGGTGTCGGGAGTCGCAGGGCGATTCCCGGCCACCCTAGGCGCGGGCCTGCAGACGGCGAGCGTTGGGTGGTTCGCCTTTCGATTAGAACCAGGCCCTGGCCGACGACGCGTTGTGTTCCATCCGCGCCTCAAAGAGATATCAGCATAGTAGACGGAGCCCGCTAGGGCCAGTGCCTGCCAGAGTTGCGGAATTTGTTCGAAAGAATTACCGCGGCCCTGGAACGCAAAGGGCATTAGGAGGAACACGGATGAGTTTTAGTCAGTAAGAATCTGACATTCTCTTCTTCCGCTCCGCTCAGAGCGGAAGACGACATTTGATGATTACCCAGACTTAAAAAAAAGGTCGGGCAAAGTGTTATTCGGTTTTTCCGTGTGGAATTTTTCAGCAGCACCCCGGAGTCTAGATTTGAGCCCTGTTGATGGCAATTGGCTCGCCCCCTATTACATGGGACTTAAACATAACGGCGAAATGAGGGTGTACTGTACACCTCTGCCCAACCCTTCGGGGAGTACAATCGTGATGTAATGTATGTATGTACGTAACTTTACAACTTTAAAATGTTTCTTTTATGAGTATTTTATTCAACAACTTTCGAAATAATACTATAATTGCGGTAAGAATTAGGTTTTCACAATTTCGGCGTTTAATCTCGAATTGAAATCTAACTTTTAAAACAATAGCAATAATAGGCGTTAGCATGAAAGTAATTTTAGTTAGATTTGATCTCGACAACTAACGAAGTGATTTTCAAACCTTTCAAATTGGATTTAAATTACGACTAACTTGGAGTTGCCTCTTGATTTCCAATTTTCTGGCCACGCAGAAAGTGTAATTATAGAAGTGTAATAGGTTCCTGTGTAAAGCCTGTAAATAAATGATGATGGTCATCAAAACGGGAATAAAATTCTAAGAAAGAAAAAAACCGGCCAAGTTCGAGTCGGACTCGAGCACTAAGGGTTCCGTACCAACAAAACTATAACCCCCTTATTACAAAAGATGGTTTAAACCAAGACTAAGGTAAACCCAGGTTTAAAATATACCCATCACTTTCTAATGTCACATAACAAAATAGAGACGGGGCTATTTTAAAACCTAGGTTTTTCTTAGACCATCTTCTGTAATAAGGGGTAATAGTTTTCCTTATTTTTATTATTTGTTGTTTAACTATAAAGTATGCATTACAATCCTACTAGGTTTCACGCTTGTATGTTTTACCGTTTTTAAGATAGAGCATGAACAAAATACGTTGAAAAAATGCATATTTTTTGAGGTGTCTTGGATTTAGACTTTTTGTTGTTTGCCATGGTAGAGGCCATAGTAACACATATTATGTGCATTTCAACTGTGTACCTATTACGGTTAAAAGGATACTGCCCTGCTACTCTGTGACAGATGGACGGACGGACGGACAGACGGCGCGGCGCGGCGGAGGCTTGGTCTACTTCTGTCGTATCAGCACGAGCTATACAAAAATAGCTCACGCTGTGGTGAAAAGATTAGCCAATCAGCAAGGTTGGTAGCGGGGCTGACTGTCCAGGGTACGCCGGACGTACTTAAGTATCGTCACTCGTGGATGCTCTGTGTATGCAGCCCTATGTAGGCTTGATAATAGGGTCCCGTTGCCACCCTTTGGGTACGGTACCCTAAAAATGATAGGAACGTAAAACATATCTGGTTAATCCAAAATGATAATAATATACAGGGTGTAAAAAGACCCATCACATAGCCGAAATCTACGCACTCTGTACATCAAACTAAACTACATTGACCAAAAATTATTGCTAGGAAATGACTTTTATTTTTTGGCATAAAAAAACGCTTTTTTTGTAGCGCGCAATGTTGTGGCGATGCCGCGCGTTGGCATGCGTGCAGCGGCCACACAGCTGAGCCAAGGCGGTCGTGTGCGTTTGATATTCGTTGCGTTTTTGTAACTTCAAATGCGTAATTTGTAAGGAAAAATTGAAAATTTTGATAAGGTTGTTTGGAAGAAAGTTTAGTATTATCACTTAGAATACGTAGTTGGAAAAAAAAAATGTGCACTTTGACCTTCAATATCTCCAAAATCAATGGTTTCCCAGGTATGGTCTGGTAGAAAAAAATGATTCCAATGATGGGTAGAATATGTGGTTTTCGTTATCGTTAAGGGTCTTTTTACACCCGATATTTAAATCTAACATTCATTTTTTTTTCTCGAATTTTTAAAGCAGTTATGGATTTGAAAATCCAGTAGACAGTTTACTCAACAAAATAATTTAAAATAAATTTTGGTATTTTAAAATTCGAGTCGAATAGCCGCCTTAAATAATTACATCACATAAAACAAAAGCGACTACATTAAAGGGCCAATCCGATTTCCGATTATAGAATCCCCATTTAACATGTTCAGGCTTTTTACCACTGATTGGACGGTCACCGCTGATTGGCTCAAATCAGAATTAAAATTAATTACTGTGCAGTAATTAATTCAGAATTGATTTGCTGCGTCGAAAAATTTGAGCATGATATACCGTTAATACATTGGTGCATTGCTGTCGGACGTAAAGAATAGCACTACCCCATCTCCATGGGTGTTGTAAAAGGCGACTAAGGGATTCTCTAGAGGATGGGCAGCAGCGTTCTCTGAGTAGGTACTATAACAACCATACTGCGATCGCCAACCCGCCTGCCAAGCGTGGCGATTATGGCAAACCACCCCAACATGTTGGGAGAGGCCTATGTCCAGCAGTGGACGTCTTTCGGCTGAATGGATTGATATTGGTGCTTAGCATACATCAAAATACGTAAATGCCTAAAAATGGGGGGGGGGGGGGGCAGAGATCGTGAACTCACAGTTTCATCATCATCAGTTCATTACTGTCCCACTGCTGGGCACGGGGCTTAAAACTTTCTCATTCTGAGAAGAGATTCTCAGAATGAGAAAGATTTAGGCCTTAGTACTCCACGCTAGCCTGGTGCAGGTTGGCGGACTACGCTCAAGAAGGGTAGTATTTTTTTTAAATTTTATTTTAGTTTATTTGGGAAACAAACAGACAGTAATAACATATGTATACAAATTGTTAGAACACTATTCAAAACAGTTTCCTCAGATTATCAAACAAATAGATACTTAATAAAAATGGACAAAAAGATTTACATTCCTAAATTGAATTAAATAAATTAAAATTAAGATTGAATTTAGAATTTAGATTTTTTTATTGGGCATTCTGTTCCACTATCCTCCAGTAGCAAGCTACTGTAGGATAGTCGTATAGAATGCCCGATACTAATTGATCGACTCGACTCTAGTATATTACTGTACTCGACCAATAATCATGAGAGTTCGCCATCGGTTAGGACAGTAGTATAGAATACATAATGCCCAATACTGAACGATGGACTCGACTTTCTAGTTTATTACTGTACTCGACCAATGACCATACGAGTTCGCCTAATGCTGCAGTAGCTCGCTACTGGAGGATAGTGGAATAGAATGCCCACCCAATATTGCCCTACTCACACACCATCGAGAACTGTTTGGAACCCTCTCAGGTGTGCAGATTTCCTCACGATGTTTTCCTTCACCGTTAAAGCAAGTGATAATCAAAAATGATGATCTGAACATGAACTTGAAGTCAAAGGTGGGGTCGAAATCAAACCCTTCTGCACAGAAGGCGAGCGATCAACCGCTAGGCTGTCACTCCACAGTTTGTTGGGTATTTAGGCTGGACATCCACCAGACCTGTGTGAGGAAAATGTGGAGTGCGAAAATGTGTAGTGAGGATGTGAAACGGTGTGACCCTATCCATCAGAGCTGTGCGAAGAATGTGTAATGCGTAATGTGTTAATGTGTACAAATGATCATCTACCTCTTCCAAACACCATCTATTGACTGACTGGTAGGCGCATATTTTCAAATCCTCGCACACATTCCTTGCAATACATCCCTCGCTCGCATTTCTCACCTGTTTTGTATGAACACAAACCTCGCTCCGCTGAGCCCATATTCACCAGAGCTGCGCAGAGCGAAGCTAGGTAAATGAAGTGATTCTATTGGTGCTTACAAAATACATTCCTCGCTACGCAGCTTAGCACAGCTCTGGTGGATGCTCAGCCCTATTCTCAAAGATATTAAAAAAAAAAACACAACACAAAGAACTTTAAAACTCAGTAAACTTATTCACTTGTTAATGAGGACATGATTTTTGGACTCTATAAGCAGACATTTAAAATTTTAACATGAATATCTCTCAGAACCTCGGAATAATTCGTTTGGACCTTTTCATAGCACTCTCTCCGACCTCAATCCATAATTTAGCCCTCATTATAAATTAAAGTACTAAAATTAAAATTCAATGAGACTGGCACTCTTGTTTTTAAGACAAAAAAAAAAGTTTTAAGACAATGGTTTATAACTCATCCCGGAGTCACAACTAGAGATGGCCGCCGTAAAACTTTGCCCTTAAAAAAGTTGAGTAAAAATTTTTGGATCATCTGCGGCACCTTTTTATTAAAATCCCCGTTTCGAAGGGATTATAGGACGATATTTTTACGACATTTTTTTGAGGGTTACGCTGCAAATGTACGTATAATGTGGCCCGGAATTTAATAAAAGCCGTAACCCCTGAATGCAGGGCAACTGCAAAGTATATAGGGACGAAAATGGGGTCGAGACTGGAGCCCGAAATAGGGTTCAAATTAGTCATTGCCCCACTTCGTTCAAAATTTAAATATGGAAGAAAATTGGTTCAATTTTTGGAGGAACGAGGTACGGTCGCCGCGGGAATATTACTTCATAGAGCATTTGGTCGTACAGGGCAGAGTGGAAGGCACCAGACCGCGCGGAAGGTCACCGATATGTTAGACTCACTAAATAAAATAAGTCGTGGATGGCCCGTTGTGCGAGTGTACCAGAATGGTCACCAACAGGGAGAGATGGCGAGACATCGTGAGACGAGCCACATAAGCTACAGTAACGTTCACAGTCCAGGCTGTGCGTTTGTGGAATGCGTTGCCGATGCCAGTAAGATAAGCTCAGTCACTGGATTCTTTAAAAAAAATAGTCCAAGATCATTTCTTCTCTCAACACATTTCTATTTCTTATATTAATACCTCATCATCAACCTACCTTGTTTTTCCTTATCACATAATTATATAACATATGTATATATACAATATATATGTATAATTTTTGTATGTAAGTATTATGTCTGTGTATTGTGTGTAGTATATATTTTGCAGCAGTACACCATGGACTACCCCCTCTATCTTATTCATTGTCTTCCTGTTCATCTTTAATTTCGCGGGCAATGCACGCAAATTAGGATCTTGCGTGCATTGCCCGCGAAATTAAAGTTAGGCTAAATTTGGCAGATACGCGGAATTATCCAATGCTAGTTCCGCGGATTTGCACTATCCCCGACGATATGATATTGTATAAGAGCTGTGTTACAATTTGGGTGTATTATAAAGTATATTCTATTCTAACTCATAGTGCAACACGACGACCACGACCGCTCTGACAAGAGTAAAGCGAATAAGAGAGGTATGGTGTTCCTCCAACGAAAAGGAAAGATCCTTCAACTAGACACGTCTTATGCTTGGCGAGAAAATGTAAAAAAAACATTTGATTTTTAGGGTTCCGTACCCAAAGGGTAAAACGGGACCCTATTACTAAGACTCCGCTGTCCGTCCGTCTGTCTGTCACCAGGCTGTATCTCATGAACCATGATAGTTAGACAGTTGAAATTTTCACAGATGATGTATTTCTGTTGCCGCTATAACAACAAATGCTAAAAAATAGAATAAAATAAATGTTTAAGGGGGCTCCCGTACAACAAGCGTGATTTTTTTGCCGTTTTTATAGATAATGGTACGGAACCCTTCGTGCGCGTGTCCGACTCGCACTTGGCCGGTTTATTATTATTCTTATTATTATTCTGTGCTATATGCTCGGGGGTGGAAGTGTCTAAAGGCGTAATAGCGGGGAAACCCACTCCGGGTCTTTTAGACCCGCGACGGCGAAACCGGGGCCACACCTCTCATTCTTATTATTATCTTGTATCTCTTTGGACATCACGGCTCATCTTCCGTGCGAAAGATGTCCGGTCCTTTGGAAGGCATACACGGGGACACAGGTCCAACGCGCAGAGGCCCCTTTGAGAGCTTTAATCTAAAATGGGGTGGGGCACCAACCCGGGACTATCCACGGCTGCACTATTGGAGTACAGTCATGGACCGTCCCGGGTGGGTGCAAGACTATTGTAAAATATGGTGAAAAATATCTGGTCTATGGGATGGGGTGTTAGGTGGACTAGATAACTTCTATTGCCGGAAGAAAACGGCGTCTGCCTTTCAACATTTAAAATTGAAGTGTTGGCAGACGGTGACTCGCCAGCTCACTAGCTGGGCCCCCTGAAAAGCCGCCAGTACATAGGCGAAGGGGGCAACAGACGTGTGAGCGGCTAGAGGTGTAGAGAGGTGTGGCCCCGGTTTCGCCGTCGCGGGTCTAAGAGACCCGGAGTGGGTTTCCCCGCTATTACGCCTTTAGACACTTCCACCCCCGAGCATATAGCTCTGGCGGCCCCCCTCTGGCCGGCCAATAAAGGCAAGCCAGAGTTGAGAGTCCTGCGGGCACTCTTGGGGTTCCACTCCAGCCAGCCAGTAAAGGCAAACTGGAGACGAGGCCCTGACCGACTCTCTGAGGCAATAGGGTACGCAGTGTCGCCACTCACCAACAGCTCGCCACAAGCTGCCCTGCGGTTTGTAAGCTTTTCAGTAGACCTCATGATACATTTTTTATTATATGATGGGGTTGTAGAAAGCTAGTCTAATGTACCCTCCGGTTTTACGTTAATCTCATGATGAGGTAACGCCTTTCCCAGAGGGGGTTTATTATTATTATTATTTGTATCTCTCTGCAGTCACGGCTCATCTTCCGTGCGGAAGATGTCCGGTCCTTTGGAAGGCATACACGGGGACACAGATCCAACGCGCAGAGGCCCCTTTGAGAACTTTAATCTAAAATGGGATGGGGCACCAACCGGGGACTATCCACGGCTGCACTATTGGAGTACAGTCATGGACCATCCCAAGTGGGTGCAAGACTATTGTAAAATATGGTGAAAAATATCTGGTCTATGGGAAGGGGTGTTAGGTGGACTTGATAACTTCTATTGCCGGAAGAAAACGGCGTCTGCCTTTCAAGCTTTAAATTTGAAATATATTGGCAGACGGTGACTCGCCAGCTCACTAGCTGGGCCCCCTGAAAAGCCGCCAGTACATAGGCGAAGGGGGCAACAAACGTGTGAGCGGCTAGGGGTGTAGAGAGGTGTGGCCCCGGTTTCGCCGTCGCGGGTCTAAAAGACCCGGAGTGGGTTTCCCCGCTATTACGCCTTTAGACACTTCCACCCCCGAGCATATAGCTCTGGCGGCCCCCCTCTGGCCGGCCGATAAAGGCAAGTCAGAGTTGAGAGTCCTGCGGGCACTCTTGGGGTTCCACTCCAGCCAGCCAATAAAGGCAAACTGGAGACGAGGCCCTGACCGACTCTCTGAGGCAATAAGGTACGCAGTGTCGCCACTCACCAACAGCTCGCCACAAGCTGCCCTGCGGTTTGTAAGCTTTTCAGTAGACCTCATGATACATTTTTTATTATATGATGTGGTTGTAGAAAGCTAGTCTAATGTTCCCTCCGGTTTTACGTTAATCTCATGATGAGGTAACGCCTTTCCCAGAGGGGTATTATATTATTATAATTATATTTTTTTATTATTCTCTTTGACTTCTTGTCGACCTTGCGGACCGTTTCTACGTAACCAGGCAGTTATTAACAAGACCTGAAGGGTCTCCAGCCAAACCCAAAGATTGATGTTGGGCGGTTGTATCTGACTGCGTGTTACATTTTGATAACGCGATGTAGGATTTTTCGTGACGTCATCTTTGAGAGTTGTCGTTAATGTCGCTGTAGTCTGCTACACTACCGCAGTATTGCGGGTTAGGGGGAAACTGGCCTCTGGTCCGCGGCCCAAATTACACGGTGTAGGAACAGTACTTTTTTCATTTTTTAATCCTAACGGGTCGATTTAACTACGATACTTTTTCCCATGGTATTCTGGGCCACGAATTCGGCCAACTTTTCCACTACTGTTCCTACTCCATGTAATTTGGGCCGCGGACCAAAGGCCAGTGTCCCCCTAACCCAGTACTGCGTAGTACGCATGTGGAGTTCAAGACAACAGACATTCTAATTTTTCACATAAAGCTCGCTAGTCCTTGTCTATCCTTGCAGGTTTGCATGATAGTAAAATTCACGATGGTGCACGGACGGACAGCATGGATGGACTTAGATAGTGGGCTTGAAGCGAGTATAAATATAACACCATACCTTTTTTGTACGGAGGTAAAAACTGCAGATCTGCCGTGCGAGCACGGATCTTTAATCGAGTCGATTCGAGAAATTTATCAATTCTAAACGTCAAAATTGACAGAAGATATAGATAAAACGACAACTGCTGTCGTTTTATCTATATCTTATGTCAATTTATATTATAGATTTCTCGAATAGACTCGATAAAAGATCCGCGCTCGCACCGCTGCTACGACAGCTACATATTTAACCCGGCGTCATGGGGGTGGAAAAGTGTTACACGGACGTTGGGGTGGGTCTCACCGACCCGTTTATTAATGTCAGAATTATTCCAATACTGTACAAATAATAAAGTTATTATTATTCATGTTAAGTTTTTAGGTATCTAAGTAAATAAATGAAACACAAATATCATATTATATTTATGTTTTAATCACATAAATGAAATTTCAAAAAAATAACGACAAATGTCAACAAAAAAATTCTCTTCTATTTAAATGTAATTACATTATTAATTTAACAATCAGTCTTAATATTTTAATGGCACTTTTTTGTAGCAAACTAAAATAACTTAAGAAAAAAAAAACCACTTCATATCTTTGGTACAGTCAGCACAAAACTGACTTCGGGGATGGGTCTCACATACCTTATTCAATTTCGTGCACGTGTAACTCCCACTGCGGCTGTGCCACCACTAACATGTTGCTTGAGACGCATAGAACAACTCAACAGTTCCAGCTATTGAGAAGGACAGCAACGTCGCACGCATTGTAACCGAACTACAAGCGCAATAAAATGTGACGGGTCGCACAGACCCAACCCCCATGACGCCGGGTTAAGCTCAGTACATAGGTACGTAAGTACAGTCAGCATGAAAAGTAAATGTTGATTGCCCTTTTAAAATTATGTAATGAAAACTTGCCAGTTATTATTTTTGTTGACAAATAAAAACTAAGTGTGCCCGCGATTTGCTCACGTGAAAAATATGTCCCTAAGTGACTATGATGCTCATTACTGATAAGTGACTATGATGCTCATTTAGTCACAATAAAAACATAAAATTATGGAGGTATCCTTATGAACGAACCTGGAGGCCTTCTTATGTGCTGAGAACGGCCACGCTGAATTTTAATTCGTCCGATGTATGCTACAACTTGCAACGTAGGGTAGATTTTCTACACTAAAAAAGGTACCTTGTCTAAATCTATAAACGGTTGTTTTCTTTTCAAATAATATAATAAAATAATTACATAATTATGAATAATTTAGGGCTGGTTTTTCAATAGTCAGATAACTTTCATCTGAGGTTAACTTTGACATTTTGACAGCTTTTGTATGGACAACATGTCAAAATGTCAAATTTAGTCCTCAGGTAAAATCATCTGAAGATTTAAAAATCAGCCCATAGGTAGCTGTCCCACCGACGGCGAGGAAGCGACTAACCATCGACTATTTTCTCGCAATTCCGTGTAAACAAAAGAGATGCATATATTAATAGTTGATCGCTGACTGTTTACACTGTCGGCGAGGACTCGCTCGACTAGTTTGCTGCGAAACTTGCTCAGCGATGTTCGCTTGGCGGTCAGAACTCACGCCGAGCGACCAACCTGCGGTCTTTTGCGAGTGGTGCGAGTAATCGCCCGTCGCACTCACACGCTCGACAAAGCGACAAAACTATCGGTACTACACACTCGGTTTTCGCTGCTTGCCAACTCGTTTCTAGTTTCTAGCTCTACCCGCTTCTCGCTCATCGTTGGCGGTGGGACAAGTGCCTTAGACAAACAATTAAGACCTGAGATGATTAATTTTAAAATTCCATAATATAGGTACTTGACTTTTGCTGTTGACTGTATCTCCTCTTTTTATTTTTTCCACACACTTAACCAATTTAATTTACTGCCAGCAACTGGCAATTCAAGCCCGCTTGGTATTTAAACTATTTTCATTAAACTCCTTTTTGCATTTAAAGTATACATTTTAATTAGTCTGTTTATTAGCTTTGAGTATAATAAACTTATATTAGAGCGTCATAAAAAACTTTACAGTAAATAATTTTGTGTTGTATACCTACTGACCCATAAAAATTGGGTTTGCATTATTAAATTAAAAGCAGGCCCGTGGTTTATTAACAATTGCGCGGATCATATGATTTGCAAGGTTAAGCTGCGCTCGTTGTGGTTATTCTGTGGATGGGTGACCGGTCTTTATACATCTAACCCCTCCGTGTCATACGAATACTTATGACAGTTGTTAGGGGTAGTCAGAAGCACGGTAATCTGAAAACCGGTCTTACCTTAAGACACGTTTGACGACACGTTTGGTGCAGTGGCTAAGCGATTGGCTTCTGCGCTACGGGTCGTGGGTTCGAGTCCCACACGGAACAAAAATGTGTATGGCCTACAGATGGTTGTTTTTGGTCTGAGTGTTTGTGTATGTGAGATTTGTGTCTGTAAACGCACCCACGATACAAGAGAAATCTTAGAGTGGGGCAAAGAGTGTTAAAAAAAACCTAAGTATATCGGCATTGGGTAATTCATCAACTCGTCCTACATGCCTACGGCCCATTTAGGACGACTTGCAGAAAATCAAAATAAATAATATTTTCATTCTGCAACTCGTCCCACATTACTATCAAAATGAGAAAAGGTACAATCAGTAGCAAAAGTGTTACTGTGTCAATAATAAAAAGAAATTGTTATAAAATATTTAATCATCACAACATTGTCACATATAAACAGAAAAGATTAAATCATCACAAATGTGACACCAATTAACACACGAGGTAACATTCATACATGTGGGTTTAATAATAATAAACCTAAACCCGCAGGCTAGCTTATGGCGAGCTGTTGGGCAGTAGCGACCTCACACGGACCTAATCTCCCGGGAGATGTATTGTTCCTCATCTCTGGCTTGCCTTCATTGGCCGGCCGGAGTGAACACTGACGAGAAATAGAGCTCCCACCTCTCTCTTGCGATAGCAAGAGAGGTGGACTCAAACCGGCCAATGATAATTGGCCGGTTTGAATTGAAATAAACCTAAAATTATAAAATAATAAGCAATCGTCATAAAGATCAACAGTTAAATGGCCGCAGGGAGGGATGGCGGAGCAAGGAGCTTCACGGACGCTTCTACCGGGCCCTTCATGGCATCGATGTAGACTTTCTGGCGTCCGTAAAATGTATCTCCTGATAAGTCTGCTCGCCTAGTACCATGCTTCACAAAATATTAATTCCATATTTTATTTTACCGCAGGCAGCAATTGGCGAACAGTCTGATTAAAGCCGCAAATAATATTGCCAATAGAATATTATCAACATTATTACGTGTGTGTGGGCGAAAAAAAGTATCTCCTGGTAAGTCTGCTCGCCTAGTATCATGCTTCACAAAATGTTAATGTGATTCTTTTCTCATAACAGGCATTTCTAACGTTGAGTTAGGTAGAACGGCTGTAACGCGACTGATCTGAGAAAAATGCACCTTCAAGAATAAGGGCCGTTATAAATATAAACGACGTTACGCGTAGCGGCCGTAGTGCGACTCCGTCAAATAATCTATAAACAAAACGAAAGTAGAACCTACAAATTCTTAAAAAAATATTGTTAAATCTTGTCTTACTAACTGTATCAAACGTCGATAAAGTTTAAAGTTCCACACAAAAAGACACGTGGGACGAGTTGCAGAATGAAAATATTATTTATTTTGATGTTCTGCATGTCGTCCTACTTGGGCCGTAGGCATGTAGGACGAGTTGATGAATTACCCTCGGCATTGTCCAGTAACTGGGTTGCGGAGGTCTGATGGCAGTCGCTCCGTGTAAAATACTGGTATTCAGCCACGTCTGGTTAGACTGACAGCTGATTCCAACATAGTTGGGAAAAGGCTAGGCAAAACTGATATTCAACCGCATCAGAATTTTGTTATAAATGATATTTATTTCTGTAAATAAATCTGTTACAGACACTTTTACAAGTCGATGTAATGTTTTTTTTTAAGACTAGATGGCGCCGGCATTTCCTATCTGATCTGACTAGCTCTGAGAACAAAAGCCGAAACAAACTCAGAGGTCAAGGTCTCTTTTAAAGTCCAGACATTGTGGTATAAAACTATGCGATTGTAACAATGCAACAGGGAAGCAATGAAAAAAAAAAATATTTTCCAAAAAAAATACACCTTTACCTCCCCAAACTAGGCAAGCCCGTATCTTACGGTTTAGGCAATCAGGAAGTTGAAACACAGTTTTTCATTTTTGTGTGTTATTATTTGATGAGTAATTTGTGTACTTACAGACCAATATCTCTAAAAAATCAAGTCCTGACGATGTACCTAATTCATAACGACGCTCGAATAAATAAGAAATAATAATATTGTCAAAGGAAAAGTATCTCACAATTTCTTTGCGTACAAACTCTTCAACTAAGAGAAAACTCGCGCCTTTGCTTCTCCTAACAAAGTTATTTATCAATATTGGCCACAACTACCACCCTAAAGATTGATGGAGCCAGTCAGTAACACTGCACGTATCTTTTATCTTTATCACATCTTTCTCGAAAGGTACTAACGTCATTATTTTATAATAGTGGGACTATTTTTCTTTTAAGCGCAGTACGAACTGCGCTATGATAAATAGCATAATTATAGCAAATATTGTATAGCACAGCGATATCGCTCAACATGCATTTACGTTATAGACTGGCGACTGAACGTGTCTGGTTATGACACGTTCACACAACGCTGTGCTATAAAGTATTGGCTTGCTGTACGCGATAAACTTGAGCGATTCTCAGAGCTATATCGTACGATTCTCCGGTCCCCACCCCGCCTCACTTCTAGCCTGTCAGTCGACCGTATGATCGCCGTCACTTAACTTGCAAAATATAGTCGGAGCGTATAGTAGACCGGCTTGCGATATAGCGATGCAAAAACGATGTGGCCCGTGATAAAAAAAAGCTTTAATATAAATAGAAAGAAGGTGAAATGACGTATGAAGATGATGATGAAAAAGTTATCCTACACCCCTACACCTTTCCGACGAAGGCGTATTGGAAGCGTCTTTGTAACTCAACAGCGCACTGCGCTTCAATTCGTCAATCGTTTGCAAGAAATAAAATGGAAGGCAACAAAAGCGAGGGAAATTGGTGAAGGATACAAGTTTTTCTACTGTGGAAGTGACGGGAAAAAATGGCGTGGGAATAGTGTTAGACAGTAACCTGAAAGAAAACGTGATGGAAGTGGAAAGGATTAATGATAGATTGATGCTTGTGAAAGTTATGTTAGAGAATGTGATGTTGAATTTAGCACGAAATTCGGACACATCACATTTGCGTAAACCAAATATGAATCATATACAACAAATTTGAAGTCGCTCAAGTTTGTTAAACTAAGTCTGAGATAGCTGGCATCGGCATAGTCAAGGATGGGAAGAAGAAGTACCAGTTGACAGCGATGAATATTGTGGTGCTCTATTTATAACCGACTTCAAAAAGGAGGAGATTCTCAATTCGATTTTTTTTATGTTTATTACCTCTGAACTCCGTCATTTATGAACCGATACGATTTTTTTTTTGTTTGAGAGTATACAGGGCGTCCCACGACTTTGCCACATGGAGGGGAAGTACCTTAAATACTGTAGATAGAAAAATTTACTGAATGAAGACTTCATTTTTATTTTAAAAACAATACGAACTGCATTCAAAGAATTTTAAATAATCACCTGTCTGAACCGGGAATCGAACCCGCTAAATGTGAAAACAAAAAAAACTGTTATTTTATTGTACTAATCTAAAGGCTCGATCAGACACATTTATTTCTTCTAAGTAACATAGCATCTAAAATAAGAGGAACACCATGAAATTTAACATTTAGACGACACGTTTGGTGCAGTGGCTAAGCGATTGGCTTCTGCGCTACGGGTCGTGGGTTCGATTCCCACACGGAACAAAAATTTGTATGGCCTACAGATGGTTGTTCCGGGTCTGGGCGTTTGTTTGTGAGATTTGTGTCTGTAAACGCACCCACGATACAAGAGAAATCTTAGTGTGGGGCAACGTTTTATTTAAAAAACAAAAAAACAAAACAAAAAACAAAAAAAACTTACAAACAACTTAATTTATTAAATGCTCAAAATGTGTCTTCCAATTGTATACAAATTGTAACTCTTTTAATAATCTCGCTTATCGTTGATTTATTTATTTATTCATGGTAAATATTTGAAATAATACTTCGAAATAGTAATAAAGCAGAAAGTAGTACATAAAGTCAGTTGTTATAAGCAAGACATAGAGAAAATGCTACATATTCATTATTTTGAACAAAATTTTAAATTAAATGTTAAATTTCATGGTGTTCCTTTTATTTTAGATGCTATGTTATTTAGAAGAAATAAATGTATCTGATCGAGTCTTTCGATCAGTACAATAAAATAACAGTTTTTTTTGTTTTCACATTTAGCGGGTTCGATTCCCGGTTCAGACAAGTGATTATTTAAAATTCTTTGAATGCAGTTCGTATTGTTTTTAAAATAAAAATGAAGTCTTCATTCAGTTTTTTTTTCTATCTACAGTATTTAAGGTACTTTCCCTCCATGTGGCATAGTCGTGGGACGCCCTGTATACTTTCCGTTTCACATATAAATTTTATCGAAATTGATGCAGAGCTTTTTGAAAAAATCAACAAAAACAAAAAAAATACTGATATCGTATGTAGCCGACGTTTTAGTCGTAGTAGTGGTGCGAGAATTTGTACACTATTGTAATTGTAATTCGTGGGACTAAAAAGTATTAAATAAAAAAACTTTAAAAAAAGTAAAAACCATCTTCAAAAAGAAAACCTAAACGGAGTAAAATAATTATCATAAAATAAAATTACCTACCAGTTTCAGAAGTTGGTGTAATTCTACGGTGAAACAAATTGAATGCAGCGACTTATGAAACTGATCATTTTATTAATGACTAGCTGTGCCCGCGACTCCGTCCGCGTGGAAGTCGGAAAACAACATTGTGTCGCAGCAACTAAATAATCCATTTATTATAATAATAGACAAAGGTGTCCCACTAAGACACATATCTTTTGAACCATTTCTTTATGTAGAGTTTCAGCTCTTGATTGACCGTAAAGATTCATAAAACCGTAATACTAAAAACTTGTTGCTTATTTCTATACATTTCCTTGCTAAAATGGATTAGAAAACAACATTGTGTCGCAGCAACTAAATAGTGTATATGTATTCCATTTATTATAATAATAGACAAAGGTGTCCCACCAAGGCACTTATATCTTTTAAACCATTTCTTTAGGTAGAGTTTCAGCTCTTCTTGATTGACCGTAAAGGTTCATATAACCATAATATTAAAAACGCGTTGCTTATTTCCATACCTTTCCTTGCTAAAATGGATTTTAATTGAATATTGATATTTATTGTGATAATGTAACGAAACCTTATGGCGATACAAAAATGACTATAACGCCATCTAGTCACAATCGGCGAACTAAATCAAAATATTTTACGCAGTGCAGTCTATAAAATGATTTCATTCGAGGTGTGGAACAGGAAAGTACTTTAAATATATAAAAAATTCACCTATAGAAGACTTCATTTTATTTTTATAAGTTAGAAATAGGTACTGCTTTCAAAGATTTCAAAAAGTTTGATCTGAAAATCGAACCAACCCAAATGCGAAAAAATATCATCTGTATTTTTATTTCACCAATCGATAGGATCAATAATACGGATCAAATCGCTCCAATAAACATTGTGTCTTAAATTGATGGAAGACCATAAACGAAAATTGACTAACTTAGGTACATTTAAATTCAAGCACTTATTGTTTGTTAAGTAGTTCTTATTTTTTCCACTTTGTTCAATTTAAGACAGTGTGTTTGTTGGAGAGATTTGATCCTGATTATTGACCATAAAGATATTATCAACAGGTGCCACCGGATGGTATAGCTTTGTCAGTTTGATTCCCGGTTCAGGCAAAAAAATCAGTACAGGCAATATTTCTTACTTTTAAAAATAAAATGAAGTCACCTTTGAGTGAAATTTGCAATGTTTAATATTTAAAGTACTTTCCCTTCATGGCTATGTGTTTTGGGACATTACCTAAGGCTTAAATAAACTTAATAAGACGGCGATGACAGGCTTTGAATAGGTAGTTCTGACAACAATGAACAAAATAAAATATATAAAAACATTCCAAAAAAAAATACAAAAAGTGTATTTTTTTAAAGTGAGCTTTTGACGCAGGACACTGAGCCATCGACCGTTCACTGCAGCACTTACTTCTGTCTACAGCTTATACTACGCAGTATATGGAAATAATGTTCCGTTGCTCGGCATCTATGAGCAATAGCGTGATAGTTTATATACCAGCATAAGCGCAGGTCCATCAAAATCGATTTACGCGATTTTACGATCCGAATATTAAGCTTATACTTCGCAGTATGTGGAAATAATGTTCCGCTGCTCGGCTCCTATGAATAATAGCGTGATGATATATGTACCAGCAAAATTGTCGCTCTTTACGAAACACATCAGCGAAAGTCCCATCAAAATCCATCTACGGGATTTTACGGGATGTCCGGACGGAAAGACAAACAGACACAATAATTCTAAAAAAAAATGTTTGTGTGTGGTTTCTGTATCGATAGTATAGTACCACCGAATCGAAATTTTGGAAAAATATTTAATTACAGACAAAGTGCACTTTGAATTTTATTAATAGTAAATAGATTTATAAATACGTATTTAAGTATTCATAATAAAATATATGAGTATTTCAAATTAATCTATCGTATTGCCTTGCACAATAAAAAAATTAGAATACCTACACTCGCTTATGAAATTGAATGTATTTCTCTTCCACTGTCATTCAGATAGATAGGTACCTAATAAATTTTAAATAACATTATCTTCGTTTTTTTTATAAAAGCTTAGTTAGTACCTTCTTCGGATAGCATTTCAATAGGCCTTCCGTAGACTGAGAATGGTAATATATTCGTTGATTATATTTCGTCACAACGTGATTTGATACACGTAACGCCATCTATTGAAAAGAAATGGTAAGTATACACAAATACATGCTAAGTTCTTCTAGAAAACTTAAAATTCGCATAACTTTTGATTGCGTGAACTGATTGCGATGAAACAAAAAACATATGTTACTTGGAGATAAGCACAATATTTATTAATAAAAGTCAACAACATTGGACCAGTTGTTTTTACGTGATGCTTGAACAAACAAACAGATAAACAGATAAACAGACAAACAGACAAAAATTCCAAAAATGTTAAAAATGGGTTCTATTGGTTAAAGTTTAACATCCCAACCAGGTTTTTTCAAAATATTTGCTATGTACAGACACGCCATGTCTACAGATTTATTATATGTATAGATTATTATTTTACTCCGTTTAGTTTTTTTTTTTGAAGCCGGTTGTTACTTTTTAAAGTTTTTTGGTTTTATAGTTTTTCAGATTTATTTTTCTGTATTAGTATTTGTAATCATGTAAATATTGTTAAGTAGTTAATATTGTATCACTGATAAGTTAAAAAAAAATGATAAAATGAGAAAAAAAAAAATCTAGTAAGAAAAAAATAAGGTGGGCCGGTGGGTCGTAATTGAATCACAAAACGTAAACGACCTTATTAAAGTCAATTTTGGGAAATAGGTCACCCTAATATAAGTAGGTAAGTAGGCAAAGATAGACGATGCCAAGCGTCGTCTTACAAGGTACAATCCACTCCTAATTAATGTACCCTCGCCATAAAATGACCCTTTAACCAAAAACCTATACTTACACGTACGTACGTGAAGTAATTCCTTAATTAACCTTGTAAGGTTACATCTCACAGCCTTTTTATCCTTATAATCAACTACAGTTGGGGCATTCTAATAGGTCACTTTTGACACTTCGTTAAATTTCGTACGACATAACATTGTATTGGGGGGCCACACATTGCCCTATTAAATTTTCTGAAGTTCCTACCTTATTGTAAAGATGGCATCATGGTATAATAATATGCTACGCCAGGTATTCACTAGAGGATGGGCAGCAGCGTTCTCTGAGTATTTTAACAAACATACTGCGATCGTCAAACCACCTGCCAAGCGTGGCGATTATGGTAAACCCCCCAAAACTGGCTTGGGGGAAGCCTATGTCCAGCAGTGGATGTCTTTCGGCTGTATGATGAGGTATTCTCTTCCTGTGACAGCTAGTTCACATGATTGACCTAAGACTACGTCATTGGCTGTGGGTGCTGCGACTATGTGTAAATAAATTACCCGAGCAAAATGCATTTTTTCACTTACTTGCTTCTTTAAAGAAACAATTTTGAACTAGTAATTTTATACACCGTAGGGCCGAGGTAGCCGAAAGAGTTTACTTCGATTTCGACGCCTAATTGGAGAAGAAAAGCTAAGATATAGTTTATTGAATAAAATTTAATTTTCGAAATATTTATTATTTACGTTAATTCACAAATCGAAAAATCTCTATGGTAACAAGTCCTATGAACACGGCGTTGCGACGTTTGTCATACCATACCCTTCTCGCCGTATGTATTATTAGTCGAGGAGGGTTGTGAAGTGAGAAGTTTCTTATCCACTCACACGATAATTTATAAATGTTTCCAGTTCAACCTAAAAGTACCAAAGTTAATTGATTTATAAAGTACCTAAAAACAATAAAAAATACTTACTTAATTGGACTTTCGTTGATACTTATAACAATTGACTCGTAATACCATCAGAAAGGCGTGGTTAAAATCTTTCGGGTACCTCGGACAAACGGTTAACTTTTTTTAACTAAATAGATGAATAACACGACACAGTAAATAGCTAGCTAGTTAGTGTTTTATTTTATGACTTAAACATCTCCTTAATGGCAGCACTGGTCGTTATCGTCGATTCGTGATGAAGTCTTCATAAGACCATCTTGATAAGAGAATACCTGACGTATTATAATTATAATACCATGATGTCATCTTTACTGCAAAAAAATAATAGTGCAATTATGTGACCTTGATACAATGTTAAAGCGTCCGATACTTAACGAAGTGTCAAAAGTGACGTATTAGAATGCCCCAACTATAAGTAGATCACACAAGTAAGGCATACTGAAGTAATTAATTTCTAAGTTATATTAACATCAATTAAAGATTAATGATGTTCCCCTGGCTAATTAACTGCCGCGTGGATCATATCATTTACAAAGTTAAGCTGCACTTGCCGCGGTCAGTTCATGGATGGGTGACAATTCGTTACACATCGAGACCTCTTCGCGCCTCGGAGAGCACGTTAAAGGCCTATCCGCACACAACAGTGCCGGCACAGTGCCGACACGTGCCGATCAGCAACGTATCGATCAGTGTCAGTGAAATATGATATTGTACCATACATTTTGTATAACGCTATCCGTACTCGTCAGTGACAGTGACGTTCCGGCGAATGTCGGCGCAGGCGCTGTACTCGTCAGTGACAGTGACGGTCAGTGATGTCAGTGAGCACTGACATCACTGAACGTCACTGTCACTGACGAGTACGGATAGCGTCATACAAAATAATAATAATAATCTTTATTATGAACATCTTACAGTGAATCTTTCAGGTGAGACCCTGACCTTCAAACTAGTAAAAATACTGTATCTTGGAGGCCAGTTCCTTCCCTTCACAAACGTGTAATTAAGTAAAAGTACAATAGGTCCATAATTTTAACTTAGGCTATCATCTTAGACCAGTAAACAACATTATTAATAGATTTCAATATAACTAAAACTGGAAAATAAAATCCAAAAAGAGAAATGATGTAAAATGTATGGTACAATATCATATTTCACTGACACTGATCGATACGTTGCTGATCGGCACGTGTCGGCACTGTGCCGGCACTGTTGTGTGCGTATAGGCCTTTAACCGTCGGTCCCGGGTGTCATACCAATACCTATGACTGACGTTACGGGTAGTCAGAAGCCCGGAAGTCTGACAACCGATCTAAACTTAGGATAACGACATTTGCCCAGTAACTGGTCAGGCTCAGTCGCTCCGTTTAACACGTTCAGTGCCGGGTGCCCTTGTGGAGGGCTCATTTTAAATGTAGGTTTTTCTTGGAAAATACACCGTCATGAAACAAGCAAACACCTATTATACGACGTAGTAGCGTATTTTTCACGGTTTTTAACCTAATACCAGGAACCTTCCTCGAGGGTTCACTCTTAGCGCAAACGTAATGCCGAGGACCCTCCTGGAAGGTCCACTAGCAATATGTACGACGGCAGCCGTATGAGCTCTATTAAACTCATGTATACAGGTGTTAACGATTTCGTGTAATTCCTTAAAACCACATGATCTACTACTGGTGTAGACAGGCCCCGCACGGGATTTAGCTTGATTAAACATAAAAAATTAAAATTCTTTTTTTTTCATGCGGCTTTGTTACCGATCGTATCTAAACCACCTAATAAGGATTCAGTAAAAAAAATAAGATTTTTTTTTTTGCAAAAAAATAATTTTATTTTTGTGAACATTTCGATGCCACGCATAAATTAATGAAAGTACGGCGACACGGCTGGCAGGAACGACTAACGCGATATCGCTCTTTTCAGTCAGATAACTCAAGGCTCTAAAAAGAGTCAGAAACTGAAAACCAAAAAATTTTTTTAGTTTTTTTTTCGTTGATTTTCGAAAATTCCTATTTAGGGTTAATCTGTGTCACCAGTAGATCACGTGGTTTGAAGGAATTACACGATTTCGTTAACACCCTGTATGGTGGACTCGAATGTGCTAAAATACTATAAAAGACACAACAACATAATCGTTCAGGGGTGATTCTATCATTACAGTTATAGCTAATATCAGTATGTCAGGATTGCGAGCAAGGTAAATGTAGTACCTAAATAAATCCAACATTGACTCTCCACCACTGAGAGTACTTGTATTTGGGTTAGTGTTAGTAACATGAACTAGATCACAATATAATACTTTACACAATTATTACAAGATCATACAATAAGGACAAGCTAGACAGATATAAAAAAGGTCAGACTTCTTCAGCTGATCTACACAGAATGCTCCCGCTTCGTCGAATGACTACCGCCCTTATAACATCGGGTGCGTTGATCCATATCGACGACTACCTTCTTTTGTCAACATTGCCCAGTGCTACCCGCTACCGATAACAATACTGCGGCCCAATTCTCCTAAAATAAATTGTTGCCAAACGCAATCGAACCACAACCGTCAGTCAGTTTTTGTTTTCGAAAACTTTCAAAATGATTGATTTTGTTTTTTGTGTCAAACAATTTGATAGCTTTTGAAATTGAGAACTGTCTGAATGAACGGTTTGGCCTTGGTTCGGTTGTGATTTATCAAGATTTATTTTAGGAGAATTAGGCCCCTGGTATTTAACCGCATCTAGTTAAACTGGTTAGACAGAACGAACTACCGTCGATTTAAGAAACTGGAACATCGTGAGGCTATCTGAAACTCGGCCTGAATATTTCAGTAACACCTGAAAAGGCCCACGCGCTCTTTCACATCCTCATACATTTTTCAACAGTTTTTAAATCTGATAAGATTTAATTGGAAAAGTTGGTAACTTAATGTTTGTTCTTCTAATTTTAAATTCAACGGTTTATTCATTATAATTTTATACGAGGGTCCGGACAGCGAATTTAATTTGATTAGAAAAATATACAGGGATTATCGGGTTTTTTTTTTTTTTTTTTTTTTTTTTTAATTTTGTGTTAATCAATTGTTTGTGATTATGAATATAATGTATTATCCAAGGACCGATGGTTATAGCGATATTGATCTTAGTTAAAAATAACCGTTGGATTCAATACTGTTGTGAAAATTATCATTATTTTATTTTTTTGTTCATAATTATTCTTATTATTTTTTGCATTCCAGAATGTACATTTTGTGTGGCAAAAGCTAGGTATTAGTTATGGACTCTGTCGAGCATGGCAAAAAGCAAATTGTAAATGCATAGTAATTAGTATTTTACATTATTATATTTATATAACATTATTATTCTATGTATTATATATATATAAATATCTAGATGTTTTGTAGACAGATCCGTGGTATCCTTAAAAATATCTCCTGTTCTTCTGTTCTGCCTGTGTTCTGTTCCTTCTTATGCGGAATTCCCGAAATAATCCATAAAAATAATTATTTTATTTTTCGTTTTTATGAAGCTAAAAATAATCCCCGTACTTTTTTTAGATGCAAGAAAAACTAATTTCAAAATTCTTCTTTCTATAAGTCATAGAACTAAAATCCAATAACATACGTTTAAAATATAATTTATTCATGAAAACAAAACCATCTCATTTTACTAAATCGGGTAGCCGATAAGCTTGGCAATACTTTGATCCCGGATTATCGTGAGCGGATTGCATTAGACCTCCATTATAATTATGTAAATTATGTTATTTGATTTCCTGTTAAAATTATTCCCTATGAAGTATTTTTATTATTTTAAGCTTATATTACTTAAATATCAAAGCAATAAAACTTCTGTAATAATTATATTCACGCGGAAAAACAGATACCATGAAAAAAATTATAAATTTATTTTTAGTTTAGTATTTTTTTGTTACTTAATCATAATATAATTATTTAAACAAAATAAAGAAAACCTGTTCATTATTGTGCAAGTTAATATAGAAGTAATTCAACGCCTAAATAATTTCATGACCTTATAAGTAATAATATCCGTATTTATCATAATTAAACCCCCACTTTTCTCTACCATCCGAAGTAAAAAACTGCCTTATTTATTTTAATTACGAACTCTCTACTATTCCTGAATTATTTCAATGACAAAAAAATAATAAAAAAAGTTTACGTAACTTCAAAACTTACCTCAAACTTTGAAAACTTTTTTCAAACACGAACCACAACGACAACAAGTACCAAATCACTATAACTTTATACCACGAAAAACATACAGTCTCGTATTACAATCGTAATTTTTGTATATATATTTTTTTATATACAGTCCGCGAAACGTGCGAACGAAGCCACGCCGAACGCTAAACTGAAGCTACAAGAACCCACAGACCAATTTAGCTGGGACTCCAATGTTCCTCCATGCATGTCTGCAGTGCCCTTTGACATTAGTACAACAGGGGGTGAGATAGGTCTTCGTAAACTGGTGATAGCCCTTTGCGGGTTAAGGTAATTCAATTTCAATTTACGATAGTAAGTAAACAATAGGCGGAACTATGTCTTGGGTCAGTATTATGTACTGTATTTATTTTTAGGGTTGTCATAATAATCAATAAATTTTTGTTTAATTACTTTGAGTAAAGTTTGTTTTCTCTTTAATTAGGAAGGACAGTTGGAATGGCACCGTTTTTAAAAATGATAGGGGCTTGGTACCTTTAATTCTTCAAAGTACAGAGTAGAAAACATAAAAGAAAATGTATCTAAAAAGAATCTCTATAAAAGACTTCCTATCAGATAAATTACTGCTCCAATATAGCCCCCCTCAGTCATGATGTGTTCGGTGGCCCACTGATGTGTGCCTACCTTAATTTGTTCAGTTTTATTTTTATATTTATGTGAAAAATGTAATTAATGTATTGTAGCAGTGATTTAATTTTATAATTAATTTATATGTAACTATTTTAAGCCCTAAGGGCGGGATGTAGCTGATCACCATTTAACTATTTAAGACCTGTATTATGTACCTACCTATGATCCACAATAAAGATATTGAAATCTTTTAGTACTGCTCATGTAAAATAGAGTAATCAAAAAAGTCTAAAAAAATATTGGAAGTATGAAAATAAAGTACAATTACGGAACAGGGTACGTACATTTTTTTTTACATCTTTCTTTCCTCTTTGCCCCTTGTCGGGCAAAGTGTTATTGGGTTTTTCACTGTGGAATTTCTCAGTAGCAACCCGAAGTCTAGGATTTGTGCCCGGTTGATGATAATAGGCTCGCTAGTTATTACTTGGGACTTGAACATAACGGCAAAATGAGGGTGTACAATACACTTCTGCCCATCCCTTCAGGGTATACAGGCGTGATGTTATGTTAAAATTAAAAATACGTTTTTAGAAAATACCCTGTTTCAATTAACGCATGATAGCTTTTGTTTTAAAAACATGGAATTGGAATAATAAAAATTGTTTTGGTAAAATAGCGAATATGGTAAAAAGGGTTAACTTTTCTAACAAAAAATAACTTTCAAAAATGCAACCTTTTCAAACGCACACAAACAATGGTGTTTGTCTTAATTTTAATTGCGACCCGCTCCGGCTTCGCACGGGTTTAATGTATTAAACATATAAACCTTCCTCTTGAATCACTCTATCTATCAAAAAAAAACCGCATCAAAATCCGTTGCGTAGTTTTAAAGATCTAAGCATACATAGGTACAGATAGACAGCGGGAAGCGACTTTGTTTTATACTATGTAGTGATATTGTATCATATCACATACCCACTTAACTCTATTTCTTTCTTTCTTTTTTTTTTGATAAAAACTTTGCCCCACTCTAAGATTTCTCTTGTATCGTGGTATTATTTAGTGTACCTACCATGTTTTCTCTGCATCAGCTTCATCATCACAATTATTGATCGACTGGTAGAAAATGTCCAAGGCAAAATCCGCCTCTGTAAAAATTTGGGTGAAAGTATAAATAAATACACAATGTTAAACATTTTTTGTTGGTTTAGGAACAAAAAAAGGCAACAGTTATAGAATAAATACGATGTTTTTTCTCTCCATTTAACATCAAATCATTCGAAAAGTAGGTACGTTAAACAAATGCCATTAATTATTTAGTATTTCTCTTTTGTTTTTTTTAACATTTTTTCATGTTTTCAATACCGATACAAACGTTGGAAAAGCTCAAAAACCCGTGGAATTTCAGATGTCAAAAGTTGAATGTAGCTTGAAAATATAATCCCGGACCCGGGAGGATTTCAATGTGTACGGACGTCTGCGATTTCCTTAAAAAACTACAGGAACAGCTACGTATTACAATTTTCCCTCGCTAGTAGGGTATTTGACTAAAAAAATCTAATTAGTCCGTCAATTAGATTATCAAAAAATATTTGACCCGTATTTTTTCTTTTGTTACGTAAACCAAAATTGACGAAGATACGACACTTTTAAAATTGGCAAAACGTCACAAGCAAGTACAATTTTTACTTGCTTCTGACGTCACAAGCCCCAACTCTCGAGTTTTGATGGGTTTTATCTTTCCAAATATTCATAGATTTAACAAAAGAAAAAATACGTGTCCATTATTTTTCAAAACTCTAAGTGGCGGACTTATTAGATTTGCAATTTATTGATGCTGTCAACATGCCTATTGTCGGTGCGCTTGCCAAAACCCTTATAATATGATGTGGATTTTATCAACTTTTCAGGACTCGGAAAAAACTGTTTTGTCTGATAACTAAAGGTGCTCTTATACAGGAAATGTTTTGACCAATTATTATTACTCGGCAACATGTATGGTTCAATCCGGGCCAATTAGTGGATCAATCTGCAGCAATTTCAATGAAATGCGACAATTATTTTGGCAATATTATTTCTAATTACTCCATAATATTCCACATTGCTTAATGTCGCCTACACGAATTGCCGAATATCCAGTAGGTATGGAAATTTAAGTCAATTTTTTTTCCTATCTTACTTGCTTATTTGTTCGGTGGTTTAACTACGTCTCGCTTCCACGGGGATTCCTTTTCTTTTTTGCTTTTAACTCATGATAATAAAAGCCACCGCTGCAAGAAAAACGTCGTCAGCAGCGAGCGATAGTTCTTCAACTTAATTGCTCGTGTATTGCCTAGGTTCTGTTATAAATATTAGGTTTCTGAACGAACTCTCACTGCTGCTGTCAAAAATGTGTATTGCATTAGACTGGAAAAAGACCTTTTTGCTCTCTCTTCCTGTTTCCGCTTCGCGAAGACGTCACCCGAGATCGTCACTCCGCAAATAATTCTCTAAGTAAGACTAATCTATAATTACCTGTGTAATCTTCATCTATCGAATATTATTAGTAAGCTGTGGAGAAATAAATCTACTGTCTGATTAACATCCTGCATTTAACCCACTTGTTCCTGAATTAACATTTTTTGCACTATTGATTTGAAATTTCGTATTTAAAACTTAGAAGTAACAAGAAACAGAGAAAAAATTATAAATAAAAAATTGCACTTCAAGAAAAGCCGGAAAATGCCGTGTCGTAAACGACACAGTAGGAGATTCTACTACTATGATCTTTTACTATGTTGATTCGAGCAGGCTCGTTATAAATTAGGAAATAGTTAATAAAATTCATATAAAACATTATAAAGTATTTTAATATAACCTTCCTTACAAAATACTACTTACTGCGGGTATGGTATCCTTCGAAACACGTTTTTGGATGTAATGTTACATTACATTTCATGCAATAAAAATTAAGTAGGTAGTACTTTTATGGTAGAAACCACACCGCAACCGATCCTCCCTATACTTCACTAAATGACCATTGTGACTATACTGAAAAGCTCCAGTAATGCTTTGTGATGGCCGTCCACCCCTGTGACTGTCGGCTTTCTTGTTCCTCTCAAGAAGACTTACAGCGATATTTCTCCGGAATTTCAGATGATCCAACTGGTGAACAGATGGAGGAATCCATTTTGCTTGTACAGTTGCCAGGCGTTATGTGTGGTTATCTTTATTTTTCTGTGTCGCGTATAGGTTTGTATATTTTACTAGAAGTTCTATGACAACATTATCAAACATACATTCGAAGTAGTCAATTGGTTTTATGTTATTGACTGGACCTTATATGTTTTGTCCCATTTTGTGCGTCCCCCCGTCGGCCGAATATCCCTGGAGCTCCATGTGTAGGTTTTAGTTTCATAAGTTGTCACATTTGGAATGCTTCTTGAAGTAGATGGTATGTTTTCGTCGATTTTGGCAGGGGCAGAAATAATTACTTCTGGTTGTATAGGAGATCCCCTGGAAACGCTTTCATCAACAGAGTCGATGCGCCGTCTCTTGGAAAGTTGTACTAATGATAAAAAGTCTTTTTCACTATCATCGTCAGTCTTCATGTTGAACTTCAGCAGGTGCTCTGAGCTGGGAGCCAGGTAGATGTTGAAGTAACACGAAGTCTTCATCTCCAGAGTCTTCGTCAGTAACTTCAGCGTTACAATTTTCCAGTGGCATAATAGTTATGGAGTCTGGAACTTCCATATCATCATTTTGCTCTAATTCCTCAACTATCTCGTTTAGAGTAAGTTGTTTTCGTAAATTCCTACACCAAATAAATAAGCACTGCAGATGGTAGTACATTTTCCTACTGTGTCTTTTACGGAACAGATAAAATAAAAGGGAAAATCCCATATAAAATGTTGTGAAAAAACCTATTTTTTTATATTTTTGAATTCTTTAGGAACCTAGTATTGTATTATTACATTACACATAATAAACAACAGAGTCAAAGATTATGTAAATTTACCTTGAATTACTCATTGCAAAAATCCGGAAATTCAACCTTATTTAGCACTAGTGAAATTAATCGCAGCACACGGTTATCACTTTGTAATGACTGACTAAGGTCTCGAAAGCTAATCACGACACACAAAAAAAAGTTAAACTACCCTCATCAATTTCTATATTTTTTAAATGTTGGTGTGTCATTTATGATACAGTAGGAGCAAGTGGGTTAATTCCAATCGTTTGCATCGGATGATCCGATCCACTAAACCTTTAATAGGTTCTTGAAGTTGCTTCATATCACTCAATATTGTCGTTGCAAAACATTTCGCCAAATTGACGCTTGATACTGTTTTCGTAAATTGCTTGATATTTTGTCACGTCACAATCGACCAGTATTGCTCATAATTTTTATCCCGTGTGAGAACGGGCTAGAATATAAAACTTCCTCACCGCACGCTGGGAATAGACGCGTGTTGTAAGATTCAACAAAACCCAGCACGCTTGGCAGTAGGATCCAGTAGGTCCACCTGGCTAGCTACCACCCTCCCATTAAAGTCCGGGCGGCGTCAAGCAGTTTATTGTGTTCCGTCGTGTGTACTTGAGAGCCAGAGGGGTATAGGGGAATCTACATCTCTGTTACTTGGATTCGTGTGCTCCATCTTAGTCCCTGTCTGCGCTTACCATCAGGTGCGACGAGGGTCAAAGGCGACCAAGTAAAGTAAGAAAAAAAAAAATTGAGCAATTTCCATTGCCCGTGTAAGCGCACCTTAATAAGTTTAAGAAAAACCTATAAACTCAAAACTCTAGCAAAACTTCTTGTTTTATACAGTGTTTTTTTTTTTGTGTTTTCTCATTAAGCTCAAGATATACTTTTTCACATTTTTCGGACACATGTCAGATTTTATGGACGTGCAACGTTAACAAGAAATAAAAAAACAACAAGTAAAATTCAGACCTGTGCTCTCAAAAATCAGCTTTAAGAGCTCAACCACACCACGTTTTTTTCAGGCGCCGTCGACGCGCGTTTCGCTATCGCGCGTTGTCGGCGCTGCTAAACTTGAAATAGGCAGATTACTTGCGATTGCATCGCTGCAAACTCACGAGAAACGCGCTACAGACGCGCGTGAGCAACTTTCCTTGCAAAATAAAACGCGCGTAGCACGCGCGCTATGGAGCGTGTATCGCAATGGAAACGTGTGTGCGCTGTGTGACCAACCGACATCGAGGAAAGGGGCGGGGGAGAGGCCTGCGGCGCACACTCCATCCGTACTTTATACAGAACGCTGAACGTATGACATGTGTTTGCAGCTTAAGAGACGCGCTGTGCCAGCGCGTCTGTATCGATGTAGCTCCGCGCTACGAGCGCGTCGACAGCTCGCAAAAAATTCGTCGTCTGCATACTACAATTTTATGAACGTGTGAATAGGTAAATTGGTTGCGATAACATCGCGTTTGCAGCACGTTATAGTTGCGTGCGACGCGCGTCGACAGCGCCGGAAAAAAACGTGGTGTGGAAGAGCCCTTACTGATGTCGTTTACGTTTTTCGATAGCAGTCTCATTACGGCTACAATTTACGAAATGACCGTTATGTCAGGAATCATCTTTCGTTGAACAGAGTATAAAAGGTTAGTCGGAAAGGAGGTACTAATCCGCAGGCCACTTAAAGTATCACTGATGACGCAAGCAAGTTTAAAAAATATTATTACAGCAAGTGTTATCAAAATTAGATAATTTTTATTTCCATACAAATTATTTTTATTTTAGTAGTTCTTCAAAAATTCTTCATGCCTGCTCTGAGACGAATTCAGAAAATAGAGCTTCTACCCCGTGTCTGCAAATATGAATTAAAATCTAAACACAGCTCATCATAGCTGATAGATTTTAGCGTATTTTTTGTGAAATCTTTGAACAGCTATTTCTCTTAAACTATCGACATTTAGGGAAAGTTGTAGAACAAATGTTATTTATTATTGTGGGTGCTTTAACACCCTTTCGGATTAGTACCCACTTTCTGACTAACCTTGCAGAACGAAAACCACAACAAATTCACATATTCCTTGCCAAAAGAAACTATTAGAATCAAATCGATGCTGTCTTTTCATTCGATAAGAGATCAATCGACTTAAGAATCGCTTACTAAAATAGTTTAACTCGAGCCCAGAAAGGTTTCAAATGGAATGAATTGAATTTCTCTTTCAATGAAATGGAACTCATCGTGATATTTATTTTTTGTTGAATTCACAGAAAGTTTGTACTTAGTTGTTGTAAAATACAGTTTTGTTTATGTTCTTTTTTTTCCTTTTCCTATGGCGTCTCTTAGAACAATTTTTTTTCTAAACTTTTATTAATGAAAACTAAATTATCTCAATTGCTAGGTTGGTAAATAGCCTGTCGAATCACAAATTCTGAAATCACTGTCTATACAAATGGCTTGATCCTTTGACTTTTACAAATTGTAATTAGCTTTAGGTTAGTTTTTTAAAAAACGTTGCCCCACACTAGGATTTCTTCTGTATCGTGGGTGCGTTTGCTAACACAAATCTTCAAACGCACAAACACACAGAACCGGAACAACTACATGTGGGCAATACAAATATTTGTTCCGTGCGGGAGTCGAACCCGCAACCGGTAGCGCAGAAAGCCAATTGCGTAGCTACTGCACCAAACGTGTCGGCAATTGAATTTCAGAATTAATATTCTTAATTTCTTTTTTTTTCATACCTGATAACAGGGATGTTGTATCTAAAACTGACACAGTGAATTCAGGCCATTATTCTGAATTGAAAATAAATGGAAATATTGCTCGGAATTTTCCGAATAGACTGGAAATTTCTAATTTGCCCATATTTTATTACTTTTTAATTAAAGTTTTAATAAGTAAATAAACTGCGTGTAGAGGACAGGTTACCAAAATTTTACACAGTGAATTCAGTCGATTATTTTAAATTGAAAATCTGTGAAATAGATGAAAGCAAGGTTAAGATTTAAAAAAAAACATTTTATTTTTGCTACATGCTGTGTCTCATAAGACAGTTAGTTATTATACAACAGAGAAATGTAAAATTAGTGAAAAGGTAAATCGGAAAACTCTGAGCATCTGTAGTGTCATTCTGTAAGAAACCCACCTCAATATAGACGGTTAGCTCGATATCCATAATGTCACAGTATGGATAATAGAAGCAAATAACACACAGATAATCGACAGTATAATCAATAACGCGTAGTTTTGTTATCCACGCTGTGTCACGACAAGTGTCTAATTGACAGTCGCGATCGAGGTGAGATTCTTACAGAATTGCACTGCTGAATTCACTGTTTTAATTTTCGTACCTATAGCAAAACGTTGTTGATTAATTTTCAGGTTTTTTAAACATACAATATACAATGCCTGTCATGTTACCTTTTTTCTTTTCTATTTCTCCTGCACGTTTCCACGTAACATGAAAAGGGTAGTGTTTGTTACTAGCCTTCAACCGTTTACCGCCGCGACAGCTAATTTCCTCCCTTCCAAGTTTTTTACCATGCAAATAAAGTAGTACTTACAGCTAAACAGAGTAACAAGAATAAAATTATGGCCTTAATGTTTAGGAAAGTATGGAATGATTAGAAATAAACAAATGTAATTTATTTTTGACTCGCACAGGAAATAACAGTACTTATTAAAGTAATAAAACAAAAGAGTGCCTCGTTGGTCTAGCAGTCGCAAGCGCGACTGCTGAGTGCTGATCGTGAGGTCCAGGGTTCGATCCCCAGGTCGGGCAGTGTTATTGGGTTTTTCCATGTGGAATTTCTCAGTAGCAGCCCGGAGTCTGGATCCGTGCCCGGTTGATGGCAATAGGCTCGCCCCATGGGCCTTAAACATGACGGTGAAATGAGGGTGTACCGTACACCTCTGCCAGCCCTTCGGGGAATAAGGCGTGATGTTATTATATGTTTTAAAACAAAAGAAAAAATAAAAAAAAAAACAAAATTAAAGCAACCAGTATTTTTTGGAAGCAGGAAACGTGCTCTCTATCTATGAAACATACAGATTTCTTTAATAGTACAGTTTTCATTTACAAAAACTGCCAAATTATTTGACAACAAAAGCAAAACTAAACGTTTTAAAAGTTTTCATAAAAAACGGTACTTATTAAAAAAAGCAGCAAGCATTCTGCACGTTTTCTGATTAAAAAATGGCTAGATTAGCTAATTGCACAAGACCAAAAAAGGTATCTCAGGAGTTATTGCGACATTCAAAAAAAATCCAATTGACGCATAGGTCGTTTTCAGATAGGACCGTAATTGTGAACTAAATTAACCAAGACTTACACTTCTGTAAATTAACAAAAAGAGATGAACAGAAATGGCCACTATAAATCTTAATATTACGTAAATAAATGTGTTTGAGATATCCTACAATATTTTTGAAAGACTAATGACCAAATTCTAAAACGCTACGCAATTTTAAGTTGGAGTTAAATCTCGTTCTGTCATTTTGCGCGTACAAGACAAATTATTAACAATATTAGTTTTGTGTTACAACAAAACTTTGTATCTGAATCACTACGTAGCGTAGTATAAAACAAAGTCGCTTCCCGCTGTCTGTCCCTATGTATGCTTAGATCTTTAAAACTACGCAACGGATTTTCATGCGGTTTTTTTAATAGATAGAGTGATTCAAGAGGAAGGTTTTAAGCTATAAAAGTACACGTGCGAAGCCGGGGCGGGTCGCTAGTTTATTTATAAAATATTGTTTCCAACAGAAACCGGCTGTCCGGTTTTTTTCATGTACGATATACGAAAATCCTCACACCGATAATTCAGCCTTCATCAAGCTGTCTTCCTCCCAATCCCACGCCGGCAACGCCCTAAGCCGAGGTCCAGGTCCCACTAGGGGTCGTCCTTAGTGCTGTTGTTGCTAGTAGTTATGATGTTAGTGTAGTATAAGTAGTTAGCTTAGGTTAAGTAATTTATTTCCCCCCCATTGACTAGAGATCATCCAGGTCTTGCCAAGTAACAGCGACAGCACGAGACATAACGGCAACATAAAAAAGTAGAAAGAACGAAAAATCATTTATTCAGCACAAATTAATAACATATAATAATAACTTATTTAACACTACCTATTTTCTACTATAAATTGCTTCAATAAATTTCAGCATAATATGCTGATGCTGAACCAGCGCCTTTTCAGCGCAATATATAATGATTTTTCTTTCTTTCTACTTTTTTATGTTGCCGTTAAGTCTCGTGCTGTCGATGTTACTTGGCGAGACCTGTATGCTAGACGGAATACCTGGCACTGGTTTTCAACCAGACCCTAGTGGCCCACGGATGGTAAGCCAGTACAAAAAAAATATATATATATAAATATAAATAAACTTGTTATAATAAAATAAAATATAAAAATACATAATGTGTTAGTAGTTTGTATTTGTGTGCGATGTGATGTAGTGTGACGTGCGCTGGCTATTGTGTTTTTAGTATTTGGCTACTAATCAAGTATACCGTACAAGATGGGGGTTATTTATGAGTTTGTGAGGTGTGCTTTTTTGAGAAGGTCGGCCCTTCTAGGAAACGCACTTTCTTGGGATTTGTAAGCGGCTGATGCATTTTTTGGAAGAGGTTGGTTGGGACCGATATTGATTCCTCTGTTGGGATCCGTGCCGGTGGAAATGTATAGCGGTTCTCTGATGTTGACATTTTGGAGGTACCTATGAGGCTTACATATTCACAAAAGTGTACTAATGCTTCGAAAACAAAAAAAAAGATTAAAAAAAGATGGGCGTTCAAAAAGAAAATATTTCTTTAAAATTCTAAAAAAAGAAAAAAGCAAGTTTAACAAAAATGTTGCCCTGATGCCCGGCTTTAGGTCACTCCCAAAAAGCTTTTTAATCCTAAATGACAGCACTAGACAAAAAGGTCCATTAAGTTAAAGAAGCTTAATTAAAACCACTTTGTTTATTATTGTAGGTCCTAAATCAAATACATTTTAAAATTACGGAGAGATTATAATGAATGGATGTTCCAAAGTACGTGTTTATAGATCGTCGTAAAGGGAAAGTACTATACAGGGTGTTAAAAGACCCATCACATAGCCGAAATCTACGCACTCTGTACATCAAAGTAAACAACATTGACCAAAAATAATTGCTGGGAAACGACTTTTATTTTTTGCCATGAAAAAAAACGCTTTTTTTTGTAGCGCGCAAATTATTGTTGTGGCGATGCCGCGCGTTGGCATGCGTGCAGCGGCAGCAAAAAATTCCATCCCGTATAATTTTTTGGTAACTATTGATAGAGATTTGATATCTAGGAGTCAAATGATATGTCTACACCCGTGCGCTTTCATGTTCATCTTGTGTCTTCGTCTGAAGCATGCGTGAAGCGCCATAGCGCATACAATAGCGCATGCCTTAATACTAGTTCGACGTCAGTGCATGCCCTTAGCGCACGCTAATCCGTCTAATGTATGTCGACTGACGACTGACCGAGGCGCACCGGTGTAGACGTTAAGCTGCATGCGTTTTATGGCAATCAATATTGCATGCGCTTGACGCAAGAGGAATTTAAAGTTGAAAGCGCAAGATGAACATGAAAACGCACGGGTGTAGACATACCAAATAATAAGTATCAAATCTCTCCTATAAACATGGTATCTTAAATTAAACGAAGTCTATAAAATGATAACTCAGCACCGAGAGACTTTGGCCTGAAGTTAAGATGTGTTTCTAATGGTATGTATACACCCGTGCGCTTCATGTTCATCTTGTGCTTTCAACTTTTAATTCCTCTTGCGTCAAGCGCATGCAATATTGATTGCCATAAAACGCATGCAGCTTATCGTCTACACCGGTGCGCCTCAATCAGTCGTCAGACGACATACAATAGACAGATTAGCGTGCGCTAGGGGCATGCGCTTTTGTTGAACTAGTATTAAGGCATGCGCTATTGCATGCGCTATGGCGCTTCACGCGTGCTTCAGACGAAGACGCAAGATGAACGTGAAAGCGCACTGGTGTAGACATAGCTTTAGAGAGTTTAGAGGTGCACTAAGAAATAGTTATAGAAAATAAGTGCAATGGGATATTGCAATTTGTATGAGAAAATCAGATTTGCTGTGTTTAACGGTCTGAAACTTGCTCTTCGAATCAAATGATAAATTAATGGCCAAATACTCAAACGCTACTCAATTTCAAGTAGCCGTTAATTTCATGCTGTCACTGTCACTTCGCCTTAATGTAACAGTGACAGCACGAGACTTAACGGCAACTTAAAATTGAGTAGCCTTTGAGACCCCTAATAATCAACCAATGTTTATAATTAGGGATCGGATATTCGGATGCATATTTACCTAAAGTTAATTTTTAGTTACGAAAGTATGGAAGCGGCTACTTAAAATACCTATATTTTTTATAAGAAAAAACCCGGGATGCCAGGAACACCGGGAATGCATAACTAGTCGGGTGGTATAATATGGAAGCGACACCTTAAAATGATTTATTTAAAAAAAAAACTCCGGGATTCTTGAATTGCATAATTATTTAAAATTAATGTTTAACCCCTGATGCAAATATGTGTGTATGTAGAGTGTAAGAAGAAGAATGGTGTGTGTTAGATAATCCAAAAAAAAAAACATTCATTAAAATAATTGTCCCGGAACTGCGGGATTCTTCGATATAAAAGCGCGTTCCATATTAGCCAACATCTCAATTTTAGGTGAATATGCATCCAAATGTCTGATCTCTATTTATAATACACGCAATCCACGCAGTCATCTCGCGGGCAAAAGCTAGTTTTATCGAAATCCTCTATTATTAATATACGAAGTGCCCAGAAAATCAAGCCGTATACAAGAGACCGACCTTGCGAACGACAGGCGTCCAGTTCCATTGTCTCACTGTCTGAAAAGAAAACCGCATTATCTCAGGAAGTATTCCTGAAATGGCCGCGAATTTCTACAACGAGCTACTGGTGAAGCATCAAGGTCCTCAACTTTGAAAGATATATATGTGGGATACTAGCGCGTGAAATGATTTGAAGCTTGATATTTCTTATATTTCTTTAATTTAATTTGCTTCGACCGAAAAACTCGCCTTCAATTCGCGGTTGATTGACAGACCTGTCAAGTGTTGCTCTCTCAACAAAACCATAGTTCAACAGGTAAACGAAAAAAAATAAACAAATTAAAATAAAACCTTCTACGGACTAACTTAATATTATACCACACGGTCATCCTGCTTCTTCATCTGACCCAGATGAATCTGAATCTTGGCTCATCCAAGGTTTCATCAGATCAGCTGAGCTAGTTGTATTGATCGGGCCTTCACTATGACCAACTTTCTTTACTCCGTATCTGTCATTACGTTTTTTCAGGACAACTTCATAAGGCCCCAAAATTTTTGGATATAACTTGCTACCTTGTGTGAACTGAGTCCTCTTTATAGCGACTAGATCACCAATATCATATTGGTTAGCTTCTTTTCTGTTTTTATTATAACTTCTTCTATTTTCAGTTTGTATTTTTTGTATAGATTCTTTTGCTTTAACTCTAAGTTCGGATCTCTTCTCGTTATAGCTCGCAATACTTTCTTCTTCAATTAATTTTAATATCTCATCATCCTTGTTTCTCATCTTTACTCCGATAAGCAGTTCAAATGGCGTCATTCCTATGCTTCTTTGAAAAGTACCATTTAAGGCACATTGAACAGATGCAACATTACGATACCATTTAGTAGGGTCGGCGGTGCTAAGCTTGCTTAAAACCTCAATAATAATTTGATGGATGCGTTCAACTTGTCCGTTTCCTCGAGGTTGACCAGTAGTTATAGTATAATGAACAATATTTTCTTCTTTGCAATAATTTTGGAATTCATTCGACGTGAATGCAGCATTTCTATCGGATATGATTCTTTGTGGTGTGCCAAACGTTTGTTGCTGTAACATCAGTTTGCTCAGAGTCTCTTCAGTCGTCAGTGTTTTGACGGGATAGATCCAAGTAAATTTAGTGAAACCGTCGACAACAGTCAAAATGTACTTATAATTCTTATTCGTTGAAGTAAGTGGACCAAGATGATCAATATGATACGTTGACAAGGGCACTTCTCCTTTATCTAACGGATGTAAGTATCCTTCTTTCTTTCCTCTTTTATTTGATATTAGGATACATTCTATACAGTTATCTATAACTTTTTTTATTTTTCTCTTAACATCTTCAATAAAATACTCTCGATTGATTAATTCTTCAGTTTTATTAATACAAAAATGCCCTTTTTCGTGATTCTTTCTTATAACTTCGTATTGCATCTTCTTGGGTACTACAATTAGCTTTCTTCCGTCTTTTTCTTTGGTAAGTATACCATTTTCAATAATGTAATCTTTATAATTTTCTTTTTCCAGGATTTTCTTTATTAGCTTAATATGTGCATCTTCATCTTGTGCTTTCTTAATCCGAACGGTAGTTTCAGTAAGTATGAGGCAAACAGGGTTTCTACTCAACGCGTCCGCGTGCTTCATTCTTAAACCTGGCCTGTGTTCGATTTCGTAGTCGTATTCTTCAAGCAGTAAGGCCCAACGAGCAACTCGTGGAGGTAAGTCTTTTTTTTGTAGAGTCATAGTTAGTGCAGTGCAGTCAGTAACAATCTTAAAGTGTATGCCAAGCAGATAAACTCGGAACTTCTTTATCGCTTCTGCTATTGCCAAAATTTCTAAATAATAGCTGTGATACTTCTCTTCAGTCGGTGTAGTCTTTTTGCTCATAAAGTGTACAGGATGCATCTGGTTGTCTTCTGGGTTTTTCTGTAGAAGTGCGGCTCCAAAACCTTTCGCACTTGCGTCCGTGTGTAACTCCGTTTCGAAATTCGGATTATAGATACGGAGGACAGGCGAACTACACAAAATATTTTTCAGCTCTATAAACGCTTTCTCACAGCTTTCATCAAAGTAAAATGTTACATTCTTCTTAAGCAAATCTGTAAGCGGTCTAGCGATTAATGAGTAATTTCTAACGAATTTCCGGAAGTAGCCAGTGAGGCCGAGAAATGATTGTAATGACTTGACATCTTTAGGCGTTTTAAATCTTGATACTGCTTTAATTTTTTCTTTAGAAGGTTGGACTTTATTGTCACTGATGATGTAACCCAAATACTCTATTTCCTTCTTCATAAAGTGACACTTTGCCCAATTAAACTCCAATCCAAATTCTTCACCTCTTTCTAATACTTCCTTTAATTTTATAAATCCTTCGTCTTCAGTCTTCGAGGGTATTATCAAGTCATCAAGATAAGCGAGAACAACGCCTTTGGATATGAAATCTTGAAAGATGTTATTTATGAATCTTTGAAAAACAGATGGCGCTGTGCAGAGTCCAAAAGGCATTCTCGTAAATTCGTATTGCCCTTGAGGCGTTACGAAGGAGGTATACTTCCGGCTATCTTTGTGGACGTTCACGTGTAAAAATCCATTTTTTAAGTCCAGTGATGTAAATAGTTTTGCTTCTTTTAATTGGTCTAATTGATATTCTATCAAAGGCAATGGGAATCTTTCTTTTATTATCTTCTTATTCAGTCTTCTATAGTAGATACACAGTCGATATTGACCATTTTTTTTCTTAGCCAAGACTATCGGACTTGCAAAATCGGACTTACTAGGTTGGATAATTTTCTGTTCCATCCATTCTTCAATCTGTTTATTAACAATCTCTTTTTCCAGCGGTGACAATCGGCGGGGATTCTGATAAATTGGTGTTTCATCGGTAAGAATTATTTTCATTTCAACATTACTTTCTTTCTTAGCTTCAGTAGTTTCATAGTTTTCAATCATCTCTTTTATGTTTTCAGAAAATATTGTACCTTCTATATCATAATCGTCGTGTGAGTTCTTCTCTTCGGTAAGTAGCGTAAGATGTGTATTTTTTCCTACTGTAATACCATCTGATGTAAAGTTAATATTAAAATCGTGAAGTATTGGATTGCCGAGTATTAAGTTGACAGGTATTGCTTCATCCTGTACTACGTGTAAAATAGCGTCAGCAAAACAATCATCTATTTGCAATTTAGCCGTAAAATATCCTTCTGTGTTTATTTCTTTTTTACCAATACCAGTCAAACATATTTTCGAATCGGTCTCATATTTCGGGTTATCTTGTTCAAAATCGGCTAATTTAGTAGTCTTTATCAAGTTCACGTCACTCCTGGTATCTAATATTGCGGTCATCTCAACTCCATTAATCTTAATCTTCTTAAAAGGAGTCTTCACTTCCTCTTTCTGGTTATGGACGTTTAGAGATTTCTTAGCCTGACCAGAACATTCAGTTCCTTTGTGACCAAATTCGTTACATCTGAAGCACTTAACGCCCTTTTTGCAAGCGGGTGCCAGATGATCTGTGTCGCCGCAATTGTAACATCTTTTAGTAATTGATTTACGTCCTTTATCGGCAGTTGACGAGCTTGAAGTCGAAGAATTATGTTGTCGAATGGTATTTCTCTTATCAATTCTTTTTCTTAAATCGCTATAGGAATCTAATTTGGCACGGAATTCCTTTATATTTTTGGCGCCATACAATATAGCTTTATTCGTTTCAGAATCACGGATGCCATCAATAACGTATTCCATGAGAGCTTCGTCTTCTACACAAGCATGTAAAGCCAACTCCTTCATGTGCAAAAAATATTGCTGGAATGTTTCTTCACTTTTCATCTTACGCGAAGCAAGTTTCTTATGAACGATGGCGCTATTTAATTTGGGACCAAATTCTTCTTTGAGGGATTTCTTTAGAGTTTCCCAATCTTTCACGCTACCCATCGATCGAAGAAATAGTCTAGCAGTTCCGCCAAGTAGTCTTTTTCCATAAATAAGTTTCTCAATCTTGGACCACTCCATAACATCTGCAGTATCCTCAAATTCTTGGATCCAGATGGAAATTGGATATGTGTCATCACCAGTAAACAATATCATAGATTTCTCCAAATCACTGAAGGATATCTTTGATTCTGAGGGTCTGTAACTCTCTTCATCGTCTTTATCTTTTTTCGGCGGCATCGTTTGTGTTTAGTAAGCTAGTAATCAAAATTTCACACCTTAGTCTTTCTTCTTTACTTCGTCTTCTTACTTCTTAATGTGATAAAATATTAATTACAGCTTCAATACGTCTTCTTATTAAAATTTAAATAATCAACGTCCCGCAGCATTCGTTCTACATAATTTAAATCATCAAGTCGTGACGTCACAATCAACGTCCCGCAGCATTCGGTTTGGAATTTTCGGTTTGAAATTCACAGCGTCCCGTAGCATTCGTTCGCCATTGTTCGACGATTTATTTTCGAAATCTTCGTATTAATCACTTTCAAATCAACACGTAATCGTATCCCGGACGAGCCCCCAAAAGTTGTGGGATACTAGCGCGTGAAATGATTTGAAGCTTGATATTTCTTATATTTCTTTAATTTAATTTGCTTCGACCGAAAAACTCGCCTTCAATTCGCGGTTGATTGACAGACCTGTCAAGTGTTGCTCTCTCAACAAAACCATAGTTCAACAGGTAAACGAAAAAAAATAAACAAATTAAAATAAAACCTTCTACGGACTAACTTAATATTATACCACATATATGTAGTAATATGTACACCAAATAATTTGCTTCTTTGCTCACACGTTTAGTACTTTTGATTTGAGACATACGATTGCGAAGGATGGAAGATTTTTAGCTTTACGAAGCCTAAAGATTCTCATCCTTGGACTTTTTTGTGCATACTTTTATTAATTTATAGCTATGTCTACACCAGTGCGCTTTCATGTTCATCTTGCGTCTTCGTCTTAAGCATGCGTCAAGCCCCATAGCGCATGCAATAGCGCATGCCTTAATACTCGTTCGACAAAAGCGCATGCCCCTAGCGCACGCTAATCTGTCTATTGTATGTCAACTGACGACTGACCGAGGCGCACCGGTGTAGACGATAAGGTGCATGCGTCTTATTGCAATCAATATTTCATGCGCTTGACGCAAGCGTAATTGAAAGTTGAAAGCGCAAGATGGACATGAAAGCGCACGGGTGTAGATATACCATATGGTCTTTGGTTATGATTGAAAGATTCGCATGTTTCTGAATGCAATCGCAACAAATTTTCACAACGAAACAAAGATGCAATAGAAGTATTCAAGAGAAACAATTATCTAATAACTAGAAGCGATAAAAAAAGTCCGTATAAACATAAAAATAAAAGCAGTCTTTATTTTAAAGCTATCTCAAAACACAAATGTATTAATATTGTTACAAAAAAAGTGGGAACCCTACTCCAACGGGCCGAGCTTAAACTAGAGTGGAGCAGCAAATCTCCAGCGAACTGTTAAAGTTTAATAAATTAATTTAATGTTACCAAATTGAATTGATTCGTTCTCATATTGTTGGCAATAATCCAGCTCCCTGCAGTTATGAGAACTGGCTTATAGAACTTGGAATTGTCTAGCAAATTAATTCATATACTCATCCAGACTTGTCCTGAATATACTTGCTGTCTGGAATGTAGTGTAATGTAAGATTTTAACTAACCGGGCCACGCAGGAGCGCAGTGCAGCGCGTCGCAGCGGATGCTCGAGCACGCGCCCGTAGCCGACCGTGTTCGCCCGACGGCTACAATCCGCTGGAACCCGGGCGCATGCGCACGCGTGCTCGTGTATCCGATATGTAGCTGAGCGCCGGCGCCGCCGTCCACGTACTCGAGCAGCCGGCCGGCTGCCGCGGCGTCCGAGCGCAGCCGACCGGCTGCCGCGGCATACACGCGAATCTAACCGAGTTCCAAGCAGTGTAATTTCCATGCAAACATGAAACATAACTATTATACAGAAGCCTGAATTTTAGCACAGTGTGAAGTACGCTCCGGCGCGCTTCGGCGCGGCCCGTTTGGTGGAAATCATACATAAGGCTAAAGCTAAACTCATTCCACCAACATTTATTATTATACTCTGTTCAATGAAAGATGAGTACCGGAGTAATTTCGTAAATTATAGCTGCAAGGAGACTGCTATCGAAAATACGTAAACGACATCATCAAAAACTGTTAAATACTTAGCTATAATTATTATACAAGTTTTGTTTTTTTTTTATTTGACATTCTTTGTATAGTAATATTTTGTAGAGAAACGTCAGGACTCACCTAAGTGTGCGTCCTGAGTCCTGAGTGACGGTGCACCGCGCAGGTGGAATGAACGGCGCACGGCGCAGGCGTAATAAACGGCGCATTAAATAAATGTTCGAAACGTTTGAATTTTGATATCGACATTATTAAAACCAAAGTAAAATAAACGAAACACTAAACACGCGCGTACTCGTCAACTTTTCCGTCTTTTCCGCCGCACTAAAGACAGTTATCGACGGTAAAGCAGCTCCGCAATACGCGGGCGTTCGCCGTCACTCTGGACGCACACTTACGGTAAAAATGGTATTAACCTTGTGAGAAAAAATTAAAATCTAATTAGTCACATAGTGTTTTTTTTTACGTTCCTTTATGTCCCACTGCTGAGCAAAGACCTTCCCTTTGTCTTCTTTACATCTCTGTTTTGTACCATTTCTGAACATTATTTAACATAGGGCCGATTTTTCTATCGTCATAATTATAAATTTTATCTCAGGAATAAATCTTGACGTTTTGACAGTTTTTGTATAGAAAATAATATGTCAAACAGATATATTACGACCCACACGAGAATAGAATGGTTGACATGGTGTCTAACGGAAATCTTAAATAAAAATCTCTACTTCGTCTAAATTGTGTTTACCTTTTGACTTCCTCCAGTATAATAACCTTTACTAACATGACCAGTGTTTCGCGTTGCATTAACTTAAGTTACTTTAACATTACCTGTGTTGGACCTGTTCCAAACCAGCTTGGACTTAACCTATGTAATATTAATACGATACTATCTTTCTCTAGATTCTCGGACCCTCATTTAAAAATGACTCGTAATATTTTTTCAAAATCCATTTGAGGGCCAGATATTTTGGAAAAGCAGGAGTAGTCCTGTCATAATGACCGTGTGTGACTTTTTCGTCATCTGTAACCCATTTTTGGCAATGATGATGTGGCGACATGTGTCTCGCCACATGCGAACTACACAACACTGCGGTTATTGAACTAATTATATAATATTAAGCTATAAACACAGCATACAAAAATAATAATACACTAAAGGACTTGTCACACAGGATGCGTTCTGCCCGCATCCTACATGAACATCGTTTGCGTTTTATTATATTTTATGTAATTACGATCTGACTACGCGAGCACAAGCAAAGAACGCACCGGTCAGGCGGTCGGGGTGGGAAGGTAGCGGACGGGCTGCCCGGTTGCGGGCAGGCGGGCAGCGGACGACACGCAATCAAATATAAAATGGCCGCTGTTTGTCCTGCCTGTCGGATCGCTGACCGTGCCCGGATCACTGACCGGATGCCCTGACCGGATGCCGTGCCCGGATCGCTGACCGGTTGCCCTGACCATGAAGTTCACATAGGATGCGGGCTGCGTTCGATTTGACCGGACCGGAGGACGCAGAACGCATCCAGTGTGACAAGTCCTTAAAAGACAAATTTAAGAAACAGTAATTGTAGAAAGATAATTCGAAAGGCGAATGAGCTGTTAAACGTATAATTGGTGAACTATGCGCTTGAACTGATGAAGTGAAGTGCAAAAAATATCTATCCGATTATTGAACTTATTAAGAATTCAAGCTGATGTTTAATATGTATGATACGTGTTTATCTTGCCTCATTTCTTCTACCTAACGAATCTACCGAAAAATACGAACCGTACACTAAATAAAACAAACGTATTTCCTTCCGGTCACTATCATAAAGCTGGCCACCACAGTATACATTTACTCAGTGCTGGCCACACACTACACCCGTATGTCCCCTCTCTACGGCGTTCGCTCAAACATCTAATTTCCGCACTCTCGTCTCGGCCGTCTCGGTCCTCATTTATGTAATGCTTATAAACCGTCCCAGGAGTGTTTCTCCAATGTTCTACGCTAATAAACTCCAGGGCCGGTATTTGCGGGCCTTTTATCGTAGTGAAGGACTTAGGTGGTAAAAAGTTTTGTTTGGGTTCGCGTTGTGAGGGAAATTCTTGGTTGAGTTACGTTGCAAATTTTTGATGCGGGTGGCCTGTATTCCGTTGGTTGGGGAGAAATATTTCTAGAGCACGGTTTGCTGTGTATAATGTAACAAAAAAGATAGTTTAACCCTTGCGGACATATAATTGGGTATATTTCAGATTTTTGTAAGAGCAGAAAGAAAGAAAAAAAAAAAATTCTTCGCGCCAACATGAAGCACAAAAATAAAATAAAAAAACTATACACAAAACCAAAAAAAAAAACTATTGGGAAAAATATGCGTCAGATCCGCGCAAAACGGCCATCGCTCAGCATAATCATAATCAATATAAACTCACGTACGAGACAGAGCCACGGCCCTGGTTTTCAGCGGAAGCCGGCGTTGACATGATTACGTCCACCGGTGCAGCAATTAAAAAGATATAAATAAATTCAATATAAGAAAAAAAAACGCAATAAATAAAGATCAATCTAAAAATGTGTGAAATATATTAATTAAATAAGTACTTATGGCAAATGCAGCTGCAATGTTTCATTTTAAACATCTCGACAACTCTGGTGAGTTTTAAACATCTTTTAGGATCCTTCCTGGGAGTTCCAAAATTTTTGATATACAATGTTATTTTTAGTATATACAAAAACCGAGACACCCCAACAAGATTTTCATCAGAACTGCCTGAATATGTGTTTTTTTTAATACATCTACAAGTTACACCGTAGTTTATGTCACGTTAAGTTCCCTAGTAAAGTATGAAATGCTATGCAGGGGTTGTCTAATACACGGAAACTGACCGAGCGGACCATCTCAAGCCTCAAGGTGTCTATTTCCGTCATCTTTTATGGGTAGAAACCTACTGAAACAAAAATTAAATTTATGAAAAATAAAATGTAGTGTAAAAAATATGTCAATCGATTCTCCTAGTGATTCTAAACAAACTCGTTTCAGGTTTAGTATATACTAAAACTAAGCTTGTATTACCTACAGCCAACAAAGTTTTGAATACCCACCTGAAGATCTAGGGAACACTTCTTTCTGGAGAAGACTTTTACAAAATGATCCTCCCTTTGTATAATGCTTATGTCTCAAGTCTTCCCTACCGCAATAACATTAAATTATACCACGTATTATATGAAGCGTTCTAGAACCGTACAAAAAATCTGTTTATTTCAAACACGTTTTATTTGCATGATTTTTCAATTTCACTCTAGATGAAGGGAGCTCAGTTATATCCATCCAACACGTGTAAATAAGGATTATTTTGATCTGAAAAGACACAGGCATACGTAACTTTGCGTAGAGATCTGGATATGTGTAAAATTCTTAAATCGTAAGAAAATTCCTGTGATTAAACTATTATCGGCCATTCATTCGTATCATTTAATTGTATTACGTCATTCCCACTCTGTTATACATCCAGAAACCCAATTCAAGTAATTAATTTGATGTAAGACTATAGGTTGACCAAACTGAGATTAAATTATGAATTGAATAAAATATGGTATTCTGGTACACTAACCCTCTTATTACAAAAGATGGTCTAAGAAAAACCTAGGTTTTAAAATAGCCCCGTCTCTTTTTGCTATATGACATAAGAAAGTGATGGGTATATTTTAAACCTGGGTTTACCTTAGTCTTGGTTTAAACCATCTTTTGTAATAAGGCCCTTAAAGTTCTGTCTGGTTTCAGTATCATCTCAGTCTATCTCGATATAATGTCAATTTCGTCAACTTGAAATCTATTACCGATAGCATACCGATATCAACAGTCATAGACTAAAATTCTAGAAATAAATGAGAATTCCAACTTGTCAAAATGGCTCAGATAGTGTAACCAGTAACCAGAATACCCTTTTGGCTACGGTCAACTATCAATCTCATTTTAACATAATCTCACGTTTGACGTTGTTTGTTAACGAACAAGAATGCCATTTGTCATATTTATGAGATTGAGACTAGACTGAGACTAGATCAAAACTATATTTTGAACATTTTTAATTACGAGAATTGGCCTCCTGATGTATAACATTCCTGAAATTGAACACCAGAAATGTAGGAACAGTCCACCTCATCATCATGTTAAAAACAAAACTTCAACGGAATAAAACAACTCGAGTTTTTTTCATTTCCCTAAAATTTTTATGACATAACTTACGAAACCTTCCCTTATTGCCTTGAAAATTTCAGGATGCATAAAAAGCTGAATTATGCTCTGGAGACCAGACCCAAATTGTGGCGCCCAAAAATAAGGTCAAGTGGCTTGGATGATGAAATTGTAAATACTTAATATTGCATTATAACTTTTTTTTATTGCATACTTTATACTGATAAAAATAAGTTTATGAATTTATTGTGAGTTTATATTCTACAGTGTGATTCATTGAAATGGGTCCGCGGGGAAAAGTCGTAAACCATTAGTGCTGTAGAAATTAGTTCTAAGAAATCATGGCGTTGATTTTAGAGTAATAGAAAAATAATAGACAAGGAATTTCAAAAAAAAAAATGTACCTCTCAACCTGTATAAATAAATGAATAATAAATACCCTGTGGTTGCCGTGTATGATGACCAAAGTATATACTTTGTTAATTGTCCTCCTGATATATCAGAAGCCCAATTCTCGTAATTAATTTGAAGTAAGACCGAAGGTTGACTGACCGAACTGAGATTAAATTGTGAATTGAATAAAAAATGGTATTCTGGTACACTTAAAGTTCGGTCCGGTTTCAGTATCATCTCAGTCTAGTTCAGTTAACTTAAAATCTATTACCAATAGCATACCGATATCAACAGTCATAGGCTAAAATTCTAGAAATAAATGAGAATTCCAACTTGTCAAAATGGCTCAGTACATAATGTAACCAGAATACCCTTTTGGCTTTAGTCAACTTTCAATCTCATTTCAATATAATCTCACGTTTGACGTTGTTTGTTAACGAACAAGAATACCATTTGTCATATTTATGAGATTGAGACTGGACTGAGACTAGATTGAAACTATATTTTGAACATTTTTATACGTGAATTGACCTTGTGAATGTTAACCAATGGCATTTTCCTTGACGCTAACAACAGCATACTGCGATGACCAAACTGATGTCTCAATGCATCTCACATTGTTGTAATGCAATCCATGACTTCCGGAATATTCCGATCTGTCCCCCTGATCTGTCCCCTCGTCGGTAACAGGGGGACAGATCGACACTTTTTATTTCTATTTGTCCCCCAAAAGAACACCAGGGGACAGACCAGAAATAATTCGTTCGATCTGTCCGTTCGTCTTGGTGACGTTCGTTCGTTTTTTATTCCTGATGGCCCTCCGAAGGGGACAGTTCAGGGGGACAGATCGTAATATTCCTGACTTCCCATGATTGATTGTTTTATTGATAACTTTTTTGGTATTAATTAAGATTGCAATAACTTATCAAGCACCTTGCTACCCTTGATGTACATACCACTGTAACCAGAAAGGTAATAGTTTGTTATTAAAAACCTCCTAGACAGGCTCCTAGTGCCGAAAGTTTTTAAAAAACCAGACTAGCGTTCCTGTAATTTTAGTGCTTATGTTTTCACGTAATATAATTGTAATTCTGTTAAAATTAAATAATGAATTATTTAAAAAATATAATATATGTTGATCTCCTCCATTGCACCATTGCCACATAAACCTCATAAAGGACGCAATATACAAGATACAACTATCATTCATATCATATGAACGGCAGAATTTCCCGAGAAATGCTTGTAAATGACAACCTAAGCGAGTATGAACTAGGAGTACATGCAATATAAGGGTCTGAGAGGGCGTGTAGACGAGCGATTATTATAGTCGAATTTAATATTCAGTCGTATAGTCGAATATAATATTCAGTCCGACATTAATAATACCCTGTGGTGGACTACGGAGGGGACGGTTCGCCCCGGGCCTCCAAATCTCCCCTCTGTCAAATCCCAGATTTGGCCGAATGTTTATGGTCAGCAAAAGGCGGTTGGAGTTGGAGGGCTCGTGCGTATGCAAAATGTAAACGTAGGTAAGTAAAGTTGTTGTTTCTTGTTTGTTTTGTGTACAATAAAGAGTATTGTATTGTTAAGTACGACACAATGTAACGGCAAGTTTCTTCATCAAAAGTAACAGCCAAAGAAACGTGACAAAATGAAAGTAACGGTAAAATTTGTTTCTTCACACTTTTAGCTGTTACTTTTACTGTTACTTTTGCCTTTGCTCTAGCGCATACACCCTCCCCCCTCGTCTTGGTCCGGTGAGCGTGCGGCGCGGCGCCGCACCGCACCGTGTGGTATACCATGGAAATTAGTATGTAAGACGCTGCAGCGGCACCGCTCAGGCGCCGCGCCGGAGCCGCACCGCATCGTGTGGCTTCTCCCTCTCTCATACTTTTTGCTGTGCCCGACAGGGTCCATGTTGATCAAATATCTTTTGTAAAACCTTGTAATACATTGTGGAATGCAATAAAATATTGAGCATGTTGGTATTAAGCTCCACGCGTGATGATACTCAAGTACGTCCTGCGCACTCTAGGCAGTCACACGCCGCTACCAAACTTTCTGACTGTCTAATCTATCCACTACAAAATGATCTATTCTTGTATAACTCGTCTCAACTTAGGAGAAAACAACCTACAAGTGAACACGCGGCAATGCATGACAACTCTGCTCTTGTGCGTTTCGTCAGCGGAAAATCGGACCGACATGCGCGACACCGACTTCAGTCGATAGTAATGGAGCAGGCAACTGTGGCGCCACTTTCGGTCTCTTAGAGCCCAAATACACGTCCGATACTTGCCTCCGATAGTCGGTTCCGATAGTCTGGTCAGACTATCTGAAGGCCTCCGCGTCATACATTTGTTTGAACATGAATTACACGTACGATCAGACTATCGGATCGGATGTCAGAATCGTAAGCATCGTCCGGGCAGCGTCGTCGTCGTCCAGAAAAAATCGGACACGAGAATCGTACGTGTATTTCATGAATCCGATCAGATAGTCGGATCAGGCTCCCGGAAGCAACTATCGGACGTGTATTTTGACCCTTTGGTTGCAATGTGGTTGAAATTATTGCTAACTAGAGGTCGCTCTTCGCGGCTTCGCCCGCGTGGTTGTCGTTAATCGCGTATTCCATATTTTTCGGGATAAAAGTAACCTATGTCCTTTTCCAGGTTCCAGACTATCTCTTTACCAAGTTTCATTAAAATTGGTTCAGCGGCTTAGGCGTGAAAGCGTAAAAGACAAACAGAGTTATTTTCGCATTTATAAAACTGGCTTCCCACGGTGCGTGATAGCGCGCACCGGCTGTGCGTGGTATCATCCGTAAAATCACGCACCGTGGGAAGCCACATTATGGGTGCGTGATGTGGATACGGCGCACCGCTCCGCACGCGTCCGCGTTACCACGGACGAGTCTCTTCCCATGGTGCGTCGGTGCGAGCTCGTGCGTCGCGGTGCGCGCTCGTGCGTCGCGGTGCGCGATATCACGCACCGTGGAAAACAAGCATAATATTAGTAGGGATATCAACCTGATAGTTCTGATTGGCTAAAATAATTCAGCATGGAAGTGCAGCGGACGAAATTCGGTGGCCGAATAAAATCGGCGGTCTGCTTTATCCCTTACCCACAATTTAGCCAACCGCAGCTTAACTATATATCAGGGATTAACGGGATATCTCGGGAGGCTACGGTCACGGTTTACCAAGGCCTACCCTGCCCCGAAAATTGTTAAAATTAGGATTAGGGTATTCAATTAACGTTGAATTTTAGATGAATTTGCCCCGTTTCGATATGTCTTGTTGTTAATTCTGCCGCGCTAACGAAGAATAGGTACAATAACTCGATTTTGCCGTTTCCGAAAAAAACGCGCTCTAAGTTTTGAACTGTTTTAGTTGTTGCATTTTTCCTTACTGAAAAACCGAGTTCCTGAAGTATTCCAAAAAGTTACTTAGAGAGAGTTAATAGATCTCGATTGACTGATTCCGAATATACAGGGCTACAGGGAAAGTCGTACTGAATATTAAAGGACGTTATTATTCTGGTCATTTCTGATGGATTTGATTCTGTAATATGGTGTCTGAAACTTAACCGCTGGAGATATTGAATTTTAAAGATATGTTTATGTTGAGATTACAGCTCCTAGGGTCCGTTTTTTTTGTATCTTGTTAGAGTTGTCTTAATAAAAATGATTAACAGAAAGTGAACCTACTACTAACAGCTTAAAAAGACTGTTCGACAACGGTTAGAATTAAAGAATTTTCACGACATAAGTGTTTTTAAAAAAAATGAATGGAACTTATTCTGCAAATAATTTTAAAAACTTCTACGTCTCTTTAGCTATTCAAAAAAGGTATAATAACATCTACTAGGTATGCTCATAAAATCTTAAAAAAATGTTATTTGAATAGGCCCAAGTGTTGTACTACACAACATAAAATATATCTTTAAAATTCAATATCTTCATAACGGTTAAATTTCGGACACCATATTTTAAAATCAAATCCATCAGAAATGACCTGAATAATAACGTCCTTTAATATTCAGTACGACTTTTCCTGTAACCCTGTATACCTATAACTCAAAATCGTCCAAAATCGAGTTATTGTATTCTTCGTTAGCGCCGCAAAATTGCTAGAGGTCGCCCGCAGCTTCGCCCGCGTGTATGTCGTTTATCGCATAGATATTTGGCGGTTTTCGGAATAAAAGTAGCCTATATCCTTCTTCGGGTTCCAGACTATCTCTGTACCAAGTTTCATCAACATCGGTTCCGCGGTTTAGGTGTGAAAGCGTAACAGAGACAGAGTTACTATCGTAACATGACTGGGAAAAAGCTAGGCAGAACATTCTCGAATGGATTGTAGATTTACTGAATATTTATAACAACTGTACCTAACCTAATATTAAATTGTTAATTTTAATTATAATCTTATTTGGTATCTAGTAGGAAATTATCAGCAGCTGCCCGGAATTTGGAATTGTGCTCGGTAAATACCCGACAAAAGGGTCGCCCTCTATTACACGGGGCTTAATACAGTCATCAGGGAAATGTAACATTAAGTTCACCTCCGGTATGTTTTTAATTTTTCGAGATAAATTATGCATTCATTTTATTAATTCTGTATTCAATAATAATTTTAATTCTAATAATAATTTGTATCCGTTTTCTTCCGGCAATAGAAGTTATCCAGTCCACTTAACACCCCTTCCCATAGACCAGATATTTTTCACCACATTTTACAATAGTCTTGCACCCACCTGAGACGGTCCATGACTGTACTCCAATAGTGCAGCCGTGGATAGTCCCCGGTTGGTGCCCCACCCCATTTTAGATTAAAGTTCTCAAAGGGGCCTCTGAGCGTTGGACCTGTGTCCCCGTTATGCCTTCCAAAAGACCGGACATCTTCCGCACGGAAGATGAGCCGTGATTTAAAGAGAGATTTGTATCCAATCTTTTAATTTAATTTGTACATTTATACAATTGGAAGTTTACGTGGTAATTGCAAATACAGTTTTAGTTAACTTAGAGCATTTTTATTATCATACCGCGTAACCACTTCAATGTGATAATACTATTTCAACAGTGACTTTTTCAACGTCTACTTTCTATGGTAGAATACGGCCAACGTATCTTGGCGAGTCTGAAGTTAGCTGATTAGCTGCGCAGTAGACAATTTCGTTTCTAAAAGATTTATTGCGCAGCCAAACAACCAACTTCAGACTCGCCAAGATATGTCGGCCGTATTGTAATATGTAAAGTAGACGTTATTGTTTCTGATTAAGTAGTTACAGTTGTTATACATGTAGGCTTATGTAATATTGTAAGCCTACGTAATATTTAGTCGAGTTATCTCATATCGATGACAGTTAATAATTTGTATCCGAATGAATCGTAGCTGTCATATTGATGTCACTGACATTAATATGACAGCTATATTTTTTTACGAAATGATTACTCACTTGGTGTTCAACTATCGAACTGAACGGAATAAATCTAATTATTACTACGTAATCTGCATTTAATTCAAGTAAATCAGACCTGTTCCTTCAGTTCAGAAGTGGGATACTACAGGCTAGTAATATATTTCTAGCACAAACGCTCACATTTCTAAGTTTTCGTTACACGTGCATTATATTATTGTAACAAATAAAAATGGAAGATGGAAATGAAACACCGAACGAGACAAGCAGCCGTTATTATTCACATTCAGAAAAAAGAAAACTACATTATCGTAAGGACAAAAGAAAACGGCGCAAGCACAGTTCGAGCAGTGAAGACACGGACACGGATGTATCAACGCGAAGAAGTCGCACTCGGGATCGTCGCGAGTACCGTCGTCGACATCGCAGGAGCGGCAGCAGCCGAAGCAGTCACCGCGAGCATCGTAAGCGGCATCGTAAGAGCGGAAGCAGTCGCCGTGAGCGCAGGCGGTCTAGCCGGACAAGTGTACGCGGTATCAGCGGGTCCAGATCGCCGCGCCAGCACTCAAGTTACCCGGTAAGACGTTCCAATGATAGTACTGACAATGCGACACATTTACTGTTGACCAAATTAGTGAAAACTTTAGTAAATACCCGTCCTGAGGGTAATAAATTCCCCATGTTAGGAAATGTCATACCTGATTTTGATCCGATGGTAAAGGGCCAAACTATGCAGATATGGCTTAACAAAGTTGACGAATGCGCAAAGTTGTACAAATGGGGTGATGACCAAATTATACACTATGCTTTACCTAAATTGGTGGGTGTTGCTAAAACATGGTATCAAGCATTACCCACTATGTCGTTTTCGTGGCCCGAATGGAAAAATAAATTATTAGAATCGTTTCCCAGTAGTGATGATTACGCTGAGTTATTAACGGAAATGTTGTCCAAGCGAGTGAAATATAATGATTCATTAGAATTATATTATTTTGAAAAAAATAATTTACTGAACCGCTGTGATATTAAGGGTAAGCGGGCAGTTGATTGTTTATTGTACGGAATTGATGATCGTTCATTAAGATTGGGCGCCAAGGCTTTGAAGTGTCAAGAGCCTGAACAAGTATTAGAATACTTTCAGTCTATTAAGCAACAACCACGTGAATCAGATAAGTCACGGTCTTATAATGATAGAAGGTCTAATATTTTCTCCAACACAAAATTGACTAGCAACGACACGAAGGTTAAAAGTAGTAGTAGTTCTGTTGTCTGTTACAATTGCCATGAACCGGGTCATTTTAGCTTTAAATGTACGAAAAAAATACTGAAGTGCAATATTTGTAATAGACTAGGACATACTACAATAAATTGTACGAAACTACCCTCAGATACTAATAGTAGTAATAGTGATAAGACAGGCCAAAAGGAAATACTACGCATAGATTCCGAGAACTCTGCCAGTAACAATGATAAATACATCATGCAGTTGATGCTTAATGGACAATTGATAGTAGGATATGTGGATCTGGGCAGTCAATGCACTTTGATTCGCTGTAGTGACGCTAGAAAACTTGGAATTACGTGGTTAAATAACTCTGATCTCCCTACAATGAGAGGTATTGGTAATAACATTGTGTTACCCGTTGGGCTCGCTGTTGTTACCATACAAATACAAAATATTGTAGAAAATGTAGATGTGTTCGTGGTCGAAGACAGTGTTATAAAATACCCTGTATTAGTCGGACATAGTTTCACCGAAAAACCGGGTATTATAATAACAAAAACTTACGATTCCTTGATTTTTACACGAGAAGTCGGAAACAAATTGTATCTTAAATTAGTATCAGACATTTCCATACGCTCTAAGGAAATGTGTTTAATTCAAGTGAATTGTTTACTCAATTATTCAGGAACTGTGTATGTAAGAGGGTCTCTTCGCGGAAGACCTGATTACGAGTTTTACCTGCTACCGGGAGAGTACGAAATTAATAAAGGTCATGGTTGTTTGTTGATTCAAAATATATCTGAAAACATAGTTACATTAAAACGAGATTCGTTGATAAGTCGTGCCTTTAGAACTGATAGTTGTGCGAATATAAATGTTTTAAATGTTAACGATAATGATTTTGACTCGAAATTTAATTATGATCCGAATTTGACTAGCAACCAAATAGAACAATTAAAAAGCCTATTGGATAGATATAGGGAATGTTTCTCAAATAATTTAAAGGATTTGGGATTTACTAATGTAGCGCAGATGGAGATCGAGTTAACTGATACTAAGCCGGTCGTGTATCGCCCGTATAGATTTTCATATCCAGAGCGTGAGCTAGTACGATCAATGGTACAGGAAATGATCGAAGCGGATATAGTTTGCGAGTCTACTTCTGAGTACGCCAGTCCCATTTTGCTCGTAAAGAAGAAGACTGGCGAAAAAAGATTATGCGTGGATTATCGTGCTCTCAATAATAAAACGAAGAAAGAACATTATCCTCTACCATTGATCGATGATCAGCTGGACATGTTAGCTGGAAATTCCCTGTTTATTACGCTTGATTGCGCATCAGGGTACTATCAATTACCTATTGCAGAAGGTTCTCAGGACAAAACGGCATTCGTCACGCCTGACGGTCAATACCAATTTAAACGAATGCCGTTTGGATTGGCTAATGCCCCGTCTGTTTTTCAGAGGGTTATGAATAAGATCTTGGCAAAATCAAAGGTTGATTTTGCTATTATTTTCATGGATGACGTACTTATTCCAGCCACGTCATTTGAAGAAGGTCTTGAACGATTAGAGATGGTACTTAAATTATTCCTTGAAGCGGGACTGACCTTAAAACTTAATAAATGTAACTTTTTCTACAAAGAAATAGACTTCTTAGGATTTCAAGTAAGTGGTCAGGGCATTAGACCGGGGTCACGTAAAACTCTAGCTGTTTCTAGTTTTCCAGTACCCAAAAACGTACACGACGTGAGACGGTTCCTAGGGCTCTCTAGTTTCTTCAGGCGGTTTGTAAAAGATTTTGCGATTATTGCACGTCCCCTTACCGATCTTCTCAAGTCTAATTTTGTATGGAAATGGAGTGACGAACACGTAAGGGCTTTTGAAACTTTAAAACAAAAACTTGTCGAACGGCCTATTTTAGCCTTATACGATGCAAAACTAGAGACTGAATTGCACACTGATGCTTCGAAGTTAGGAATCGCTGGTATTTTAATGCAGAGATATAGTGATGGATTGCTTAGGCCCGTGGCGTATTACAGTAGGAAAACAACGAAAGATGAACAAAATTTACATTCGTTTGAATTAGAAACTTTAGCGGTGATAGCCTCATTAAAACGTTTTCGTGTTTACTTGTTAGGTTTAAAATTTAAAATTATAACCGACTGTAATGCGCTGCGTACGACATTAACAAAACGTGATCTCATACCGAGAATATCTCGGTGGTGGGTGCAGTTCCAGGAGTACGACTGCGAAATTGAATATCGAGCTGGAACTCGCATGGCACACGTAGATGCTCTCAGTCGTGCTCCTGTAACTGAGCCGATAACGGGTGATGATGAGACACACATACTCGATATTTTAAATATTGATATAAATAATTGGATTTCTACAGTACAAAGTAACGATGAGGAAATAGGGAGAATTAGGGAAATTTTACGTGACAAAAATACGAATAATACATATAGCAGACGTGTATAAAAATTATCAGTTAAAAGGAAACCATGTATACAGAATAGTAGGTGATAAAATAAGATGGGTAGTTCCAAGAGCTGTTAGGTGGCAGGTTCTAAGAATGAACCACGACGAGGTGGGCCATTTTAGTTATGAGAAAACTCTAAGTCGATTACGTGAAACATTTTGGTTCTCCAAGATGCGACGCTTTACCAAAAAGTACGTTTCAGCGTGTCTCCAATGTGCGCACCATAAAGCTCCGGGTGGTCGCAAGGAGGGTATGCTTCACCCTATACCGAAAGCAGATATTCCCTTCCATACGCTGCACGCAGATCATTTAGGCCCATTCGTTCGTTCTAGGAAAGGTAACACTTATATTCTTGCGATAATTGATTCTTTTACTAAATTTATAAGCATTAGAGCTGTAAGAGATACAAAAAGCACAACAGCCATTAGAATTTTCAAAGAACATTTTAGTATATTTGGTACTCCATCACGTCTTATAACTGATCGGGGTACTTGTTTTACAAGTTCAAAGTTTAAATCATTTATGGAGTGCACAAATATTAAGCATGTACTTAATGCAGTTGCTACTCCGAGAGCAAATGGACAAATAGAACGTTATAATAGAACTATATTGGATGCGTTGAGTACGAAATGCCACGGTAAGGGTGACCATACATGGGATGAATACGTCGGTGACATTCAGCTAGGTATGAACACCACAATGAATAAGGCCACGGGAAAAAGCCCATCAGAACTTCTGTTCGGTTTTAAAGTTTTAAATTCATCGGAAAATATAATAAATGAAGTATTAAACGAAGTTATATGTCGCGTTAGTGATCATGATTTAACCGAAATGAGGGCAGAAGCTAAGACTAGGATCGAGAAACAACAAAATAAATCAAAGAAAGAGTTTGATAAGCATAGGAAACGGGTGACGTCTTATAACATCGGTGACCTTGTTAGAGTCGAAAGAACGATAATGGATAAAGAGCATGTAGGCAAATCCAAGAAACTTATATCCAAGTTTCATGGTCCTTATAGGATTACCAAAATTTTGGAAAATGATAGGTTTTTGATTGAAGACACTCCTCTGACTAGGAGAGGAAATAAAAAGTACGAAAATATAGTGGCAGTGGATAAAATACACCCATGGTTGAACTTTAAAAATATTTCTAGTGAGAGAAGCGAAAGCGACAGTAGTGGTGATGATTAAAATTATAAGGCTAATCGTGATCAAAGTTTGGTATGACGTGATCTATGATAAATCAGATTCGAATGATGATATTTTTAATGATGAATTATGATATGATTTTGAGATGAAAATGATCAATAAAGGACGATTTAATTTGACTAAATTGTTGACTTGAATTGACTTGACAGGAAACATGACGAGACAATGCATAGGCTATGAGCAATCAGTGCAGAAAGTAAATGGTATCGGAGACTGATATTGCACAGATGGTTGCAGATCATAGCTGACTATGCATGACTTAAGATCTAGGCATAGGCTATGAGCGTCCAGTGCAGAATGCGAAAGGTAATGAGAAATCATTATCGCACAGATGGTCGTAGATCATAGCAGACTATGCAACTAGATGACGTATAACATGGGCTATGAGCGGTCAGTGCAGATAGTGAATGGTATCGGTAATCGATATCGCACAGATGACCGCAGATCATAGCAGACCATGCAAATTGATGATGATAATGAAGTGAAGTGAAAAATAGTAGAATGATAATTTTAAGTTTATTCGTTTATTTTTATTTATTTGGTTTATATAACTTCAGTTTATTATTGTAAATGTATTGATTTGTTTGTAGATCAAGTGAGAGGACTCACTCATATTAGGATGGCCGAGCTGTAGGCTTATGTAATATTGTAAGCCTACGTAATATTTAGTCGAGTTATCTCATATCGATGACAGTTAATAATTTATATCCGAATGAATCGTAGCTGTCATATTGATGTCACTGACATTAATATGACAGCTATATTTTTTTACGAAATGATTACTCACTTGGTGTTCAACTATCGAACTGAACGAAATAAATCTAATTATTACTACGTAATCTGCATTTAATTCAAGTAAATCAGACCTGTTCCTTCATACATAAACATATGACAATGTTAGAGACATAAATCAGCCCACTTTGGGCATACAATCATTTAAAGATTACGTATTAATAACAATTAGAAATTATTTTTAGAACCAAAATATTCGTTAACTGTACAGAACAGGGGTGGACAAACTACTTCCATCGGGGGCCATAAAAATGCAACTTTGCAGAGGGTCAGATTTCCAAAAATAAAATGCATTTTGTTCTGTCAAAACTAACATTTTTGGCTTAAATAATTAGGGCTACTTATTTGTTATGGCATTTTATATTTCTCTGTGTATTTATTTTATACTTATTTGTAACGATGAGGCTGCAAAAAAATATTTTCGAGGGCCATACACTCTTGCTCTGAAGGAAAGGGTTGGCGGGCCGGATTAAAACCCTTCGCGGGCCGTAGCTGGCCCGCGGACCGTAGTTCGCCCACCCTTGGTATAGAATCATTTTTCTGTTAACCATTTTTTTTATTGTACCTACACGAAATAATCTTAAGGGTTAACTCTTATAGTCTGTGGTATTTTATTATAAACTTTAACACACTTAATCTAAGACACCACTGAATTAATGTACAAGAAGACATCGCACGGAAACCGGGATTTACATGCGCAGCGCGATGGATTATCTCTTGCGAAGATTAGACAAGCCATACATTATTCTCGTCTCGTCACTTGCTAATTAGATGACAAAATTGTCTCGCACTGCGCACGCTAGGCTAGCTGGACATAACGGACTGTACCCTATCTACACATAATGCTAAAAATGCTGGACATAATGATCCAAGTAGTACACTTTGCAAATTTTACATTACGAAAACGGTAAAAGTTTTTGTGAGATCGCATAACTCTATCTCTCTTATAAACCCCCAAGAAAAAGAGACAAATATATTATTCAATTTAGCGAACTCACGAAAAAAATTACCCATTTCGTAGTTTGAAAACTCGTACTAGGTGTGCTGTACGAGAAAAGTGGCCATCTATTCACTTACCTGTTCGCCTGGCACCACGCCCCGACTTCGACATTAAGGCCAATTCAGATATAAGCGATATTCGCTATCGCTGTGGGTAGCGAAAACCGAGAGGTATGCGGTATTCCTAGTGTTCAAACCTAAGCGGATATCGCTACTCCTATGGCACAGTAAATTTATAAGCTAAAGCAGTAGCTCAACTACCGGTAATCGCCTGAATTGACACACGCACTGCAACAAGACTTCTATGTGAGCTCTCAATGCAGTCAGTCACGGCCAAAGCCGGGGGCTTGAAATGTTTACCAGATTTCAAATTCGATTCCTTCTCACACTGTGCGCAATAAGGTTTGAAATGCAGTATCAACTTACATAAGTTTTAGTTTTAAAATTGTGAAGCGGTACGTACGCATCGCAACTGTATACAACTGCCAAAGGCAGCTTGAAGGCAATTAGGATGTAGTCGGTTCAGCTGCGTGACAACTACCGACTGGATGTGCAGCGACTTGCAGTTATGAATACGAATATGAAACGAAATATGTTTTACCAAACGAGGCGTTGTAAGCTTCCATGGAGCCCAATTCTCTTAAAAGAATTCTTGACAAACCGCAACCGAACCAAGGCCGAACCGTTCATCCCGACAGTTTTCGTTTTCAAAAGCTGTCAAATTGTTTGACACAAAAAACAAAACCAATCATTTTGACAGTTTTCGTAAACAAAAACTGACTGACGGTTGTGGTTCATTTGTGTTTGGTAACAATTTTATTAGTCGAATTGGCCCTCTGGACGGTACGGCTTGTTATTCTGATTATAAATACCCAGTGGAATACCGGTCGGTATTTTTCGCTACCCACAGCGATAGCGAATATCGCTTCCATCTGAAAGGCCCTTAACACAAGGAGACGGCTATCTCCAACAGTGAAACTGCAATTTAAGATGATTAATGTTGAATTTATTGATTGCATTTGGCATCGGAACGTTTGAAGTTTGAACAAACAGACCAATTAGTTTCATAAATTGGCTGTCAAGATTTCTCCTGAACTATTAGTAGATGAGTTAAAAATAAGCTTGGTATTTTTACTTTAACTATTCTACGTCAGGATCTGATTCTATTAATAAGATGTAGTTTCTAGTCTAAGTATACTATTAATTCTTGATAAAAAAAGAGATTTATGTTATTTACAGATGTTCATAAAACCCTAAAAAATAACATAACATCACTCCTGAATTTATCAAAGGGTTGGGCAGAGGTGTATAGAACACCCTCATTTCGCCGTTATGTTGAATTCCCGTTGAATAGGGGGCAAGCCTATTGCCATCAATCGAGCAAAAAACTAGACTCCGGGCTGCTACTGAAAAATTCCACACGGAAAAACTCAATAGCACTTTGCCCGACCTTGGAATTGATCCTAGAACGCTCAGCAGTCGCGCTTGCTACAACTAGACCAACGAGGTTTTCTAAATAAAAATAATTTAAGCTAAAAGCCTAAATGATGCTCTGATCCTGAATGTAAGCCCCTGTTTATCTTCTCCTAGCTTTTGCCTGCGGCTTCACTCGCGCTAATTTATAGTAAAAAATAATTCTTAACAAACTACTAAAGTTTCTCTAAGGGTAGTATTTTAACGAACGAATATAAATTCAAAATAAGGGTGTCAAAAATACTGATTATGGCGTACTGAAATACGTGGGCGAAAGACAGAGGGCGACCAAAAATATTGAAAACGGCGACTTAAAATTACGAATTTGAGGTAGGTACTAGTTATTCAAAACGATCAGCATAATAATTCTTAAGCGAACAAACACTCACATTATTGTTGTATGTTTGTTTGGGTTTCCAAAAGAGCGTCGACGGAGCCCCGCTGAGCGGGGCTCCTATTTCTGTCTGCAGGGTTTAAAGTAACCTAACATGAAGTGGAACCTAACCTATCCGTGTCGGGGTAAGGAAATGTATATTTTCGCCCACTCAGTATTTTTTCGCCCAAGTTAGTATTTAATTTGGACACTTGGAATTTTAGTTGCTAGCTTAGATTAACTGTTTCCCACTGCTAGTAGCTCATTTTACGAATTTTAGTCATTCATTAATTATCGCCAATTAAGTTAATTTTTCGCAAATATATTTTAATGCCGCTCGGTTTAGTATTAAAGTATCTCATTTAAGCCGCGTGTAAAGTCTTCCACATATTATTTATTCGCCCGATTAATAATTCCCCTTTCTTTAATAACATAATTCAATCATGATTCGTAAGACACGTGGCGCCAACTATTATCGTTATTTTCCTCGGGAACAGTACCTACTTTTTTTCGGGATGAAAGGTACCCTATGTCCGTTTCTGTACAACTGACAACGTATGAAAAATTTATAGCCTATAGCACTCAGGGATAACGTAGCTTGCTATTGGTGAAAGAATTTTTGAAATTGGATGAGTAGTATCGGAGATTACCTCCTACATACAAACAAACAAACAAATTCTACCTGTTTATAATATTAGTATAGATTAATTAATTAATTAATAATAATAATAGTGTTTGTGCAATTATGGACGAAGTCATGATGACAAACAATTATAGGAAATATATTGTGAAGGATCACCGTCCGGGAGAATCTATCCGACACATTATTTCTGGTTGTTCTCGTCTTGCCAATGGTGAATACTTGCACAGACACAACCTGGTGGCCATGATTATTCATCAGCAACTTGCTTTAAAATATAACCTTGTCGAATCGGAAGTACCGTACTACAGATATGTGCCCGACCCAGTTCTCGAGAATGGTCATGCCACATTGTACTGGGATCGATCTATTATCACTGACAGGACTATTGTTGCCAATAAGCCTGATATAGTGATAATAGATCGAGCAGAGCGCCGCACAGTGATTGTTGATATCACGGTTCCTCGTGACGAGAACCTTGTGAAAGCTGAAAAAGACAAACAAATAAAATATCTTGATTTAGCACACGATGTTGTCAGCATGTGGGATGTGGACTCAGCAGTCATTGTGCCGATAGTCGTTACGGCGAATGGCCTAATAGCCAAGAGCCTCGACCAACACCTCATGAGGCTCTCGTTGGGCGGCTGGATCAAGGGCTTGATACAGAAAGCAGTACTCCTTGACACGGCACGCATAGTGAGGAGGTTCCTTTCTCTGGGGCCCTGACTGCCGGCAGCTTGGACCCTGGTCCCGATGCCGGTGGGCTACTATTTTTTATATTTTTAAATGTATATTGTGTTTGTTTATAATGATATGTATTTAAAAATGTAATTTATATGTATGTTTAAAATGAATAAACGAAATGTATAATAATAGATTGGCTGAACTGGGCCTGGACCTCAACAGTGAGAGAACCTTCCTCTTCTCATAGAAATGCCATTAATATCGATGTCTAGTCTCATCACCATCATCATTCAGCCGAAAGACTGCCACTGCTAGATAAAGCCAAGGATCGCCACATCAACGATGTGCTTCTCGCATCCAGCGGATTCCCGCAGCCTTCACCAGGTCATCGGTCCACCTTGTGGGGCCTACCCATGCTGCGCCTTCCATTACACGGTCGCCACTCCAGAACCTTTCGGCCCCATCGGCCATCCGTTGTTTGAGCAATGTCTAGGCTGTTTAAGTGTTATTTTATTAGGCATTTGTGACCTAAAAGAATTACTACCCACCACTTAGGTTTATCTCAAATTAATTGTCTAACCTCCGGTTTCTGATTTGAGAATTCGAGTTATGCAATACTTGAGTACGGAGTTGTCAAAAAAATGCTTTAAAATCCGTCATTTTTTTGACAACTCCGTACTCAAATGTTACTTAAGTACTGCTCATCCTAGTCTTTATTCTTTAATGCTTAGCATTGAATGCCAAAAAAAAGTATACACAAAATAAGAATACCGCATACATACATTACCGTAAAAGCGTCTCTTTAGTCTAAATAAAAAATGTATGTAGCAAAGGTGAACTAAGTTTCGTGCCTCGTTTAGTTGTATGAAAGAGATGCATGCCAGTGCAGTGCGGCGAGCGACGGCCAGTAATTAAAGTAATGGCTGCGTGTAGGGTTACCAGGTGTACAAAATTTAGCTAAAAGTAATTGTAGTATTTTGTGGATCAGTTTTTTTTTCACTAAACTACTTCTACCTTGTATTTCTTCATTATATTATTTGTTAGAGTCAGCAGCTGTGTAAAATCTATATTCTGCTTTATTAAAAAGTAGCCACAAAAACTAAAGATAAAGAATCATTTATTTGGACACAGCACAAAGAGACACAACAGGTAAAAAAATGTGATATAAATAAAAAATAAAAAAGTCTTGGGTATGTATGTGTCTCACGGCTGGACCAAAAAGGTGTCCAGATAAGACTGCTTTATGATTTGCTTTTAAGTGCTATAAAAACATTGGAATTGCAATTGAACAAATACATGAGGGTTTCTCGTCGAGTTTTTTGACACGGCCCAAAAGACAAATAGCCAGACACACAAGAAATTACTAAAATATAAGGACCAAAATGTTGGTGCCTGAGCTTGTGGATGCTTGTTTGAATAATACAAAGATTGTGGTAACTCAGAGTCTGTATTTCACTTTCTACAAATTGTTCTTAACTGTTAAAATGTTATCCTAGATGAATGTTGAATGTTAATGAGTGCACCCGGTAACGGCGAAATATACACATAAAATATATGGGTTCTGTAGTTGGGTTTGCTATTTGGCTACGGAACCCGATTGCATCAATAGTTATAAACGTTGTGTTCTACCGCTCGAGAGCTCTGCTCAATGACGTATAATATTCGTAGATTTTTTTTAATATTTCAAAAGTGTGATAGCCCTAAGCAAACACGTGTGTTTCAATGGATGTAGCAATATCAGTATTGATTATTAAGAATTTTATTTTCACTTTATTAATAACACATTGAATTACAAAGAAAGAAAGAAAAAATTATGGTTTTTATTTTCTTGCCCTTGTATTGTATAATGTATCGTCTTCTATTAGTCTTTAATTATTGTAATTGGTCTAAGACCGTTTTAATTAAAGTAAACAAATAAATAAAAATAAATGTTTGTGCCGTGTGGTGCCGGACGTAAAGAATAGCACTACCCCATCTCTTCCGATAGGTGTCGTAAAAGGCGACTAAGGGATTCACTAGAGGATGGGCAGCAGCGTTCTCTGAGTATTTTAACAGCCATACTGCGATCGCTAACCCGCCTGCCAAGCGTGGCGATTATGGCAAACCCCAACATGGAGCACAAGACCGGTGGATGTGGCGATGCTTGGGGGAGGCCTATGACCAGCAGTGGACGTCTTTTGGCTGAATGATGATGATGAATTATGGTTTGAATTTACCCGGGAGGGTGTTTCAACCCTGATTTCTGTATGCACCAGGCCAGCGCGGTGTACTAAGCCTAAACCCTTCTCATTCTCAGAAGAGACTCGTGCCCAACAGTGGGACAATAATGGGCTGATTGTGATGTAGGCGAAACAACTTTTCTTCACTTTATTATTCGTATTTTCTGGGGGCCAATTCTACTAACAGAAACTTTTATCAATGTCAACTGAATCGTTCATTCAGGCAGTTTTCCTTTACGAAAACTGTCAAAATGTTTGGTTTTGTTTCTGTTGCCAAACAATTTGATAGTTTTTGTAAACGAATTGTTATTATTATTTATTATTATCAGCCTGTTGTGTCCCACTGCAGGGCAAAGGCCTCCCTTCCCTCTTTCCATTTTTCCCGGTCTTCAATCCTTTATGTAGAAGTCCAGTTCGTCGCCATCTCCTTCTGGGTCTACCGCGTCGCCAGTTCCTGTTGTTCGGAACCCAGTCAGTGGCTGCTTTTGCCCAAACGAATACTGTCAGAAAAAACGATTAAGTTGCAATCAATAAACGTTTCTGTTAGTAGAATTGGGCTCCTGTTCCTTTGTATAACATTACGAATATCACGCGCAAATATTCGTTATTTTTTTACTTACACAGCATCCCATATTTTTGTATCAACATTCATAAAAGTAGTCATCAATCATAATTTTAGGAATAAGCGAGAGTCGAAACGTTTTCCCCTTCTTTGTTTAGACGTTTGTGTCTGTTTCTCGGAAACTTTTTATTACAAAAAATCGGGTGCAATTACACTCGGGAGCGATTAATCAGGTTCACCGTTATAACTTTGCATCCCGGTGACGCATTTTGAAGCAGTTTTCAGCTAATTTAAGCTTGATTAGGCTCTCTCTGACGTCTACACCTAATTTGACTGACCTAGACGCGTGGAAAATAATTTTCCATACAAATTTTATTTTATTCAAAATTTTCATATAAAAAATTCGACTTACTCGACTTTTTCCCTCCGAAGCAGTTTATATTAGTATTCCATAAATTACTTACCTGCCGTACCTGCACTCTGCACCGCTATTCGCGAACCAGAGTGCCGCAGCGTAGTACAAAATTTTCAAATTTAACCAAATTTTTCCTTAAAAATCATCCTTTTCGGCTATATTTTCAAATTTTTGTTCGGCACCTACCTTCGTTTTCCCCATATTTCGACAGCTCGCGCCGAGACGCGTGTTTTGACACCTCGCACGCGCGGATAGCTGCTGTAGAAATTCAAAAAATTGCCCGCCCACCCGCCCTTTACTCGCGTGGGTAGGTAAACTTTTCGGAGTGGTGAAAATTTTTAATCGCTTCTTTTATTATTATATATTTATTTTGACAATCCCATCGATCCCCCCTTTACAGGGACCCAATTTTATCTTTATATTTAAATTGACACGGTTTTTATTGAACCATTTTATCATAATAATTTTGATTTAATTAGTTTTATTTCTGCCCCTAACATCATGTTCCTCGCAAGAACTCCTGCTAAGAAGACCCCCACAGATCCCCATGTCTCTCCATCGAATGGAGATAGGGAAGCCTCCCCTCCCGGTGCTTCAATTCAGGCCTCGAGTGTGAGGCGAAGCATTGGGGAGTGGGAGAGCGGAAAGGAGATCTCGAAGGTGGCGGAAGCCCAGCTCCCTTCTACAGTGCCCGCCCCTTTACCCAAGAAGGCTGCTCAGGTCGCGGTGACCCTCCCAAAGCCCACGCGGAGAGTGGCGCCTCCATTGGAAGCTAAGATTGCTGCGCGGAGAACATCCGCGGAAGTGGCGGGAGGATCGCCGGGAGCGAGCCAACAACACCAGCCTCTTAAACCCACCGACCGGGTGACCGAGGCCCGAAACTGCCTCCTGCGCGCGAAGTCGCATTTAAACGACTCGCGCAATCTGAGGTCAGACCTGAAGGCCGGGATCACCCAGTCGGTGGAACGGTTATACCAACTGGTAAAGGAAGAGGCGGCGGCTAAAACTCAAGTCAAGGGGGCTGAGTTAGTGGCGACGGAGGTCATCGAGGCCACAGCTCCGCCGGAGAGAATGGAGTCCTCCCAGGAAATAAATTCGTTGCTCGCTTCACTAGCGGAGCATAGCGCGCTGGTGAAGGAGAGCAGCGAAAGGATGGAGAGGCTCCAGTCAGCGATGGAGAGACAAGGGGAACTGCTGGAAAAGACGGCCACCTATGCGAGTGTAGCAGCGGGTCCACCGAAAAGGCAGACCCCAGGAAGGACCGCACTGCATTCCATAGTGGTGACGTCGAAAAACGAAGGGGACACAGGTGAAGAGGTCCTGACGAAAATAAGGGAAGCGGTAAACGCTAAAGATGGTGGATTTGAAATAGAGAGCGTGAGGAAGGCCAAAGACAGTAAGATCATAATGGGCTGTCGGTCAGCAGAAGAGAGGAATAGGGTTCGGGAAAAACTAGAGAAGGCAGGAGATCACCTCGTTGTCGAGGAGATGAAGAACAAAGACCCGATGCTGGTTTTCCGGGGCGTCCTCCGCATCCACTCTGACGAGGAAGTGCTTAGGGCGCTACGGAATCAGAACCGGGACGTTTTTCATGGCCTCGACAAAGGGGAGGATCGACTCGCGGTAAAGTATAGGAGGAACGCGAGGAACCCTCAGACCAGCAACGTGGTGGTCAGCACGTCCCCAAAAATCTGGAGCAGGATGCTCGATAAGGGCAGAGCGCGTATCGACCTTCAGACCGTCTTCGTCGACGACCAGTCGCCACTGGTGCAATGTACGAGGTGTTTGGGGTATGGGCATGGCCGGCGGCTCTGTAAAGAGCCTGCCGACCTATGCAGTCACTGCGGGGGCCCACACCTCCGAACAGAATGTGCCCAGTGGCTTAAGGCAGAAACACCCAAATGCCACAACTGCGTCAAGGCGAAGATGGAGAAGTCCGACCACAACGCGTTCAGCCCCGAGTGTCCTGTTCGGGTCAAGTGGGACAGGCTGGCACGCGCGTCCGTTGCCTACTGCTAAGGTGGTCCCTATGAGCAAAATGCCGCACAAGATACTCCAAGCGAATCTCCAAAGGAAGAAGCTGGCGACCCATGAGCTTATGATCGAGGCCGAGAAGCGCAAGGCAACTGTAGCGTTGATCCAGGAGCCCTACGTGGGCAACGCAAAAAGGATGAGCGGGACCAGAGGCGTGAGAATCTTTCAGAGCACCAGGCAAGGAGAAGGGACTGTCAAAGCGGCAATCGCCGTCTTTGACCCAAACCTCACTGTAAGGCAGTACCCAGAACTCACCACGGATAACATCGTCGTGGTGGGGATCCAAACCGGTGCCTGGAAGCTCACGCTGGTCTCGTTCTACTTTGAGCCAGACCAGCCCTTGGGGCCATACCTGGACACGCTCAGGAAGATCGAAAGCGAGACCGGCCCGCATAAGCTCATAATGGGAGGAGACGCCAACGCCTGGAGTATCTGGTGGGGCAGCAGCGAGACTAACAGCAGAGGCGACGAGATGCTGGCGGCTCTCGACCAGCTCGGACTGCAAGTACTCAATACAGGGGAAACTCCAACCTTCGACGTAGTTAGGGGTGACAGACGTTACACTAGCTGCGTCGACGTCACAGCCTGCACATCGGATATGCTGACGGTGATAGATGGCTGGCGAGTCGTCGACGATTTGACAGGGTCGGATCACAACGGCATAGAGTTCAACATAAGCCTCGTGAAGTCTTCGGGCATCATGGTGAGCCGGACTACCAGAGTCTACAACACAAGGAAAGTTAATTGGGGCCAGTTTCGTAAGAAACTGGCCAAAATTAAGACGGAAAATAACATCACGTCCGAGCTGATCGATAGCATCGACAGCTCGGAACGTATAGACCTGGTGGTCGAAAGGCTCACACAAACTGTGCAACAGACGTGTGCACACATGATGCCCAAAAAGAAGCAAGTAGAGAAGGTAACCGTGCCGTGGTGGTCCGCTGAACTCGCCGGCCTGAAGAGACAGGTCGTCACCCATAAGCGGAGGATCCGATGTGCAGCCCCAGTTCGGAGGCAAAAGGTTGTTGAGGAGTACCTGAAAAAGAAAGAGGAGTATGAGTTGGCAGTGGTCAAAGCTCAGGTCGAGAGCTGGAAGGGTTTCTGCGAGAAGCAGGACAGGGAAGGTGTCTGGGAAGGCATCTACAGGGTGATTCGCAGGACGGAGAAGAGGCAGGAGGACTTGCCGATGGTGAGGGACGCAAAGACGCTGGACCCAGAGGCCTCAGCGAGGTTTCTAGCGGAGACGTTCTACCCGGAAGACCGTACGGAGGGGGAAAACGAGGAGCATAAAAGGATGCGGCAACGAGCGGAAGAGGTGAATGGGGGGAACCAAGTTGAGCCTTTGGACCCCCCCTTCATTCTCGACGAGCTGAAGCGAGCGGCTTCCTCGTTCAACCCCAAAAAAGCCCCCGGTTCCGACGGTCTAACGGCGGACATATGGGGCCACACGATCCACCACGACCCAGACCTGGTTCTGCGCTTGTTCAACAAGTGCCTGGCGCATGGATACTTTCCGCGGTCCTGGAAGGAAGCAACGGTCGTTGTGCTCCGCAAGCCCGCAAAGGAGGACTACACCACTCCGAAATCATACAGGCCGATTGGTCTTTTGCCTGTGCTCGGCAAGATGTTTGAGAAGATGTTGGTGGCCCGACTTAAGTTTTACCTATTGCCCAGGATGAGTACTCGCCAGTACGGCTTCATGCCCCAGAGGAGCACCGAAGACTCCCTCTACGCCCTGATGGGGTACATCCGTGGCAGACTCTCTGAGAAGAGGCTTGTCACGGTTGTGTCCCTGGACATTGAGGGAGCCTTCGACAGCGCATGGTGGCCGGCTATTAGAGTGCGTCTGGCTGAGGAAAAGTGTCCTGTAAACTTGAGACGGGTCATCGACAGTTACTTGTCCGAGAGAGTGGTGAGAGTCCGATATGCGGGAGCGGAGCACGAGACCAGGACCGAGAAAGGATGCGTCCAGGGGTCCATCGGTGGTCCCATACTGTGGAACCTCCTGCTGGATCCTCTGCTCAAAGGGCTGGAGAGCAGGGGGGTCCAGTGTCAGGCGTTTGCGGACGACGTCGTCCTTGTGTTCGATGGGGGGACTGCACTTGAGGTCCAGGGGGATGCCAATGCCGCCCTCGAGTATGTCCGGGCGTGGGGTGTCGTGAACAAGCTCAAATTTGCACCGCACAAAACTAAAGCTATGCTTATAACGCGGAAGCTGAAGCACGACACCCCATGTCTTAGGATGGGCGGAGTCGACATTGGCATGTCAGAGGAGATCAAGCTGCTCGGTCTCACCATCGACCACAAGTTGACCTTCAACACTCACGTCGCAAACGTCTGCTCCCGAGCCGTTGGCATTTATAAACAGCTGTCGAGGGCTGCAAGGGTCAGTTGGGGTCTCCATCCGGACGTAATCCGCTGCATTTACACAGCTGCAGTGGAGCCCATCGTCCTGTACGCTGCGAGTGCGTGGTCGCCGGCCGCGAGTAAAGTCGGGGTGCAGAAGAAGTTGAACGCCGTCCAGAGGAGCTTCGCCCAGAAGCTGTGCCGTGCCTATCGCACGGTCTCCCTGAACGCAGCGCTGGTGCTGTCTGGGATACTCCCTCTTGATCTCCGAATCCGAGAGGCGGCCTCGTTATACGAAGCCAAGAAGGGGGTTGTGTCCCATCCCGCGCTGGCGGGCAGGGAGATCGAGCGAATGGCTTCGGCGCTAGAGGCACCACATCCGGCGGAGCAGAGGGACATGGAGCTGCGACGCATGGTAGACGAGGAACAATACAACAACCACCGCGACTACGCGGTGCGCATTTTCACGGACGGCAGCAAGATCGAGGGTAAAGTCGGAGCCGCGCTATCAGTATGGACTGGCGCGGCTGAGACGAAGACCCGAAAGCTTGTTCTGCCGTCCTATAGTACCGTCTACCAGGCTGAGCTCCTCGCCCTCTGCGAAGCCACTAAGGAAGTCCTCCGAAGAACAGAGACGGCGTTCGCTATCTACAGCGACTCCATGGCAGCCCTCCAAACAGTCGTGAACCCCGAAGCCCTCCACCCCCTGGCAGTGGAAACAAGAGACGCCATCCGCCGCAGCAACATCCAGAACAAGAGCGTCTCCTTGTTCTGGATCAAAGCTCACGTGGGGCTGGAGGGTAACGAGAGAGCCGACTTTCTCGCGAAGGAGGCTGCCCTGAAGTCGAAGCGTGCACCCGACTACGACAGATGCCCGGTTTCATTCGCAAAGCGAATGATCCGATTGGAGACGCTAGGCGAATGGAACCGGAGATATTGTACGGGAGAAACGGCGGCCACCACTAAGCTGTTTTTCCCTTGCGCGATCGCGGCGTACAGGACGGTGAGGAAGATGGAGATGACCAAGGAACTGACCCAAGCCCTAACAGGGCACGGTGGGTTCTCCGAATATTTGACCCGCTTCAAGTGCAAGGAGAACCCAGCGTGCGCCTGCGACCCCGACACGCAAGAGACGGTCCTCCACCTGCTGACGGAGTGCCCTGTATATGGCTCCCACAGGCACAACGTTGAAATGGTTATAGGAGACCACATAAGAAAAGAGAAGCTGAGTGTGCATATTGTGGACAAGAAAAATAGACGGAAATTTTTAGAATATATGATTCAAATAGTGAAATTAGTAAATATTAAAAACAAATAGTAACTTTAGACTTAAATTAAATAGTAAATGTAAATAAATAGATATAAAAATAGACCTAAAAACACGGTAGTAAAATTCAAAAATGTAGCTTTAATAATATAGAAATACCCATATACAGCACAAAAACAGAGAGTCAAACGCAAAGATACAGCCCATTATAAAATCCCTGCGTAACTTGTACGGCAGGGGCTCACGCCGGGGCAGGAGTGTGGTTTTAGTCGGTAAGAGTCCGACACTACCCAAGACATCTCATCCGTGAGGTGGCTTGGGTGTCCATGAGGATTTCCCACTCCTGCCAAAACAAAAAAAAAAAAAAAAAAAAAAAAAAAAAAAAAAAAAAAAAAAAAAAATCAGGTTCACCAACATAAACAGTCACATCGATAATTCAGCCGTCATCAAGCTGTCCCCGACCCCAACACCCACCAGAAACTCCCTAAGCCGAGGTCCGAGTCCCACTAGGGGTCGTCCTTAGTGCTGTTGTTGCTAGTAGTGTAAGAGACACAACAACATAATCGTTCAGGGGTGATTCTATCATTACAGTTATAGCTAATATCAGTATGTCAGGATTGCGAGCAAGGTAAATACAGTAGATAAAACCAACATAAACTCTCCACCACTGAGAGTACTTGTATTTGGGTTAGTGTTAGTAACATGAACTAGATCACATTATAATACTTTACACAATTATTACAAAATCATAAAATAAGGACTAAGCTAGACAGATATAAAAGGTCAAACTTCTTCAGCTGATCTACACAGAATGCTCTCGCTTCGTCGAATGACCACCGCCTTTATAACATCGGGTGCGTTGATCCATATCGGCGACTACCTTCCTTTGTCAACATTGCCCAGTGCTACCCGCTACCGGTAACAGTAGTCATGATTTTAGTGTAGCATAAGTAGTTAGCTTAGGTTAAGTAATTTACTTCCCCCCAATTGGCTGGAGACCCTTCAGGTTTCGCTAATAACTGCCCGGTTACGTAGAAACGGTCTACAAGAAACATCTTTAAGCAGCCCAATAGAAAAACAACGTAAACCTGTATCTCGGAAACTAAGAATGCTAGCTTATTTAAATAAAAAGTATTTTATTGGAATTAATATTTTTATTTTTTTAGCTATCCTGTACTTTCCCACTCCTGGGCAAAAGCCTCCATTCCTTCCGCTTTCCTCGATTTTGTGTCTCATCTCGCCAATCCATGAGGAAGCCATCCAAGACGTCCCGCCATCTTCTTTTCGGTGTGCCGCGACCCCGTCTGCGCGAATCACAAGACTGGATCCCTGACTGTATCAGGGATGCAGTCTTGTGATTAATATAATTTAAAAAAAAACTTCATGTATGGGGTGTACAGGAATTCGTATAATTTCTTCAAACCGCGTGATCTACTGGTGACATAAAATAACCCTAAATGGGTATTTCTGAAACCTACTGATTTTTTTTTTTTAAAAAACTTAGTTTTCTACTTCTGAGTAATTTTAGACCCTCGAGTTATCTGACTGCAAAGAGCGATATCGTGTTGGTCGCACCCGCCAGCCTTGTCGCCGTGCTTTCATTAATTTATTCGTAGGATCGAAATGTTCACCAAATTAAAAATATCATCATCTGCCTAGCCTTTTCCCAACTATGTTGGGGTCGGCTTCCAGTCGAACCGGATGCAGCTGAATATCAGTATTTTACATGGAGCGACTGCCTATCAGACCTCCACAACCCAGTAACTGGGTAATACGATACTCTTGGTAAGACTGGTTGTCAGACTTTCTGGCTTCTGACCAACAGTAACGACTGTCAAAGATCTACAAATGCCAGCCGGGACCAACGGCTTTACGTGCTTTCCGAGGCACGCAGGAACTCGCTATGGTAAATGGTCACTCATCCACAGACCAACCTCGGCAAGCGTGGCTTAACCCGGAAGATCGGTCTATGCGGCTGTAATTATTTAGCCACGAGCTCCTATAAACTACTAAATTAAAAATATATTTTGCAAAAAAAAAACTTTTTTCACAGGTTCCTTATTAGGTGGTTTAGACAATTGATCAATTACCGCTACCGCATAAAAAAAAAAACATTTTTTTATTTTTAATCAATCTAACTCCCGTGCGGGGCCAATCTACAGCAGTAGTAGATCATGTGGTTTTAAGGAATTACATGAATTCGTTTACACCCTGTGTAGTATATTTTTTTTTATTATGTTGGTTACCCGGATTCATTGCTCCTAAGTGTAGGCGTACCCGTAATACTGTTATCCCCAAAAAGCTAAGCAGAGCAATTTATTTACTATAATTAAAACGGCCTGTTATTAATTACAATAATTATTTAATTAGCTACATTGCCGTTTAAAACCCACTATTGCAATCCTTATTCTAAAGCCTCGTACAGACCCAATCTATCGAGACACAGGCAAGTTTGCAAGCCTGTCCATTTGGCCTATTTCCGCGGTACAGCCTCTAACGACCGCTGAGCACGCTCCAACTAAGTTCCACTGCGTTACCCTTATTGCTGCAGTTTGTCTGTTCTTAAACTAAATGGACTGTTTAAGATCTTGTTTTTGTTACGATGATTATTTTGTAGTGAATTTCTTGAAGTGGAATTGAGAGCTGAAAATGTATCTCCGCTACATTAAATTCCGGATGCTTTTTTGAATTCAAAGGAAATCAGCAAGTGGTTTTTATTTTTAGTTTGCTCTTAAGTACTATAATTTTGTTCTATAGCGTATGTAGAAGCATATTTACAGACACAAAAATCACATGACGTCACCCCAGACTTGGAAGAAATACGTTTAGACACACTGTAACTGTGTATACAGTCAACAACAAAAAAATTAAGTGATGATTTTTCAAACATTCAAAATTGTTTGATCAATGAAAACTTGCTAATTACGTTATTAAATCATTTCATAAAAAAAACGTATGTACACACGGCTACACTTCAAGCTATGCAAAACCAGTATATGCTGACCGTTACTTGTGCGAAAAGATTATACAAAGCGACGCCAAGATAAACTGGTTTTGTATAGCTTGATGTGTAGCCGTGTGTACGTACTGAATATATTCAAATTTCTAATTTAATGTTTTTATTTCGAATAGGCACAGTAACATGCATTTAGGACACGTCTCGACAATTTATTTGCACGGTTCCAAAAAATAGGTCCTATGGAGAAGAACTACCAAAAACTCAATGGATACTCTTTTAAAATAATTTCATGTACGATCGGGTATGTTAAAACGTAAACCATATCGAAACCAAGGAGTTTGATATGTTGTAAAGGTTTGGTTTATAATTTATGCCAACGTCTAGCACAGGTTGCTAGGCAACAAAAATAACACGAATGAATAAGAAATGTAACGCTTTTTAACACAATTTAATCTTTTATATAATATAATAAATTACAGTGCTACTTTTGCCATCTACTTTGTAGTTTTTTTTAATGGTGATGTGTAGTAGCGAGTGGTGAACATTGGTCCTTCGAGCCGGATAGAAGTTCCGGTAGAAGTACCGCGTTGGTTCTCGTGAACCGTGGCGCACCTATGGGCAGTGGATCGCTGTCCGGGGCGCACCTTCCAGCAAGAGCTGCCGATGCTGACCTGCTGACGAGGAGTCGGTAGACCAGCGGAGAGCACGAGACCGGGAAGGAGCGAGCCAGCTAAGCTGGCAGCAGGGAGCGCCGACGGTGAAGAGAAGAGGAGACGTATGTGAGTGTGTGACGTCATTAGTGAATGCCAAAAACTGTGAGTACTTTTATTCGATTGTGAACGTTATTCTCTTGAACAAATTATCTACAGCGACTTAGCAAAAATTATGTCCATTCTCCTCTACATCGACTTAGAAAATTTGCGACAATTTACGCCTACAGAGACTTGTGATTTTTTCGGGAATTGAATACCACTTTAGACTGATTTTATTTGAAATTAAGAAGTTGTTGATAGACATTGTATTTGTGTAAACGTGCAAAATGGAAGTCTTCAATAAAATTCAAATGGACATTAATACAGCCATATCACGGGCCAGGTCTAACTTCAAAAAGTCTCCCAAGGAACGAATTTCTAAGTCCTATGTTGAAGTACGGTTGGAGAGTTTGGAATCACAGTGGACATCGTTTTCTGACACACATCGTAAAATATTAAGTGAAATAAAAGAAGTAGATTATAACAAATCACAATATTGTGCTTTAGAGGTGTATGAGTTAACGGAAGATTTGTATTTGGATTATAAAACAGAGCTAAAAGAGGTGCTTATTAAGTTATGTAAAAAGGAAGTTTCACAAAATGTATCACAGTCAAGTTCAAGAGAAAGTTCAGATAAATCGTATAACGTTAAATTACCTAAAATTACTTTGCCAATGTTTTCAGGTCAGTACTCAGAGTGGATCACTTTCCGTGATTTATTTTTATCGCTTATTCACAATAACAAGTCGTTAGACGATGTTCAGCGGCTTCAATATTTAAAAAGTCATTTATCTGGTGAAGCTGATCAACTCCTGAGAAACATACCTATTTGTAGCTCAAATTATGAAACATCTTGGGAACAATTAAACAATCGTTATAACAATAAAAAGTATCTGACAAACTGTATTTTAAAACGTTTTCTCAGTCAGAAAAATGTAACGGTTGAGTCAGCAACAGCTCTTAAAGAGTTACTAGATACAACTAACGATTGTTTAAATGCACTTAAGAACCTGGGAATTAATGTTGAGTCTTGGGACATCATTGTCATACATATTTTAAGTTTAAAGCTAGATGCTGAGTCTCGAAACTTTGGGAAGCAAAAATTTGCGAATTCTCTGAGGAATTACCTACTCTAGAACAATTCAAGAAGTTTTTAGAACAAAGGTTTCGCTCCCTTGAATTTTTGGATAATAAAGCTTCTAAAAATACTGCTTCAAGAAATGTTCCTGTCAAAACTCTACATGTAGCTACTTTAACATGCGCATTCTGTAAATCTGACCATAAGCTTGGTACTTGTAAAAAATTTAGTAATGAGGATGTCACCACACGGCGTAGTTTCGTCCAATCCAATGGACTTTGTTTTAATTGTCTCGGGTCAGGCCACGCGGTATATGCCTGTCGGTTGCCGACAAGATGTCGGCTTTGTAAAAGAAAACACCATTCATTACTCCATTCTAAAGAAGCGTCCGTATCAGCTGACCCTAAAGAAGAACATAAGCAATCAGTTGATACGAAAACAGATGATTTGAGTAACACCGTAACCTGCGCTGCTACGTCTAGCAGCCATGATTTATTGCCCACGGCCTTAGTGAAGGTTACATCCAGTACAGGCAGAGAGGCAACTCTGCGTTCTTTGCTGGATCAATGCTCTCAAGCTTCGTATATTACGGAGTCAGCTGTTCAGCTGCTGGGACTTAAAAGGTACAAGAGCTATAAGTCTTCACTAAGATTAGGAGAAGATGAGAAAGGTTGTGCATTGACCTCGAAATATATTGTATACTTTAAATTGCAATCAATGTACAACCCTAACTTTGTTTTGACAGTTAAGGCTCACGTACAAAATAAACTTACCTCAATGCTTCCTTCGCGTGAAATAACGTTTCCACTTTGGGAAGAACTGAAACAATATAACCTAGCAGACCCTACTTGGCACACACCAGGAAAAATTGATATCCTTTTAAGTTCCTCGGTGTATAGCAAAGTTCTTAAAAAGGGACTTAGTAAGGGTCCTCCGGAATCTTTAATAGCGCAGGATACTGAACTAGGATGGATTTTGTCGGGAGAGGTTACAGGGAAGGAAGGTAATGCAGAAAGTCTTAACTACTTAACACTAGATGGGGATCAAAATGATCTTATCAAAAAATTTTGGGAACTAGAAGAAATACAAATGCCTAAAAAGCATTTTAGTGAAGAAGAACAAGAATGTGAAGCATTCTTTAAGCAAACAACCCAAAGAGATTCTGCGGGTCGTTATATTGTTAGATTGCCCTTTAAAACGCCCACTCCACACTGCGTTAATGGTCAAACAAAGGATATTGCGTTACGTAGATTTTTGAATTTGGAGAAAAGGTTAGCCAGGGATTCGGAGTTAAAGAGGCAATACATTGATGTAATTAATGAATACATCGAATTAGGACATATGGAAATTATCCCACCAGAACAGCGTAATAGATCAGACGTGGTATGCCTGCCCCACCACGCAGTGGTTAGGGAAGATAGGACCACGACTAAAGTTAGGGTTGTGTTTGACGCCTCCAGTTTAGGTAAAAACGGTGTGTCGTTAAATAGCGAGCTAATGGTCGGTCCAACTCTGCAGGCAGATCTCCGACACATAGTGATGAGGTGGCGAATGCATCCTATTTGTATTGTATCAGATATTGTTAAGATGTATAGGCAGGTGATAGTCTCTGATAAAGATGTTGACTATCAAAGATTATTGTGGCGACAAGATCCTAAAGACAACATACAGCATTTGCGGCTGTTAAGAGTGACTTTTGGTACGGCATCGGCTCCATATTTGGCCGTTAGGACATTACACCAAATTGCATACGATGAAGGAAAAGATTTTCCTATTGCACGTGATAAAGTCCTGCAGGATTTTTATATGGATGACCTGATGACCGGTAGTCAAACTGTAGCTGAAGGTAAAGCAATTTGTAGTCAAACAAAGCAATTATTAGCAAAGGGAGGTTTTCAGCTACAGAAATGGAAAAGCAACAGCGAAGAACTATTAAAACACATAAGAAAGGATAATGAAGAAGAAGAAAATCTAGAATTGAAAGAAGACAAAGCAGTGAAAATATTAGGACTTACCTGGTGTAGAGCAGCTGACGAATTTGTGTACACTGTGAAACTGCCTCCGCTCAAGATACCTGCAACTAAAAGAAGTGTTATTTCTCACATCTCAATGTTGTTCGATCCGTTAGGTTGGCTGGCACCTGCTATTATAAAAGCAAAAATATTAATACAAAAGATATGGTTAGCAGGTATTGATTGGGATGAAGAGATACCAGTTGTTTTATTAAACGAATGGTGTACTTACCGCAATGAGCTCGAAAAACTGGCCCAGTTTCGAATACCTAGATGGATGCATACTTACCACGGTGATCTTCTGGAACTGCACGGGTTTAGCGACGCCTCAAATCAGGCTTACGCTGCAGTTGTTTATATCCGTATAGTTGATAAACAAGGTGTGGTTCATGCTCGATTGGTAACTGCTAAAACAAAAGTAGCGCCTATTAAACAAATCTCCATACCTCGCCTGGAGCTCTGTGGAGCAGTGTTAGTAGCCAAATTGCTAATGGAAGTTGCCGAAGTGCTAAAAATTGAAAGGCAGCATATTCGTGCATGGACAGATTCTACAGTAGTGTTGGCTTGGCTGAGTAAACACCCATCCAATTGGCAAACATTTGTTGCCAATAGAGTATCCGACATATTGACAGGCGTAGACAGAAGCCAGTGGTTTCACGTGAAATCTGCCGACAACCCGGCCGATTGCGCTTCACGTGGCTTGAAGGCACCAGATTTAGTCTCTAATCAATTGTGGTTGGAAGGGCCGCCGTGGCTAAAACATAAGAATATTGATTATAAAATTAAGAGCGAATGCACAACAAATATAGAAGAAAAAACAAAGAAAGTTAGTTTTGTAACAGTAAATGATGAAGAACTTACAGTGTGGACGAAATTTTCGTCATTAAGAAAATTGGTCAGAGTAATCGCTTATTGTAGAAGATTTATTTATTTGAAGAGAACACCTAGCAACTCTGACTTTCCTTTATGGCTAACAGCTAAAGAGTTAAATGAAGCGCTTATGGTGTGTATTAAGCAGTGTCAAAATCAGTATTTTAAAAAGGAGATAGAAAACTTACTTGGATCAGGAAAAGTAGAAAAGAAAAGTGTACTTACCTCACTTAGTCCATTCGTCGATCACGATGGGATACTCAGAGTCGGTGGACGCCTCGAGAGAGCTGAAATAAACGAAAACGTGAAACATCCAATAATTCTACCAGCAAAATCTCATTTCACTGACCTGTTGATAGCAGATGCTCACCAGAAAACGTTGCACGGAGGGCCTCAGATAATGATAAATTATTTGAGGTCCAAATATTGGGTTCTTGATGTAAAAAATAAGACGAAATTTCACGTCCGAAAATGTGTAATCTGCATTCGTCATGCTGCTCGCTTTGGGGAGCAACTTATGGGTCAGTTACCCAAAGCTAGAGTAACTCCTAATCGACCGTTCTACCAAAGTGGAGTTGATTATGCTGGTCCGATCAGCATTAGGACATCAAAGGGAAGAGGTCATCATGCCTACAAAGGTTACATTTGTCTTTTTGTGTGTATGGTTACTAGAGCTATACACTTAGAGGTAGTCAGTGACTTAACCTCACAGGGATTTTTGGCAGCATTTAAACGATTTGTCGCTAGACGTGGACATTGTGCTGATCTGTATAGTGACAATGGTACAAATTTTGTTGGGGCTGCAAAGGAGCTGAGAGCGTTACTGGCTGCCGAAAAATCGAGTGTTACAAGGGAGATAGTGGATTGGTTAACTGAAAATGGGACCACCTGGCACTTTATACCACCTCACGCTCCAAATTTTGGTGGACTGTGGGAGGCCGGTATAAAGTCTACCAAGTACCATCTTAAGAGAGTTATTGGAAACAATACTCTTACTTATGAAGAGATGGCTACAGTCATGTCGCAAATAGAGGCTTGTTTAAATTCTCGGCCCATTTCAAAATTAGGTAACAATAGTCAAGATCAAGCTCCGTTAACGCCTGGACATTTTTTAGTGGGAGAACCCCTTGTGCTTGTACCGGAATTTAACTATGAACAGTCTAATATAACGAGTTTAAAGCGATGGCAGCTGACCCAGCGTATACTCCAAAGTTTCTGGCGTCGCTGGTCTGAAGAATATATTACTCAGTTCATGAATCGGTATAAATGGGCATATCAAGTTCCGGAGCCAGCTGTAGGTGATATTGTATTAGTGAAAGAGGATGATTTGCCACCAGCTCAGTGGCTTTATGGTATCATCGAGCAAAAGCATCCTGGGTTGGACGGAATTACGCGTGTTGTAACTATAAAATATAAAGGCTCTCTGATTAAAAGACCTGTTTCTTAATTATGTGTCCTACCCATCGATAAGTAAATAGTTTTAGTAGCGGCTGCGCCCGCATATTTTGTGAAAACCGAAATAATACTTGCTCTGCATGTTATGTGTCATGTAGCTGATAATTTAGAATTTGTTTGTTTATTTTTAAAGTTATATTGATTCGGATAGAAATACATGTTTGTTTATTGTTTAACTTAACCTAACCCTACGACGTAGCTTTGGTGTATTAGATTATAATTTTCATTTGTTTGAATACCTCTTGCTATGGACAAAATAGTCAGCCATGGTGGGCGGTTCATATGTATTCATATTTTGTCCATGGTGGGCGGAATGTTAAAACGTAAACCATATCGAAACCAAGGAGTTTGATATGTTGTAAAGTTTTGGTTTATAATTTATGCCAACGTCTAGCACAGGTTGCTAGGCAACAAAAATAACACGAATGAATAAGAAACTAAGATCAAGTATGTAACTAGATGGAACATTTTTAAAATGAAAAATTTGCTCTAGTTCATCTCTTCACTCTAATGAGAATTGATCCGAGGGAAAAAGAGACGAACTTGCTGTCATGAGTGTACACGTCAAACGAAATGAAGCTTATATGAGTTGAAGATCCTGAATGCATTTATATGTATGATTAGAGATGAGGCAGAATAATCTAGGGACGGTATCGATACATTAAATATTTATTTCCTTAAAATTGAATAATTAATGACTTTCGAATTTGAAACGTTTTTGCAGCGACGTGACTATTCAAAAACGCCTTTCAAAATGTAAAAATTCCTTTCATAAAATACGTAATTAATTTAACTAAAGAACCACTCAAACTAAATACAGTTTACAATAGAACTAAGAATGCACACGACGTGAATGATGATAATTGACCAACGGCGAATCGTAGTTGACTATCGTTTTAACGCTTAGCAGACTGGAGCAGTGGTGGTCCAGAAGTAACGGCGCCAGCGCCACGGTTACCATGGAGTTTCTTGTCGGCTCATCTCCATAGGACTTACTTTTTGGAACCGTGCAACTAAATTGTCGAGACATTTCCTAAATGCATGTACTCTGCTTATTAGAAGAAAAAAAAACGTTGAATTTGAATTTACCGAGTTGTAGGTCGCGGGTTCGAACCCAGGCAGGCACGCACTGTGTAATTTGTTTTGTCACTGCTCTTAAAACTGTAAAGGAAAACGGCATGTCCAAGATCCAAAAAATCGAATACATGTGTCATCGATCAATCCACATTGGGGCTGCGCAGTGTATTACAGCCCAATCCCCTCTTTCTAGAGAGGAGGCCTGTGTCCCCGCAGTGTTGTGCTTATGCTTAGAAGACGTGTGACGTAACACTTAAGCTCACATTTTGATGTTGCTTATGTGCGGGTTACATACCACTGGAATTTGCTATATGCATAGGTATCTACTTACTCAATCACTCTTCTATATTTAGAGGACTGGGGTATAACAAAGGTGAGTACAAATTAAAACAGATAGCATTTGATCAAACACGTTTATTCCAAAATAGTAAGAAACATTTTAAAATATAAAAATTAGATTACAATGAGCAATCTTCAACTTCAAGGAACCCGTGCCTAGGAGAGCATGTAAGGGCCAAAACACACTTAGCGTATCTTGCGCCATGTACTGCGCGAGATACGCGACGCAAAATACGCTTAGCGTTAGCCGCTAAATCTGCTCCCAACATAGTTGGGAAAGGCAGAATTGAACGTCAAATTCAAGGAATAATATTGTAGTCACAGTGGTCAAATACTTGAATAACCCTATCATTATGTAGTGGTTGTCCATGCAATTCAAATATTCGAATATTCGCCTCATTTTACTGTTCTAATAGTAAGAGCTAAGGTATTCGAATTTTTTAAGTAATCGTTTGCCATGTAATATTCGAACGCAAGAACGCTTTAAGACACCCGCCTACGCGTATCCAATCACTCGGCGGGGGATGCTAACTAAACTAATTTATCCTCATTTTAACGGACTGCAACCTACTCCGACAGATCGGTTAGGTAAAGTTAGAATTATGACGACTCGGCTGTCGGCGGTGGCTGGCGAGCGGTAGTTTCGACCAGTACCCCAAGTGTGAGTTTTTTTCGTTAACTACTGTAGTTGCGTCACGACAAAAATGTATGAAAATTTAGGCTGCGTCTCTAGGCGCACCGTTCACTAACTAATATTCGCGCGTTAATTGAACGGTGCGCCTAGAGACGCAGCCTAAATTTTCATACATTTTTGTCGTGACGCAACTACAGTAGTTAACGAAAAAAACTCACACTTGGGGTACTGGGCGTAGATTACTTATGTAAGGCACCCCGACCGAATCGGTTAGATTAGGTTAAAACAAACGCGTCACACAAACGCGCGCGAGTTTAACTATGCCCTTTTTACTGGGAGAGCTAAAGCATGGGGCAGAAGCGTCGTCGTTCTCTTCTTCAAGAAGAGCGAAGACTTTATTGAAGAATTATAAATTTCGCTTCTGAGCCATGTCTAAAAGTTGTTTTCGAGAATTGTTATAAATCGTTTAGCGCAAAGATTCGATGAATTTCAACCACCGAAGCAGGTCGGGTTGGGAAAAAGATATGGCACCATAGACCACCGCTTTCATCTGTCATCATCAATAAGTACGTCTGTCTCCTATTTGTAAATTCATCACGCAAAATCTAAAGATCACCATTTACAAAACAATACAAAACAAAAATCCATGATTTTGTTAATGTTGGTACTTAATAACATTAATATTGTAGTCTTATACCTTTGTTTTGTTAGAAATAATTTCAAAAATTTTATTACGTATTTATAATTTACGGCTTTTACACTGTTTTTAAAAAACTATTTGATTTTTGATTTTGGCCTCCAATAACTAGCTGATCCTAACTGATTAATTAACTAAATTATACAAATCATTCTACCAACTTAGAAATCTTAGGGCCAAAACATACTCAGCGTATCTTGCGCAGTACGCGGCGCAAGATACGCGACACACGCGTAAGTGTGGCTGTAGCCGCTGAAAATACGCCGAATATACTTAGTTAACTTTACATCGCTCGAAACTTTACTCGTTCTAGGCCCCATTAGGCTCGGCTTATCAACGTACAACGCGTGAAAGAATTTATATGTATACGCGTTATGCGACGAATCATGAGCTGCGCCAGATACGTTCAGTGTGTCTGCAGCCTTATAACTATTTTGTTAAATTGAAGTTAAAACTTAAGATATTGATATAATTGAATCATTCTACAACCTTAAACCTAATAAATAATAACATAGCTTACAAAACAAAATGTACATACATACTTATACATTTAAATATTAATTGAATTCCATGTAAAATAAACGTATGATCACTATAATTATGTACCTTTGATATTGATTGTTCTGGAAATATAGTGGGTACGGCATCACTACGTAGAGTTCTTTTTTTGTAACCTTCACGGTAGCAATCCACTCTAAAATGGAGTGAACATAATTTTGAGTACTGTGAAGGAGTCCAATTTTGTCTTCCAAGATTACGTACCCACTTATATCTGATTTTTGGTTCCAAAGGAAATCTAAAAAAAAACATTATATAATTACATTATAAATTATATAAATGTTGTATAATGATGTTCGCACTTATACCTAACTATATTTCTACTATTATCTTAAGCATTCACTTATAAATAGAAATATTTAAAGTGAACATATAAAGCGACTGAGAAAAATATCGATATTGTGGAGCTTCCCTACTTGTGCGAGTAAAGGTAGATGATCTGCCAAAAACTCTTTGTAAAATACAACAATGTTATTTCTTGAATAAACTACGTTGTATATGCTTACTGAAACTTGATAAAACTTTTAGTGATTACTAATACTAAACCTAATTGGCTTAAAACGGCATTTGGGAATAGTCTTTTCGTAAAAATGAGTGTCGATAACTTACCTATGGAAAGATAACTTGCTATTATTTTCACTTAAAACACTCATACGGCTCTTACAGCCGACTGCAACACAAGCCATATTTAATGGGGCAAGCAATGAACACACTCACTCAGGTCACAATGGCACCAAAAGAAGAATAATTCGATGAAAACTATGTAAGAGCTTGGTATAGTGCATTATACCAAGCTGACTCGCAATTGTAAATTTTGACGTTTAAGACGGAGTCAAAATTTTATGGTTATCTCTTTTTTCTTAATTCATAATTGTCATTTGAACAAAAGAGACAAAAAGTAGAATGACATTCATTTTAAAAAGGTTCTGTCTAGTTCACATACTTTGTCTAAGATAAGAAATGTAACGCTTTTTAACACAATTTAATCTTTTATATAATATAATAAATTACAGTGCTACTTTTGCCATCTACTTTGTAGTTTTTTTTAATGGTGATGTGTAGTAGCGAGTGGTGAACAGTTACAATGTGATGTTTAAAATTAAAATTAGGTAAGAAAAGAGAAATAAAAACCTACTCTCACTTGGCCGGTTTTTATTATACTAGATGAACACTAGTAAACACGGAGCGGTGATGGGTGGGCGCTTTTGGGGGCAGTCTTATGTAAAATTGAAGTTCAAAAAGAACTATACCGAATTCAAGTAGGCAAGAGAAATATTAGTATGAATTTTGGACTAATAGGCGTGTTGACAGCATCAATAAACTGCAAATCTAATTAGTCCGCCAGTTAGAGTTTTGAAAAATAATGGACACATATTTTTTCTTTTGTTAAATCTATCAATATTTGGAAAGATAAAACGCATCAAAACTCGAGAGTGGGGGCTTGTGACGTCAGAAGCAAGTAAAAATTGTACTTGCCTATGACGTTTTGCCAATTTTAAAAGTGTTGTATCTTCGTCAATTTTGGTTTACGTAACAAAAGAAAAAATACGAGTCAAATATTTTTTGATAATCTAACTGACACGGACTCATTAGATTTTTTCAGTCAAATACCCTATTCTATTAATCTATCTAGTCTATTAATCGGCATTATTTAAGTGCGCCGAAGAAACGCAATCGGACAACAATCTTACTATGTCTCTTTTTAGTGAAATACGAAACTAGCTAATAAAAAATTCTAAACTTACTACAGTAAGAAGATCACAACATTTCTTTTTGTTTTGAAATATTTTACAGAATATATTTTTATTAAGAGTAGTCTAATGTTGTTTACCTTATATCTCACGGCTCCCTGAATACGGTATAAGTAATTCTAGTCTATTTTGGATAAACGAGTTTTGAGTTTGAAAACACACAAAATTCTATCATGTATTATTTTGTGTAACATAACAAAGAATCTTTAAACAATAAAACACACAATCGTATCTCCTTAATATAATTTACAGCTCAACATACCTTTTCACAGCCCGTTCCGTGACGACTCGTTACAAAGTTGTAAGTAACAATAACGATATCGCTCTCGTTATCGCGTGTTCGTATCGTTATTGTTAAAACTTTGTACCGTTGCGTCTACTTTTAATTTAAAGTTGAGTGAGAAACTTGTTCGCCGGTTTCACCTTCGTGTTATTATTGTCTTTTGGGTGAAGGTGACCCCACCATTGGGAGGAGCTCGTGGCTAAATAATTACAGCCGCATAGACCGATCTTCCGGGTTAAGCCACGCTTGCCGAGGTTGATCTGTGGATGGGTGACCATTTACCATAGCGAGTTTCCTCCGTGCCTCGGAAAGCACGTAAAGCCGTTGGTCCCGGCTGTCATTTGTAGATCTTTGACAGTCGTTACTGTTGGTCAGAAGCCAGAAAGTCTGACAACCAGTCTTACCAAGAGTATCGTATTACCCAGTTACTGGGTTGTGGAGGTCTGATAGGCGGTCGCTCCATGTAAAATACTGATATTCAGCTGCATCCGATTCGACTGGAAGCCGACCCCAACATAGTTGGGAAAAGGCTAGGCAGATGATGGGTGAAGGTGACCCCAGTATATTGAGTCTAATATTCTACTTAATAACATTGGACAAAATAAGCATTTTAGCATGATTATAAATTAACGCGTAAGGCCACCTCTTAGGGGCACAACTATTCTAAAAGAAATCTTCATAAATCATAACCGAACCTGGGAGTCTACTCCCTAAGCACGAAGTCCGTGGTTTCGGCCTTAGTTACGAGCGCTTCCTACTCCCTATCACCTACGGACATACAATTATTTCGGGGCCCTAACTAAGAATGAATGACAACACGATTTAACAGTTGTCCCTACTACCAATGTGTTTTTTCCCGTCCGAAAAATTTAATTTGACACTTGTTTTGTTCACTCCTATGTTTCGGGGTACTTTCGGAAGGGCAACTAATTTCGTTGACGGACTTAGGGAGTAGGCCCCCTGAACCGTTCATTCAGACAGTTTTCGTTTTCAAAAGCTGTCAAATTGTTTGACACAAAAACAAAACCAATCATTTTGACAGTTAACGTAAACAAAAACTGACTCACGGATGTGGTTCTTTTGCGTTTGGCAACAATTTTGTTAGTCTAAGGGCTGATTTTTCAATCGTCAGATAACTTTTATCTGGGGAATAAGTTTGATGTTTTGACAGCTGTTCTATAGAAAATATGTCAAACCGTCATATTTATTCCTTGGATAAAATTTATCTGACGATTGAAAAATCGGCCCTAATAATAATTGGCCCTCTGCTAAGCGACACTAAATGATGCGAAGCGATGCGATGTGTAAATGTGATTTGTGTGTTCGTGTGTGTTTTTCCAGCCTAGGCCCTGTTCTTTCCATTGGTCTGGTAAAAGGTGGCTGAGGCCTTTTTCATAATTGTTAATGTGCTAAAAATAATATAATTTGTTGTTTAATTTTTGAATTGCAATTTTAACATTGGGACGATTATGGCAATGTTGCCATACTTACTTTATTTAATACTAGCTTTTGCCCGCAGCTGCGCTTGCGTGAAATTTTAAACCCTCGTTAAGCCCCTTTTTAGGTTTAGTTTTAAAATCAAAATAGTCCATCTTTTATTATTTATTTTGAAGGCTGTTTGTGCCAATTTCCAGGTTAATATTATGAAGATATTTATTTCACACCAAAAGCCTAAATATTTAATTCCAAGCTTCTTACTTCAAAATCAGATTTCTCATACAAACTTTCAACACTTATTTCACCCCCTTAAGGGTGGAATTTCGAGAAATCCCTTCTTAGTGGATGTCTACGTCACAAAAGGTACCTACTGTCAAAATTTCAAGTTTCTAACCCCAGCGGTTTAGGCTGTGCGTTGATAGATCAGTCAGTCAGTCAGTCAGCTTCTCCTTTTATATTTATAGATAGCAAGATAGCATTACACAAATGGGACTTAGTTTAGCAAGGCAATGTATAGGAATAAGCAACATGTTTACTTCCAGCAGTGATTAATTCTACACAGTAAGGATTCGAAAGATATTAGTGCTTAGGTAGACCACTATTGTCGAAAGTTACATGAAATAGCAAAAAAAAATGTGACTCTCCATACGAATTGTCCCGATTAGACGATGCTATTAGTACGGAGAGTCGAAAAAGAAAAAAAAAGTTTTTTTTTTTTTGTTTGACCTGTCGAATGTTGCTCTGAATAAGAGTCCAAGCAACCCCCTTAAATATGACCACGCATTTCTGATACACATTGTATAGTATCCACTAACCGTACAATTTCAATCTTCCTCTGACCCATAGCTTCACGCCACGTGCAACGTCACCGTGACAAAAAAAGAAAATCTATTGCCATCCTCAGCTACACCATACTTCAGACACTTGAAACTGCGTCCAGAATGCGATGATTATGTGCCAAAAATGTTTATTGACACGAAGGTTCCGTATAAAAGTTGCAGTTTTTTTTATATCGTTGCTTGATTATTGCTAAAAATAGTCTCACACATAAAGCAAAATCACCCAGATTTACATTTAAACGGTTCAAAAGAATTGAGCAAAATAGTCCTGGGGCCCAATTCTCCTAAAATAAATTGTTACCAAACGCAATCGAACCACAACCGTCAGTCAATTTTTGTTTTCGAAAACTTTCAAAATGATTGATTTTGTTTTTTGTGTCAAACAATTTGATAGCTTTTGAAATTGAGAACTGTCTGAATGAACGGTTCGGCCTTGGTTAGGTTGTGATTTATCAAGATTTATTTTAGGAGAATTAGGCCCCAGGTCAATATTTCTCGGAGTAGGCTAGATTCTCGCCGCTAGAATATAAAAATTCCTCGTCGAAGAGACACATGTTATAAGAATCAACAAAACCCAGCACGCTTATTGGTAGGATCTATACGGTTCCTCAGCTTCCGGCTGACGCAGTTACTCCCGGGACATGGCTGTTTCGGGAAGTACCTGTGTCGCATAGGCCGGGAGCAAACACCCGATTGTCACCACTACGTCGACTGCCCCGAGGACACGGCGCTGCACACGTTGCAGGCGTGTTCTGCGTGGGCGACGCGGCACCGCGAACTAATCGCGGCAGTCGGTGATGACCTCTCACTTCCGGCCGTGGTTCTGCCCATGGTCGGAAGCGAGAGTGCGTGGGAAGCCATCGCCACCATCTGCGAGGAGGTGATGGCGACCAGAGAGGGAGCGGAGAAGGAGAGAGAGGCAGCTGCCACTTTCCCTTCCCGCGCCAGACGTACCGGGCGCCGGAGGGCGCGCGACGATCTCCGGCCACCGTAGTGTGTTGCCAGCGGGTGGCGGGTTACACCCGTCGCCCGACCAGTAACAGGCCCGAGAAGGCGGCGCGCAGTGTTTCGTGCGCGCTTCTCAGGAGGACGTGGGGCTTGGCCCCACAGTAGAAGAGGTCCGCCAGGTGCTGGATCGAATCGCGCGGCCCCGGCCGGGGACGAGGAGAAGGAACACCGTGGGGTTTTAGCCGGTAAGAGTCCAGCATACTCCTTCGTTGTCTCCGGGGGAAGGGCATCTAGGAGGAAATTTCCGAGAGAAAAATAAAATAACAAAGGTCTTTATACGGTCCAACTGACTAGATATTACCCTCACATTAAAGCCAAGCAGTTTACTGTGTTCCATCGTATGTACGTGAGAGCCAGAGGGGGAACTCCCTCTATATCTTTGCTACTTGGATTCGTGTGGTCCATCTTAGACCCTATCTGCGCTTACCTTCAGATACGACTAGGGCCAAACGCGAAAAAACAAATAATAAAAAAAAACTGGGCGGATTTAATTAAGTACTTATACTAATAATTTAATCCCTAATTCTTAGGAAACCCCTCGAGGATAAAGGATGAGGTGTCTTATTCCCAGCACTGGACCACATATCTTACAAGACAAGTACCTAAGTAAATAAATTAGAGGTTAACGTATGTATTCGTTACGGTCCTAATATATCACGACTTGAAGCCTATACATACGTCTCAGAGTCATCCTCCTTGAAGCCTCGAACTTGTTAGGTGAATGATTTATTTATTTGTTTGGTTACATCGTATATCAATCCTTTCTTGTTGAACTATCGAAGTTTGCCTTTTTTGTGGGGTTCAATGGAAGTGCCTTATACTTCCTTAGTACGGGAACCAGTGTCGCTAAACTCACACAACAATCATATTAGGTTGGGGAAAAAGTCTTTTCGCATTATAGTATGTATGAACTTGTAATAAAATCTCTTTGGCTATACTATTTGTATCTGGCTGGTTTTGGTATCATTGAAAGTTTAAATTTTAAAGAACATAATTCCAAATTCAAATTAGGAAAATGTGTGATTTTCATTTGTTTTTCGTACCGTCAAGATGAGTGAAACTAATGAAGAAATTCGATACATTTTAAAATTTTACTACAAAAAAGGTAAAAATGCAACGCAAGCCGCGAAAAAAGTTTGCGATGTTTATGGACCTAGTGCAGTGTCTGTGAGAGTAGCACAAAGAACAATGATCACTCGGCTAACATGCTTGGACTAGTAAAATCTAACAAAACGTAACTTGATGAAACATAATGTCGTTTCATTCGCCTACATAAATATAAATAAGTACAACCTTCAATATATTTTTAAAAGGTCGGAGAGACAAGATATTTTGCCACTTCCATTAACAGATTCAAAACGTGATGCACAATGCCAAGTCCATTAAACGAATGTCAAGCCAACAAGAGTAGAAGATCAATCGGAGTCTGTAAGCAATGCAAAAATATAAAAAAAAGGGAAAATAATATACAATCGCACCGAAAACCAAAGAATATTGTAACAATAAGCGAGGAGAACACAGTCGTTGCCGAAACTACAACGACATGGTTACCATGGACACGGCCAGCACAGAAAACCACAGATTAGTTAATAGTAGCTAGCTACAGAAAACCGTCAATTTATTTTTACTTGTCAAGAATAGGGAGGGACGTAATCAATCGATTTATGACAGTATCGATTTTTAGATGTAAAATCATTAGTTTTTTATCTAATTCATGGCTTTATTAAAATAATTTACCACAAAGTAACATCAAATTCTATTAGTGGCTAAGCTTAGTATAATATTGATGTGAGTTTATACGGTTGCCATTGCCTGGGATTTTATTTCGATTTATGAAATAAAATCATAATAGACTAGAAAAAGTATGGACTTCTCTAGTAACGTAAGTAATTACGGATGCGTTCGAAGTTAGATATTTTATACAGCGTTCTGATAAATAAAATAGTATTTTTAAAATAAGATTATCTATATTTCCCCATCTTTTAAAAATAAACGAAGATATCCAATAAATATACTAACAATGCACTAATATATTGGTGACAGTTTCATCTCGGGAACAATTTCTGTTTTTTCCTAGTACAAAGTGACCATTGTTCTTTGGTTTAAGCGTTTTCAATCCGGAAATTTTGATGTCAAAGATGCACGTCGCTCTGGTCGCCCTATTACGGATAAAATGGATGCCATTTTTTAAAAAGTGGAGCAAGATCAGCATATCAGTACGGTAGTTACGACGTAGCTGAAGAACTGAGAATTCACCACAAAACAACACACAAAAAAGCTCGATATTTGGGTACCTCACGAGCTCACTGAAAGAAACCTAATGAACCGTGTACTCATTTGTGATTCTTTATTACGACGTAATGAAACCGAACCATTTTTGAAGAAGCTGATAACTGGTGATGAAAAGTGGATCACGTACGACAAGAACGTGCGAAAAAGGTCGTGGTCAAAGGCCGGTCAGGCTTCACAGACTGTGGCGAAAGCCGGGTTAACACGCAACAAGGTGATGCTGCGTGTGTGGTGGGATTGGAAGGGAATTATTCATTATGAGCTGTTACCACCAGGCAGGACCATCGATTCTGAACTCTACTGCGAACAACTGATGAGATTAAAGCAAGAAGTTGAGAGAAAGCGGCCGGAATTAATCAACAGAAGGGGTGTGGTTTTTCATCATGATAACGCTAGACCTCACACATCTTTAGCCACTCAGCAAAAATTAAGAGAGTTTGGCTGGGAGGTGTTAATGCATCCGCCGTATAGTCCTGACCTTGCACCTTCAGATTTCCACCTGTTTCGGTCTCTTCAGAATGCTTTAGGCAGTGTCAGGTTAACATCACGAGAGGACTGCCAAAACCACTTGTCGCGATATTTTGATCAGAAGTCCAAAAATTTCCATAGCAATGGGATCATGTCCCTACCTACAAGATGGCAAAAAGTTATCGAACAAAATGGTACCTACATACTTTAGTTAAATGTAAATAAACTATATTAAAAAATGTTTTGAATTTTCTTAAAAAATGCGAGGAAACTTTTTCCCCATTGAAATAATTATATCAAAGTTTTATTCATACCGGTGATAGATACTACACCTCCGTGAGATATTATTATATAATAATAATAATAATCATTTATTTACCAGAATAAGATCGATCACATTTCCTTAAAATATATAATATAATAATACATAACATTACCCGTGAATTAATTTTCTATAAAAGGAAACATAATTTATAATATTTTAACTTGTGGACTCCACACTAGGTCGAGCCTGTCTCGTGGAGTCCTTGAGAGGTTTTAGCAGTTGGTTTTTCTGGGGTCGATACTGTAAGGTTTTATTATTTATTCATATTGTGCAAAATGTTATATAACACTAAATCAAAACAACTAAAAGTAATAACTGATAGAATACTTAGTTAATATAAATACAGTTAGGTAAATCAGAACAGTAAAAGGTTAAAAGTACAAGGGCAATAATATTATAAAGTAACAAAAAAATATTTAATTGTGCACCACGTATTAAAGTGCAAATTTGATTTTTTTTATTTTTATATGTTTTTCGTCCTTCTATTATGTTTACATGTTAAAATTGCACAATAAGGCATGCCTAACGAAAGGCGTTCCCGTTAACCAGCAATAAAATAGAGCGTGGATATACAAAAAAAAAACTAATACCTAAACAAAAAAAAAAACACAAAAACAAACCGTAATAGCAACGCTTAAGGCCGGGTCACACCGGATGCGTGGCGTGGCGTGACGTGCGACGTGACGTGCGCACGCGCCTGCGAGCCCTGTCACACTGGCCAAGACCGGTGCAGCACACGTCGCGCGCGCACGCATCACGTCACGCAAGTAACTGCTGTACGCGCGTGCGAGCTACCTTGTCAGTAGCCATATTGAGTTGAGAGCATTTAGCGAAACGAAGTTAGACAATAGCAGTTCTTCTGATGAAGAAGCATTATTGTTGCTACTATGCCAAGAATCTTCTGCTGCTACAAAGAGACTTTGGGTCCATAATATTAATAATAGAAGAGAGAAATGCAGTGAATATCATAAACTATGCCGGGAGCTTGATTCTTATGAAGATCGTTTTTATTGGTATTGTCCCGATTCTCTCCCATAATAATAATTAATAATTTTAATTATTGTACTTTTTATTTGGTGTTGTAGAGACACTCATATTTGCGAACTATTTCTAAAAGTTTTTCCTTTAAATTATCTCCGTTGCGAAAAAAAACACTCGCAAACTGTATTCTGTTTATAAAAAAAATACAACCTGCCGTGCGTGCGCACGTGCAGCAATGACCGATGCGTGTGCGTGCGTGCCCGGTCTGGCATCTAACAGGGAGCGCCATATAATACAACGTCATCACTGCAGACGCGTGTGCGACGTTGCCGTTCCGCTATGCACGCGCGCGTACTCGGTTTGTGAGTAGCTGCGCCTCTGCGTGCGTGGATCACGCACGTGTACACGTCACGCATCTGGTCTGACATCTTTCTTACAGTTTCATACATTACAACTGGTGCGTGCACGCGTCACGTCACACCACGCATCTCGTGTGCTCCGCCCTTTATTGTACACGCACATATAAGTATCAATTTGGAAGATACGGCAACATCACGTTTAATCTACCTACGCCACTACTTTGGTCATAGACTGGAAGTTCCGAATTGTTTTACATTTTTTATTTCAGTTTTTTTTTTCTCATTTTTCTTTTTTCATATTTCAATTTTAATGTATTAATGATGTAAATTAACGGGTTTAAGGGAACGCTCTCTGTTATTTAATATACTGTATGCCCGAATCCGAAGAAAACTCCGTTTCATTAAACCTACGGGCCCCCAAAATCTGAAGTCCTCTAGAACGAGTTTGATAAATGGTCGGCAAACCTACGCTGGAAGGGGGAAGTGTACGAAACCATTTAGTATCGTTTGAAAGAATAGAAAAGTATGAAGTTGAACACTTGAATAGCAATGTATTGCTTCGTCATCGTCTTTAAAGGTTTTCGCGGCATATTGTGAGGTTGAAACTAAGGGAAAATGGCAGTGAATTTACTTAAAGCGCTTGTAGCCGCGAAAGTGGTGCCCAGTTACAAAAAAATACATTATTTCTATTAACACACAACATATTGAAATTTCGTATTAGGAATATTAGAATACCAAGTATCAATATTAGAGGTTCTGGATTTGAAGTTTTAGCGGTTAGCTACAAAAAACGGTATTTTTAGCATTAATGACTATACCTTCTAAGCTGGGAGACAAAGAAAGGGGTACATGTGCAAACATTGCTCTTAAAAAATACGTTATTTCTTACAAAGCAACGATTTTTTTTTTAAATAGAAAGCAACGAAATTAAAACCATAGAAAAATTGAGTAAACTAGAATCGTTAAGAAAAAAGTTTAAATAAAAAAATCGTTGAATATGTACTTTTTTTGTTATAAACAATAATTCCAGTTTAATTATGTATTTCCGCGCATCAAAGCCATCTGCGATCTGGGGCCCAATTCTCCTAAAATAAATCTTGATAAATCACCACCGAACCAAGGCCGAACCGTTCATTCAGACAGTTCTCAATTTCAAAAGCTGTCGAATTACATCACACAAAAAACAAAAATATTCATTTTGAAAGTTTTCGAAAACAAAAACTGACTGACGGTTGTGGTTCGATTGCGTTTGGCAACAATTTATTTTAGGAGAATTAGGCCCCTGGTGTGGTTGTGTTACGTGTGAATTCTCTCTAATGTTTTACCATAAAAATAAAAACAGCACGAAATTTCAAACCACATTATTCTAAACTTTGTATCCACAAAGACACGATGAAGTATACAGTATCACGAACAACATTTCCCTAATGCAATAAACAGAATGAATGTCTGTTTGTTACGCTCATCGTAAAACCGCATTCGTATGATGAAACTTTTATCAACACAGCCTTTGTAATCAAGTTATATTGAGAAATTAAACGAGAAAGGTTATATGCGGGATCCAAAAACAAGGGATCGTAAAAAGAGAATAGCTCTAAGCATGGACGTATTGTACGTCCATGGCTCTAAGAAAAAAGATACAAGGATCAATCTTTCATTGTGGTTAGAAATTATTATTATTCATTTATTTATAAGTAACAGTGACTCATTTAACAAAAATAATTTTATTAAACTGCCGACGTCTATAGGTGACGTGCAAGTAAAGAAAGAAAGAAAGAAAATACGTTTATTTGCGGTAAACATGACGCAAAAAGAAAATAAACACAAAAACCAAAAAATAAGAAGGTTGAGGGAAACATGCGTCATATCCACGCAAAACGGCTATCGCTCAGCATTCTGCTGCGACCCTATGCAAGACAGAGCCCCAGCGCTGGTTTCAAGTCACTGTAATGTCTGATGTAAGGGCAGTCCAGCCTGTCGGCTATCATCATCAGTACGCCATTGGGGCTGCCGCAAACCCTGTGCACTAGGGACGCGCATCGCTTACGCATCGTTGCAAAGAAGCAGTCGACGCGAAATTAGGTAGACATTGTCACGTGTTGTTGAAAGCGCAAGTCTTCGAGGTCTTCCGTTCGATACACATCGAGAACCCTCTGTTTCTCGGAGAGTATGTTAAACCGTTGGTTCCGGGTGTCATCACAATACCAATGACAATCGTTACGGATAGTCAGAAGCCCGAAAGTCTAACAACCGGTCTACCCTTAGGATATCGGCATTGCCCAGTAACTTCTTATTTCATTACATTGTGAATGTGAGTACCATGTAGGCTAACTTTATACACGAATTTTATAAAATTGTTTGGCCAGGTTTGAGTATTTTTTGTGACCGACGCAAATGTCCGGCTGATTGGTAGCGTCGTGCGTCGGGTCGTTGAGCTCCCGATTATAAGTCAGTTAGGACAGGTCAACTCAAACCTGCTATGGCTCTTTCCTCAAAAGGCCATTCCAGACGTTGCCCTACATTGTTACACTCACACAGTTTTATACTACAGTGTCTGGACTTGAAGAGACCTTGACCTCCGAGTTTGTTTCGGCTTTTCTTCTCAGAGTTAGTCAGATAGGAAATGCCGGTGCCACCTAGTCTTAAAAAAAACATTACATTGACGTGTAAAAGTGTCTGTAACAGATTTATTTACAGAAATAAATATCATTTCATTTCAACTGGGTTGCGGAGGTCTGGTGGCAGTTGCTCCATGTAAAATACTGGTTTCAGCCGCAGCTAGTTTAAAATTGAATTCGGCGTTTTCGACGGGCCTTCCATTAGTATACTTCGATCGACAGCTCGTCACATCGAATTACTTTACATCAACGGTACATTATTGTAATTACTTTATAACGATTGTTCAATACATCGAAAAATTGTTCGATGATTCATTACATCGAAACATTTAATATCAAAAAAAGATTACGGTGCAGAGAAATATAATTAGGTGACACGTTAGTGTACCAGCTAAGTTCGAAAAAAGCACGCTGTGTGATTTACACTCGGGAGCAATAAATTCGGGTCACCAACATAAAAACCTTAATATCTCGGAAATTAAAAATGCTTATTCAAATAAAAAATATTCTAATTAATAAATACATTTTTTTTAAGTAGTATTACATAACATAAACATCACGTTGGGCTGAGGTGTATAGTACACCTACATTTCGCCGTTCCGTTAAGTCCCATACGGGCAAGATCAAATCCAGACTCCGGGCTACTACTAAAAAATACCACACGGAAAAATCCAATAACACTTTACCCGACCTGGCCATCGAAACCCAAGACCTCACGCTCAGCAATCGCGCTTGCGCCCACTAGACCAACGAGGCAGCCAAGAACGCTATTAAGAACACGTGTTACTTTATTCAAATAAAAAGTATTTTATTGACTATTAAATAAATTTTATTTGAGTAGTATTAAATAGTCTATAAAATACTTTTTATTAAAATAAACTATCATTCTAAAGCTGGCTTCCCACGGTGCGTGGTAGCGCGCACCGGCCATGCGTGGTATCATCCGTAAAATCACGCACGGTGGGAAGCCACATTATGTGGGTGCGTGATTCGAAGCTATTTTTTCTTTCCAAAACACCAAGTGAAAGAGAACTCGCACCGCACCCATTGCATTTACCGACTCGCGGCGGATACGGCGCACCGCTCCGCACGCGTCCGCGTTACCACGGACGAGTCTCTTCCCATGGTGCGTCGGTGCGAGCTCGTGCGTCGCGGTGCGCGATATCACGCACCGTGGGAAACAAGCATTAGTTTCCGGGATATTCAAGTTTATGTTTGTGACCCGGATTCATCGCTCCCGAGTGTATTTGCAAGAACCATTTGTAAATAACTACCACACCAATCTTTAAATCATCGAAAAAATAACTGAGATCCAGTTCACAACTTTCTGATCAATTTCTGTACAATTTGGTACGTCAGTTTTTTTTCTGCGATCCATCTATCTCAGACTAATGAGAAAACGCTAAAGGAAATGTGAACGTTCCTTCAACGTACCGTGACGATTTGGAATCATCAACTAAATTGTCAAGGGAGTGTCCGTCCGCGTCACAAATAATAACCTAGACTATTTGATAGCAATTTGAAACGTCAGGATTTTTTCTTGCAATAAATCTTAGTTTGAAAGATTGGAAGATGTTTTTTTAATGATTTTTAAGAGAAGGTTTGTGCTCTGAGTTCCGCTCTGCTCTCATTTTGGCCAAGCTATAAGATAGCTCATGCCGTGATAAAATGTTGGTGATGAGGATATCTGCCTATTTTTACCTAGAAATTCAACGTGTTACAAAAATATCCCTAAAGTTGAAAGGTGATTAAAAGGTCCTGTAAAGAGTCTATTGGCAATATTTTAAAACAAAAGTAGAACCCAAAAAAATAATTGGACAAATCATAAAATAAAATCATCACTGAAACGCAACCCTGAAAACATAAAAGTAAATAGCAGACTACCCAGAAAGTTATTTACATTCTTACCTAATTTCCTCTGAGAGGTAAATGACAACTACCATAAAAGACTACTTGATTAACATTTTCTTTTTATTTTTATTTATTTATCTTTATTGAACAATTAATCTTACAATTTCCTTAATATCGAGCTCGTGTTACACACAATTTGTGAAAGGCGTATACATTTAATAAACCCTGCCTCCTAAACTAGGATACCCTGTGTCTTAGGAGTCAGTGTTCAACTTTCGCTTGGACTTTAATTTAACCCTTATCAAGTAACAGTACAAACGCTAAATCAGCAGGTTATACATAATAGTACTTTTATAAGTACTATTATCGCGCACTCACAGTACTCCGTACTCTTTTTCTTTCCTTGTTTATACAAGGAAAGAAAAAGAGTACGGAGTACTGTGAGTGCGCGTGTGTGTATGTATATATGCGTGTGTGTGTGTATATATGGGTGTGGGTGCGTATATGTGTGTGTGTGTGCGTGCAGTTGTAGAGAATAATAAGTTATAAATAATAATAATAAATTTAAATTAAAACAATTGTCAAGTGTGCAACTTGTAGATTAGGACACCGGTTTTAATAATATTTCTGTATCACTGTAGTTAAGGCTTTGAAGCCATGTACATAACTTTTTTTTACAACTAGCTTTAGTCTCTGTGTAAATTGAAATTTTGTTATTGATATTATTGTAAACAAAGGTTCCAAGAAAGGTGAAGAATTTATGGGAAAAACTAGTGTTAGATCTGTAGATTATGTAACACGTACATTTCCAGACTGCCTCGTTGGTCTAGTGGTCGCAAACGCCACTGCTGAGTGTGAGGTTTTGGGTTCGATCCCTAGTTCGCGCTGTGTTATTGGGTTTTTCTGTGTGAAATTTCTCAGTAGCAGCCAAGAGTCTAGATTTGTGCCCGGTTGATGGCAATACTCTCGCCACCCTATTACATGCGACTTAAGGTACGAATTCGTAGGCGACTGCATACAGCAGCAGCAGACGACGTGTAGCTCCGACACTATTGGTTTCTATGTATTTCCATGAAATACCTTCCGCAGCTAGCGACACGTCGCCCGACTACACGTCAGACGACCGCAGACGACGTATCGCCCCACTGCAGATCAATAGTGCCACCGACGCTGGAGCGACGACACCTTGAATCTTTCTCGAAAAATGAGTTTTTCCAATTCCGAATAGAAAAACTGATAAACCAGGTGGCCCAATATTCTGCACTGTACGATGCATCTAACAAAAATAAAAGATACAAAAGTAAATCGCGATCCTAAACAGGTCACACATCTTGTCTCACAGAACATTCAGAACTAACTGGAATACGACGTGTCGTCTGCTGCAGCCATCTGCAGTTGGGTTCGGAATAATGACAGGAGCAACATGACGCTGCGACGTGTCGCTACGACGTGTCGTAACGACATGTCGTCTGCTGCTGTTGTATGCGGTCGGGTACGAACTCGTACCTTTAAACAAAACGGCGAAATGAGGGTACGACACACTTCTACCCAACCCTTCGGGGTTACATACATGCGTGATATCATGTCATGTTATGTTTATATTATCAATAGGTATAAATAGCAACAATGACTTGCTTTTTAAATATAAAAATAGCTTTCCTTTCATGGGAACGTCAATGTGCCTCGTCATTCTTCTTTGTTGGTAGAATCGCTTAAGCGACGAGTTACCTACTTCTTTCGAGTAGCTAAGTGAAGATCTTGCGTATCAATTACCGTTATTTACAAGTATAAAGAATAGTACAAGTATACGATTAACCTTCGAGGTCTAGTATATGCAGTACTTAAGTAACATTTGAGTACGGAGTTGTCAAAAAAATTACGGATTTTAAAGCATTTTGTGACAACTCCGTACTCAAATACTACTTAATTGCTTATCCCGAATTCTCAATTCAGAAACCGGAGGTATGGCTTGGTGTTCAGTGAACACCAAGCCAGAGAATTCATGTGGGTGAACAGTGTTCACCCACATGAATTCTCTGGTTAAACACAGCCGTTTATTCGAATAATGTGCAGTCAAACAAAGTCATATACTGGCAACTATATACCCTTTCTAGCGTTAGGTGAGTCCTGAGGAACAAAAACAAAACATATCAAATATTTGCAAAAAAACAAACCATCAATAATATAGCTATTTTACGGTTTTTGATGATGTCGTTTACGTTTTTTCGACAGCAGTCTCCTAATGGCTACAATTTACGAAATGACTGCTGTGTCACGACACCTCTTTCGTTGATCAGAGTATAATTACATTCGTATTTTAACGAATACGAGAGGAATGGGAATACGGGAAGTGCAAACCCAAATAAACTAAATCATGTTTACCAACAAACTAAATATTATCGAATCAGCGCAACCACGTATTCTGACAGCGTACATATAAATGAATTTATGCCTACCTGAACTTTTTGACTACCTTGGATGCTAACATAAATTTGACGTTGACTGTACAATTGATTACGTGCAAAAGAGGTTACGACCCCCGACTAGGCTATAGATATTTTTAGCCAAAATCCTGTCACACCCTCTTACATTTTTTCTCTTTCGAACGTAGTCTGAAAATGGTACAAAATTAGGTTCATTTATCTCCAGCTGAAGTTCGCTCGGGCCCGACACGGTCCGCGTTCACAAGTGAATGTTATTAGCTTCATTAATGGTACTACGTTTCAGTTTCGGACCGAAAATAATTGGCTGGTAGGACGAAAAGAGACTATCTCGTTTACCTGATAGGACTAATACAGGTTAAAGGTCATGGCACACTATACCGGCACCGCAACGGCACCGTTCCAACTCAGCAATTGACTTGTCATTCAAATTAGAGTATTAAATCGTGTGTCGTATAATATATTTCATAATCAATATGAAAAAGCCAACGGCGGGCAATCAGCGCGCTTGCCACTACCATACAACTCGACTCGCAGACAGCGCGCTGCAAGCGAGCGGACCGCGTGCTTACAGCGCGCCGACTGCGTGCTTACGGCGTGCCGACTCCGAGTCGCCAGCAAAACAACGTCGTCGTGATTATGAAAACGTGCAAGTCCTAGGCGTGTTCAATCACAAATGCCGTATAACAATTGTGTTCGCAGTGACAGCAAGCTTGCACCTCGCGGCCGGCGCGCGGACTGCGAGTCGTTAGAGCGCTGGTGGCTAGCCGTAGCCTAAATTCGAAGCGACGCCGTGCTGCAGTTGCTGTGCCGGTCTACTGTGCCATGACCTTAGTACGGGTTAACGCTTAAAAACAACAGCTTACATTGATGCCAATTCTCCTATTCACCAACTAAACTAAAATTAGAGAATTGCTATCTTTTACTAATAGAAAAGGACTGTGTTAGATAAGAACTAAGTTAGAGATGCTGAACTACAGGTCTAGCGCATAACTAAGTCAGTGCCTGGGGTATGGGAGCGGCACGGGAGGGGTGATATAGACGACGTGTTCGGACGCGTCATTTCACGTCATATGTCACCCCTCCCGTGTCGCTCCCATACCCCAGGCTGACTCAGTGATGCGCTAGACCTATAGTTTACGCCTTGAACTTCACCGTGTTTTTAGTCGAAATGTTGTCTAAATTTGAATGGGAATAGTTCAAATTTGAGAGCTCTTATTTTTTACGTCCGTCTCTTAATTATTTTATCAGATTGAATAAGATGGCAATAGCTTAAATTAAGTTTAGTTTGTGCACAACAATATCGGCACCAATGGCTGCCGCTCATTAATTAAGGTCATAGCTCATTAGAGCCATCCGACCCGCATCGCCTAGTCACTCGGCGTCCACTCGTTGTCAGCAGGTGGTTCACGGGTGGACACCGCGTTATCACCAGTAAACGTTGCGTCGTCAACCAGAGGAGTCGTCGGAGGAGTCCACTCGATGGCAGCGCGCGGTTCACTCGGGACTTGTGCGTTGGCAATGCGCAGCAATGCAAGGCAAGCAAGCGAGCAGCGAGTTGTCACCAAGTGGTCAACTCGTCGTCCGCGCGTGTATGGCATACGCCCGAGGTGATCCGATGACGCTACGGAGTTGATATAGTGAGCGCGCATCCATACAAGTTCATATAAAGAATACTAATCGCACGAGGCGAGGCGTTGCGGGTCCGATGCCGGGTGGCTCTAATGAACTGTGACCTTCATTCGCCTGTAAACGTGTGGAAATTGTGGCAGCAGTGGTGATGCACTTGCCATAATTATCACCAGTCTTGACAAAGTTATTGGTAAAAGTCCTCGGTATTGTAACCGCCAAAGTAATTGTAACTAAACATTGCTAAGAACCATTCCGACAAAAGCAGCTTCCAAAGAAAAAAAAACTAAGCAATTGAAATAAGTTCATCCATTTAAGAGCTACGGTGTCACAGACAGACACAAACACCGACAAAGGATTCTTTTAATTGTTTCCTTTTCTTTTTAAAAACTTTGCCCCTCTCTAGGATTTCTCCTGTATCGTGGATGCGTTTACAGACACAAATATTTACGTCTAAGGGTCAGCTCACACCGAGACGCGACGCGACGCGACGATACTGGAAGAAGCCCGTGATTACGCGCTGCGCCGCGCGCCGCCGCGATACGCATCGCAACGTCGCGAGGCGCATCGTAAAATCTTCGGCAACACGACGCCTCGCTGCGCAGCGAGACGCCGCGCGGCGCAGCGGAATGTGTTTACATTCGCCACGTGCTTCCGCCCCGGCCCGCGTCCACCCTCAAATTCACCATGAATTCTTCTATTTCTCCATAAATTATGCACCCAAATACTCCTGTGTGATGTCTTCCTTTTAATTATATTTTTGTATTCTTCTTGCTCTGCCTCTTTTGCAAGAAGTCCGATTATTACAAGATCCCAGTCAATCATTATAATTTCACTCGAGCACTCGACCGAACTGCATCAACTCTACACGAAGTCTGGACGGAAATAGTACAAACAAGTTGCCACGGCGGCCTCGACTGCGCCTCGCGGCGCATCGCGGCGTCGCGCGGCTTTGAGAGGCGCGGCGCCGCTCTTGCACGCCGCGCATACCCCTGCGTCGCGATGCATCGCGCTACGCCGCGAGGCGTCACGAGGCGCAGCGCTGCGTGGTGCAACGTATTCTGAATTCTCACAATGAAATGTGTATCTTTTCGTGTAGAAAATAAAGTTGTATTAAAATTTTTTTTTTAACTGCTGTTGGTCGTCCTAGGGGACGGTTTCTACGTAACCGGGCAGTTATTGGCGAGACCTGAAGGGTCTCCAGCCAATGGGGGGGAAGTAAAATACTTAACCTAAGCTAACTACTTGTACTACACTAACATCATGACTACCTGCAACAACAGCACTAAGGGCGACCCCTAGTGGGACTCGGACCTCGGCTTAGGGCGTTGCTGGCGTGGACATAGGGGGGGGGAGACAGCTTGATGAGGGCTGAATTATCGGTGTGACTGCGGAGTCTGAAGAGACGACCGGCTCTACGACGGGAGAGCTCGGTGGATCGTGACCGGCGGCGGTGGGACGTCGCGACGGGCCTCGTCGGCGAGGACGGTATGCCGGACGGCGGCGGACGTTGTGTAGTGTGCTGGTCGATTTACTCGCCTCCTGGAGGAGGGTTATTTCGTCGTCGGGTTCTAAAAGTGTGTGCCTGGGACGGCGAACTTTACTTATGAGAGAGGGACTGTAGTCGGCCGCTGCGGCGACTAGGGGGTTCGGATGGCGGGGGGCATTGTCGAAGTAACGCTTGGAAATGCGTTTGAGGTATTGCCTGATGGTTGGCATTTTTAGATCGAGATGGAGTTGGACGTTACGCATGAACCACGGGGCAGCCGCGGCTCTGCGCAACACTCGATTCTGGAGGGTTTGGAAGGAATTGAAGCGACAAGGCTTAACGTGTGCGAACACGACGCTAGCGTAAGTCAAGATGGGGCGGATGCACGTCACGTAGATTCTCAGCTTATTTCTAAGTGACAATTTACTGCGCGCTCTAAGGATGGGGTGGAGGCGACCGACAGCGAAAGCGGCGCGAGCGCGCACCGCTTTGATATGGTCTCGGAAACTCAGATGGTGGTCGAGGATAACCCCCAGGTATTTGGCTTTCATCTCCCAAGGGATCTGTTTGCCGAACATGAGGACAGGACGGATGTGGGTGTGGGAATCACCGTGTCTCTCGAAAAGAACGGCTGCGCTCTTTTCGGGATTCACCTCTATTCTCCATTTCCGGAACCAGACCCCGAGGGTGTTGGCTGCGGTTTGAAGGGTTCGAGAGATGCTATCGAGACTCCTACCGGAATAGTAGATAGCCGTGTCGTCGGCGAAGAGAGCCAACTTGGCCAAGCCACGTTTGGGAATGTCGCTGGTGTACAGCGTGAACAGAAGGGGCGATAGCACGGAGCCCTGAGGGACGCCGGCGCGAATGGGGTGAGGGGACGAGAGGGTGCCTTCTAGGCGATAGCGGAAGGAGCGATCCGACAGAAAGTCTCGAATGATGAGCACGAGACGGTCCGGCACGTTGAATTGGTACAGTTTGTATAATAAACCGTTGTGCCAGACCTTGTCGAAGGCTTTCGCTACGTCGAAGAAGAGCATGCCCGTTTTGTACGAGCGCATAAAACGGGAGCTAATGTGTTCGACTATGCGGTGCAATTGTCGAATGCAACAGTGCTGGGTTCGAAAACCGAACTGTTCGTCGGGGATGAGTTTACGGGAGTCAGCGAAATCTTTTAAACGGATATAAATGAGACGCTCATAGATTTTCCCAAATACATTGAGAAGGCTGATGGGGCGGTAACTAGTGGGCTCACTCTTGGGTTTGCCGGGTTTGGGGATACCGATAACGGTGGCTTGTTTCCAAGCTTGCGGAAAGATGTTATTACTCAGAGCGCCATTGAAGATGGCGGTCATGAGGACTATGAGCGGGGCGGAAAAGTGTTTGATCACCTTATTGGTGATACCGTCTGAGCCGGGGGCTTTCCTAGGTTTGAGTTTCCTCACTATCGTGTGGACCTCGTCTACGGTGATGGGGGGTAAGGGGTCGTCAGGGTCTTCATCGGGAGGGAGGGTGGCCCTACGTTCGACCTCGCGATCCACCTTGGAAAGATGGACCGGGTCTACGGGTTGGGTGCTGGGAGTACATTGGGCTTCTAGACTGTCGGCTAGACATTCGGACTTTTCGTCGTCTTCAAAGGCCGGCCTTTGGTTTGGACGATTGAGAGGGGGAGTTGAAGCTACACAATCGGATTTTAGATTTCGTTGTCATTGCCAGAAGGCCAGATGGGATGGCTCTAAGTCGCTCAACATCTTGTCCCAGCGGGCTTCCCGAACCTCCCGTACACGTTTCTTTACAGCACGCTGTAGAGAACGCATATGGGCGCGGTTAGCTTCGCAGGGAAAAGAGTCGTAGGCACGGATGGACGCGTTCTTCTCCGTCAGCAGTTCACGCACATCGTCCGGCAGCTTCCAGCGGTGTTCGTCCACCGCTGGAACCTGCCGTGAACATTCGTTTACCACGGACTGTACGTGACTGGTGAGGGAGTCGATCGCGCCCAGCGTGTCGGCGATCGTAACGATATCGTCGGGGATGGAATCTAAGTGAACGGATGAGGAAGACTTGAGGCGCTCCTCTAGTTTTCCCCAGTCCGTGACAGTTTTGGTCGGGGCGGGTTGACCAGGATCCGGGGGACCACCCCGGGGACCTAGGTGAAGGACTACGGGGCGGTGATCGGAGTCTAGCTCTTCATGCGTCTCTATAGAGCGTAGACCGAGGTTTACATTCTTTAGAAGCGCTATGTCAAGGACATCAGGCTGATGGTTAGGGTTATGGGGGTAGTGAGTAGGACACATCGGGGCGATAACGTCGAATTCGAGCTCCGGGCTCAACTGTTCGAGGTTACGACCCGCGTGGTTGTTGGAGTTGCAGCTCCACGAGAGATGTTTGGCATTGAGGTCGCCCGCTATGATAACGGAACCTCCGCCGAGGTCAAAGAGGGCTTTAAGATCGCTCCGGAGTTGGATCTTATTACTGGAGGGAGGATTATACACCGAGACGATTGTGATCGGCTGGTGTCCTGTCATGCCTAGTCTGCATATGGAAGTTTCCAGGAATTGGAGACCAGGGGGAGGGTCTAAGGGAGTGCAGTACAGGGAACGTTTGTAGTAGATGAGAGTACCACCGCCCCTACTACGGGTCCTGTCGTTGCGAACTAATTTATAGTTTGCAATTCCAGGGTTCCTGTTGTGGGGCTTGAGAAACGTTTCCTGCACTAGGAAGATGTCAATTTGATGATCACGCAAAAAGATTGCGATCTCATCCCGTTGACCGTTAACGCTGTTAGCGTTGAAGAAGCCTAATTTAAGGGATCGGGGCTTAATTCTACAGCTTTCTGTATCCATTGGAATTTATTGGATGAGGAAAATGACTATGTCATCTAGTTCGCAGAGGACATTGATGCGAGCGATTGGATCGCCTTGAGAGGCGTTCCAAGCGGAGACTATGTTTTTCGCCCACTGCGTATTGCAGGAGGAGAGGGTTTGGATGAGGCTGGGGATCGTGTCCCTAAGGAGCACTTTAGTGGACGAGAGGGAAGTGGAGGGAGCAACCGCTGTCGGCGCTGGCCTGGGAGCGAGTGCGGAGGCGGGTGCGGGGATGGGTGTGGGGGCAGCCTGTGATGTTGGGGGACTACGTGCAGCCTGTGAAGCAGCTGGCACTATAGTGGGAGCGGGGATAGTGGAGCTCATCAGGCCGGGGATAGCCGAGATTGGGGGACTTGTGGTTCGTTGCTGTTGCTGGGGCAACTGGGTACTGGGCCTTAAGGCGGGGAACGACTGCTGATGGTTCAGCGCGTTCCATGGGGACGGCCTTTGGGGACTGAGGCGGGCGGGGAGTTGGGAAGAAAGAGGGGGAGCCGTGGAAGGACTCTCTCTTTGATGACGGGCGGCTGAGCGTTTAGCTAGGTTAGGGTTGCGCTGTTTTGGCGCTTTAGCGCACCCGCGATAATTCGCAGGGTGACCAGACTCGCCGCATAAAACGCAGCTGGGAGGCTCGAGACATAGGGACCTATCTTTAGGACGTTCACAGTCGCTAGTGCCGTGGTCGCCCAGGCACTTGACACACCTGGGTTTCGCGTAACAATTACGCTGTGAATGGCCATAAAGCTGGCAACGGTGACATTGACCAGGCGGACCGGACTTATTGGGGCGCTCGACGCTTATGCCAGACAGGTGGCACAAGGTCTTAATATTATAGACGGTCTTAGACTCGTCTGAAGGCTCGCATACTGCGAGGACCATGTCGTAGGGGGTGCCACCGCGGCCGCGGTGCATGCGGTGGACTTCCAAGACAGGAATGTTTTGCGACTTAAGGTCGCTAAGGATGGCGTCGGAGTCAATCTCCTTGGGGATGCCGCGGATAACGACTCTGATAAGTCGCTCATCGGGAAGGGCAAAGGTGTGGAATGACACGCTTTTTTCCCTTAACATACGCGTGAGATCGCGGAAGTCTTTTGACGTGGGGACCATGACTTTAATGCCCTGTTGGGTGGTGCGGGCACTAAGATAGTTGATCTTGCGATCAACACACATCTTGGACACATCGGTCCACTTCGCCTTGTCCTGAATGTACAGAGGCGGAGGAGAGGGCTCTTTCCTCGGAGCCGAGGTTTTCGAGCCGGTAACGAGACGGGGAGAGGAAGGACGACTGGCCTGCGGGGAGGTATCCGGGACGGGACTAAGGGAAGCAGCCGACGCGGGGGTCGCAACGGTTGTCTTGGGGGTTTTAGCCGGGACTTGGCTGGAGGAGGTCGCCTTATTTTTGCGGGCACGCTTTTTCCCCTTTCCGACTACGGTAGTGTAGCCTTCTGAGGAAGAGGAAGCCGACGAATAGGATTCGGACTCAATATCGGAATCGGGGACTAAGGGCTCTGACGTGTCCATTGATGACGTCATCTCTGGAGCATGTCGGAGGGACGGGGAAGGGGTGTGTAAATTAGCGGAAGGCGCAGCTGCGGAGTGCAGGTGCGAAATTTCCATTGTTTCCGGAGACAATGGACCGGGAGAGAAAGGCGGAAGCGATAAAAGGCTTGGAATGCCATTGTTCTCGTCGAACAATGGCTCTCCTTCGCTGAAATAATCAAAGTCGGTATCGCAGGTGGGCGATAACGGATTAGTAGTGTGCCTTATGGGCCCACTACTAGGAATACGAGCGCCATATTTAGCGAGAAATTCGGGGTCCTTTAAAAGTTCCCGGAAGAACGCTAACAACACAGCGTCAGACATCTCGGAAAAGATGCCTGAGCCGTGTGTAAAAAATGGGAATTAGGCTTAATAAAAACGCGGCGCGCACACGTACGCGACTATTTTTAGTAACGGCCTATAAGTCCTAATAATTTAATTTTTAAAAAACGCGATTCCCCGGGTGGATGAGCCCGGGGGTGTGTGAAAACCCTCCCTGTCGGGTATAGACAGGGAGGTTGAGTGCCTATTGGTGAGCCCTAAGCTTGTAATCCCGTCGCCAGTCTTATTGTGCGAACGGGTTCCTAAGTCTCTAGTGAGGTGCAATACTAGAGAGTGCTAGATGGGAGAGAACGGGGTTAGAGCTAGCGTCGACTAGGAGACCCCCCAAGGCCGGTGGTACTAGCTCCTTCCAATTTTCGCCTTGCCCTGAAGGGGCGCAGCTGGTGTATTGGGTCAACACCCACTCGGTTTCGTTAACACTGCAAAGTATCAGCCGAGGACCACGAAACTGTGGATTTTCCCTGAAGGGGCACACGCGTTTGACAAAGAAATAGGCGTTCAGCCACCGCCTTGAAAAAGGCAGCTTTTGAACTTATAGTCGTGAAGTGGAGAACACTACGGCGGGGCGTAGCGATATTCGTGAGCGAGCACGTCGAGAAAGTACGCAGCGCGAGTTGCGGCACGTCCGTCCTCAGCGAGCGTCGGAGCGCGAATGGTGAAATAAAGTTGTATTTTGAGTCGCTCTTTTAAAGTATGCGCGCAGCGTCGCGTCGCGTCGCGTCTCGGTGTGAGCTGACCCTAACTAACGTAGGCCATACAAATTTTTGTTCCGTGCGGGAATCGAAACCATGACCCGTAAAAAAGTCCTCAAAATTATAACACCCTTCTTTTTTTACTGCTAATATTCCAGACACGCTAAGTTGCCATTTATGCCGTCAGGAAGAAAGGAGCTGTAAATCTGGTGTAATCTTCGTCGTGAAACACATTAGAAACATAAATCTAGGTACCTGAATCTAGTACCTGAACTACGATCAAATTAGCGACAGCTCCTACAAATATTCGATTAGATAGAGTAAAGGAAAGAAGGCAAATAGGGAATAGTATATATTTACTTAACATGAAACGGGGTGCATGAAAAGAGCCTCCACGAGTGACGATACTTAAGTACGTCCGGCGTACCCTTTGCAGTCAGCCCCGCTACCAACCTTGGTGACTGACTAATCTTTTCACTACGGCATGAACTATTCGTGTATAGCTCGTGCCGACACGATAAAAGAAGACTTAACATGAAATCATCAACATCATACTGTCTCTCTGCTGGGCACGGACCTCTTCTCAGAATGAGAAGGGTCTATTTCTTGGCCCTCCACGCCAGCCTGGTGCAGACTAAACACATCATCGAGAACTGTTTGAAGCCCTCTCAGGTATGCAGGTTTCCTCGCGGTGTTTTCCTTCACCGTTAACGGTACATAAACGTAACGTAAAAAGCAAGTGATATCGTTAAAAGTTAGAGGTGCGGATCGAAGGCAAGCGTTCAAGCGCTAGGCTGTCACTGCTTCTCTAATACCAGCTTCCCACGGTGCGTGATGGCGCGCACCGCGACACACGAGCTCGTATCTACGCACCATGGGAAGAGACTCGTCCGTGGTAACGCGGACGCGTGCGGGGCGGTGCGCCGTATCCACATCACAGACCCTCATAATGTGGCTTCCTACGGTGCGTGATTTCACGGATGATACCACGAACACTCGGCGCGCGCTACCACGCACCGTGGGAAGCTAGCTTAATAAGGAATAACAATTAAAATTAATTGCTATTTCATACTTGCTTACTTCCCCTTAACCTTCGCTAAATAATAAAATATTATTTTCCCCTGTCTTCTGCTCGTAAATCGATTTTAAAATTCATTCCCCATTTACACTGCCGTTGAATGAAAAGAATAAACGACTCAACGTAAACAGAAAATTTCCTTACAAACGTTTGAATGCAGGTGGCGTGCGAAGTTCTCTTTACATTGTATTCTATTGCTTCGCTTTCGTAAAGTGGCGGACAGAAAAAGTGGCACGGATAAAAAAATATACTTTACTTTACTTTGCCTTGAGCTACATATAAGACAAGTAAGGACTGAGGTAATATTTACTGGATGATTATAACAATATGGGTACCTAGCAGCAGCCTTTAGAAAACGTCGAAAGTTCCAGATTAAAGACTCATAAATGCGTAACTAAATTTATGTCTGAATTGTGATCTATTTGCGGATGAGTGGAAGAATATACTGCCAGAAGCATTGTGAGGGATTTATGAAAGAGGTGTCTTTACACTATACAGACACAGAAAATATTTTAGAAATTGTTCAGTAACGTTAAGTTAGTTATCTATTAATACTCCGTAAGTAATTATTTTTGTATTCCTAGGTACTCTCATAACCTAATTTTTATTATTAGAAATGTTTAGTCTCGTAGTCAGTAGAAACATATTTTTATATGTCATACATAATATAATGTTTTTGTCTCTTTTATTATAATTAGTCGTAAAGTGATGGCCTGAAACACAGGTTTGAATAAACCTAGCTCGGGCTAGACGCTAGTTAGATATAAGCTCGTGTAAATATTTTCAGTATGTGTAAATTATTTACAATCTTAATAATCTAGATATAACTTTGGTATTATTGTAAGTATAGCATAAGACTTAATTATTAACTTGTGGTCTTATTTTGTAAATAAGTAAGTTATTATTAAAAACAAAATTATAATCATTCAGACGAAAGTGCTTGTTCACGTACAACTCGCGGGTGCGGGCGCGGTGGCGGGCGCGGTGGACTTGGCGAGTTCGTGTTCACATTGCCCGCCAGGCGTTTGCGCGAGTGTGACGTGTTATCAGAGGTTGTAAACATGGACGACGATCTTTTATTTTAATCGAAAATTCATTCCTGAAATGGGATTTCCTACCTCACACTGTAGTTACAAAATTAAAGCAGTTTAAAATACCTATAAATATGAATACTTTTTATTTACCTTCCATATCAAGAAATAATTCAACAATTTCTTTCCATAACTTATTAAGAACGTTTCTGTTCATATGGTAATGATGTTTGCTTTGCCAAATTGGAGTTCTTGCCTGAATAGCACTGATAAATTCTTCTGTATTAAACGACATGATGAAAAACGTACTATCATTTCCAGCGATAAGTTCAAACGGGTTGATCTTACCTGACGACGCGAGTTAATCGCGCGCTCCGCCGCTAGTTCGACGTGAACACTCGCAAACAACTTCATACTTCAACTTCGCGACCGCGCCCGCCACCGCGCCCGCGAGTTAACGTGAACAAGCACAAACACGTCCATTGCTGGACATAGGCCACCCTCAAGCATCGCCACATTGACCGGTCCCGTGCTTCTCGCATCCAGGATCGGATCCATCCTCCATCCATTCATCCATCGTTCCATTGTATTTTGTGTATCTTCTTCTATTCCTCTTCTTCTTCCTATCTTTAATTATTGTATCTCTCTTCAAATCACGGCTCATCTTCCGTGCGGAAGATGTCCGGTCCTTTGGAAGGCATACACGGGGACACAAGTCCAACGCGCAGAGGCCCCTTTGAGAACTTCAATCTAAAATGGGGTGGGGCACCAACCGGGGGGACTATCCACGACTGTACTATTGGAGTACAGTCATGGACCACCCCAGGTGGGTGCATGACTATTGTAAAATATGGTGAAAAATATCTGGTCTATGGGACGAGGTGTTAGGTGGACTGGATAACTTATATTGCCGGAAGAAAACGGCGTCTGCCTTTCAACATTTAAAATTGAAAAGTGTTGGCAGACGGTGACTCGCCAGCTCACTAGCTGGGCCCCCTGAAAAGCCGCCAGTACCTACGCGAAGGGGGCAACAAACGTGTGAGCGGTAAATTATTGTAATTATTAGACCGTTTTAATTAAAGTAAAAATAATTAACTGTTGTGCTAGTCGTTCGCAAATCAGTAATAAGTAGTAATCTTTATTTAATAAACTAACCTAACAATAAACTTCCATTTGGCACTAGCTTCCGCAAGCTGTATCGTGGAAGCTATGCGAACAGTTTAGACTCGAACGGAGAAACTTTAGCCTCAAACTAATAACCGATAAGATTAAGAAGAATTTTCTTAGAAACAACTTTGTCTGCGCTAAAATGGAAAAACACGACTAAGTAATACAGAGAAACAATTGCTTCATATAACAAGTTTAGCGATATTTCAGGTACTGTTAGATATTATTTTCGGATTTTCATATTGAATATGAAAACAACAAGTGAACAACAAACAAATATTATAACTTTTGCAACACTTTAATAACGTATTTTGTTTTGATATTTCTTTGGTAGGTATTATATTTAATCTGTTTTTGTTCTTATACAACGTGTAACATGACAGGAGTCCGAAATAATACTGTAAGGGCGTATGAGGTAGCCTATGTTCTTTGTTAGGAGATGTGGTTTCCGCACTTAGTCCTTTAAGTGGACCATTGTACGTGGGCCATGGCGGCTATCATTCCAGCCAGCCCACCTCTTTCCAGAAGCAGATTAGGGCTCTCAGTCCGCTCAGAACATTTGCGAGTGATTTCGGTGCGCCAAGGGTTGTTTCTCGTATTTGGGTGACCCCTGTGCATTCCAGGAGCACGTGTGCGACCGTCTCTTCGGCCCCCATACATGCTCTGCACAGAGGGCTATCCGTTATGCCTATCGTGTGGCAGTGTTTGTTTAGTGAGCAGTGCCCGGTTATCGTTCCAGTCACCATTCGCAGGCTGCTCCTGTCCAGGCGCAGCAGGCGCCTTGTCAATCTGCTATCCATGAGTGGCATGGCCTCCTTGGATTGCCTGCAGCCTGGGGCTGAAGTCCACCAGCTCTGTGCCTGTGTGTGAGTAAACTCCTGGAGCCATGAGGTAGCCTATAAACAATCATTAGTCGGATCCACACACACCAGACGATCCAACGCGCTCCACAGGAGCGTTTGGTGTGGACGTGCCTCGCGCGATCCAAACTTCGCGGCAGGGGGCCTACTCCCTAAGTCCGTCAACGAAGTTAGTCGCCCGTCCGAAAGTAGCCCGAAACGTAGGAGTAAACCAAACAAGTATCAAGTTCAACTTTTCGGACGGGCAAAAACACATCGGTAGTAGGGACAACTGTCAAATCGTGTTGTCATTCATTCTTAGTTCGGGCCCCAAAATAATCGTATGTCCGTAGGTGATAGGGAGTAGGAAACGCTCGTAACTAAGGCCGAAACCACGGACTTCGTGCTTAGGGAGTAGACCCCCAGGAGTGCACGCTTCTTGCCGCGAGCGATCCATTGGTTGCCGGTTTTTGGATTAAGCACGAAGGTGCCTCGATCTTTTGGCGTACGTGGCGTGGACTATTATGTGCGGAGCGCGCGATCAAACGCATGGTCTGTGATCAAAATATGGAATCCAATTATGGGTCGGTTTGAGCGTGTTAGAGCGGCGTGGGAGGATCACAAGAAAATTCAAGCCATCAGACGAATACGATCCATGATCCATGCTCCACGATCCCGGATCGCGGATCGCAAGATCGGCGATTAGTTTTCTATGGGCCAAGTTGCCTGAAATAAAGGATATTATTATATTCTTACATATATAATTAGTCTCTACGGTACTCAGAAACTATCTTTGTGACAAGTATGTTCTGTCAAAACCCGCGCAAATCCTTCACAAACTCTCCCAAAGTATTGAAGTGAAACATTACAACTTCCAGCGTATCCCCAACGTAGACAGGCGCGGTTGAAAAGTTTGCTATAATATAAATCATGTCGCTGTAATACTAACTTCTTCAGCATTAAGTCTAGCTTCCTCAATTTGTTATTAGAAACTATATTAATAATGTCGGTATAATCCTTAAGTGGACTAAAACTAGTTCGGCAGTTTCATCCAAAGTTTGTGTAGTGGAAACTCCTGAGCTGATTGTGCTAAAACCAAATATTTTGTTAAGCTCCAAATATTTGCTGATGTGATATTGCACCTGTATAACCAAAATATTGTGGCATCTATCACGCACGCCACATGGGAATACGCAGAATGTGGTGAGATCTAACACGCTACATGATTGTGAACTTCCTACATCGCGATATCATTAATACGCAGATAGTATAATTATACAAGTTTAGTCAGAAAGGGGGTACTAATCTGAAAGGGTGTTAAAGTACCCATACTACTGAGTAACTTTTGTTCTACCACTTCCCCCAAAACTCAATAGACTAAGAGAAATAGCTATTAAAAAATTACGAACATTAATGTAGGGAACAGCTGTTTTTTTTTTCGCGATTTCAGGTTTTGTCCCATAGTAAAAGTTGTTCATAATGATGAGTACAGAGACCCCTTAAGAGGTTGTGCCTTGTGCCCTTATTTATGTTACACCTTGTATTTAGATCTCGCTACATCCTAACGCTTCTTAGCTTATTTAACAGTGCCCTTTCTCATATAGCTACTCCACTGGGGAGAGGGGGGGAGGGGCTCCGCTTCAGAAGCCGCCCCGGGCCTCCGACCGGGTTAGTCCGCCACTGTCATCAATGATGCTCCTTCCATTCATTCATTAATTTTAATAGCTACTGAAACCACCTCTTGTGATACATGAAGTGGTAGACTTTACCTCAAAGCAACTTCAAATAACATTTCCAATCTATCAACATCACTACATACACACATCAAAAGTGTCTAGGGATCAAGCATTTTTATGCGGATTTCTTGAGATTGAGATGTGGCTTTGTAATAAATTTATGATTTTATAAATTTATATGGATCCTTTTTGGTGCATTTCATAATTTGAATCAGGAACTGTGAATCAAATTCGAGTAAAAGATGAAAATCAGCTGTCAATATTTTCCCTATAAAAACATACAACGCATTGAAGACATTATTAGTGCTACTGTTTCCCTACTACTGATTAAAACCAACGTTATTATGGAGCGGCGACGTCATTTAAGCAGGGAAGAAATGCTCAGAGCCGTGGGAATGATAGAAGCTGGTTCCCGGCAACGTACTGTGGCTTTAGCTCTGAATACAAGTCAGAGTGTTATCAGTCGACTTTGGACACGTTACCGAAGCACTGGTACCGTGGCTGAGCGCCATGGAGGACGGTATCGCTGCACCACACGGAGACAAGACCGATACATTCAAATCTTAACTCGAAGAGCTCCAACAATAACCGCCATGATGTTAGCCGTGAGGCTTCATCACTCTTCAGGGAACTTAATTAGCGACCAAACAGTCAGAAACCGCTTGCATGAAGTGAACCTTCATTCCCGAAGACCGCTACGGGTACCACCTATAGCAATGCACAATCGTAGGATTCGATATCAATGGGCTCTTGGACACAGAAATTGGGCAGAAGAACAATGGCGTTTCGTGTGCTTTTCTGATGAGTCTCGTTTTGGTATGAGACCGGATACAAGACGTATACGACACTGGAGAACCCCTGGACGCCAACAGCGATTAAAATCCTGCCAGGAAGTCCATCCTTATAGTGGTGGAACCATCATGGTATGGGCGGGTATTTGGATCGGCGGAAGAACTGAGTTGATTTGGATCAGAGGCAACCTCAACGCTCAAATTTATGCTGAGACGATTGTATCAGACGTCATCGTTCCTCTACAAGCGCAAATCGGTCCCTTATTTCAGTTAATGCATGATAATGCACGACCGCACACCGCAAGAGTTGTAAGACAGACTCTCGCCGCAGCTAACATCAATGTCCTGCCCTGGCCTGCTCAGTCGCCAGACTTGAACCCGATTGAGCATGCATGGGATATGCTACAGAGAAGAGCTCTGCCGAATATGGAGGGTATCCAGTCGCAAGAAGACCTTTTTTTGTTGTTGCAACGAACATGGGCGGCCATTCCACAGCGTGATTTGGATGAACTCATTTTGAGTATGCCAAACCGATGTTCTTGTGTTGTTAGTGTTCGCGGTAGAAACACGGATTATTAATTGTTTAAGTTACCCAATAAAATTTTAAAGAAAACTGTTATTTCAGTCTTTTTTTCGAACTTTTGTGTTAGTGGTTCAAATGTCAAAAATCCCTTTATTAGGAAAATGGCAAATTTCTTTATTAATGCAAAGGTGACTTGGTTTATCGTTACTGTGACAAACGAAAACACTTTATTTGATGAATCCTTAAAGAAAATTTTAATTAATATCAATCAGGAGAAAAGTTATTGCAAAAATATATGTTGATCCCTAGACACTTTTGATGTGTGTAGTATAAAACAAAATCGCTTCCCGCTGTCTGTCCCTATATAAGCTTAGATCTTTAAAACTACGCAACGGATTTTGATGCGGTTTTTTTTAATAGATAAAGTGATTCAAGAGGAAGGTTTTAAGCTATAAAACGTACACGTGCGAAGCCGGGGCGGGTCGCTAGTTATAAGAGAATCTCATCATTACACCTACACTTATTTGTTTACCAGCAAATATTTGTTTAGTTACCACATAAAGTTCTAAAACTCCGAGGGAAAGTGCTTACGTACGTACATTATGAATATGCTGACACATCTTCTTTACATTATTTAGCATGGAAATGTATTCGTTACTGAGAGGAACTTCTTCGTAACTGTTACCTTACATATCAATTTTATTTATATGCTCCTCATGACTGTAGGTATGGGAGGAATAAACAACATCTGCGATTGGTTTTTTTCTTGGCTGACACATAGTTTGTCCACTAATATAAGTTACCGTTATTAGGCAGTTGTCGGTGTCAGTCTACTCGAATGAAGATTGCCAATGTAACTAGTATATCCAAGGTTAGTCGGAAACGAGGTAATAATCCGCCTCTTAAAGTATCACTGATGACCATCATCATCTGCCTAGCCTTTTTCCCAACTATGTTGGGGTCGGCTTCCAGTCGAACCGGAGTATTTTACATGGAGCGACTGCCTATCAGACCTCCACAACCCAGTAACTGGGTAATACGATACTCTTGGTAAGACTGGTTGTCAGATTTCTGGCTTCTGACCAACAGTAACGACTGTCAAAGATCTACAAATGACAGCCGGGACCAACGGCCTAACGTGCTTTCCGAGGCACGGAGGAAACTCGCTATGGTAAATGGTCACCCATCCACAGACCAACCTCGGCAAGCGTGGCTTAACCCGGAAGATCGGTCTATGCGGCTGTAATTATTTAGCCACGAGCTCCTCAAAGTATCACTGATGACCAGTGATCGAAAAAGTGTGAGCTAATTTACCTAAACTTCAAAGAACAGAGACAAAAACTGGAGACTTCCTTACGACAGCATTTTTTTTCGGGAGAATTTTCTCGGAGATTTTCTTTCATTTGTTTTCAAAAAATAAAAGACAATCTCCTTTTTTGAAAACAATACACAATCTCTTTTCAAAAACAATGAAAAACGTGTCATCTGGTTTTGTGACAATTTTGGGAAACAAAAATAGGAAACGAATTTAATTGTTTTCTGTACGATTAACATTAACATTAAATGTACTTTAGTGATATCCCGAAACCCGGAATAATTTTCACGAAAAATAATGTTGTCGTAAGGAAGTCTCCAGTTTTTGTCTCTGTTCTTTGAAGTTTAGGTAAATTAGCTCACCTTTTTCCGATCACTGCCGATGACTGTTTCAAAGCAAGTGTTAAAATTTCAAAATACGATAATTAATTATTATTTTTTATTTGCTTTAAAAATGATTTATATTTAGTTTTTTCAAAAAATCTTCATCCCTTCTTCGGTTACGAATTCAAAAAATGGAGCTTCTAATACTTGACCCCAAATATGACCAAAAATACAAACACAGCTGATCATAGCTGAAGATAGATAGATTTTAGCGTATTTTTTATGAAATCTTTGAACAGCAATTTCCCTTCAACTATCGACTTTTGGGGTAACTTGCAGAACAAAAGCTATTCATTATTATGGTTACTTTAGTACCCTTTCGGATTAGTACCCCCTTTACGACTAAACTTGTATAGTAGAATACAATGTCTCGCAAATATTCCTTGACGCAGTAAGAGAAGCTTGGCACGTATTGTGGGTAATTTGAAAGTTTACCAACCAACGTGACATTTCGATGTAACCAACTCATCACCAATAAGCTAGCATACAATACGTCTATCTCGGGTAAGTAATATAAGATATAGGTACTTAATTACAAAATCTCTAATATTTAGAAGATATCCCAATTAGAATATGCTACTATAGTACGGAATCCTATGTATGCTGTTCATTCGCAACGTCTCGAGAACATCCAGCGAGCGTTCACAAGACATATTGCTTACGTGTCCCCAGGAATATCCCACAGATGTCCATATGAACAGCGCTTAGCTTTCTTTCATATTGAGTCGCTTCGAAACCGTCGCACTGTCCATGACTTGGTTTTTCTCTTTAAGGTTGTCAATAGTCAAATTGATTGTGAACAGTTGCTAGAACGTGTCATGTTGTCGGTCCCGTTCAATATTCCTAGACAGCCAATTTCTAGACTGTTCCAACCGCCGTCCTGCAGAAGTAACATTGAGAGACACTCACCAGTGTCTAGGATGTGTGTTCAATACAATGAACTTAATTCAAAGCTGCCCGACTTGGATGTGTTCTTTAGTTCCCTACCGAGGTTCAGAAGCCTGTTGTATTCCCATCTGAACAGACATTTAAACTGTCATAAGTAGTAGTTTCGTTAATTAATTGATTTTACTGTTTGTTAATTTTATGTTACATTTTATTTTTATTTTATATAACTTGTACGATGCTTGATTGTTTTCATGCGAATGCTGTGTACACCTGTAATTGGTATTTACATAGGAACCATAACCAATATACTTTTATTATTTAAATGTAAAATGTATGTACTGTTGGTGTACCTATTTATAAATAAATAAAAGATATAACAACTGAATCAATAATTTTATTTGATATAACGATCAGTAAATATAATAAATTTAGATATAATTTTAAAATAACTATTTTTATAAGCTTATCATACATTGAATATAAAATCGTTTTGTGTACCATTCAAATTACATAAATCTTTCTAATACACTAAATCAACAAAATCAGTTCTAATTTAACCCAACCTAATCCATTTTGTCAGGGTGTCCTACCTACTACCAACCTAGTAACTGGAACCAACCATCATGGCACTCTCGCTTCGCTCGCTCGGCTCGCGCATGATTGGTCACAGTTTTAACCTAACCTGACCCATCTAGTCGGGGTGCCCTAATCTAGTTACTCCGACCGATTTGGATATAAACATGCAATGAGTAACATTAGTTCAAAAGAGTTTTATTTTAAATGATTTCCGATCAGATGAACGTTATATCCAATAATATTGGACGAAATGAGTATTCGAGTATATGTATGTTATATGTCGGGTGTAAAAAGACCCTTGACAATAACGAAAACCACATATTCTACCCATCATTGGAATCATTTTTTTCTACCAGACCATACCTGGGAAACCATTGATTTTGGAGATATTGAAGGTCAAAGTTAACATTTTTTTTTTAGTTTTTTCCAAAAACGTATTCTAAGTGATAATACTAAACTTTCTTCCAAACAACCTTATCAAAATTTTCAATTTTTCCTCACAAATTACGCATTTGAAGTTACAAAAACGCAACAAATATCAAACGCACACGACCGCCTTGGCTCAGCTGTGTGGCCGCTGCACGCATGCAAACGCGCGGCATCGCCACTACCACACATTGCGCGCTATAAAAAAAGCATTTTTTTTATGTCAAAAAATAAAAGTCGTTTCCCAGCAATTATTTTTGGTCAATGTAGTGTAGTTTGATGTACAGAATGCGTAGATTTCGGCTATGTGATGGGTCTTTTTACACCCTGTATAATGAAATTATATCAACTGTTGGTATATCTCACGTTCATTATATCTCGTGAATGTTATTGAAATGAAAATATGTCAAATATTTTTATAAGATATGAGACGCACTCGTCTATCTCTTAGTAACCTTTATTGTAGAATTTCTTCATTTTTCTTTCCTCTAAGATAATTGAGGACGCAATCTGTCTTCCGAAAATATTCCAATCACGCTTCTAAATTTGTACCGTCAAAGTTATATCTGTTGTAATTTGTAATCATATTTCACAAAGATTGTTCGACAAAATAATTCGAGTATGAACATCTCCATTACCCAGAACAGACGCAGGCGTTAACATTTTATTACAAATTTCTTTTTGAATGTGAAATCAATATGAGAAATTGGAAGCTTTACGGCTCAATTCACAATTTACTTTGTCCTGGGCGAGCGACAAAGGCAGCGCGACGCGTTGCTACACAATGTAGAATAGCAAACTTCAAGCCCACAAATGTTCACTACTGATGGATCGATATAATAAATTGTGATGTCGGTCGGGTATATTACCACTTAGGGATGGCGGAAGTGAAAAAAAATATCGATATATCGATGTATCGATATTTATTAAAATATCAATATCGACCTCGATATTTCGAGGAAAAAATATCGATATATCGGTCAAATTTTCAGAGATTTTCGGTTTTAAAATAATAATGTATTTAGTTCAGTCTGGCTCAATAATAGGTAATAGTTTTTTTTATAAAAAGTGCACATTATTTTAATGTATGAGAATCTTAATAAAAACGAAAGTAATTCAATCATTATTCCTTTTTATTAGGCAAAATCGATCCTTCATTCAGTACGTCCGGCGCACCCTGAGCAGTCAGGCCCGCTACCAACCTTGCTATAATAACTATCTAATCTTTTCACCACAGCATGAGCTATTTTTGTATAGCTCGTGCTGACACGAGAGAAGAAGAAGATTTATTAGGAACCGCTAGATTCATGGCAGAAACTATTCTCTCTGAAGGCACAGAGGAAGCCGTAGGTGTCAATTATTCAAGTGTCAGATTCGAAAGAACTGGGGTAAATTGTCTCGTGTCTATCCAAAATTTTATCGGGTTTTCCTTACGGGATAGATTTGGAGCATCTAGGAATTGCTTCAACGCGTCCGGCATTCTGTTACTTTGAGAGGCTAAATTAGCTGCATTGTTACTGGCTGCAGCAGCTAGTGCTAGTCAAAGACAACACAGTTCCTTTTTTCCGTTCGTTCTTATCTTTTACGGCTTTGAATTCTGCAAAATATTCTAGTAATAAATTAAATTTGTAAAAAAAATATCGTTTTTGATACGATTTCGATATTGAATATTTTGTATCGATATATCGATGTATCGAATTAAAATATATCGGCTAAAAATATCGAAATCTCGAATAAAAAATATCGATATTTCGATATATCGATATTTTTTCAACAAGCCTATTACCACTAGCTTTTGCCCGCAGCTCTGCTTGCGTGAAATTTTGAGCCCTCGTTAAGCCCCTTGTTAGGTGCAGTTAAAAAATCAAAAAAATCTTTCATCCCATATTTCATCACCTACGGGTAGAATTTCCAAAAACCCTCAAACACATGTGTATTTATTTCTCACTAAGAGCCTACATTTTTAATTCCATGCTTCTTACTTCAAAAGTAACAGATTTCTCATACAAACATTCAACACTTATTTCACCCCCTTAGGGGTTGAATTTTTAAAAACGCTGAAATACGTGTTACTTTATTTCTAACCAGAAACCTCAATATTTAATTTCATGCGTCTTACTTCAAAAATGACGAACTTACATACAAACTTAAATCCCGTATTTCACCCCATTAGGCGTTGAATTTCGAAAAATCACTTCTTAGTGAATGTCTACGTTACAAAAAGAACCTACTGTCAAAATTTCAAGTTTCTAACCCCAGCGGTTTAGGCTGTGCGTTGATAGATCAGTCAGTCAGCTTCTCGTTTTATATTTATAGATAATCACCACTCCTATCTTAATAAAATGGCGATTCATAAATTAAACAACAAATAATATTGGTTAGCACATAGAATGACGCTGGCCATCTCCTTGCCAATTTATGACTAAAGACCTCAGTTGCCTTTTACTAGACGCATGGAAAGAGGAAGAGGCTGGACATACATATTATATCGTGCATGGTAAAGTGTCTCCACCCTTGTCTCGAGTTATTCCCAACAAATCACGGGTTTCGTTGGTAGTTGCATCGGATCACACAAAAGTTTCCGATCTGATCACGTGATTGGATGCAACTACAAAATATTACAATTATATTGCCAACGAATCACGCATTACAGACCCACCATACCCCTAGCCATACCCCTGGTGGTACGGTGGGTACTATCAATTAAAACTATACCACCGACTAATAGTGTTGTCAATATCTACCATCTACGAACTGTTAAAAATACTTCTTTTCTTTTTCGTAAAGAAAAAACTTATTTACTATTTAACAGATCTACGGTAGAACTAATGGGATTTTTTTTTCTCACTAGTACTACGATATTAGGTGTAACAAAATAGTAGAACTATTGGGATTCTCTATTCCCACTTGTTCTACTGAACAGTTCTACGGTAGAACTAATGGGAATTTTTTTTCTCACTAGTACTACCATATTAGGTATAACATAATAGTAGAACTATTGGGATTCTCTATTCCCAGTCATGTTCTACCGAACAGTTCCACCGTAGATCTAATGGGAGTTTTTGCAACTAGTGGGAGTCTCTATTCCCACTTGTTCTACCTGTTCCATCGGAATTATTCCACTTTGCCCCACCAGCCGCTACACTGGTGGGGCAAAGTGGAATAATTCTAATTTTGGAGTGGAATTTGCCCCACCAAATTTAATTTTAGTGGGGCAGGGTTGGCGCTGGAATTTGTGTAAGTAAGTATGCTGTATTTTTTTTTTGGAAAGTAATGTATATCCAAGTAAAATGTAAACTTGTGACTTAGTACATAGGTAGTGTTTTTAAATAAAAGTACAAAAATAATTGTTTGAATTTTTTTATTTACTTTTTTTTTCTGGAAGGAAAGTAGGAAGTACTTAAAGGTAAAATTTTAAAGCGTGTAGGTACTTCAACCATTAGTGAGCTAAGTAGTGTCGCATAAGCAGCTACTTCCAGTTCATTTCTGTTTTCCTGGTAGTTATAGGTATAGAACATGACAGTTATAGGTAAGATAAAGGACAGTTTTAATTTAGACTTCTATCGATATATTTTGTATATTTCTGTCATCCTGGTACTTTTCAAAACAACAAATGATTCAATTTCAAACAAAGCCTGTATTTTTACCATTATTGAGCTAAGTAGTAAGTTGCTTTTAAGCACCTAGCTCCAGTTCATTTCTGCTTTCCTGGTAGTTTTAATAAATAAATAGTTTTAAAACGTCTATCGATTTCATTTATTACGTATCCTTTCACTAATACGAGTATAATAAGGTCACTCATTATGATAAATACTAAAAAATAATTACGCACACAGCACATAATTTTCATGTGTGTCCTTCACTATGGTGGTATAGTTTGAAAAAATAAAATTCCCATCGTACCACCAGGGGTATGGTCAGGGGCCCACGGTACCACCAGAGGTATGGCCAGGGGTATGGTGGGTCCGTAACGGAATCACGTGATCCGTTACAACTGCTTTATCAAGTAACTTTTTCCTAACCTCTTTTTTCCTAGCCCGTTTCCTCGCGCCTCTTGTGGGGCGCTGAGATGACTTTGGACCCAACCGCTCGTGATTCATCTAAATTGAAGTATTAAAATTAGTTTCGCTTATTTCCAAATGTTCTGAAAAAATTAACTATGGTCCTATTATTGTCATAGTAAATATTCCTAAATAGTATTATTTTGTAGTTGCATTCAATCATGTCATCCGATAGGAAACTTTTGTGTGATCCGATGCAACTAGCAACGAATCTCGTCATTCGTTGATGATAACTCCTTGTCTCGGTGTGTCCTTTACGCATCGCGTCGCTTCGTATCACTTTGTGTCGCTTGCTGGGACGTGGCCTGACGCGTTAATACAATCATTCTTGTAATTTATCTTCGCGTCTCCTACGTTATTGATTCTCTAAGTACTGTGTACTTTATCGGGAATTCTTTATGGCATGAGGTTAGTGAGTGCTGTGTAACACATTTATCTAAATCGGACGGTAAAATTGGAGAAGATTTGGTTTATTCTTTTTTTCCTACTATGTTTATGTATACTATATAGGACTGCCTCGTTGGTCTAGTGGTCGCAAGCGCGACTGCTGAGCGTGAGGTCTTGGGTTCGATCCCCAGGTCGGCAAAGTGTTATCGGGTTTTTCCGTGTGGAATTTCTCAGTAGCAGCTCGGAGTCTGGATTTGTGCCCGGTTGATGGCAATAGGCTCGCCCCCTATTACTTAGGACTTAAAACATCACGGCGAAACGTGGGTGTACTATACACCTCTGCCAACCCTTCGGAGAATAAGGCGTGAAGTTTATGTTTATGTATACAAGGTTAGTCAGAAAGGGGGTACTAATCCAAAAGGGTGTTAAAGTACCCATAATAATGCGTAACTTTTTTTCTACCACTTACCCCAAAAGTCAATAGTTTATAAGAGAAATAGCTGTTCAAAATTGACATAACAAATATACTAAAATTCTAATATGCTCAGCTATGATCACGTATGTTGACATTTTAGGTCATATTTGGGGTCACGAATTAGAAGCTTCATTTTCTGAATTTTAGGTCATATTTGGGGTCACGAATTAGAAGCTTCATTTTCTGAATTCGTAACTAAAGTAGGGACGAAGAATTTTTGAAAAATCTAAAATAAAAAATTATCGAATTTTGAAATTTTAACACCTGGTTTAAAACCGGCATCAGTGATAATTGAAGTGGTCTGCGGATTAGTACCCCCTTTCCGACTAACCTTGTATATTGACTAATACAAACAAGTGCCTCCATCGTGCGAGAATGGTGCATAATATATGTTTCTGTTTTAAAACCAAGTCCGTATATTCTTGTTTCCTCTTTGCTATGACTGTACTTCCAGTGTGAGCACCTACCCGTGTATGCTTTTAACATAAAACCCTGCAAAATATCAAGAAGCTTTTAACACCTGACGCAATTAAATGTATGCCAGTACAGAAATTCAAAACTATCCTACACCAGCTGCTGCTTAAAAAATGCAATTACACATTATACGAGTTTCTAAATGACAATTTTAATTAATCGGAACTGCAAAAATTGAATTACCTTAATTTTTTTTTTTAATTTAACTTATTTAATTTACCAATTTTTAATAAATACAATATATTTTCTTTATAATTAATAAATTTTTAATAACTTATTTGTATGTCATTGTTGACAAAGCATAGCGCACTCAATATTATTTTTAAGATCTTTAAAATGTAAATACCTATGTTTGACAAATAAACGATTTCTGATTCTGATTCTGAACACTCATTTTATGAGACTTCATCGTTGGTCTAGTGGTCGCAAGCGCTGCTGCTGGGCGTGAGGTCCCCAGGTCGGACAATGCGTTATTGGGTTTTTCCGTGTTGAATTTCTCAGTAGCCTGGAGTCTGGATTTGTGCCCGGTTAATTGCAATAGGCTTGCTCCCTATTACATGGTACTTTATTACTACTTTATTAATTAATATTGTAATAATGCCTTAAATTGTGAGTGTGAGCATTATACCTACAGTTTTAATACTTTCAGTATTTTCATAACTGTCTGGCGGTTTGAGTATTGTGTGGCCTACTTTCATGGTCCTGGCTGGTAGTAATGTTATGCGTCGGGTCGTTGAGCTCCCTAAGATAGGGTGGAGCTACACGATGGCTGATGCATGCGTGCCATCTGTTGGGACAGGTCCTCTCAAACTGCTCTGGAACTTTCCTCAAAAGGCCAGTCCAGGCATTGCACTGCATTGTGAGGACACAAATATTTGCTACAGAAAATATGTTTGGACTTTAAAAGAGACTTTGACCCCTGAGTTTGTTTCGGCCTTTCTTCTCAGAGGTAGTCAGATAGGAAACGCCGACGACATCTAGCTTTAAAAAAAACAAACCGACATGTAAAAGTGATTTTTAAATATCCAATTTGCAGAATAAACGATTTCATTTCATTTAATTACTTAAAACCTCGAGCACGGTAATTATAGACACAACAGATAAGACAATTAAGTGTCGTCCTGGGACGACGGGCGATACGCAACCGGTTAAAAACACCGTTTTTTTCATTTGGACTGCTGTAGATGGTCCTAGGGAACCGTTTCAACGCAACCGGGCAGTTATTGGCGAGACCTGAAGGGTCTCCAGCCAATGGGGGGAAAGTAAAATACTTAACCTAAGCTAACTACTTGCACTACACTAACATCATGACTACCTGCAACAACAGCACTAAGGGCGACCCCTAGTGGGACTCGGACCTCGGCTTAGGGCGTTGCTGTTGGGGACTTAGGGGGGGGGAGACAGCTTGATGAGGGCTGAATTATCTGTGTGACTGCGGAGTCTGAAGAGACGACCGGCTCTACGACGGGAGAGCTGGTGGATCGTGACCGGAAACATAACGGTGAAATGAGGATGTACGATACACCTGTGTCCAACTCTTCGAGGAATGCAGGCGTGATGTTATGTGTCTAAGGAGATTAGCATGGTCGATTTTATTATACTTACTCTTTTATTATTAAACCGATATTACTGACGGTTCGAGTTTAAGTGCTAAACTTTATATTGAACATTAAACGACCTACACTTGATCGTCCGAACACGTTAAAATATAATAACGATCCCAAGTCTAGGTCATTTATTTTGCACGCCAGTCTAATTGTGTACATATTGAATGATATAAGTCTAAGTAGGAACAATTGCGCAATTAGTAATTTAATATCTTTAACAATATAAATGTAAGTTATATTAATAGATGCCCACCTTCAAATGATCTCAGTGAAAGAAGAAATCATGACCTATACTGAAATATACATGGAAAAGCTGGAGAGGCATCCAAATGAACTGGCTGCTGGGCTAACAACGCGCACCTATCAAACCAAACACAGTTTGTTTGTACACCCTTTTGAGTAGTATAAATATAAAGGCATTTGGTTAACCGGGTCTACCTTTTATAGCAGAACTTTTTACGTCATAATATTGTTTTGCATAACAACGGATAGCATAAACTTCATTTCGCAGAAAATCATTTCGCATACACTCAGTTGTCATACATTCAAAACTCATAATTTTGTTAGTCAGAATCATCTTTAGGCATAATGTTTATATCCATAATAATTAAAAAGCAGAAACATCATATCGCAGAAAATTCACAGTCAGAATCGTCTTTTGGCATACATTACATTTTTTTGGATTAGTTTGACCTAAATTGTCTATAAATTTTGTTTTATTTATTATTACAAAACAGTTGATTGTGAAAATAAGTTGTTTTTAGTTCCTTGTAAGAAGCATTCAAACATGCAAACAAGAATACACCATGATATTACTACTAATATCAAAACGCTAACCTAAATGCTAATTACAAAAATATTGTCGGCTTGGATGCATGTAGCATGCAAACAGGCACACAACATGCAAGCAGGCATGCAACATGCAGCATGCATGCAGCATGCATGTAGCATGCAAGCAGGCATGCAACATGCAGCATGCATGCAGCATGCAAGCAGGCATGCAACATGCAGCAAGCATTGTTTCTGTCACGGCTCCGGCGCTGCGGGGTTTGGGCGGCGCCACGCGAGCTTATCGTCACAGATGGTTTTAACGCTCACCACCTGCTCCTCAGCTCGCGGGCCGCCCTACCCCTCCGCGCCTACGCGGGTTTAAAATACACTCTAGGGGTAGGGCAGACAAGACTGCGTAAAGTCGGTTTCGCAGCGATTCGTTTCTGTCACAAAATTTTGCAGCACAACGTATTGACGTTTTATGACACAAAGGAGAATGCCCATGGACAGTACTCTTGAGAAATGTCTTGTGTCTCAAAAATTTTAACAGCATGAAATATCGAAAATAAAAATATTTTTTTTAAATAAGACTTAATTATTATTTATAATGGGATATTTTTTTGAAAAATAATTAGTACTTTTAAGTTTCCGGCTATAAAGTACGCCATTTTTTATATGGCCTGTCAATACTATAGAAGCAATACGTACTCAAGGAGTACTTATTACTTCTATGTATGTACTACGTAGTCAATGCTAGGGATCATTGACCATTTTTTCTATTGCGTTTAATGTGCCTACCTACCCACTTATAATAAAATGATATCGATTCTGTATTAAATAAAATAAAATAAATTATTGCGTATCAAGTTAAATAACTGTTTAAGTTAAATCGATCAAAAATCAAATGTATTAGAATCAGCACAGTTACAACCTTTTTTCAATTTTTCATTGTCATTGACAATGAAAAATTGAAAAAAGGTGACAATGAATTCACAATTTGTCAATTCATGTCAATTCAACTGTCAACCAGTATTTTTTTTTTGCTGGTTTTGGTACGTTGTTCGTCGAGTTTGGGCCTTACTGCTGCTAACCCATTGAAAATATTACTAAAGACAGGAGTTTATGTGTTGTTATATACATTGATCATGATGAGTGTGACTGTGGAGCGATGTCTCAACTGCTCTTTGAGATTAACGCCACATAAGCGTAGACTCATGTTGTCCGATTTCCGAATATATTTCATGAACATTTTACGAGTTTGGATCTCACCAACGCCGGTAAGATTAAAATTGTCTTTTCATCGTAGTATGATCTTTTTACTTGGGAACTGTGCTTTTATGTTTCTGTACCATGTAAAAAATCTTAGTGGACAAAAGTACAGTCCATGTTTGTGTGTTAGTTCTTCACCTCACCGGTTGGATTACCGGATTTTAATATAACTTAGGTAGGTACCTACTATTGTGTCCGTAATAACCAACTTAATAATGAATAGTTTATTTCAATCAGTAAAGTGTATTCTGAGAAATAGCTACCTCTAAATATTAATTGTATGTAGTTTCGTATAAGATTACGAGTTACACAGAATTATAAATACTTTTTTTTTCAGGTCTGAACTGAAGGCATATTAGTCATGAGTGTTTTACACTGTTGCAAAATGCACTCGCATCCCAAGGATAGTTGACACCTGCAGTAGGACACCAGGCTGTCTGTTATAGCAGTGGGATTTCCATACTGAGATCAAGAACTCACCGAGTGCCATTAGACTGCCCACAAAGAAACAGCTTTTTTCAATTAATTTGTGGTCAAACATAACCTCAAAACAGTAATTTCGTTTTTGTAAATATCTCGGAAATGCCATTGTAGTTTGTGTTGAATTTTTTAAGGAAGTATTTAGACATGTCCTCGAGTATTTTAAAGATGATTTGATGAAGACACAAAAATGTTGAATTGAGTACTTTTGTCCATAGTGCCGTGGGCATTCTCCTTTAATTTAATAATGAAAATGCTACCAATACATGCTATATTTAGAACATTCTATGTCACTTTTGCACACCATTCGATTTTAAATACATTGCACGTAGGTTATCTAACCATTCGACAGCATAAATTTACTTTATTTAAATTATCAGTTTTATTCCATATATTATAAGTTTTTGATGTTTTGAACACTAATTTTTACAAGAAGATACTTACATCTATTTTAATTTTTGATGTTCAAATATGCACCCATACCAAATAATCGTATCTCTAAATAAATGTTATGCTAAACAAAATTATGCATAATATTAATTATGGCAAAGGTAATTATGCGAAACAAAATTCTGCCAAGATAAAAGTATGCCATTGTAAATTCGGACACGTAAATATTCTGCCAAACAAAAGTTATGCTAAATAATTTTTATGCCTTAAAAATATTCGATTAAATAAGATTATGCCATGTGAGTTATGCCAAATAAAAATCGGAGTATCAAGATTCTGCCAAATAGAAGGAACCCATCGGTGTTACGTCAAGTCGACATTAACCGCTGTCATCTGATAGATGTCATTCGTCCAGGAATCAATTAAGTTTGTTGTCGTCAAGCCAATTCTCTCGACGCGCCGTCAAATACATGCTACACCTATGAAGGAGGGTAAGGGGAGAACGGTAAACAACATCTGAACCGACCCAACTGTCAACCTCACCTGCACGCGCCGGATGGCGACGCTGGCAAATGTGCTGGCGTGGTGCCCTATGCTAGACAACAGACGAGGCTATGGCGGCCGAACCAGTGGCGGCATAGCTACTAAAACTCCCAGATACATGAGATAGCTCTGGAAGGGGCTATCACAAGCCCAGGGTACTAAATACATCCTAAAAGAGTGTTTTTCCCCTCCACCACCACATTTATACCTCGTTCCTCTCTTCACGCTTCCTCACCCGAAACTCACCATCCACTCTAGACCCTCATCCCTCCTTTTCCCATTTCTCCCCCCCCTTCCAACATCCTATCCACTTCTAACCGTGACCCTCTTGTGACTGGGTGGTTGCGGGCTCGTTCACCACAATAATGGATGGTGACGAGTAGGAGTAAACCGTCACCTGCGCTAGGACCTGCGCAGTTGAGCGCCGTGAGCGGGGATGAAGGAATCCTGGGGGGTTGAGCCGATCGGCACTGGCGGTAATGTGTCCGAGAGGCAACACGCCCCCTTTGGTCTGGATTTCAAGCGAAACGGTGGCCCTACTCACTAGCCAGATGTAGGGAAATGGTCATGGTGTCCCGTCAGAGGGCCACAGGCGAGGTGCGTGAGGTCCGCTGAGGTCGTTCTTGGACGACTGAAGCGGTGGGCAAAGGTCATGCTGACGGTGCAAGTGAGGGTTGATCAGTTCGTTTTGGGGAGGCCTTTTCGGCCCCATACGCCAACCCGATCGAGTGCCCGATGTCGCGCTGTAAGCCAGCCTCGCGCCCCTATATCTCTTTGGTAGTCCTAACGTCCGAAATTTTAAAGTAAGACGTTCCCAGTTGCGGGCTCCATGGAGGGTGGGAAGCCAAAGAGATGAATCTTAAAAAACTTAAACTATGGATTTAACAAGGCCAAATAAAAACATAAACACAGGAGCGGAGTCGGTGAAAACCGGCGAAGCCCCCAAACAGAGCGCAACAAGCGCTCCCTTTTCCCAAACTGGAAGCTTAGCGGCTAACGCTGCGAGCACCAATGCGGGTGCTGGTCCGGCTGTGGCGAAAACCGCAGCCACGACCCAATCCAAGTCCCATCCTAAACAAAGGACTACGGCGCTGAGTGGGACCAGTACCGATCCTTCTCAACACATGGCGAAGACCTCGTCGCTGAGTAAAACCAGCACTGGTCCTAGCCCCCCAACACAGACCTCGACGCTGGGTAAAACTGGCACCGATCCCGTCCTAACACATCCTCCTCCGGCGGCTCCTCAAGCCACCTCCTTCCGGATGGCCGTCTCCGGTCAAACGGAAACGGACATCCGCATGGAGGACGCTTTCACGAGCGCCTGGCAAGTCCACAAAGGCAAGGGCAAGGGTAAACGTACTCAACAAACCCTTTGCCCTTGCACAAAACACTCGGTTCCACCTCCGACTGGCAACCAGGACACAAAGAAAAGGAGGAAACGGAAGACTAATAAGGAGCGTCGCCTGGACCGCAAGCGGGCAGGCAACGCCCCCCCCACAGCTACACAAACAACTGCTGCCGGGCCGGCTAACCCGCCTAGCAGCCTTCCCAGGTTCGCTGCTGGAAAGCGGTCGCAGGCCGAGGTTGGCGCAAGTCGACCAAAGCCGTGTGTACCGCCAACCAGTGTAACGGGGGAGCCGGCTCAGCAGCAGCAACCAAATAGGAAGCAGCGAACCGCCTGGAAGGGTCAGGCTGCGGCCAAGCGGGCTCTCAATGAGACGATGTCGCCTCGTGGGGAGCGCAAGCGGCCGCGGCTTGATCAATCCAAGCGGGACGCCAATAGAAGCTACGCCCAAGCTGCCAGCACGCCTCTGTGGGTCGCGATCACCTGCGACCGCACAGGGCACATCAGCAAGGCGCTCTCCGACCAGGTACTCGCTGCAGTCCAGAAACAAATTATCAGCGAGTCCTGGTCTCCCAAACAAGACCAACCCGCGCCAACATTCGACGCCAAGCCGGTGTATGCCGAGGGCGTCCTCAAGCTGTGGTGCAAAAACGACCACACCTTAGCCTGGCTAAAGAAGACTGTCTCTGGCTTGGCTCTCCCGGCTGATGTCTCGTTAGTCGTTAGAAGCCAGTCAGAGATATCAAGACGAGCACGCTGCGGGATACTGATTCCGGACGAGCAGGGAGTGCTAGAGGAGCCGACCAACATTGGCCGCGCCCTAGCCTATCAAAACCCGTCGCTCGAGATCGAAAGGTGGGTGCTCATTAAGGCAGAGAAGCAGACCGCGGCATGGTTTGTGGTGGTCGGTGTTCCTGAGGACCAAATTCGGACCCTGATGGAAGCCGGTCGCCGCCTCTCATTTGGTTTAGGGACGGTGTACCTGAAGTTCCAGGGTCCGAACGGCAGATATGCCGACGTCCCTCAGGGATGGGACCCAGCCACAAAGACCATCCGCGAGGAGCTGAAGCAGCTGCCTCCTAAGCAGACCGGGGAGACCACTCCCCAATCAAACATCCCGGAGATCGGCGCGACGGCACCTGTCGCTGAAAAGCCAGCTGCCACCACCGCCGCCTCCTCGGACGCCGTCCCATCGCCGGGTGGGGAGCCGGATGACATTCTGTCCTCGGCTTCGGACCTGGAGGGGGACGGTTTCGAGGCGGGCGACCTTTTCGCCGGGCTTCAACTTGGGGGGGACGAGGAGGGCTCGACCAGCGATGGCGTCCCTTTCGTCGACCTGTAAGGTTGTACAGGCCAACCTCCACCACAGCCAGACCGCGACGGCTCAGTTGCGCAAGTGGTTGGAGGCACAACACACGGCCATTGCCCTGATTCAAGAGCCGTGGATCAGGGCGGGCCACGTACATGGACTCTCCAATCTTGGCGGTAAGCTCCTAGTCACTACAGACCACGATCACCCCAGATCGTGCATCTATATTACTAACAACCTCAAAACACAGCTCTTAACAGAATTCTGTTGCAGAGACGTCTCTGCCGCAAGGCTGTACATACAGCAGGATGCCGTGAACAAGGTGATCGTCTTCGCCTCGGTCTACATGCCCGAGGCGGAGGAGCCGCCTCCCCACGACCTCACCCGCCTGGTAAACCTCTGCGAGAGGACCGGGGTCGACGTCGTCATAGGGGCCGACGCCAACGCTCACCACCCCCTGTGGGGCATGGACACGCAGAATGACAGGGGTAAGGCTTTGGTGGAGTATTTATTTACAACTAACCTATCCCTACTAAACACGGGTTCTGAACCAACTTTCGTAACCAGACGCAGCCGCACAATTATAGACCTCACTCTGGCTTCGGAGGGGGCGACGGATATCATCTCTGGTTGGCAGGTGTCGAAAGAGGCCTCCTGTTCTGACCACAGATGGATCCGTTTTGACCTTCAGGTCTATATACCGGCAACACCACCCAAGCGAAATCCACGCAAAACGAACAAGGATTTGTATACACGCACCCTTGATTCTAAGCTTACACAACTAAACGACCTACAGCCTATCTGGGACACCACATTAATTGATGAACAGGTAAAACATTTAACCGCATCAATCATAGACAGCTATCATGCGGCTTGCCCAGAGACCATCCCGCCCACAACACCGGGCAAACAGCCCTGGTGGGGCGCAGAGCTGGAACGCAAACGCAGTAAGGTAAGAAGGGCTCTGAACAGAGCCATGAACACTTGTGCTGACGAAGATTGGGACGATTACAAATCGGCCAAATCCAGCTACAAAAGATGCATCAGATTCAGAAGAACCATGGGATGGCGTAAATTCTGTGGGAACATTGAATCATGCCAGCAAGCGAACAGGGTAAGGAAAATATTGGCGCAACAGGGCATATCTGCACCTGTCAATCTCCGTAAACCTGACAACACACTTACATCATCGCCGGAAGAAGCCAGGCGCGTCCTTATCGAAACTCACTTCCCAGGATGCGTCTTCACACAGGTAATAAGTTGGCAGGATGTAACCCTAACACCATCAGAAAATGATTGGAGCTATGCGAGCAAGATGGTCACTTTGGAGAAACTCCAAGGGGCCATCCGGAGCTTCCATCCTATCAAGGCAGCCGGTCCGGACGGAGTGTTTCCTGCCCTACTGCAATGGGGAGAAACACCTGTCGCCAGGAGACTGCTACCCATAATGAGAGCGTGCCTGGCCTTTAGGTACGTTCCCCAAGGATGGAGGGAAGTGAAAGTTATATTCATCCCAAAGCCAGGTAAGGGCGACTACACGAATGCGAAATCTCACCGTCCAATCAGTCTGACCTCCTTCATGCTAAAGACCTTGGAAAGGCTATGCGATAGGGAGCTGAGGGACGGCGCTCTAAAAACTATACCGCTGCACGGTAACCAACACGCATACAGCTCAGGTAAGTCAACGGAATCCGCACTTCATCTGGTAGTCAGCCGGATAGAAGAAGCGATCCATCAGCAAGGAACATGCCTGGGCACCTTCATAGACATCGAAGGGGCTTTTGATAAGACACACTTCTCCAGCATAAGCGCCGCCCTCTCCAAACATGGAGTGGAACAGGTACTAATTGACTGGATTACAAACATGCTTAGCAAACGCGTGGTTCGCCTTGAAGGCGAAAAGCAGATGGCCATGATAGCCAGGGGCTGCCCCCAGGGAGGGGTCCTATCCCCCCTTCTGTGGAACCTGGTAATAAACGACCTCATTTCTAAACTCAATGCCGACCACTATTACACAATAGGATATGCTGATGACCTCGCCATCCTGGTCTCGGGTAAGGTGACCGGGACCATCTGCAATCTCACCCAGCAAGCCCTGCGCATCGTAGAACGCTGGTGCAGGGACTTTGATCTATCAGTGAATCCCACCAAAACAGAATTAGTCATGTTCACCCAAAAACGGGCACTAGGCCCTTTCCGACTACCCAAACTGCTCAACACAGAACTCCAGCTGTCCAATGAGGTTAAGTATCTCGGGGTGATCCTGGACAGCAAGCTAAAATGGAGCAATCACTTAGACAACAAACTAAACAAGGCCTGCATCACCTTCTGGCAGTGCAGAAGAATGATAGGTAAGAAATGGGGACTATCCCCCAAAATCACACTATGGCTGTACAGTGCGGTGATTCGCCCCATGATCGCCTACGGGGCTGTGGTGTGGTGGCCCAGAACCAAACTGAGCACAGCATCAAACAAACTACAGCGCATACAAAGACTTGCCTGCATGGCAACCACGGGCTGCATGAGGACTACACCGACTGCAGCACTAGAAGCCATGCTGGGACTGCCACCGCTGCACCTCTTTATACAACAGGAAGCAGCGGTGGCAGCAATACGCCTGAAAACACTGAACCTCTGGAGCAAAGGTAACACACAACACACCTCGTTGCTAGAGGAACTCGCTAGCGAGTTCCCTCTTATACGAGCTATAAACGACCGGATACCCAAACAATTCATTTTTGACAAAAAATACAAAATCCAACTGCACGAAGATCACCGATGCGAGGGTTTATGCCCCGCGGAGCTGCGGATCTTCACGGATGGATCCAAAACAGGTACAGGCACAGGTGCCGGGATCTTCTCAGAAGACCTCAACGTACACATAGCCACACCATTGGGGGCTCATAACACGGTCTTCCAGGCTGAATGTTTGGGTATCTCCCTAGCTGCGTCAGCAATCATGGCCAGGAAGGTTGAGGACCACTCAATCCGAATACTCTCGGACAGCATGGCAGTCCTGCAAGCACTAAGCAGCCACACAGTTAATTCTGGGCTGGTACACGAGTGTCACCAAACTCTGAATCAGGTGGGTAACCTCAATAATATAACCATTCAATGGATCAAAGGACACAGCGGTTCCCGAGGCAATGATGCAGCGGATGAACTCGCCAGAAGGGGATCGAGCATGGATGCGGTGGGTCCAGAACCCATAGTACCACTCCCCTTCGGATATCTACGCACCCTGGTAAGAAAACGCACCAGAGACCAACACAACGATCTATGGATTAACCATGGCGAGTGCAGGCAGGCCAAGGAGGCGCTTCCGGCCATTGACGGTCGTCTTACTAAAAAAGCACTCCGGCTGTCAAAGCAACAACTACGTACAGTCACAGCAGCCATCACTGGCCATGGTTCTTTTAACAAACACCTCTTTGTCATTGGAGTTACAGACAGCCCACTGTGCAGAGCATGCATGGAGGAGGACGAGACGGCAGCCCACGTGCTACTAAACTGCCCTGAGGTCGCCACATACAGGGCCAAGTACTTCGGTAACCCAGGTACTCTCCGAGAGATCACCAGTAACATCAAGGGTGTGCTGGCCTTTTTCGAGGAGTTAGGGTGGATCGAGTAATTATACTTACCACCCATCACGCAAAATACGCGCTTAGACGTGGAGTTGCGGATACCAGCCCGTTATACCTTATACCTTACACCTATGAAAAGTTGCTATCACTGGAGAGCACACTCCAACTGTCAAAATAATGTATCTCACCACATCTGCTTAAAATATTGAAGACTGATTGCAGATAAAAAGATTATTAAAAAAATGAATGCCCATTTTATTGCGCACGCCAGTGTAACCCTACTTAAAGAATAACAACGCATTGTCACTCCAACGAATGCGCTCAATAATAACGGCCCACACATTACACTGTCGTTAATAGTTATTGCTTGATACATAATTGTTATTTTTAATGTCGTTAATCTTTAATTAGTAAGGTAATATTTTACATTTTATCGCCTCATTTATAAGGCTAGTTTTAATAAGCAATTATCCAGTTTTAATGTAAAAAATATATTCTGTTTATTGTTTCACATGTACCTACCGTCAGCATCAAATATTAAATCGGGATAAACAGACTGTTCAAAATGATCTGAACAACTAAGAAAATTAAACTATATCTCAATGATACAAGGAGTGTTTTAGAATGAACATAGTATACGACAACTGTCATTCTGACAAAAATTTTTGTATTTGAATTTAAGATCATACTTTGTACACCTACATTCTGGCAAATAAACGAATCAAGAATTATTGTGCACATTTTATATAAATTGTCTTTCCTTGTTTAAGTTACTTGGTGTATGTGTCGCAGTAACATGTTTATAGCCGTTACATAATCATATGCCTAGTGATATTACATACATGTCCTTTAGTATTATTTCGGACTTTGTTACACGTTGTATACAAAGTTTGTCGTGAAAGCGGGTACTAATCCGTGGGTCATGACTGTTTTAAAGCAAATATAAAATTATCAAAATTCGATCATTTTTATTTCCATGCAGAATGATTTTTACTTTAGTTTTTTTTAGAAAATTCTTCTTTTCTGTTTTGTGTACAAATTCAGAACATGAAGCTTCTAATCCGTAACCAAATATGACCTGAAATGTAAACACAGCTGATCATAGCTGAAGATAGATACATTTTTGTGTATTTTTCATGAAATCTTTGATTACCTATTTATGATTATTTACGGTTTACTCACGTGCATTTTTCGGGATTGCCCGACTAGTTTCGGACCCAAACGCGAAGGAAAAATATTTCGTGCCGCGAAAAGTACGTGAAGCCATCGAAATCAGCCGTCATCCGAATTTTAATAGAGATGGTGGTTGGACACTGCCTCCTGCCTGGAAACCAGCTCTGAAGTCTACTTCATATAAAAGTGAGTTAAGTCTGGAATGTGACACAGTTAGCGCGGCGTGCACCGGCACTCTTTCCTCAAACAACTCGGACACGACAAGTGACGAAGACGCACGAGCAATACCGAAACAGAGCGCGCCCCTCTCGTCGCGAGCGCAACGCTACGCGGCGCGGTGCAGCGTCAGTTCGACTCGCGACCTCGCCGCGTGATCAGCTCATGATTAAGGGCTCCGTTTGGGTCCCGAACGTGTCCGAAACTAGTCGGGCAATCCCGAAAAATGCACGTGAGTAAACCGTAAATAATCATAAATATGAATGTGTCTCACGAAAGTTATAGTACAAAAATCTTGGATTACCTATTTATTTTTCTTAAACTATTGTTTTTTGTTACTTTTTTTAAACGTTGGCCCACACTGTGATGTCTCCTTTATCGTGCACACAAACGCCCAGACCCGAAACAACTATCTGTAGGCCATACAAATTTTTGTTCCGTGTGGGTAGCGAACCCACGACCCGTAGCGCAGAAGCCAATCACTCAGCCACTGCACCAAACGTGTCGTCAATAATAATAATTATAGGTACTTAAACACCTTTTCAGATAAGTATGTACCCCCTTTTCGATTAACCTTGTACTGACTTAGCTCTAAAGTCTTAGTTAGGAAGGTCATATATATATACATACGTAGAAATACAGCTACATGCTTGAATAACCACAACAGACCGGTAGAACGGACGTAGTACTGTCATAGCGGACGGGAAATTAAAAGGAAACAGAGCTTCTATATGTGGCTACGTAGGAAGGTGTATTATGTATGCAAATGCATTAGAGACCATCTGGAGCTTAGCGCTGCGTATCTACCTAAGTTCTACACTCCATTTAATATAACGTTAGGCAAATAAAACCCATTTTAGCAAGGAAATGTATAGAAATAAGCAACATGTTTGCTGGGATTCAACACAATATTAAGATACGAGTTCGATGGCGACTGCAGACAGCAGCAGCAAACGACGTGTCCTTTGCTGCGCGAGTTCGTCTCGCGACCTCGCCGCGTGTTCAGCTCATGATTAAGGGCTCCGTTTGGGTCCGAAACTAGTCGGGCAATCCCGAAAACTGCATCTTTTCATTTAACATTCTTAAAAATATGTTCTGTTCGAGAGAGGTGATATAAAGTGGTAGCCCTCTTAATATTATCCTTTTTACTAAAAGTTTGTATAAAAAAATAACCAATGAAAATAATTGTAGAAATAAATAATATCACAAATATGTTGTTTACTTTACTCACCTCAATGTTATCAGCAGTCTTTCTTCAGCTGATACAGTATGTTTGAAAACAGTTTCTTGCCGCTGAATTTTACTTTTAACTAATTCAAGTAATTCGTAGAAACAGTCTCTAGACATTCTTAGATAATTAAAAAATTTGCTTGGATCTTGTTTTAACCTAGGATAAAGATTATGGAAATCACCAGAATTACATGTTAATGAAAACATTGGTGCTGCTCCTTTACGGGGGCGTCGTTTTTGTTTTTGTTTCTGTTTTATAATTTTCAACAAGAGCACTAACAGTAATGTTTCTTCGTCAGAATCCATGGCTTGACTGATGTCACATCACTAGCATACAAACGCACGGCAGTCAGATAGGGTTTCAATTTAGGCGTTTGGTGTCGGACGGCTACCGTACTGCAGCGATCCGTCAGCGGGTTATAACCAGCGGCACGGTAAGCGTGCGGCAGCGGTCCGACACGAAACGTCTAAATTGAAAGCGCCCTTAGTCGCCTTTTACGACAAAGAGATGGCGTAAGCTGAGCTTTGCATTTGTGTGAGTGCACATAGAATCGATTGCCAAAAAGCAGTATAAACCGGTGTAAACCAAGCAAGGGACGCGTCTGCATGCATTCTCACTCAGATGCAAAGCTCAGCTAAGACCTCGCGGACGGTAGGTATGTTGTTTTGAGCGATCGAATGACGCTAATCTTCTTGACATAATTTTTTATTCGATTCTTATGTTATCAGTAAATGAAGAGGTATGTGATGTTTATTCATCTTTTTTCGTGTCAGCATGGTCTATACGAGAATAACTCATACCGCGGTGAAAAGATTAGTCAGTCAGCAAGGTTCGTAGCGGGGCTGACTGCCCAGGGTGCGCCGGACGTACTTAAGTATCGTCACTTGTGAAATCTCTTTTCATGCACCCCACAACGATGTTTATTAACCCCAAGGAAAACGACATTCTGTATTGAAAAGTGGATTTATATGGTAAGAAATTGCCCATTTTATTTAAGTAGGTGCTTCCTTATCTTTATACTGAAGCTAAACGGACTGCACAGTAAATTGTTTGGACATTAAAGAAAATGCACTCGTCGATTAGCGAAAACATCAAAATAGTAAATAAAGAAGTTCCATCTTATATTACACGGTAGATTACCCATAAAATCTTTCTTCCTTGGAAGTACGAGTATTACCGCTAGTGTTTGCTATCGATTCTGAGACATCGGGAATCGATACATCGTTTACGTTTTTCATTTCGCCTTTTAATTTTCATTGGTTGAATCTTTTGTTGTTTTAGCATTACTGTCTGCTAGCTACGTACTGTCTTGTGCTACGAGGGTGTTGTTTCCGCAGGACGTGCCAGGTGTAACACAAGAGAGGCACCGGTGACTTTCACCAGAGATCCTGAAGCCGTCTTTTACAAGCCTTTATTTAACTTGCAATGTATGTATGTATGTTTGTCCGGGTGGAATATTGAAACAGAATTTTAAATCAGTTATCTTTAACCGTTTGACAATGCCTGCTTAGCTATGTGACGCCATTCTAATTCCAATATGGCGGACCGTCCAAGATGGCGGACTAGTTATTTTTTCTGTACTACCACAGTATGGGTATCACGGGGGGTTCACTGCGAAGAAAATTTTTCGACCGTCGTCTCTATGGGTTTTTTCTAGGCTCTGACAACTACCTCATCCCCTCTGAGTCATACTCCGCCCCTTTGACGCCTACGTGATGCTATGACGTCACTTTTATCTCTGTTCTATGAAGTCTATGGACTGATCTGTCAAAATATCAATTTAATCAATTTTATTTATTTACTTAATTAGCGTATCCTCTAACTATTCTTACTGTAATATACCTTGAAAAGCCTCAGTTACGTGCAATAAGTGATGGTTGTCAGAGAAGTGAAAAGGCCGTCATGTTTTTTCAAACATTGGACTCTTGTGCTTAAAGTGCATCAAGTTGGAACATTCACAGGGCTTGACTTTTCAACAACTGCAACAACTCAATGTTCAATGCAGAACTCAAAAGTTTCCAATGCAGGAAGGACTACCAATAGCTCGGTGATCAAAGATCGGTCTTTCAATCATCAATGAAAAGTCTGCTAGAGGACGGAGTGACTCAACTGATGCTAGTGAAATAATTGGTAGTGAGTGCTACCTAATAATGTGTGTAAGAGTGAATAATAAACTACAACCAACCATTATTTGTATTTTTAACTAAAAGTCTTAATAATTGAACTTATACTTAAATAAAGTTCAAGATGCAATTATGTGTGAATAAGAAGCATGTGCAGGAACATAATTATGTAAAATACTGTACATAATGGAACAAACATAATTAATTAATCTTTTTTCTTCTTCCAGATGATGTCATTGTAATGAATGGTGATTCATTAAATATAATCTATGCCCCACCTTACCGGATAAAAGGAATTCGAAATAATTTCCTCACAAAGAATGTAAAACATAATAATCACCAAATGGAGTAACATAGTGGATGTATATGTATACAAAGGACTGCAGTCACAATAATGTGAGATTGCTTCATAAATTAAATGATCAACACTTGGTTCCTGAAAAAATCAAATAGATGAAGGTATGTATGTATTTAATTACTGCAGACTAAAACTTCGAGTCACGAGAACCAATAGTTTTAGTCAGTTACAATGCCATGGTCTCTAATGACATTATTATAAAACTTTCAACATTCAATGCTTAACAGCATTACTTTTCATGGCAAGTTCATGTAAATATTTGCGTTATGTGTCCAATAGCAATACAAACAAATCATCAAACAACTATGACATATATGTATTTTTTTAACTGGTATCTACACTTCTTTCCACTCGTCTATCTTTAAAGGTATTAATAATTTAATAACGGTGATTTACTTGGTTTTAGGTAAAGAACTGCATTGGAGTATACAGTAAAACAGTACCAGCCACTTTCTCCTACACGGCTTGGTTTAGTAAGTTGTAAAATTAAAAAATAAATATATTTTACAGTAACAAAATGCATTGTCTTTTCTTTGTTTATTATAATATTCCTCTTCCTGAAAAACAACAAGAACTAGTAAATCAATAAGGAGCTACGTACAGCAAAAATATAGAGCTCAAAAGACCAGTATTCGAATCTACACGAATATTAGCTTAAAAGACTTGTGTTCATGTTAGTTTATCGAAAACTGATACGCCCACAATTAAAAAGTAAAAAATTGGCGAGCCTAGAAAATGAGGTCCACAGATAAGCAAAATGTCCATTTTTTTGTTCGAGAGTGCGCCGTCTGATTGTATCCCTAACTAGTCTGTGATGGGTATCAAATGAAAGGGCTTGCTGAGGAGAACACGAAAACAGACTTAGAAACATTCCCAATCATAAATAAAAAATCTAACATTAATTAATGGTAAAAAAAACTTTTTAAAAACAAGCTTTTATTTAATTGTCCTAAAAAGAAGAAAATAAACTTTAAATTAAATCAAACCAATCAATTTTAGTACATGTATTACACAATTTATTAAATGATATAAAAGCTTGTCGCGAGATTTGCATATTTTATAGGAAACATTTTCTTTCATGGAATTATATTATTAATAAGAATGTCAAGCAAGACTAGTTAGTACCTACACAGAGATATACTACTTTTATATCATTTAATAAATTGTGTAATACATATACTAAATTGATTGGTTTAATTTAATTTAAAGTTTATTTTCTTCTTTTTATGGCAATTAAATAAAAACTTGTTTTTAAAAAGTTTTTTTTTTACCTTTTGTTTTTATACTGAGGACTACCACCGGCTGGATTTAGTCGGTAAGAGATACTTCACCGCCTTCCCAAAACGGAGGAGTATCCATGAGAATCAATCACCACTCGTAAAAAAAGAATGAAAAAGATATATCGATTCTAAAACATCGGAAATTGATATTTTCTTTTTTTGCTAGACCGTTTCAGTTTTATTTGTGACTAGAGGTCACTCGCGGCTACACCCGTGTGAATGTCGTTTATCGCGTATTCTGCGTTTTTCGGGATAATGGTAGCTTGTTGGTATGTCTACACCAGTGCGCTTTCATGTTCATCTTGCGCTTTCAACTTTCAATTTCTCTTGCGTCAAGCGCATGCAATATTGATTGACTTATGACGCATGCAGCTTATCGTCTACACCGGTACGCCTCGGTCAATCGTCAGTCGACATACAATAGACGGATTAGCGTGCGCTAGGGGCATGCGCTTTTGTCGAACTAGTATTAAGGCATGCGCTATTGCATGCGCTATGGCGCTTGAGGCATGCCTCAGACGAAGACGCAAGATGAACATGAAAGCGCACTGGTGTAGACATAGCTTATGTCCTTTTCCGGGTTCCAGACTATCTCTGTACCAAGTTTCAACAAAATCGGTTCAGTAGTTTAGTCGTAATGAGGTAACAGACAGACAGAGTTACTTTCGCATTTATAAGGAAAAGGATAATAATTGCCCCCTTCGCCTATGTACCGGCGGCTTTTCAGGGGGCCCAGCTAGTGAGCTGGCGAGTCACCGTCTGCCAACACTTTTCAATTTTAAATGTTGAAAGGCAGACGCCGTTTTCTTCCGGCAATAGAAGTTATCCAGTCCACCAAACACCCCTTCCCATAGACCAGATATTTTTTACCATATTTTACAATAGTCTTGCACCCACTTGGGACGGTCCATGACTGTACTCCAATAGTGCAGCCGTGGATAGTCCCCGGTTGGTGCCCCACCCCATTTTAGATTAAAGTTCTCAAAGGGGCCTCTGCGCGTTGGACCTGTGTCCCCGTATGCCTTCCAATGGACCTGACATCTTCCGCACGGAGGATGAGCTGTGATTTAAAGAGGATAATAATATTACTAAGGACTAGCATTTGCTATAAGTAGCTACTCAGATACTCGGACTTTGGAAATCAATAAAGAGCTCAAATTGGTTTTTTACTGGCGTATCTTAAGTTTTATAAAATGGTATAGGAATATCGGTGTTTTATAACCAAATATCGTTAAAGAATCTACTTTAAAACAATTTCGCACAACGTTAGTGCTGGTACTCAATATAGAAGCATAAAAATATAGGGTGTTAAAATATGTATAAGAATTTAGCGGAGTTACTTGGTATCGGAAATTGAACAACTGCTCTAAAATTCGCGTATTTTTTTTATTACTTTCTATACAAATCAAAAAATATTTTTATCTACAAGCCCTGAGCCTAGTTTAGGCACCAATATCCCACAATATCCGTGTATTATATGTTTGTAAAAAATTAGACTTATGTTGCGATGTATTATGGCGACAAAATAAATAATAAAAACCGGCGAAGTGCGAGTCGGACTCGTGCACGAAGGGTTCCGTACCATTATCTATAAAAACGGCAAAAAAAAAAACACGTTTGTTGTATGGGAGCCCCCTTATATATTTGTTTTATTTTAATTTAATTATTATTTTTAAAGTGAATATATATGTATAATTCAATATTCTGTGAATATTCTAAGCGTCTACCTGTTGCCGTTATCAATTTCGAGCAACAAAAAAAAAAATCACGTTTGTTGTATGGGAGCCCCCTTAAATATTTATTTTATTCTGTTTTTTAGTATTTGTTGTTATAGCGACAACAGAAATACATCATCTGTGAAACTTTCAACTATCTAACTTTCACGGTTCATGAGATACAGCCTGGTGACAGACGGACAGAGGAGTCTTAGTAATAGGGTCCCGTTTTACCTTTTGGGTACGGTTCCCTAAAGAGTATCTTATCTCAAAGCAAACTTGTTAACTTATACAACCTTATTTTTACTTTATACGAAAACCGAGACACCCCAACAAGATTTTCATCAGAACTGCCTGAATATGTATTTTTTTTAGTAATCTCCAAGTTACACCTTAGTTTATGTTGCGTTAAGTTCCCTAAAAAAGTGTGAAATGCCTGAGATGTGCTGTGCAGAGGTTGTTTAATACACGAAAACTGACCGAGAGGACCATCTCAAGCCTCAAGGCCTCTATTCCCGTCAACTGTTATGGGTAGAAAACTACTGAAACAAAATTGAAATTAATGAAAAAAAAAAGTGTTTTAAAAAATATGTCAATCGATTCTCCTAGTGATTCTGAACAAACTAGTTTCAGGTTTAGTATACATATACTAAAACTAAGCTTGTATACATACCAAGCTAATTAACACAATTTAAAAAACAAAAAAATCCTTTATACGAAATAAACGAGAGCTCTAGTGCACGTAAGAGGGCCAAAGTACCTCCGTTGGATGTTTTCAAAGGTATGGTTGTTAGTGCCTCTCAAATTTATGTTGCTGCTACTTGGCTGGGATTTTCGGAGAGACTTTTAGCCATTTATTCCTACAAAAAGCTGTGTTCTTTACTTATGTTGAGGGTTTTTGTGTGTTTAACATAACAGAGAAGGTACTTAGATGAAGTATCGTCAATGATCATTTTCAAGTAATACTCGTATGACAATAGATTCATCATTATCATTCAGCCAAAAGACGTCCACTGCTGGACATAGGCCAAGTACCTACTTTAATGTTACGGTTAATGTTTGAACACGTTTGAGCAACAAGACTTTTTAAGAATGCCTAGAATTTTTTTCTTTACCTTTTCACCGCCACGGACGTCTACGGACGTCAAACTTTTGAACTGTAAAAATCGGTGTTTTCGACGTGCCGTGCCGTCGGAGGCGTCGTGAGCAATCAATTTGACGTCCATAGACGTCCGAAGCGATCAAAAGGTTAAATTTTTTTTTTGATGCTATGCAATGTTAGTAGACCATGGTCTGAACAACGTTTGTTTTACTAAGACAACCAATTAAAAGTCAGCGTCTATGTTCCCGATGACAATAGGCTCGCCACCTATTACATGGGACTTAATAACATCTGTCGAATTTCATGAAGGAGGAATTTTGGCTGAGAAGGGTTGCGTTCCGGCGATTCCGAGGCCGGCTAACTGACACTGCGCGTTACACGACGTTGACTCCTCGTATTTTATGTTAGTTGTATGTGTTATATTGTATTGTAGGTATTATTGTATTTTCTTAATTGGTAGGTATGTATGTGTTGTAGTTTCGCCTAGCTTCCACAACACAGGGTATCCTAGTGTGGAAGTTAGTGCCAAGTGTAAGTTTATTTGCACAATATAGATGATTATTATTATAATACCAGAGGCGAAATGTGGATGTACAGACTCCCTGTAATATGGGAAGACCTCTGCTTACCCCTTCGGGGATTACATACGTGAATATATCTCCTTTATTCATTTAAACCCATATAGAATTACATTTTGAAACATTTCCATTCAAAAAAAAAACATTTAAAAATATAGTAGCCCACCAGCATCGGGAACAGGGTCCAAGCTACCAGTGGTCAGGGCCTCAGAGAGAGGAACTTCCTAACAATACGCGCCGTGTCCAGAAGTACCGCTTTCTGCACCAGGCCCTTGATCCAGCTGCCCAACGAGAGCCTCTTTAGATGTTGGTTGAGGCTCTTGGCTATTAAACCATTGGCCGTAACGACTATCGGCACAATGATTGCTGAATCAACATCCCACAAGGCGACAACCTCGTGTGCCAAGTCTTGAATATATTATTATTATGTGTCATAGTAACATGGTTTTAGCAGTTATACGATCATAATCCTAGCGATATGATCATAAACCGAAATATGCTTATAAAATCCATTTCATAACCATACGCTACCGTTAACTGCATTCGATTAATTCAAAACTCGATTCCTAAAAAATGGAATAATAATGAATCGATATCTTCATTCGCCGCTCCTCTTTCTACTCAATTCGATGAACGGCCATCCGCACAGAATTGTCAGTGCAAACACAAAATGAAACTGTACATGTTTCTAGCTACAAAGAAAATTGCTTTTACAGCTCTGTCGGGTTTGATTAAACTGTGTTGCCAGATTTAAGGAGACTTTTGTTACAGGAATGCTGTTTTTGATTATGAGACTCGGATAAGGAAAATTGTTTGAACGATTCGGTGCATTGAGATTTTTGTAGGGATGGGCTTTGAAAAATAGAAGATCATGGCCAGGGACGGATTTAAAGGTTTGGAGGCCCTCGGGCAACAAAAAATGGAGGCCCGTTGAAATGACGCCATGAATATGAACTTTTTTCTCTTCGGCAAGTCAATTTTTTTAACTACAAAAACAGAAATCGTCAGTGAAGTTCTAACAGTGCGGAAGTCAAAAATGGCTACTTTATAAGAGAGTGAAAGAACAAGTGTAACCTGCGCTTCTTCTTATTCTTCGTGTCGGGACGAGTATACAAGAATAGCTCATGCCGTGTTGAAAAGATTAGCCAGTCAGCAAGGATGGTAGCGAGGCTGACTGCCCAGGGTGTGCCGGACGTACTGCAGTATCCTCACTCGTGGAGGCTCTTTTCATGCACCCCAAATCCAAACCATAACCTGTGCTGAACGGAATGTTGTTTTTAATTATCATTACAAATGGACTCTTTGGTGATTTAAACCTTTGAAAATACTAATAATCTTTTTCATTTCAAGTAATATTGTGACTTTCGCAGTGTTGTCTGTTTTCACAGTCACAAAATGACTTACGCACTGTTAGAACTTCACTGACGAAATACTTATTGTAGAGGTCCCTCTCTTGTGGAGGTTCTGGGTCTAGAGCCCTCCCCTATCCGGCCCTGATCATGGCTTCTGTCTAATCTATCCGTTTGGTCTTTTTAGCGACCAGGAGGATTCTTCTGCCCAAGCTTGAACTTCTATGGTGAAAACAAACAGTGATAGATATTCCATGCAGAAGGATCTGAGTTCAATAATCCAAGCCCACACATCTGACTTGTCGAATTTATGTGCGGATGAAAAAGAACATCAGCAGTTTAGGGCCCAAATCTTTACAGAGAAAAATGTTGATTTCTTAATTTTCTTCGTGATTGGCAACGGAAATAGCGTCGAGAAACTAAAATAGTAGTCATTTGGTTCCAACATTCCCGCCTCACTTCAACAAAAACGAGGATTTCTCCACTACCCAGTTGGCGAATAAAATAAAACTAATTCTAATTGAACATAACTTCACTTCACGCCTTATTCCCCGAAGGATTGGCAGAGGTATACAGGCTGTAAGGGTAAACACCGTTATCCTTGAAACCAGTGGTTTGGTTTCATTTATAGAACGTAAAATCAATGAAAAATAACAAACTTTTTTTTTTTTTAAATGTTCATTTTTCCTCAAAAGCATTTCACCCTATGCGCGGGGGCAACAAGCTACGGGAGGGGGCGCGGGGAACTCGCCGTGTGGCCTGACGCACGGCCCCGCACAGTTTGCTACCCGAGTCAGTCAGCTGTCTCGTTAGCGAGTGTGTGTACGCCGCGTCATAGCGCCGCCGCGCCGCTCATTTCTCGCGCGTATTTTTTTAATTTTTTTTTTACTCACTCTTATAATTTTATATTTAAGTCAACTACCCATGGTTTGAGTGATAACGGTGTTTACCCTTACATGCTGTATTATAGTACACCCACGTTTCGCCATTATGTTTAAGTCCCATGTAATAGGGGGCGAGCCTATTGCCATCAACCGGGCACAAATCCAGACTCCAAGCTGCTACTGAGAAATTCCACACGGAAAAACCCAATAACACTTTGCCCGACCTGGGGATCGAACCCAGGACCTCACGCTCAGCAGTCGCGCTTGCGACCGCTAGACCAACGAGTCAGCCCATGAAATGTTCTGTGTCATCATACTACTTTCGTATATGTAACGAGTGTTAGGCCTAGCCTTGGCCCAGTGTTGTTTGGGCGTTTGCCATCATCCTTTGATTATCACTTGCGTTAACGGTGAAGGAAAGCATCGTGAAGAAACCTGCACAACTGAGGAAGCTCCAAAAAATTGACCGAATGTTAGGTGTAGCAGTTATTCACCTCGTGGCAGGCTAACGTGGCTGACTAAGGCCTAAACCCTTCTTGTTCTGAGAAGAGGCCCGTACAATAGTGGGACAGTAATAGGCCGACTATGCTGAGAACCACACGGAAATTACTGGTACAAGAGTAGATAGACGTGTAGCCGCTACGACGTAGCTGAACGCTACGCCCGCTGTGCTGTGATGGCAGACGCGCTACGCCAGTTTTGCTGTCGTAGCAGACCCGTTACGCCACCTTTGTCGTCGTAGCAGACCGGCTACGCCAGCTTTGTTGTCGTAGCAGACCCGCTACGCAAGCATTGTTGTTGCAGATCTGCTACGCCTAGCGTAAAATTCTTGAACCTTAACAACTCTGGCTGTTTAATCGGTCATAAAAGGTAACAAAACTGTACAGCATGACTGGTTACTCACTTTACATCCGAAAACCATGAACTCTGTTCTTCATTCTGTATAACTTTTATTAAGGGGCAAACACTGACAGGGGGAAAAATACTTTTATACGTTTGTGCTTGTGAAGATTTGTGTCTGTAAACGCACCCACGATACAGAAGAAATAGAAATGTGGGGCAAAGAAAAGAAAACACGCTTACGTCGTTTGCTTGCGGTCGTTGGCTTAGTGTGTACGTGCCATAACGTTTATTTTGAGAGTATACTCACATGGTGTCTAGATCTATACAAGAATGTCTGATCTAGAAATATTTTATGAGGGTTGTCGGGATTTGGGAATTTTATTAATGAATGAAACATTGTAAAAAGGAATCACTTTTTATTAATCTTTTTTACATACGTTTTTCGATTTGAGTATTTGCTGCCTACTTCAGTCGTATGAGTGTTTATCTAAAATTAAAATAGAATTATTGAATGCTGGTTATAATCTACAAATATTTAACCCTCATACCAAATAAAAACCAAGACAGAACGCTGCGAACAATAAAGTGAAGCATGCCAAAACTACACCTCCGCTCTGTGCATACACGCACACGCGCACATTTACAACATTTTTCAATCTTCCTACACTCAAACTACACCTCACTAAGTGCACACATGTTTACGAAACCGGTAACATCGTTAAGATGTGTGACAACCTTAACTCATTCAATAAGTCCGTACCCGAAGCAGATATATACAGGGTGGCCAAAAAGTCGTGGATCAAACGCAACTAGGGGTTAGATGGGGTCATCAGCTGCAAAAAGTTGTTCTACGGGATGTCCTTAAGGTCAACCCCTGCAGAGTTATAATTTATTTTGTGTTTTTATGAGAAGATTGACGTTTTTTTAACTAATTCTTATTAAAATTCGAAAATATCTACATCTTGTATCTTTTTTATAATTTTCATTAGATTGGTACTGATGAGTCCTTGCGTTAGATATGCTTTTATGGTTGTTTATTGGGTGTGTTGAAGATAATATTAAGTTTTACGTTTTTTTTTCCCTCAAATCATAACTTCACTATATAGCATAACAAGGACTCATCAGTACTTACCAATCTAGTGAAAATTATAAAAAAGATACAGAAATGTACATTTTTTCGAATTTTAATAAGAATTAGTTAAAAAAAGTAAATTTTCCCATAAAAACACAATAAATTATAACTCTGCAGGGGTTGACATTAAGGACCTCCCATATAACAACTTTTTGCAGCTGATGACCCCATCTAACCCCTAGTTGCGTTTGATCCACGACTTTTTGGCCACCCTGTATAATGACTCTAGGGTAAAGTTTAAATCAAGAGTCTTGGCCTCCCTACATACCAATCAATCATAATAGCTGGAACATAATAGAATGTGATTTTTGTTCTTGTTTACTTTGTTTTAATTATTGTTATTATTGTATTTTTATTTTCTTTTATGTTTTTGTTGTTCTCTATTTAAATTGTTTTTAATTGATAGTACTTAAGTTAACAACTAAGCGGTAATCTGGCGTCTCTTTTGTAAATGTTGTGTTTATCTGTAATTGGGTATATTAGAATGTAACCTTAAAATTTATTGTGTGTTTGTGTATATATGTGCTGTGGGTGAACCTTAGTAAATAAATAAATAAATAAACCGGCCTCACGTCACTGTTGACAGCGCTCTGTCTTGGTTTTTTATTTGGTCTGAGATTTAACCACGAACAAACAAACAAAAACGAACAAACATTCAAAAACTAGTTGGGATCAGCTTCCAGTCTAACCAAATGCGGCTAAATACCAGTGTTTACGTATTATTCACGAAGCGACTGCCATCAGACCTCCAAAACCCAGTTACTGGACAATGCCGACATCCAAAGGTTGATTGATCGGTTGTTCCGTGCGCGTCTCTCAGGAGGACAAGCCCCCACAGAAGAAGAGGTCCGCCAGGGGCTGGCGGACCGAGGCCTGCCGGGGTTGCTGTGCATGCAGCTGCGAATCCCGCGACCCCGGCCAAGGGTCCGGAGAAGGAACACCGTGGGTTTTTAGCCGGTAGAGTCCGGTATAACCCTTCGCCTTCCCCGGGCGAAGGGTATCCATGAGGATTTTTACAGGAAAAAAAAAACAAAAAAAAGGTTGATCGTTTGTCAGACTTTCGGGCTTTTGACTACCCGTAACGACTGTCACAGGTATTCGTATGACACTCGGGACCGACGGTTTAACGTGCTCTCCGAGGCACGGATGGGTCTCAATGTGTAATGAATTGTCACCCATCCGGGGACTGACCGCGGCAACCGCAGCTTAAGTTTGCAAATCATATGATCCGTACGGCCGTTAATTAGCCACGAGCCCTTCTTTTGTTAACTCACAATGTTGATTGTATGAATAATAAAAGTATACAACATCTTAACTAAGGAAAGGCGTTCCCGTTCATCATCATCATCTGCCTAGCCTTTTCCCAACTATGTTGGGGTCGGCTTCCAGTCGAACCGGATGCAGCTGAACATCAGTATTTTACATGGAGCGACTGCCTATCAGACCTCCACAACCCAGTAACTGGGTAAAACGATACTCTTGGTAAGACTGGTTGTCAGACTTTCTGGCTTCTGACCAACAGTAACGACTGTCAAAGATCTACTAATGACAGCCGGGACCAACGGCTTTACGTGCTTTCCGAGGCACGGAGGAAACTCGCTATGGTAAATGGTCACCCATCCACAGACCAACCTCGGCAAGCGTGGCTTAACCTGGAAGATCGGTCTATGCGGCTGTAATTATTTAGCCACGAGCTCCTTCCGTTCCCGTTAACCAAATAAAAATAATATAGCGTCCGTAAATACCAAAAAAAAACAAACAAAAAAATATGTCACAAAAATAAAAGAAATATACGTAAAAGCAACGCTTACTGTACATGCGCACTTGTCTATCAATGTGGAAAACACGGCATCATCGCATTTAACCTATCTATGCTATTATTTAGGTTTTAAACAGACCGTTCGGAAGTTTTTTTTTTCGCTCTTTTTTTCTTATTTTTATTTTAATCTATTACTGATGTAGATTAACGGGTTTAAGGCATAAGTCGGCAACAAGCGACCGATGGGCCGCATGCGACCCACGAGGCGTCTTAGGGAGAAGCCACACGGTGCGGTGCGGTGCGGTGCGCCGCCGGAGGGCCAGGCCGCACGGTGCGACACCGCACCGCACCGCATTACTCCGCACCGCACTGACGGCCACACGAGCAGTGCGGCGTCGCAATGTTCTTACAGCGCCGCTGCGGCACCGCAACAGGCTTAGCTTGGCTTATAACCATGGCCGTATAAACAACTGAGCGCCGCCGCTGCGGCACCACACTGCTTGCACCCCTCTCCGCCTCGTCTGCCTCGCGCCATTTTCCGGTGCGCCTGCGGTGCGGCGCCGGAGCGGTGCCTGACGTACCGTATGGCATACCATACATTTTTATATGTAGGAAAACGTTGCGGCACCGCTCAGGCGCCGCGCCGGAGCCGCACCGCACAGTGTGGCCTGGCCCGGACTGCGACCATTTTGCCGCATCAACGTGCACACGTAGTACGCGCCGTCACAAGAGCCACGCGGCGCCGCATCGCACCGTGTGGAACGGCTCTCCGTCAACACATCTGGCGGTCTGCGACGTCGGAGCGGCAGCGCTGCGGCGCATACACCCTCCCCCCTCGTCTTGGTTCGGTGAGCGTGCGGCGTGGCGCCGCACCGCACCGTGTGGTATACCATGGAAATTAGTATGTATTACGCCGCAGCGGCACCGCTCAGGCACCGCGCCGGAGCCGCACCGCATCGTGTGGCTTCTCCCTTAGAGCGGGGGCACACGATGCGTTGCGGCGCCGCACCGCAAAGATTTCACCGTATCAGCGGGCACACGAGCGGAGCGGCGCCGCAACGTTGTTATGTCGCAGCGGCGCCATAGCAAAAAAATCGAAACGAGCGAGCGTGTGTCCTTCCTTGTGACGCATAAACAACTGAGCGGTGCCGCTCCGACGTCAATACGCATTCACCCCTCCCCGCCTCGTCTTGGTGGTTGCAAGTCCGGTGCGGCGCCGGAGCGCATCGTGTGACATGCCACAGATATTTCTATGTAAGACGACGCAGCGACACCGCTCCGGCGCCGTACCGCCGCCGCAACGCATCGTGTGCTCCCGCTCTTAGAGCGGGCGTTGCGACGTCGGAGCGGCACCGCGCAGTTGTTTATTCGTCACAAGGAAGAACACACGCTCGCTCGTTTCGATTTTTTTTCTAAGTTTTTTGTTTATTGTGATTGAGGTTTTAAAAAATGAGTACCAACCTAGATGTTATTGATATGGACTACCTCATAACATTAGTCCTTAACAGACTGTCCATCGCTGCTACGGCGCCGCTGCGACATAACAAAGTTGCGGCGCCGCACCGCTCGTGTGCCCGCTGATACGGTGACATCTTTGCGGTGCGGCGCCGCAACGCATCGTGTGTCCCCGCTCTTAGTGCGACCCGCAAGGCTCTTGGTACAACGCACGCGACGAATGATATCATACACAAAGGAGTGAAAAGAAGGGAGAACTACTGCAATGACATAATAGCTCAAATGCAGCCCGCACTAATTCCCACGTAAAATATTTGGCCCTCTTACAAAAGGTAGTCGACCCATGGTTTAAGGGTACGCCCTCCGTTATTTACATACTGTATATTCACGTACGTTTATGTTTATAGTGCTTCCTGTGGGCTTTTTTCGGTGAGTTTGGCACTGTGTCTGTCACTGGCACTAGTTCTGTATCTGGCACTGGGCCTACCACTAGCACAGGGTCTAACTCTAGCCTTGGTTCGTCCACTGACTCTGGCACTGGCATTTGGTCTGTCACTGGCACTGGATCTACCTCTGACTCTACCAGTTTCATTTCCGAAAGCGCTATTTCTTCTTGAAAAAAAAAGTACATTATTTAAAGAAATTATAATTACATTTAATGAGTCTCGTGTAGTGCCGGATTTAAAGAATAGCACTACCCCATCTCTTTCCGTGGGTGTCGTAAAAGGCGACTAAGGGATTCTCTAGAGGATGGGCAGCAGCGTTCTCTGAGTACTTTAACAACCATACTGCGATCGACAACCCGCCTGCCAAGCGTGGTGATTACGGCAAACCCCCCCCCCCCTTTTGGGGGAGGCCTATGTCCAGCAGTGGACGTCTTTCAGCTGAATGATGATGAAAGAAATGATATTCATTTGAGAAGATGGCAATGACAGCAAAACATCTTCTTCTTCTATCTTCTCTATCTTCTCTTATATATAAAGAGACTTGTACTGACTGACATTTCATTCATCAACGCAGAGCCTAAACCACTAAAGCTAGAAATATGAAATTTGGACAGTAGGTTCCTTACGTGACGAAAACATCCACTAAGAAGGGATTTCTCGAAATTCAACCCCTAAAGGGGTGAAAAGGGTGATTATCGTTTGTATGCAAGTCCGTCATTTTTGAAGTAAGAAGCGTAAAATTAAATATTAAGATTTCTGGTTAGGAGTAAATGTACACGTGTTTAAGCGTTTTTGGAAATTCAACTCCTAAGGGGGTGAAATAAGTGTTGTAAGTTTGTATGAGAAATCTGGTACTTTTGAAGTAAGAAGCATGAAATTCAATATATAGGTTATTGGTCAGAAATAAACGTACACATGTTTCAGGGTTTTTGGAAATTCAACCCCTAAAGGGGTGAAATAACTGTTGTAAGTTTGTATGAGAAATCTGGTACTTTTGAAGTAAGAAGCATGAAATTCAATATTTAGGTTACTGGTCAGAAATAAACGTACACATGTTTCAGGGTTTTTGGAAATTCAACCCCTAAGAGGGTGAAATAACTGTTGTAAGTTTGTATGAGAAATCTGGTACTTTTGAAGTAAGAAACATGGAATTCAATATTTAGGTTGCTGATCAGAAATAAACAAACACGTGTTTAAGGGTTTTTGGAAATTCTACCCCTAAGGGGTGAAATAGAGGATAAAAGTTTCTACGAAGTTAAAAGCATGAAATCAAATAATAGGCTTTCTGGCTGGGTATATTATACATGTTTTTGAACATTTTTATAAATTCTACCCTTAGGGGGTGAAATAGGAGGTGAAAATTTTATGTAAGATAAAAGCATGAAATCAAATAATAGAGTTGATGCTTAGAAAGAAATGTACAAGTATGAGCGTTTTTGTAAATTAAACCCCTAAGGATTGAAATAGGGGATTTCTAAATATATAAAAGCGAAAGATCACTCATTCATCAATGCAGAGCCTAAACCAATTAAGCTGGGAACATGAAATCTGGACAGTAGGTTCCTTTTATGACGAAGGCATCCAATAAGAAAGGGTTATTGGAAATTCTACCCTTAAGGGGGTGAAAGCAGTGCCGGATTAACCACGTAGCAAGAGTAGCAATTGCTGCGGGCCCCGCGCGAAAGGGGGCCCCGCATATTTAAACCCACTCATCTCTGCCTGAGCGTAATTTTTTGAGTGAAACTTATCACGAGAGTCCAACGAAAGTGACAGCACTACACTTAACAGCAACTTAAAATTGAGCATTTGAGAATTTAGCCAAAAGCCACAACTGCACTTAGAATGACATCATGCTTTCGCCAAAAATGCGAAAAAAATTCGCGCTCGCTTCGCTCGCGCTGCTGTTACGTGTTGTGCTCCTCCACTCGACTATTTTTTTATTTAAGAAATTAAGCTTCAAAACTTAAATAACATTGAAAAGGTAATGATTAAAAAAACACGCTTATAATGCTAAGGGGATAGAACCTTTGTGGCATAGCCCCCCCGCTGCCATTTTGATTTTTTTTCCAAGTTGCGGCGCACGATTACATTAACATAATTATATGGGTAGAGGACACTTAGACAAACAAAAAATATCAGGGATATGGTGCCCTAAAGTGTCACGTTGCCGAGATATTTTGACTTAAAGATTTTTTATTGCAGCACACTTTGTGACTGGTAAATATGGGTAGAAGACACTCAAACAAATATTCAGAGATATGGTGCCCTAAAGTGTCACGTTACCGAGATATTGTATCGAGATAATCTTAACAAAAAATCTTTGAGTCCAAATATCTCGGCAACGTGACACTTTAGGGCACTATATCACTGAATATTTTTTGTTTGTTTGAGTGTCCTCTACCCATATATGTTAGTCTCATCGTGCGCCGCAACTTGGAAAAAAAAAATGGCGGCAGGGGCCTATGCCAGCTTCCATAGAAAAATGTTCGAACCCCTTTATACTTTTCAGGCGTGTATTTTTTTAACTTTGGTTTTTTACCGGCCTTTTTATTTCGAGTTAGTTTCTTAGTTTTTACATGCTTTTGTGTTATTATTTATGTTTTGACGATCGCTCGATCGCTTTGAACTAATACAAAATCAGTGTAATACTACTGTTTTAAAACAGTAAAATTAATAAATAACTCAAAGGCCCCCTTTCATATTTGCTACGGGCCCCGCGCTGTCTTAATCCGACACTGGCGGTGAAATGATAAGGGTTGGAAGTTTGTACGAAAAATCAGGTACTTTTGAAGTAAGAAGCAGGGGAGAAATTGACTGACTGGGTGACTGATCTACATATAAACGCAAAGCCTAAACCGAAAAATTCAAAATTTCAAGTTTCTTACCCCAGTTTAGAAACTTGAAATTTTGATTATAAGTATCTCTAATAACGTAGGCATTAAGGAAGGGTTTTGGAAATTACACCTCTAAACGGGTGAAATGGGTTGTTAACGTTCATATGGAAATCCTTATTCCATGGGGTTATTGACTTGAAATTTGGCACAAACACTCTTCAAAGTAAATAATAAAAGATAGACTTTTTGAATGTTATCACTACACTAAAAAGAGGCTTAACATTGGTTCAAAATTTCACGCAAGCGAAGCTGCGGGCAAAAGCTAGTATGTATATAAAAGGAGAAGCTGACTGACTGACTGACTGATCTATCAACGCACAGCCTAAACCGCTGGGGTTAGAAACTTGAAATTTTGACAGTAGGTTTCTTTTGTAACGTAGGCATTCACTAAGAAAGGATTTTTCGAAATTCAACCCCTAAGGGGGTAAAATAGGGGATTTAAGTTTGTTTGTAAATTCGTCATTTTTGAAGTAAGAAGCATGAAATTAAATACAAAGGTTTCTGGTTTGAAAGTTTCAGCGTTTTTGTAAATTCAACCCTTAAAGGGGTGAAACAAGTGTTGAGAGTTTATATGAGAAATCTGTTACTTTTGAAATAAGAAGCATGGAATTAAAAATGTAGGCTCTTGGTGAGAAATAAACATACACATGTTTGAGGATTTTTGGAAATTCTCTACCCTTCAGAGGTGAAAGGGGATGAAAGATTTTTTTGATTTTATAATTTCACCTAACAAGGGACTTAACAAGGGCTCAAAATTTCATGCAAGCGGAGCTGCGGGCTAAAGCTAGTTATAAAAATAAAAACAAAGAATTCGACATTGAGTCTATTTATACGCCATTAATACTAGAGTAGTGGTTCCTAACCTTTTCGATATTGTTACCCATATGAATGTGTAGGGAAACGAACTTTACCCCTAACTTACAATTATTTCAAGCAAACAATATACGACCATGGTATAATAATATTATGTTTCACTGGTATTCTCTTCACGTGACAGCTAGGTCACGTGACCTAAGACTACGTCATCAGCTGGGAGTGCTTCCACTATGTATAAATAAATTACCCGAGCAAGATGCATTTTTTCACATATTTGCTTCTTTGGAGAAGCAATTTTGAACTAGTAATTTTATACAGTTTACTTTTTTAACTAAATAGATGAATAACACGAAATAGAAAATAGTTAGGCTATTTAGCAATTTATTTAAGGCATGTATTTAACGCGGCGACAAACTAATCTGATTTAGAGTTTTAAAAATAATTAAAATGGGTAGCAAAAATAATAGGTTGGCAGCTACAGTGAAGTAGCATTTTAAGCAGGCAGGGGGTTTTAAAAATAATTAAAATGGGTAGCAAAAATAATAGGTTGGCAGCTACAGTGAAGGAGCTTAAGTCGACGGAGCCCCGCTGTGCGGGGCTCCTATTTCTGTCTGCAGGGTTTAAAGTAACCTAACACGAAGGGGATGACGGAACCTAACCTATCCATGTCGGGATTCCCCTTAACCACCCTGCTAACATTATTAGTCGCCAAGTCATTATATTAGTCGCCAAGTCATTATTTATTTTCTTGCATACATGTACAATATATTTCCAAGATATTATACTTATATGTAATTACTAGCTTTTGCCCGCAGCTTCGCTTGCGTGAAATTTTGAACCAATGTTAAGCCTCTTTTTAGTGTAGTGATAACATTCAAAAAGTCTATCTTTTATTATTTACTTTGAAGAGTGTTTGTGCCAAATTTCAAGTCAATAACCCCATGGAATAAGGATTTCCATATGAACGTTAACAACCCATTTCACCCGTTTAGAGGTGTAATTTCCAAAACCCTTCCTTAATGCCTACGTTATTAGAGATACTTATAATCAAAATTTCAAGTTTCTAAACTGGGGTAAGAAACTTGAAATTTTGAATTTTTCGGTTTAGGCTTTGCGTTTATATGTAGATCAGTCACCCAGTCAGTCAATTTCTCCCCTGCTTCTTACTTCAAAAGTACCTGATTTTTCGTACAAACTTCCAACCCTTATCATTTCACCGCCAGTGTCGGATTAAGACAGCGCGGGGCCCGTAGCAAATATGAAAGGGGGCCTTTGAGTTATTTATTAATTTTACTGTTTTAAAACAGTAGTATTACACTGATTTTGTATTAGTTCAAAGCGATCGAGCGATCGTCAAAACATAAATAATAACACAAAAGCATGTAAAAACTAAGAAACTAACTCGAAATAAAAAGGCCGGTAAAAAACCAAAGTTAAAAAAATACACGCCTGAAAAGTATAAAGGGGTTCGAACATTTTTCTATGGAAGCTGGCATAGGCCCCTGCCGCCATTTTTTTTTTCCAAGTTGCGGCGCACGATGAGACTAACATATATGGGTAGAGGACACTCAAACAAACAAAAAATATTCAGTGATATAGTGCCCTAAAGTGTCACGTTGCCGAGATATTTGGACTCAAAGATTTTTTGTTAAGATTATCTCGATACAATATCTCGGTAACGTGACACTTTAGGGCACCATATCTCTGAATATTTGTTTGAGTGTCTTCTACCCATATTTACCAGTCACAAAGTGTGCTGCAATAAAAAATCTTTAAGTCAAAATATCTCGGCAACGTGACACTTTAGGGCACCATATCCCTGATATTTTTTGTTTGTCTAAGTGTCCTCTACCCATATAATTATGTTAATGTAATCGTGCGCCGCAACTTGGAAAAAAAATCAAAATGGCAGCGGGGGGGCTATGCCACAAAGGTTCTATCCCCTTAGCATTATAAGCGTGTTTTTTTAATCATTACCTTTTCAATGTTATTTAAGTTTTGAAGCTTAATTTCTTAAATAAAAAAATAGTCGAGTGGAGGAGCACAACACGTAACAGCAGCGCGAGCGAAGCGAGCGCGAATTTTTTTCGCATTTTTGGCGAAAGCATGATGTCATTCTAAGTGCAGTTGTGGCTTTTGGCTAAATTCTCAAATGCTCAATTTTAAGTTGCTGTTAAGTGTAGTGCTGTCACTTTCGTTGGACTCTCGTGATAAGTTTCACTCAAAAAATTACGCTCAGGCAGAGATGAGTGGGTTTAAATATGCGGGGCCCCCTTTCGCGCGGGGCCCGCAGCAATTGCTACTCTTGCTACGTGGTTAATCCGGCACTGCTTTCACCCCCTTAAGGGTAGAATTTCCAATAACCCTTTCTTATTGGATGCCTTCGTCATAAAAGGAACCTACTGTCCAGATTTCATGTTTCCAGCTTAATTGGTTTAGGCTCTGCATTGATGAATGAGTGATCTTTCGCTTTTATATATTTAGAAATCCCCTATTTCAATCCTTAGGGGTTTAATTTACAAAAACGCTCATACTTGTACATTTCTTTCTAAGCATCAACTCTATTATTTGATTTCATGCTTTTATCTTACATAAAATTTTCACCTCCTATTTCACCCCCTAAGGGTAGAATTTATAAAAATGTTCAAAAACATGTATAATATACCCAGCCAGAAAGCCTATTATTTGATTTCATGCTTTTAACTTCGTAGAAACTTTTATCCTCTATTTCACCCCTTAGGGGTAGAATTTCCAAAAACCCTTAAACACGTGTTTGTTTATTTCTGATCAGCAACCTAAATATTGAATTCCATGTTTCTTACTTCAAAAGTACCAGATTTCTCATACAAACTTACAACAGTTATTTCACCCTCTTAGGGGTTGAATTTCCAAAAACCCTGAAACATGTGTACGTTTATTTCTGACCAGTAACCTAAATATTGAATTTCATGCTTCTTACTTCAAAAGTACCAGATTTCTCATACAAACTTACAACAGTTATTTCACCCCTTTAGGGGTTGAATTTCCAAAAACCCTGAAACATGTGTACGTTTATTTCTGACCAATAACCTATATATTGAATTTCATGCTTCTTACTTCAAAAGTACCAGATTTCTCATACAAACTTACAACACTTATTTCACCCCCTTAGGAGTTGAATTTCCAAAAACGCTTAAACACGTGTACATTTACTCCTAACCAGAAATCTTAATATTTAATTTTACGCTTCTTACTTCAAAAATGACGGACTTGCATACAAACGATAATCACCCTTTTCACCCCTTTAGGGGTTGAATTTCGAGAAATCCCTTCTTAGTGGATGTTTTCGTCACGTAAGGAACCTACTGTCCAAATTTCATATTTCTAGCTTTAGTGGTTTAGGCTCTGCGTTGATGAATGAAATGTCAGTCAGTACAAGTCTCTTTATATATAAGAAGATAGCTCCTCGCCTCATTTTATTAGTTGCAAACACTTAGTCGCCTTTTAAGTTATTAGTCACCTGGAAAATAATAAGCCTTTATATAATACTAGCTTTTGCCCGCAGCTTCGCTTGCGTGAAATTTTGAACCAATGTTAAGCCTCTTTTTAGTGTAGTGATAACATTCAAAAAGTCTATCTTTTATTATTTACTTTGAAGAGTGTTTGTGCCAAATTTCAAGTCAATAACCCCATGGAATAAGGATTTCCATATGAACGTTAACAACCCATTTCACCCGTTTAGAGGTGTAATTTCCAAAACCCTTCCTTAATGCCTACGTTATTAGAGATACTTATAATCAAAATTTCAAGTTTCTAAACTGGGGTAAGAAACTTGAAATTTTGAATTTTTCGGTTTAGGCTTTGCGTTTATATGTAGATCAGTCACCCAGTCAGTCAATTTCTCCCCTGCTTCTTACTTCAAAAGTACCTGATTTTTCGTACAAACTTCCAACCCTTATCATTTCACCGCCAGTGTCGGATTAAGACAGCGCGGGGCCCGTAGCAAATATGAAAGGGGGCCTTTGAGTTATTTATTAATTTTACTGTTTTAAAACAGTAGTATTACACTGATTTTGTATTAGTTCAAAGCGATCGAGCGATCGTCAAAACATAAATAATAACACAAAAGCATGTAAAAACTAAGAAACTAACTCGAAATAAAAAGGCCGGTAAAAAACCAAAGTTAAAAAAATACACGCCTGAAAAGTATAAAGGGGTTCGAACATTTTTCTATGGAAGCTGGCATAGGCCCCTGCCGCCATTTTTTTTTTCCAAGTTGCGGCGCACGATGAGACTAACATATATGGGTAGAGGACACTCAAACAAACAAAAAATATTCAGTGATATAGTGCCCTAAAGTGTCACGTTGCCGAGATATTTGGACTCAAAGATTTTTTGTTAAGATTATCTCGATACAATATCTCGGTAACGTGACACTTTAGGGCACCATATCTCTGAATATTTGTTTGAGTGTCTTCTACCCATATTTACCAGTCACAAAGTGTGCTGCAATAAAAAATCTTTAAGTCAAAATATCTCGGCAACGTGACACTTTAGGGCACCATATCCCTGATATTTTTTGTTTGTCTAAGTGTCCTCTACCCATATAATTATGTTAATGTAATCGTGCGCCGCAACTTGGAAAAAAAATCAAAATGGCAGCGGGGGGGCTATGCCACAAAGGTTCTATCCCCTTAGCATTATAAGCGTGTTTTTTTAATCATTACCTTTTCAATGTTATTTAAGTTTTGAAGCTTAATTTCTTAAATAAAAAAATAGTCGAGTGGAGGAGCACAACACGTAACAGCAGCGCGAGCGAAGCGAGCGCGAATTTTTTTCGCATTTTTGGCGAAAGCATGATGTCATTCTAAGTGCAGTTGTGGCTTTTGGCTAAATTCTCAAATGCTCAATTTTAAGTTGCTGTTAAGTGTAGTGCTGTCACTTTCGTTGGACTCTCGTGATAAGTTTCACTCAAAAAATTACGCTCAGGCAGAGATGAGTGGGTTTAAATATGCGGGGCCCCCTTTCGCGCGGGGCCCGCAGCAATTGCTACTCTTGCTACGTGGTTAATCCGGCACTGCTTTCACCCCCTTAAGGGTAGAATTTCCAATAACCCTTTCTTATTGGATGCCTTCGTCATAAAAGGAACCTACTGTCCAGATTTCATGTTTCCAGCTTAATTGGTTTAGGCTCTGCATTGATGAATGAGTGATCTTTCGCTTTTATATATTTAGAAATCCCCTATTTCAATCCTTAGGGGTTTAATTTACAAAAACGCTCATACTTGTACATTTCTTTCTAAGCATCAACTCTATTATTTGATTTCATGCTTTTATCTTACATAAAATTTTCACCTCCTATTTCACCCCCTAAGGGTAGAATTTATAAAAATGTTCAAAAACATGTATAATATACCCAGCCAGAAAGCCTATTATTTGATTTCATGCTTTTAACTTCGTAGAAACTTTTATCCTCTATTTCACCCCTTAGGGGTAGAATTTCCAAAAACCCTTAAACACGTGTTTGTTTATTTCTGATCAGCAACCTAAATATTGAATTCCATGTTTCTTACTTCAAAAGTACCAGATTTCTCATACAAACTTACAACAGTTATTTCACCCTCTTAGGGGTTGAATTTCCAAAAACCCTGAAACATGTGTACGTTTATTTCTGACCAGTAACCTAAATATTGAATTTCATGCTTCTTACTTCAAAAGTACCAGATTTCTCATACAAACTTACAACAGTTATTTCACCCCTTTAGGGGTTGAATTTCCAAAAACCCTGAAACATGTGTACGTTTATTTCTGACCAATAACCTATATATTGAATTTCATGCTTCTTACTTCAAAAGTACCAGATTTCTCATACAAACTTACAACACTTATTTCACCCCCTTAGGAGTTGAATTTCCAAAAACGCTTAAACACGTGTACATTTACTCCTAACCAGAAATCTTAATATTTAATTTTACGCTTCTTACTTCAAAAATGACGGACTTGCATACAAACGATAATCACCCTTTTCACCCCTTTAGGGGTTGAATTTCGAGAAATCCCTTCTTAGTGGATGTTTTCGTCACGTAAGGAACCTACTGTCCAAATTTCATATTTCTAGCTTTAGTGGTTTAGGCTCTGCGTTGATGAATGAAATGTCAGTCAGTACAAGTCTCTTTATATATAAGAAGATTTATTATGAATTAAAAATCTCCTTTATTTGTATTGGAGATGTTAATCAATGGCAGCACTGATCGTGACATTCGTGACGTAATCTTAGGCCATTGCGGGAAGAGAATACCTGGCGTAGCTTATTATTCAACCATTTATACGACGATGACGACGATAACGAGTTTCCGTAGTGTAGCGGTTATCAAGTGTGCTTCACACGCACAAGGCCCCCAGTTCGATCCCGAGCGGAAACAGAAGTTTTTTATCTATTTCATGTTTTTGGATTTTCTTTTTTTTTCAGTACAAGACTTATTTATGCAATATGGCTGAAGTATCTTAGTACAGACCTGAATCGATTTCTGGTGATTCAGCAGACATCCGAAGTATTGGCTTGTCACCTTATAAAGAAAAAGATTTAATTCATTAATTGTAGAGTTCGCTCAGATTGACGATGTGACCACTGTATAAATATCGCCCGATGAATAAATAAATAAGTTATATCTGTCAATTGGTGTGATTACATTTTTAAAAAGACAGAAAATTACATTAATGCTGTGAACTAGGGTTTTCGCGTTCCCGGCCTATTTGAGTTCCCGGGAATCGGGAATTTTTTCTTTTAATTCCCGGGAATTCCCGGGTACCCGGGAATTTTCATGTTTTTTGTATAAATATAGTTTTTCTCGTATATTTCAACATTAAACTTGTGTAAGTACTTTAAACATGATAAATTGTCTAACATACCAATCGACTTTTCTTATTAAAATAAAAAATCTAACAAGTATTAAAAAAATTGAACTAGGAACAGTCATTTATTGTGCGACGTCGCGCGAGTTTCTTTAATGAAAAAAAAGTCTTCTCTTCTTATAATATGGCAAAATATTACGGAATAAAAATAGGGTAAATGACTATAAAAGGTGTTACCAAATTCGTGTAATACCTTAAAACCACATGATCTACTACTGGCGTAGAATGACCGAGCACGGGATTTAGCTTGATTAAAAATAAAAAATAAAATGTTTTTTTTTCTCGCTGTTGCGATATGTGATCAAAACATAACCAGCTAATAAGGTACAAGCAAAAAATTAAAATTTGTTAAATAAAAATTTTATTCGTTGGAATATTTCGACGCCACTCATCAATGAATGAAAGCACGGTGACACAGCTGGCTAGCACGACTAGCACGAAATCGTTCTTTGCAGTCGGTTCACTCGGGGCGCAAAAAGGGCTCGAAAACAACTTTTTTTTTAAATAAACATTTTTTATTTTAAAAAAATCATTTAGGGTTAATCTGTGACTAACACATGATCACACTGTTTGAAGGAATTACACGAATTCGTTTACACCCTGTATATTTTCATTGTAAATCTCGAAATTACACAACAGATAAGCATTGTGAATAGTTTCTACAAATGAAACATTTACAAATAAAATCACTCGTTTAGAATTTGTTTACTAGACAGAGACAACAGTACTATGTGCTGAAATCACGATACATTTACCCAATTCTAAGTTCACACCACGCAGTATAATGTCCGTTTCACGTGAGAGAGACAGAAAATGCTCTAAAATCTTCGGAAGCATGCAGACCCTTCATTTTTCATAATCATTTCTTCATTTTAAATAATTCCCGGGTACCCGGGATTCCCGCCAAATAATTCCCGGGTCCTAAAATCCTCAAATTCCCGGGAATTCCCGGTTCCGGGTACCCGGGGCGAAAACCCTACTGTGAACTAATTCTCTGGGGGCCAATTCTACTAACAGAAACTTTTATCAATTGTAACTGAATCGGTCATTCAGAATGTTTGATTTTGTTTTTGTTGTCAAACAATTTGATAGTTTTTGTAAACGAAAACTGTCTGAATAAACGACTCGGTTGCAATTGATAAAAGTTTCTGTGAGTAGAATTAGCCCCCTGGTCTCTGAAATTGACTTTTGTAAAGGTTTGTTCAAACCAGTTTCCATAATAGGTACCTTGTAGGTGGGTTTGCATTTGCAGCAAAACTAATTATTTCACAAAATATTACCTACCTACTATAAATCAAGATATCATTTACGATTCGTCCTAGCACAGTATAAAGGACACAGCTTATTAGAGCAACCCGGCATCCGACCTCCATCGCCTCGCCTCGTGCGGTTAGTATTATTTATATGAACTTGTATGGATGTGCGCTCACTACATCAACTCCGTAGCGTCACCGGATCTCCTCGGGCGTATGCCGTACACGCGCGGACGACGATTTAACCTTGCGTTGTTGCACAAGTCCCAAGTGAACCGTGCGCTGCCATCGAGTGGACTCCTCCGACGACTCCACTGGTTGACCACGCGACGTTTACTGGTGACAACGCGGCGTTCACCCGTGAACCACCTGCTGACAACGAGTGGACGCCGAGCGACGAGGCGATGCGGGTCGGGTGCCGGGTGGCTCTAATGAGCTGTGACCTTAAAAGTCCTAGCTGGGCAGCCCGTTGCTTTGCGTTGCATCTGGCATTGCGGCGAGTATTAAAGCAGCACATTAATACAGTCTTTAAAGTGTTTGATGAGTAAGGCTAAACTATTTCTGCTAGATGCACTGCTCACGTCGGCCACTAGTATAGATGGCATATCGCTTGTTATTTTCGCGACGCGATGCATGCAATGCATGCGCATGTGTAGGTACATAAATTATTAAATATATAAAAAACCGTTTTAAATATATCAAAAAGTCTCTTATGCCATGTTCGTGTCTATTAGCCCCGTGGTTCTCTAATAACTCCATTTTACCCGGCACCGTCACTCGTGGACGCTCTTTTCATGCACCATGTCTGATATGAATTTTGTTAAAATAACTAGTCCGCCATCTTTGGGAGTCTGCCATATTGGATTTAGAGTGACATCACTTGGCTAACCATGCATTGTCATCCAAACTAAACGTGTATGCAAAGTTTCAGCTCAATCGGTTGGGGATAATTGACAACATTTCAAAACTGACACGACCTTAAAACAAAAATACCGTTTCTTTATTTTCGTGTCCTGAGTTCAAATATATATTTTTTAAATTTTTTCATTTCCTCATTTCTGAGAAAAAAAAATGAAAATCAAAAAACATGTGATGACGTCACATAAACGGTGGAATGAGGAATTACCTTTGCCTATGCGTTCCAATGCTTTAGATGAAAACATTTAATGTCAAACAAGACATGTCAATGTCACTTATGAAGTTAAACAAGACAAGTGTTATATGACAGTGACACTAACTAACAGTTTTTTTGACGGCTCACAGTGAAGCAAAGGTTAGATTGCCATTCCACCGTATGTATGACGTCATTTGGCGCATACGTCTTTTTAGAATACGCCGAATTTCAAAATTGAAATTATGAATGAAAAGTACATAATTTCGAAAAACGGAAAAATACGGGTGCTCTGGATTTGGATTTACTTTTATATAACGTAATAATACATGCAGGTTAAAAATATGAAATGTTGTCAATTGTTTACAATGATTTTTCTCTAAGTTTTGATGACATTCATTCATGTCAATTGTTTTATATACACATGGGAGCAAAGAAATCGAGCCACTCCTTTTCTCACGTGTCCTGGGGCCTAATTCTCCTAAAATAAATCTTGATAAATCACAACCGAACCGTTTATTCAGACAGTTCTCAATTTCAAAAGCTATCAAATTGTTTGAGACAAAAAACAAAATCAATCATTTTGAAAGTTTTCGAAAACAAAAACTGACTGACGGTTGTGGTTCGATTGCGTTTGGCAACAATTTATTTTAGGAGAATTGGGCCCCTGGTTATTAGTTTTGGTTTCATGAATTATATAATTCAAAATACAAAAAACTACCCTCATTGTAAAGGTTATCAAATAACCTTTTAGGCGATATATGTTTAGAATTGATCTGTTCCATAATACCAAAAATAATAACAATTATACCTACGTGAAAAATAGAAGTGGCTCGATTTATTTGCTCCCAAGTATAGTTTAGCTTCATTTTATCTTTTGTAAATGTGAGAACTTCGTGGACTTGCATAGACAATATAATTGTGTAAATGACTATTATTCTGTGTTATTTTTTTTCTTTTTGTTTTGACATTACTCACAGGTCTGTGGTCAAGACTACATTGTTACTCTCTTATGTATCCTAAATCATAGTACTGTATTTACTGAAGTTGTTAAAGATATCCTTTTTTTTTAAATGAGTAACCATGGAGTTTCTTGCCAGCTCTTCTCCATAGGAAACGACTAATTGGAACCGTGCACCTAAATTCGACTTTTCATAAGCGCCTGTATTGGTTTATATGGTTTTTTTTTTTGATTTGGTTTGTTTTAAAATTCAGTTGCAATACTTGACCTAAACAAACTAACATACCTACATTATACAAATATGCAAATACAATATCCAGTTTTAATTCCACTGAACAAAAACAAAAACTGAATCATTGTTCAGCGGAATTAAAGCTATTGCAAGTTTTATTTAACTTGCAATACAAACATTGCAAGATAAATAAAAGTTTGTAAAATAGGATGAACTCACCTGTAGCCCTACGACCCTGGGGCTCCACGTCATATCCATAGGTCTGCACGAGCCATCCAAGGAAGTATGTGACGTCATTTACCATTTTATCTTTGTCTTCAGAACGAATCTGTTCGTTATCTCTGTTCTTGTAGTCTATTTTGAAAAATGAATACTAATAATATAATGTAATCATTAAAAAAAACAAAAAAAAACCGGCCAAGTGCGAGTCGGACTCCCGCACGACGGATTCCGTACCATTATCTATCTATAAAAACGGCAAAAAAATCACTGTTGTATGGGAGCCCTCTTATATATATATTTTTATTCTGTTTTCAGGATTTGTTGTTATAACGGCAACAGAAATACATCATCTGTGAAAATTCCAACTGTCTTAACTATCACGGTTAATGAGATACAGCCTGGTGACAGACGGACAGACGGACGGACAGCGGAGTCTTAGTAATAGGGTCCCGTTTTACCCTTTGGGTATTGTAATCTAACCGCAATGTGTAGTGTAGCAACCGCGAGGCAATGGCCCAGATGGTCAGTATTTTTCAACTCGGTCCAAAGTGGCGCCGTCTGGTGGAGAGGTGTATGTGAGTGTACACAGTAGGTACCTTTGTAGGTATTTGCTTCTTGGTATACACATCTATGTAGTACAGTCAGCGTCAAATATATTTTGACGACCAGACTGTCTAAAATTACCTATCTGAACAACTAAAATTAAATCACTTATCACACTCCTTGTAGGGGTGTTTTTGAATGAACACAGTACACGACAATTGTCATTCTGACAAGAATTTTATCCCATTGAGATAAAGTTTAATTTCTTTAGTTGTTAAGGTCTGTTCCTGGGGGCCTACTCCCTAAGTCCGTCAACAAAGTTAGTCGCCCGTCCGAAAGCAGCCTGAAACGTAGGAGTGAACAAAACAAGTGTCAAGTTAAACTTTTCGGACGGGCAAAAACACACCGGTAGTAGGGACAACTGTCAAACCGTGTTGTCACCTTTTTTTCTTTTGTTGACACCTTCTGTGTACACTCACATACGCCTCTCCACCAGACGGCGCCACTTTAGACCGAGTTGAAAAATACTGACCATCTGGGCCATTGCCCCGCGGTTGCAGGGATTTTTCCAGCAAAAAAGTGTGCCAGTATCTACTCGAGATCATGAGCGCGAATTTTAAGTAAGAAGTACATGTTTCCGTAGTGTAGCGGTTATCACGTGTGCTTCACACGCACAAGGCCCCCGGTTCGATCCCGGGCGGAAACAACTGTTTCTTTTTGTCTTTCTTTTGTGTTTACGAAATACTTTCATGTTTTTGAATATACTTTTTCGCGTACAAAACTTATTTGCTTGTCTATTTTTTATTCATTTATTTCTTTGCAAACATTGGTAGTACGGTAGTACCTATAGATCTAATAATTTTTTTAGTTCTCCATGTTTTGCCCTCACATTGACATGCAAGTTTTTAACTATCAAATTATATTTTAATAATAAATTACTATGCTTAACCACAATCCAAAATTATTTAAATTATTATAATACCGGAAACATTATACAATACACTTCGTTACACTTGAGTAAATTATTATAAGTAGTAGGTCATCTGCCTAGCCTTTGCCCAACTATGTTGGGGTCGGCTTCCAGTCGAACCGGATGCAGCTGAATATCAGTATTTTACATGGAGCGACTGCCTATCAGACCTCCACAACCCAGTAACTGGGTAATACGATACTCTTGGTAAGTCTGGTTGTCAGACTTTCTGGCTTCTGACCAACAGTAACGACTGTCAAAGATCTACAAATAACAGCCGGGACCAACGGCTTTACGTGCTTTCCGAGGCACGGAGAAAACTCGCTATGGATCCACAGACCAACCTCGGCAAGCGTGGCTTAACCCGGAAGATCGGTTTATGCGGCTGTAATTATTTAGCCACGAGCTCCTCAAATATTATAGTAGGTATTTACATTAAAATGTTCATTACTATTTATAATTAATGTCAAGGAATATCTGTCAAAATAGAGATCAACTACGATAACATGGCACGCCCCTCCAACATCTGTCTTCAATGTGTGTGTGCATATGCCAACGAGTCACTAAGTTTGTGTTTGATATTTAATAGATTTATTGCTCGTCAGTGCTCGATTATACACCGTGGGCCCGAGGTACTCGAAAGATTTAACCTTCGATTCCGATGCCTAATTGGAGAAGAAAAGCTTGGATATAGTTTGTTGAATAGAGCTTAATTTTCGAAATATTCATTATTTACGGAAAATCACAAATCGAAAAATATCTAAATTTTATTATTCTTATTTTTTTTATGTAAGGTATTGTTTACAAAGAAGTACTAAAGTTAATTGATATTACTAAGTAAAAAAAAAACTGAATTGGACTTTCGTTGATATAACATTTGACTCATAATACCATCAGGAAGGCGTGGTTAAAATCTTTCGGGTACCTCAGGCCCACGGTGTATAGTGCATAATTAAAGTGACCGCTCAACAAGTATTATCTGTCTACGGCTCAACAAGGAGCACGTGTGTCATTCATACAAACCTCCAAACGGTACCATACACTACGGCCGATGTGTCTTGGCGAGTCTGAAGTTAGTTGTTTGGCTGCGCAATGAATCTTTTAGAAACGATATTGTCTACTGCGCAGCTAATCAGCTAACTTCAGACTCGCCAAGATGCGCCGGCCGTATTGTACGATACTGTTAATTAGCGACGTCAAATCTGTCGAGCGACTGATCCATGTTTATGTTTGGCCTACAATTGCAAGATTCACACATCTGCGGTGAAGGAATGCCGCGTTGTAAATTTTATTTCTCACACATTTTTACTTGCAGTGTCAATGGAAGGGATATTTATTTATTATTTTAGCTCTTTGCTCGCGTTTGATCACTATCTCGCCTGATGGTAAGCGATGATGTGGTCGACGGTGAAGCACGCTTGTCTAGAAGTAACCTATTCACTCTTGACTTAAAGACCCCAAGGTTGTAGCTATCAGGAAACACAGACTCCGGCAGGATATTCCGTCTCTACTTTTTTTTTCTTTTTTTTTTCATGGTAAAATCCTCACGGATGCCCATCGCCCGGGGAAGGCGAAGGGGTATGCCGGACTCTTACCGGCTAAAAACCCAGGGTGTTCCTTCTCCTGACCCTTGGCCGGGGTCGCGGGATTCGCAGCTGCATGCACCGCGAGTACCGCGACCCCGGCAGGTCTCGGTCCGCCAGCCCCTGGCAGACCACTTCTTCTGTGGGGCCTTGCCCCACGTCCTCCTAAGAGGCGCGCACGACCACAGTAGATACCTAGGTAGATAAGTACTTGCGATAGCCATCCTGCGAAAGCAGTGGACTGTATTGATTTATTGAGGTAGGTAAGTAGGTATTTGAATACAAACCTGAATCGAATTTTGATCGTTCAGCGACCATCCGGAGTATTGGCTTGCCGCGTGCCATGACACCTAATTAAGAAAAATAGAATTAATGTTATTAATTACTCAGAGACTGTTTCGTTGTCACTGGACAAATTGTCCTAAAGATTTTTTAAGACAAACTGTTAAACCAGTTAAACCGCGCCATATTTATCTACGATGACACACAGGCCCTTAGGCCGATTGTCCACCGCCGTCATCACCAAGAACGAGATGACGTTGCCGAAGTAGCGATACATACATTACCATAGCTGCGTGTCCACCGCACGTCCGTCATCCGAGCGCCGTCATCTCTGCCGCCGAGATTGTGAGTAGTTCGGCGCTACCGTTACAACTCGGCCCGATATCGTTACGGGGCGAAATGTCAGCAATACAAAACACATCTGCACTTGTCCACTTTCACACCAATAATTCTGCCCTCATCAAGTTGTCCCCCCCCCCCCCCAGCCCCCGCCAGCAACGCCCTAAGCCGAGGTCCGAATCTCACTAGGATTCGCCCTTAGTGTTGTTGTTGCAGGTAGTCATGATGTTAGTGTAGTATAAGTAGGTAGTTAGCTTAGGTTAAGTCATTTACTTCCCCCCATTGGCTGGAGACCCTTCACGTCTCGCCAATAACTGGCCGGTTACGTAGAAACGGTCCCCGAGGACCAACAACAGCAGTCAAAGAGTGAAAAAAAAAACTTGTCCACTACCTACATCCGAGATTGCCGGCGCCGGTGCACGGATTTTTGTCCTGTGTTGGGAACCACCAAGATCGGTCGCGGTGGACACACGCCGTCACGTCGTCGTCGCCGCGTCGTTCTGAACTCGGTCCGAAATAATCTCGTTTGTGGGTGACAGTGGCGGCGGACAAACGCTCTCTTAGGGTTGGCGCACATTGACGATGTGACGCACTTTTTAAAGATCGCTCGATGAATATATCAACATAACATTACGCCTGTATACCCCGAAGGGTTGGACAGAGGTGCATAGTACAACCTCATTTCGCTGTTATATTTAAGTCCATGCAATAGGTGGCAAGCCTATTGTCATCAACCGGGCACAAATGCAGACTCCGGGCTGCTACTGAGTAATTCCACACGGAAAAACCCAGTAATACTGCCCGACCTGGGGATCGAACGTAGGACCTCACGCTCAGCAGTCGCGCTTGCGACCACTAGACCAACGAGGCAGTCTATAAATAATTTATTTCTGTAAATTGGTCTGTTTTTTTTTTATCTAATTCATAATTTCTTAAATAGAAAAGCTCGCATTGTCATGAAATATATGACAATGCCACGGTAATGATAACTAACAGTATTGTGACTCGGCCCTATTTTTGAATTAAGAACCTACAGCCGCATGAAAACAAAACACGAGATAGGGCTGCCCGCCTACAGTATTTTAATTTCATCAACCTACATGAGTTTGTTTCTAGTTTTGAGATTGTAAATATGACATAATTTATTTTAAAAAAAACGTTGTGAATGAAATAGGAAGTGTTCATTAAAAATACATGGTGTTTTTTGATTTTATTGACGAACTAGCTTTTGCCCGCGTCTTCGTCGTGACTGTTGACTGACTGCTGACTTCGTGAATGTTGGTTATCGCGGATGCAGACAAAGTCGCGCGTTAAGAAGTAGCCTTTGTCCTTCCCCAGGGATCGAGCTATCTTCATGCCAAATTTAATCAAAATCGGTGCAGCCGTTGTGCAGTTAACTAATAGACTGAACGTTGGGTTGTTCGCTCACACCACGGCATTTTTTTTAGTACATTTAGTACTTCTAAACGAAAGGTCCGATTCGAATAATTTAAAGAGCATTTTACATGTACATAAACAACCTTGATTATGAAGCTATTTACTTGGATAACGATTAATATCATGATAGGAATATCTTTATTTTTCGATTCTACTAGTGTTTTGATCAACCAATTTGAACAAAAAACGGTTGATGTGACTTAACTACCTACTTATAATATTTAATAGGTATATAACATTATTCGCGGGCTTTTTTATGGATAATGAAGAGTAGGTACTATAAACATGTTGTAAGTACATTATTTTTATGTATCATCAAAATATAACCTGCCACTGACCTGCAAATTGCAAAGTTCGCAAGAATATTTGAATTTCGCGGGCTACCTTAGCGCATCCACCTTAACTTACTGAGGAAGGAGAAATGAAAAGAAAAACTTTATTTAGTGAAATTTAAAGTAACGTTTATTTTGTTGATTGATTTAGATTAATAAATATGAGCTGTGGTTGCTGGATCGATATTTCAGGCATTTAATTTAATCCCTCAAAAAATAAGGAAAAATCGATTTTTTTATAAAAATCGATTATATTTATTTAAAAAACCGATTATTTTGTAATCGATTTTATGTTTAGGCATAACAATCGGTTATTAAATAATCGATTTTTCATGTAGGTATAGGTACTAGGTAAGTAGGTACTGTGACAGCCCTAACTATTTTTGTACCAAGTGTAAACCGAACTCGAGGCGCGTAGGTATGACTCGGGTTCCGACCGTTTGTATGAAGATAGAATACTGTTAGTATAACATTACCGTGACAATGCGAAGTTTTATGAAGTATAAGTAATAATACGAAATTAAAAAGGGTTTAATACCCTTTTAAGAAGTTTAGGTTTTAGAGGAGTTTAATACTTCCTCCTCTCTCCTACATTTGCCGTGCCTGACAAGGCCTACACATGTTTCTTATTATTAATGTAACATCTATTTAACTTGTGGAGTGCAATAAATGTATTGAGTATTGAAAATATTTTTTAACTTACTAGAACGATAACTTGGTCTATCATTGTGTGATCTTGCAGTTATTATAGGTATCTGAAAAAATAATTAACACTTTCATAAAACACAGTCTCCGAAATCCGAATCATATTTCTAAAATATAATAAAATTCTCTTCTGCTCTGAAAATTAATTCAAATCAAATATTACAGATGTTCTATCTTTTCATGTTTTTAACTTCAACTTAATTAAAAATTATAAAGATTTTTTTTGTGTAGGTACTTACCAAAATAAAAATACAAAATAAAATCATATTTAATTAAATTTATATCGAGACAGTGCACGACTTTATAGCAACATTTTCATAGAAAATTGATTGCAACTCAATTACAATCAAATTGAAATCTCAACCATCCGTTACATTGCTATCTGCAATTAAATAGTCTTACATAAAGAATTTCCATGGCATTGATTGAGTTATACTCGATCGAGGGAACAGATAATCGCCATGACAATAATACACGAACGGGGGCCCTAATTCTCCTAAAATAAATCTTGATAAATCGCAACAAAACTAAGGCCGAACCGTTCATTCAAACAGTTTTCAATTTCAAAAGCTGTCAAATTGTTTGACACAAAAAACAAAACCAATCATTTTGACAGTTTTCGTAAACAAAAACTGCTTGACGGCTGTGGTTCGTTTGCGTTTGACAACAATTTTGTTGGTCGAATTGGCGCCCAGGGCCAATTGCAAAAACAAAATGGTTGCCAAACTGTAAATGTAACCACAACTTTATTCTGTTTTCGTCTACGAAAACTGTCAAAATGTTTGGTATATTGTTCGGGTTTGATAACGAATAACGATCAATCATCAAAACTTTTCTTTTAGATTTGGCCCCCTCTTTGCAATAAAGTAATCGGTATACGGCTTGAAGTAGATTATTCAAGGTTTTTTTTATTATTTGACTTGGTCTCGTTTTGGTATGTCTACACCCGTTTTTTTTTTTTTTTTTTTTTATCGTGGGAAAATCCTCATGGATACCCTTCGCCCGGGGATGGCGAAGGGTTATGCCGGACTCTTACCGGCTAAAAACCCACGGTGTTCCTTCTCCTGACCCTTGGCCGGGGTCACGGGATTCGCAGCTGCATGCGCCGCAACCCCGGCAGGCCTCGGTCCGCCAGCCCCTGGCGGACCTCTCCTTCTGTGGGGCCTTGCCCCACGTCCTCCTGAGAGGCGCGCACGGAACATTGCGCGCCGCCTTCTCGGGCCTGTTGCTGGTCGGGCGACGGGTCCCCTAACCCGTCGCCCGCAGGCCACACACTAGGGTGGCCAAAGATAGTCGCGCGCCCTCCGGCGGCGCCCGGTGCGTCTGGCGCGGGAAGGGAGAGTGGCCGTCGCCTCTCGCTCCCTCTCCGCTCCCTCCTTGGTTGCCATCACCACCTCGCAAAAGGAGGTGACGGCTTCCCACGCACTCTCGCTCCCGACCATGGACAGAACCACGGCCGGAAACGAGAGGTCACCACCGACTGCCGCCACTAGTTCACGGCGCTGCGTCGCCCACGCAGGGCACGCCTGCAGCGTGTGCAGCTCCGTGTCCTCAGGGCAGTCGACGCAGTGGTGACATCCGGGCGTCTGCTCACGGCCTATACGACACAGGTACTTCCCGAAACATCCATGTCCCGAGAGCACCTGCGTCAGCCGGAAGCTGAGGGCGCCATGCCGCCTCTCCAGCCACTCCTCCATAACGGGTCTTACCGCCGCTATTGCGGCGTGCCCTGCGCTGGGTTGCGCAAGTCGTTCTCTCCACTCGGCCACTAGGATCTGGCGGAGCTCACTCCGCTCAGGCGCCTCCTCGCGCTGACGATATCTCAGCGCGAGGGCCCTCGCCTCCAGATCCCAGGGCATCGATCCGGCTAAGAGGCTCCCCGCTTCGCAGGAGATCGTACGGTACCCTCTTATCACCCTGACGGCCATCGCGCGCTGCGGTCTCCGCAGGATTGCGACATTGCGGGCCGTCAGGGTGTCTGCCCATATTGGCGCCCCATATAGGGCCATGGACCGTACGATCCCCGCGTAGAGCCTCCGGCAGGAGGCGTTGGGCCCCCCCAGATTGGGCAGCAGCCGCGACAACGCAGCCGCGGTGCCCATCAATTTTGGCATCAGCTGCCGAAAGTGAGGCCCAAAGTTCCATCGGCCGTCGAGGACAAGTCCTAGGTACTTCATCGTCGACTCGACGCCGATGCGGACGCCCCCCACTACGATGTGGGATCCCGAGGGTGGTCCCTTCCGGGGCCCGTGGAAACACAGGGCCTCGGACTTCTGCAAGGCCACCTCGAGACCCAACCGCCGGATCCTTGCGACGACCTGCGCAACCCCAGCTGTCGCTAGTATGGCTGCCTCGCGATGCGTCCTCCCCCGCGCCGTGACCAGCGTGTCGTCGGCGTAGCAAGTCACGCCGACGCCGCGGAGGAACGCACCGCGAAGCACCCAGTATGTCTACACCCGTGCGCTTTCATGTTCATCTTGCGCTTTCAACTTTCAATTCTTCTTGCGTCAAGCGCATGCAATATTGATTGCCATAAGACTCGAACAAATAGGTATTAAGGCATGCGCTATGGCGCTTCAGGCATACGTCAAACGAAAGCGCAAGATGAACATGAAAGCGCACTGGTGTAGACATACCATTTTACCCTAATCGCCCCTGATGGTCAGCGTAGATAGGGTCTAAGATGGAGCACAAGAATCCAAGTAACAGAGACATGTATGTTTACACCCGTGCGCTTTTATGTTCATCTTGCGCTTTCTACTTTCAATTAATCTTGCGTCAAGCGCATGCAATATTGATTGCCATAACACTCGAACTAGTATTAGGGCATGCGCTATTGGATGCGCTATGGCGCTTCAGGCGCACGTCAGACGAAAGCGCAAGATGAACATGAAAGCGCACTGGTGTAGACATACCAATATAGAGTGATTTTCCCTATACCCCTCTGGCTCTAACATACACACGACGGAAAATAGTAAACTGCTTGGCGCCGGACTTTAATGTGAGGGTGGTAGCTAGCCAGGCGGACCGTATACATCCTTCCACCAAGCATGCTTGATTTTTTAAATCTTATTCTAGTATTTATCTTCATCATCATCTGCCTAGCCTTTTTCCCAACTATGTTGGGGTCGGCTTCCAGTCGCACCGGATGCAGCTGAATATCAGTATTTTACATGGAGCGACTGCCTATCAGACCTCCACAACCCAGTAACTGGGTAATACGATACTCTTGGTAAGACTGGTTGTCAGACTTTCTGGCTTCTGACCAACAGTAAAGACTGTCAAAGATCTACAAATGACAGCCGGGACCAACGGCTTTACGTGCTTTCCGAGGCACGGAGGAAACTCGCTATGGTAAATGGTCACCCATCCACAGACCAACCTCGGCAAGCGTGGCTTAACCCGGAAGATCGGTCTATGCGGCTGTAATTATTTAGCCACGAGCTCCTCTATCTATTCTAGTATTTATCTTATTTTATCTAATACTGTGTGCAACAGGATTTCGACCAATCGCCGTTAAGTATTACTTAACTCCATCTGAAGCTCTCGTTGTAGTTTGTAGATGAATAACCAATTTTCTTGGTCTGACATAGATACTTAACAAATAAAACAAAATATTTCTATCACATTTTCCATATAATACAAAAAATCTTACCAACAACTATAATTACATAAATAATTACATAAACCTATACAAAAATTATATTGCTCTTTCGAAAATTAAATAAATATTCACTTCATTCAAATTAACATTCTCCCCAATTGGGCTACGGTACAAATTGCATCAATGAACATAAAAATCATTTTAGGGCTGATCTCGAAAAATCTGTATTTTTATATTAGACTACAATGTGTTACAAAAATACCCCTAAAGCTGAAAGGGGATTAAAAGGTCCCTTGTAAAGAGTCTATTGGCAATATTTTAAAATAAAAGAAGGACCAAAAAAAAAATTGGACAAATCATAAAATAAAATCATCACTGAAACGCAACCCTGAAAACATAAAAGTAAAGAGGACACTACTACCCAGAAAGTTATTTACATTCTTACCTAATTTCCTCTGAGAGGTAAATGACAACAACAATAAAAGACTACTTGATTAAGATTTTCTTTTTAAGGGGAATTATGTAACACGTTGTAGAAACAAATATTCAAATATTTTGAAATTTGTATCACTACAATAATGTACAAGCGGCAAGTTAATTCTGCAAATTTTTATAGCGATAGATTTCACGCATCGCTTTGATATAAAAATTTATCAGTGAATTTAAAATACTGTTCATATGAACGTCAACAACCGTCGTTAAATATAGAACAAATTATTTCAATAGTACAGTCAACCAAAGAGATAAGTATACAGGCAAATAATTACATTCGTATTTTAATTAACAGAGATATACGTGTGTTGAGTGGCCAAGTCTTTGCCATGGCTTGTTTGACCGCGTCTTACGTATAAAAAGTTATTGACGCCGGATACTAAATGTTACAAAGACAAAAAATCAATGGGCAACATAGTCCTAGTGTCAAAATGTACAAAAGTCTTAATGTATATGAATGTGCAAATGACAAAAAATAATTGTGATATAATGCATAAGGGTCTAATTGTTAGATTGCCAAAATGTACAAAAGATAAAACATAATTGTGGCAAAATGCATCGTGGTCTAATTGTCACACAGTCAGGATTCGAACCCATAAACCTGGGCTTCGAAGGTAGGATCACTAACGACTGAGCCTACATACACCTATCTGCTACTTACTTGATATCAACCAACATACTTCTCTGCACTGGATATCTAATTAAAATCTCTTCTCTACCTAATCTCAAGGAGTATAAATACTCCTTGAAAGTTCGATATCCTTGAAAAAGATGATTGAAATGTCATTTCATTTGTTCTGTTCTGTGGCATTTGGACAAAATGACATTTTGGCACTAGGCAATTTGTAAAATTGAACATTACAGCTTTATTGTATTCTATCATAGCGGCATTTGGGCAAAATTACATTTTGGCACTAGGCACTTTGTACATTTTGACACTAGGACTATGTTGCCCATTGATTTTTTGTCTTTGTAACATTTAGTATCCGGCGTCAAGTTATTACGCACACAATTACAATTAGTTTAGTTTTAAGGTGTATATTTGCTGTAATGCCAATAAACGCATTTTTCTTTCTTTCTTTTCTTTTAATTAATTTCCTGTGTAGTGCATTAATATCTGATGTTTGCCTGTATACCTAACTCTTTTGCTGACTGCACATAAAAATATGAGCAAAAAAGATTCTAATAACACTAATTCAAACCAGAGCTCTTTTAAATCAGAGAGATCTTTTAAAAATTAAAATAATTTATTGGATATTTTCCTTCGTTACACGTTTACAGTTTTCTCATTAAGCCTTTAAGAGGCAAAGGCAGTGACGAAGATTGTTACAGCATTAAATACATAGGTACCTACCAAATACTTGCATAATATGGTGAAAATATCTGTGGACTTTCACTTTTCCAACCGTTCGTTTTACCTCATACGTGCTATTGAAATAACGCTAAACCTGAGTAACCTGTAACACAAGTAATAAGTAATTTTTCAATGGAATTTGTACGAAATTACTTTTATAAGTTGGTCGACTATTACTCGTAATCTTGTAAAGCCTATTTAGCTGTGATAGTTTTCCTTTTAATTTCGTTGTATATACTACTACCGTGATTTTTTTCACATATCCAAAACTAACCGTTTAGCTGGCGGGGGGGGGGGGGACGACACTTAACTCTTAACAAAAATTTGCACTTAAAGCTTAATATTTCAGAAACGGATCCCTTAATTGAAAAGTTGTTTTCACAAATCAGCAATATTTTTGAAAGATCTATCCAACAACAACCCACACCATCAGAATGAATTGTCTAAGACACGGAAACTGACCGAGCGGACCGTTTCAAGCCTCAAGGTGTCTATTCCCGTCCATTGTTATGCATAGAAATCTATTGAAACAAAACGGAAAATTATGAAAAAAAAAAATGTATGATTTAAAGTGGTACTTATAAAAACTATGCCCATCGATTCTCCTAGTGATTCTGAAGAAACTAGTTTCAGGTTTAGTGTATACTAAAACTAAATTTGTATATATGAACACACAAGTCTTACTATTCTATTCAGCAGTAAAACGAGACAGCGATAACAAAGAAAAAAGAAGGACAAGTTATTTTCCCAGATATTAACGCCATATTAAAATAATTATTTCTACATCAACACGTCTGAACATCAATGAATCTCGGGTGCAACTGTGAGCTCGAGCCGCTTGCGCCCTCTAACGACTTCTATGCGCAAACTGCCGCTAGTACCCTCTAATAACATGTAGATGTCGCTAGCAGTTCGCACTGGCTTGCTGTTAATGTTGATAACTATGTCGCCGGGTTGAAGACCTCCGCTGTTGGAAAAAAAGAAGTGTTGTTAATAGGGTATTTGACTGAAAAAAATCTAATTAGTCCGTCAGTTAGATTATCAAAAAATATTCGACCCCTATTTTTTCTTTTGTTACGTAAACCAAAATTGACGAAGATATGACACTTTTAAAATTGGAAAAACGTTACTAGCAAGTACAATTTTTACTTGCTTCTGACGTCACAAGCCCCCACTCTCGAGTTTCGATGCGTTTCATCTTTCCAAATATTGATAGATTTAACATAAGAAAAAATATGCGTCCATTATTTTTCAAAACTAACTGGCGGACTAATTAGATTTGCAATTTATTGATGCTGTCAACATGCCTATTGTTTTACAATGTAAGGCAATTGATAATGATTTTTACGAGTACGAAAATCTAATAAATTGTTTTCGTAAATACGAATATTTATACAATTAAAGAAAATGAACAAAAACTGATATAACGGGCATTGTACGGGAATGGTACGATCATCATACGCGTTGTATACGCGTATAGAACGCGGTTGAAGTGAACGGAGCGTTTTTGCCGTGCCTGTAACGTTCCTATTACAGTCCTAGTATGATACGTTATACCGAGCAGACTCCTTTAACATAATAAAAAGGAACTCACTTGTACGCCGGCGATCCGATTATAACTTTCCAAACTAGGATTCCATGCTCTATGTCTGTAGGCATCTAAAAAAATAAACAAAAAATATGAGTATTACAGCAGATCACCAAGAAGAAAGTGAAGTATCGTGGTTTCCAGTCTTTAACCCAGACACCTAAGGGTCACATACAGACCACTCGCCACAACCACAAGTATCTGGCCACAAGTTATGGACTAACTTGTTCATACAGTACGCAGGTATTCGCCGCACACGTGCGACCGGTGGTGGCTACTTGGTCTTCCCAATAACTGCCTGATTACGTAGAAACAGTACGCAAGCACCTTCTACAAGCAATCCAATAGAAAAAAAGCTTCGTTTAGCGCTAAATCTATTTGAAAGTTAAATTGCGCGAGGTATCGCAGTAAGTGCTCGCTAAGTTCGTAAAAAATCCAGGACTCGACTTGCTGCGGGTGTATCCAGGGCCGTCTATAGATTATCTAGCGCTGGGGTGTGAATCAAGCTCAGGCGCCCGCCAGCCCTTTCAGCATGCCCTCACCCCCGGGCCCCCCAATCAGCGCTGAGTAAAATAATTTCGCCGGCCTCGGAGCCCTCATAGGTAAGCCTCAGTACTAGCCTTGGCATCGAGGCACCCCTCATGCCTCGTCACCGATTGCCCCGAACCCCTTACACCCTCGGGTAGAAACGACTCTGGGTGTATCCACAGTTGAAAGTCGGTTGCAGAAGCCAACATAACTTACGATTGGATTTGGCGCTTAAAACTTCAAGGTCGAATGTCAAATAGCCATAAAAGAGTACAACTTACTTCTGGGTTCCTCATGCGTAGCTCCATGAGTATATTCGGGGTAAGAGACAGCATGGTGATGCCGAGGTACCGCCGCGAAACTTGAGGCGACTTCGTTGTCCCTGGGGAGCGTTCTAAATTACAACTTTGTGTTATTATTTAGTATAAAAACATTGGTCTTATTACCAAAACAGAGAGTAAAAAAAAACGAGTATAAAAATGAAGTAAAAAATACAGGAAGCTATAAAATACAGAAATACGCATTATAAAAATATTAAAACTTTAATTACAATTCAAGATTCCTAACTTAGGGCGTATACATAAAGGAAGCAGGCAACCAGCGCCGACCTAACAGCGCTTATCGGTACTAGTCCGTGCAGGTAACCGCTACATAAAGGAAGCAGGTAGAAGCAGGGGCTGGCATTTTTTAACAAAAATACGCGTTACCTTGCATTGCAAATACAGCAAAATATTACTGCCTACCACCTTGGAGGGTAAGGGGAGAACGGTAAACAACATCTAAACCGACCCAACTGTCAACCTCACCTGCACGCGCCGGATGGCGACGCTGGCAAATGTGCTGGCGTGGTGCCCTCTGCTAGACAACAGACGAGGCTATGGCGGCCGAACCAGTGGCGGCATAGCTACTAAAACTCCCAGTCAGATGAGATAGCTCTGGAAGGGGCTATCACAAGCCCAGGGTACTAAATACATCCTAAAAGAGTGTTTTTCCCCTCCACCACCATATTCATACCTTGCTCCTCTCTTCACGCTTCCTCACCCGAAACTCACCATCCACCCTAGACCCTCATCCCTCCTTTTTCCCAATTTTCCTCCCCCTCCCAACATCCTATCTCCACTTCTAACCGTGACCCTCTTGTGACTGGGTGGTTGCGGGCTCGTTCACCACAATATGGATGGTGACGAGTAGAAGTAAACTGTCACCTGCGCTAGGACCTGCGCAGTTGAGCGCCGTGAGCGGGGATGAAGGAGTCCTGGGGGGTTGAGCCGATCGGCACTGGCGGTAATGTGTCCGAGAGGCAACACGCCCCCTTTGGTCTGGATTTCAAGCGAAAACGGTGGCCCTACTCATTAGCCAGATGTAGGGAAATGGTCATGGTGTCCCGTCAGAGGGCCACAGGCGAGGTGCGTGAGGTCCGCTGAGGTTGTTCTTGGACGACTGAAGCGGTGGGTAAAGGTCATGCTGACGGTGCAAGTGAGGGTTGATCAGTTCGTTTTGGGGAGGCCTTTTCGGCCCCATACGCCAACCCGATCGAGTGCCCGATGTCGCGCTGTAAGCCAGCCTCGCGCCCCTATATCTCTCTGGTAGTCCTAACGTCCGAATCTTTAGTAAGACGTTCCCAGTTGCGGGCTCCATGGAGGGTGGGAGCCAGAGAGATGAATTTTTACTTTAAACTATTATGGATACAACAAGGCCTAATGAAAACACACAAACAGGAGTGGAGTCGGTGAAAACTGACGAAGCCCCCAAACAGAGCGCATTAAGCGTTCCTTCTTCCCAAACTGGTAGTTCAGTAGCTAACGCTGCGGGCACCAGTGCGGGTGCTGGTCCGGCTGTGGCGAAAACCGCAGCCACGACCAAATACAAGTCCCAACACAAACAAAGGACTACGGCGCTGACTGGGACCAGTACCGATCCTTATAAAAACATGGCAAAGACTGTGAGGCTGGGTAAAACTAGTACCGGTCCAAGCCCCCCAACACAGACCCCGGCGCTGGGTAAAACCAGCACCGATCCCGTCCCCAAACATCCTCCTCCGGCGGCTCCTCAAGCCACCTCCTCCCGGATGGCCGTCTCCGATCAAACGGAAACGGACATCTGTACTGAGGACGCCTTCACGAGTGCATGGCAAGTCCACAAAGGCAAGGGCAAGGGTAAACGTACTCAACAAACCCTTCGCCCTTGCACAAACTACACAGGTTTACCTCCTCCAGGCAACCAGAACACCAGCAGGAGGAACCGGAAAACCAGGAGGGAGCGTCGCCTAGACCGCAAGCGAGCAGGCAACGCCACCACAACCACACAAACGACTGCTGCCGGACCGGCTAACCCGTCTGGCAACCTTCCTAGGTTCGCCGCTGGAAAGCGGTCGCAGGCCCAGATCGACGCAAGTCGGTTAAAGCCTAGTGAACCGCCAACCAGTGTAACGGGGGAGCCGGCTCTGCAGCAGCAACCAAATAGCAAGCAGCGACCCGGCTGGAAGGGTCAGACTGCGGCCAAGCGGGCTCTCAACGAGACGTTGTCGCCTCGTGGGGAGCACAAGCGGCCGCGGCTTGATCAGTCCAAGCGGGCCGCCAACAGGAGCTACGCCCAAGCTGCCAGCACGCCCCTGTGGGTCGCGATCACCTGCGACCGCACGGGGCACATTAGCAAGGCGCTATCCGACCAGGTACTCGCTGCAGTTCAGAAGCAGATTATCAGCGAGGCCTGGTCCCCCAAACAGGACGGACCCGGGCCAGCGTTTGACGCCAAGCCGGTGTATGCTGAGGGCGTTCTCAAACTGTGGTGCAAAAGTGACCACACTTTAGCCTGGCTGAAGAAGACCATCTCTGGCCTGACTCTTCCGGCTAACGTCTCGTTAGTCGTCAAGAGCCAGTCGGAGATTTCTAAACGAGTACGCTGCGGGATCCTCATTCCGGACGAGCAGGGAGTGCTAGAGGAGCCGACCAATATTGGACGCTCTCTGGCCTACCAGAACCCCTGGCTCGACATCAAAAGGTGGGTGCTCACAAACGCAGAGAAGCAGACCGCGGCATGGTTTGTGGTGGTCGGTGTCCCTGAGGACCAAATTCCGACCCTGATGGAAGCCGGACGCCGTCTCTCAATTGGATTGGGGACGGTGTACGTAAAATTCCAGGGTCCGAACGGCAGATATGCCGACGTCCCTCAGGGATGGGACCCAGCCACGAAGACCATCCGCGAAGAGCTGAAGCAGCTGCCGCCGAAGCAGACCGGGGAGACCGCTCCCCCATCATCAGACATCCCGGAGATCGGCGAGGTGGCACCTGACGCGGCGGCACCTGCCGCAGCGGAGCCAGTTGCCGCTACCGCCGCCTCCTCGGACGCCGTCCTATCATCGGGTGGAGAGCCGGAGGACATTCTGTCCTCGGCTTCAGACCCGGAGGGGGACGGATTCGAGGCAGGCGACCTGTTCGCCGGGCTACAACTCGGGGGGGACGAGGAGGGTTCGACCAGCGATGGCGTCCTTTTCGTCGACCTGTAGGGTCGTACAGGCCAACCTCCACCACAGCCAGACCGCGACGGCTCAGTTGCGCAAGTGGTTGGAGGTACAACACACGGCCATTGCCCTGATTCAAGAGCCGTGGATCAGGGCGGGCCATGTACAAGGACTCTCCAATCTTGGCGGTAAGCTCCTAGTTACTACAGACCACGATCACCCCAGATCGTGCATCTATATTACTAACAACCTCAAAACACAGCTCTTAACAGAATTCTGTTGCAGAGACGTCTCTGCCGCAAGGCTGCACATACAGCAGGATGCCGTGAGCAAGGTGATCGTCTTCGCCTCGGTCTACATGCCCGAGGCGGAGGAGCCGCCTCCCCACGACCTCACCCGCCTGGTAAACCTCTGCGAGAGGACCGGGGTCGACGTCGTCATAGGGGCCGACGCCAACGCTCACCACCCCTTGTGGGGCATGGACACGCAGAATGACAGGGGTAAGGCCTTGGTCGAGTATTTATTTACAACTAACCTATCCCTACTAAACACGGGTTCTGAACCAACCTTCGTAACCAGACGCAGCCGCACAATTATAGACCTCACTCTGGCTTCGGAGGGGGCGACGGATATCATCTCTGGTTGGCAGGTCTCCAAAGAGGCCTCATGTTCCGACCACAGATGGATCCGTTTTGACCTCCAGGTCCATATATCGGCAACACCACCTAAGCGAAATCCACGCAAAACGAACAAGAACATGTATACACGCACCCTTGATTCCAAACTTACGCAACTAAACGACCCACAGACTACCTGGGACACCACAGTAATTGATGAACAGGTAAAACATTTAACCGCATCAATCATAGACAGCTATCATGCGGCTTGCCCAGAGACCATCTCGCCCTCAACACCAGGCAAACAGCCATGGTGGGGCCCGGAGCTGGAACGCAAGCGCAGTAAGGTAAGAACGGCTCTGAACAGAGCCATGAACACTTGTGCTGACGAAGATTGGGACGAGTACAAATCGGCCAAATCCAGCTACAAAAGATGCATCAGATTCAGAAGAACCATGGGATGGCGCAAATTCTGTGGAAACATTGAATCCTGCCAGCAAGCGAACAGGGTAAGGAAAATATTGGCGCAGCAGGGCACATCTGCACCTGTCAATCTCCGTAAACCTGACAACACACTTACATCATCGCCGGAAGAAGCCAGACGCGTCCTTATCGAAACTCACTTCCCAGGATGCGTCTTCACACAGGTAATAAATTGGCAAGATGTAACCCTATCACCATCAGAAAATGATTGGAACTATGCAAGCAAGATGGTCACTTTGGAGAAACTCCAAGGGGCCATCCGGAGCTTCCATCCTTTCAAGGCAGCCGGTCCGGACGGAGTGTTTCCTGCCCTATTGCAATGGGCAGAAACGTCTGTTGCCAGGAGACTGCTACCTATAATGAGAGCGTGCCTGGCCTTTAGGTACGTTCCCCAAGGATGGAGGGAAGTGAAAGTAATATTCATCCCAAAGCCAGGTAAGGGTGACTACACAAACGCGAAATCTCACCGTCCAATCAGTCTGACCTCCTTCTTGCTAAAGACCTTGGAAAGGCTATGCGACAGGGAGCTGAGGGATGGCGCTCTAAAAACTATACCGCTACACGGTAACCAACACGCATACAGCTCAGGTAAGTCAACGGAATCCGCACTCCATCTGGTAGTCAGCCGGATAGAAGATGCGATCCATCAGAAAGGGACATGCCTGGGCACCTTTATAGACATTGAAGGGGCTTTTGATAAAACACATTTCTCCAGCATAAGCGCCGCCCTCTCCAAACATGGAGTGGAACAGGTACTAATTGACTGGATCACAAACATGCTTAGTAAACGCGTGGTTCGCCTTGAAGGCGAGAAGCAGATAGCCATGATAGCCAGGGGCTGCCCCCAGGGAGGGGTTCTTTCCCCTCTTCTATGGAACCTGGTAATAAATGACCTCATTTCGAAACTCAATGCCAACCACTATTACACAATAGGATACGCTGATGACCTGGCCATCCTGGTCTCGGGCAAGGTGACCGGGACCATCTGCAACCTCACTCAGCAAGCCCTGCGCATCGTTGAACGCTGGTGCGGGGACTATGATCTATCAGTGAATCCCGCCAAAACAGAGTTAGTCATGTTCACCCAAAAACGGGCACTAGGCCCTTTCCGACTGCCCAAACTGCTCAATACGGAACTCCAGCTGTCCAATGAAGTTAAGTATCTCGGGGTGATCCTGGACAGCAAACTAAAATGGAGCAACCACCTAGACAACAAACTAAACAAGGCCTGCATCACCTTCTGGCAGTGCAGAAGAATGATAGGTAAGAAATGGGGATTATCCCCCAAAATCACACTATGGCTGTACAGTGCGGTGATTCGCCCCATGCTCGCCTACGGGGCTGTGGTGTGGTGGCCCAGAACCAAGCTGAGCACAGCATCAAACAAACTACAGCGCATACAAAGACTTGCCTGCATGGCAACCACAGGCTGCATGAGGACCACACCGACTGCAGCACTAGAAGCCATGCTGGGACTGCCACCGCTGCACCTCTTTATACAACAGGAAGCAGCGGTGGCAGCAATACGCCTGAAAACACTGAACCTCTGGAGCAAAGGTAACACACAACACACCTCGTTGCTAGAGGAACTCGCTAGCGAGTTCCCTCTTATAAGAGCTATAAACGACCGGATACCCAAACAATTCATTTTTGACAAAAAATACAAAATCCAACTGTACGAAGATCACCGATGCGAAGGTTTATGTCCCGCGGAGCTGCGGATCTTCACGGATGGATCCAAAACAGGTACAGGCACAGGTGCCGGGGTCTTCTCAGAAGACCTCAACGTACACATAGCCACACCATTGGGGGCTCATAACACGGTCTTCCAGGCTGAGTGTTTGGGTATCTCCCTAGCTGCGTCAGCAATCATGGCCAGGAAGGTTGAGGGCCACTCAATCCGAATACTCTCGGACAGCATGGCAGTCCTGCAAGCACTAAGCAGCCACACAGTTAATTCTGGGCTGGTACACGAGTGTCACCAAACTCTGAACCAGGTGGGTAACCTCAATAATATAACCATTCAATGGATCAAAGGACACAGCGGTTCCCGAGGCAATGATGCAGCAGATGAGCTCGCCAGAAGGGGATCGAGCATGGATGCGGTGGGTCCCGAACCCATAGTACCACTCCCCTTCGGATACCTACGCACCCTGGTAAGGAAACGCACCAGAGACCAACACAACGAGTTATGGATAAACCATGGCGAGTGCAGGCAAGCCAGGGAGGCGCTTCCCGCCATTGACGGTCGACTCACTAAAAAAGCCCTCCGGCTGTCAAAGCTACAACTGCGGACAGTCACAGCGGCCATCACTGGCCATGGTTCATTTAACAAACACCTCTTTGTCATTGGAGTTACAGACAGCCCACTGTGCAGAGCATGCATGGAGGAGGACGAGACGGCAGCCCACGTGCTACTAAACTGCCCTGAGGTCGCCACATACAGGGCCAAGTACTTCGGAAACCCAGGTACTCTCCGAGAGATCACCAGTAACATCAAGGGTGTGCTGGCCTTCTTCGAGGAGTTAGGGTGGATCGAGTAACCATACTTACCACCCATCACGCAAAATACGCGCTTAGACGTGGAGTTGCGGATACCAGCCCGTTATACCTTATACCTTATACCTTACTGCCTACCAGCGGTGATCGGAGCAGCTAGGTCGGAACTTGTCGGCGACGTTCGGAGCTTGTCGGTGCTGGTTCGCCACACAGTATAGAGACTACCTGCGCCGACTAACTGCGCGGATCAGCACCGATAAGCCCTGGCAGATCGGCGCCGGCAACCCGCTTTCTACATGTATACGCACTAATACAGAAACGAACTGCGTAGTAAGTATCTTGTTATCTATTCAATTAAAGTTTAGGATTTGTTTTTCTAAAAATTGCACCTAATAAACCTGTGACCCCTTATTACAAAAGATGGTTTAAACCAAGACTAAGGTAAACCCAGGTTTAAAATATACCCATCACTTTCTTATGTCATATAACAAAAAGAGACGGGGCTATTTTAAAACCTAGGTTTTTCTTAGACCATCTTTTGTAATAAGGGGGGTAGGTTTCAGTTTCATTTAAAGTAAGTAATCCTATTTAGATATTATTGCGAGAAACTGTGAAATTAATTACACTAACTTTAGTCTTTGGAGGGTGTTTCAAATTATTGTTAAATAATTACTTATCTATGATTAAAAAAACATGGAAAAATTATAAAAACATTAACAAGTATAAAAATTCAAAACAATGGCAATACTTAAAATGATTTTTGGTCTTTAGGAACAGTTGAACTAAATTCTAAATATGTAATTGCCTATATGCACAAAATTATATTGCAAATGTATACTTCCATTATTTTTCAAATATTTGTGATGCATATAATATTTTGCACTTTAGATGAGTGATTTATCAATAGTATATAAAAATCCGCTTATGTAGATAAGATTATAGGTATGAATATTGAGATTAAGTTGTTTTTCCATAGATTGATAAAATTAATGCAATTTTATTTGTTTGCCATTTTTTTATTATACTATACTACGAATCCCAATCTACATACAGGTAATAATTTAGTTAAATTAAGCATTGCAAACCCATCATCAAATTTTATCATAGTCCGACAAGTTCGTACGCGACCGTCCTACGGGGCGACAGACGTTGGGGGGACGCGGTAGGTACTCTACATGTTAATGGGGACGTGTGGTGCAGAGGGGAAGGGGAACGCTCGCGCTACGCCACATGTCACTAAGTGCTACCGCGTCCCTCCAATGTCAGTCGCGCACGTACTTGCCAGACGGTGAAACTCTTTAGATAGAAAGAAAAAAAAAGTTTAGACTCGCACAGGCAGTTACAGAAATTGAAATATATATGAAATAATTTAAAATAAGAACATCAACTTACTCTTTGACAGAAACTCCTTGACATAATCGATGGGTATAGCAAAGGAGATACCAGATGTGACTTTCATACTGTTAATGCCTATCGCCTCGCCGTCCAGGTTCACTAGTGGGCCGCCACTGTTGCCAAACGTGATTGGCGCGTCGGTTTGTATGTATACCATGTCTTTGCCTGCAATTTGAGAAGAATGGTGAATTGTAAAAAGTTCTTGTACACACGGCTACACTTCAAGCTATGCAAAACCAATATAAGCTGACCGTTACTTGTGCGAAAAGATTATACAAAGCGACGCCAAGATAAACTGGTTTTGTATAGCTTGATGTGTAGCCGTGTGTACGTATTGATTTAAGATTAATAGTCATTTTTAACTATGCATAGTTTGTGTATTGAGAGCTTATTAGTAAAAAAATTATAACTATTTTTATTAGGCTGTATATTTGAACGCTAAACTGCCCTATAAATTTTTCTTAACAATTCTTTCCTTCTACGAAACCTGTGTGGATAGAGCCATCCTGAAAATGAAAATTAAATAATATTATCATAGAAAATTCCGTATTTGTATGTTATTGATATTATGCCTCATGTATAGGGATCGGATATTCGGATGTATATTTACCTAAAGTTAATTTTTTGCTACGAAAGTATGGAAGTTTCTTAAAATACATTTTTTGTTAGAAAAAACCCAGGATGCCAGGAACACCGGGAATGCATAACTAGTCTATGGTACCGACATCTTAAAATTATTTATTAAAATATTAGGGATTCTTAAATTGCTTAATTATTTAACAGGTTCCTGCCCACTCCACATTAAACAATTAAAAATCTATTGTTTTATGAGTGATGGCAAAGTGTTAAGCCCCGATGCAAATATGTGTGTATGTAGAGTGTAAGAAGAAGAATGGAGTGTGTTAGATAAAGCAAAAAAAAAAAAAAAACTTTTCCGGAACCGCAGGATTTTTCGATACAAAAGCGCGTTTCATATTAGCCAACATCTCAAGTTTAGGTGAATATGCATCCGAATATCCCATCTCTACTCATGTATGTGAGCATCATTCCCTCACATCTGTTTGTTGTAGCCAGGACGCGAATATGGTAAAGAAATATTGGTATTAAGTAATACCAGTATTCTATAGAATTAAGGTTAACATTTTCGGTCCCTGTTTATAGTTAGGCATGGGCTGTACACATGGGTGAGATGAAATTATGAACTCGTTTTAAATACAAGCTAGAAGTCACATAGAAGCTAAACATATTTGTTATCTTTTTTTTTTAAAACATTGCCACACACTAAGATTTATCTTGTATCGTGGGTGCGTTTACAGACACAAATCTTACATACACAAACACCCAGACCCGAAACAACCTTCTCTAGGCCATATAAATTTTTGTTCCATGTGGGAATCAAACCCACAACCCGTAGTGCAGAAGCCAACTGCTTAGCCACTGCACCAAACGTGTCGTGAAACATTATGTATGTTTGCAACTAAACACCTAAAAAGAGAAATATAAGCCAAGATAAACTGGTTTTGTATAGCTTGATGTGTAGCCGTGTGTACGTATTGATTTAAGATTAATAGTCATTTTTAACTATGCATAGTTTGTGTATTGAGAGCTTATTAGTAAAAAAATTATAACTATTTTTATTAGGCTGTATATTTGAACGCTAAACTGCCCTATAAATTTTTCTTAACAATTCTTTCCATCCAATGGTCGTCTGGAAGAAATTATTTTAGGGGATAAGACCGCCATTTGTACTGTTCTAATTATGTGTATGACTTCTGTTTTATTTATTTTAGTGTACAGTAAAGTATATCTATCTGTCTACTAGGGGCAAGCCATTGCACAGCAATGCACTCCAACGCGAAACGCGTAGCAAAATTCAAGTAACTTTCTCTCTAAATACTAATTGAATTTATAAAACATTTTATATGCCTTTTACATGCTTTGGTGATGTGTTTGCAGATACGTTGTAAATAATATTTCAAGATATCCTTTTTTTATTTTATTATTTTCTTTTTCATTTCGCTATGTGTATACATGTAAGTGCTTGTGGGCAACTCACATTCACAAATCATAATTATATTAAATTAACTATCTACATCTACATACACACACAGCACAATATACCAACTACATCTATACTAAAATACAATTAACACAAAAAACTAATTAGGTACTTACCTGTCGGCCGATCGTGTGTACCCGGCCAAACCATTCCGCATGCTTGTACGCGTCCTTATAATTGTTATGAATGATATCTGACACCAGCGGAGCCCGGCGCTCTCTTGGTGGATCGGCGCCTACGACGCCCGCGTCCCGCTAGTCCGCTCGACGATACAACGCGGAGCCCACGCTTGTTTATCTTAATCGCTCCGCGCGCGACTAACTCGCCGCTAAGTTTCAGCAACTTGTAACTGTCTACCGCTAACGATCCATAATGTCCTACTGTTTCTGTGCCTTCCAAACTCTAATATTGTAAATGTGTTGTGTTATTGTGTTGATAATCAGAATGTAATTATAGACTTTATTTAACCAAAGTTCACAGAACTCTTTATTTATTTACAAAACCTTATTCACTCCACTCATCAACACACCCCACCACCATACTGGTGACCCTCGTAGAACATCAAGAAGAACATCTCAAGGACTGTGAAACATGAGTAGCGACGACAGCGAAACGGCAACGCCGCAGCGCAGTGTGCGACGTACGAAAGCCGAGCGCGATCTCAAGGACTCTGACGACATACCGATGGAATTATTTCGAGTTGGTGTACGTATTCCACCCTTCTGGCCGGAAAAACCACAGATATGGTTCTGCCAAATTGAAGGTCAGTTCAAGCTAGCCAGGATAACGGACGACGACACCAAGTTTCACTACGTCCTCGCACACTTGGATCGGCAGTACTCCGTAGAGGTGGAAGACATCATCACCACACCACCAGATACCGGCAAATACGAAAAGCTCAAGAGCGAGCTCATAAAGCGCCTATCTGTATCTAAGGAGAAGAAGGCCAAGCAATTGCTCCAGTCAGAGGAATTAGGTGACCGCAAACCTTCCCAATTCCTGCGGCACCTACAACATCTAGCAGGACCGACGATACCTGAGGATTTCCTGCGAACAATATGGACGAGTCGCTTGCCTAGCAACCTGCAAACCATCATCGCATCTCAAATGAGCCTGTCCCTCATCGAACTTGCGGACCTCGCAGACCGAGTTCACGACATGGCGCCTACCTCTCCTCACGTCGCGTCAACTTCCACGAGAACAGAACCGCCGACAGACATGATGGGGCTCATCATGGAGCTGACCAAGAAGGTCGATGCATTGGCCACTGAAGTGCATGGTCGATCTCGCCCCCGCACAAGACTATCTTCAGACCATAGAAGTCGCACGCCATCTAAGAGGTCACAGTCCAACTATAAGAAATTCCCACAGTGTTGGTACCACTTCAAGTTCGGTGACCAGGCCAAGAACTGCATACCTCCCTGCGACTTCAACTCGGGAAACGCCCAGGGCAGTCGATAACGGCGGCCGAAGATTGCCCTTCCACAACCGGTCGCCTGTTTGTGACGGATCGTAAATCGGGAGTCCAGTTCCTGGTGGACACCGGAAGTGACTTATGTGTCTTCCCCCGATACGCGCTCCCACAATGTCGTCGCACTAAAACAGATTACCAACTATGTGCGGCTAACGGATCAACAATTGATACGTACGGATACTTACAGGTTGTATTAAACTTAGGCCTACGCCGCGACTTCGCTTGGCAATTTATTGTCGCCGACGTTACAAAAGCCATTATAGGTGTGGATTTTTTATCGTTCTATAATTTAATTGTTGACATACGCAATAAGTGTTTAATAGACGGAACCACAAATTTATCCGCTGTAGCTTCTATCGAATATTGTAGTGAAAATCTAATATCAAGTGTAAAAGTTTTAACCGGTGATTGTAAATATCGTAGCTTACTTTCCGACTTTAAGGAAATCACACGGCCGTCAGGCACACCATTCACCCCAAAACACAACACCACACACCACATTCGCACCACATCAGGCCCGCCAGTATCGTGTTCTCCGCGAAGACTAGCACCGGACAAACTGAAAATTGCCCGGGCTGAGTTCGAGGCAATGTTGGCGAACGGAACAGCTCGACCCTCAGAGAGCCCCTGGTCGTCACCCCTGCACCTCGCTCCGAAAAAGGACAATGGTTGGCGCCCTTGTGGCGACTACAGGCTGCTCAACGCACGGACAATCCCAGATAAGTATCCCATCAGGCACATCCATGACTTTTCTCACAGTCTATCTGGTTGTAAGGTCTTTTCCACAATAGACCTCGTTAAAGCTTATAACCAGATACCAGTTTTTGAGCAGGACATACCGAAAACAGCCATAACTACACCCTTCGGATTATTCGAGTTTCCGTTTATGACGTTTGGTCTGAGGAACGCAGGCCAAACTTTTCAAAGATTTGTTGATGAATTGACTCGCGGCCTTGATTTTTGTTATCCATATCTCGACGATTTTTTAATAGGATCTAAAGATGATGCAGAGCATGAAGAGCACCTTCGCCAACTCTTCACAAAGTTGAAGGATTACGGTATGCTCATAAACACCGCCAAATGCGTGTTTGGTGCATCCGAGGTACATTTTCTCGGCTACCATATTTCTCAACACGGAACCAAGCCCTTAGAAAGCAAGGTGCAGGCCATCAGGGAATTCCCAGCACCTAAAACTGCTAGGCAGCTTAGAAGGTTCCTGGGTATGGTGAACTTTTATAGGAGGTTCATACCACGAGCTGCCCAAATCCAAGCGCCTTTAAATGCCTTACTAACCGGCACCGTAAAAGCCTCTCAGCCTGTCGATGTGACTGGAACGTCGTTGGAGGCCTTCGAAAAATGCAAGGATAGCCTTTGTGAGGCAGCTTTATTGGCACACCCTAACTCACAAGCCAAGTTAGGTCTGGTCACTGACGCGTCCGATTTTGCCTTAGGCGGAGTATTGCAACAATTTACTGACGGTAATTGGCAACCCTTAGCATTTTTCTCTCGTAAATTAAGTCCATCACAGCAAAAATACTCTCCGTACGATCGGGAGTTACTGGCCATCTACGAGAGTATAAAATATTTCCAACATTGGTTAGTGGCTACCAACTTCACCATCTATACTGACCATAAGCCATTATGTTATGCTTTCCATCAACGGAAAAATAACTGCTCGCCACGTCAGTATAGGCATCTAGACTACGTGTCGCAATTCTCGACGGATATTCAACACATCGCCGGGAAAGATAACGTCGTAGCAGACACACTTTCCCGCGTCGATGAACTACAACATCCCGTAAGTCTAGATGTACTAGCCAAGGCCCAAGACTCAGACCCCGAACTTGCTGAATTTCTAAAAGAAGAGTCATCCCTGCGTATGAAAAAGGTGACAGTCCCTGGGAGTCTTATCGAATTGTACTGCGACGTCAGCACAACGACCCCCAGACCCTTCGTCCCAAAACATTTGCGCAAGCAAATATTCAATACGCTACACTCGCTAAGCCACCCCGGCGCTAACGCAAGCGCAAAACTCGTAGCACAACGCTACGTTTGGCCACAAGTTCGGAAAGACTGTCGCGATTGGTCTAAAGCGTGCTTGGCTTGCCAGCGCACCAAGGTCAATCGACACGTCTCGACTCCATTGGGCACCCTCGATTTACCTTCGGCGCGATTCAAGTACGTCCACCTGGATCTTATCGGACCACTGCCTCCTTCCAATGAATATCGGTATTGTCTAACACTCATTGACCGCTTCACGCGATGGGTTGAAGTAGTCCCTATTACCGATATTACAGCGGAAACTGTGGCCAAAGCCTTCTTATCGGGATGGGTAGCTCGATTCGGTTGTCCTACCGACATCGTCACCGACCGCGGTAGACAATTTGAGTCTGCATTATTTCACCACCTTTCGAAGACCATAGGTTTTAGGCATCGCAAGACCACCGCTTACCACCCGCAGTGCAACGGCTTGATCGAAAGATTCCACCGGCAGCTGAAAGCGGCCATTAAATGCCACGCCGATAGCAGTTGGACCGAATCTTTACCATTTGTGTTACTCGGCGTCAGAAGCGCATTCAAAGAAGACCTCCAGTCGTCGTCCGCCGAGCTGGTATATGGCGAGCCTCTAAGATTGCCAGGGGAATTTTTCGGTCATAAAGTTGTCAAATGTACGACTGATATCACTGATTTCACAGCCCGTATCAGATCATTTGCCAACCATTTACAGCCAGTACCAACTTCGCACCACTCGAAAGATAAAATCTTCATATATAAAGATCTCTCTTCTTGCTCACACGTGTTCCTTCGTGATGATACAGTACGCGGTGCACTCCAACCGGCATACACTGGACCCTACGAAGTAACACAAAGAAGTGACAAAACTTTTAAAATCCGCGTCAAAGGCAAAATCGTTACAGTATCAGTAGACCGATTAAAACCAGCCTACATACTGTCCGATACTAATAACTTCCCTACCACACAGGTATCCGAAACGCCACCTTCCACCCCAGCGGTTAAAACCACACGCTCAGGGCGCTCAGTTCGATTCCCGGATCACTATCGCCCGTAGCACGGTCTCTGGAGGGGAGTGATGTGGGCAACTCACATTCACAAATCATAATTATATTAAATTAACTATCTACATCTACATACACACACAGCACAATATACCAACTACATCTATACTAAAATACAATTAACACAAAAAACTAATTAGGTACTTACCTGTCGGCCGATCGTGTGTACCCGGCCAAACCATTCCGCATGCTTGTACGCGTCCTTATAATTGTTATGAATGATATCTGACACCAGCGGAGCCCGGCGCTCTCTTGGTGGATCGGCGCCTACGACGCCCGCGTCCCGCTAGTCCGCTCGACGATACAACGCGGAGCCCACGCTTGTTTATCTTAATCGCTCCGCGCGCGACTAACTCGCCGCTAAGTTTCAGCAACTTGTAACTGTCTACCGCTAACGATCCATAATGTCCTACTGTTTCTGTGCCTTCCAAACTCTAATATTGTAAATGTGTTGTGTTATTGTGTTGATAATCAGAATGTAATTATAGACTTTATTTAACCAAAGTTCACAGAACTCTTTATTTATTTACAAAACCTTATTCACTCCACTCATCAACACACCCCATCTCCATATGCTCATGACTGTACTCTAATTTAACAATTACATTATCTGTGAAAATCTATTTATTGTTTTCGATTAATTGTTTTTTACTAACAACCATTAAGACAGTACTAGATGACTTAGTAATCAGTTCATAAATCACATCACATTTAATATTAAAGTACGATTTCTCATATTCTGAACATGGTATAATACCAAATGATATTAAGGTTAAGTATCTATTTGTTTGTTAATCTGAGGAAACTGTTTTGGATATTGTTCTACCTATTTGTATACATATTTATTATTATTGTCTGTTTGCCAAATAAATTAAAAAAATACAAAATTCACCTCTTAATCCAAGTTCTTCACTACCTCGTTGAGTAGAACTCACTACACCAGCCGTCACAGTGTTACTAAGGGCTAGGGGGCTGCCCATTGCCACCACCTGCAATTACACATAAACACGGATGGTCATGAAGAGTACCTCAGATCACCTGTACCACAATATAAATTACACAAATTAAAAATTTGCACAATAGTGTAGACTATTCTTAAAACTGTCATAATGGAAATCAATTTTCGTTTGAAGGTATAATAGTATTCATTATGATAATTCATTTGTCAAGAGATGTTCAAGACATTTGTCGCATAGTAAATATTGTATGAGAAGAGGTCTTTGCCTCATCTCATACAATATTGTGGGACAGTTACAAGCTGATTTATTTATTTAATATCGTTGTAATAGTCAAATGAAAGTAAAGTGCTTGTGTTTAAGCTGTTAGTTAAATATTGAGGTTTTGGTCAGCAAAATCGTATAATTGATCTATGAAATGATGCATGATCAACAGAGAAAATTGTGCCTGAAGTACGATTTTTTTTTTCGAAAACTAATAAAAATGAAGGTACATTGAGTTTTCTATTTGGAAAATCTAACGAAGATGCACACGGTTTAAAAAACGACGCAACAATGATATAAGACGGTGGCTTGCTCTGTGCTGTTAAAGTTAGTTCCAGGTTTGGCCATGAATGGCGCTGATCACGTGACGGAAGTAGCATCTTCTAACGAGAAAGCGTAGGAAAAGACGATGTACTGAGCCCTAATCTGCTTCTGGAAGGAGGTGGGCTGGTTGGAATGATGACTAAGTGCGGAAACCACATCTAACATAGAAGACGATGTACTCTCTCATAAATGGACTTCGGACGTCAAACGGAACACATAATAACTTTACTTCCACTCATACATCACAAATCATTTACTTAATTACTTCTCAAAGTAAATAATCCATTATATAAAGTAAATTCCATTAAGTTGGAATCCATTATGCAAATAGAGAAGTGTTTATTCAAAAAGAACTTTTCTAAAAATAACTTTTTTTTTTGATATACAGATTAAAAAACATAAATACAAACCCACTCGCCCGGTTTGATGTCTGATGATGAGCCTAGTGTCATAACAGGTAAGCCCTTCACAGGGATACGGAGTGTGGCTAAATCTGACTTTAGGTCCACATCTTCTACGAAACCTGTGTGGATAGAGCCATCCTGAAAATGAAAATTAAATAATATTATCATAGAAAATTCCGTATTTGTATGTTATTGATATTATGCCTCATGTATAGGGATCGGATATTCGGATGTATATTTACCTAAAGTTAATTTTTTGCTACGAAAGTATGGAAGTTTCTTAAAATACATTTTTTGTTAGAAAAAACCCAGGATGCCAGGAACACCGGGAATGCATAACTAGTCTATGGTACCGACATCTTAAAATTATTTATTAAAATATTAGGGATTCTTAAATTGCTTAATTATTTAACAGGTTCCTGCCCACTCCACATTAAACAATTAAAAATCTATTGTTTTATGAGTGATGGCAAAGTGTTAAGCCCCGATGCAAATATGTGTGTATGTAGAGTGTAAGAAGAAGAATGGAGTGTGTTAGATAAAGCAAAAAAAAAAAAAAAAACTTTTCCGGAACCGCAGGATTTTTCGATACAAAAGCGCGTTTCATATTAGCCAACATCTCAAGTTTAGGTGAATATGCATCCGAATATCCCATCTCTACTCATGTATGTGAGCATCATTCCCTCACATCTGTTTGTTGTAGCCAGGACGCGAATATGGTAAAGAAATATTGGTATTAAGTAATACCAGTATTCTATAGAATTAAGGTTAACATTTTCGGTCCCTGTTTATAGTTAGGCATGGGCTGTACACATGGGTGAGATGAAATTATGAACTCGTTTTAAATACAAGCTAGAAGTCACATAGAAGCTAAACATATTTGTTATCTTTTTTTTTTAAAACATTGCCACACACTAAGATTTATCTTGTATCGTGGGTGCGTTTACAGACACAAATCTTACATACACAAACACCCAGACCCGAAACAACCTTCTCTAGGCCATATAAATTTTTGTTCCATGTGGGAATCAAACCCACAACCCGTAGTGCAGAAGCCAACTGCTTAGCCACTGCACCAAACGTGTCGTGAAACATTATGTATGTTTGCAACTAAACACCTAAAAAGAGAAATATAAAAAACCGAGACAAAATAAAATGATAGTTTAAGGCTATTTTATTTTACATGTTAGATTAGATATTTACTTAGTTACATTCATAAAACATTAAGGTGCGTGTAATGTAACAATGCAAGATTAAATTTAGAGCATTACTACTTGGCGATAATGCTCAAAATCAAATGTTGCATTGTACCATTATACACAAAGGCTCCCAGTGAGGAAGCGCCTCTATTCTCATTAATAGGTATCTAATGAGTAAGATGAAATTGTAAAAGAAATATGAGAGTGAAAGAGATAGCTATCTCCAAACTACCTACACAAGTTGGTGTAGTTTTTAAAGTCTCAAGTACTGTAATTATAGACACAATAGATAAACAATGGCACTGATGAACCGATTCGTTGTTGGTCGGGCCGCTAGCAGCTAGCGGTTAATCATCATTTTTGGCAGATGAATAGCATTGTGTACTTTTTTTTGTATGTAATGTCACTGGCCACCCTAGTGATGCAACCAACACTATTATTTAGTAAATAGTTCAATCCATGACGACGTACAGTGCAACAGTGTGCATTATAAATTGCTATGGTGTTAGTTCTATCGCCAAACAACAATTAGATATGTGCATATGCACCGCGCGGGTACTTCTCACAAAATTAAATGGGGCGCATCTTTGTGGATTGAATGCACTGTACCTATACTCAAATTTATGATTTTTTCATAGATGAAGATGATAAACTCTGTCTAATCGTCAATCTATTTATATTAAATGAATCCCCATTTCCCTTGATCACGGTATCACCCGTGAGCGGCTAGACTGGTTTCGCAAAATTTATTTTTGGTTTGTTCCTATCTGTCAGGAGAAGGTTATTATGAAAGAAAATTTTGATATTTAAAAAAAAATATCTCCCTGTGTCCATATTCTTCATTTGTATAATGCATTCATGAAAATGGTTTTAACCTTTTATTACTATTTTGATTTTGTTTCTGAAGGTAGGTGGTAGGTAAGTAGTAGGTAGGTAGTAAGTAGGAAAAGTGCATTGCAACGCATGCCGGGTACAGCTAGTCATAAATAAAAGTCAGTTACACAATAGAAATTAATATAACATCACTCACCATCAACCGTACGTTTACTATCGCATTAGGCTTGTTCACCACAACGTGAGCGTTCGTCAATATAAGTCCGTCTTCCTTCACAATAAACCCGGAGCCGTTAGACAGCGTCACGGGCTGACCCGAAAACAAATCCAATCTACGGCCATCTTTTATCTCTATATATACCACGGACGGCGCCGATACAGCCACCACATCAGCTATAAAGTTAAACTGTTCTCTCCTACCTTTCAAATTATTTTTTATAACACTCGCTGCTAATATTTTTTCTTTTAAACTAATATAACCTATCACCCCGGCCGCGACCGCAAATATTCCACTATAGTAACTGTTCCTAGTATCATTTCTATTCTTATGGTTATTAGATGCTTCTATTGCACGGCTACAACATCTATAATTTATATTTAAAACGGGTTTTATGTGAAATATACGAAAAAATCTCGAAATATTCATTGTTGATAGTGAAATTGACAATACGACTGAAATGTCACAATTTACAGTTCTTACTTGTTGTCACATCACAAGGTGACATCTATAGGTAATAGTGATGTAATAATAGCGGTTAGAATAACCGTTTTTACGTTATTTTAAACGGATAAAAAATATTCATTCTTTGGTGAATGAGTTATTTTAATTTATAATCTGTGGTTACTGTGGCTCTTCTGACATTTACTTATTTATCTATCAAAATCTATCAATAACAATTTAATAAAAACAAATAGTGCACACAATTTTCCTGTAAAAAGTTATAGTGATTTTACATTGAGTAATAAGTGCATCATATCGCTAGAAGGGTACGTACCTTTGTTTATTAGTGATTTCTATGAGAATTACGACACGAGTGACAAGAACGAATTAATGTACGTAAACTCAACCTGAAACTGTAAATTCATACGGTTATAGAAGTATTCCGACCTTATAAACGAGTCATTCTGCAGCTCAGACTGCAGCTATTCAGCTCGCCATCCGTAGTCGCACGACTCGTAAGGTAGGCTCGTGAGCTGCGACATACCTAAGGCTCATGAGCCGCAGCCGTACGGCTCGGGAGCCGCAACCAAATGGCTCGTTAGCCGCAGCCGAATCACAACTTCCGGGTCGTTAAAACACAGCCAATGTAGACACAATTCAAAACTTTAAGCTTTAGGTAGTGCTAATTTGGTCAAGATCTTGCACCTGAATGATAAAATTCTTTCTTCCGCTTCAGATGGCTCAGGAAGCGTCTCTCGTTTCTCTCGAGGAGCTGTTGGAAGAAACCGGCGAGACTGACAACGACAATGAGATCCTAGACCGAATAAAACTTCTAGCGAAGGATAAGCTGCCCGTTGGTTGGACTACTTGGAAAGTGACTCGATTGACTAAAGAAGAAATTTTTGGTGATTCCATTCATCCCCACATACTAAACAAGCTTAGATTCGCCCTACCAACTGCTCAGCTAGTTAAGGCGTTCCTTCCGGAAACTACTTGTTTATCCAAGAAGGAGTTTCGTGACCTTAAAATGAAGATGCTGGATTGGCCGTTCACTAGAGCCTTAATAACAAGCCCACCTGCCATCTGTAATAAGATAAGGGGGTCGGCAGCTGCAACTGAGTTATTTAATCATGCCATGTCAAGAAAGAAAGCTGATCGAACTTCATCCCCAGAGGCTGACCGTGAGCCCACAAGTATGAGAAAAAGACGCAAATCTTCTGATTCCGAATCAAGTGATGTGTCAGATACCGAATTAAAATTAAATAGACTAGTTTCTCTAAAACAGCGAATGAATGACATGATTTCAGTTGTCATGGAGAGGATTGATTTGTTGGCTCAGGTTGGAAATGATGAATCACAGGATAGCTCTATGGAAGACGAGGTTTCATCGGACGACGCAAATTACCCTCCCGACCCAACAATGTCGAAGTCACCTGACAATTCTCCTGCACGTCCCTCAGGTTCTGGTTTAGAAGAAAATTCTGTTCAACCGAATTTGTCAGAATTGGAGCTTGTTCCTGCGATTAAGGTAGCAGAACCAATGATACCGGCATCGTCAGAGCATAATACGGCAGGCATAGCCTGTCAAACGTTTAATTCGGAAGAGTGGAACCACAAAAGGCATACAGAAACTGTAAAACAATGGCACGTATCACCGTTAAAGATTAACCCTGAGTTGAGTGACCTAAGAATTCGAACCTCACCATTATTAAGCGAACACGATGGTGTTCTGGGTACAATTATCCATGGTCTTATTTCTCAGAGAAAAGCGTTACCTGAAGTGATAAGGAAGGCTATGTTGAAGTGTCCAGCAGCCACCGAAGCTTTGAAGAGGTTAGTGGGAGAGGGTTCTCCTTTTCAGCAAGCAACAGACGAACTGCTTCAATTTGTTTGTGCTCAACGAGCAGAGACGATTGATATGAGACGCAGAGCCTTCGAGACAAGAAGTGACGCTTTATCTTCGAAGCTCCAACAAATACCACCGTCACCTACACATCTGTTTCAGGAAGACAAACTGTCTAAATTTATCGAAGACCATGGTGGTGTTGCATATATTTTTCCTTCCCTCTTTGTTAGGAGGCATACGTTTCAGCAATCCAGACTAAACCGCCAATCAGGTGTACGTAGACCCAGGTCCAAGAATCCATTATGGCCTGCTCGACCATCTCGAACTTCACGCCAGAAGCGACAGCACCCAAGTGGCCAATCAAAATACAAGAAGTAACCGAAAAGACTGCTAATTTCTACTAAAATTATTTTAAAATAGTAGAAATGTCTCTCATGACTATTGGCAACACTGCACTAAATAGCTCTTTTGAAAAAGTGATTTATTGAGTTAATTACAAATTTTAATTATCTAAGTACTAATTGTGAGGATCTGTGAAAATTAATAATACTTAAATGAATGATTCTGGATTTAAAAATGTTTTTTTGTAATTTTCCTTTTTGGAAAATCTATACCAGAAGGCCAATTCTCGTAGGTAATTGAAAATGTTCAAAATATAGTTTCGATCTAGTCTCAGTCTAGTCTCAATCTCATAAATATGACAAATGGTATTCTTGTTCGTTAACAAACAACGAAAGTTGGCTGAAGCCAAAAGGGTATTTTGGTTACATTATGTACTGAGCCATTTTGATAAGTTGAAATTCTCATTTATTTCTAGAATTTTAGTCTGACTGTTGATATCGGTATACTATCGGTAATATATTTTAAGTTGACTGAATTGACATTATATCGAGATAAACTGAGATGATACTGAAACCGGACCGAACTTTAAGTGTACCAGAATACCATATTTTATTCAATTCATAATTTAATCTCAGTTCGGTCAACCTTCAGTCTTACTTCAAATTAATTACGAGAATTGGGCTTCAGGGCACTGCACATCCAGTCGCAACTGTCAACTATGCAACTGCATATATGCAGCTTGAAGGTAATTAGGATGTAGTCAGTGCAACAACGTGACAACTGCAGACTGGACGTGCAGCTCACTTGCAGTTATGATATCGTTTAAGAAACGAATTATGTTTCACCAATCGCGACTTTATTAGCTCCCTAGAGAACTAGAGATTTTAAGTTATTCAGATAACTTTGAATCAAGAAGACAGTCAGGATCACAGTATACTGGTCCCTTGGGATCTGGCAGATCATAAACGCTTCTACGAAAGGTCAAACCGAAGGCACTGAACTGAAATAGTAACGTTTTCTACACTTTTTTTTTATCTTGGAAAAATTCTCATGGATACCCTTCGCCCGGGGAAGGCGAAGGGTTATGCCGGTCTCTTACCGGCTAAAAACCCACGGTGTTCCTTCTCCTGACCCTTGGCTGGGGTCGCGGGATTTGCAGCTGCAGACACCGCGACCCCGGCATCGTTTTCTACCCTAAAGGAAGGAAAACTAAGTCAGGTCTTGCCGAGGCTTGACCTGAGGAAAACCTTGCCAAAGAATTCATTCGGAAGTAGGTTCTACGGAAGACTAGCAAGCGGACTCCAGCCGCCTCGGCCGCGCCATCTCACAGCATCGCTTCAACTCTGCTCATAGACGAATGACGAAACCACGTAGGTACAATACGCGTAAAATATCTGCTGCTCGGAAACCAGGCTTTCAGCGACTGTTCCTCACTTCAGAGGGGCAAAGTTATTTGATACGCGTAAAACGACTTTGCCGCTCTGAAACCAGGTTTTCAGCGTTCTGTTCCTCACTTTAGAGGGGAAAAGTTTATTCGTACTTTAAGTTTATGTTATGTGCTGTATGTAGGGTTTCTGTTTTCTCGACATATTTTTTTTCTCGGGTTTCGAGAATTCTCGAGACCGATTTCTCGGGTTTCTCGGGTCTTTCGAGAAATTTTTAAAAACCTTAAAAAATCATCTTATGCCCGTTTTGCGGGGTACTCTTGAACGTAGTTTATCTGTTCAATAGCGCTATTTTTTCGATAAACTGATTCATTGCGTTTCTGGACACCCCGGTCAGAAGATAATCCTAGTTCAAACTTCAGATAACTTATTTTTCTGGTTTTTGAGGTACTCCTAACCGTAGTTTATCGATTCTACCGCTATTGGTTCGATAAACTGACGCATTGCATTTCTGGACACCCCAGTCAGAAGATGATCTTAGTTCAAACTTCAGTTAACTTAACTGACCAATTTGAGGCATTTATCGGTTCTAGAACTTTATTTGTCGTTTTAAATCATATTTTATACAAGAGCATTTGGTGTTTTATTATTAGTAGGTATTTTATTTTGGATAGTGAGTTTTGGATTCATAATGATTTAATGGACTCGAGTAGTTCATAGGAGTATGATTTGGAAGTGCTGGAGGCTATTTCAAATATACCAATAAAAAAGGCATCGAGGAAATCCATCCGAAATGTTCACGGATATATCTTTGTGAAATAACCAATCTTGCCCTAGAACCCATTCATACACCACAAATAGGTGCATTAGCCTAGAAATATTATTCTTTCAGATATAAATAAACTTTACTTCCCAATATTATAAATTACTTACAATAAAATTTAAAATATTTTGGTTTCATAGTTTTATTGTGTTGTTGCTATGATGAAAAGTAACAAAGAAAAAACATTGTGATTTTTTTATTTAATGTATGTAATGGTTCGTTTTAAAATCATTGCATATAAGTACCAGAGGAGATTTTCATTTAAACCTGGGGCCTACCTGCAAAAAGTTGTAAAGTTTAAGGCGAGAAAAATATATTTAGCTGGGCTAAAAAAGAGATCCCATCTAGAGGTCAATTTACGAACTTACTTATTGTTCGATTTTGTATTCAGAAACCCAATAATAGATGAACGGAGTTTATCTTACAGTTAATTTTTATTTGACGTTTTATGTCACATTATAATAAGAGTAATCGGAGTTGGTGGTATATTAGGTGTCTGTTTCGCTTGCCTTGCTTACTCGCGCCTCGTAAGGTGAACAATGAAGCCAGAATGTAAAGATTACGCAACTTTTAAGCCAATTTTACATTAATAAAATAAAGTCTTTGATTTCTCGAGTTCTTGAGTTCTCGAGGTGTTTTTTCTTGTCTCGAAGTTGGCGTTATTTCTCGAGAATTCTCGAGCAGAAACCCTAGCTGTATGTATGATAGCTAATTTCCGAAAGGGCCTGTGGAAGACCTGAAACGCTTACTAAGTCGGGTCTATAAATCTCGCCCTAAGATAAGCAATTATTAATTTAAGTAGGTAGTACCTAGTAATTGACGAAATAAATTAAAATAATATCGCTTCCAAGTTCAATGGATAGGAAATACCTAGACCTACTAACGTTGCTTCGGTAGGTATAGCTAATAAACGGGAGCATGCAAGAAGCAAACTTACAAGTTTGTTTACTTTTCCACTCAAATGACCTTGCATGTCCTCAACTTGACCGAAGGCGGGAACTAAATCAAGATTTGAACTGGTTTATTGAATTTGTTCAACTTTGTGTTCTAAAAAAAGAAAAGGTAGGTATTAACAATTCCATTTTTGAATACTTATCTTTGAATTAAATTAAATGATCCAAGGCAAAATATTACATAAAAAATGTCATTTAACTGCTGTCTGTGGGACTTGTTTTTTTTTTTATTGTTGTTATCTTTATCATGATTTTATTACAAAAATATACATAGGATATGGTTGCTGACATTTTTAACCGACTTCAAAAAGGAAGAGGTTCTCAATTCGGATGTCTGTTTTTTTTTTGTTTTTTCAGTCATATCTCCTTCTTTTATACATAGACGGATTTGCAAATTTATTTTTTTGTTTGAAAGAGTATTCTCCCGAAATGGTCCCATTGTTTGGTGAAGATCTGATGAAGACCTTCAGAGATTGACAATGGAACTCTTCAATGCATGTTTGTTTATGTTTATGCCACTAAAAATGGAAAACTAAAATAACTTAAAAAAAATTGTAAAAACCGACTTAAAAAAAACGAACAAGAGAAATAATTACCAAAACTAACAATTTCAGAAGTCGGTGCCTTCAATTAGGTTCAGTGTAAAATTGCACTGTTTTCTAAAACTGTTAGTTTCATAATAATTATGGTAAATTTTTACTCTTTTTAGTTTTTTTTTGAAGTCGGTTTTTACTTTTTTTTTAAAGTTATTTTATTGCTTATTGCCTTTATCGACTTTTTATAAGTCTGCTAATGTTGTGTCGTTTTATTCATAGATACTCATCCTTCTGTACAACTTTTAGTATGGGGCAAATTCTGAATTCGTGAGAAAATCAGCTGTTCCATTCAAAATAATCAATGTTCTTTGACAAAATTGACGATCGGTTTGTTACAGTGGCTGAGCGATTGGCTTCTGCACTACGGGTCGTGGGTTCAATTGCCGCACGGAACAAAAAATTGTATGGCCTACAGATAGTTGTTTCGGGTCTGGGCGTTTGTGTAGGATGTGAGATTTGTCTGTAAACGCACCCACAACACAGGAGAAATCCTAGATAGGGGAAACGTTTAAAAAAAATGTATGCACCGTCCGCGAGGACTAAGCTGACCTTTGGCATGTATGAGAATTAATGCAGACGCGTCCTTTGCTTGGTTTAACCCTTTGGCTCGACGAGATTTTGACATTTGTCATACCCGCTGACTCGGGGAGTTGTCGCGTCAATTAATTGAATTAAGTCACCAAATGCAGGAATTTGCACGCAAGTTTTAAGTATGAATTTAATGTGAAAAATATTTTATTTCATTAATATTGTACCTAATATGTCTAGTAAATTTCTTTAAAAATGTGCTGTTTACGTGAAGCTACGTCAACATAATGCGAAATTAGAATAAAATAGATATTTAATATACCTATATCCAAATATTAGTTGAGATAGATTAGCTCAAAAACAATAATTAACGTACCTAGTTACGTGTTGAAACGCTGAAGGGACAAGCTAAACATAGTTTCTTTTTCTTTTCATTTTCACTTTTACCATTATTCAAATACAAAAACGGATAAAAAAACACAATTCAATTCAGTAAAAATTGTACGTCGACTTAATTCGAACCTAGTGCTGACCATCAATCCAAAATTGTTAATACAATACAAATGTTGCATTCAGCCAAATCGATACTCATTCAGCCTAATCGAAACTCATTCATCCTAATCGAAAAATAATCATTAAATAAATAAAATCGCTCGAAAGTTAATTAATGACATTTATTTATTTTCGGCATAGCTACAAATAAATAATTTCACGTGAATAGAAATTATTTTTCAAAAACCTAAAGTATTGGCACAGATTAAATATTAGTACAAGTAGAATGAACACGAAGATATTTTAAGTATCTAATAGACGTAATTAGAATGTATTACCACATTCTCTCCTATATTACTACATGCAGTCGGTCAACGCGGTACATTGTCGCAGAGCATTCGTGCTAGGGTTTGCTGAGGAAAGCGAGCAGCAGAGAGGCGGAGCTTATGTCCTAATCTGCCATACCGCAGCTCGGGACATAAATTCCTGGGCCTTTGCTTCCTGATTTCAAATAGAAGTGAAATAGTTCATAAGATAGAGGACGTACTACTATAATCAGGTTTTAATAATGTTAGAGGACATAAGGTCGGTTCACAAAACAAACATGGCTATGATCGATTTCTAAATCTAAGATAGCGGCTACGAAAACTTACTACTTAGGTATTCATCATGGGTGATATTTCCATGGTTTTCATGGCTCCTGTTGCAGACAATGAGGTCAAAACATGAAAAGTTCACTAGTCGTCATGGGTGTCAATTCCGTAGTTTTCGGTGGCGCTGAGGCCGAAAATGGGGACAAAATGAAATTCCAAGATAGCGGCTACAAAAATTTGCAAATTAGTCGTCATGGGTTTCAAAATCGTGATTTTCGGGGGTGTTAATGCCGAAAATGAGATTAAAATCCAAATCCAAGATGGCGGTTACGCAAATTGGCTAGCTGTCATGGGTGTCAATCCCATGATTTAAGGGCTAGTAAATTTCATTTAACTAGGTAGTGAACTTTCATGACGGCTATCTTGGATTTAGGAGTAGAATTTATTTTCGGCTTCAGCACCCCCGAAATCTATGGAAATAATATAATTATGAAATAATAAGTAAATTTTCAAGGCCGCCATCTTGAATTTAAGAATAACTTATGTCTACCTATTGCTGCAAGGCTTATCCGCTGCGACTATCAGCTCGACAAAATGTTAAGGTCTAAAAAATGTTGTAAAAGTGCCAAGTAAAGATGGCTGAACTACTGTTGCCTTTGCACCCCTGTCCAAATAAAACGAGCAAAATTTCATAAAGCGTTTAAAATCGATCTCGAAATAAAATCCTACTTCAAAACCCAGAGGTGCCTAGTCTGAGGTGAAACATTTAAGAGTTCGTGTAATGTTACAATTATTCGCCATTTTCACTTATCAGCATGTTCATTGCTCGTTTTACGTTCTAACTTATTCGAATTCTAACTACTACATTATAAGTAAATGCTTCCGGTCAGCATCCGACTTAAGATGGCCCAAGGCCTCATCAATGTCTCGCATCGAGAATGCCAAAAGCTTTCCGCCATTAAATCTTCCCCGAAATCAAATACTCACTACGCCTATGTCAGATATACTGGGCACCCTATACCATCTACGCCTTCAAAAAATAAAGTCTATAATGTATGACCTCTTCACCCTCTTCACCTCTCTTCTGTTTTTTTTTTCGCTTATTCACAACCGTCAACCATCCTGGATATAATAAAATTAATATTGTATGTAGGTACCTATGCAATTTAAAATTAGTACATGAAGGCGTAGGCGAGGTACCTAGATTTCGCACTATTAAGATCCCGTTTAACAATTTTAAACCTTATTACAAGGAACGTTTCGTAGATAATTATTATTTTACTGCCGATATTGCGTCAAATTAGAATTTATTTTTTGAATTTTGAATAAAGAATATCAGTCTACGGATGCATTGGATTCCACGGTGAAGTTTCGGTACGAATATTTATTGATGTAGCCACAGAGGATTATGATTTATGATGAATCTAAATCTATTTTATTTTATTTAAATGTACCTACTGACTTATTACGATATTTAAAAAAAAGTATCTTTGATTGCTTGATTATAATTTAACATAGATAGAATGTTAAATTACATCAAACATGTAATATATTTACTATAATTAAAAAAATCGATTTTTGGTGTGTAGCATATAGCTACCTGCATACATACACTATCCACATACTTAAACAGTATAAATATAAACACATAATAAACATACCTACATACACATAAACAATATAAATATTAACTTACAAATAAATACACCATAAATATACATACACATAATATACAATCAATATTAACGTACAAATAAATACCTCACATATTATTATACATCCACACATAACCATAACACATTAAAACAACTAAATACAAAAACACTAATACATATAAAATAAACCTAACTTTACACTTACCTGGTAGTCGACCGTGTGTACATAACTTTATATTCCGCACGTCTGTACGCTGCCTTATCATAAAACGCTAGCGGAGCCCTGGTGCTCACTTGGCGGATCGGCGCCTGCGATGCCGTCCTCTATACATAAAAACTACGGCCCCCGCTACGGAGCCGCGCCGGCCGATCGGCGCAACGGTCGTCTCGCCCGCGCTCCCCGCTAGTCCGCAATCCGCAACACATCACGGTATAGAGCGCACGCTCCTGCCTCTCACACCGCGCATTACGTTATAGTCGATGATTGATGTATGTTCTCACAGTATTGTCAACAGTGCTCATTGTTTTTATGTTATACAGGAATAAACATTAACTAATATTACAACGTTAGTGAGTTTAATTTATAATACTTACCCAACTCACTACAGTGGTGACCCCGAACTAAAACACGTGCCAGTGCTAAAAACTTGTGAAATTAAAAGTGCTAAAAACTTTAATCGTAATGAGTGACTCCGAACAAAGTGTAACCGATAAAATGGAAACATCAACACCATCATCATCGCGTGACGTATTTCGTGTTGGTGTACGTGTGCCGCCATTTTGGCCTGAGAAACCGGCCATTTGGTTCGCACAAATTGAAGGACAGTTCGCGATATCCAACATCACCGCGGACACAACTAAGTTCTATTATGTCGTCAGCCACCTCGACCCAAGGTACTCAACGGAAGTAGAGGACGTAATTGTGAACCCACCAGCTACTGACAAATATGGGAAACTAAAGACTGAACTCATCAAGCGCCTATCAGAATCGCGTGAGAAGAAGGTGCACCAACTCCTGACGCACGAGGAGCTGGGCGACAGGAAGCCGTCGCAATTCCTAAGACACCTCCAACACCTCGCGGGCCCTAAAGTACCTGAGGAATTTCTCCGCACAATCTGGTCAAGCCGTCTGCCTAATAACATACAGTCAATAATTGCGTCGCAAGTTTCCGCCCGACTAGACGACTTAGCCGACCTGGCAGACCGCATACACGACGTGGTCCCCAGGAGTCACGTAGCATCAACATCTGCTCCGGCTGGTGATATGGACGCCATGTCTCGACAAATCACCGACCTCACAAAGCAAATGCAGGCATTAGCAGCAAAAGTCGACAAGTTATCTCGCTCACGCAGCCGCTCAACAACCAGACGCGATGATCGATCAAAATCTCGCGAAAGCCGATCGCATTCTAGAGAGTACCCAACATGTTGGTACCACCATAAGTTTGGTGCGCAGGCGAATAAATGCGTAAAACCCTGCAATTTTACGAAACCGGAAAACTAACTAAGCAGTCCGTTATGGCGGCGGACGACGGCTGCTCAAAATGTAAAGGTCGCTTATTTATTTCCGACAAAAGATCCGGCATGCAGTTTCTTGTCGACACAGGTTCAGACGTGTGCGCATATCCTAAAATGCTGCTACAAAACAAGTACTGTTATAGTAATAATAAATCGAAATACGAACTTATCGCTGCGAACGGAACTCCGATACCTACGTACGGAACGATTCAACTTAATCTCAATCTCGGATTACGCCGCGAGTTTACATGGAATTTTATCATCGCTGACGTCTCAAAACCAATAATTGGAGTGGACTTTTTAAGTTATTATAATTTATTAGTCGACTGCAGACAACAAAAATTGATCGACTCAATTACGAAACTTTGTGTTGACGCGCCTACATCGCACAAAATAGGACACGAGCTGTTGTCACTCAAAACGTTTACAGGCGATGCAGCATACCACGAGCTATTACGATGTTATCCGGAAATAACAAGACCAGCAGGTTCAATCACCAGTCCAGTGCATAACACGAAGCATCACATAAGGACGACGCCAGGACCTCCAGTAACATCACGACCTCGTCGTTTGGCACCGGACCGTCTACAAATTGCCAAAAAGGAGTTTGAGGCGATGCTACTCAATGGCACAGCTCGTCGCTCGGAAAGCCCATGGTCGTCTCCACTCCACCTGGTACCTAAGAAAGACGACGGCTGGAGGCCATGTGGTGATTACAGATCGCTCAATTCAAGAACAATACCTGACCGGTACCCAGTGAGGCACATTCACGACTTCGCATACCAGCTGTCAGGTACCACAATCTTCTCTAAAATTGACCTCGTAAAAGCATTTAACCAGATACCAGTTCACGAAGAAGACATTTCTAAAACAGCAATCACCACACCATTTGGACTTTTTGAATTTCCCGCCATGACATTCGGATTAAGAAATGCTGCTCAGACCTTCCAAAGATTCTTAGATGAAGTACTTCAAGGACTGGATTTCACCTTTGGATATCTTGATGACATCCTGGTATTTTCAAAAGGGGAGGCTGAGCACATGGAACACCTAAAAAAAATTTTCGAACAATTAAAAAAATATGGAGTTGTGATAAACACTAACAAATGTGTATTGGGTGTTAGTGAAGTTTCCTTCTTGGGATACCAAGTATCAGCTGATGGTATACGCCCCCTCCCAGAAAAAGTTAAGGCGATCCAGGAATACCCCATCCCTAAAAACGCAAAGGAGTTGAGAAGATTCTTAGGTATGATAAACTTTTATAGAAAATTTCTCCCTGGCGCCGCACAAATCCAAGGCCCGCTCAATGAAGTTCTCAGTGGCCCCAAAATAAAAGGAACAACACCTATCAACATTACACCTGATATACAGAAGGCATTCGATGCATGCAAAAATAACCTGTTAGAAGCTACACTCATCTCACACCCTGATACCCAAGCCGAGTTAGCCCTTTTCACTGACGCTTCAGACGTGGCCATCAGAGCCGTCCTGCAACAGAAAATCAACGACAGCTGGCAACCACTAGGATTCTTTTCACGCAAACTATCTTCTGCGCAAGCCAAGTATAGCACGTATGATCGCGAGTTGCTAGCGATATATGAAGGAATACGATACTTTAGGTATATGGTCGAAGCAAGAATTTTTAAAGTGTTCACCGATCACAAACCAATCACCTTCGCCTTTACTACAAGAAGAGACAATTGTTCACCTCGTCAACATCGATATCTCAATTACATATCGCAATTTACAACCGACATACAACACGTCTCTGGTAATGATAACGTAGTGGCCGACGCGTTTTCACGCTTGGAAAGCATCGACACTACCATCAACTACAAATCGCTACAAGACGAACAAGAAAATGATCAAGAACTACAAAATTTGCTCAAAAAAGACACAGCATTAAAGTTAGAGAAGATGAAAACTATGGACGCCTATATATACTGTGACCAGTCTACATCTCGTCCTAGACCATTTATCACACCTACTTTCCGCAGAGCAATTTTTAACAACCTACATAATCTTAGTCATCCAGGCCCCACCGCAACAGCTAAATTAATATCAGAACGATTTGTATGGCCTAACATTCGTCGTGACTGCAGAACATGGGCACAACAATGCACTGATTGCCAACGCAACAAAATTTCCCGTCATACCTACTCACCGTTGTCCACATTCCCTATTCCGTCGAACCGTTTTTCCCACGTCCACCTTGACATAATAGGCCCTATGCCACTTTCATCTGGTTTCAGGTACTGCCTAACGGCTATTGATCGATATACTCGATGGCCGGAGGCCTACCCTCTAGCTGACATTACAGCGGAGACCTGCGCTAGCACCTTCATATCTGGCTGGGTCGCTCGCTTCGGATGTCCCGAGAAGATAACCACCGACCGCGGTAAACAATTCGACTGTCAATTATTCCAGAGCATCTCATCAATTATAGGTGCCTACCATTGTCCCACCACAGCTTACCATCCACAATGCAACGGGATGGTAGAAAGAATGCACAGACAACTCAAGGCAGCTATAATGTGCCACAACAATCCCCAATGGTCCGAAGTACTCCCACTTGTGCTCCTAGGTATGAGAAGCGCCTGGAAGGATGACCTACAAACGTCTGCAGCTGAATTAGTCTACGGCGAGCCACTCCGGTTACCGGGTGAGTTTTTCAAACCCGCAAACCAAAATATTATTGATGAAGCTGACTTCGCGGCACGGCTAAGAAAACATATGACAAACCTGTCACCAACATCGACATCTACACATGGTGAGAAGACCTTTTATGTCCCAAAAGACCTTAGCACAGCCAACTACGTCTTCATGCGAAAAGGACCACTGAAAAAGTCAATGGAGCCACCTTACTCAGGGCCTCATAAAGTCATAGAAAAAGGACCAAAAACATTCACAATAGATGTCCAAGGAAAACAGATGACCGTAACCATTGACAGGCTAAAACCAGCTTACATGGCTAACCACAACGAAGACTCTCCAGCGAAGACAACGACACCTTCATCACCACCACCTCCATCGCCAACACCATCACCCTCCTCGTCACCTGAAATCAAAACAAGAAGCGGTAGAACTGTAAGATTTCCGAGTCACTATCGCCCGTGAAACGGTCTCAGCGGGGGAGTGATGTAGCATATAGCTACCTGCATACATACACTATCCACATACTTAAACAGTATAAATATAAACACATAATAAACATACCTACATACACATAAACAATATAAATATTAACTTACAAATAAATACACCATAAATATACATACACATAATATACAATCAATATTAACGTACAAATAAATACCTCACATATTATTATACATCCACACATAACCATAACACATTAAAACAACTAAATACAAAAACACTAATACATATAAAATAAACCTAACTTTACACTTACCTGGTAGTCGACCGTGTGTACATAACTTTATATTCCGCACGTCTGTACGCTGCCTTATCATAAAACGCTAGCGGAGCCCTGGTGCTCACTTGGCGGATCGGCGCCTGCGATGCCGTCCTCTATACATAAAAACTACGGCCCCCGCTACGGAGCCGCGCCGGCCGATCGGCGCAACGGTCGTCTCGCCCGCGCTCCCCGCTAGTCCGCAATCCGCAACACATCACGGTATAGAGCGCACGCTCCTGCCTCTCACGGGTCTACCTTTTATAGCAGAACTTTTTACGTCATAATATTGTTTTGCATAACAACGGATAGCATAAACTTCATTTCGCAGAAAATCATTTCGCATACACTCAGTTGTCATACATTCAAAACTCATAATTTTGTTAGTCAGAATCATCTTTAGGCATAATGTTTATATCCATAATAATTAAAAAGCAGAAACATCATATCGCAGAAAATTCACAGTCAGAATCGTCTTTTGGCATACATTTTATATCGATAGTCATTAAAAGGCAGAACTGATTTTTTGCTGCTTTATGCTGCATGCATGCTGCATGCAACATGCAGCATGCATGCAGCATGCAAGCAGGCATGCAACATGCAGCAGGCATGCAACATGCAGCAAGCATTGTTTCTGTCACGGCTCCGGCGCTGCGGGGTTTGGGCGGCGCCACGCGAGCTTATCGTCACAGATGGTTTTAACGCTCACCACCGCAGCTTCGGCTTGCTGGCCGGCTTTGCCGGCCAGCCTCAGCCGCCGTGGCGGGCCTTCAAACCACCTGCTCCTCAGCTCGTGGGCCGCCCTACCCCTCCGCGCCTACGCGGGTTTAAATTACACTCTAGGGGTAGGGCAGACAAGACTGCGTAAAGTCGGTTTCGCAGCGATTCGTTTCTGTCACAAAATTTTGCAGCACAACGTATTGACTTTTTATGACACAAATTTGTATGCTTGTATGCACCCATACCAAATAATCGTATCTCTAAATAAATGTTATGCTAAACAAAATTATGCATAATATTAATTATGGCAAAGGTAATTACCTATGCGAAACAAAATTCTGCCAAGATAAAAGTATGCCATTGTAAATTCGGACACGTAAATATTCTGCCAAACAAAAGTTATGCTAAATAATTTTTATGCCTTAAAAATATTCGATTAAATAAGATTATGCCATGTGAGTTATGCCAAATAAAAATCGGAGTATCAAGATTCTGCCAAATAGAAGGAACCCGCCTCTCACACCGCGCATTACGTTATAGTCGATGATTGATGTATGTTCTCACAGTATTGTCAACAGTGCTCATTGTTTGTATGTTATACAGGAATAAACATTAACTAATATTACAACGTTAGTGAGTTTAATTTATAATACTTACCCAACTCACAACAGGTGTTACTTACTTATTTTTTATTAAATCGATTCGAACAAAATCACAACGAAGTAATCGATTCACATAATCACTTTCTCACATCATTAACCATAAAAAAGTAATATGGCGGCTGATTCCGAATCCCAAATTGAGTAGTGATAACAGAGATTTCGTGATATTTTACGTACGTTTACGTTTTACGTTAAAACATGGGCTTTTTCTAGTAGTATATCGCATTTGTCTATAGATGATGGATTGTTTTTAACCACGCCTACTGTGTAATTTGTGATATTAGTGATAAATGAACAACAACAAAAGTTCAACTGGCGGGAAGCTTTTACTTTGGATATCAAAAACTTTGTTATCACTACTAAAATTACCAAAACTATGGATGATTTCCTCGAGTTAATAAATGATTTACTCATTTTGTGATGATTGGTAGTCCAGAATCCATTCTTTTTATGATTTTTAGCGTCCACCACGACTGTCATCAAATGGCGGTTATCGCATTTATACATTCAGTTTTGTAAAGGTAAATATTAAAACTCGTGCGCTAAATAGGATTGATTCAATGGTACTCAAACTTGAGCTTTTTATTTAGTTCTTATAAATTTCATCCAATAACAAGATCCGATAAGTAGATAATTAAATGTTTACATTATTAATTAGGATGTCGTATGACCTAATTCTGGGCCCCGATCGGGGTCGAAAACGAGTTTACGGTAGTTCTTGTGTTCGTCCCCTTTCGGGGCCCGCTACGGACTATACGGTTAAACCGGTTTATACTGCTTTTCGGCAATCAATTTTATGTGCACTCACACAAATGCAAAGCTCAGCTTACGCCTCGCCAGTTGTAACAGCTGTTTTTTTCCACGAATTTTGAATTTGTCCTATAGTAAGTAAAAGTGTGAAAAGTATAGGACTATAGTAAAAATGACGAGCTGAGTTCATGGTTTTCGAATGTAAAGTGACTAAACAGTCATAGTGTAAAACTTTTGCAGTTATGGAAAATAGTCATGGATTTGACCCATGTAATTTTTAGGGTTCCGTACTCAAAGGGTAAAACGGGACCCTATTACTAAGGCTCCGCTGTCCGTCTGTCACCAGGCTGTATCTCATGAACCGTGATAGTTAGACAGTTGGAATTTTCGTCGCTATAACGACAAATACTAAAAAACAGAATAAAATAAATATTTAAGGGGGCTTCCATACAACAAACGTGATTTTTTTTGCTCGTTTTTGCTCGATATTGATAACGGCAACAGGTACGTGCTTGAAATATTCACAGAATATTTAGTTGTATATTTACTTTAAAAATAAATATTTAAATTGAAATAAAACAAATATTTAAGGGGGGGCTCCCATAAAACAGACATGATTTTTTTGCCGTTTTTATAGATAATGGGTACGGAACCCATGGTGCCCGAGTCCGACTCGCACTTGGCCGGTTTTTTGTATATTTTTTATTACTATTTTGGGTACTTAAATAAAACCGTAGAAATTTCGGTAAAAGTAAATATATTTATATAGTTTACAAAGAATAATACAAAAATAATTCAATATTATTTTACAGTACATACAGTATTTGTTTATCTTTACTTATTTCTAAGTAAAAGTAGGAACTATAGCTATTTACATGAACTTACGAACTAGAAAACTTACAATAGAGGCTCCCATACAAAATGACCTCGCTTAGACACTCGAGAGCAATGAATCCGGGTCACCAATATAATCCTTAATATCTCGGAAACTGAGAATGATAGCTTATTCAAATAAAAAGTATTTTATAGACTACTATACTTGTATATTTACATACTATACTTGGAAGCTAATAAATCGAGCCACTTCTATTTTTCACGTACTTATAATTGTTATTATTTTTGGTACCTATTATGGAACAGATCAATTCGAAACATATCGCCTAAAAGGTTAATTAATAACTTTTACAATGAGGGTTGTTTTTTGTCAACAAAAACCAAAACCAATAACCAGGACACGTGAAAAAGGAATGGCTCGATTTATTTGCTCCCAAGTATATTCAATACTACCTACTCAAATAAAATTAGTAAAAAATCTTAAATAGTCTTTAAAAATATTTTTTATTTCAATAAGCTAGCGTTCTTGGTTTTAGGGATATTAAGGTCATAAACCTTTAGTGAGCCGGATTCCTTGCTTCAGAGTGTACTTTGAATTGCATTATCCTGATTTTTTTGTGTCCTTTCTAGCCATTTAGATAAGTGTAGATATTCTGTCTCAGGAAGTCCTGTAAACCTGTTCTTCGGGCGAACGACAAAACAAGACTAATTACTGTACACGTCTTAAGTCACTAAAATTTACTGTCTCGAATCGTGTAAACAGCCACTCGACTTACTACTTAATTACTAAACCTGCTGTTTACATAGTTCAAGTCACTATTTAAAGCGAAACAAGTCCAGTAGTTTCGAAAATATATTTAAAAATGCGTCTGTTGGATCATTATGCATACGAGCCATAGATACATTATTTCCCGCCATTTTAATAGTCAATCAGATCGATATGTGCTGTGGCAACTCTCAGATCGTTCTGCAATCTCTGTATATTTCTAGACTAGATTACAATATTAATATAGTTTCGTCATCTTTCGCCAAATTGTGAAGACATTTTGTTAATTATTTCATTAATATTTTTTTATAATACTTATATAATTTAAGTAGGTAGTAGGGTATTTGGCTACTAAAAATGTAGGTACACCAATTTAGTAAGTATTATTTTATAGAAAGTATAGAATGAACACATGCCCCTTATTACAAAAGATGGACTAAGAAAAACCTAGGTCTTAAAATAGCCCCGTCTCTTTTTGTTATATGACATAAGAAAGTGATGGGTATATTTTAATCCTGGGTTTACCTTAGTCTTGGTTTAAGCCATCTTTTGTAATAAGGCCCGGTATGTCAATGAATAAAATCAGTGAAAGAATAAAGGAGATACACGCTTTCGAAGTTCGTTGAGGAGGCATTTTCTGTCCTTGTCACGCGAAATGGATATTGTAAAGAGTGGTGTCAAGTCACTATGAAGGTTTTAAGGTATGACGTCATATACTAGTAGTGTTGTCTCTGTCTTGTGAACAATTATAATCGTTTATAACTTGGGCATTTTATTAAATACTAGCTTTTGCCCGCAGCTTCGCTTGCGTGAAATTTTGAACCCGTTAAGTGACGATTTTCCAAACAAACTTTCATCCCCTATTTAACTGCCCTAGGGGTTGAATTTCGAAAAATCCTTCCTTATTCCCTGTCTAAATTATAAAGGGAACCTCTGTGCAAAATTTCAGCTTTCTAGGTCCAAGGGTTTGGGCAGGGGCGTTGATGAGACAGTCAATCAGTCAGTCAAGACTTTTCTTTTTATTTATATATAGATTTCATTGGTTTTTTCACTGATGCTTTTTATTTTGATAAAACTATGTGTCGAGATTTGTAGTTTTTTTTTTGTCAAATACCCTATTAAATTCTAGGTTCAAAATAGGCCACACCATCGCCATTTCTACTGTCTTAAGAGGCCAATAAATATTACTTGGATAGGCATTACCTATATGTATAGTACTTATTTACTTTATGTGATGATTCGTAATAAAGTCTTACGATTAATCAAACAAATCTTTAGCATTGTAAAACCATTCTTACCTATATTATTCTATTTCGAAATTAATTTACTATTTTACTACGTTTTATATTTTCTATCCGATATCTTCCGCAGCGCTATGCTTTACCCTTCGTCCTAGCAGGGCTTCGCAGTGCGTCGCGTCGCGAAAATAACAAACGATATGCCTTCTATAGGTACTAGTGGCCTACATGAGAAGTGCATCTAAAAAAGCGGCGCGTATACTTTGATTTTAGAGGTTTGACTCTGCTAGGACACGTCGATTGCGTCGTACCGCGCTGCACAGATAGTACAAAGCTTTACTGTTAGTTATCGCGCCAAGTAGCAAGGATTCATTAATTACAACCCGAAATGGCGGATCTAAGACTTAGGACGTTTCGCTCACAGAGAACGTGCGTGAGCGAGACGCGAATAACAACGACAACAGTAGAACCATTTTCAGAAGTATAATCTGTTTTTTTAGAGGGATATGTATAATATTCATCATCTACATAGTCTTTTTCAAGTTGGTAACGGTCAGGTTTAATTTTAAGTTTAACCAGAAGTAAGAGAACCCTTTGTACTAACAGAATCGTTGGTTAATCGCAACCGAACTGAAGCCGATACGTTTATTCACACAGTTTTCGTTTACAATAGGTAACTGTCAAAATTATTTGACAACAAAAACATGATGACTTTTGTCAGTTTTCGTAAGCGAAAACTGACTGACGGTTGTGATTCGTTTGCAGTTCATCAACAATTTTGTTAGTAGAATTATTAGCCTTTGATAATTTAACAGTAACGGTTAGACTAAAAATACTTGTGAAACTGTGTCATCTCAAAGCTTTAATCGCTATCTTTTCCTTCATCTTTTACTAAGTATAACTTTGAAATCTTTTACCACACACCTAAACCATCAACGTATACCTATTTCTCGCTCAACATTCCATTTGGTATATAAAATTCATAGGTAGGTACTTAACATAAATCTAACTTTTACCTCGTAATTTTCACAAAAATTATGACCGTTTTAATGGAAATATGGAACTTTTGTATGTGTCAGACATCGAATAAATGAAAAAAAAAATTATAAAAATTCTGTGCAATCCAAAACAAAAAGAAAATTCACTCGTGAAACACTGCACGTACAGATAGTTTATTCCACGAAGACGCACCCCACTCTTTGTCAAAATCGCTACAGTGCAAAAGTGTGAATTAAATTGCTGTTGTGTTGCTTCTATCGCCACACAATAGTTAGATAGGTCTGCTGACCCCTTCGGGAATTATAGGCGTGAGTGTGTATATTCGAGACTTCGAATGAAAACATTTGAAACTGAGATTTAGAGACTGGATAGATGGCGTTGTAGTCATTTTTGAACGATATGGTTTCGCTACATCTACTTTGTTTACTTACTTAGTGCGACACATTATTGGTTTCCGACTTCTACGCTGACGCAGTTTTGGGCACAGCTAGTATGAGATAATAACGGGGTGTCCTGCGTAAGCTACAAACGCCATGCGACGCGATGCTGCGAACGCGATCAAAACAATGGCATTCTTTGCTGGCGGCCTATGTAGCAGTCTGCGGCGAGACGCGACTTTACGTGTATTTTCATCGCGTCGTGTCGCCTGGCGTCGCATTTGTCGCTTACGCAGGACACCCCGTAAATGATGTGCGCATGCGCGTCACGCGAATATCGACCACAAAAAGCAGTGGGGCGCGTCTTCGTGGGTAATTTCCGAACATTTTTGCGAAAACCACGCGATTCCTAAAGTTACCTTTACACAAAAACCATTAGCTCCAATCTTCACAGTAGATGCTGTCATTACCGTTCGCTATCCCATTACCGTTGAGTTTACCTTTTATCGCGTTACCGTTTACCGCTTCCCCGTTACCGTTTACCGCTTCCCCATTCCCGTTGACTAACCCTTCTGGGTGGTAAGTGTAGAAGACTTGGCAGAACGCTGAATCGTCTCGAGGTAGTTCGTAGTTAACGTGTTTAGCTGCTAGCCAGGCGGCGCCCATTGCGCTGGAGACACGAAGTCTGACTAGTTCAAGCTCTGTTTTTACCTGAAAATGGAAAGATAATTTTTATCAAACCATCACGCTTGTATTCCCCGAAAGGTAGGGCTGAGGTGTTATAGTACACCTTCATTGTCTCATATAATAGGGGCAAGCCTATTGCCATCAAGCGATCACAAAATCAGACTCCGGGCTGCTACTGAGACATTCCTCACGGAAAATCTCAATAAGACTTTGCCCGACCTAAAGCCTCGTCCACATTTGTAGCATTTTGTAAGTATCTCCGTCGCGTGGCACCGACGTCTATCATGATCGCTGGTTAAGATAAACACACATACACATGTGGACGTACCTTAACCAGCGATCATGATACACGTCGGTGCCACGCGACGGAGATACGATCCACCAAAATGCTACAAATGTGGACGAGGCTTAAGGATCGAACCCAGAAGCTCACGCTCAGCAGTCTCGCTTGCGACCTCTAGACCAACAAGGCGGTTATTGTTATTGTGGTGAATTTAAATTTAAACGCGCATGCGCGGCGTTTCACTGCGCACGGCAAGTGCCGCCGCGTGCGACGCTAGTGCGGCGCCCGCGCACGAGAATATGTGGCGGGAGAACTCGTCGCCTTTGAAGGCTAAGGCGGACAGTTTGTACTGTTCTTAATCACGTGTATTCCTTCTGTTTTATTTCTTTTAGTGTACAATAAAGTATATCTATCTTTAAAGTGACGTAGGATCTTAGATAAGTATACTACGACATTTTGTCACATCTCTATATCACATTGTATGTCGTACGTATGTAAGGGGAGGTATACAGTATGACTGATTAGTCACTCTATATCAGAAAACCATGAACTCTTTTCATTATTCTGTACAGCTTTCACTATGGGACACAAACTCAATACGTGAAAAAAATAAAACACCTGTTCCATACGTGGTGTTAAGCAACATTGATTATTTATTATGTAACAGGTGTTTTTTTTTTCACGAATTCTGAGTTTGTCCGAATTTTAAGTGACAACCAGTCATGCTGTATAGCAGTGGCGAAGGCTCCATACAACTCGATTCCTATCGGCTTCCCTTTCGAATCGAGTAGTTACTGGAAATCACGCATCACACTTGAGCAAGGTAAGCATTTTTTGGTCCGGCTTCCCTTTTAAGAAACTTCACCCTACGCCACTGCTGTATAGGTACATATATTATATCCAGTATTGAAAATTAATAACCAACTAAAGTATAGATAAACTGCTGTAAGCTTGGCCCTCTCAATGGTTTGCGGGACGCGGGAGGGGAATGGTTCGACCAATGAGCCAGTCCTCTGTTATCTATCGCTGCTGGCGGCCAACAGGCTATTGGCTACTCACTCCCCTCCACGTCCCGCAAACAAAACCATCGGGAGAGCCAAGCTTACGGGCGGCGGTTTACCTATACTCCAATTAAGGCACATCATACTAACATCTAACATTCGTCCAGGGGGCCAATTCTACCAACAGAAACTTTTATCAATTGCAACTGAATCGATCATTCAGACAGTTTTCGTTTGCGAAAACTGTCAAAATGTTTGGTTTAGTTTTTGTTGTCAAATAATTTGGTAGATTTTGTAAACGAAAACTATCTGAATACGATACGATTTGATTCAGTTGCAAATGATAAAAGTTTCTGTTAGTAGAATTGATCCCCAGGGTCGACAATCGTGCGGCTCTGACAACGGACGCACAATAGGCTAATTCACCTAAGTAGGTAAATAAATAAATTTTGTTGCAGAGTAGTCGCAGTTAAGTTTCGATCAAAACAACGCGTTTCGTATTCTCTGAATCGGCGATCGCTGTCAGATACGCTCGATTGAAGCAGCTGCAGCGTCACTGCAACTGGATCGGCGCACCATGAAGTTATGTGAATTAGCCTACTGGACGAACGCTGGTTCAATAATATTAACTTAAGCTGTCTTTCTGTTTGAAAAGGCCTATGTGCAGCAGTGAATTAAAATATTAATAGCGGCTGAGTAATACTTACCCGTCTGTTATTTAATTGTGTGAGCACGCCAGGCTTGAGTATGTCCCAGCTCTTCCACACGGAGCCGACGCACACAACGCGCAGGCGCGGCGCGTCACTGCGCACGGCGAGTGCTGCCGCGTGCGACGCTAGTGCGGCGCCGGCGCACGAGAATATGTGGCGGGAGAGCTCGTCGCCTTTGAAGGCTAAAGCGGACAGTTTTGATGTTACACCTGTGGACAAGGTTTTATTTATTTATTTGGCCTGTGGACCACTATACCTAGCCATCTCCCTAGATTATCTCAACTGCACTAGTGTTGACTATGGTATCTATTTATTCAAAGGCAAGTCAAAATCAAAACTATTTGTTCTAATTGGACAAGAAATTAGTAGATAGGTACATTTTGGACGTCATTTACCAAGATAGCAATTATTAGGCACCACCTTCTAGTGTTTTAGCTGAACGATTTTAGCTGGAAAGAGGTAGCGCCAAAAATACTACCCACACACGGTAATTCCAGTATAAGCCGACCTCTCATTGTACAGAAAGCCTATATGATGCGAGATAGGTCATACTGGAAATGTATAGCTTGAATGTAGCCGTGTGAACTCCATTATTGGTAGACTAGTCATATTCACCCAAAAAAATGTTTTATTACCAAGTTTAGTTCTTAGGGATCACAGTCTCCACCGTTTTAAATCGTATACTCATCATCTTCTTGCCTTTATCCCACACTAGGTGTGGTCGGCACAACATGTATTACTTACTCTTCCATTCTCCTCTATCTGTCGTCAAATCAGTACTCACTTGTTTCTTACCCATATGATCTTTCACAGAATCCATACATCTTTTCTTTGGGCTAACCTCTACTTGTATATCCATCCACATTCATATTCAACACTCTTCTGGTATCATGACTTTCTTCGGCATAACATGTCCTGTTTTAAATCTTATACTAAAGTAAGAAAATGGCTTTACAAAAAATCTCATCTACTTACCAGCAAACATAGACTTATCGAAGTGTTTATAAGCATGGGGCAGCAGATCGGCCCGTGTGTCAGCATCGAAGTGTTCTCTTATAACTTCCCATACTCTGTCGGTTGGGTACGGCGATGGCTGTAGACCGTCGACGTCGTCGAAAACTGTTTTCACTGCTTTGTGGGCTATCCAGTAGGCTGAGGAGAGGAAATAATTAAGATAAGTATAAAAAAATGTTTCAAAAAATAAAACAACTAAGAAAAAATCGAACTGAAAAGCATGAAACAAGAAAATATTGCTGTGCGATTTCACATATCACTGCTTTGAATGAATAGGTAATAACACAATTCAAAAAAGCTTATTTTATAGGAGAGCCTTCTAAGATTACATAGCTGAAGAAAAATGGCGCCAAGAATCAAAGAAATGGCAATAATATTTTGTGATGCCGTTTCGTAATTCTTGACGATATGAATGGGAGTCTTATTCGCAAAAAAATAAGGGCTATTTTGGATTCCGCTGTCTCCTTATAGTTTGAACATTTTGGATTGTGTGGTTGTTCATGCAAAGTAGCAATATTTCGGGGATATCATCTTCTCGACGTGGCCTCTTCACAGAATGAGAAGGGTTTAAGCCTTAATCCGCCACGCACGATGGCGTGGTGGAGGTTGGAGGACGACACAAATCATTGAGAACTTTATGGAACCCTCTCCGGCGTGCAAGTTTCTCCGCGATAATTTGAAAACAGTTTAAAATAACAAGATACCAGTACAGTACATACCACTGCCTTCATCCCCCAAAAGGTATCCCCACCCGCCGCAGCCATGTTGTTCTCCGTCAGCGGTTCTTAGTAAAGCGTTGGATCCAGTACCTGAAAACAAAGGATAGACATTATAAAAAAGGCTTTTTCTCTTAGTCTGAGTTTACACAACATAATAATTAGCAAGTAAATACAGTACGACACAACTAAGAAGTTATATCGATGTACCTGATCGAACACCCAATGGCAGTCGCTCATTTTTGTCTACTCACATTTAGGTATAGCGTCAGCGTACAGATTTTTGTTACTGGTTTGCCTACCAATAAACATCAAGAAGTCATCATGAAGTCGCACTCAGATCGGAAGTGATAGGTTTTACGAAGTTTGTCGATCGACTTATTAGATGTATCGTAGGTACTTTACTTTATCAGCATCTACTGTTGAACATGGTTGCCTACTGGTTATTAAAATAAACCATTTTAAAATACTTTAAGTGCATATAGTAGTTTAAGAAACTGACACATAATAGGGTTTTAAAACACGAGTGTGATTTCACACTAGTGTTTTAATACCTACCTAGTTATGTGCAGTTTCATACACTACTTTATCTAAACACATGCAATTTAAATAAAAAACCAAAGTTAACACAGAAACAATATTAAGGCGCCCAAACCCAGCAATCTACCGCGCATGTGGGTTCGCGCGCGTATGCGTGAGTTCGCGCGCGAATGCGACATGAGTTTAAATAAATATGTTTACAGTTTACAGCTGAAACTAACTTATGAAAATAACCGAGCTAAGGCTAACCGCACATGAATGGGTCACTAAATGGCTCGAGAGACATTTAATGCCATTAGTTTATAGCTGCAGGCCATACGCAAAACGGTACCTAACTGCAGCTACAACACACAAATAGTGATCAACTGTGTCTCGAGTCTCGAGCAACTTATAGAGCATGTGTGGTCAGTCTAACATGTTGTTTTGCTATTCTAATTACAAATATTAATCCATGCGTTATCAGTCGAGTTTTACAATTTGCGCTTGTAAATAAGCTGATATCACAGTGTTTTTATTAATTTCATATTTTATGTAGTTGGCCGTTTGCGGCTTTGGTGCAAAACAATATGGTGTATTATGCATGGTGGTATTCTAACTGGGGTATCTTCGCCAACATTGGACCCGTGTCATCGATGAACAGTGCTACCTACGCAGTTGCCTCAAAGCGGATACGCACTGCATCCGATCCGAATTCATGAAAATACGGATCTAGAGTCGAAAAATCTTGGACCGAGTTCGGATATTGCTTACGCACTAATCCGATCTCTGATCCAAATCCAAGCAATTCAGGGGCCATCTTTGGCATATGTTCGATTTGAATCCCGAGGTAGTGCGAAAGCGTTCATACAAACAGCACTACGGCTACTTTGGTCCGTCAATATTACTTCCAAATTGGAGACTCACGGATGACGGAGAGAAATCGGATGACGAAAGTCGGATCTAGTGCGTAAACTACCATACAAATAGTTCTATGAGTACTTCGGAACGTATTTTCACGGATTCGGATCGGATGTAGTGCGTAACCGCTGTAAGGCCGTTTATTCCCGACACAAGACACAACAGCGACACGACAAAATGTATGGGCGACCCCAGCACCTAATATTTTTAACCGACTTCAAAAAGGAGGAGGTTCTCAATTCGGTTGTATTTTTTTTTATTTTTTATGTTTGTTACCTCATATCTCCGTCATTTATGAACCGATTTGAAAAAGTATTTTTTTGTATTCTTCCCGATTGGTCCCATATAAATTTTGTTATGATTAGACCATGAACTTCAGAGATATGGAACGGAACTCCTCATCGGATCAAAGCAAAATTCTCAAATTACTAATATTGCTTTGTTTATATTTGTTGTTGGGAACCGACTACTGGAAAAGAGGAGGGGGTGCGTGTCCCCCTTCCCCCCCTTTGGAATGTTTTCATTATATCGTGTAAGGTATCATTTGAAAGGACTTTTTATGCCCGACTACGTCAAAGCCAAAAAGAAGGGTTATGAAGGAGGGGGTTAAAATTATGACACTAAAACCTATTTAATAAAAAATAAACTTTAAAAAAAAGTAAATACCGACTTCAAAGAAATACTAAAAGGAGTAAAATAATTACCACAATATAAAATTAACAGTTTCAGAAGTCGGTGCAACTCTACACGGAAGCAAATAGAAGCCACCGACTTCTGGAACTGTTAATTTTATATTGTGGTAATTATTTTACTCCTTTTAGTATTTCTTTGAAGTCGGTTTTTACTTTTTTTTAAAGTTTATTTTTTTATGAAGTGAAGAATGAAGAACTAATTGCTACATTTAACTCAAACAAGAACACTGCAAGTCTACCAAGTTTGCACTGACAGTACAATAAAGTGGGCGTGTACGATTAACCTGTTTGTGACACAATTCGTATTCACTTGCGTACTGGATATGGATAAACGAATTAATTATCAATTCATATTCATAAAACTGGTAGAGCGCTGGTACAGTTTCTCAATACAAGCCCGGAGCCTGGATTTGTGGCTGGTTGATGGCAATAAGCTCGCCCCCTATTACATGGGACTTAAACATAGCGGCGTAATGAGAGGGTGTACTATACACCTCTGCCCAACCCTTAGGAGAATACAAGCGTGATGTGATGAACTTTAGATTAACTAACCTTATAAAAAAACTGCCTTTTTTGACGTTTCTGTACCTACACTGGGACGGATAGACGGGCTAGCAAACCATATCGAAAAAAAAGATCCTGCCATTTATCTGTACACTGGGATGGCCGGGCTAATGTTGCCAAATCCGTTTTTCCAAATACTCATATAAAACAAAGCGGGACTGAGCCGAACAAATCGGGACGTAGAAGAAAAGCATAGCAATGGTTAAAATCCTTTAATTCTAATAAGAGTAATAAGACTCCCTAAACCAAATTACTGACAAATGAAATCATATTTTTAAATTGCTACTTACGCCAATATTACCTATCATCATCATCTGCCTAGCCTTTTCCCAACTATGTTGGGATCGGCTTCCAGTCGAACCGGATGCAGCTGAATATCAGTATTTTACATGGAGCGACTGCCTATCAGACCTCCACAACCCAGTAACTGGGTAATACGATACTCTTGGTAAGACTGGTTGTCAGACTTTCTGGCTTCTGACCAACAGTAACGACTGTCAAAGATCTACAAATGACAGCCGGGACCAACGGCTTTACGTGCTTTCCGAGGCACGGAGGAAACTCGCTATGGTAAATGGTCACCCATCCACAGACCAACCTCGGCAAGCGTGGCTTAACCCGGAAGATCGGTCTATGCGGCTGTTATTATTTAGCCACGAGCTCCTCCTACGCCAATATTACCTAGTTAGGTGAAATAGCGGGATTTTAGGCGTCCCGCTCATGGTGCTAGCGGAACGCGTCCTGAGAGGGCTGAAAAACGGGACGTCTCGCCAAAAGCGGGATGTTTGGCAACACTGGTCGGGGCCCTCATGAGCTGGGCCCCTCTAGCATTTTGCCAGTCTTGCTACCCTGTTGGTATGCCACTGGAGTCCCCATAGAAGACCAGGTATACTGAAAATTAGGCTCATTTTAGGCAGTACGACTTGTACTTGGAGGCGGATCTTTTAAATACTGCGAATGCTATATTTTGCGTAGAAATTCGCGGATATTACCCTGTTCATAATCAGCATTGTTGACAAGTTAGCATGAAGGTTAAGGGTTATCTTCCAGCCCCGTTGGACGTCGTATATCATTACGACCTACTTTTGATTATCATAATATGACTATCCGTTGCAGACAGGCATTAAAAGTCCTGACAACCTTGTAGGGATAGGCACAAGTGAAAGTAGGTACAAGTACACTAATAAGTTACATCGATGTGTCTGATCGAACAACCAATGGGTGTCACTCATTTTCGCGCCACTCACACTTATTGCGTCGGTGTAAAGATCATTATTTTACTGCAGTAGGTACTAATAAACATTCGTGGTCTTGAAGTCGCATTCAGTTCGGTAGTGATCGGTTTTACGAAGTTTGCCGACTTTGCGTTTTTTTTTAGGTGTTTCTTGCCCGTTCGCCTCCATAGGAATTTCTTTGGAACGCGGCAGTAACTTATTGACAATTCAAAAAAATACTTAGGAGTACAATACGGCTGATATATCTTGGCAAGTCTGAAGTTATCTGATTAGCTGCGCAGTAGTCAATTTCGTTTCTAAAAGATTCATTGCGCTCGCCAAGATACGTTCGGCCGTATTGTATGATCAAATAACGGCTTTAACAATGTTACTGCGACATATGTATTTATTGTATGTCAAGCCGGAAACAAAATTAAATGATAGAATTAATAGGAAAAAAAAAGTTAACAGTGTTTTATACACATTTAATAAAATTAATGGTAACTTTGAAACTTGAAGGCCCCGCGGCACAGGACGTACTTGAGTATTGTAATAACAGCAATTTGTATTGTTATCACACCAATAAAAATATTCTTAAACCTATTTGGCTTAATTTTTACTATAGTTCTCACTAAAGTCCCCGTCGCGAGAAGCTATAAATTTTGTAAACACACATTCAGGGGTTCGCAACCTTTGGAACAAATAAAAAAAAACAGTTTTGTAATGATTTTTATTTTTATATAATGGTTTTTATTTTATTTATATAGTAATAAATAATAATCTACGAAAACAACACAAACAAACTGAAACGCATTCAAAACTCAAATGACAGCATTGACAGCGTCGGTGTGAACTTACTTCAAAATGGCGGGCCAAATGTTGACGTTCCATGAGTCAGACACGTTCCGGTACCACAAAACATTAGACGATAGCGCTATATATCGCTAAAATATAACCCGACTAAGTGAAATTGCTCGTTAGTTTCGTATTACACGTATGTAACTTTGAGTTGATTGAATTTGGGATTATTTGTTGTTGATTGAATTGTCGCTACGTAACTTTGTAGAAGTTCTTTATTTACAAAATTTATAGCTTCTCGTGACGGGGACTTTAGTTCTCATTATTATGCTAAACTCAAGGCGATGTAATAAATGTCACCCTTGAATTTGTTTAATTACTTTTGTTAGATGGCTGACAAGGTTTTTATAATTTGAATGTAAATTAATAAGTGAATTATCGGCCGGGTTCAGACGGAACGATTGTTGGGCGATTTGGATTAGATTTTGCTATTAGTTAAGAAGTTAGGTCAAGTACCTACATTATACTTATACCTAATGGGTATTAGGTACAACTTTCTACACATTATGAACAGGCTAAGTACTCTTTCAGAGTGGAGGCGGGCGCGGGTGGTAGCGCGGGCGCGTGTAAATCAAAATTCACAGTGCTCCCGCGAGCCACGCGTCTGCATGAGGCGGGCGCGGGCGCGGGTGTTTCTAATGGCTCAGGTCGCCCGTATCGTTCACAGTGATATAGTGTTTGTTAAGCGTGAATTACATAGAAACGGCATAAGGCGCAGGGCACGGCGCAGGAGCGTCGCTTTCATACATTTTGTACGAAAAAAAATTGAAGCGGCACAAAATGTATGAAAGTGACGCGCCTGCGCCGTGCCTGCGCCTTATGCCGCTTCTTTGTAATTCAGGCCTTAGGTGACTGCGCGTGTGGTTCTAAACCATTTTGATTCACCCGCCGAAGCGTCGTACGATAGCTCGTTCGGCACTACTGTGAACACGCAGACGCCAAGAGCCAAGCGCCCGCGCACGTCCCCGCACCCTCTAGTGCAGTCTGATTGACGTAAGCTTTTAGTTAGCCTAACAAAAATGGCGACTACAGCGGTTTTAAACGTATCACTAGAATCAAGAACACTGAACCGTTAAGGCGACTGCAAACAATAACTTTTTCCGTAACACCACGATAAAACTACCAGAATCTTCTTCTGCCCAGCCTTTTCCCAATTATGTTGGGGTCAGCTTCCAGTCTAACCAGATGCGGCTGAATACCAGCATTTTACAAGAAGCGACTGACATCAGACCTCCACAGCCCAGTTACTGAGCAATGCCGATATCCTAAGGTTAGACCGGTTGTCAGACTTTCGGGCTGCTGACTACCCATAAAGACTGTAATAGGTATTCGTATGACACCCGGGACTGACTGTCGAACGTGTACTCAGAGGCACGGAGGTGTCTCGATGTGTAACTAATAAGTCTCCCATCCACAGACTGACCATGACAGCTTAACTTAAAAATAATATGGTTTCTTCGGCGCGAAAGCGCGCGCGCGTCTCGTACGAATCGCTCCCAACTCAGAAACTTTGGAATTTAATAGTTAGTCCCTTGTCTTAACGTACATTTTTATCCATGTAAAGTACACGCGCACGCTCAGCGCCCGAATAGCTATTGCGTAGCACACGCGTCACAATCGCGCAGCGCCCGCGCCGCCTCCACCCTCCCGGCTAGGACGGCAAATGCAATTTGAGATCTATTGATGTATCATAAGACTCAAATTATATACAACAAATTTCGAAGCGAGTTAGACGCTGGTGCTGACGCGCGTGGCGTTTGAACGCGCCCTAATGCGATACAAATTGCTACAAACTCAAACACAAATTGGTTGAAACGACTGACGCTCAATCAAATTGCCCTACAAAACTCAGTGACTTTCAAAACGTGTTTGATTTTCGACGGTTTTTTCGACCCACAAACTTTTAATATAGTTCAATTGAAAATAATTCTCATGACATTACTAACAATTGAAGTCATCTCTACTCGGCGTTGATGTCACGATATTTTTGGTATCCAAAAAGTGTTTTAAACTTTAATCAAAATTCTACATAAATTGCAAATAATGGTGATTGAGAATGATTATATTTGGTTCATGAATATAAATAAGTAAAGTGAGTTCTCCCTTGCGACATAAAGCCTATTCAGAGTTCGATGATCGCAGATAGTTAAGTTCGCAACGCAGAATTATCGCGTTGAAACTAATACTCTTCAATCGCTCCGTGTAAAATAGGTACTGAAGTACTGATATTCAGTAGTAATAGACCAAAGTTACAATAGTAAGATCTAAAAAAAAAACACGGAATATTAGAAAGGGCTGTATTCCATGGTAATGACATAACATAACGTAACATCATGCCTGTAGTCCCCGAAGGACCCTACCCTTACTGAGATTATTACACCCTCATTTTGCCGCTATGCGTAAGTCCCATGTAATAAGAGGCGAGCCTATTACCATCAACCGGGCACAAATCCAGACTCCAGGCAACAGAGAAATTCCATAAAAACAAAACCCAATAAATAGCAATTTGCCAGACCTGAGGACCCTAAGCTTAGCAGTCGACCTTGTGACCACTAAAACAACGAGGCAGTCAGTTCCGTGGTAATAATCACGGAATAATAGCAGCATTCCGTGATAATGGTTGATTTTATTCATAACTAGAGGTCGCCAGCGGCTTCGCCCGCGTGGATGTCGACAATCACGTATTCCGCGTTTTTCTCAACTATAATATGCATGTATTATACATATAAACCTTCCTCTTGAATCATTCTGTCTATTGACGAAAACCGCATCAAAATCCGTTGCGTAGTTTAAAAGATCTAAGCGTTAGACAGCGGGAAGCAACTTTGTATTATTCTATGTAGAGATATAAACGTTAATCAATGCTGCCACAACAAACGATTGTTATGAAAACAATTTCTGTTGGCTCTGTTGTAGTTTTACTGGGAACACCTCACGAACCGCAACACTTCCGCGATACCTGCTTTATTATTCAAAAGCGGATATTTAAGTCGTCCAAACTAGAATAAACGAGTTTTAGTCACTATTTTGACCAACTTATAAATGATTCACAAACATTAACATAAAAGGTTGCATCATAACAACACGAAATTATTGACTAGTTTATTATGAAGTGCTAACCAGTTCCAACAAATCATAATGATACAGGTTTTATTTTTCGAACATAAAAAATCGTATTATATGAACACGGCGTTAGATGTAACAAGAATAAAGTTGATTGGTCGCTGTGGTTGAAATTATTTGTGTCAGGGTCTAAACTAGCTTCCTGATGTAACGGCATTTTTTATTAAGTAATCTCTAACAAGCTAAAGTGATTTATTTGACATGGCATATCGGTATTTTTAGTCTGCTTATTTCGCGCCTATTTTTTTTTTATTGCCTTTTTCTATTTAGCAATTATACACTGTAGGGGTATCTGACGAAAATTCGTGAAACTAGCCCACAATTTATCGAAAAAAAATATGTTTTTTTTTATTTACTTGATGACTGTTTTGAATGGTTGCTTTTTATTTGCTATGTAACATCAATTCTTAGCCATCATTCTCGATTTTATTTAAAGGAAAAACACGCATTTTTTATTTATTTTTATTTATAACTAGCTTTTGCTCGCGGCTTCGCTCCCGTTAATTTACGGATCCCTAATTTTTTGATCCCAAAATATAGCCTATAGCACTCAGGGATAACGTAGCTTCCTATTGGTGAAAGAATTTTAGAAATCGGATGAGTAATTTCGGAGATTACCTCCTACATACAAACAAACAAACAAACAAATTCTACCTCTTTATAATATTAGTATAGATAGTAATGCTCAAAAAGCGCTAAACGTCTTTTTTTCTTACAACGGGAAATGGAAAAAAGAAAAATTACCCATTTTCGTCTGTGCACATTATCCAAAGACACTATTTTAAATCGAAACGTGGATCGTTATCTTTTTTGGTTATGTTTTTTTTTGTTTTCAAGGTAAAATTGTAGATTTTCCACGACAGATTAGGGATTATTTATTAGCAGTATATACCTATCAAGGACAAGGTAAAGCCTAATTGTATAGAAAATACCTTCAATAGCCCCAAAATGTAAGATATGCACAGTAAATATACAGCATGACTAATTAGTCGCTTTACATCCGAAAACAATGAACTCTGCTCATCATTCTCTACAACTTTTACTATGGGACTTGGGACATACATTTTGTATGGAACGACAGTTTTTTTTTCACGAATTCAGAATTAGCCCTTTAATAAAAGTTGTACAGAATGATGAGCAGAGTTCATGGTTTTCGGATGTAAAGCGACGAACCAGTGACGCTGTATTATCATTCAGCCGAAAGACGTCCACTGCTGGACATGGCCCTATGTCTCCCCCAATAGGGGGGGTTTGCCATAATCGCCACGCTTGGAAGGCGGGATGGCGATCGCAGTATGGTTGTTAAATTACTCAGAGAAAGCTGCTGCCCATCCTCTAGTGAATTCCTTAGTTGCCTTTTACGACACCCATGAGAAGAGATGGGGTAGTGCTATTCTTTACATCCGGGCACCACGCGGCACCATTTCCACACAGCACGGCACCAGTCATGCTATATACAAGGTATTAAAAAATCAACTCTATGAATTTTATGGGGTTACTCGGTATCGGAAATTAAACAACTTTTGTTCTACAACTTTTCGAAATTCTCGTTTTTTTTTTATAACTTCCCATACAAATAAAAAAAAAAATTAATTGATTTGTACGGACAGGCATAAAAAATTGGCGAATTTCGAAAAGTTGTAGAACAAAAGCTGTTCAATTTCCGATACCGAGTATCCCCACAAAATTCTTAGAGTTCATTTTTTAATACCTTATATGTATAAACGACTACAAAAATTACTCAAACTATGTCAGTAACTTTACCGTGACTTCTTCGTCTGTTTGGCAACGTCAGAGGTCCTTAACCTTTTCCGTTTAAATGTTAATGTACGCAAGTATCTATTAATATGTGCTGTTCCGAACTCGCTTTGCTAGGAAATAGTCATACTGTATTAAATTAACAAGTACTCAACTTGTTAGTTCTAATTTTGCAATCTATTGGGGAAACAGGTTTTCAGGATATTAGTGAAGGTGTTGATAGGATCCCTTAGAGGTCTCTCGCTTCCGGCCGTGGTTCTGTCCATGGTCGGGAGCGAGAGTGCGTGGGAAGCCGTCGCCTCCTTCTGCGAGGAGGTGATGGTGACCAAAGAGGGAGTGGAGAGCGAGAGAAAGGCAGCTGCCACTGTCCCTTCCCGCCTCAGACGCACCGGGCGCCGGAGGGCGCGCGAAGATCTCCGGCCACCATAGTGTGTGGCCTGCGGGCGTCGGGTTAGGGGACCCGTCGCCCGACCAGTAACAGGCCCGAGAAGGCGGCGCGCTGTGTTCCGTGCGCGCCTCTCAGAAGGACCCCTAGCAAGGCCCCACAGAAGAAGAGGACTGCCAGGGGCTGGCAGACCGAGACCTGCCGGGGTCGCGGTGCATGCAGCTGCGAATCCCGCGACCCCGACCAAGGGTCAGGAGAAGGAACACCGTGGGGTTTTAGCCGGTAAGAGTCCCCTTCGCCTTCCCCGGGCGAAGGGCAACCATGGGGACAAAAAAGAAGGGTCCCTTAGAGGTTGATAGGATCTTACGAAATCCGACCATAAAACCACTGGTCTTAGAGTGTTTTCTATTTATTGCGCTCATTTTTTTTTTTTTTTCCTTTATTATTTAACAACTTTAATACAACATTCAAACGTATCAACATACCAACACAAACCATCGCGGGTTTAACAGCGGTATGTCAATTCGACGTGTATGTTTTTTTTTGTATGTTTGCTCAACGATTTCGACGTCAATTCTATTTTTATTTTTTTTGTTTTTCGTAGTATTCTGCTGAGGTGGTCTCATTTTAATTTAGATAGACCATGGAAATCTTCAATTGCTTGAGCCACACAAAGTAAAAAATAATTAACATTTTCAGAAGTCGGTGCCTTCAATTTAGTTCACTTTTGATACCGTAAATGTAATAGGTACGGTAATTATTTTACTCATTTTAGTTTTTTATTTATTTATTTAATATCGTTTCTTGTTGTTTGCCGTACAAAACGGTCCAATACCAGTGTTTTTTGTCTATGGCTTCATAAAATCCTATCAACTACTAAGGGATTATGGGCATCAGCATCCACCAATGAAGCCACATTGCATAATCTTATCATTTCTTTAATCAACCCGTCGAATGCAGAATACATTAATTTCGAACCTTGTTTGTAAACAAACTCATCATAAAAACTTGTTATTACATTAACACTCAAAAAACAGACAACAGCTGTGTGATAGGCTAATCTAATCTCACGACAAAGTAGAAACATACAATTTATAAATCAAACAGTTTTTCTGTTTTCAAACAAATGTTTTTATAAAGATATCGAACCATATAAAACGTACGTCGTGCTCTGCGATAGCGTGTCTATTTTTAATTTATATTTTATCTAATAATAAAATAACGTATAGTTTTTATGAGTGACTATAACCTACTCTGAAAAACGAACGTCGAAATTTCGGATCGAAATAAAACAACGACGGACATCGACCCCCTTATTACAAAAGATGGTCTAAGAAAAACCTAGGTTTTAAAATAGCCCCTTCTCTTTTTGTTATATGACATAAGAAAGTGATGGGTATATTTTAAACCTGGGTTTACCTTAGTCTTGGTTTAAACCATCTTTTGTAATAAGGGGGCGAATGTTTAAATATACGATCAAAGCATTGTCAAACAATGAACTGCTAGATGTCGATTAAAATTTGGGAGTAGGGTGAACGAAAGACAAAATATCAAATCGTGAAAATCGAATCGATCATCACACTTTGGTGGTTAGTAAACGAGTGATCCGTAAGCGGAAACTTCGTAGTTTGAACTTCGGATTAGGACCCCAAGCTTGTGTCAATCCGCGGCTTAGGTATGGACTATGGAAACATGCCTACGTGCTGCTTCACCTCTGGAGTGAAACTCAAAAGAAAACCGGGCCGAACTGCAAACGTAACAGCGGAATGGCAGCATTCTCACCTAAAACTTAGCTCAATTTTGAATGTGCGAAGTCGCAGAGCACATCTTTCTAGGTATTTGACGTTACAGAATGAGTTTTCTGTACGCAGTTCCTCTTTGTTTGCCCCCTTCCCCTCTCCCGATCAGAATTTGACTATCACTAGCGTTAACGGTGAAAGAGGAACATCGTGAGGAAACCTGCGCACCTGACAGGGGTCCATAAGGGCTTGTACACAAAACTGCGATGCGACGTCGCCTCGCAAAAATCTGCGAGCTACGTAGAACCATACCACCATATTTTGCTGCCATGCGGCGTCGTATCGCATCGCATCGCAGTTTTGTGTACAAAAGGTCTCGATGATGTGTAGTCTGCCAACCCCCACCAGGATAGCGTGGTGGACTAAGGCCTAAACCCTTGTCGTACTGAGAAGAGGACTGTGCCCAGTAGTGGGACACTATTGGGCTGATTATTTATGTATGACTGCTTGCCCAACTTAAGATATGCGGAAAAATCACACGAGTATAGAAAAGAGCTTCATTCTCGAGTCTTTAGAGAACTCATCAATCGTCTTCTTCTGCTTAGCCTTTTCCCAACTATACAGTCTTTAAAGTCTCACCAAATGCGACTGAATACTAGTATTTTACACGGAGTGACTGCCATGAGACCTCCGCAACCCAGTTACTGGCCAATGCCGGTATCCTAAGGTTAGATCGGTTGTCAGACTTTCTGAGTTCTGACTACCCGTAACAACTGTCACAGGTATTCGTATGACACCCAGGACCAACGATTTAACTTGCTTTCCGAGACACGGAAGGGTCTCTATGTGTAACGAATGGTCACACATGCGCGGACTGATCGCGGCAAGCGCATCTTAGGCCGGCCGCACTTTGGACGCGTTTTCGTACGAACAATCCCGACCTTCCAAGTACAACGGGAGCTCGCAGACTGGGTTCGAGTTAGTCGTACGTATACGTGCGTGAAGTTCCGACGTCCGGAAACAATCCGAACTTGTTGGTATTTTTAATACACTTTGGTGTGTTGATGGAGAAAAACATATTCAGTTATACGATACAAATTCGCATCCAAAGTGCGGCCGGCCTTATCCTTGCAAATCATATGACCCGCGCAGTCATTAATTAGCCATAATTCTCTCCACATTATCCTCACCAATCAAAAGCAACCAAGAACTCACCAGCAATAAGCACCATCCCGCCATTGGGAGCTCCCGTGAACAAGGACCCAGCTGTATCAGACGCCACGTAAATCGCTTGCGCACAATCTCCGTCCTTTTCTTTCACGCGGGAAGCCAGCTCTGCATTACTGCTCTCCTGCTCGCACCCAGACAATGTCAGTCCCTGAGGAGTGAAGGTTGAATTAATAGAAGTACTTGTGATTTGTGGAATGTGTTGAAGTAATTGAATGTATTCGAGAATGTTCGGTCTATTTTTATAATGTGGATATTGTTGGCGTGATTAGAATTGTGGGACGGCTACAAGTAGGTAATAACGGTACCTATTCATGTTGTAAGGCCTCGGGCATACTAGCGTTTGTTGGGCATGCGCATTCTTTAAAAAGGCGCGCTGCGTCTGCGCGACTGCGCAGCGTAAACTGCGTAAACCGCTGTTTACGTCGTGTCTAGGTAGAACGTCTTTCGATTTGACGTTTTGTTTTTTTAAATTGTTTTTATTCGTGTGGGTAGGCACGTATCTAAGGATTGTTGGGGCAATTCCGGATATTTATTTATTTACACACACACAATTATAACATCTTGACAGTAAAAACCAAATTAAAAACGATATTGGGTTAATTCGTTCAAATGAATTTGCCACAGAATATGTCGTCAAAATATTACGACGCAGACTGAAGTGAGGGATAGTAAAATGGCGTCACACTACATTCTTGCCAACGATTAAAAATATCATCACATTCTAAGGTAAATCCATTTGACCAAATTTATCTCATGTTTGCCCCAACAAAACTACAAAACGTCAAACAGATAAATTACCTAGAGCTTAGCCTGCGCAGACGTGGCCTAACTAAACAGTGGTTTACGCTGCGCAAGAATGCGTAGGTCCAACAAACGCTAGTGTGTCCGAGGCTTTTCAACATGAATAGGTACCGTTATTACCTACTTGTAGCCGTCCCACAACTCTAATCACGTGAAAATAAATACACTTTTTTTTTATTATTTGCGATGGGTTTGCTCTTGACCTTAGTCTAGGTCAGAGGTGACCGAGACAAAATCGACGATGGAGCGAGCTTACCCAGAAGAAGCCTGTTCACTCTCACTTTGAAGAGATTAGGATTGTATGCGTTCGGAAACACAGACGTAGGCAGAGAGTTCCACTCTTTTGCTGTGCGCATTATAAAAGACGTTTGGAAACGCTTAGTGCGAGTTGGTGGAATAGCAACCAGGAAGGGATGGTAACTTGCAGTGCGCCTAGATGACCGATAATAGAAGGGGGCCAAATTTTTCTTCTTCTTTGGCATCGTCTCGTATCATTCTGAAGTTCCAGCACTCCCACGTTTATAAGCTAAGATGATGAAATGAATATAACTTACCAAAGAATCCAAAGGTCTGTCTCTTGGTATGCCAGCCTCATCCTTAGCTGACTGCAGCATTGCAATGACCCGGTTAGCACATTCATCTATGCCGAGCGTCCAGTGGTTGGTGCCTGGACCTTTGGCCCTGCCCACCACTCTGCCCGTCTCGTCACATATCACGAGGTTGGAGTGAGTTGCGCCTCTGTTGATAAAGAAAAATAATTTAGTTAGTTAAAAGTATATTTCCTTGATCCGAAGACACTGCTATTTAATTTAAAAGACAAATGATGGAATCATGCGTTACTTGAAGGAAATCCAAGGCATACAATCATCGTCATCATCATCATTCAACCGAAAGACATCCACTGGAAATAGGCCTCCCACAAGCTGGGACATATCCTAATGAAACTACAAAGTAAAATAGGGCATCAAAATATTCCTCCGCATCGCTGTCGACTGGTAACATGCCCAGAAGGCTGGCAGCATTGCCACGTTGTATGGCAATGCTAATCCTTTGACCAAAGTAAAGGCCAGCCTACGGGTCACGGGAAGTGTCGACTAGCCGCTTTGCAACATCTCTGAATATGAGTTGGGCACTCGGACCCCACGGCCCGAGTGTTTCGATCCCAAACAGCTCGAAAATGTAATTACTAATAAAGTTATTATATTTTTGCCGCTTGAGGGCCTCCGCAGCTGCAGCAGCAGCGCCAGCACAGCCTGCCGAGCTAGGAAGATGAGATAGCGCAACGCTATTGAATGAATTCAAGAGAATGAATTTAACAGGTGTAATTCTTGTAAAAATCCATAAAACAAATCCATTTGACGTAGGTATCATCGTGTTTTCATGAAATGCATAATCTGAAGTGTTTTGCATGTGATTAGTAGAATTAATATATCGATATTTCATAAAGATAAAGGCAAACGCCGGCTTCGAGTACCTAATTATTTTGGTTGATGCAGCTGCTAAAGCACAGATTAACATTATTGCTTTTTCGGGTGAAAAGAAAAACAATGTACTAGCCTTTTCCAAACACTATTGGGATCAGCTTCCAGTCTAACCAGAAACGGCTGAATACCATTTTTTTACATGGGGCGATAACCATCAGACCTTCACAACCCAGTTACTGGGCAATGCTGATATCCTAAGATTAGACCAGTTGTCACACTTTCGGGCTTCTGATTTCCCGTAACGACTGTCATAGATATTTGTATGACACCCGGGACCGACTGTTTAACGTGCTCTCCGAGGCACGGAGGGGTCTCGATGTATAACAAAATGGTCACCCATCCACGGACTGACCGCGGCAAGCGCAGCTTAACCTTGCAAATCATATTATCCGCGCGGTTGTTAATTAGCCACGAGCTCCTCCAATAATCCCACATTAAAACCCAATAAATATGTAAAGTAATAAAACATTATAATGTAATCTCAGTTATTGCTCAGAATTGTAATCGTCTTTGTTATAGCTTGCCCAATTAAAATGGTTTATTATATTTTAATGCGTTGCCCCATTATGCCGGCTGTACACTCTCGCCGAGACAGCCCGAGACTTAGATGCTGTCCTTTGCTATTTGATGTAAAAGTTAAGGATAGAGATAGCGCCTCGTGCTGTCTCGGCGAGAGTGTACAGCCGGCATGACACTGAACTTAACATCGTCACAAACGCCGAACCCTAATACCTTCTTACGGCCAAAACGAACTAATCGTATCTTGCGCCGCGGACTGTGCAAAATACGCTTAAGTGTGGCTGTTGCCGGTGAAAATATGCCTAATATAGTCAACATCAGTCTAACGCAAGATGCGCGCAAAATTCTAGACCCTATTACGCTCGGCATAACGACGTAGGTACCAGTGAAGCCGCGTAGGAGAATTTGTATGTAGCGATGGAGATACGCTCAGTGTGTCTGCAGTATTACCGTCACTACTCATAACACTGCGGTTTGAGGCATCACAGCCCTTGTTTTATTTTTATTTATCCTTCGATTGCCAGATGGCCTGGAATTGAACAAGGGTGTATTTTTAACGCTTGATCAGCCAACCATCTATTATCAAGGGTAAATAAACTAACAGCTGTTTGTCATTTTGTTTGCTGTCTTTCAATAACTAACGCCATGTAGAACCACATTACATTAGTTGATGTATCCCAAAAAATAAAAATTATCAAAATCCCAACGCCGATATTTTTAAAATTGCCAATTGCCTTGCAGGACACTTTTTTCGTGATTCGTGTACCCTTGTGTAGCTAAGGCTTAGCCCATGTATTTCTATACTTGGGAGCAAATAAATCGAGTCACTTCTATTTTTCACGTAGGTATAATTGTTATTATTTTTGGTATTATGGAACAGATCAATTCTAAACATAAATCGCCTAAAAGGTTATTTGATAACCTTTACAATGAGGGTAGTTTTTTGTATTTTGAATTATATAATTCGTGAAACCAAAACTAATAACCAGGACACGTATAAAATAACTCTAAAAAAAAAGATGAAACCGACTTCAAAAAAAAAGAGTAAAATAATTACCATATTATAAAACTAACAGTTTTAGAAGTCGGTGCAATTTTACACTATGATTGAAGGCACCGACTTCTGAAACTGTTAGTTTTATAATATGGTAATTATTTTACTCTTTTTAGTTTTTTTTTTGAAGTCGGTTTTTACTTTTTTTTTAAAGTTATTTTATTTTTCTATTTTTAGTGGTATAAACAATACACAAACGTGCAATTACAGCAATCCCGGGTAATTTGCTGTTATCCACTGAAGAGTTCCATTGTCAATCTCCGAGGGTCTTCATCAGATCTTCACCAAATTAAAATGGGACCATTTCGGAAGAATACTCTTTCAAAAAAAAAAGAATTTTGCAAATCCGTCTTTACATGACGGAGTTATGCCCGAACATACATAAAAATAATTACATCATCCACATAGCAGTAATCAAAAAATGCTCACAAAATAAAAATAAAAAGTAATGAACCAAATTGGATGAAATTTTTATGGGACCAAATGGCAAGTATACTGCATCGAACAAAAAAAGTATCACACTAATCGGACTAGAAACCTCGGAGGAGTAATCGGTGTACATACATAAATAAAAAATATAAAAAACCGACCGAATTGAGAACCTCCTCCTTTTTTTGAAGTCGGTTAAAAAAAGGAGTGGCTCGATTTCTTTGTTTCCAAGTATATATCAATGGTAAAGTACAAAAGACAAGAAAATGTAGGTATATACTAAGCAAATAAAAAAATACTTAAAACGCAAATAGCCATTAAACAGAAACAAGCGATTTTCCTTACATACTACTAGTATTTACTGCCTGCCTGTGTAATTTATCGCTAGTTTTTTCTATAAACATACATTATGTAATATAGTTTACGATAAGTATGTGCAATGTACGTGTTGTATGCAAATATGTGCAAAAATATTCCTGCGATTGTCATTTCGAAGTTTCGTCATTGCTGTGGCATTGTCATTGCCAAGGACAAAACGACAATGGTCATTTTATGTTATTAAATGAGTGTGACGTTATTCATAAGCGCAGCGCATAGTAGGTATATTTATTATACTTATGGATTCAGAAAAAATGCATTCAGTTTTATTCAATATTCATCCATTTACGAGGATAAATGCTTCTTCTTCTTCGTATCGTTAGCACGACAATTATTATATTTTGTTAGCCCAAAACTTCGCCGCTTCCACGGCGCCACCGGTGGCTGAGCAGAGATCACTCTGGCTGCAGGTTGTTGGGCTCAGAGGGCAGGATAGGAGATGGGGCATAGTTTGCAGCGCAGCTCCACATCCACACCCCGCTGCTATTTGGTTCAGGTAGCCCCACTTGACGAGGTTAGAGGTTCCCACTTGAAATCGGAGGCAATTCAGGGATTTCCAGATGGGCCACGGAAACTTAGATCCAGCAGGAAGATGCTCACTTGGCGGTAAGTAGTAAATGGGAGGGATAAATGCTGATATTTGGTTATTGTAGAGATACGGCAGTGAGCCAGCCAAGTTGATGAAATTCGCTTTGTTACTACTTTTGTTTTAGAAAGAATTCTAAGAACTTCTAACTTACCGTAAATCGTGATAGGAATGTAAATGTTGTTGTTATTTCAAGTAAGTATTTCGTTCGGAACTCTTATTACTTCCGTATAGTTTATATGTTTGACATTTCGACTCGTTTGACCTGTTTTTTGATATCGATATTTTTAACACTTCCTCCTTACTTTGTTATTAAAGATAACAGATGAACTGTAAAAACATTTACAGCTGTTTGGGTGTCGATTTCTATCTTAATGCGTACAAACTGTTATAAATAATAATAATCATTATTTAATCGAAGTACCCATTAACAATATTTTTCTATTTCTTTATTAAGTTTACATTTTCTACATTTTTGATAAGCTGATAGCTAACCCAATCAAACCATCTTACAGATAAAGAAACACAATTTAGTATAAAAGGCCAAGTTCAAGACAAATTGTTGGTATTATCGACCAACAATTTGTTTTGCGGTATCTATGTAGCTCAATATTTGTCACGCGAAAACGGCCTGATATATCGACTAACGATGTTTGAAAATACCCTTCAGCCTGGGCAGTTTATTTATTTATTTCATAAGGCACACCAACAACTTATTTACAATGAATGAGTAAACAATACACTTAAAAAGAGGATTCTGTGTAAACAAGTCAATTACAGGCGTGCACATCATTCACAGTGAGACGAGTTTTATAACACTCGTTTACATTATTTATTTAATATTACTTAAATTAAAATTAAAATAACTTATAAAAATTATCAAATGGAATAATTACAATTTAAAAATAGTAGTCATTATAATTTAATACTAGGTACAATTATTTTAAAACATTAATAAAAAAATCATTAAAAATTATAAAAGTTACATGCAGAATTATAAATTTACAAAAATATTAAAATTGTGAGCAAGTAAGTAATCAAAAACAAAAGTGACATCTACGGATCATCAATAATTACTATGATTTATTGATTTGCTATTAGTTCCTATGATGATGATATATAACAATCCAATTGACAAAATAATTTCCCAGTTTATCTAGATTTACACGTGTTATTAATAACACATACGTAGAAGTTGGTACTTATGTAGTTTGATTTAATACCGATGACGCATCGAACACTCTTTTGGTTTATTCTGAATAACTTTGTACACAGTACACGTAGTCTTTAAAGTAAAATCGTGATTTGGTTTTTAAAAGTCTGCATTTTATCTCTAATGTAGTTGGAATGTTGCTCTAATATTTGAACCTTTCACTTCGTGCTAGCACTTTAGTCTTAGAATCTAGATTTTGTTAACTACTTTTTATATTGTCTTCTGCAATCAAGGTCGGTCGGCCGTTGTGTTGATCGCAGAAGAATATAGGTATGTATATAATTACTTGTTATACATTCTAGATTTTCAGGTGCACCTACTTACTTCCTCTACTAAGTAAAGCCTTGTGAATATTTGCTAACATGGATGTCGCAAGAAGCAATCTAAAGAAATTCTGATGGATGGGCAGGTGCTGGCAGGTTAAACAATTTAACAAACTACGAATACTTTGAGTGATGTACTTTCTTGGTACAATAACAATGCTATCAGATCAGTTTCAGTTATCACTACCTTATCGTACAACACTTGAGGAGACATGTACGATTGTAATTAACAATTGTAGTACATGAAGGAAGAGGAAATTGTTTAAACACTTATAATGGTTTACTCTAATCGTGTTCATGTTTTACCGATAAAGCGATATTTTAAACGTTATTACTATTATTTCTTAATATGATTTCCACTAATGAAATACTAATCACAAGCACTATATTCTTTGAGCTGTTTCACAGCATAATTTCATCCTAATCCTAACTAATATTATAAATGCGAAAGTAAGTTTGTTTGTTTGTTACCTTTTCACGCCTAAACCACTCAACCGATCATCCTGAAATTTTACATATACGTTGCCAGGTGTACAGAAGTCATACACCCTATTGTTATTGCGTAATATTTTGCCATATTTAATGAAGATAAGACTTTTTTCACTAAAAAAAAAATCGCGACGTCGCACAATAAATTACTGTACTTAATTGTTCCTAGTTTTTTTTTTTTTTATTATTTAAATAAGTTTAAGATTTTTTATTTTAATAAGAAAAGTCGAATGGTATGTTAGACAATTTATCAATATAACATGTTTAAAGTACCTACATAAGTTTCATGTTGAAATATACGAGAAAAACTATATTTATACAAATAACATGAACGGGAATTTCGAGAAAAAATTCCCGATTCCCGGGAACTCAAAAAGGTCGGGAACGCGAAAACCCTAGTACCTATCATTCCGAAAATAAGTACTGTTCCCGAGGAAAACTACAATAACGTTCATAGATGGCGCCGCGTGTCTTTCGAATCATGATTGAATTATATTATTATAGAAACTTTAGTAGTGTGTTAAAAGTTGATTGTCAAATTCTAAATTAACACGAGCGAAGCCTTGGGCAAAAGCTAGTTGGTTAATAAACGTAAGCAGATACTACAGTAAACTGTACCCCCTTCTTAGGTTTCCAGCTACGATGAATGTTTACATAATATCTGGGACACATTCGATGAAACTACTCTGCAAGTCTGCACTCCATATTTTGGAACTATTCAGCTGAATTCATGTACCAAATTATGGAGTGCAGAATCGCAGAATAGTCTCATCAAATGGGCCCTGGTAACACATTAGCTTCCAAACTAGGACACAGGGAATCCTAGTGTGGAAGCTAGTGCTTAATGTAAGTTTATTTATACAATAAAGATTACTTATATAAAAAGAAAGATTATATTATTAGAAGTTAAAAATTACCTGCTTTTGAAACTATGCCAAGCAAGGATAAAACAGTAAATCATAACTACATTTATATCTTGTTAAACCAATACCCGGACTACGACTGGACAACTTTCTGTTGCGCTAACTTGTTTTCGTTATGTATCTTATAGGCAGCTGAACGATGGAGAAAATATTGCGGCATCTTAACAAGGAAATGCTATGTTAACACGCCTAGAAACCTTCAAAAAGGATAGCATTCCACAGTCCACAGTTTAGTTAGGTTTATAAGAGATAAGAAGACGCAACATACACGAATAGAGATGAAAGTCATGGACAGAAATAATTTAGTAACATTTTTTTTTATATGGAGATGTTTTTGAAATTATGCCAAACATATTCAACATTTTATTTTGCATCCAAGCAGTCGACGAGTCAACACCTCTTGGGGATGCCCCGTGGAAAGGCGAAGCACGTGTTGTATCGGTTTGAGTTGCATGTTGCATTTTAATCACAACTTCTGCATGGGCATTTATTTGCGGGGTATAGCAAACTAAGTATATCTAAGCTAGCGTACTGGGGGTCTACTCCTTAAGCTCGAAGTCCGTGGTTTCGACATTAGTTACGAGCGTTTCCTACTCCCTATCACCTACGGACATACGATTATTTCGGGGCCCGAACTAAGAATGAATGACAACACGATTTGACAGTTGTCCCTATTACCGATGTGTTTTTACCAGTCCGAAAAGTTGAACTGGACACTTGTTTTGTTCACTCCTACGTTTCGGGCTACTTTCGGACGGGCGAATAACTTCGTTGACGAACTTAGGGAGTAGGTCCCCTGGATTAGCGGAATGAAAACTAAATATTGTACCTACTTAATTGCATATTTGAATGTCATGGATTTCCGCAAAGTAATGCCTGATTCTATTATTTACTATAACGGCAGTCAAGGAAAGGGCTGTTAACTAAAGATCGTGCTAGAAATTGATTCGCATTATTTTTAAAATTCAGGAAATCTTCATGAACCGATATCAATCAATATTTCAATCTTAAGTGCATTCACTAGAATGACAGATAACAGACAGACAGTATTCGTTGTATCAAGGATATTGATGTTTCTTATCAAAGCATCATGCGGGTGATAGGAACTGATTCGCGGAAAGAACCTCCGTTTTATGAAGTCATGACCCATATAGTTTTTGTCGTCGAGATGTAAATTTTGGTGGTTTAGATAACATTGTGACTCATCCGTGTTTGTATTTGCAACCTTGAAGCCGTGGATATTTCGAACAATTTAGAGATATCATTCACATTTGTGGAACAAGGGAAATGAAAGGAGAAACATATAATTGTGATTCATTGGTTTTTAGTTTTGGGTCAAAAATGAATGATGGATGTGCAGAATATAGAAGATCTCAATTATTACATTAATCGGGATCTTCATTTAATATAAATCATATTATGAGCACTATTTCTTGAATCACAGTTGCAACTCATTTTGATGGACCATTAAGTTTTATAAAAGTATTACATTGTGCTAAATCCCTGCTGGAGGCAAACATTTTGCTTGTGTTTATACATTTCCTTGCTAAAATTGGTCTTATTTGTCTATTGTTACAATAGATACAGCATAGCTGACAGTGAAGATGGTTGACTAATCATCTGAATGACTATCCCTAAATGCTATTTGTACAGGAAAACTCTCAAACAGCTGGATTGATGACTAGGATACCTATTGTTTCAACCATAATTCAGTTTTATCCTTATAAGTTATTGCTCTAGAAAACATTGTAGATGTATTTACAATTGCTTTTTATGCATTTGCGAATATACCAATTTAATGTCGGCCAAGGAAAAGTAGGTACAAACAGAGGCTTGGCTCGACCACGACCAGGTAGTTTATTGACCGATAAAACTCACAATACTTAAGCATTCGACGGTTCTTTTTCTACAGAACACAAACATGCATTGTAGACGTAGCCTTGTTTTAAAAACAAACAAACCATTCGGACTTGGCTCTGTTTTTGCAGTTTATATTTCCTTTTGGAGGAGATAGTTCTTCAGAAAGTGAAGTTTCCGATCAAACGCCTACTCGTGCTACTCGTGTAGTGCGTGACCCAATTCTGTTACCTACTCTTACGTTTCGCGCGAAAATAATGAACCGATGTGTTTGTTTTGTTTTCTAAAAATATTCTTTGTACTTTCACATTGTAATTGAAGCTCATGTTATTTCTACGTACATAGGGACGCCCCGATAAGCAGCCTGCATGCAATCTCGCATATTATCTGCCGGTAATATAATCTTACTATCATAATGCGTCATTCAAATATTTAATAACGAACTGTTTTGTATAGTGTGCGAATAGGGAAAGTAAATAGGTGTTGTAAATAGATATGATGGATCATACCACCTTTTATAGCTTTGATAGGTGCAACGTAGGTATGTGTAAAGTTATTAAAACAGTATCCACAATAATTGTGTTTCAGTTTGGCCTTTTGAGGCCGAATGACAGGGTTGCCGAAAGGAGTTTAACTACAGTCCTAGGTTAAGTTATATGTGTTTCAGTTTTGGCGTTTTTAGGCCGTAAGACTAAGTTGTCGAAAAGAGTTTAACTGCAGCCCTAGGTTAAGTTACATAATCAGTCTATTACTGTTCCACTGCTGAAGGGTTTTAGGCCTTAGTCCACCACGCTTGCTTGGTGCGGGTTGGTCGAATACACACTATCGAGAACTTTATGGAACACTCTTATGTGTGCAGGTTTCATCAAAATGTTTACCTTAATCGTTAACTCAAGTGATAATCAAATTCTGATCCGCACATGAATCCGGGGCAGGGGGTCTACTCCCTAAGCACGAGGTCCGTGGTTTCGGCCTTAGTTACAAGCGTTTCCTACTCCCTATCACCTACGGACATTTCGGGGCCCGAACTAAGAATGAATGACAACACGATTTGACAGTTGTCCCTACTACCGATGTGTTTTTGCCCGTCCGAAAAGTTGAACTTGACACTTGTTTTGTTCATTCCTACGTTTCGGGCTACTTTCGGACAGACGACTAACTTCGTCAACGGACTTAGGGAGTAGGCCCTCAGGGTTTGAACCGGGAATCCTCCATGGATGAATCCTGCATGGAAGGTAAACGTTCAACGCCAAGCTATCTATATATAGCTAGCAAGCTATCTATATATATATAAGCAGGTAAATATTTTGTTTACCATCATCAACTTGCATAATTTAATCAATGTAATTAATATTTTACTTTTTTGTGTATAGACTCATTTAATTATTCACTTGACAGACTGAACTGTGTTGCTGGGGAGTTTGTTGCGCCGTTTCTTCTTCACAGCATAAACACTAGGAAGCGGTGAAGGGTGGGAGCTTTGGGGGTGCAGTCAAATGTAACTACCAAAATGTGACGTTCAAAAAGAACTAAGTAATACTAGTCTACTTTGAATAAACGAGTTTTGAGTTTGAGTTTGAGTTTATCACTGCTTCAGATTAAGTTAAGATAGGTAATTTCATAATACAATACAGGCTGTTATTTCATGTCAGTAACCCGTCGCATGCATAGACAGCATAGTAACTTTTGGCACTATATTTTTTTAGAGTAAACTTGTTGGAGTGGATTTTGCAATAGGTACATCTACATCTTCTGCTTCTTCCCTGTCGGCATCAGCCATACGAGAATAGCTCAAACAGTGGTAAAAAGATTACCCGGCCAGCAAGGTTGGTATCGAGGCCGTTTGCAGAGGGTGCGCTGGACGTACTTGCGTATCGTCACTCGTGAAGGCTTTTTTAATGCACCTTGACCCTGATAAAGAGAGTTCCTTCGGAATTTAAACCAAACAGTAGAATCAGTTACGTTCAGTAAGTACAAGTTAATAATTTATGTCAATTACCTATTACAGAAGAACAAAATGTTACAAAATTGTAAGGACTTGGCTGGTAACACTGCCACAAAACTTGCAAGGTACCTAAGGGCTCTGCCTAGATTTGTTTTTTTCGCGGTTTTAATAGTAGTTTATGTTATGAAATTGTTACTAACACACGGGGTTATTAAAACACGAGTGTGAGTTTAAAAACCGATATAGGCATTTACTTAATTAAAATGCATCTATCAAAATAAACATGTCTTTATCAACTGCATTAAAACCAGTTGACATTAAAATTTATAATCAATTTGATTCAAAAGTAAACGTTATAAAAATTCAAGGCCGACCACCGATGGGAATAATGAAATAACTTGAATTCCTATAATCGTTGCAATTGAATTTTTATCGTAGTTAAGGACGATAAAGTTTAATTTAGCCTGTTTTCATTTTGTCGGCGTGGCTGACAAGCCGATCAAATACTGGCCGCTGATTGGTTGAATGTTACGCTCGTGAATGTGAAATGTATTGTTTTGTTTTTCACAATAAGGACAGTTGAACATTATTTATATTTATTTACGTGTCCAGAATTGGCTAACAGTAATTAATTAATAATTATGTAAGCAACACTAGGTATGAATTACTAAATGAAATTGCAATATTGTAATCCCTGGTATTTTTTTAAATCGCAAAACTTCATTTAATTTCCTGTGCATTATGGCCAATTATTAGTCAATAATTATTATACGCAACTTTTATTTAAATCTTTTTTGTACTAATTTTTAATCAATTAATAACAATTCGCTTATCGGTAGCATTTTAATTTTTCATCCATAAATAAATATTTTATAAAAAACACGGCACGAGTTTTAAAATTATGTACAGCATTGAAATTGATGATAATATTAAATACTTTGCATTAAAAATCGGCATTGACATTTCGGCAGACGGAAAGATTCCACGAGATGGAATTGGTAAAAATAAATGGTTAAAAATAAATTACATTTAGCCATTAATTAACTGTTGCGAAATCTAGGAATGCTATAGTTCTCAAGGCGAGCCTTTCAACTTTCGATACACTTAGCATTGCGATTATGTGTTCGAACAAAAATTAAATACAAACAACTCAATCACTCACCCTTCTACGCCTCCGAAAAACATTTTGATATCACTGACTTATAATATTCCTACAGGAAAAATATAAGTATATACAACACAATAAATAACAGATACAATTTATTACTTTCTCGATGATAATAACTCGTTTATTATTATGAAAGCCACATCCTTCCACAGCGAAAGCAGGCGCTCTACTGAATGAATGAATGAAGTTTACTTTGAACGAAAGTGAGAACGACGTCATTGACCGACCGCCCGACATCGGAAGTGTTGTGACATGCTATCGTTATTTAATAACGGTTATTACCAAGTTGCTTATAAGCCGTTATTTAATAACGGTTATTAGCATGTAGATCAAGAACTGACTACTTATACCCTAAATTCGTAACTCAGATAATTTATGTAAACAAAGGGAATAACAGATCAAAAAAATATTCTATTAATGGTAATTCACTGAAAATGCCGGAAAAAGGGTTAGATTCTCTTTTATGTACTGATTTTAGAAATAATAATTTAAAAAATATCATACCGTAATTACTTTTATAAATTTTCAGTTTTCAACAAAGTTATTAAAAAAGGGAGATTTTCTGGTATAAAGTATTTTATGATACTGGTAACACTGTAGGAGTACAAAACATTTTCAAATTTCGTTTGACAAATTGTCACAGTTGTTTATTGTTTGTCTTAGCGTTATAACAACACATTCGTTTTCTTTTCCCGTTTTCGCTGCGTGTTTGTTAATTTTGTTATTGTGCATCATCGTGTTAAGTTTTTCATCTTGTTGTTGTTTGTTATATTTCCTTGTTTTTGTTGAGTTGTTTGTTAAGTTTTATTTGTTATTTGACAAATGGAGCCTCAGCCGGGGCCCTCGAAGGCAGCCGCCCCTGACTTTTTGTCGCCTGTTAAAAAGCGGCCTCGAACATCTATGAGTGCCACAGAAAAACTTATGGTGATGAATGCGTATAAGGACTGATTAAAGTGATTATAAGGCGCGTCTCCGACATAATACACAAGACATTGTTTGGCTACGGTATTTTGTTTGCATTGTTCTTAAAATTAACTTGATTTTAAATGATTATTTAGTAAACATAATGATAAAATGTTTTGTACCACTAACCTGTCACTTTGACAATGACATTTCTTTGTTTACATAAATTATTTGAATTATGGAATTAAGGTATAGTTGTAGTAAAAAGCTAAAAGAATTAGATAATTATATTATATTATGCTTTTGCCTATTATGGGTTTACCTTCTGAGTATGATTTTTTTAAAGGGAGATTGCCATCGACCCTATGCGATTGAACTATTGAAACTTATGGATACCAGTATTTCCTAGTCCTACAAGTTAGTTAGACTCAATATCAGGCATGGTTCGGCATGTATGGATGTGGTTATTATTAAGCACAGTAGGTCTTTTACTACGACCAATTCTTTTAACGTTATAATTAAGTATTGAAAATAAATGTAATATAATAATATAAATATTATTGTTATGTATTTTTACATCGACCTTAACTTCCAAGCGTGGCATTTCTTTGGAATATTTTTGTTATAGTTTTGGCCGCCATCTGGCTATTAATAATGATTTTTGGCAACATTTTATGGGTTTGTACTTTTAGTTAAGATCTAAGCGACTGTTTCAGGAAAGGATGGGTAAGAAAATTTTAAATTTCCAAAATAGGTAGGTACCTAGGTATTCAATAAAAGAGGGTCAATAAAACATCGAAATATGTAACATCTCGTATATTAATCCATATTAATATTGATATCGTTCACACATAAACATACAACTCTCGCCTAACGAATATAATGTTAAAACATCGAATACACAATCGAATAAATTTGAGGAACGTTGAGATCTTTAATTATCCATCGACTATTTAGACACCCGTTTATGCTAATTGTAGGCAGGTAGACAAGTCATTATTAGAATAAGTTAATTTATTTGAAATGCACCGACTACAATTCTATTCGATTAGCCATTTAAGTTATCGATTTATTCGGATAATCTCTCTAGAAAGTTTTTGTACATATTTCATTTACCTTAGTTAAATAAACTTTGAGTTTTACTTTGACCAATTTCATAGTCTAATTTAAGTTCAAAGGTACAGTTTACTTATATAAAACAGGCACTGTCAACCACCGATATTTCTGGTCAGTTTTCAAACTACAAGTACAGAAATTTCTTAGAGTATTTACTTATTGATCTATTTTGGGTTACAAGATATATCGAATATTGCTTAGTTATCTACATCTTTAAAACTTTTTATAACAAAATCTGTTTATTTTATGATTAAGGCATTACATGTCATGAGTCTGTACTAAATCAATTAACAACTTTTCACTGTTGAAAGTGAAAGTGTTTAGCTTATTATTTATAATTTGTATTTGTAGTCTGATAACATCTCATATAAATAAAATACCATAAGATTTTAACTTAGGTATAAAGGTGACAGTTCACACCAACTGCGATGAAACCGAGACGCGTGACAAAGATATGTGCCTCGGACTCCAGGAACGGACTATGCCTGCCCCGCGTCTTTGACTCGCGCTCGAAGCGATAATCACGGATACGCGTACCTCAAAGTGAGTACGCGTAATCTGTCTCCTGTATTTTCTAGTGTCTCGGTCTCTTTCTTGCCTTAGTCACGGCGCGAATTGCCATCAAAGGGTAAGATTAAGGGTTCAAACTCACTATCAGAGGTAAAACAATCTACACAAAAATAACAAACAATATATATAATAGTATTACATAATAGGTAGGATAGAGAGGTTATGGGAAATGGGACACAGGAAAACATATGCAGAAAAAAAAGAGAACAACGACAAGGTTGAAATGTTAGCCTTATAGGGCCTCTAGCTTATCTACTTAATGGGAAAGGTATATAGTTAATAATAGGCACTAAGCATAATGCTTAATGTACTCTTAAGAGTTGCGTAGGTAAAGGATAAAGTAACTAGGATAATTACTAACTTTGTATCAGTTATAAGCGTTTTTAATTTGGAGTTACTATAGCAGACTAAGCGTGTAAACACCAAGATTGAAATATCTTGTATAGATATATTACCACGCCCCATCGTCTAAATTAAGTTTACTTATTTCTACAACTTAATATCCTTTAGTTCCTCATTATAACAACATATTGGTTATCTGACATCTTTATTGCGTAATATTAGGTACAATTATGTTCTGACAGTCTTTTCAATAAATAAATTCACTTTTAAAAAACATTCACTGAAGTATGCACATTAATAGTTTTAAAACAGCTCGTTTATAAGCTATTTTATCTGCCATAACGTTTAAATAACTACGTTATTAACACGTTATAGCGAAATATTCTTTTACACTCATTAATTATATTATATTAACATCTATTGACTATTTTTTAGAGTAGGACGAGTTTAGTTACAATATACAGATCAAAAACTGTTTTATAGACTGTATTACGTTATTTTAACAGTTATTATAATATAACGTTATTCGCTAAACGCATGCGACGGTTGTTTGAAACTGCGGGTTCTGCCGTCGCATTGCTTGACGTCACCTGAAAAGGTAAAAATAACATTATTTCTTTACTATTTTTATAATCGTTTTGCAAAATTAAAATAACGACATGTAGCGACATCTATGGATTTAAGAATGGTATTCAAAATAGGAAGTCTTGGCAAAAGCAACAGAGGGCGCTGCACGAAATTTAAAAACAACCATGCTGTTTGTTTATAAAATTATTAACAGCACAGTGCCGGGGAGCTTAAAAGTGCCGGGAATGTAGGCAGGATAGAGGATTGACACAAAACGAGGAAGAATAACGTAAACGAGAAAATACTTCTGCCCTGCAGTGGATTGACAAAAGCTGCGAATGATGATGACAATGACGACTTATTGAGGAGACAGTGCTGCCGATTCCCTTGTTCACCAACTACCAACTAAACTAAAATTAGAGAATTGCTATCTTTTACTAACATTAGCGCGAGAAAAGGACGGTGATAGACAACAACTAAATTAGAGATGTCAAATTAGTTTACGCCTTGAACTTCGCCGTGTTTTTCGACACGTTTCAGATGTCGTCTAAAGTATGGAAATTTTAGTTCCTTCAACTAAATTTGACAGCTCTTATTTACGTATGTCTCTTTCTTATTTTATTAGAGTGAAAAAGATGCCAATTAAGTTTAGTTTGTCCATAACAGAATCGGCACCAATGACGACTTATTTAGACGACAGTTAGTGCCTCTTTACTATCACTATTCTACGACCAAAACCGTAATTACACCCGGGGAGCCCCATGGCGAAACAACGAGTAGATAAAGCGCCCCAAAATAAATTTCAGTCTTGAGGCCCCTCGATCCCTTGCTGCTGCCTCAAGGCCCTAAACCTTGTAGCTAAGGCCCTGCTCACATTTCTCCCTATCCCTGTGTTGATCACTTGGAAATAATTTTGACAGTTTTAACGGGATAACCATTGATCCAAAGAACAACGCGGTGCTGATGACTGAGTCGTCGTCCGCGCTGCTCTAAGGCCGTGGCCAGAGGCGAAGCGTGGACTAATCTAGACAGCGTTGGACTGGCCTTCGAGTTAGGGTGGCGTTTGCCACACGGGCCCTAGCGTGCGCGGGCCCTCTCCCGGCTGGTAGCCCGCGTAGGCGAGGTGAAACATCTCCTCTTTTAGAAAAAAAAAATTCTGGCTAATTTTAGTTATATTATAAGTAGAGATCGGATATTCGGATGCATATTCACCTAAACTTGAGATGTTGGCTGATATGGAAAGCGCTTTTGTATCGAAAAATCCCGCGGTTCCGGGACGATTATTTTAATTTATGTTTTTTTTTTGGTTTATCTGATAAACACCACTCCTCTTCTTACACTCTACATACACACATATTTGCATCGGGGGTTAAACATTAGTTTACAAGAAAACCGTTTTTTTTAATATACCTATCATTTTAAGAAGTCGCTTCCATACTATACACCCGACTAGTTATGCATTACCGGTGTTTCAAGAACCCAGGGATGATTCTTACAAAAAAAAATATGTAAGAATCCGCTTCCATAGCTAAAAATTAACTTTAGGCAAATATGCATCCGAAGATCCGATCCCTAATTGTAAGTTATAACTATTGGCACTTTTTTTATAAAAATGTATTTCTTTGAAAATAAACACTTCGAAATATTCTTGCCTATTTGATTATTATTGGCATTTAATTTGTTGGTTGACATGAAGGTGGTATGATCTGCGCTGATTCTAGGCGGGCGGCGGGCCCAGTCATAATGCCAACCAGGCCCCTTAGCCCCAGTCCGACCCTGATAGACGTGGGCGAAATCGCATCTGCGAGGCCTTTTCCTTTCAGTACTAAAAATACAGTAGGGTACTAATCGTCTGCCGGGGTCGGTGTGCATGCAGCTGCGAATCCCGCGACCCCAGCTAAGGGTCAGGAGAAGGAACACAGTGGGTTTTTAGCCGGTAAGAGTCCGGCATACCCCTTCGCCTTCTTACTCATCGTATTTACTACGTACCGTAGTTCATATCGTTCGGCCTTAGGTCTAGTGTTGGGTAGGACACGACTTGAAAAAGAGTTTGTAAGAGTAGCCTCTTTTTTGCTCTGAGCCAGTGCAATGTACTACTTCAAATGAGACGAGGCGTACTGAAGCTCGGTGATACAATTGAACTAAAGAGTACGAATATGACATTTGACGTTACTGCGGCGAGTCGAGTCGCAGTCGCGTAATGTCCACTGACATTGACACACTGACAATGACGTGCTATTGTAGCATGTGCCTCGTTCCCTCTCTGTCTCACCCTACAGTTTACTTACCGAGAGTAACGAGTAATGCGACTACCGCGACATAAAAGTTGAAGTAGTACACTTTTAAATGTTGAGCCGCTCTTACATTTTGACGTCATGTACGGGACAAATGTACCGCCTCTTGTATGTCCTACTCAACACTACTCAGGTCAGCACCAGCGACCTGAACCTGACCTGACCTGTTACAAACGATGAAGGCCGCGTCCGGCCAACGATGTACTTTAGCGATCTCTCACGAACGCCTGACGCGTTAAGCGTTTGAGAGAGACCAATATAGTGCTTAGTCAAGAATTCGTCAGCCGCGTACAGCGTCACACCGGAACGCGGCCTGCGGCGTTTGTAACAGACCACGGCATAAGCATTGATCTGATAGGCGTCTAACAGTGAACCGGGGCAGGCGACGAGTCTCTGGGGTAGTTCTGTGGTTATTAACCTGATTGCCCAACATGACTACGGTCCAGATCCACTCATTAGGGACACATTAAATTCAATGCCAGGTAGATGATTTATTTATTTATTTTAAAACGGTCTTAGACCAATTACAATAATTAAAGATAGGAAGAAAAGGAATAGAAGAAGACACATACAATAGAAGGGAACGAACACTAGATACGAATCTAATCTTCTAAATCTTATCTTCTTCTTATATATAAAAATGAATCGCAAAATGTGTTGGTAAGCGCATAACTCAACAACGCCTGGACCAATTTGGCCAAATCTTTTTTAAAATGTTCGTTGAAGTTCAAGGATGGTTTTTACGGCGAGAAAAATTAGAATTATTGCTGGAAAAACCCTAAAAATAGCCCTTTTCTTTTTCCCATACAAATGATTTCTAACTAAAACGTAGTCAATTTGAGCTTTATTGCTATGGTATAAAGTTCATATTAAATTACAAGCACTCACTGTTGTCTAAGCAATGTAGGTGTGTTCCTAACGTAGGTAGGTAGTAGGTAGGTAGTAGGTAGGTAGTAGGTAGGTAGTAGGTAGGTAGTAGGTAGGTAGTAGGTAGGTAGTAGGTAGGTAGTAGGTAGGTAGTAGGTAGGTAGTAGGTAGGTAGGTAGTAGGTAGGTAGTAGGTAGGTAGTAGGTAGGTAGTAGGTAGGTAGTAGGTAGGTAGTAGGTAGGTAGTAGGTAGGTAGTAGGTAGGTAGTAGGTAGGTAGTAGGTAGGTAGTAGGTAGGTAGTAGGTAGGTAGTAGGTAGGTAGTAGGTAGGTAGTAGGTAGGTAGTAGGTAGGTAGTAGGTAGGTAGTAGGTAGGTAGTAGGTAGGTAGTAGGTAGGTAGTAGGTAGGTAGTAGGTAGGTAGTAGGTAGGTAGTAGGTAGGTAGTAGGTAGGTAGTAGGTAGGTAGTAGGTAGGTAGTAGGTAGGTAGTAGGTAGGTAGTAGGTAGGTAGTAGGTAGGTAGTAGGTAGGTAGTAGGTAGGTAGTAGGTAGGTAGTAGGTAGGTAGTAGGTAGGTAGTAGGTAGGTAGTAGGTAGGTAGTAGGTGGGTAGTAGGTAGGTAGTAGGTGGGTAGTAGGTAGGTAGTAGGTGGGTAGTAGGTAGGTAGTAGGTGGGTAGTAGGTAGGTAGTAGGTGGGTAGTAGGTAGGTAGTAGGTGGGTAGTAGGTAGGTAGTAGGTGGGTAGTAGGTGGTTGTAGGTAGGTAGTAGGTAGGTAGTAGGTAGGTAGTAGGTAGGTAGTAGGTAGGTAGTAGGTAGGTAGTAGGTAGGTAGTAGGTAGGTAGTAGGTAGGTAGTAGGTAGGTAGTAGGTAGGTAGTAGGTAGGTAGTAGGTAGGTAGTAGGTAGGTAGTAGGTAGGTAGTAGGTAGGTAGTAGGTAGGTAGTAGGTAGGTAGTAGGTAGGTAGTAGGTAGGTAGTAGGTAGGTAGTAGGTAGGTAGTAGGTAGGTAGTAGGTAGGTAGTAGGTAGGTAGTAGGTAGGTAGTAGGTAGTAGGGTTTTCGCCCCGGGTACCCGGAACCGGGAATTCCCGGGAATTTGGGGATTTTAGGACCCGGGAATTATTAGGCGGGAATCCCGGGTACCCGGGAATTATTTGAAATGAAGAAATGATGATGAAAAATGAAGGGTCTACACGCTTCCTAGGATTTTAGAGCATTTTCTGTCTCTCTCGCGTGAAACAGACATTGTACTGCGTGGTGTGAACTTAAAAATAGGGTAAATGTATCGTGATGTCAGCAAACAGTATTGTTGTCTCTGTTTAGTAAACAAATCCGCTTGTTTTTTTTTTTGTAAATGTTTCATTTGTAGAAACTATTCACAATGCTTATCTTTTGTGTAATTTCGAGATTTATAAATAATGAAAATATACAGGGTGTAAACCAATTCTTGTAATTCCTTTAAACAGCGTGATCTACTGGTCACAGATTAATCCTAAATGGTTATGGTTTGGTATGGTAATGGTTTTTATTTTAAATACAAAATAGTTTATTTTCAAAAAAAAAGTTTTGTTTTCGAGCCCTTTTTGCGCCCCGTGTTAACCGACTGCAAAGAACGATTTATTGCTAGTCGTGCTAGCGAGCTGTGTCACCGTCCTTTCATTCATTGATGAGTGGCGTCGAAATGTTCCAACGAATAAAATTTTTATTTAACAATTTTTATTTTTTTATTTGTTGGTTATGTTTTTTTTATTTGTTGGTTATGTTTCGATCACATATCGCTACCGCAAGAAAAAATAACTTTATTTTTATTTTTAATCAAGCTAAATCCCGTGCTCGGTCATTCTACACCAGTGATCATGTGGTTTTAAGGTATTACACGAATTTGGTAACAGCCTTTATAGTCATTCACCCTATTGTTATTCCGTAATATTTTGCCATATAATATGAAGAGAAGACTTTTTTTCATTAAAGAAACTCGCGACGTCGCACAATAAATGACTGAACTGTTCCAAGCTCATTTTTTAAAATAAGTTTAAGATTTGTTATTTTATTAGGAAAAGTCGATTGGTATGTTACACAATTTATAAATCATGTTTAAATTACTTACACAAGTTTAATGTTGAAATATACGAGAAAAACTATATTTATACACAAAACATGAAAATTCCCGGGTACCCGGGAATTCCCGGGAATTGTGAGAAAAATTTCCCGATTCCCGGGAACTCAAATAGGCCGGGAACGCGAAAACCCTAGTAGGTAGGTAGTAGGTAGGTAGTAGGTAGGTAGTAGGTAGGTAGTAGGTAGGTGGTAGGTAGGTGGTAGGTAGGTGGTAGGTAGGTGGTAGGTAGGTGGTAGGTAGGTGGTAGGTAGGTGGTAGGTAGGTGGTAGGTAGGTGGTAGGTAGGTGGTAGGTAGGTGGTAGGTAGGTGGTAGGTAGGTAGTAGGTAGGTAGTAGGTAGGTAGTAGGTAGGTAGTAGGTAGGTGGTAGGTAGGTGGTAGGTAGGTGGTAGGTAGGTAGTAGGTAGGTAGTAGGTAGGTAGTAGGTAGGTAGTAGGTAGGTAGTAGGTAGGTAGTAGGTAGGTAGTAGGTAGGTAGTAGGTAGGTAGTAGGTAGGTAGTAGGTAGGTAGTAGGTAGGTAGTAGGTAGGTAGTAGGTAGGTAGTAGGTAGGTAGTAGGTAGGTAGTAGGTAGGTAGTAGGTAGGTAGTAGGTAGGTAGTAGGTAGGTAGTAGGTAGGTAGTAGGTAGGTAGTAGGTAGGTAGTAGGTAGGTAGTAGGTAGGTAGTAGGTAGGTAGTAGGTAGGTAGTAGGTAGGTAGTAGGTAGGTAGTAGGTAGGTAGTAGGTAGGTAGTAGGTAGGTAGTAGGTAGGTAGTAGGTAGGTAGTAGGTAGGTAGTAGGTAGGTAGTAGGTAGGTAGTAGGTAGGTAGTAGGTAGGTAGTAGGTAGGTAGTAGGTAGGTAGTAGGTAGGTAGTAGGTAGGTAGTAGGTAGGTAGTAGGTAGGTAGTAGGTAGGTAGTAGGTAGGTAGTAGGTAGGTAGTAGGTAGGTAGTAGGTAGGTAGTAGGTAGGTAGTAGGTAGGTAGTAGGTAGGTAGTAGGTGGGTAGTAGGTAGGTAGTAGGTGGGTAGTAGGTAGGTAGTAGGTGGGTAGTAGGTAGGTAGTAGGTGGGTAGTAGGTAGGTAGTAGGTGGGTAGTAGGTAGGTAGTAGGTGGGTAGTAGGTAGGTAGTAGGTGGGTAGTAGGTGGTTGTAGGTAGGTAGTAGGTAGGTAGTAGGTAGGTAGTAGGTAGGTAGTAGGTAGGTAGTAGGTAGGTAGTAGGTAGGTAGTAGGTAGGTAGTAGGTAGGTAGTAGGTAGGTAGTAGGTAGGTAGTAGGTAGGTAGTAGGTAGGTAGTAGGTAGGTAGTAGGTAGGTAGTAGGTAGGTAGTAGGTAGGTAGTAGGTAGGTAGTAGGTAGGTAGTAGGTAGGTAGTAGGTAGGTAGTAGGTAGGTAGTAGGTAGGTAGTAGGTAGGTAGTAGGTAGGTAGTAGGTAGGTAGTAGGTAGGTAGTAGGTAGGTAGTAGGTAGGTAGTAGGTAGGTAGTAGGTAGGTAGTAGGTAGGTAGTAGGTAGGTAGTAGGTAGGTAGTAGGTAGGTAGTAGGTAGGTAGTAGGTAGGTAGTAGGTAGGTAGTAGGTAGGTAGTAGGTAGGTAGTAGGTAGGTAGTAGGTAGGTAGTAGGTAGGTAGTAGGTAGGTAGTAGGTAGGTAGTAGGTGGGTAGTAGGTAGGTAGTAGGTGGGTAGTAGGTAGGTAGTAGGTGGGTAGTAGGTAGGTAGTAGGTGGGTAGTAGGTAGGTAGTAGGTGGGTAGTAGGTAGGTAGTAGGTGGGTAGTAGGTAGGTAGTAGGTGGGTAGTAGGTGGTTGTAGGTAGGTAGTAGGTAGGTAGTAGGTAGGTAGTAGGTAGGTAGTAGGTAGGTAGTAGGTAGGTAGTAGGTAGGTAGTAGGTAGGTAGTAGGTAGGTAGTAGGTAGGTAGTAGGTAGGTAGTAGGTAGGTAGTAGGTAGGTAGTAGGTAGGTAGTAGGTAGGTAGTAGGTAGGTAGTAGGTAGGTAGTAGGTAGGTAGTAGGTAGGTAGTAGGTAGGTAGTAGGTAGGTAGTAGGTAGGTAGTAGGTAGGTAGTAGGTAGGTAGTAGGTAGGTAGTAGGTAGGTAGTAGGTAGGTAGTAGGTAGTAGGGTTTTCGCCCCGGGTACCCGGAACCGGGAATTCCCGGGAATTTGGGGATTTTAGGACCCGGGAATTATTAGGCGGGAATCCCGGGTACCCGGGAATTATTTGAAATGAAGAAATGATGATGAAAAATGAAGGGTCTACACGCTTCCTAGGATTTTAGAGCATTTTCTGTCTCTCTCGCGTGAAACAGACATTGTACTGCGTGGTGTGAACTTAAAAATAGGGTAAATGTATCGTGATGTCAGCAAACAGTATTGTTGTCTCTGTTTAGTAAACAAATCCGCTTGTTTTTTTTTTTGTAAATGTTTCATTTGTAGAAACTATTCACAATGCTTATCTTTTGTGTAATTTCGAGATTTATAAATAATGAAAATATACAGGGTGTAAACCAATTCTTGTAATTCCTTTAAACAGCGTGATCTACTGGTCACAGATTAATCCTAAATGGTTATGGTTTGGTATGGTAATGGTTTTTATTTTAAATACAAAATAGTTTATTTTCAAAAAAAAAGTTTTGTTTTCGAGCCCTTTTTGCGCCCCGTGTTAACCGACTGCAAAGAACGATTTATTGCTAGTCGTGCTAGCGAGCTGTGTCACCGTCCTTTCATTCATTGATGAGTGGCGTCGAAATGTTCCAACGAATAAAATTTTTATTTAACAATTTTTATTTTTTTATTTGTTGGTTATGTTTCGATCACATATCGCTACCGCAAGAAAAAATAACTTTATTTTTATTTTTAATCAAGCTAAATCCCGTGCTCGGTCATTCTACACCAGTGATCATGTGGTTTTAAGGTATTACACGAATTTGGTAACAGCCTTTATAGTCATTCACCCTATTGTTATTCCGTAATATTTTGCCATATAATATGAAGAGAAGACTTTTTTTCATTAAAGAAACTCGCGACGTCGCACAATAAATGACTGAACTGTTCCAAGCTCATTTTTTAAAATAAGTTTAAGATTTGTTATTTTATTAGGAAAAGTCGATTGGTATGTTACACAATTTATAAATCATGTTTAAATTACTTACACAAGTTTAATGTTGAAATATACGAGAAAAACTATATTTATACACAAAACATGAAAATTCCCGGGTACCCGGGAATTCCCGGGAATTGTGAGAAAAATTTCCCGATTCCCGGGAACTCAAATAGGCCGGGAACGCGAAAACCCTAGTAGGTAGGTAGTAGGTAGGTAGTAGGTAGGTAGTAGGTAGGTAGTAGGTAGGTAGTAGGTAGGTGGTAGGTAGGTGGTAGGTAGGTGGTAGGTAGGTGGTAGGTAGGTGGTAGGTAGGTGGTAGGTAGGTGGTAGGTAGGTGGTAGGTAGGTGGTAGGTAGGTGGTAGGTAGGTGGTAGGTAGGTGGTAGGTAGGTAGTAGGTAGGTAGTAGGTAGGTAGTAGGTAGGTAGTAGGTAGGTGGTAGGTAGGTGGTAGGTAGGTGGTAGGTAGGTAGTAGGTAGGTAGTAGGTAGGTAGTAGGTAGGTAGTAGGTAGGTAGTAGGTAGGTAGTAGGTAGGTAGTAGGTAGGTAGTAGGTAGGTAGTAGGTAGGTAGTAGGTAGGTAGTAGGTAGGTAGTAGGTAGGTAGTAGGTAGGTAGTAGGTAGGTAGTAGGTAGGTAGTAGGTAGGTAGTAGGTAGGTAGTAGGTAGGTAGTAGGTAGGTAGTAGGTAGGTAGTAGGTAGGTAGTAGGTAGGTAGTAGGTAGGTAGTAGGTAGGTAGTAGGTAGGTAGTAGGTAGGTAGTAGGTAGGTAGTAGGTAGGTAGTAGGTAGGTAGTAGGTAGGTAGTAGGTAGGTAGTAGGTAGGTAGTAGGTAGGTAGTAGGTAGGTAGTAGGTAGGTAGTAGGTAGGTAGTAGGTAGGTAGTAGGTAGGTAGTAGGTAGGTAGTAGGTAGGTAGTAGGTAGGTAGTAGGTAGGTAGGTAGTAGGTAGGTAGTAGGTAGGTAGTAGGTAGGTAGTAGGTAGGTAGTAGGTAGGTAGGTAGTAGGTAGGTAGTAGGTAGGTAGTAGGTAGGTAGTAGGTAGGTAGTAGGTAGGTAGTAGGTAGGTAGTAGGTAGGTAGTAGGTAGGTAGTAGGTAGGTAGTAGGTAGGTAGTAGGTAGGTAGTAGGTAGGTAGTAGGTAGGTAGTAGGTAGGTAGTAGGTAGGTAGTAGGTAGGTAGTAGGTAGGTAGTAGGTAGGTAGTAGGTAGGTAGTAGGTAGGTAGTAGGTAGGTAGTAGGTAGGTAGTAGGTAGGTAGTAGGTAGGTAGTAGGTAGGTAGTAGGTAGGTAGTAGGTAGGTAGTAGGTAGGTAGTAGGTAGGTAGTAGGTAGGTAGTAGGTAGGTAGTAGGTAGGTAGTAGGTAGGTAGTAAGTAGGAAAAAGTGCATTGCAACGCATGCGGGTACAGCTAGTATACATATAAAAGCGAAAGGTCACTCACTCCCTCACTCATCACGAAATATCGAAAACCGCTAGACGTATGAAGATGAAATTTGGCAGGGAGGTAGTTTATAGTTAGTAGACGTCCGCTAAGAAAGGATTTTTGGAAATTCTACCCCTAAGTGGGTGAAATATGGGATGAAAGTTTGTATGGAAAGTCGTCACTTAACGGGTTCAAAATTTCACGCAAGCGAAGCTGCGGGCAAAAGCTAGTATATTATAAAATTGTATGTTACATGAAAGAAATAAAAAGAGACAGAAACATTCATGATGCATTCCTTTCGCAGTAGGTACTCCAGGCATTCCGATAAAATCACCTTCCATTCATCCGCAAACACATCAAAATTCGGTTTGGCGTCCAGGAGTGCATTGAGCGCAGTGAGACTTCGCGGTATGAACGAGACACAGTACGACATGTCGGAACAGCAAACAGCTTATGTTTTCTGCTCCGGCGGTAATTATTGGGAACAAATAATGAAAAAGCCTTGTCCAATATTACCTGTCAGCAGCAGTAGTAGTAGTAGTAGTATGATTTTGCGCGTCATGCTCTTCAAGTGAGTGAGAGTGTGTCGGTCGGTTGTTCTGTCGACGGGAACCTTCGGCGTCTGACTCTCTCCGCGGGCCCCCGCCACCGCAGAAGCACTTGCAGATAATGCGTTTGAAGGCGAATCTGAAAAATAATAATGAGATGATTAATTAATATGTTATGTGGGGTTTGAAAGGTTAGGAATTAAATACATATTCCCCCTTATTACAAAAGATGGTCTACGAAAAACCTAGGTTTTAAAATAGCCCCGTCTCTTTTTGTTGTATGACATAAGAAAGTGATGGGTATATTTTAAACCTGGGTTTACCTTAGTCTTGGTTCAAACCATCTTTTGTAATAAGGCAGATAAGGTTTAATTTTAATAATCCACGATATTTTGCCCAGTGCCTTAGTAAATGCTAAGATGATGTTACATATACCACAGCAAAAAAGTAAAAAGTTAAGTTGAAAAAAAAAACCTATCATCAGTGCGGGGCCATTTTTTTGCTAGATGCACGGATGATATTACAAGTTAGGGAACCAGAAAGTAACGAAATGAAAAAAAAATGACAAAATACCTACCACTGATTTAATTTTTAGTGTTACCTACATTATCTTCAGCATTCACCAAGGCGCTATGCAAAATATCGGGGACTATTAAAGTAAGACCTTATAATTATACTTCTGCATTTTAATGTTTTCCCGATGCAATGCCAGCAGCTACTTTTCCATAAACCTAGGTTCATGGAAAAGTTGCTGCTTTTACTCTCGTTTGGCGACAATGACCGTAGGGTAAGAGCACTTTTCTTAGTCCATGATAATTTAGCCCTTTAAAGGTCAAAAACGAAAGGGGAATGCCAAGATCCGGCCAATACAAAGTATTAAGAACAGACATGCCGTAATTTTGATAATTGGCGTTTATTTTTTGTAAGATTTATGCATTATAAATAAAGTCTGGGGAAGTACACCGTCGGATATTCATTTTAAATAGTATTTTATTGTTTTGGTTAGTAAGTTTCAACGCTTTTTTTTATCTACAACTGTAAATAGAAATGTTGCACAGTATAAAAATATAATTATATCGATACTAAAATTACATTTATAAATCGATTACAATCATGAAACAATATGTAATTGTAAATAATTATATCATAATAATATCATGTTATTTAGGTAAATAAGTATTTATTTTTTATTCACGTTTTCTTGTTTGAGAAATGTGTTAAGTGAATTGTGTTCTTCCATTAATAGCTACAAATTATAGTACTAAGCTTTATTAGTAATAAGCTATTACGAATAATCCTAGTAACCACTATAACACAACAGGTTTGTCACTATTCTTGTGATTTAACTTAGGGCTACTTTTCTTGTACGAAACACAATAAATAAAATAATATTTTATTAAGCTGAGTATGTATAGGTACCAAAGGCATTCAGTAGTGTTAGTTAACATATTTAATTAATATCTTTGATTTATACTAATTTTAAATTAATGTTTTGTAATATTATGAAATAATTTACAAAGCTATTATTACTATACATTACTATCAACTATTTATTTTGCGAAATAAGTATATTTCTTTTTTTTTTTTATATTCCATTCGATTTTATACATACTTGATAATCGATTACGTTTAAAATCGAATATTGTTATAATTTTATTTTAATGGCGACAACACCTTTGTCACAATTAAAATGACTTCCACTTTTTTCTTACGATTATTGTCAAAAATAAGTAGGTATCTGTATCGAAGTAAGTACCTAACCATATTATGTATAATATTCCTATCGTGAATACAATATTATGGATTTTTGTAAAATAAAATACTTTGTTTAGTAAAAGCACAGTGTACCTACTTACTACATACAGTGGGTCAACGCCCATACATTTGACAGGTCCTATGAAATGTCAAAATTGGTAACACTTGTCAAAGGGTTGTCACATAAAATAAATTAGGTACACAAACTTTATCAAACAAACGTCCAAATTAATTAACGTTTTATAGAAACAGTGACACGCAAAAAGAAAACCACGCATGCGTAATTTTGACGATTGACAAAATAATGCAAAGGTATGTAGCAGCAGTTTCACCATCTTATCCTGGAATATTCTGACAATATTTAAAACTACAAATTTCGTCGAGGTTACAGTCGCAGTGGCTAACGCTTGCCTAGGTAAGAGTCATAAATTATTCGCAAGTCTACGATGGAGTCATAGAAAATTACTTATTATTCATGGTTATTACTTCTATGGTTTTCGTGGGTGCTGATGCCGGAAATAAAGCCTAAGTATTCCCCAAAAAAAATTTACCAGTTAAATGAGATTTGCCAGGTAAAATGTGGTCCCTATCTTGGTGTTTGAGAATTGATCTTGTTTTTGTAACCAGCGTCCCTGAAAATCATGGATTTGACACCCATGACGGCTAATTTGATTTTTTTTATGGCCGCCATCTTGCATATAGATTTTGACCTCATTTTCGGCATCAGCATTCCCGAAAACCATGGAAATGACACCCATGATGGTTAAATTGAAATTTTAATAGCCGCCATCTTGGAAATGGATTTTGACCTCATTTTCGGCATCAGCATCCCCGAAAACCATGGAAATGACACCCATGATGGTTAAATTGAAATTTTAACAGCCGCCATCTTGGAAATGGATTTTGACCTCATTTTCGGCACCAGCATCCCCGAAAACCACGGAAATGACACCCATGATGGTTAAATTGAAATTTTAATAGCCGCCATCTTGGAAATGGATTTTGACCTCATTTTCGGCATCAGCATCCCCGAAAACCATGGAAATGACACCCATGATGGTTAAATTGAAATTTTAATAGCCGCCATCTTGGAAATGGATTTTGACCTCAATTTCGGCATCAGTACCCCCGAAAACCATGGAAATGACACCCGTGACGACGAATTTGACATTTTTGTAGCTGCCATCTTGGATTTCGATTTTGACCTCATTTTCGGCATCCGCACCCCAGAAAACCTTGGATTTGACATCCATGACGACTAATTTACTAATTTTCATGGCCGCCATTTTGGATTTGGATTTTGACGTTATTTTCGGCATCAGTGACCCCAAAAACCATGAAATTAACACCCATGATGATTAGATGAAAATGTTGATGGCCGCCATCTTGGATTTGGATTTTTACGTTATTTTCGGCATCAGTGACCCCGAAAACCATGAAATTGACACCCAGGATGATTACATGAAAATTTTCATGGCCGCCATCTTGGATTTGGATTTTGACGTCATTTTTGGCATCAGTGACCCCGAAAACCGTGGAAATGACTTCCCACGAACAATCATTCGAAAATGTATGTATGCCGCCATCTTGGATTAGTAAACAGACTTTATAATAAAATTCTCGTAATAGGTACACATACAGATCAATAATAAATTAATTTAATTTCTATGAACGATATCAATCAAATTTGAAATCAAAAAATGCGAGCCCTGGAATTTATGTCCCGAGTAGCAGTATGGCTACTCGGGACATAACCACCGCCCCTTCACCCCGCAACCCCCCGCACGATTGCTCTGTGACAATGTTCTACGTTGACCGACTGTAAGGAGTAAGATATAGGTAGACTGTGGTAAAAGTATGATTTTAATGTTATTTGGTAATTATTATGGCATTCATGTTTTATCATCGTTGCCATGGCAACGTCAATATACGACAAATTCCAAATAATATAATATTTATTTTGCTTTGGTTTTGGTTTGGTTATTTAGGTATTATTCTGACCAAAAATGGTTTAGTTTTGTTATTTACATAATTGAATGCTTTAATCAAACAATATTATTAAGATTTTTACAAAAATATTGAAGGTCTACCAATACGACAAGGATTAAAAAAATTATTCATGAAAATGTCGACGGAGTATAAAGAAAATGTTAGTTCGATTTTCGAATTACCATTCTTCTCCAGGTTAAAAATCTACTATTAAGGTCAACTTTATCGACCTATAACTTTTCTTGGTGCACTTCCAGCGGAAATGTTGTTATTGTAATACATTCTACAATATTTTCCCTTTTTAATAAGATATTTTTCATCCTTGTTCTATCTGGCCGAGTCGTAAAAGAAATCTTGGCATTCCCCTTTGTACAGCGCGTGTAACCACCCCACTAATCTGAACTTAATATCGAAACGGGATCATTCCTACAATTGTTTTTTATCGAAACAATTGTAGGAATGATCCCGTTTAAGCTAAAAATGCATAAGTAAACCTTATACATGAATTTAGCCAACATGATCACCAGTGACAGCAAGTTATTGTGGTTTCATATGTGCATTAGTGTAAAATCTACCAGAAGGGTTAATTTCATGATTTGTCAAGGGACATTTATTTAACTTTTGTTCATGTTAAGAACGGGATTTACGAAGATAAAGTAAATTAAACAGATTATTATTTCATAACAATTCTTTCCATCCAATGGTTGTCTGGAAGAAATTGCTTTAAGCGATAAGACCGCCATTTGTACTGTTCTTGATTACGTGTAGGTATTCCTTCTGTTTTTTTTCTTTTAGTGTACAATAAAGTATATCTATCTATCTATTATGAACATTCTCACCTAAAGTCTTTCGAAAACAGTGCATAGATCAGCGGATTGATCGCCGAGTTGCAGTACCCCAGCCAGAACAGCACAGAGAAGACGATAGGAGACACGCAGTCACCACAAAACGCCCGCACGACGTATACGCTGAAGAACGGGAGCCAGCAGAACACGAAGCCTCCTACTATTATGCCGAGGGTTTTAGCTGCTTTCGTCTCCATGCGGAAGCGTTTCACCTGGAAACAAGTTTGAAGGTATGTAGACAGAGAATGATTTGATGAGGAGCTCGTGGCTAAATAATTACAGCCGCATAATAATAATAATATAAACTTTATTTCGGGTGGCATAGACCCATAGAAACCTTAACCTAGTATACATTTACAATTAAAATATAATTAAATCATGATTCGAAAGACACGTGGCGCCATCTATTATAGACCGATCTTCCGGGTTAAGCCACGCTTGCCGAGGTTGGTCTGTGGATGGGTGACCATTTACCATAGCGAGTTTCCTCCGTGCCTCGGAAAGCACGTAAAGCCGTTGGTCCCGGCTGTCACTTGTAGATCTTTGACAGTCGTTACTGTTGGTCAGAAGCCAGAAAGTCTGACAACCAGTCTTACCAAGAGTATCGTTTTACCCAGTTACTGGGTTGTGGAGGTCTGATAGGCAGTCGCTCCATGTAAAATACTGATATTCAGCTGCATCCGGTTTGACTGGAAGCCGACCCCAACATAGTTGGGAAAAGGCTAGGCAGATGATGTAGACAGAGAATGATTTAAAATATGGGTCTCATTAGTGGCATTGCCTAATAACTGGGTTGCGGAGGTATGATGGCAGTTGCTCCGTGTAAAATACTAGTACTATGCCGCATTTAGTTAGACTAGAAGCTGATCCTAACATACACGCGAAAAGGCTACGCGGCGTCTCACGTGAGCGATCTAGAAGCGACGCAAAGCGGCGTGGCGCGACGCGAAAACAACAAACAGTCGATGGCCTACGTGACGCGTGAACGCGATCAGTTGTCTTGATATTTTCGCGCGAACTGGATGCGGCGCCATACAGTGCTACTGAATGAGGGCGGCGCGCGGCGGACGGTTCGCGAGCTCGTAGGACAACACCGCCGCTTCGCACTGCATCGCATTTAATTCCCGTGCCACCGCATCGGATCGCTTCGCAATTCGCGTTCGCTTTGAACCGCCTACGTAAGACGCCGCGTTATTACGATAATTGTCTGTTGTAAGTTGCTACTAAGGAGGACCATGCCTGTGGACGCTGAGTGCGGGTACCAATGTGATGAGACTGATGACAAACTAACCTGCGCTTTTATATTCCTCTTCCCCATCCTCCTGGTAGTCCTTGGCTTATCATCATACTCGTCATACAACGGCCCTGGAGCCAGGTGATGTGAAGGTCGTACCCTCAACCTGCTCTCCGTCAGTTCTCGTCCATCTCTCTCATAATGCACTGCGTAGAGAGAAGGACTTGGGGATCTGCTTGAAGACCTGGAGTTCTCGTGAGCTGGACAGATTTGTTCTGATGATGGGTATGATACAGAGATCTTGACTTTTTCGTGAGCTCGTCTTGCGCTTGAGTGTCTGGAAGTTGAAGGGACAGTGTAAATATATTTTGATCCTGCACACGTAGAAAGATATTTTATTTAAGGCCAGGAACCAGCCGCCCCTTTTTAACGGACTTCAAAAAGGAGAAGGTTTTCTACTCTGTGCGTATTACATGTTTTTTTGATACTGGGCATTACGTGTAGAAAGATATTATATCACCGATCATAGTCAAGGGAAAAGCCTCTCCCTCTTCCTGTGGGTATCACAAAGGCCACCTAAAAAGCTCTTCAGAATTTTATCACCGATTTGAAGCAAGGAATAAGCCTCCCCGATTTTGATACTGGGGAATACGCAAAACCATATTTTATCACTGATTTTAGTCGAGGAACAAGTCTCGGACCTCGGCCCGTAGGTATTGCAAAGGGTCACCTTATAGGCTCTTTGGCATTTTATCACAGATTTTAGGCAAAAGACAGACCAGCCTTTCTCCCCATGGATATCGCAAAGGGCCACTTAAAAGGCTGTCCAGGATTTTATCACCGATTTTAGGCAAGGAACAAGACTCCCCTGATTTTGATTCTGGGGAACACGTATAAAACGATATTTTATCACTGATTTTAGGCAAGGAACAAGTCTCGGACATCGGCCCGTGGGTATCGCAAAGGGCCTCTTAAAAGGCTCTCCGGGATCTTATAACAACACAAATATATTTGCTGAGCGTAATCATATTGGCAATATTACCGTCCCATTGCTCGGCACGGGCCTCTTCTCAAAATGAGAAGGGTTTAGGCCTTAGTCCAACACGCTGGCCTGAACTACGCACACTATCAAGTGGAACACTCCCAGGTTTCCGCACGATAGTGTCCTTTACCTTTGAAATTTTATTTAACTCATTTGAAAATTAGAACATCAACATAAAAACAAAAGAAGCGTTGTACCTTCTCAAGCGTTCTGGAGAAGCACTAAGTGAAGTGCTGGTTGAGTGGTTGGAAGCATTTGATAGTGGTGATCCATGAGGACGGTTGGAACCTCGACCCCGATGTATTCTGAGTGTAAGGCGGTTGTCGTCGAAACGACTGCCCAAACCTTTTCCTGAAAATTGAGACAAGGCTAATAGCACGAATTAAAATTGCTCCTGAATACAATGATAGTTGTTACATTTAAGTTTATTATAATTACTATTGTTTTTTAGTTCCGTTTCCGGTATGGTGCTGGACGTAAAGAATAGCACTACCCCATCTCTTCCCATGGGTGTCGTAAAAGGCGACTAAGGGATTCACTAGAGGATGTGCAGCAGCGTTCTCTGAGTACTTTAACAACCATACTGCGATCGCCAACCCGCCTGCAAAGCGTGGCGATTATGGCAAACCCCCCCCAACATGGACAGCACAAAGAAGAAACGGTTCCTAACCCCCGGCGGCTCTGTTAGCCCTGGTCACGGTAGCGGCCTAGGTAACGGCAGGGCATGGGGTGATAAGAAGCGCGGCCTATGTCCAGCAGTGGAAGTCATTCGGCTGAATGATGATGATGATAACGCAAGTGATAATCAAATTCTGATCTGCACATGAACTGGAAGTCAGAGGTGCGGACCGGAATCTTTCTCGGACCCTTCTATTCTACATGGCAGGGAAGCTTCCAACCGTTTGCCTAGCAAAGTTAAAGGTAAAACCTATTACTTATTTCAAGCAAAAATCGAAATCCTCACCTTTTGTAGTTCTAAAACCCTGATTAATTGCTTTGGTAGTCCTCACAGCGGCTTTGTATATCCTCCAGTAGAAGAACAGCATCACGAACATCGGTATATAGAAGGAGCCGAGAGCTGAGTAAACGACGTAACCAGCGTCGTTGGTCAGCTCACAGGTCCACTCGCATGGAGGGTTGGGAGTCCAGCCGTCTTTCATGTCTGCTTCTTCAGGCTGGAAAGGAGAAGAATGCTTTTGTTTTACCTTGTTTCAGGTGCTAATCAACTAAGCTAACGGATTCTTCAATAAAACTATCGTTCGATCGATCAGTAGCATTTCTAATGATGGCTATTGTCTATGGGTGAATTTTTCAACTGGGCATGGGTGGCCAAATTCGAAAGTAGGTATCGGCAATAGCGAATAATATGCAAAGGAGTCTCGGGGCAGATTTTGACAAAAACTAAAACTGTATATTATTACTTATACAAGGTTAGTTTTAGTATACATATACTAAACCTGAAACTATTTTGTTTAGAATCGCTAAGAGAATCGATTGACGTAGTTTTTATACCACTTTATATTTTCCCTTTTTTTTCATAAATTTCAATTCTCTTTCAATAGGTTTCTACGCATAACAGTAGACGGGAATAGACACCTTGAGGCTTGGGACGGTCCGCTCGGTCAGTTTCCGTGTATTAGACAACCCCTGCATAGCACATCTCAGGCATTTCACACTTTACTAGGGAACTTAACGCAACATAAACTAAGGTGTAACTTGGAGATTTATTTTAAAAAAAAACACATTCAGGCAGTTCTGATGAAAATCTTGTTGGGGTGTCTCGGTTTTTGAATATAATAAAAAATAGAGTTGTATAAAAAGAATTTAAAAAAAACCTTGCCTGGAATAGAACCAGCTGATTTTGACACAAAAAACACAGCTTGTATTGTTGCGCCATCCCAGAGAGTCGCTTATAAGGATTAAATTCTGGCAAGTAATGTTAAATGGCAAACTAAAGGAAAGTCTCATTTTTAAGAAAATCGCAATTACACTACTGATTATTTATTATAGTTGAATGTAGAATACGGGTCGCATACGACCCTTATTAATAACGGCTCTCGATATGGCGGCTTTAATCCCAAGTGGAGTTGTCAAAATATAAATCATCGCAATATAATACATTAAAAAAACAAACAGCGTCTCTCTTGACGTTAAACTGACACTTAAGAGGCAGCTCTCAAATAATAGCTATTTATCACTACGATAACAATCCGACCACATCGAAGACGCTTTGATATAAGTTCGCGATAAAAGCTGCTGTGATTCTCCAATAAACCGCAATTAGCAATCAATAAAATACGGTCCGGAAACGGAATAGAAGCCATCAAAGGAAGACTGTGACGTCAAACAAGACATACGCAACGTCTAACCGGAATCTGCTCGCCGCAGCGGACAGGCGGGAAAATGATGCCTTTTTTGATACGCGCTTTTGATTCGATGGTTGGGTGAGTTCTATTTTTAAAAAGAGGTGCGTTTTTTTTACCTTTTTAGCTTGCTGTCTAAACATCCGAACAATTGTTGATCATATTTAAATATGGAAATGAAGTTTGTTTAGGGCTCAATATCTAGATACCTATTGGTATGTCTACACCAGTGCGCTATCATGTTCATCTTGCGCTTTCGTCTGACGCATGCCTGCAGTGCGAGCACGGTTCTTTTTATCGAGTCGATTCGAGAAATTTATCTATTCTAAACGTCAAATTTGACATAAGATATTGATAAAACGACAAAGGTAGCTCGGATCGCATCTTATCGAGGCCTCGATATAATCGACAAATCTTATCGAATATGTCGAGTTTTGACAGTTCTTATTGGTAAATTTCTCGAATTATCACGAATTGTTGTCGTCAGTTAAAAGTTGGTAGATAAAGATTCTTTGAAGCTATTTTTGCAAAATAAATTGATTTTGGAGAATTCATTTTGTTAGATGTTGAAAGCAGAACGCATCGTGACACGAAAAGGATCCACAAGCAGAGTTTAGAGACGCGAATTTAAGTTTAATTCAATAATGTATGACTAGTGGTGCCCCCAATTTTTCTACTCTTTTTTGTCAGACTGTATGCCACTAAAATTATATTTTAAATATTTTTTACAATCTTACAAAGATTATAAAAAAAATGTTTACAATATTTCTAACAAAATAATATAACGAAATAGTTTTCAGTCGCGAGAAATAACCAGGAAAAGATTATTTCGTAAATAAAATAAAGTCTACATGAGTGAATGATATTTTTAAATCTAGTGTTGCCATTTTGAAAAGTCGATAAGCTATCGAGAAGACAGCCGTCGACAAGGCTCGATAAAGATACCGAGGCAAGTTCCGTGCTACCGACTCTCGATAAAATTCGGTATGTTTAAACTTTTATCGAGTCGAGAAGTTTATCGATTAAAGAACCGTGCTCGCACTGCTGAAGCGCCATAGCGCATGCCTTACCTAATACTAGTTTGACAAAAGCGCATGCCCCTAGCGCACGCTAATCCGTCTATTGTATGTCGACTGAGGACTGACCGAGGCGCACCGGTGTAAACGATAAGCTGCATGCGTCTTATGGCAATGAATATTGCATGCGCTTGACGCAAGAGGAATTGAAAGTTAAAAGCGAATTTATTAAGATATAAGCGCCGCAATCAACCAGGCAACTGATCGCAACAGATGGAGACAGACCGTGGACAGGTTGAAATGGTTTCACGATCTTCAATAGTGAGGAAACGATTAAGAGGAGAGGAGGGCTCAATTAAATGCAATAAAATGGCAACATGCATGCAAGGTAACGTTTTCAATAAGCTGAGAATACACATGGCAGTAAAATAGGTAAGTTGCTTATACGTAATGACATAATTATGCGAGTAGATGGCGCACAAGAGATACCTATGTTTCAAAGTAAAATAGTATGCTTTTAATGGCACACTACTTCAAAAACCTACAGCTTGCATGCCTTCAGCTGTGGGATACACCCCACGCAAACCCCGCCAGTCATTGCATGCCAAAAAACCGAATGTTGTGCAATTTATTTGCTTGCGATCTACAGGCACGCATTTTCATGTATACATCTGAGCTGGTATCTGCAAGCTTCTTGCATGTAATTGTGTAAGTTACAGGCATGTGTACTGTGCATTCCCAAGGCAAGCTCCTTGTCCTAACAGGAGTATTGTAAAAGAGTATTTATTTTTAACTAACCTTCTTATCCTTCCAACCGACCAGCGGCGGGAAACAGATGACAAAAGACAGGATCCACAGCCCACCGATGAGGGCTTTCGCTCTCTTCCTACTCATGATGCTAGGATAGCTGACAGGTCTCGTGACGGCCACGTAACGGTCCAGGGAGATGGCGCAGAGGTTCAAGATGGAAGCCGTGCACATCCACACGTCGACGGCCAGCCATACCGAGCACCAGACGTCGCCGAATATCCATACCTGGAATGAATAAAGGGAGTTATATAAATAAACTTTAAAAATAATAATGTCCACTTTAAAAAGGCTTAGCTTTAAAATTAATACTTTGCACTTTAACTTTAATACGTGTGTTCTAACGTTAAGCCGTCGGTCTCGAGTGTCATACGAAGAGTGCAGTAAGTGCAATTTTTGAACACAGGATATTGAACCTTAAGATTGGTTTATAAGCAGACGCGTAAGGTTCAATATAACATAATCATAAAAAAACACATGTGGTTACATAAGTGGCTCAGGTCAATGAGAACAGCCTTTTTTTAAAATATTTAATTTTATCCTAAGTATATAGACAGGGTCTTTAATGGAGCACACGAATCCAAGTAATAGAGATATATGTAGAGGGATTCCCCTATACCCCTCTGGCTCTCACATGCATACGACGAAACACAGTAAACTGATGGCGCCGAATTTGAATGTGAAGGTGGTAGCTAGCCTAGACCGTATAGATCCTAAACCAAGCGTGCTGGGTTTTGTTGAATCTTACAACACGCGTCTATTCCCAGCGTGCGGTGAGGAAGGTTTATATTCTAGCAATTCTGTTTTATCCCCACATACTTCACGACAACTTTACGAAACTTCGCCAGATTCTCGTTTTTATTGGTAAAGAACTTTAGTTTCTAATAACATAAACCAATTACTGCCTCGTTGGTCTAGTCTTCGCAAGTGCGACTACTGAGCGTAAGTTCCTGGATTCGATCCCCATGCCAGGCAAAGCGTTACTAGGTTTTTCCGTGTGGAATTTTCTCAGTAGCAGCCAGGAGTCTGGATTTATGCCCGGTTGATGGCAATAGGCTCGTCTCCTATTCTTTATTTTCCTGCCCTGTTTCCAAGTTACTAGTGGTCGGTGTATATGGATGAGGAGGGATGAAACGCAAGTCAATATAAGAGTGATAAATGTGAATGTCGATGGATGAAGGGGGAGACGCAAATCAAACAAAAGATGGATGGATTGTGTTATGAAGGAAAAGGGAGTAAATGATGAGGTGACGGCTGACAGAGAAGAATGGAAGAGAAAAACAACACGGGTAGAATATGGAATTTCGACGCACAAAAAAATAAACTTTAAAAAAAGTAAAAACCGACTTCAAAGAAATACTAAAAGGAGTAAAATAATTACCATAATATAAAATTAACAGTTTCAGAAGTCGGTGCAACTCTACACTGAAGCAAATAGAAGCCACCGACTTCTGAAACTGTTAATTTTATATTATGGTAATTATTTTACTCCTTTTAGTATTTCTTTGAAGTCGGTTTTTACTTTTTTTAAAGTTTATTTTTTATTAAATACGTTTTAGTGTCATAATTTTAACCCCCTCCTTCATAACCCTTCTTTTTGGCTTTGACGTAGTCGGGCATAAAAAGTCCTTCCAAATGATACCTTACACGACATAATGAAAACATTTTCCAAAGGGGGGGAGCGGGGGACACGCATCCCTCCTCTTTTCCAGTAGTCAGTTCCCAACAACAAATATAAACAAAGCAATATTAGTAATTTGAGAATTTTGCTTTGATCCGATGAGGAGTTCCGTTCCATATCAATGAAATTCATGGTCTAATCATAACAAAATGTATATGGGACCAATCGGAAAGTATACCCTTTCGAAAAAAAAAGAATTTTTCAAATCGGTTCATAAATGACGGAGATATGAGGTAACAAACATAAAAAAACTCCTTTTTGAAGTCGGTTAAAAATATCGATGCACGTTACTGCGAAAGTTTACTATTTAGTATATTGAATCTTTGAGGTTAGGTTAGGTTAGTTAAAACAGTGACCAGTAACGCGCAAAGACGAGCGAGCGAAGCGAGCGTGCTGCGATAGCGGCCGCCGAACGCCAGATTTTCTTAATTGTTGGTGAATCAAGCTATTAAACTTTCGCGGTAACGTGCATTGTTAGTTTGTGCGTCGAAATTCCATAGTCTACTCGTTATATTATGTTATTTTAACATAAAGCACATGGGCGTTATTTGAAGCACCGTTAAGTCAAAGTGAACTTTCAAAATTGCAATATAAATGGTGACAGATTGCAAAGTTCCGCCATGTATCATCTTAACGACCCATTCCCCTCATCTGGTCTCTCAACTAGCTTATTACTTTCAAGGGATAAGAAACTGGTGTGTTGTGTTTTATTTTTTAACTCCTGGCGTAAAAGAGGGATGTTATAAGTTTGAACATTGTTCGTTTGTGACACCGTAGCTCCTAAACGGATGAATCGATTTCAGTGCGGGTTTTTTTATTTGAAAGCTTGGTTTAATGTATGTTGGATAGTGAGTACATGAAAAGAGCTTCCACAACTGACAATACTTAAGGCGCTTAAAGCAACGAAAGTGACGCCACTTTAGAAAAAAAAACAATGTTTCTGTTAATACACAACATTATGAAAGGGGAATGCCAAGATCCGGCCATTACAAAGTAGTATGAACTGACATGCCGTAATTTTGATAATTCGCGTTTATTTTTTGTAAGATTTATGTAATATAAATAAAGTCTGGAGAAGTACACCGTCGGATAGTCATTTTAAATAGTATTTCAATGTTTTGGTTAGTAAGTTTCAACGCTTTTTATCTACAACTACAAATAGAAATGTTGCACAGATTAAAAATAAAATTATATCGATACTAAAATTACATTTATAAATCGATTACAACTATGAAACAATAATGTAATTGTAAATAATTATCACAGTAATATCATGTTATTTATTTATTTTATTTACACAAGTATTTATTTTTTATTCACGTTTTCTTTTTTGAATAATGTGTTAAGTGAATTGTGCTCTTCCATTATTAGCTATAAATTATAGTACTAAGCTTTATTAGTAATAAGCTGTTACGAATAATCCTAGTAACCACTATAACACAACACGTTTGTCACTATTGTTGTGATTTATCTTAAACGGGCTACTTTTCTTATACGAAACAAAATAAATAACACCAAACACGTTCAAGTGTTAGTTATCATATTTAATTAATCTCTTTGATTTAGGTATATTAATTTAAAATTAATATTTTGTAATATTATGAAATAATTTACAAACATGCTATTATTACTATCAACTATTTATGTAGCGAAATAAGTGCCTATATTTCTTTTTTTATTTTATATTCCATTCGATGATATGCATAGGTACTTGATAATCGATTACGTTTAAAATCGAATATTGTTATGATTTTATTTTAATGGCGACAACACCTTTGTCACAATTAAAATAACTTCCACTTGTTTCTTACGATTAATTATGCGACAAAGTAAGTATCTGTATCGAAGTAAGAAACCATATTAAATGTAACTATTCCTTATCGTGAATACAATATTATGAATTCCGGTTGGGCAAGATTTTGGTAAATAAAATACTTTGTTTAGTCAAAGTATGATTTTTATATAATTTGGTATTAAGACATGCATGGTTTATCATCGTTGCCATGGCAACGTCAATAAACGCCAAATTCAAAATAATGTAATATTTATTTTGACTTGGTTTTGGTTTGGTTATTTAGGTATAATTCTGACCAAAAATGGTTTAATTTTGTTATTTACATAATTAAATGCTTTAATCAAACAATAATATTAAGATTTTTACAAAAATATTGAAGGTCTATCAATATGACAAGGATTAAAAAAATTAGTCATGAAAATGTAGACGGAGTATAAAGAAAGTGTTAGTTCGATTTTCGAATTACTTTTCTTTCCTAAGTTAAAAATCAACTATTAAGGTCAACTTTATCGACCTATAACTTTTCTTGGTGTACTTCCAGCGGAAATGTTGTTATTGTAATACATTCTACAATATTTGCCCTTTTTAATAAGATATGTTTCATTCTTGTTCTTTCTGGCCGAGTCGTAAAGGAAATCTTGGCATTCCCCTTTCATATGTGTAGCATTTTAGTCAACAGTTGTAGAAGTTTTAAAACACCAAATATCAACCCTAGAGCTTCTGGATTCAAAGTTAGAAGTCGATTATTACCAAAAACGGCTGTTTTAGCATTAATTACTATAACTTCTGTTTTGTTGAAAGCAGGAGTATTAATTTTTTTTTTTTTTTTAATAATACATTGCCCCACACTAAGATTTCTCTTGTATCGTGGGTGCGTTTACAGACACAAATCTCACAAACAAACGCCCAGACTCGGAACAACCATCTGTAGGCCATACAAATTTTTGTTCCGTGTGGGAATCGAACCCACGACCCGTAGCGCAGAAGCCAATCGCTTAGCCACTGCACCAAACGTGTCGTATATCCGATAAAAGTGTAATGTAATTAATGACAAAATCATTAAAAAAAAAACGTCGGCGGTTGAATATGTTAATTTTCCTTCGCAAGTCGAGTTGTCAACTCTTTGGAATGAGTTACGTTGCATTATATTTTTGACGACACGTTTGGTGCAGTTACTAAGCGATTGACTGCTGCGCTGCGTCCCGTGGATTCGACTCACGCACGGAACAAAAATTTGTATACGGCGTTTGTGTATGTGAGATTTGTGTCTGTAAACGCACCCACAATACAAGATAAATCTTAGAGTGGGGCAAGTTTTATTTTAAAAAAATAATATAAGTACCTGTATATATACAGGGTGTTAACGGATTCGTGTAATTCCTTCAAACCACGTGATCTACTGGTGACACAGATTAACCCTAAATGGGATTTTTTGAAAAACAACTAAAAAATAATATAAAAAAAAAACTTGATTTTTTTCTGAGTTAGTTTAGAGCCTTGAGTTATCTGACTGCAAAGAGCGATATCGCGTTAGTCGTGCCGGCCAGCCGTGTCACCGTGCTTTCATTAATTTATGCGTGGCATCGAAATGTTCACAAAAATAAAACATTTTTTTATGCAAAAAAAAAAAACTTATTTTTTTACTAAATCCTTATTAGGTGGTTTAGATACGATCGGTAACAAAGCCGCATGAAAAAATAATAGTTTATTTTTTTTAATTTTTAATCAATCTAAATCCCCTGTCTACATCAGTAGTAGATCATGCGGTTTTAAGGAATTACACGAATTCGTTTACACCCTGTATTTCATCAGGCGTTCTCAGGTCCAAACAACTTCTAACCTAGGAGGCCAACTACTGTTTTTTAGTGTTTAATCACCAATTCATTATTTCCATTCGATAATCATCCTTTTGCTTTTTAATTAGAAAAGAAATATCCAATTTAACCTGACGCTTATTTCAGTTCCTGTATTTCCGACCTATATTCCTACAAACATTAGCTAGGCCACTATCATTACCGTAGGCCGGGACTAGTTCATTGTAAGAGCTGTTTGCCTGGTCAACGCCAATGAACCAGATGCGCCCATCGCTCCTTTGATACCCCTCTCATTTACGTGAATGGCACGCTGCATGCAGGTCAGTCTGTAAAAGTAGACTGAGTCTAGCGAACGTGTAAAAATAGTCTTTGAAAAGTTCTTTTTAAACGCGGTGTCCCGAAATTCAACGTCAAGTCGAGAACAAAATGATAGGGCAGTTTATGACTGTTCCGAAAAAAACGAAAAACAAGTTTAATGGCTTTTGAAATGCAAAGTTATCATGAACAAAATTTTATCTGATATATCCAATAGTATGATTTAAAAAAAGTATTAAGTATTAATTAATCCATATTCAAGGTGTAACTTAAATAACGCACAACCTCTTAAGGGGTCACTGTACTCATCATTATGAACAACTTTTACTATGGGAACAAACCTGAAATCGCGAAAAAAAAACAGCTGTTTCCTACATTTATGTTCGCATAACTCGTCAAAATGTAGGGAACAGCAGAGATTTTCCGCGCATAACTTCCGAACGACTGCACCAAATTGGATAATTCTATTTTGTGCATTCGTTATCGTCTGGACAAGGTTTGTATAAAAGAAAATAAAAAAAAACACGAAATAAAATACATGGCGGTACGAAGTTCACCGGGTCATCTAGTAAAAATAAAAAAAAAGCATCATATTTTGTTTCCGGCGTGACGTTAAGTTTCAGCCTGTATACTTATTTTAAATCGGACATGTTATAATGTTGCCCGTGGGGACGAATTAAGAATACAATTCCCCTCCATCGCCGGGCAAAGGTGTCTTAAATGGCAATAGGCTCACCATCTTACATAGAACTTAATACAAGCCAAACGGGGGTGTACACCCGCGGACTCGAAATATTTATCACATTTCATATTCGATTCCTTGATACACTGTGCGCAATAAGGTTCAAGATGTCATATCTTTGCGAGCGACCGAGCGACCTTATGAAAAAGTAATGTGCAAGCAATGATAGACCTTAGGGTGGTAAACATTTCAAGTCAGCGACCGTACAGACTCCTGTAATAGGATAGAACCTCTACTCACCCTTTCGGTGATACCAGGCGTGACCATTGTAAGTATGTAATAATTATTTATTTACTTGTTTGTTGATAGGGAAACCAACTGCTATACAGATTAGCGAGATTTTACTCATAAAAAACGCATTTTAAAGTTTCGACCATTATCACTTACTTTACGTCTCCCTACAGTCTACATCAAAGTGTATGTTATGATATACAAGGTGTAACATAAATAACGCACAACCTCTTAAGGCGTCACTGTACTCATCATTACGAACAACTTTTAATATGGGACCAAAGATGAAATCGCAAAAAAAAAAACAGCTTTTCCCTACATTTTGACGAGTTGTGCGAACAAGAATGTAGGGAACAGCAGTTTTTTTCCGCGATTTCTGGTTTGGTCCCATTATAAAAGTTATTCATAGTGATGAGTAGGTTACGTATCATAATACCTAAGTTTGTTCCCACTATTTTCAAGATAACTACGGTCAAAAGACCTACCGTTTAAAACACCTAATGATCGTTTCACCTATTTTTGTAATAACTAATGGACGAAATCCATAATGGAGAATTCATCTACGGTTTATTCGACTACAATTAATTCACCTAACGTTGATTAAACTAACGGACGATTCACCTACTGTTGATTTATCTGTGTGTCTTGTGTTTGTCTTACTGGTGATTTTGTATATGTGACAACATTTCTGCGAGCAACTTGGAAGTAGCGCTCGCCGGCCGCTGCCGCGGCACCGCTCGCTTCGCTCGCTCGGCTCGCGCGCGGTTTGTCACAGTTCTAACCTAACCTATTTCACCCAGTTCAAAATGACGAATCATACAATCTGCCGCAGAAATGTTTTTACCATTGTCTAATTATCTAGTCGCAGGCAGATTGTATGATTCATCATTTTGAACTGAGTGAAATAGGTTAGGTTAGGTTAGAACTGTGACCAACCGCGCGCGAGCCGAGCGAGCGAAGCGAGCGGTGCCGCGGCAGCGGCCGGCGAGCGCTATTTCCAAGTTGCTCGCAGAAATGTTTTCACCATTGTCTAATTATCCGTTAAAAAGAAAGTTAACAAAACACAAAAATCTTTGAATCATAGTTTATTTAAATATAATTAGGTCATTAAGGGCCGAATTTTCAATCGTCAGATAACTTTTATCTCAGGAATAAATTTACGATTTGACATATTTTCTATACAAAAGCTGTCAAATCGTTAAACTTATTCCCCAGATAAAAGATATCTGACGATTGAAAAATCAGCTCTTAGTTGAACTTAAAACAGGAATTATTAAAGAAAAGTAAAGGTGTTTGTCAAAAGTTAAAAGCGCTCAGTATTAATAAACTGTAGGCGAGTCGTCCATTAGGTATTTCATACATAGTTGAAATATCCAATATCTTAAAAGATCATTAGATTAATCGTTCGTTAGTGCAATTAATTTTAGTTTAATCAAGATTAGGTAAGTTAAACAGTAGTTGAGTCGACCAATATGCATTATGAACATATGTGAATCAACCGTAGTTATCTTGAAAATAGTTATAATAAACTTAGGTATTATGATACGTAACCGATGAGTACAGTGCGGCGCCGATATGCCAGCGCTTGTCGGTGCTCTCTATACTGTGTGGCGAACCAGCACCGACAAGCTCCGAACTTCGCCGACAAGTTCCGACCTGCTCCGATCAGCGCTGGTAAGCCGTCATTTGTTGCTGTATTTACAAGGCGCATTTTTGTTCAAAAAATGCCAGCCCCTGCTTCTACCCGCTTCCTTTATGTAGCGGTTACCTGCACGGACCAGTACCGATAAGCACTGGTAGGTCGGCGCTGGTTACCTGCTTTCTAGTATACACCCTAATGAACTAAAAAACATAATCATCTATTTGCGCAGTCGGGTAAAAGTAGCTCATCGACAGATTTGCGTAGCTTAGTAGGGATAAACACGTAGATAGATAGGTAGAATATCAAACGCGCGACACTGCTGCTAACCACAAATCTGTTCAATATAATATATGTATTTGTGTAGATAGATAACAGATGAGATTCCCTACCATGAGTGAGGATTCGAGTTTCTTGTGAGTGTAGTGAGTTAAGATACAGTAATAGGGGATTTACACGGGTCGTTTTTCGCCGCACGGCGTAAATCGACCGTCTAAAAGACAATTCGACTAGGCCGCAAGCGACTAAAATCGCAAGCCCCAAAGTTGGGTGCCATCCGACTTTTGCCGTGCGGCGACAAGCCGCATGCGACGGGTGACTAAAATCGACCGTGTAAATGGTCAGTTGCAGGCGATCGCCCGCCGCATGAGGTGTGTTTTGCGCTGTGTTGTTTCGCTAGAAATGAACGAGTCGCATGCGATTTTTGTCAACCGGTGTAAATAGGGTGGCGATTTGATTTTTACAAGCGATGTGACAGGTGATGTGTGTAAATCCCCCCCCCCCCCCATAAGATTGAAGTCGCTAAATGAACTTTATTTTTTAATAACCCTTTCTTTTTTGTTTTTGAGTCGTTTTAGTGCCTCGAGTTAACTGACCGCGCAGCGCGAGCTACACGAAAATAGCTCGTGCTGTGGTGAAAAGATTAGCCAGTCAGCAAGGTTGGTAGCGGGGCTGACTGCCTAGGGTGCGCCGGATGTATCGTCACCTGTGGAGGCTCTTTTCATGCACCCCCAGTCCAAATTAAAGAGTACAAAAGAATGTCCTGCGTAGAGACTACGCGGGAAATTCTGCTAAGACGCCACGATGGTCTTCCAGCCTGTCTTCAATATACTTATATTACAACTTATTGCCTCTTGAATGTAAATAAAAAAGTACAGTTCAATTGTTACAGCCCTATGTAAATAAGAATCGACTGCAGGAAGTACAGTATTGCGACGTCTAGGGTTGGCAAAGTTAAGTTCATAAAAGTGAGCTAATATTTTTACTTGTTATAAAATAGTTGATATTTTACTGTTTTCTTCATTCTTTGACTTGGTGCTGTATGACCTTAGTCGCATCTGATGGTGAGCGAAGACCAGGTCTGAGATGGAACAAACGAATCCAAGTAACAGCAATAGAGGAATTTATTTATACCTCTCTGGCTCTCAAATACTTACACACAACACTAGCCAGGCGGCCCGTATAGATCCTACCACCAAGCATGCTGGGTTTTGTTGAATTGTACAACACGTGTCTACTCTCAGCGTGCCGTGAAGCAGTTTTATATTGTAGCCCGTAACAAGGGATAAAACTTAGCTACTCTCTAGTACTAGTCTACGACTCTAGTAAACTCAAACGTCCAATCAGCCTATAAGTGGTGACCGTACTTGCAAGATAACAATTTGCAAGCCTGAATACTGAGACTTAGAGTTTATTGTTAAATACCCGTCTCCGCATTCATCTCCGCTGCATTCTGCGAATAGGAAGTCACTCCTAATTTTTTTTGGAAAAAGGTTAGAATGAGAACAGCGTTTTCACGGGTACTGGTTCAATGAAGCTTATTTTACGGACAGTCAATAAGGGTGCTATTCCGACGGCGACTGCAAACTGCAACAGCAGACCGCACCGTAAGCGACACTACTGGTTCACAAACTGTTGTGGTCTGCGGTTGCAGTTTGCAGTCGTCGGCAGAATAGCACCTTAAGTTAGCAGTGTCAACGCAAGCCACAGAATCTAAATGGTCAGACATTTTTTTCATCCATACCAAATAAAAGTAAAACTATCAAAGTCCAGAAAAAAAATTGCCAGCCCTATCGTTGCGCAGAAATAAAGTGCTTGCGAATAGTCAATATTTAACTTACCTACTGTTGCATTCTTTAAAGCTAATACTTTATTTTTTGAAGCCTTAAAGAGTAGGTACTATTCGTAAAGCCGTATAGAAGCAAAAGTGGGGTAACATTAAAAATTTCGGGATTTTCGCCGAGTCTCCGAATTGGTTTCAAGAAATACGATTGTTGTTGTTCAGTAAGGTAAATTGTCGCCGAATGTGGGTATTGCGTTTTATTGTTAAGTTGTGTACAGTATTGGATTCAATTGAAGTTGGGTAAACCAATTGCGTGTTGTATTTTATAACGTGGACTTTAAGCAGTTGTTTTACCAGGTACATAAATGTTTACGAAACAACTTTAGCGTTACAATTGGTAACATTTTATATTGGTACTGTATGTAATGTACCATTATTATTCTCATTTATTCATTTGAAACATATTTATAAATTAGATTTTTAAATACATTTCTTAAAAAAAAACAATATACATTTAAGAATATTAAAAAATAGTAGCCCACCGGCATCGGGAACAGGTTCCAAGCTGCCGGCAGCTAGGGCTCTAGAGAAAGGAACCTCCTCACTATGCGTGCCGTGCCAAGGAGTACTGCTTTTTGTATCAAGCCTAACAAGAGCCTCAAAGTCAAAGACAAAGTTTTTTATTTAAAATAGACCAGATTACAGGTACATGGTACCAAAAGGTTGGTTGCATGGAGAAGAGCCGGCAAGAAACTCTAAGAATACTCTTTTCAAAATAGTACTTCAGGATAATTCCATTACAGTAGTGTGAGAAATAGAATGAGAATAATGCAGGATAATGTAAGAAATAAACTCACATAAGAGTAACAAATAGAAAAATATGCCTTCTAGGATTGCCATAGCAGTTAAGGGCTGACCAGTCCCGACAGACAGCACCCGTTCACGAGCACGACGTGCACATCCGCATCGCTCAGCTCAACCATATTGTAGGGAACCCAACGACCGGATATACAACGCCGCCATCAGCAGGACATCTAAGTGAGCATGACAGATTCATACCTCATGAGGCGTTGATCGAGGCTCTTGGCTATTATGCCATTCGCCGTGACGACTATCGGCACAATGACTGCTGAGTCCACATCCCATATGCCGACAACCTCGTGTGCTAAATCAAGATATTTTATTTGTTTGTCTTTTTCAGCTTTCACAAGGTTCTCGTGATCAACAATCATTATGCGGCGCTCTGCTCGATCTATTACCACTATATCAGGCTTATTGATAACAATAGTCCTGTCAGTGATAATAGATCGATCCCAGTACAGTGTGGCATGACCATTCTCGAGAAACTAGATCGTGCACATGTCTGTAGTACCTACAGTACTTCCGATTCCACAAGGTTATATTTTATTATTACTAATTATTATTTTTGTTAGTTAGACTCCCAAGAGGTGTCTAAGCTTCTATACAAGCTTAGTTTGAATATACAGGGTGGAAAAAATCAATGGGCCCTGAAGGGAAACCACTTTAAATCCTTAAGATAGATTATTTTTCTTAAAGGAAACATTCCTTTATTTTTAAAAAGAAACAAAATTGCATTCACAGATTTCTCGACAAGCTTACCTTAGCCGGGAATCGAACCAGCTAAAAATGAAAACAATAAACACTCGCTATTTTATTCTACTAATCGATGGGATTATTGTCAAACGGAACGTTCTATTTTTAAGAAATGTGCATAGAATTATTATTACCAATTAAATGATTTTCTTATCTAAGTCTTCAACGAGGTACTTAGAGATAAATTAACAAGCTTTTACTTCATAGAATGTCTTTGGATGTTTGAGTTTTAAGAAAATTATAACGTGTCAATTACCTACTTGTTAAAAGTGAACAGTTCTAGTCTAGGTAATGTTGATTAAAACCCTTGTGAACAACCTAAATATTAGATTTTATGGATATCTTGTACGACAGACGAATGTAAGACCTAATGTTTATTGGAGAAATTTTATCTCTAACATTGACTGTATCGACTAGTGAAATAAAATCGCGAGTGTTTATTTTTGGATTTTTTTAACTGGTTCGATTCCCGGTTTAGGTAAGCATGTCGAGAAATCTGTGAAAGCAGTTTTGTTTCTTTTTAAAAATAAAGGAATGTTTCCTTTAAGAAAAATAATCTATCTTAAGGATTTAAAGTGGTTTCCCTTCAGGGCCCATTGATTTTTTCCACCCTGTATACTAAACCTGATACTAGTTTGTTCAGAATCATTAAGAGAATCCATTGACATATTTCTTACAAGATAATTTTTTATTCTTAAATTTCAATTTTGTTTACAGTAGGTTTCTACCCTTAACAGTTGACGGGAATAGACACCTTGAGGCTTGAGACGGTCCGCTCATTTATTATCATATATTAGACAACCCCTGCACAGCACATTTCAGGCATTTCACACTTTACTAAGGAACATAACGCGACATAAACTAAGGTGTAACTTGGAGATTTATAAAAAAAAAACACATGTTCAGGCAGTTCTGATGAAAATCTTGTTGGGGTGTCTCGGTTTTCGTATAAACTAAAAATAGCGTTGTATAAAAGAATAAATTTAGAATTAAAGAAATTATTTTAAATGACTGTATTCGAATTTAGTTCGAATTGAATCGAAGCGTATTCGAGTTGTCAGTTCCATCATAAATGAGTTATTACCATTTAGTAGGGGCAAACAGTGAACGGAAGCGACAGATGTACTGAAGATTAAATTAAATTGACTTTAATTAACGTAATGCTTTGACTGGTAATACATATTTGAAATGTTGATGTAATTACTGAGATCTATGTTATTACTTCAAAGGTAGATATGTTGCCTCTCCCCCCCACTATAGAACGCAATACTGGGGTAAACATAATAGAAGAAGAAGAAGCCACTTTTTCGTAATAATATGCATAAGATCATAATCTGCCCATTAAGGTACAAGTCCGAGACGGGCTGCAAACTGCAGACTGCAACCACAGACCGCAAGTCGCCATCGGAATAGCGCTTTTAAGGTGTGCACTTTAAAGGTGCTATTCCGACAGCGACTGCAGAACTGCAACCGCAGACCGCAGCAGCAGATCGCACCGCGAGCGATACTACTTTTGCAGTTTGCGATCTGCAGCCCGTCTCGGACTTGTACACACGGCTACACATCAAGCTATACAAAACCAGTTTATCTTGGCGTCGCTTTGTATAATCTTTTCGCACAAGTAACGGTCAGCTTATACTGGTTTTGCATAGCTTGAAGTGTAGCCGTGTGTACCCTTAGGCGCATCACAGACCTAAACTATTGTTGTGCATCATAAAATTCCTATAGTATATGATGTATCTATGATGTAGGTAGCTGCACTGACATTTAACATTTAGGAATTGTATGACGCACAACATTAAGGGCCAAAACACACTTAGCTTGTACACAAAGAAATGCTTTAATCTATACTTACAGGAAATTATTCCGGTAATTTAGGAAATATTTCAAAATTTAAGGCTAATACCAAAACTAGATCGTCTAGTCGCTAAAATAACATAGATATTTTTTGGAAAAATAACCGCCGTTTATCGAGAATTTTGATTTTACCTGCTTTTGAATTTTTGTTCATGACATATTCAAGACGCTTAAAATCTTCTGCATTTTATTTTCGACCTAAATTTGTTAGTCAATAAAAACAATGGATAATATTTATTTCTTATACCTATTTACAAAGTCTGCAAAATTTTAAATTTTAGTCAGTCTAACTGGCTCAAAACGAAACAACAAGTTACTTACTAAAAAAAACTACGGTATAAACTCTTAAGGATTTTTTATTTAATTAATTTTCTGGATTATATAAATGCTAAACTAAAACATTAAAACAATTCCATCGTGCCTAAAGTATGCCATTAGGGATGTTTTTTAAAAAAAGTGAATTACTGCGCTTTTGCACCATAACCGCAAACGCGCAGCCAGACTCTCGATTTCAGGTTCACCAACATTGATTAGTACGCGCTATCATAATTTCAAAGTGCCTAAAGTACCTTCCCCAAATTCGTCATCAGCTCTCCAGCTATAAGGCTCATAGGAGATGAAAACTACTAATGTTGTGCATCATAAACATTCTCCAACACTATTTTTAGTATACACAAAAACCGAGACACCCCGACAAGATTTTAATCAGAATTACCGGAGTATGTATTTTTTTTAATAAATCTCTTAAGTTACACCTTGGTTTATGTTGCGTTAAGTTCCCCAGTAGAGTGTGAAATGTGTGAGATGTGCTATGCAGGAGTTGTCTAATACACGGAAACTGACCGAGCGGGCCGTCTCAAGCTTTAAGGTGTCTATTCCCGTCCACTGTTATGCATAGAAACCTATTGAAATAAAATCAAAATTAAAAAAAATATACAAGATTTAATGTGGTATAAAAACTATGCCAATCGATTCTCCTAGTGATTCTGAACAAACTAGGTAGTTTCAGGTTTAGAGTTTAATAAAACTAAACTTGTATATTAAATGATGCATCTATGATGTACCTACCGGCCTGACATTTGACATTTAAAATGGGGTAGTAAGACGCACAACATTAAGGGCCAAAACACACTTAGCGTTTACACTTAGAAATATTTGAACCTAAAAAAAAAAACTCGAATCTCTCGGATATATTCGAACAGTTCAGCAACACTGTTGCTGAGAAACTCGAATAGTAAAATCGAGCGAATATTACATGCCCTAACAGTGTAATACATAAATACATATACATATATACAGTAATACATAAGCGATTTAACCAAATGTATTAATATTTACGTATGGTTACATCATATACGACAGCAAGTTTTGGTATAGAGTGTAGTCATCATCATCATCTGCCTAGCCTTTTCCCAACTATGTTGGGGTCGGCTTCCAGTCGAACCGGATGCAGCTGAATATCAGTATTTTACATGGAGCGACTGCCTATCAGACCTCCACAACCCAGTAACTGGGTAATACGATACTCTTGGTAAGACTGGTTGTCAGACTTTCTGGCTTCTGACCAACAGTAACGACTGTCAAAGATCTACAAATGACAGCCGGGACCAACGGCTTTACGTGCTTTCCGAGGCACGGAGGAAACTCGCTATGGTAAATGGTCACCCATCCACAGACCAACCTCGGCAGGCGTGGCTTAACCCGGAAGATCGGTCTATGCGGCTGTAATTATTTAGCCACGAGCTCTTCAGATAGATAGAGTGTAGTCATACACGTGAATATTAATAGGTATACCACCATACACCGTATGTACGAGGAGATGTCAATAAGTTCGCGGAATGAAAGGGCAGGGGGGTGAAATTAAGCATGAAATATTTTTTTCCTTTTCGATGTATTCTTTATTAAACCTAAAACACTTTTCAATCCTTTCAAATTATTTATTAATACCTTCGAAAAAACATGTTTTTCATCCCCCCATCTCGGAAAGAGTATTTTTGCTCTTCGTTATCTGAGTGCAAAAGCCGTTTTTATCCGCTAGAGGATAAAGTAAATTGAATTTAGAACATCGTGTGCACCAAGTTTGTGAATTCAAAACTTCATTATACCTATTTACTTCTACCTCCATGGTGCCGAATTTATCATACAACCTTTTTTAATTTGTTAAAACTCAGACTCGGAACCTTCTTGGTGAATTACTTTTTTTTAATTTGCTTTACGCGCGCCTATTTCTTTTCACGTCATTGTTAAAATCTTAGGTTAAAAACAAGAAACTTAAAAAACAAGTGAAAAACCTAAAATGAGTGATTCTAGCGACGAGGAAGTTTTTTTTTTACATTAAGTCATTTCCTCGCTCAGGTGGGATGAAATGTTACGTGTTGCACTCGAGTGCAAAGATTTTTCACTTCGTGCTCTTTTGATTCCTCGCTAACGCTCAGGATTCTAATTGTTGAATCACTCGCTGCGCTCGTGATTCAATTTTAGAATCTTTCGCTTGCTCGCTCATCAAAATTGAACACGCGGTTAAAAAGCAACTTTGCACTCTTGTATAACAAATAACTATTGTCAAGGCCCTAAAAAAAAAGGTCTTTTTCATTTTTGGGAACAAATAATAGTCTGAATGGCCCAAATCTGGACTATAGGGAGGGTGGTTTACAGTTTCGAAACCGCACTTGTGTAAGCCACCCATCGCAACATAACTCTTGTGAACGGGCGCGTTGTCGTGCAAAAGGAGCACACCTCGAAACCATTTTCCCCTTTTTTTTTCTTTAATTGCATCATATAATTTTAGTAGTAGCATAGCGTAGTATTGTCCTGTGATACTGACACATTTATCTTCATAATCGGATAATAAAATCTCCTCTGAATCCCAAAAAAACTGTGCCATAATCTTTCCGGCCGATTGTGACAGCTTAAACTTCCTAACACCCTCGTACATACCTACATACGTGAATATTAACAGGTTCAATGTCCAGATAGAAGACACAATAGTTAAACAATGCCGATGTTCAAGTGATTTACGGGACGGGAAAAGGGTTATACCTGAATTTGTTTAAATCGCTTATAGGTCGCAGTTCGCATCGCGTCTAAGGGCCAAAACACACTTAGCGTATCTTGCGCAGTACACTGCGCAAGATATGCGACGCGAAATAAGCTCAAGCGTGGCTGTAATTGCTGAAAATACGCTGAATATAGTTAACTTAATATCGATCAAACGCAAGATGCGCATGAAACTTCTAGGCCCTATTTCACTCAGCGTAATGACGTATAATACGCGCGGTGACGTCGTTTTTTTTTGTGTGCAGTGCGATGCATACGCATAACGCGACATGAGCCGCGCAAGATACGCTCAATGTGTCTACAGCCTAATTGTATTCTACAAAGTTTCAAAAGTGTTTTATGAATGTGACTTGTTTTTTATTAATATTATTTTGTAAACAAAATAACAATAGACAACACTAAATACTAGTATTATTAAAAAAATGAAATAATCATTACATGTAGGACTGATAATGAATTCAAAGTTCAAAAAAGTCATCAACTTTGCTTTTTTTTTAACCTAAGCGAGCTACTTATACTACACTAACATCATGATTACTTAGCAGCAACAGCAGTAAGGGCGACCCCTAGTGGTACTTGGACCTCGGATTAGGGCGTTGCTGGCAGGGGATTGGGGGGAAGACAGCTTGATGAGGGCTGAATTATCGGTGTGACTGCGGAGTTTGAAGAGACGACCGGCTCTACGAACCAAATTATGCTGTTGACTGATATTTACCTAATATTAAGTTTGGATTCTTTGCGTCTTTCTGTTTGTAATTTTCTTTAGTTCCAATCTTTCTTCTCTTTTGCTCCTTCTGATATCTTAATTTTGTTCTCTTCTCTGTCCTTTTCTAATTACTATTAGTCACCAAAACTAATACTCCACTTCAGCGTTAGGCGTAAAATGTCAAATAAATCTTGGAACAATATTAACCCTTCTCATGCTGACACCTTATTTCCGTGTGTTTATAGCTGACAAAGTATCAAGTAGGGTCTAAAGGGCTCGCTTTACGATCGGTGCGAGACGAAATACCTCGGCATTTATAGGGTTAAAGATTCTATTAAATTAATGGCTACATAATGTGATGGTGTCCTATTGTGTACTTATTAAAGGACATTGTTTCGAAATTTAAAAAAAGTAACTATCAGGGTGATTTGGGAATTTAATTTAGACTTTTTATTTGACGAGTCTGCAAAAGGGAAATATAAAACAGGGTCTCCCTTGTTTCATCGATTTTTTTTTACAAATTATCACTTCCCAAACAAGTTTCCGCATAATTTCATTTGCCAAATTACTACTTAGCAAATAGACTCTTCACGAATAATTTCGCAAGTGAACGTTTAAACCAGGCATGGGCAACCTTTGGAAGTTGCGTGCCAAACTTTACTATATGAATGAAGTCGCGGGCCAAAGAAGGAAAAAAAAAAATTTTTTAGGTTATTAATGAAGTTAATTTATGTGTAACAGTTAATGTGATATTTGTGTTTGAACTTCAGAAACAAGTTTATCAATATCTCTGGACGAATTCCAGTTGTAAATTTCGAAATTTCAAAATGTCGCGGGCCAGTTCAAATGCCGAGGCGGGCCGTACGTTGCCCATACGTGGTTTAAACAATAACTTGCTTACCATCTACTACTTTTACCAATTTTAATGTAGTCAAATATTTTTGTTGGTATATCATATTTTACGCAAAATTAAATAAGCCAAACATTTAGTATCGTCTTAACTATTCTGGTAGTCGTTTCTGGTTTTACATTCAAAAATATGTTTCTGACACTCGCCGGCTTCTTCTGCCGCGGCACGCTCGCTTCGCTCGCTCGCTCGGCTCGTGCGTTGTGTGGTCACAGTTCCACTCTTTTTTTTTTCGTGGGGAAATCCAAACGTGTTACAGTCATTTGACTAAATGTTTATTGTCTAAAGATTGTTTGCTGTAATATATCATTTGATTAAAGACCTTAATGATTCTGTTATCCTTGGTAATATTCTGATAAAAATTTGACCAAATGAAAATGTGCGTACTAAAATCATTCCAAATATTACATTGGTATAAAAAAGGTTGCTAAAATTCGTTTGGGTAATGAAATTTTGATAAAATAATTTTGGCAAAACGGGAGGAGGCTTCCGTATTTATTTTCTTGTTTAAATAACCAAGATACCCGAAAAATGCAGACAGAAAAATCTTTGATATTTTAACATTAACCAACACGCAAGCCGTAGGAACTCACTTTGAAATTAAATATCATGAAAAGCCGACACAATGCCTAGAAACGTCACTATAAATATCTTATAATAGGCTCTCACAAACGTGAGATGGCTACCAAGTTGGGTGCCTAGTTAAGATTGTATAATAAACAGTATATATAGTCTATAAGGCTTTATAATACTTTGTAAACTGTACAGGGTGTAAAAGACATGATCTACCTATTAGTGGTATAGAATAACCCGGCACGGGATAAAGGTTAATAAAAATAAAAAGAAGCTTTTTTTTCTTACCTCAGGGGTGACTGTGTCCAAACCTTTTTTTATTGAAATATAATAATGTTTCAATAAAAAAAAAAAAATACAAAATAATAATGTTTGCGATAAATGTAATTAATCTAAAAATAAATTAATAAAGTATTAGTCGTCATAGATCAATGCACCGACGTTATGAAAGCTATTGTCTTTTGATGGAGCTCGCTTGCTGTGCCGATCAACCGAAGAAGTCTGACCTCTAATATCTGACTAGCTTGTCTTTGTTATTTTTCTGTCTTGTGTAAATTAATATATTGTGACCTAGCTCGTGTTGCTAACCATTAACCCAAATATAAGTACTCTCAGTGGTAGAGAAACTATGTTGGTTTTATTTTTAAATTTACCATGCCCACAATATATCTGACACAAAGATATTAACTGTAACTGTAAACATATATTTACCCCTACACATTCCTATTAGCTCTCTATGACACCATGCAGACATGTTATTGAAATTACTTGCGTAGTAATTTTTTATATGCAAGACATGCCCAGACAAGTGATGGCAAAACCGTGGCCACTCAACATACGCTCTATTAAAAATACGAATATAATTAGTTACCTTTACCCTTATCTCTTTGGTTGACTGTACAGACGCCAGCACATCAAGCTACCCGAAACTGTCAAATTTTCCCAATCAAACTTGAACCTAATGCTTTTGCGATACAGATGAAAATCTATTAAAGATATTTGACTGATTGTAGTAGCTTTATGGCGTCTGTACATACAGAGTGTCTTTTTTACTATGCAGACATCTTCGATTGCATATCATTTTTGGAGACCTTCCGTAGAATAATTTCACCAGTACAATTAACATCAAAGTATAAACATTGGCAGTGTCGTGTCGCGTCGCTCTGTTGCAGAGCAGTTCCGCCTAGTAAGAAAGAAAGAGAGAAAGAAAGTTTTTTTTATTTGGACACTTTGTTCTTAGTAAATAATAAATAAATATTTCGAATATTTTTTACACAGCACCATCTAGTCCCAAACTAAGCAGACAATGGATATAATACTTATATACTTTTTTTTTGTAAATACATGCTTATAATACATAAGAAACATCTAGACCAACGCAAACACTTATGTTCATCACATAAATATTTGTGTCCTGTGGGAATCGAACTCACGGCCTCGTGATCAGCAGTCCGACACTCGAACCACTAGACCACAGACGCCATCAAAGTAGTTTTAAAAGTTTTTATTAACAATCTGCCTCAGTTAAAAAATCAATCTATTCCCTCACAACGATTAATATCCCACCTTTTCTACGTAATTTAAAATACCACTTAATTAACTTGGGAGGCGCTCTACAGTTTCAAATTCGCATCTTAACTTCTATAAAGCACTCCAACTATTTCAATCTTAGTTGTTACCTACGCAGGGATTACTTATGTAAATAGAGGGATAAGTTCACCTAACATTTGCGTGTGTAATTATATTTGGGTGGTATATCTTTGTCGGTTTGTTTGTCTAAGTAAGGGTAACTTAGTTAGGTGTTGTAAGCGATTAAGGTGAATCAGGTGGAAATACGGTAGCATTATTTTGTATTAGTATAATTAGGGATGAAACTTTCTTCATCATTATCAGTTTACATGTACTCACGCCTTTTTCCCATGGGGGTAGGCAGGAACTGTAGGAAGCCACATGCTACGATTCTTACATACTCCTTTCGCTTCGTCCACGGTTATACATCTTGTCATAAACGCACGCCGGTTGAAAGTACTATGCACCTGTCTATTTTGAAGAACATCATCAATAACATCAATGTAGGTATGTCCTTCTAGGGCGTTCTCTACTGGTGTTTCCACTGACATCGACCTTATAAATTCCTTTTTTTAATCACCGTTCACTCATTATTTCAACATGACCAAACCACGTAAGCATACTCCTATTCAATGTTTGTCACTACATTCTCTTTAAAACCGCAACTTTGTCTTATCACATCATTCTTCCATTGAAACCTTAATAGGTGGTTTAGATTGATAACTTACCCGAAAAAAAAACCTATGTTTTTTTTATTTTTAATCATGCTAAACACGTGACACGTACTTGTACACCAGGACTGCCCGTTATCTCTTTCCATTCTTTTAGTCCATCCTAAGGTTGTCTGGAAGAGATCGTTTTGTGCGATAAGATCGCCCATTGTACATAATTATTGTGTAAATGTTTGTATTTAACTTTTTTGTTGTAGACTGCCTCGTTGATCTAGTGGTCGGGTTCGATCCCCAGGTCGGGCAAAGTGTTATTGGGTTTTTCCGTGTGGAATTTCTCAGTAGCAGCCCGGAGTCTGGATTTGTGCCCAGTCGATGGCAATAGGCTCGCCCCCTATTACATGGGACGTAAACATAAACGGCGAAATGTGGGTGTAGTATACACCTCTGCCAACCCTTCGGGGAATACAGGCATGAGTAGTTTATTAACTTTTTTGTTATCGTTGTATTTTGTACATCATAATCTGATGATTCAGCCTAAAGACGTCCTGACGACTGCTGGACATAGGCCACCCCAAGCCATGTTAAGAGGGTTTGCCATAATCGGCACGCTTGGCAGGCGGGTTGGCGATCGCAGTATGGTAGTTAAAGTACTCAGAGAACGCTGCTGTCCGTCTTCTAGTGAATCCCTTAGTCGCCTTTGACGACACCCACGAGAAGAGATGGGGTAGTGCTAGTCCGTCTCGACACGGATACGTATTGCGTACAATAAAGAGTAAATAAATAAGCTCTTTTAATCTATCTCCGTATCCCGTATACCCTCAATGGTAATATGATAAAGGCATTGTGATACCAGGAACATCCGCCAAAGCCCTGCAAATGCAGTCGTCGGATTACAGATAAACCCAATTCCACTGTTCCGCTACTAGAACAATGAGACCTTAAGTAAAGTCAAGATATACCTTTCTTTATACCTCTAGTTGTCGGCCTACTTTCGTAGGGGCTATGCAAATTCTACTGGGGCTCTACGGCGTAACAAATACCTAGAATAGTTTTGTAAACACAAGTTTCGTAAATGCCTGCACGATTCACCGGTTTGTACAGAGATTCTCAAAGTGTTTGTGTAAAAATGTGCTTTAGTCAACTATTTTATCAAGGAGCGTCGACTTTATCGGGTAAGTTCAAGCGGCGTTGAACATTGTGTATTCAACCCTGCTATTTTATTAACAATCTTTGTCGTTACTGGGTAGGTGAATGGGGCTTGAATATTCTATATTTTTATTAACAATCTTTGTGGTTATATGGTGGATGAAATAGAGGGCTTGAATATTCTATATTACAGTACGTTAACTAACTAAAGGCGTTCCCGTTAACTAGCAATATCATAGCGTCCGAACAAACAAACAAAAAAAAAAAACACAAAAAAATTACCCATAAAAGCAACGCTTCCTGTACAGTCAGAAGTAATAATATCTGCCTATCGACGGATTAAAAATCTGGAGCTGGAGGCTTATTTAATTTACAAATATATTGATGAGTATAGCACTTGAAAAGATGCAATTCAAGATTTGTAAGGTACATAATAGGTACAAAATCTTAGTAATATAAAATGCATTATGTTTTGAAAATAAACTTTAAGGGCCCGCTAGACAGACGCTACATTAAAACGTCATTATATCAAAAACTGTTTATGCAAAAATATTTTTTAATAAATATTAATAAGGTACAAAACAAGGTCTTAATGATAAGCTATCACCTGTCGAAAAATCTGATTGGGGCTTGCCAGGTAGAAATACACGGCACAGAGGGGTCTCGATGTGTAACGAATGGTCACCCATCCACGGATTGACCGCGGCAAGCGGAGCTTAACCTTGCAAATCATTTGATCCGAGCCCTTTGTGAATTTCTTACAGAATCTCTCAACTGGTTTCCTGGTACCTTCTCCAACTAAATTAATTATTATTAATATCCTTGTGCTAGCGAGTTCACGTTAATAGTGCAACGGACTTGGTTCAGACCCATGACCTCTCTATAGCCAGACTGACCCCTCCGTTGTTGAATTAACGTAAAATGTATACTAATTCCGTGTTTTTATGACCGCGATTGTGTTTAGCATCGTTGCGAGTCACGAACTGCTAGAAATAGAATTAGCACAATAAATGTCTAATAAAATAATTAATAGTGTGTTTTTATTTTTAATTTACGATATTTTCCGTTTTTTGTAATTTTGCCACACACGCAAACTCGCCACGTCAACCAAATAATTAAAGAAAAAGAAGAAAAAAACTAAACCACTGGCAGATGTCTTGGCTGGAGACACTTCAGGTCTCGCCAATAATTGCCCGGGTGCGTAGAAGGGGTCCGCAAGGACCAAGGACTGACAACAGCAGAAAAAGAGAAAAAAAAACCTGCGGATGTCGATCTCAGAGCCAATCCATTGACTAGGGTTTTTTTAGTATTTTTGATCAATACATAATACCTATCTAGAAAATCAAAATATCTAGCTGTTTTTATGGCTGAAAACTCCTTTATAGCACTTAATCTTTTTTAGATAAAGATGGCACATTCATTCATGCGCGGTAATACAAATACTAGAATTCCACTTTAAAAAAAGCTTAAAATAACTAACAACTATTGTTTTAAAACTTTCCCCAAATGTCAAGGTTTAAGAGAAATAGCTGTTCAAAGATTTCATAAAAGATACGCTAAAATCTATCTATCCTCAGCTATGATCAGCTGTGTTTACTGTGCTGTGTTGGGATCACGGATTGAAAGGTCGATTTTCTGAATTGTAACTAAAGCCGAGGTGAAGAAGTTTTGAAAAATAAAAATTTATTTTGCATGGAAATAAAAGTTATTGATTTTGAAATTTTAACACTTGCTTTGAAACAGTTATCAGTGATAAGATAGAAACCCACGGATTATTAGCCCCCTTTTCAATTAACCTTGTATGGTTTTCTTTGAGAAACACAGTCTATAAATTCGGTAAAAAAATATGGCAAGTTTGGGTTGCGTGTTGCAATTATTTCACTTCACGTTTCCCCTCAATCTTGTAGGAACTAGGAACACTGAGTTTTGTTTCACTCGCACTAATTCGATAACAGTTACAACAGTAGATAAGTTATACCACGTGGTTTCCGTACACGAGAAAGGATTGCGCCGTATGGGGGACGGGATAAAATTGCAACTATGAATATCAAACCATCTACGTGAGGTTGAAATCAAGTCGAAGAAATGATGAGGTTGTTGCCTTAGAATATGGGTGCAAATTGAACTAATACATTTTATTTATTTCAAAGTACGGAACCCTAAAAATAAAAGCTGTGTTTACAGCTGTGCTGTGTATCAATTTACCTGTCTTCTGAATAATAGAGAGCACCTCGAAACCTACACCTCGCCCCGCAACGATGACGTGTAAAGATTATGCAATGCCTGCAATGCATAATTAAAGAACTTATATTTCTGGTACATTGTTAATTTATTTAGCGTGAGGTCCTCGGTTTGATCCTCAGGCAAACTGTTATTGGGTTTTTCCGGGTGGAATTTTTCAGTAGCAGCCCGGAATCTGTATTTTGATGCCTCCCACGTAAGTTGTTGTAAGCCACAAATTGCATTTTTGTAATTTTCACGTAAAAGTGTCTAATTTTATGTATTATCACAGTCTACCTATATCTTACTCCTTACAGTCGGTCAACGTAGAACATTGTCGCAGAGCAATCGTGCGGGGGGTTGCGGGGTGAAGGGGCGGAGGTTATGTCCCGAGTAGCCATACTGCGTACTCGGGACATAAATTCCAGGGCTCGCACTTTTTGATTTCGAATATCATTGATATCGTTCATAGAAATTATATTAATTTATTAATAGTATGTATGTTGTATGAACCTTATACGAGAATTTTATTATAAAGTCTGTTTACTAATCCAAGATGGCGGCACACATACATTTTCAAATGATTGTTCGTGGGAAGTCATTTCCATGGTTTTCGGGGTCACTGATGCCGAAAATAACGTCAAAATCCAAATCCAAGATGGCGGCCATGAAAATTTTCATCTAATCATCATGGGTGTTAATTTCATGGTTTTCGCGGTCACTAATGCCGCAAATAACGTCAAAATCCAAATCCAAGATGGCAGCCATGAAAATTAGTAAATTAGTCGTCATGGGTGTCAAATCCATGGTTTTCTGGGGTGCAGATGCCGAAAATGAGGTCAAAATCGAAATCCAAGATGGCGGCAATAAAAATGTCAAATTAGTCGTCATGGGTGTCATTTCCATGGTTTTCGGGGGTACTGATGCCGAAAATGAGGTCAAAATCGAAATCCAAGATGGCGGCAATAAAAATGTCAAATTAGTCGTCATGAGTGTCATTTCCATGGTTTTCGGGGGTACTGATGCCGAAAATGAGGTCAAAATCCATTACCAAGATGGCGGCTTTTAAAATTTAAATTTAACCATCATGGGTGTCATTTCCATGGTTTTCGGAGACGCTGATGACGAAAATGAGGTCAAAATCTATATTCAAGATGGCGGCCATGAAAATTTTCAAATTGGCCGTGATGGGTGTCAAATTCATGATTTTCGGGAACGCTGATTACAAAAACCAGTTCCATTCTCAAAAACTAAGATAGGGACCACGTTTTACCTGGCAATTTACATTTAACTGGTAAATAATTTTTTTGACCGCCCTATATGATCGAGGAATACTTAGGCTTTATTTCCAGCATCAGCACCAACGAAAACCGTAGAAGTAATAACCATGAATAATAAGTAATTTTCTATGGCTCCTTCTTCGATTTGGGAATAATTTATGACTCTTACCTACCCCCCAAGCGTTAGCCACTGCAACTGTAACCTCTACAAAATTTGTAGTTTTAAATATTGTTAGAATATTCCAGGATACGATGGCGAAATTGCTGCTACATACCTTTGCATTATTTTGTCAATCGTCAAAAGTACGCATGCGTGGTTTTCTTTTTGTGTGTCACTGTTTCTATAAAACGTTAATTAATTTGGACGTTTGTTTGACAAAGTTTGTGTAATTTGTTGATTGTAATGTGTGTAAGGAGTGTAATGACAACCCTATGACAAGTGTTACCAATTTTGACATTTCATAAGACCTGTCAAATGTATGGGCGTTGACCCACTGTATGTAGTAAGTAGGTACACTGTGGTATTATTATCTGTTCCAAAGGTAATGGCCCATTTAGTGTGAAAAATATACCTACGGCGTACAGAAATGAAACATGGCGAGAATCAAAGACAAATGATTATACTTTTCAATGGTAAGTGGCGCATTACTGTGGCTGATGGGGATCATGAAATAATAATAATAAAAAAATGTAATCTTAGGTAGATTAAAAGTATGAAAACTTCCGATCGGTTACACGCTACACAGCTATTAAGTCGTTCCATGTCAACAAAATCCAAATCGAGAACCAAACAATCACTCAAGTAAACACGCCAAAATAATTAATTGTATCGGAATAATATAGAAATTCGGAAAAAGCACAGATCACAACGACGAATGACGAAGGACTGCGAAGGGCGAGGTTAGGAAGGCGCTGCCGATGTTTTTCTACCCGCTGTGGGCCAGGCAAGGCATTGTATTATTGCGCGAGCGCAACAAAGCTGGTTATCAACTCGGGTGAGACAGCAATATACGTGTCATTACCTGACCGAACGAGTTTGCTTTATGATTGTGATGATGATATTTTTATTTAACAAAACAATGGCAAAGTAAGTCTGTTTGTTTCATTTTCAAGTCTAAACCACTGAACCGATTTTGATTAAATTGCCATGTAGAGATATACCTATTGGATTTGGAGACGGACATAGTCTACTTTTTATCCCAGTGACATGTTTCCATGGGATAAAATAATTTACAGACGGGCGAAACCGCTGTGGTGCAGCTAATTATTATCCAATTTTTATTGGTCTACTGCAAGATCTCTCCATTGAATTAATTTTTTCTTTTTACATATAATGAAAAGTGGGTTATGCCTGCATTATTTACCACCATTTTCGTTTTTGTACAAAAACATTTTTGAATCGGGTCGGATTATGGGCCATGACCTTTAAAGATAGCAAAAATATATATAGTTTCTCGGCTCCAGACAATTAGGAAAACAACAAAAAATAAAATGCGAAATCGGTCCAGCGGCTCACGCGTGATTCCGTGACCAAGGGAAATACACATAATTGACAGTGTGCTTAACTCGTATTTGAACAAGCATGTCAAACTGCAGGATGCTCAGTTCGGGTTTCGGCCCGGGCTGTCAACCGAGACTGCTATTCTCAGTCTGAAGCACACTGTTAAATATTATGTGGACCGACGCACCCCCGTGTATGCTTGCTTTCTGGACCTCTCGAAAGCCTTCGACTTGGTCTCTTATGACACGTTATGGCACAAGCTGAAGGAGACGGGGTTACCGCCAGAGTTAGCATCGCTTTTTAGGTGTTGGTACCTCAACCAAGAAAATTATGTGAAATGGGCGGGTGAATTGTCGAGCGCATACAGTCTGGAATGCGGTGTGGGTGTGAGGCAGGGCGGGTTGAGCTCACCCTTACTTTTTAGTCTGTATGTAGATGCGCTAATCGAGGAATTAAGTGAGTTGCCTGTGGGATGCTACGTAGACGGTGTTTGTGTGAACAACCTGAGTTACGCCGATGACATGGTGCTGCTGGCTCCCTCGATTGGCGCATTACGTAAACTGATGGCCGTATGTGAGTCGTATGCAACATCTCATGGTCTAGCATATAATGTAACAAAAACTGAGTGCATGGTCTTCAAGGCGGGTTCAAAGTGTCCCACTTTTATTCCACCTGTGGTACTCAATGGTGTTCCGCTTAAGAGAGTGCATCAATTTAAATATCTTGGCCATTTGGTAACCGACGACCTGGGAGATGATGCAGATATGGAGCGGGAACGCAGAGCATTGTCAGTCCGGGCGAACATGCTGGCCCGCAGATTCGCTCGATGTACAGATGCAGTAAAAATTACTTTATTCAAAGCGTACTGTACATCTCTGTACTCAGCGAGTCTGTGGTTCAGATATACCCAAAGGGCTTACAATGCTTTGCGGATCCAGTTTAACAATGCGTTCAGGGCGTTGTTGCGGCTGCCACGCTTCTGCAGTGCGTCGACTATGTTCGCGCAATCGCGCACAGACGGCTTTGATGCCACCTGGCGCAAAAAGACAGCCTCACTGCTCAGCAGAGTGCGTGGAAGCAGCAACGGCATCCTGAACATGATAGCCTGTAAGTTCGACAGTCCACTGGTGTGGAATCTCACCCAGAGGACTATGTCACTCTTAGTTATTAAGTACTAATCTATGTTAAGTTTACTAACAAATAATGGATCTAAAGTTATCTGAAATAAATAAATTATTATTATTATAAATAGGGATTCATTTTTATATACATGTCGCAGAATCAACGCAGAAGCACAACCCTCCATCCGAACCCCCTAGTTGCCGCAGCGGCCGACTACAGTCCCTCTCTCATAAGTAAAGTTCGCCGTCCCAGGCACACACTTTTAGAACCCGATGACGAAATTACCCTCCTCCAGGAGGCGAGTAAATCGACCAGCACATTACACAACAAACGCCGCCGTCCGGCATACCGTCCTCGCCGACGAGGCCCGTCGCGACGTCCCACCGCCGCCGGTCACGATCCACCGAGCTCTCCCGTCGTAGAGCCGGTCGCCTCTTCAGACTCCGCAGTCACACCGATAATTCAGCCCTCATCAAGCTATCTCCCCCCCCTATGTCCACGCCAGCAACGCCCTAAGCCGAGGTCCGAGTCCCACTAGGGGTCGCCCTTAGAGCTGTTGTTGCAGGTAGTCATGATGTTAGTGTAGTACAAGTAGTTAGCTTAGGTTAAGTATTTTACTTCCCCCCCATTGGCTGGAGACCCTTCAGGTCACGCCAATAACTGCCCGGTTACGTAGAAACCGTCCCCTAGGACGACCTACAGCAGTCAAATAGAAAAAAAAAAAAAAAAAGCAGAAGCACAACTATTAGAATGACTATTGATTATTGTTAATGTAGTAGGACGCCATCTATTGTCGGAAACGTCAAGCAGTGTGCTTGGGTGAGGTCGGTGCGGGGCGTGGCATGTCTTGTTTGACGGTTGTCAGTAAGCTGTCAGCTGTCATTCTTTTTGACATTGGATGCATTTGATTTGAGTGAAGTCACTTTGGAGTGAGACACGAGAGCGAGAGGTCGTTTTGCCAGCCTGCACCGAACTTACCGCGTTTCCGTACTTTAATCTATTTCCATCGGTTTGATCATTTGAGATTTTATTATTTTGTTATCGAGAGTGAATAAATAGAGGACTATAATCAGTGTTGTGACTATTATTTCCTGCCTACACCAAGTCGAACTTGGACTCTGATGACGAGGTACCCCCAATGAGTGAACTACCCTCGTTATACATTTATAGATTATAGATGTATGTATGTGTCACTCTGTAATTAAAACATTAGAAACTCGGATATCTTTTATCTTACGAATAAGTTAAATGTTTAGGCTGCTTTTCCACCTACGGATTTGTGTCAAATCCGCTAATATTATCGCTTGATTTTCAAACATTTCTCAAGGTTAGTTAAAGCGATCCTATTCGCTGGTTTGAAACATATCTGTAGCAAACATCTCTAGTGGAAGAGCAGCCTAAGGATGCCTTTCTGCCAGAGATGTGCCATGCAGCTATGCTGCGACAATGTTAAAGCTAAGCTACGAAACTATGTGACCGTTTCCACTGATGCTAAGCTATGTAGCGGAGCGAGTGAGATGTGCTATATGTGCCTACTATAGATACACTGCTCTGCACATAGCTACATCACTCGCGACCATCCATAGCACGCATCCATAGCTCGCATCTATAGCACGCATCCACAGCACGCATCCTTTCATATAAAAAACGTAGATTAGTTCAATCAGTTTCCACCAGTGCTATGCTATGTGGACCAATGATTATACAGCATGTAAGGGTAAACACCATTATCACTCAAACCATGGGTAGTTGACTTAAACTAACTGACTTAAATAGGGTGAAATGCTTTTGAGGAAAAACGAAAATTATATAAAAAAAAAGTTTGTTATTTTTCATTGATTTTACGTTCTACAAATGAAACCAAACCACTGGTTTCAAGGATAACGGTGTTTACCCTTACAGCCTGTATATGATTGGTGGATATCAAACGCATCCATAGCAACGTTGCATAGCATATCTCTGGTGGAAAGGTACCCTTAGACGGTGAGAAGTAGCTGGCCTATTCTTTCCCAGAACCAACACCAACCGAACCGAACGAAAACAGGTTTACAGTTTTTAATTTTTTTACTTACACTATTTTTAATTCAACCCATTACTTAATGGACTTCCCAAACTAACCCTACTCCGCTGTTATTACTACGTCACAAACGCGTCACGCACACAATTTGGCCGGTATTAGGCGACCCATAAACATCTTGTAAGATCAATATCGGTGTAGAAAATAACGTAAAGCATTAACTATGAACATTAATTTTGTGGGCTATGAATAAAGAAAAGATTTTGATCGTACCGAGGCGTATTTTTTGCTATGGAGTGAGTTATGAATGAAAAATGTTTAGTTGACTGTTTGAGGAACTTGCTTCGAGTATTAAATATGTTCAGAAGCGATGTATGAAAAGATGCAATATCGTGCCCTCGCGATGGGAAGGTTTGGCAACACAGCGCTCGGAATGGTGCGGGCATGGTATAATAATAAGCTACGCCTGGTATTCTCTTCCCGCAATGGCCTAATACTACGTCATGAATGTCACGATCAGTGCTGCCACTGATTAACATCTCCAATACAATAAAGGAGATTTTTAATTCATAATACATAAATTGATAACTAGCCTAACTATTTTCTATTTTGTGTTATTCATCTATTTAGATAAAAAGTAAACTGTATAAAATTACTAGTTCAAAATTAAGAAGCAAATATGTGAAAAAATGCATCATGCTCGGGTAATTTATTTATACATAGTGGAAGCACCAGTGATGACATATTCTTAGGCCAATCACGTGACCTAGCTGTCACGGGAAGAGAATAGGTACCAGTGAAACATATTATTATACCATGGGTGCGGGATTGTGAAGAGGCAAGTCTGCGAGTTCGAGGAGCAGCGTAAAGCTGATCTTTTTGTTTCAGTTTTGTCCTTAACATTTTAATTGCCATACCTTACGTGAGGTAACTCTTCCAGCGCTTACGTTTTATTTTTCCAGTGCAAATCTGCAGTTCCACATCGGGGACGCCGTGCTGTTCTTTAATTTTGTTTTATTCTTGACATATAACGGTGTAAACATGTTTGTAATCTCTATTACATAAACGTAGCATTTGCACCGCCGCGCCGTCCCATGTCGCTGGCAGAATTGGCGTAAAGGAAAAAAAAAAACCGGCCAAGTGTGAGTCTGACTCGCGTAACCAGGGTTCCGTACCTTGCTCCAAGGAGGGAGCGGAGAGGGAGAGAGAGGCAACGGCCACTCTCCCTTCCCGTGCCAGATGCACCGGGCGCCGCCGGAGGGCGCGCGACGATCTCCGGCCACCCTAGTGTGTGGCCTGCGGGCGACGGGTTAGGGGACCCGTCGGCCGACCAGTAACAGGCCCGAGAAGGCGGCGCGCATGTGTTCCGTGCGCGCCTCTCAGGAGGACGTGGGGCAAGGCCCCACAGAAAGAGAGGTCCGCCAGGAGCTGGAGGAACGAGGCCTGCCGGGGTTGCGGTGCATGCAGCTGTGAATCCCGTGACCCCGGCCAAGGGTCAGGAGAAGGAACACCGTGAGTTTTTAGCCGGTAAGAGTCCGACATAACCCTTCGCCTTCCCCAGGCGAAGGGTATCTATGAGGATTATGCCACGATAAAAAAAAGGGTTCCGTTCCTTGGAAATCTCAATTTTCATACTTTTGGAACCGCACAACTATGTTTGTTTGTTAAATATTTTTGCATTTGCATTATTTAAAACTATTCCACATTTCAAGTCGATAGCAATAGTAGTTTTTGAAATAAATAGCTGTGACAGATAGATGAACGAACGGACGAGATCGGTCCTTAAGGTTTCCTATTTCACCATTTTGCTACGGAACTCCAAAATGGCACTGTAACTTTCAATAAAAGTGCAATGTGTCAGTGTTACACCAGAACTTATCTTTCCGTATAAAGTGTAATAAAGCGGAAACGCGCGTTGTTGCTCGATAGGCTGGTTACACAGTGAATAATCACAGTGTTTATTACCTACATAATTCTGCTATTTATAACCGAAGTGTTGGTCACCCAGTTTTACGGGGAAATTAAGTGCTGTATCGTATGGTTTTCGTTCTATGAATTATAGCGGTTTTTGTGGAATATAATCGATTTTCTGAATTTTATGCGCATGTTATGCTATGATTTCAATGTACCTTTTCTAAAGAGAGGAGAAAGAAAATGTGTAGGTATTGAATTTTTGTTTTGATGATTTGTCTACCAAATATGATGATTAAATATCGGATATTTGGATGCAAACCTCCGGTTTCTGAATTGAGAATTCGGGATAAGCAATACTTAAGTGTTATTTGAGTACGGAGTTGTCGAAAAAATGCTTTAAAATTCGTCATTTTTTTGACAACTCCGTACTCAAATGTTACTTAAGTACTGCTTATGCTAGAATTTTCAATTCAGAAACCGGAGGATCTTCACCTGAACTTGAGATGTTGGCTAATATCGCTTTAAAATTGCTTTTGTATCGAAAAAATCCCGCGGTTCCGGGACAATTATTTTAATTTATGTTTTTGTTTTTTGGTTTATCTAACACACATCACTCCTCTCCTTACACTCTACGTACCTACAGACATATTTGCATCGGGGGTTAAACATTAATTTTGAATAATTATACAATCCAAGAATCCCGGGGTTTTTTTAATAAATCATTTTAAGAAATCGCTTCTATACTATAAACCCAACTAGTTATGCATTTCCGGTGTTCCTGACATCACGGTTTTTTTTTACAAAACAATACATTTTTAGAAACCGCTTCCACTTTCATAGCTTAAAATTAACTTGAGGTAAATATGCATCCGAATATCCGATTCCTAATGATGATGCATCCTAAGGCACTTGTCCCACCGCCAACGATGAGCGAGAAGCGAGTAGAGCTAGACACTAGCAACGAGTTGGCGAGCAGCGAGAAGCGAGTGTGTAGTTCCGATAGTTTTGTCGTTGGGCTAAAAGCGCCACCGCTGGTTGGTCTCTCGATGTGAGTTCTGACCCCCAAGCGAGCATTGCTGAGCAAGTATCGCTGAGCGAGTATCATATTTGATAGTTCTTGTCGCCCAGCGACAAACTCGTAGAGCGAGTCCTCGCCGACAGTGTGAACAATCAGCGATCAACTATTAATATATGCATCTCTTTTGTTTCCGCGGAATGTATATCTATTGTACGTTTCTTGAGCGAGAAAATAGTTGGTAGTAAGTCGCTTCCTCGTCGGCGGTGGGACAACTGCCTTATGACACTCTCACCGAAACAGCCCGAGCATTATCTCTATCCTAAAGTCTCGAGCTGTCTCAACGTGAGTCTGGAGGGGTATTTAAAATCGTTTGTTTTAATGATCTTGCAGAGTTCCATCTTTAATGGCGAGCCCACATCAAATGCAGTTTTAGAGCACACGCTTTCGTGGCAACCTAAGCACCTGTACTACATATTTAGGTGTTGCAATCCTGAATTCAGATTTTAGTATAAATTTCGTGTACAATTATGTTCACGCTTATTTTCTACACACGCAATGAATATCGTACAGAGTGATGTCAAGTCACTATGAAGTTTTTAAGGTATGACGTCATTTGGTAGTAGTGTTGTCTCTGTCTTGTGAACAATTTTAAATCGTTTATAACGGGCATTTTATTAAATACTAGCTGACCCGGCGAACTTCGTACCGCCATTTTTTTTTTGAGTGACGATTTTCTAAAGTTTTCTTTTACACAAACCTTGTCCTGACAATAACAAACCCACAAAAAAAAAATGTATCCAATTTGGCGCAGTCGTTCGGAAGTTATGCGCGTACATACCTACATATCGGCGATTCATTTTTATTTATATAAGGTAAGGTGTTAAAAAATCAACTCTAAGAATTTTGTGGGGTTATTAGGTATCGAAAATTTTACAACTTTCGTTCTACAACTTTTCGAAATTCGCGTTTCCATACAAATCAAAAAAAATATTTTAATTCTTAGAGTTGATTTTTTAACACCTTGTATAGATTTCATTGGTTTTTCCACAGTTGCTTATTATGTTTGTAGTAGTTTCGAGGTTTCTAATAAACAAATAATATACAAATACTCTTCTATTTTTAAGCCAGGTTATTTTAGATACCGTCCCTATTAACTCGCCCTTCACGAATCCGGGTTTAGCTGTGGGTTTATATTGCATTAAATAATAACGATGATGAACACAGAGGGTTTAGGCCATGCATTAGTTATTAGAGGATGCTAACCCAGCGTTTAGGGACATTAGTTATCTTTTATCCTTGGTTTACGGACAAGGTTTTATTTTAACGTAAACAAAACCATCGAGAACTTTTTTGTACCCTCTTAATTATGCAAGTTTCTTTTCGATGTTTTCCATCGCTGTTGACGCAAGTGATAATCTGATTATGATGCGCACATGCATGGGAATAGTCTGAGGTGCGGACCAGGATCTAGCTCAGACCCTCAAATTTATGCATGGAAGCAAGTAGTGAACCGCTAGGCATGGGGTTGCATGAAAAGAGCCTCCACGAGTGACGATACTTCAGTACGTCCGGCGCATCTATTTTTTTTTTATCTTGGGAAAATTCTCATGGATACCCCTCGCCCGGGGATGGCGAAGGGTTATGCCGGACTCTTACCGGATAAAAACCCACGGTGTTGCTTCTCCTGACCCTTGGTCGCGGGATTCGCAGCTGCATGCACAGCGAGCCCGGCAGGCCTCGATCCGCCAGCCCCTGGCGGACCTCTTCTTCTGTGGGGCCTTGGCCGACGTCCTACTGAGACGCGCGTACGGAACATTGCGCGCCGCCTTCTCGGGCCTGTTACTGGCCGGGCGACGGGTCCCCTGACCGCAGGCCACACGTCCGGCGTATCCTGGGCAGTCAGCTTTGCGACCAACCTTGCTGACTGGCTGCTAATCTTTTAACCATGGCATGAGCTAATCTGTCGTGAATATGTCGTGGTGGTCCGGAGGTTACAGACCCGCTTCTTAAGCACCGGGTTGCTGGTTCAAACCCAGGCATGTACCGTACCAATGTGACTTTTTCAATGTCATATGTACTTTCTTAGTTAATCTAAGACGCCACTGACATACGGTGAAGGAAAACATCGTGAGGAAACCTGGACTTTAATAATGGTCTGAAATCGCCAACCCGCAGTGAGCCAGCGTGGCGATCAATGCTCGTTCCTTCTCTGTATGAGAAGAGGTCTTTGCCCAGCAGTGGGACAGCTACAGGCTAATGCTTATTTATTATGAGCTAATCTTATTAGGCTCGAGCCGAAAGAAGAGAAAAAGAACATAATTATAACATCACGCCTGTACTCCCCGAAAGGTTGGGCAGAGGTATACAACGTTATTTTTAGTATATACAAAAACCGAGATACCCCAACAAGATTTTCATCAGAACTGCCTGAATATGTGTTTTTTTTAATAAATCTGCAAGTTACACCGTAGTTTATGTTGCGTTAAGTTCCCTAGTAAAGTGTGAAATGCCTGAGATGTGCTATGCAGGGGTTGTCTAATACACGGAAACTGACCGAGCGGACCGTCTCAAGGTGTCTATTCCCGTCCACTGTTATGCAAAGAAACCTATTGGAAAAGAATTGAAATTTAAGAAAAATAAAATAAAAATGTGGTGTAAAAAATATGTCAATCGATTCTCCTAGTGATTCTGAACAAACTAGTTTCAGATTTAGTATATACTAAAACTAAGCCTGTATGGTACACCCTCATTTCGCCGTTATTTTTAAGTCCAATGTAATAGGGAGCGATCCTATTGCCATCAACTGTACACAAATCTAGACTTCGGACTGTTATTAAGAAATTCCAATAACACATTGCCCGATCTGAGGTAAAGAAAAAGAACTGCTAAGCACTCTCAGTTTTTTTAGTTGATTATGTTATAACCAAAAAGGTTATAGTCATATCCACCTATCAGCTGTCAAGACTGAACATGAACCTGAAGGGTTATTAAGAAAGCCTTGCTATATACTAAGCGTTTTTAATAATAAGTATTTTTATTGTACGGCCATGAAAGTAATGCATTGTTAGTTATCTTTGTTAAACAGGCTGAATAAATGAATGCCTTGGCCGCGAGGATAAAGAAAACTATGAAAGCGCGAGAAATAGTAAAGTAAAATAAAAGTAGAATATACAGAACTGTATTCTTAATTAAACAGATAATTAATATAATACAGTCAACAAAAAAAAAAAAACATGTTAATAAAGTATGCATTAATAAAGCATTGTTGTTTATCTTTTTTTAACTAGGATGAATGAATGAACGCCTTTTCCACGCGGCTAAAGCAAAACTGAACGCAAAGAGAATACTAGAGTAGGTAATTTAAATACAACTTGATTATTTCAGATTCAAGTTTTTTTTATTTGAAATAGGCACAATACATGCTCCTTGACAATTTAGTTGCAAGGTTTCAAAAAGTTTGTTGTTCAACATACATGTCAAAAAATGTTTTTAAACTTTCGCGTGTTGTACCTTTTCTTTTTTTATCGCTCTGGGCGAAGCTGAAGGGATTGTCAGACTCTTACTGACTAAAACCCATCCGTGTGCCTCCTATTGCCCTTTGCGTTCCAGGGCCGCGGTAACTCTTTCGAACAAATTCCGCAACCCTGGCAGGCGATTTATACCTACACATTATGAAAAAAAAACAGATTCGTGTCTAATCGCGTAGGAACTTAAAAGGCATTAATTACCTTCTTTTTATCCCGACGTTTCGGTCGACTCCTCTACCCGTGTCCCATGACCACGGCCGGTGTAATTCGGCCGAAACATCGGGATAAAAAAGGTGTTTAGTGCCTTTTAAAGGTCACGGCACATTATACCGGCACCGCAACGGCACCGTTCCAACACAGCAATTAACTTGTCATTCAAATTAGAGCATTTAATCGTGTGTCATATAATATATTTCATAATGTCAATATGAAAAATCCAACGGCGGGCAGTTAGCGCGCTTGCCGCTACCATACGACTCGATTCGCAGCCAGCGCGCTACAAGCGAGCGGACCGCGTGCTTACTGCGCGCCGACTCCGAGTTGCCAGCGAAACAACGTCGTTGCGCCGTCGCTCGCGTTCCTTTTATTTTCCTGTTCTTCGTCGAGAGCAATAGCGATTATTGCTAGTTCGCGCAATGTAAACCGAGACATTATGAAAACGTGCAAGTCCTAGGCATGTGTAAGTGTAGGCGTTCAATCACAAATGCTATATAACTACTGTGTTCGCGGTGACAGCAAGCTTGCACCTCGCAGCCAGCGCTTGGACTGCGAGCTTGCACCTCGCGGACGACGCGTAGTTAGCGCGCTGGCGGCTAACCGTAGCCTAAATTCGAGGCGACGCCGTGCTGCAGCTGTGCAGTTGCGGTGCGGGTATAATGTGCCATGACCTTAAGATTCTACGCGATTAGACCCCGAATCTGTATTTTTATATTGTCAAAAAAACATAAACACGTAACAATCACAATTTATGCGCCACTGTTGTAAATCTATCTATCTATCTATGCTATACATCTCTACCCAAACATGCCTAGATTACAATTTATTATTCCACCCAAACAAAAATCGTGTATCGCAAACCTTTTGTACATTATTTTTTTGCCAACAGTTGCCAAATGACAGCGACAATACGTACAAATCCTGTATACGAACAAGATCTCAATTTGCCTTTGTAGAAAATCCTCTTATTGCTTTCAAAGCGTATTTTATGTGCCGACTAGCTGAGTACGAATGTTTGAATCTACCTACTTTATAAAAGCAAGATCGTGGGTACAAATTGATTGTATCAGTACTGCCTGTTGAGTGAGATTTTGTTTTTGTATGTCATTCGGTTTAAGGGGTGTAAACGAATTCGTGTAATTTCTTAAAACCGCATGATCTACTACTGGTGTGGATTGACACCGATCCATCGGGCGACGAATGGGGTAGTGGGCGTCCTGAGTGACGGCGCACCGCGTATGACGGATTATGGAGCGGATTTTCCACCGATACCTGTCCTTAGTGCACGCGGGAAAGTTGACGCGTACGGGCGTGCTTAGTGTTGCGTTTATTTTACTTTGGTTTCAATAATGTCGATATCTAAACTCAAACGTTTATAATACACACATCAAAAGTGTCTAGGGATCAAGCATTTTTATGCGGATTTCTTGAGATTGAGATGTGGCTTTGTAATAAATTTATGATTTTATAAATTTATATGGATCCTTTTTGGTGCATTTCATAATTTGAATCAGGAACTGTGAATCAAATTCGAGTAAAAGATGAAAATCAGCTGTCAATATTTTCCCTATAAAAACATACAACGCATTGAAGACATTATTAGTGCTACTGTTTCCCTACTACTGATTAAAACCAACGTTATTATGGAGCGGCGACGTCATTTAAGCAGGGAAGAAATGCTCAGAGCCGTGGGAATGATAGAAGCTGGTTCCCGGCAACGTACTGTGGCTTTAGCTCTGAATACAAGTCAGAGTGTTATCAGTCGACTTTGGACACGTTACCGAAGCACTGGTACCGTGGCTGAGCGCCATGGAGGACGGTATCGCTGCACCACACGGAGACAAGACCGATACATTCAAATCTTAACTCGAAGAGCTCCAACAATAACCGCCATGATGTTAGCCGTGAGGCTTCATCACTCTTCAGGGAACTTAATTAGCGACCAAACAGTCAGAAACCGCTTGCATGAAGTGAACCTTCATTCCCGAAGACCGCTACGGGTACCACCTATAGCAATGCACAATCGTAGGATTCGATATCAATGGGCTCTTGGACACAGAAATTGGGCGGAAGAACAATGGCGTTTCGTGTGCTTTTCTGATGAGTCTCGTTTTGGTATGAGACCGGATACAAGACGTATACGACACTGGAGAACCCCTGGACGCCAACAGCGATTAAAATCCTGCCAGGAAGTCCATCCTTATAGTGGTGGAACCATCATGGTATGGGCGGGTATTTGGATCGGCGGAAGAACTGAGTTGATTTGGATCAGAGGCAACCTCAACGCTCAAATTTATGCTGAGACGATTGTATCAGACGTCATCGTTCCTCTACAAGCGCAAATCGGTCCCTTATTTCAGTTAATGCATGATAATGCACGACCGCACACCGCAAGAGTTGTAAGACAGACTCTCGCCGCAGCTAACATCAATGTCCTGCCCTGGCCTGCTCAGTCGCCAGACTTGAACCCGATTGAGCATGCATGGGATATGCTACAGAGAAGAGCTCTGCCGAATATGGAGGGTATCCAGTCGCAAGAAGACCTTTTTTTGTTGTTGCAACGAACATGGGCGGCCATTCCACAGCGTGATTTGGATGAACTCATTTTGAGTATGCCAAACCGATGTTCTTGTGTTGTTAGTGTTCGCGGTAGAAACACGGATTATTAATTGTTTAAGTTACCCAATAAAATTTTAAAGAAAACTGTTATTTCAGTCTTTTTTTCGAACTTTTGTGTTAGTGGTTCAAATGTCAAAAATCCCTTTATTAGGAAAATGGCAAATTTCTTTATTAATGCAAAGGTGACTTGGTTTATCGTTACTGTGACAAACGAAAACACTTTATTTGATGAATCCTTAAAGAAAATTTTAATTAATATCAATCAGGAGAAAAGTTATTGCAAAAATATATGTTGATCCCTAGACACTTTTGATGTGTGTATTTAGAAAGAAGCAGTTTCTTCACCGATGGTATATTTTTTTGCGAAAAAAAAAGAAAGCACGAAATTCTATCTACAGAAAAAAGAAGCAATAAATACGTTAGACTGTATGAACAATTAAGACAATACCCGGAGAATTTTTTTCAATACACTCGAATGACCATCAACACATTCGACTACATTTTAAAAGATATCAAACAAGATCTTTTGAGAGCTGAAACAAATTTTCAAAGAGAATTAATCAGTCCTTCTGAAAATTTGTTCCTAACTTTAACTAAAACCGGCTTATTGGTAACTTTATTCGATTAAAACCTGACGAATAAACAATGAAAAAAAAATGCATGCTACCGATATATGCGATATATTTATAATAATATGATCAACAAATGACGTGATAATTATATTAATTACTACTTATACTACAATGGCGTAGGTAAGTAAAAAAAAAACGAAAGTTAAAAGATACTGCAAAAACAGAAGGTACCTACACATCACTATCCGCGAGTAAAAATCAAAATCCGCGTACTGATGAGCGGATCCGCCAATAGAATGCGCCGTGAGCTGTTCGCGCCCGCTCGCACTCCGGACACGTTCAAATGTTTCGAACATTTGTTTAAGGATTTGTCACACTGAATGCGTTCTGCGTCCTCCGGTCCGGTCAAATCGAACGCAGCCCGCATCCTATGTGAACTTCATGGTCAGGGGAACCGGCCAGCGATTCGGTCAGGGCATCCAGCCAGCAATCCGGACACGGTCAGCGATCTGACGGGCAGGGCAAATAGCGGCCATTTTATATTTGATTGCATGTCGCCCGCCGCCCGCTGCCCGCCTGCCCGCAACCGGGCAGCCCGTCCGCTACCTTCCCACCCCGACCGCCTGACCGGTGCGTTCCCTACGTTCTTTGCTTCTGCTCGCATAGTCAGATCGTAATTACATAAAATATATATAAAACGCAAATGATGTTCACATAGGATGCGGGCTGCGTTCGATTTGACCGGACCGTAGGACGCAGAACGCATCCTGTGTGACAAGTCCTTTAATGCGCCGTTGCGTCCGACTGCGCGGTGCGCCGTCACTCAGGGCACACAGTAGAAGTGAGGCGAGGCGGGGACTGGAGAATCGCACGATATAGCTCTGAAAATCGCTCGCGTACAACAAGCCAATACTTTATAGCATAGCGTTGTGTGAACGTGTCCATATAAAGTGTATACTGAGCGATATCGTTGTGCTGTGAAATATTTGCTATAGGTACGCAATACACCGTGGGCCCGAGGTACCCGAAAGATTTTTACTACGCCTTTCTGATGTTATAATGCCTAATTCAGTCAACTTAACAAATAGAACCAAACCTTTGTTTTTCGGAACAAAATAAATCAATTAACTTTAGTACTTCCTTATAAACAATACCTTAGGTCGAGCTGGCAACGTTTAAATTATCGTGGGAGTGGATAAGAAAAATTCTCACTTCACGAACCTCCCCGACAAAACGACATACGGCGAGTGGGGTATGGTCTAACCAAAGTATGACAAAAGTCGCAATGCCGAGTTCATAGGGCTTGTTATCCTAGAGATTTTTCGGCTTGTTTATTTCCATAAGCTGATTATAATAAAAAGGCAACCTACTTTTGAGATAAGATGTTTAGTTTTTCTTTAATCCAATACGATATTTCAATACGATATTTACAGTATCGATACAAAGACATACGATATATATCGTGTATCAATACAATCAGTTGCGATACATTACGATGCGATATATCGATACAAAGCGACATGTCGGGCATCGCTAGAGCCTAGTTTTTTTCGCGCGCCGTTTACTTTTGGGATACAACTTTATTAATAATGAATATCTCGAAAATTAAGCTTCATTCGACAAACTATATCCGAGCTTTTCTTCTCCAATTATTCCTCGGAATCGATGGTTAAAATCTTTCGGGTACTTCGGACCCACGATGTATATCGGGTGTAAAAAGACCCTTAACGATAACGAAAACCACATATTCTACCCATCATTGGGATAATTTTTTCTACCAAACCATACCTGGGAAATCATTGATTCCGTAGATATTGAAGGTCAGAGTTAACTTTTTTTTTTTAGTTTTTTCCAGAAACGTATTCTAAGTGAAAATACTTAACTTTCTTCCAAACAAACATTATCAAAATTTTCAATTTTTCTTAACAAATTACGCATTTGAAGTTACAAAAACGCAATGAATATCAAACGCACACAACCGCCTTGGCTCAGCTGTGTAGCCGCTGCACGACCCACACAGGCACATTCGGTTACGTGCATTACATTACGCGCTACAAAAAAACAGAGTTTTTTTTTATGCCGAAAAATAAAAGTCGTTTCCCAGCAATTATTTTTGGTCAATGTTATTTAGTTTGATGTACAGAGTGCGTAGATTTCGGCTATGTGATGGGTCTTTTTACACCCTGTATATATTTTAGCGTAGTCTGAACTACGCTTAAACGGTTAAGTTAGGTACTTAGTCTACATAGAATAAACTTAAACCCACAAACCCAGTTTAGTGTAACTAAAAGCTCAGTTAGCCTCAAACCTTAAGGTTATTACGATAACTAACTTGCAGTCTAGGCTTGGAGGCTTTAAAGCTACTCAAAGCCGCAAAGGTCGACTACGGGTTATGGGCTTCGAGTTACCGACTACTATGCGTAGTTAGTAAAGGCTTTGCTGTAATAACGTTGTCGGGTGCGGAAATACGATGTCGCTGTGTGATGGAGCAGAATGATGGAGTTTTGGGATTGGGTGGCAAAGTAAACTAGGTGATAAAATGGTGTTATAGTGATAAAATAGTTTTGTACCTTTTTTGGTGTGTTTCCCTACAGGGTGTTAACGAATTCGTGTAATTCCTTAAAACCACATGATCTACTACTGCTGTAGAATGGCCCCGCACGGGATTTAGATTGATTAAAAATAAAAATAACAAAAATATTTTTTATTCATGCGGTAGCGGTGTTCGGTCATATCTATACCACCTTATAAGGAATCAGTAAAAAAAAAAACTTTTTTTTTTGCAAAAAATATTTTTTATTTGAGTAAACATTTCAATGCCACGCTTAAATTAATGAAAGCACGGTGACACGGCTGGCGGGTACGACTAACGCGATATCGCTCTTTGCAGTCAGATAACTCGAGGCTCTAAAATGACTCAGAAATAGAAAATCAAGTTTTTTTTTTTTTATATTTTTTTCAGTTACATTTCAGAAATACCTATTTAGGGTTAATCTGTGCCACAAAGTAGATCACGTGGTTTGAAGGAATTACACGAATTCATTAACACCCTGTATAATCCGAAGGTTGATTACAAATGCATATAGCGTGAATTATTGATTCCTTTTTGGTCTAGTGATCACAAAGTCCCTGGGTTCGTTACCCCGGTCAGATATAGTATTGTTAGGTATTTTAAACATTCGGCTTTTCGTAGAGGAGTCTGCGGAATTATGCAAGATAAATGGCCCGTCCTCTATTATACATATAGTATTTAATACCGTTTTACGCGAGATATTAATCATTCTGATGTTTTTTGACACAACGCCTGATCACATCTGGCTACCTTCTTTGAGGCGTGTACTCATTACATTGAAGGAAAAAATTGTTTATGTCTATTACATCCGATTTAAAGCAAAGGATAAAAATATAAAACGCAGCAAAATAAACCGACAAATTGCTACAACTACGTAGCTAGCGTAGCCGTGACGTCAGTGGCTACGCTACGAACAAGCCCCGACAGCTACAATGTCACGGCTACGCCTCTCGTAGCTACTACGCAAACTATATAATATTTCAAAGTCAGTGAAATTTACTCGTAACCAAAAGTAAATGCTTTGTAAAAAAATTGTAAAATGTTTATATCACATCCCCATATTCCCGAAGGGCTAAGCAGATGGGTATCATTGCACATTCACATTCTCCATAAGGTCAGAGTCCCAATTAATTAGAGACCAGCCTAATCCCTAAAGGGGTAAGCAGAGGTTTTCTCTTACTACAGGAGTCCGTACACCCAAATTTCGCCTCTAGTATTAAGTAAGTAAGCGTGGCGTTTCTATACCTATTTTTCGGACACGATAATGGCGCGAGAGCCTTTTTCGAAAACTGAACTACGAAGTTTTCGCTGACGCATCGCACGTTTTCCAACTCTACTAATCCTTGGGGTCTTTAAGTCAAGAGTGAAAAGGTTACTTCTAGGCAAGTGTGCTTCACCGTCGACCACATCATCGCTTACCATCGGGCAAGATAGTGGTAAAACGCGAGACTACCGGAAAAAAAAGACTTCTACTCAAATCATGTTAAAACTACAGCATGTAAGGGTAAACATCGTTATCACTCACACCATGGGTAGTTGACTTAAACATAAAAATACAGGACCGAGTAAAAAAAATACTTAAAAATATACGCGCGAGAAATGAGCGGCGCGGTGGCGCTACGACGCGGCGTACACACACTCGCTAATGAGACAGCTGACTGACTGGGGTAGCAAACTGTGCGGGGCCATGCGTCGGGCCACGCGGCAAGTTCCCCGCGCCCCCTCCCGTAGCTTGTTGCCCCCGCGCATAGGGTGAAATGCTTTTGAGGAAAAATGAAAATTTTATAAAAAAAAGTTTGTTATTTTTCATTGATTTCACGTTCTACAAATGAAACCAAACCACTGGTTTCAAGGATAACGGTGTTTACCCTTACAGCCTGTATACTAAAGAGTGATCTCTAAATGAGAGCTGTTTATTACTACAGGTCTAAATCACCAAGTATCCGTATGAATTTCACTCTCTGAATTTCCCAGTTCAACCTGTTTGTGGCAGATAGCGGTTACCGAACCGTAAGCTCTAGTCAAGTGGGTAATCTAACAAACGGACTACTAGGATTGAATCGAGACGCCATTGGTTACAAACTGTTGAAGTTGCAACATGACTAAATCGAATTGCCATTGGTTACAAACTGTTGGAGTTACAACATTATTAACGCCATCAGGGGGCTACCATGATCTCTTAAAGCTGGAATGTTTTAATATTATTACGAGAGTGGGTAAGAGATGCCGCTAGAGAGCTGTCTAGCGCTGTCACTTTCCCACTCTCGGAATAATATTAAAACATTCCTGCTCCAAGAGATCATGGTAACCCCCCAGAACAGGGTAGGAAACGTTGCGCTTCAATTTATAGTCGCCTTATGTACGATTTCCACCAAACGGGCCGCGCCAGAGCGCATTTCACATTGTGCTAAAGGAAATTCAGACTTCTATACAATAGTTAAGTTTCATGTTTGCATGGAAATTACACAGCTTGGAACACGTTTAGATCCGCGCGTATACCGCGGCAGCCGGTCGGCTGCGCTCGGACGCCTCGGCGGCCAGTCGGCTGCTCGAGTACGTGGACGGCGGCGCTCGGCTGTCGTCGCGTCCGGTCGGCTCCGCTCGGCCACACCGCGGGTAGAAACTGACTGCGATAACGGATACACGAGCACGCGCGCATATGCGCCCGGGTTCCAGCAGATTGCACCCATCGGGCGGACGCGGTTGGCTACGGGCGCATGCTCGAGCATCCGCTGCGATGCGCTGCGCTGCGCTCCTGCGTGGCCCAGTTGGTGGAAATCGTACATTAGAGTGAAAAGTTCGGGAAAAGCGAATTAAAAGCAATATCCACTTTTCTATCGTATCGTTTACTAAGGCTTGTATAATACGTACCACAACTACACCACAATAATAACACGTGGGCGAGCACTAATTTGTATGAAAATTCTTTCTTTCTTCTTTTTTTTTACTTTTTTTTAAAACGTTGCCCCACACTAAGATTTCTCTTGTATCGTGGGTGCGTTTACAGACACAAATCTCACAAACAAACGCCCAGACCCGAAACAACCATCTGTAGGCCATACAAATTTTTGTTCCGTGTGGGAATTGAACCCACGACCCGTGGCGCAGAAGCCAATCGCTTAGCCACTGCACCAAACGTGTCGTCAAAATTAATAGTTTAAGGGCCGGTCCATTGACGGCACGGCATGGCATGGCGTGGCAAAGGATTTTTTTCGTGGTCAAATGATTTTCGACCTTATTTCAATGAGTTTAGCACTGAGATTATTTTATTTTAATCGAAACGTCCCGCGTGGTGACGCGACTTACCGCGACATGCCACGGCACGTCACGTCATTCACCGCGATACTGTGATGCGTCGCGGGATAGATACTACGGCACGTCGTGGCATTCCACAAGATGCCACGGTACGCCGCTGCAACACGTGAGACGAATAGGTTACTGTTGTATGTTAAGGAAAATGAGTGCTAAAGGTGTCTCTCTTCGAATTTTAAACCTTATTTTAATAAATTTAGCACTTGTATTTGCTTAGCATCCCGCGTTATGACGTGATATGCCGCGAGATACTTCACTATGCTGCGGGATGCCACAGGATGATTCATGATGACACTATTCATACATAACTACTGCTTGAGCACTTTTTGTCACTGCGATGTGGTGTGGTTTTGGTATGCGTGGTTTCTCCCTAAAATAATTATTCAAATGACTACCTCGTTGGTCGACGGCTGAGCGTGAGGTCTTGGATTTAATCCCCAGGTCGGGCAAAACGTTATTTGGTTTTTACGTGTGGAATTTTTCAGCAGCAGCCCGGAGTATATTTGTGCCCGGTTGATGGCAATAGGCTCGCATCCTATTACATAGGAATTTAAATATAACAGCAAAATGAGGGTGTACTATACACCTCTGCCCTACCTTTCGGGAAATACAGGTATGATGTAATGTTAATTCAAATAAATGTAATTTCAAAGTCAAATTGTTCTAAAGTGAACAATTTTGTGAAACTATTTTTAGATACTATAATTTAGTTTAACAAAACAACTATTATTTATGTTTCAAACGGGTTACGAGGACTCCGGCCTTCTCTGTATTTTTATGATAATTTCAGGAATTCATTACGGGCCTTAATTTATTCATCTAATTGTATAATTGTAGCCTGAAGATACATTTCTGAAACTAGGGTTTGTAACGTTCTATCTAGCCCTTTCCCAATTATGTTGGGGTCAGTTTCCAGTCTAATCAGATGCGACTGAATATCAGTGTTTACACGGAGCGACTGCTATCAGACCTCCGCAACCCAGTTAGGGCATTTTTCCTATCATGCGAGTTCGTGCCCGCTTGCGTGCGTCACCTGCATGCGTGGCGCTCGCAGTTTACCTTTTCGTGCATGTTTCACGCATCACAATAAATACATGTATGAAAAGGTGAAATTCAGGCGCGACGGGTGCGGGTGACGCACGCATGCGGGCACGAGCCCGCGTCACAGGAAAAGCCTTTACTGGGCAATGCCGATATCCTAATGGTAGATCGGTTGTCAGACTTCCGGGCTTCTGATTATCCGTAATAACTATCACAGGTATTTGTATGACACCAAAGTGCGACGATTTAACGTACTCTCCGAGACATGGAAGTGTTCGATGTGTAACGAACGGTCACCCATCCACGGACTGACCGCGACGAGCGCAGCTTAACTTTGCAGATCATTTGATCCACGCGGTTATTAAGTAGCCATTAGCCACTCTGATTTTAAAACGATTCTTATGTAGATATTTTTGCTTCTAATTGTACCGCCTAGATATTAGTTATCAAAAAAAGTAAGTTCAAAAACGAAAACCTGACTAATGAAAAATTAATGAAACAAGAAAATATTATCATCTGAAATTGTTAGCCGTGGTTGTATGCTCCCACCAGAACAAAACAATCCATTCTAACAGTAGTAGTCGATTATAAGCTTTAGAGCCAAGTGGCATACGACCCGACTATTTTGGGGTGATAATATATACATATATACATTTAAAATGTGCTAATTAAGCTCTTTCATTTGATACCAAACTCGGCTTCATTAAAAAAAATTTTTTTTTACTTCACGACTTTATGCACTCTAGAGGGCACCATATTCAATGTGACGTCACATATTCTATAACTAGCGGACAATCAAGACGCTTCCAACGATACCTCATTTGTCAAATTATGATGAGTACTTTCGAAGTTAGTAGGGAACAGATGAACATACATAGAATACATATATAAATACCGGTCAAAATCATATAACCTCGCTTTTGCTTCGCTATAGTCGGGTAAAAAATAGAGGAGCAGAAGACGTCGGTCACATCGTGCTTGAAAAAAATTGATTTGCCGAGTTTTGCAGTGGCAATGGCTTCATATCAGACCACGACATGAAATGATTGACATCTACGGATCACGCGGCCGACAGTTTATGTCAATCAAGTATGTTTTATACAGTTTGTTTGTCTTCCTGGTTAATTGGGTGAATATTCGAATTAGGTAGGTGCCGTACTATATTTTTCGTTAACAAACAACACGTTCTCTGATGTTGTTATCATTATAGTAGTTCCATCATCATCATCATTCAGCTGAAAGACGTCCACTGTTGGACATAGGCCTCCCCCAAGCCATGTTGGGGTGGTTTGCTATAGTCGCCACGCTTGGCAGGCGGGTTGGTGATTGCAGTATAGTTGTTTAAGTCCTCAGAGAACGCTGCTGCCTGCCCATCCTCTAGTGAATCCCTTAGTTGCCTTTTACGACACTCACGAGAAGAGATGGGGTAGTGAATAGTAGTTTCAGATTGTTTTTATTCTTGTCTTATTGCTTGACGGCAGTGGTATAGTTTGAGTTTTCATTATCATAATTGGAGTTTTATATATCTGCATTCTTAACTTTGGGATGATGATAGTGAAGTTTTTCACCCAAATATTCGTTCACTCGGGAGAACTGAATGTTATTTTTGTCTTTCATTTCTCGTTCACTTTTGTTTCATTTTGTGTTCAGACATTTCATTTAGAGTGAAAAAGGTCGAATGAAAGACGGAAATGTACGAGAAATTTACCGTCTAATTCCTTATTTAGCTATCGAAAATTGAAACCTTATCTAAGGTATATAACTATATACATGAGAGAACTAAAAAAAAGCTTTCTTGACACACTAAACAAACTGTTAAAAGCCCTCAAAAATATTGTAGTGTAGTACTATACTCGTATGTTTGACTAAAAATCGCGAAAATATGGACACAATTTTAACGCAACAAAATATTTCAATCGTTGACCCGAAAATCTGCCTCATCCAGGCTTTAGGGGGTTATTCTCGACAGCTACGAGTTCTGAATCGATCGAGTTTGATCCGAATTACTGTCAGCAGAGTCCTGCAGCATTTCGATTTCCAAGAATTGACTCTACATATATACTTACATAAAGTCACGCCTTTTTCCTGTGGAGGTAGGCAGAGACTGTAGAACGCCACATGCTACGATCCTTACATACTCCTTTCGCTTCGTCCACGTTCATACATCTTGTCATACACGCACGCCGGTGGAGGGTACTACGCACCTGTCCTTTTTAAGTACATCACTAATAGCATCGATGTATGTCCTTCTAGGGCGTCCAGTAGGTCTAGCACGAATGTTTTGACATATAGTAACGTAAACGTAACGTTAATGTGAGTGAATTTTGAATCGAAAATACAACTATCCTATAGCATTTTAGTTTAAATTTATGCTACAATCACAATTTGTATCATACATAGATATGAATAAAGTTTACAATTTAATTAAATATTAAATTGCTCAACAATTATTAACGTTTGCTTCAACTTTGTTTTCAATTATTTTATAGTTATAGGTAAGTTTAATTTTGATCTCAAATCTAGTTTGTTATAGATTTCCTACAACATTGATTAAAAAACATACTCAAGTGTATTCAAATAATTTATAGTTGCTAGGTTAATTTTAAGATTTCGTTTTTTTAAAGTCTCAAGTACTGTAATTATAGACACAATAGATAAACAATGGCACTGACGACTAGGTTCGTCAGTCGGGCCGCTAGCGGTTAAGTGCGAAGCGAGTATTTTCAATTCAAAATTCACTCACGTTAACGTTACGTTTACGTTACTATACGTCACAGCATTCGTGCTAGACCTACTGTACTGGCGTTTCCACTGACAACAGCCTTATGAATTCCTTTTATTAATCGCGGTTCACTCTGATTCTCTCAATATGACCAAACCACCTCAGCATACTCCTTTCAATTTTTGTCACTACATCGAATCGAATCAAACTCGATCGATTCAGCACTAGGAACTGTTGGGAGTTGTTTGTTTATGCAAACAACTGCCCAGTTGATTTGCAATAGTCTGTAGATGTTGACAGTTCTCATTGGTGCCTATATTTGAATGAGTAATTGGGTTAAGTAGCATCAGATGATGGGTTGTCTGACGACGGATGCGGTTGATGGACATGTGCTAATGTTTACCTTTGAATGAACTGTGGAATGTAGCTATTTTAGGAATACAAGGCTAAGCTGAAAATCAGTGTCACGTGACACGTGTAAACTGGAGTTGTAATTTGCCTAGCTGTTGAATGTGTAAGGACACTGCTGACGCATTATTTATTTATTTATGCTTTTATTAATCCATAACTTAAACTAATTAATATAATAAGAAAGAAAATTAAATGGTTATGTATATGTATAGCATAGTTATTGTTTGATTTTAAGTTATGGCCCCGTCTCGGGTATAGGCCTCATCCAACTGTCTCCATTTTTCCCTATTTTTCGCCATCTCTATCCAGTCTCTGCCCGCTATTTTTTGTATTTCGTCAGTCCATCTATCTTTGGGTCTGCCTCTTGGTCTTTTACCTCCTGGGCCTTTCCACATTGTAGCTAGCTTTGTCCATTTCTCAACCGACATGCGGGCTATGTGGAATTCTAAATTTGAGTTGTAATTTGCCTAGCTGTTGAATGTGTAAGGACACTGCTGACGCATTACTTTTGTATAATCAGGCGCACCATTGTATTAGCGCGGCGCAGCAGTCATCTCCCAGCAGTCATACAGTTAGGTATAATACATATATGGTATGTAGTTTATAGTAAATCATGTATTTGGACACTAGTACCAGTAAAGTTATAATATTATGACAAGTTATTCATCATTTATTCCTAACAAACGCTTGCCTTCTGGATAGTATACTCTAAATTCGAAACCGGACCGCACTTCAGACTTTTTGAACTGTTGTGCGGATTTGAATTTGATTATCGATTCGGTATCGATTATCGGTTAAGATTTGTGTCCGTAAATGCACCCACGATGCAGGAGTATTCCTAAGTACCTAACATTTTTTAATTTCGATCTGCCTGACCTTTTTCCAACTATCTTGGGGTCAGCTTCCAGTCTAACCAGATGCGGGTGAAAACCAGGATTTTACACGGAGCAACTGCCATCAGACTTCCGCAACCTAGTTACTGGGCAATGCCGATATTCTAAGGTTAGAATGGATATCAGACTTTTGGGCTTCTGACTACCCATAACAACGACGACACGTTTGGTGCAGTGGCAAGCGATTGGCTTCTGCGCTACGGGTCGTGGGTTAATTCCCGCACGGAACAAAAATATTATGGCCTACAGATAGTTGTTTCGGGTCTGGGCGTTTGTGTATGTGAGATTTGTGTCTGTAAACGCACCCACGATACAGGAGAAATCCTAGTATGGGGCAACGTTTTGTATTAAGAAAAAAAAAAGAACTGTCATAATTATTCGTATGATACTCAAGACCGACGGTTTTACGTGGTCTCTGAAGCACGGAGGGGTAAGTGTAGCGCCAAACCATACCGAAATTACGCGAACGAACTTCGGTGGCTAAGTTAATTTATATTGACAAGACGCGACGTAATTTCAGCCTGGTGTGTTGCGGGTAATTTAAATAACATTGCTGGCGTAATTACGCTGAAATTGCGTCGCGTATTTTCGGCATGGTGTGGTCATTCACTAAAGATGTGTAAGCAACGGTCACCCATCTTCGGATTAACCGCGGCAAGTGCAGCTTAACCTTGCCAATCATATGATCTGCGCACTTGTTAATTAGCCACGAGCCCCTCCGTTTTCGTAAATCCGCCATTTTAATCCCATTCTCTAAGCAATTGTGTTGTACCTGGTAATCTGATTTCAAATCTGTGTCATGCCTTTAGGGAAATGAGGTGATTTGAAATAAAACCTTTTACAACACAGTCGGCATGTTCCTTAACTGAATTTGTTTGATTTGCATCATTATCTACAGTTACTTTATTATACTTTTTGTCTATGTTTTAAAGTTAATAGAGATTTACAAGTTTTTAAAGCCTTAGTGCGTACACGTAGAAAGCGGGTTGCCGGCGATCTGCCAGCGCTTGTCGGTGCTAGTCTGCGCAGTTAGTCGGCGCAGGTAGTTTCTATACTGTGTGGCGAACCAGCGCGGTGACAAGCTCCGAACTGCACCGACAAGTTCCGATCTGCTCCGATCAACGCTGGTAAGCCGTCAATTGTTGCTGTATTTGCGCGAATTTGTATTTGGAACAAGACGCATTTTTGTTAAAAAATACCAGCCTCTGCTTCTACCCGCTTCCTTTATGTAGGGCATTCCTGCACGAATCAGTACCGATAAGCGTTGGTAGGTCGGCGCTGGTTACTTGCTTCCTTTATGTTTAGGCTCTACCTTATGTATTACGTATTACTACGTATTAATACGTATAATGTCGTGGTGGCCCGAAGATTACAGATGCACTTGCTAAGCACTGGGTAGCGGGTTCAAACCCAGGCATGTACCAATGAGACTTTTTTGTGATTTGTACTTCCTTAGTTAATCTAAGACGTCACTGACATGATTATGGTAAAGGAAAACACCGTGAGGAAACCTGGGCTTAGGTCTGAAATCGCCAACCCGCAGTGAGCAAGCGTGTTGATCAATGCTCGTTCCTTCTCTATATGAGAAGAGGCCTTTGCCCAGCAGTGATGCAATTAAAGGCTAATATTTATTGAATTACGTATTTATTTTAAAATGATATACACATCCATTCATTTGTTAGGTGACAATTACCCAAAACAGAATATCTGTTTAGTTAGCATACAGGTTGTTAACGAATTCGTATAATTCCTTCAAACCACATGATCTATTAATGGTATAGATTAACACCGCACGGGATTTGGATTGATTAAAAATAAAAATAAACTTTTTTTTTCCATTTTTTTTTATTTTTTATATTTCGATGCCGTGCATAAATTAATGAAGGCACGGCGACACAGCTGACGGGCACGACTAGCGCAATACCGCTCCACGCAGTCAGTTAACTTGGGACGTTAAAATTACTCGAATACAGAATACCATGGCTCATTTTTTGAAAACTTTTTTTTGTTGGTTCTGAAAAAAACCTATGCAGGGTCAATCTGTGTCACCAATAGATCACGCGGTTTGAAGGAATTATACGAATTCATTTACACCCTGTATACTACATACTTTTATCGTCCATGATACTCTTTTCATCCGTTGCCAGCACCACATTTCAAAAGCTTCCATCCTTTCTCGGTCTCTTTACCAACGAAGAGATTCTAAGTAGAGTCAAAGAGAAAAAACAAATTCTAGAACATATAGAAAGAAGAAGGGGGGAAATGATTGGTCACTTACTGCGACACGACGGCTTTATAACTAACATCATAGAAGGTAAATTACAAGCAAACAGAAAGCCAGGTTAACCAAGAAGAAAGTACACAGACCAATTCAAGGAAAAGACAGAAGTGATAACATACAGAGAAATGAAGGAATTGGCTCCGGATAGAGAAAGATGGAGATTGCTACACCGACAAGTGCCCAGCACTTACATTTTGGATGGATACTATGTATAGTATAGTCATGTGTTAAAATATGCATATGTTACCGCTTATATGCGTGACTGCCTCGTTGGTCTAGCGGTCGCAAGCGCGACTGCTGAGCGTGAGGTCCTGAGTTCGATCCCCAGGTCGGGCAAAGTGTTATTGGGTTTTTCCGTCTAGAATTTCTCAGTAGCAGCCCGGAGTCTGGATTTGTGCCCGGTTGATGGCAATAGGCTCGCCCCCTATTACATGGGACTTAAACATAACGGCGAAACGTGGGTGTACTATACACCTCTGCCAACCCTTCGGGGAATAAGGCGTGAAGTTATGTGTGTATGTGTATATGCGTAAATCAGTTAGAGTGCATCTATTATAATCTCGCTAGGTGTATACTTACACCACATGAGTAGATAAACGGAACAGAGACAAAGCTTCTTAAGAACGTGCAAAACTGTTACCTATTTTGGTAGGGTTGTCACAATAGTTCAAAACAAATTAAACCAAGCATTTGTTAAATAGTTTTATTATTCAGTATGATAGTGTGGCGACATCTATCACCCCACATGCGAACTATCCTGCATCGCGATATCAACATTCGACAGGCAGATAGTATATACAGGGCGGAATCGTTAAGTGCCAACAGACGATTTTTTCGTCAATTTAAGAGATATTTAAAAAGTTAAGGCTATTATCAAAATTAGGCTATATGGAGAGTAAAATAATATAAATAACTTCAGGAAAAAGAAAAGCCAGATATTGAAAATTTTGTCTTTCGCTCCCTCCATATATTTAGTATGAGAATTTCTTCCAACTGATCATACCAGTCATACCTACTTATTCTCTCTTTTCCTTACTGTTAATATGGCGTCGGATTTAGCCTTACTCGACTTCGGTCTATCTTAGTCATCTTTGTAATAAAGCTTCATATCACCACATTCCTGAGCATTACCTAAATCTAACCCAGGATTTCGAACAGAAAACGGACAGATTTTGTAGTTCCAGACTGCTTACCTACGTAATGCGATAGCCTATTATTTTCATGTTTAATAAATAAGAATAGTATTGCAACCAATTTGTTTAACTAATACAAATACGAATAGTTCAATGACAATTTTCCTTATTAGGCCGTGGCCCCATGTCTATGGTGCGGCGCCGTCCGCCGTGAAACGGCGCGGCGCCGCGCACGGTGCCGTGTACGGTGCACCGCATGTTAGTTCCGTGGCTGGCGTAAATGTGACATGTCTAAAATTGCAATTTTTCAGGGCGACCATTTTAAAGTTTTAACCTCTTCTGGTAAATCGGTAAATTAGTTTAACGTATGTATTTTAGTTATTTAAAAATATACAGGATGTTAACGAATTCGTATAATTCCTTAAAACCATATGATCTGCTACTGGTGTAAATTGTCCCGGCATGGAAATTAGGCAGATTTACAAAAAAAAACTTTTTTCTTTATGCGGTACCTATGGCTAAGTGATCGAATCTAAACCACAGGATTCAGTAAAATACAAATGTAAATGACGTCAACGTCAAATCCAAGATGGCGGCTGTGAAATTTTACAAGATAAAATCTTGGATTTTTATTTCGACCTCATTTTCGTCATCATCGCCCCCGAAAACCATGGACACGACACCCATGATGCTTATCTTGTAAGATTTCGCAGCCGCCATCTCGGATTTTGATTTCGACCTCATTTTTGTCATCAGCACCCCCGAAAACCACGGAAACGACACCAATGGTGCTTATCTTGTAAAATTTCACAGCTGCCATCTTGGATTTTGATTTCGACCTCATTTTCGTCATCATCGCCCCCGAAAACCATGGACACGACACCCATGATGCATATCTTGTAAAATTTCACAGCCGCCATCTTGGATTTTGATTTCGACCTCATTTTCGTCATCAGCACCCCCGAAAACCACGGAAACGACACCAATGATGCATATCTTGTAAAATTTCACAGCTGCCATCTTGGATTTTGATTTCGACCTCATTTTTGTCATCATCGCCCCCGAAAACCATGGACACGACACTCATAATAAATAATAATAAAATAAAAATAAAAATAGTTTATTTCTTTAACTTTGCTTATACAATACTATTTAGTTGCCGGAACTGCCCAGGAAGCATGTAATAATGCTTGTGTTGGGTCGTCCCGCTCCTCCTTAAGACTAATATATTGCGGTGGTACGATAGTTCCTTAAAAAGAAGTTAAACTATTTTAGATAACTACAGTAAATAAGAGAAAGCAAGTACAAAAATTGTTGAAAGATAACTAAAAGATACTCATGATGCTTATCTTGTAAAATTTCGCAGCCGCCATCTTGGATTTTGATTTCGACCTTATTTTCGTCATCAGCACCCCCGAAAACCACGGAAACGACACCAATGATGCATATCTTGTAAAATTTCACAGCTGCCATCTTGGATTTTGATTTCGACCTCATTTTCGTCATCATCGCCCCCGAAAACCACGGACACGACACCCATGATGCATATCTTGTAAAATTTCACAGCCGCCATCTTGGATTTTGACGTTGACCTCATTTTCGTCATCAGCACCCCCGAAAACCACGGAAATGACACCAATGATGCATGTTTTGTAAAATTTCACAGCCGCCATCTTGGATTTTGACGTTGACGTCATTTACATTTGTATTTTACTGAATCCTGTGGTTTAGATTCGATCACTTAGCCATAGGTACCGCATAAAAAAAAGGTTTTTTTTTAAATCTGCCTAATTTCCATGCCGGGACAATTTACACCAGTAGCAGATCATATGGTTTTAAGGAATTATACGAATTCGTTAACATCCTGTATGTTTTAAAACAACTAAAATATACGTTAAAATAATTTACCGATTTACCAGAAGAGGTCAAAGCTTTAAAATGGCCGCCCTGAAATATTGCAATTTTAGACATGTCATATTCACGCCAGCCAGCAGTGTACCGTGCAACCTACACGGCGCCGTGCACGGCGCCGTGTAGGTTGCCGTGCACGGCGCCGTGTCGCCGTACGCGGCACCGTATGCGGTGCCGTGTCACCGCACACGGCGCCGTACGCGGTGCCGTACACGGCACCGTGCGCGGCACCGCCGCGCCGTCACAAGGCGGCCGCGCCACGGCCTTAATGGCGCTAAATACCGTCATCACAAACTTGTGGCTGTAAGTCAGAACTCCTCTGCCTTCGCTTTGACGGAATAGGCATTCGGTTTTGCTTTTTATTAATTAAATAAGAAATCCATAAGAACAACTTTTTTTTTTAATTTGGAACTCACAGCTTTACTCCGTAATAGCTAACGTATGATATATTTTTATTTTTAACCGACTTCAAAAAGGAGGAGGTTCTCAATTTGGTTGTATTTTTTTTTTTTTTTTTTTTTTTAGTTTGTTACCTCATATCTCCGTCATTTACGAACCGATTTGAAAAAATCTTTTTTTGTTCGAAAGGATATACTTCCCGATTGGTCCCATATAAATTTTGTTATGATTAGACCATGAACTTCAGAGATATGGAACGGAACTCTTCATCGGATCAAAGCAAAATTCTCAAATTACTAATATTGCTTTGTTTATATTTGTTGTTGGGAACTGACTACTGGAAAAGAGGAGGGGGTGCGTGTGTCCCCCTCCCCCCCTTTGGAATGTTTTCATTATATCGTGTAAGGTACCATTTGAAAGGACTTTTAATGCCCGACTACGTCAAAGCCAAAAAAGAAGGGTTGTGAAGGAGGGGGTTAAAATTATGACACTAAAACGTATTTAATAAAAAATAAACTTTAAAAAAAAGTAAAAACCGACTTCAAAGAAATACTAAAAGGAGTAAAATAATTACCATAATATAAAATTAACAGTTTCAGAAGTCGGTGCAACTCTACACTGAAGCAAATAGAAGCCACCGACTTCTGAAACTGTTAATTTTATATTATGGTAATTATTTTACTCCTTTTAGTATTTCTTTGAAGTCGGTTTTTACTTTTTTTTAAAGTTTATTTTTTTCAAGGATTATTCATACACACAGTGCAATAAAAAACCATTATCAATAATGAAATACCACGTTTTTACATTAAAATATTCCAACTAGCAACAAACAACGTGTGTCGCACTAACCCTGAGATTGTCAACTGGCTGTGACAGCGTAAACCGGTTTTTTTCAGTCTCGCCGCGTACGTGACAAGCGGCCAGTGGTCACGCACACATGCCCCGCGTGCTTGTAGTAGTGCAACCGATTTGCGCGGTTGTATGAAGCTTTGTCTCTGTTCCGTTTATCTACTCATGTGCTTACACACCTACATATAACACGTGACTGTACAATGATGACAATAAACTGACCGCACTATACTGCCGTCGTAAAGTTTCTTACTAGAACGGAGGGTAGTTTTCTAATTTGTCTGTCATAAAACTAGGCAATAAATTACAAATACCGACATAAATTGCACAATTGTTATTTTTAACGAGTTACAAAGATTTATGTAGTTGTCATAAAATTGTAAGTTAAGGCTAAGTTCAACAAAAATAAATTATTATTAAACAGGTTGTTAAAAAAATACTCTAAAAATATTGTGGGGTTACTCAGTATCGGAAATCGAACAACTTTCGTACTACAACATTTCGAAATTCGCATATTTTTTCATTCATTTACAAATAAAAAACCGGCCATGTGCGAGTCGGACTCGCGCACGAAGGGTTTCGTATCATTATCCATAAATAAAAACGGCAAAAAAAAAGTCTGTTGTATGGGAGCCCCCCTTAAATATTTGTTTTATTTTAATTTAATTATTTGTTTTTAAAGTGAATATATAATTAAATATTCTGTGAATATTTCAAGCGTCTACCTGTTGCCGTTATCAATATCGAGCAAAAACTAGCAAAAAATCACGTTTGTTGTATGGGAGCCCCCTTAAATATTTATTGTATTGTGCTTTTTAGTATTTGTTGTTATAGCGGCAACAGAAATACATCATCTGTGAAAATTTCAACTGTCTAACTATCACGCTTCATGAGATACAGCCTGGTGACAGACGGATAGACAGACGGACAGACGGTCAGACGGACAGACGGACAGCGGAGCCTTAGTAATAGGGTCCCGTTTGACCCTTTGGGTACGGAACCCTAAAAAGGATTTATTAACTTTTTTTTAATTGTACAGCAACAAATAAAAAATTCATTTGTTTGGTAAGTAATAAAAAAATACGCGAATTTCAAAAAGTTGTTCAATTTCCAATACCGAGTACCCACAAAAATTTCAGAGTAAATTTTTTACCACCCTACACGTTTATAAGCTTACACATATAAAAGTATTTGCTCGAAAAAAATCAATAAATGAATAGATCTAAGTAATAGAAACTCCTGGACTTAGGTACAAACCTTCTGGGAGCACCTTTGATCCGAACAGGGACATTCAGAAAAACATTTACTAGATATTCACGTTTTCAGCTTCAGAATGTACGATTTATTTTCAGAACTTTCCGGTATTTACTCGAAGAACTTATTGAAATAAAACCGATTACATGGATTATTTGAAAACCTTTTACAACTGTACGACTGTGACCACTGGGGTTAAATAATGAATTTATTCGAAAAGTTTTCCAAGGAATAGGACCCAATGTGGTACGATTTTATATTTTATATTGTACCTACAGTTTTGAAAGATTAAAAAAAAAAACGTTCTTCCATACTATACAACGTTATTTTTAGTATATACAAAAACCGAGACACCCCAACAAGATTTTCATCAGAACTGCCTGAATATGTGTTTTTTTTTATAAATCTCCAAGTTACACCTTAGTTTATGTCGCGTTAAGTTCCCTAGTAAAGTGTGAAATGCGCTATGCAGTAGCTGTCTAATACACGGAAACTGACCGAGCGGACCGTCTCAAGCCTCAAGGTATCTCTGTTATGGGTAGAAACCTATTGCACAAAATTTAAATTTATAAAAAAAACAAAAATGGAAAAAAAAACTGGTGTAAAAAATATGTCAATCGATTCTCCTAGTGATTCTGAACAAACTAGTTTCAGGTTTAGTGTATACTAAAACTAAGCTTGTATAGGATGGTAATTTGAGATGGGGCATGAAGGGCAACTAACTTAACCAGTGTAGCTAAAGGAAAACGTTCTTAGAAAGTTAAGAGTGGTCACTCTTAACTTTTGGAATAATTTCTAACGGCATAGGCAGTGGTGACCACTTTCAGGTGAGCCGTAGGCTTGTTTGCCTAACAGCCGTGTACGCACGAACGAACACGGACATCGAACACGAATCACTATGAAGGTGTTAGCCGAATACACTGTTCGGTAGTGGTACGCACGTGCAAACAATGTGTTCGATATTCGTGTTCGCCATGTTCATGTTCGCTCGTGCATACACGGCTTTCTGATTATACATATAGAACAAAAGTTAAACTAGAAAAAATACCCTCGAAATTGTAATGGCGCTGTCGTTTCTTGTTGGCAATTATTAATGTGAGTAGAAAGTGCTATCCATGACGAGTCATACGAGCTCTAACACGATGAACCAGTAACTAGTCATTGCGGTGTGTCGATCGCCACCCTTAGCCACCTTCTAAGTCCTACTTGTCAAGGCATGTCAGCAGGCTAAATCAATGGGTCTGCCTGATTGTACTAGCTATTTTGGAGTAGTATTGACAACAACTCTCAATCAGATCAGCTCAGTGGTACCTTATTATATTGCCACTAAGAGACCATTCCAATGAGCCCAAACATGATACATCTGCTGTAAGTTGGTGAGGAGTTGGATGACCTGCTGATTCCAAATGATGCTGCAGCATCAGGTCAAGGTTACCATGTTATTGTAATATCATTGAAGTCACAGGATACTATATTTCGATCGCGTATATCCCTTAAACAACTAGAAAAGAGCTGATAATCTTCGAACGGGTGAACAGATTTTCTCGATAAAGTCACCTTTCAAAAAAAAAAAAACTAAATCAAAATCGGTTCATCCAGTTAGGAGCTACGATGTCACAGACAAACACACAGATACACACGGTAAACTTATAACACCCCTTCTTTTTGCGTCAGGGGTTAAAAAACAATGTGTATCCAAAGATAAAATTCAAGATCCCTCAATACCTTCTCGATGACAACTGTAAATATATTCACCCGTATTCAGTGTCTACTCTTGAAACTTAGCTGACTAGTGTGAAGGTCAAGTTGTTCAAGGTTAAAGACAAAGCTCTCGTGACCCTCGTTTCGAATGTGAGAGTTATGACGTCATTCGATCAATCCATAGAATTGGAACGTGCAGAAGGGTCACTCACAATGATGACGCGTAAAGTCGCTTCGGAATTTAAATTTTTAAACTGGCTACGATATATTACAGAGGTCTGTCTTGGAGGCATTTAATCAGTGACGACTAAAAATTGTTGACGTTTTTTGCCACTTTAATCACGTAACTTTTGTAGCCATATTTTTACAAGAGTAATTGGGGCTGCCAGCGTCAACAAAATGCAGCAATGTTACCAATTTATACATATATGTCGCAGAATCAACATAGAAGCACAACTATTAGAATGACTATTGATTATTGTTAATGTAGTAGGATGCCATCTATTATCGTTTGACGGAAACGTCAAGCAGTGTGCTTGGGTGAGGTCGGTGCGGGGCGTGGCATGTCTTGTTTGACGGTTATCAGCAAGCTGTCAGCCGTCGGCTGTCAGCTGTCAGCTGTGATTCTTTTTGACATTGGATGCATTTGATTTGAGAGAAGTCACTTTGGAGTGAGACACGAGGGCGAGAGGTCGTTTTGCCAGCCTGCACCGAACTTACCGCGTTTCCGTACTTAAATCAGTTTCCATCGGTTTGATCATTAGAGATTTTATTATTTTGTTATCGAGAGTGAATAAATAGAGGACTATAATCAGTGTTGTGACTATTATTTCCTGCCTACACCATGTCGAACTTGGACTCTGATGACGAGGTACCCCCAATGAGTGAACTACCCTCGTTATATACCTATATAACTCAAAATCGTCCAAAATCGAGTTATTGTATTCTTCGTTAGCGCGGAGAGGGCTCCATAAAGTTCTCGATGGTGCGTGTAGTCCGAAAACCCGCACCAGGCCACCGTGGTGAAATGATATCTAAACCTAGTACCACAAGTAGTGGAACAGTAAATGGGCTGATTATATGAGTACTGTTATTAACTGAAACGGGAGAAGAATAGTGAAGCTTCTGTATCAAAGTATCTATGTTGTGATCGATCATTCTTACAAAAACGTCGAGACAGAGGAATGTTTTTAGAGATCAAATGGGATTGTTTGTTTTACATAAATATGTATGAGTTTTGTCTCTTAAGGGATTAAGATGACTTTTTATGTTGAGGTGTATATAAAATATTTGTTTATGATTATGTCTTGTTTGTTGACTTTCAAGTCACTTGAATTACACTGTAGGCACGTTTACAATAGTCGTTGAAGCTGTAATATAATATTCAGTTGTACCAAGCAGGAATCAAGGTTTGTTCCGACAAACTTTGATTTTTTTAATATAATAAATAGGTTGGCAAACAAGCCGAAAGCTCACCTAATGGAACGTAATTTCCGCCACTTGCATATACCTACAACACTAAGGCTACAGACTGTAACCTCCACCCATTTTATTCCCACCTAATAAAAATTTATCAGAATAAAATTAATGTGTACCAATAATTTGTTTAATAATTTGCTTGGTGGTAGGATCTATACGGTCCGCCTGGCCAGCTAACACCCTCACATTAAAGTCCGGCGCCAAGCAGTTTACTGTGTTCCGTCGCGCGTATGTAACGTGGCATCCTACGTGAGCGATCTAGAAGCGACGCGAAGCGGCGCAGCGCGACGCGAAAACAACAAACAGTCGACACCTATTGAAGTGTCCTACGTGACCAAACGCACGTAGAGTGCAGTGCGGCGCGGCGCGAACGCGATCAGTTGGCTTGATATTTTCGCGCGAACTGGATATGGTGTCGTACAGTGCTACTGAATGACGGCGGCGCGCGGCGAGCGGTTCGCGAGCTCGTAGGACAAAGCCGCCGCTTTGCACCGCATCGGATCGCGTCGCAATTTACGTCGCTTTGAACCGCCTACATAAGACGCCGCGTTAGAGCCAGAACGGTATAGGGTCCTCTATATTTCTGTCACTTGAATTAGTGTGCTCCATCTTAGGCCCTGTCTGCGTTTATCACCAAGTGAAAAAACGGTCAATTGCAACCTAGTTACATAATAAAAGATAAACAGTTACACAATTGTATTGACTTCAATATTCTACTATAAAACTCTAATAATAAACTGGCATCTTTAAAAATATTTACCTCCTCCAAGCTTCAATAACCGCGAAAGCCTAGAAATAGCCGTTTACCGCTTCGCTCTAATAACGTCATTGAAAACACCGCCTAGATAGATAACTAATTCAAAGTAAACTGAATCTTGTTTCCTCAGTCATAAATTTTAAATTCCCTTGCCAACTTTAAAGAATTCAGTTTCATTACACGGCAAACGAGCGCCTATATCTTTGCGAACAAAGTTTAAAATCAGTTAAAATGATATCAAATTGTTTGCTATTTGAATTACGACTTTAAGATTGGGTGTTAAAGTTCAGATTCATTAAGAGGTTTCGTCAACCCTTTATGTTCGTAGCATCTGCTGCTGCAGAGTTCTTTAAGCGTCTAATTACTGAAAACGATGGTACCTTGTGATATTTCATGGGGCTTATGGCGATCATTTGTTATTTTGCACAAAACCCTGTGCATTTGGGAGTGAAGCACAGAATTAACAGGGACACCTAAATGCGTGTGTACCGTACTTAAAAAGTTGGTTAATAATAATAATTTGCGGTTAAAGAGACTTCTACGTGCTTTTTAACACTGTTTGTGCTTTTAATTATGTCAGCTCGTAAAAGAATACTCCTCATAGACAGTTCGGTATAATAAATGAAGATGATGGTTGGAGGAAGTTTGAAAGTAGCGCCAGTGACAGAAAAGTTGAAAGGGAACCGTTTATCTTGGTATGGACATGTGAAGAGGAGACATGAAACGCATGTGACGAAAAGAGTTATAAATATAAATGTGGATGGATGGAGAGGAAGAGGGAGCCCAAAGAAAAGAAGGATGGATTGTGTAAAGAATGATATATTATGAAAGAGAAGAGAGTCAGTGATATTACGACGGTAGACACGACGGAATGGAAGAAGAAACGTGTTGCGCCGACCCCAAGTAACATGGGATAAGGGCAGGAAGATGATGATAATTGAAATATTATACTTTGCCTTACATAGCACACCTTGCAGCTCATATGTATCTTTGTAGAAATAAAAGTCTTTATAAAAGAGTATCCATGTAGTTTTCTGCCGGCTCTTCTCCACAAGATCTACTATTTGAAACCGTGAACCTAATGTTGAGGTTTTAAAAATACCTGTAATCTATAGGTCTAGCGCATAACTGAGTCAGTGCCTGGGGTATGGGAGCGGCACGGGAGGGGTGACATATGACGTGACATGAAGTGTCCGAACTATCTCGCTATACACTTGATAAATACAAGGTTAGTCAGAAAGGGGGTACTAATCCGAAAGGGGGTTAAAGTACCCATGATAATGAATAACTTTTGTTCTACAACTTTTTCCAAAAGTCAATAGTTTAAGAGGGATCTGGTACATTTGCGCGAAAGACATTTCCGCGAAAGACACTTGCGCGACTCCCTTTGCGCGACTAGACAAATGCGCGAATGGACTTTTGCGCGACTGGACATTTGCGCGACTAGACACTTGCGCGACTGGACGTTTCAGCGACTAGACTGTTGCGCGAACCCACTTGCGCGACCGACACTTGCGCGACTGACTTTTCCGCGAAAGACATTTGCGCGTATATACTTCCGCGATAGGACACTTGCGCGACATTTATTACGCAAAGGATTTAGGGCAAAATCCGAGAAATGAGATTCCATACCATCACGCCTGTATTCTCCGAAGGGTAGGACAGAGGTGTATACTAAGTATGTGACTATATGAACCCATTTATTACTTTATCTAGATAAAATTCATAAAGGCTAGTTTAAGTTGTTTAAAGTTTTAATATCTCACAAGTTTTCCCTCCAGAGAGGGAGGGGTTGGTCAAAATAAAAATCAAGTTGGCGGCTATGAAATTTTACAAGATATGCGTCATGGGTGTGTCGTGTCCTTGTTTTCGGGGGCGCTGATGACGAAAATGAGGTCGAAGTCAAAATCCAAGATGGCGGCTGTGAAATTTTACAAGATATGCATCACAGATGTCGAGTCCATGGTTTTCGGGGGTGCTGATGACGGAAATGAGGTCAAAGTCAAAATCCAAGATGGCGGCTTTGAAATTTTACAAAATATGCGTCATGGGTGTCGCTTCCATAGTTTTCGGGGGTGCTGATGACGAAAATGAGGTCAAAGTAAAAATCCAAGATGGCGGCTTTGAAATTTTACAAAATATGCGTCATGGGTGTCGCGTCCATGGTTTTTGGCGGTGCTGATGACGAAAATGAGGTCGAAGTCAAAATCCAAGATGGCGGCTGTGAAAATTTACAAGATATGCGTCACGGATGTCGCGTCCATAGTTTTTGGCGGTGCTGATGACGTCTGCAAAATTTTACAAAATATAAGTATGCGTCATAGGCAAAGTCTTACAGCCGCCCTCTTGGATTTTGACGTTGACCTCATTTTCGTCATCAGCACCCCTGAAAACTATGGACACGACAGACATGACGCATATTTTGTAAATTTTCATAGCCGCCATCTTGGATTTTGACTTTGACCGCAATTTCGTCATTAGCACCCTCGAAAACCATGAACACGAAACCCATGACGCATATTTTGTAAAATTTCACAGCCGCCATCTTGGATTTTGAAGTTGATCTCATTTTCGTCATCAGCACCCCCGAAAACCATGGACTCGATATCCGTGACGCATATCTTGTAAAATTTCACAGCCGCCATCTTGGATTTTGACTTCGACCTCGTTTTCGTTATCAGCACCCCCGAAAACCATGGACTCGACATCCGTGACGCATATCTTGTAAAATTTCACAGCCGCCATCTTGGATTTTGACTTCGACCTCATTTTCGTCATCAGCACCCCCGAAAACCATGGACGCGACGCGACACCCATGACGCATATTTTGTAAAATTTTAAAGCCGCCATCTTGGATTTTTACTTTGACCTCATTTTCGTCATCAGTACCCCCGAAAACTATGGACGCGACACCCATGACGCATATTTTATAAAATTTCATAGCCGCCATCTAGGATTTTGACTTCGACCTCATTTTCGTCATCAGCACCCCCGAAAACCATGGACTCGACATCTGTGACGCGTATCTTGTAAAATTTCACAGCCGCCATCTTGGATTTTGACTTCGACCTCATTTTCGTCATCAGCACCCCCGAAAACCATGGACGCGACACCCATGACGCATATTTTGTAAAATTTCAAAGCCGCCATCTTGGATTTTTACTTTGACCTCATTTTCGTCATCAGCACCCCCGAAAACTATGGAAGCGACACCCATGACGCATATTTTGTAAAATTTCAAAGCCGCCATCTTGGATTTTGACTTTGACCTCATTTTCGTCATCAGCTAGATAATGTAATAAATGGGTTCATATAGTCAGATACTTAGTATACACCTCTGTCCTACCCTTCGGAGAATACAGGCGTGATGGTATGGAATCTCATTTCTCGGATTTTGCCCTAAATTTTTTACGTAATAAATGTCGCGCAAGTGTCCTATCGCGGAAGTATATACGCGCAAATGTCTTTCGCGGAAAAGTCAGTCGCGCAAGTGTCGGTCGCGCAAGTGGGTTCGCGCAACAGTCTAGTCGCGGAAACGTCCAGTCGCGCAAGTGTCTAGTCGCGCAAATGTCCAGTCGCGCAAAAGTCCATTCGCGCATTTGTCTAGTCGCGCAAAGGGAGTCGCGCAAGTGTCTTTCGCGGAAATGTCTTTCGCGCAAGTGTCCTGATACCGTTTAAGAGAAATAGATGATCAAAGATCTCAAAAAAAAGTGCTAAAATCTATCTATCCCCAGTTATGATGAGCTGTGTTTACATTTTAGGTCCTATTTGGGGTCATGAATTGGAAGCACCCTTTTCTGAATTTGTAACTAAAGCAGGGATGAAGAATTTTTGAAAAAACGAAAATCAAAATAATTTTGCATTGAAAAAAAATTACCGAATTTTGAAATTTTAACACTTGCTTTAAGACAGTCATCAGTGATACTTTAAGTGGCCCGCAGATTAGTACCCCCTTTCTGACTAACCTTGTATAATGAAGATATCCCTTACGATATTTTACTACTACTAGATAATGAAAGTGTTAATCATTCATACAGTGATTCGGGTAGAGACAGCGATAATCAAATTAATCTAAGTATTATTAATCTCATAGTATTAATCTGAGTAATTAAATTTGGGATTTCGGGATTTGTTTGTTGTTTCAGTTGAAAATATTAATCCTTATTAAATAAAATAATATAATTATAGTAACTTATTTTTTTTGTTTACATTGTCACGCAATTATATTAATTAATTTAACTTAACCGCTAGCGGCCCGCCTGACGATCCGGATCGTCAGTGCCATTGTTTATCTATTGTGTCTCTAATTACAGTACTACACAGGTTAAGTATACACACGTTAATATCGTAAGAGATATCTTCATTATATTTATCACATGTATAGCGAGATAGTTCGGACACGTCGTCATATGTCACCCCTCCCGTGCCGCTCCCATACCCCAGGTCCTGACTCAGTTATGCGCTAGACCTGTAGTTTAATACGAAATAAAAAACCGTTCACTTTGATTTTAAACAGAATAATGTTAATGCTTATTATCTTATCTGCCTACATAAAAAAACGAATCATTAATCTATTGGCTTATCTACGACAGAATTTGGTAATGCCGAAAGAAATCAGCCTAGCCCCAAGGGACTTGTAAGCCAATTTTACCAATAGACACTATTATCAAAAGAGGGCCTCATCACATCAATCAGCATTGATTCGCATGAATTACGATGGTGTGTAGGCATGCTTATGTTTTTCCTTTTTTTTTCGAGGTGTTCGTATACTTTTGTGACTATGCAAGCCTCATAGGTACCTCCTAAATGTCAACATCAGGGAACCGCTATACGGTATGCCTACACCAGTGCGCTTTCACGTTCATCTTGCGCTTTCAACTTTCAATTCCTCTTGCGTCAAGCGCATGCAATATTAATTGCCATTGACGCATGCGGCTTATCGTCTACACCGGTGCGCACCGGTCAGTCGTTAGTCGACATACAATAGACGGATTAGCGTGCGCTAGGGGCATGCGCTTTTGTCGAACTAGTATTAAGGCATGCGCTATGGCGCTTCACGCATGCGTCAGACGATGACGCAAGATGAACATGAAAGCGCACTGGTGTGGACATAGCTAAATTCGACCCGTGTAAATCCTCTACAACCAATAATAGTCCATTTGATATAGAAACTGAAAATTTTGTCGTAGATGCAAGTAGAAGTATCTTTTTAACGTAGAAGTCGCTATACTTAGACATGTAGTGTCATTCTGTAAGAAACCCACCTCAATATCAACGGTTAGTTCGATATCCATAATGCCACAGTATGGATAATAAAAGCAAATAACACGCAGATAATCGACAGTATAATCAATAACGCGTAGTTTTGTCATCCACGCTGTGTCACGACAAGTGTCTAATTGACAGTCGCGATCGAGGTGAGATTCTTACAGAATTGCACTGCAGAACCGTAGGTAGGGATGCCTCCTACGATTCTTGGCTTTTTATGACAAGAGTTAATAACTTACTGCCTACGTAAGACTGAATATCTTGCTACAGAAATAAAACTACTTTTATGGACTACTCCAGAGTTTATTTAACTTTTTTCATCAAACTGTCGGAGAGGGTGAGGGGGTATCCAAATCTGTCAGTTATTACGAGGTGGCTTCTATTTGCATTTATATTTATCAGTCAGCTTTAAGCGAAAGGAGTCTTCAGTGTATATCAAGCTTAGTTTTTGAATTTGGGTGCACGGTAGAGCATCTAAAAAGTTTATACGCTAAAATTATATTTAGAATGTATTCGAATCATGGGGTCTTAATTTATCTATTCGGCACACTTTTACCGACTGGTGATTATAATAACGCCTTCTTCGCCTTAGGCCAGTTTTTTCAGTTCTAAATTATTGGGAGGGCGCAATTACACTTTGTAGTTTACCTGAATTTGGATGCCTATGGTATTGCCTGAATTCGGTTAAAGTCAAAGTAATTTGGATACCCGAATCGGGGCAAACGACTTATTATAATTGCGCCATGATTCATTTCCACTTTACAGTAATCTCATTTTTATACTATCACTGACTTGGCTTGGTGACAGTCATCGTCTTTCCCTTGGCCATCATTAGGGCTTCTTATAAACAGAACTTACCTCAAAAACTTCTCTGGTGGCGGAGAAAGGCAGCACGGCAAGGCCGACCAAAAGGTCAGCTACCGCCAGCGACACAATGAACAGATTGGTGACGCTGCGCAGTTTAGATGAGCACAGCACTGCCGCTATCACCAGGCAGTTACCTGAAACAGAAAAAGGCATTAGAAACTTTCCATAGGTATGTACCTATCTAAAATAAACACCCAAACTTAATTCGAAGTCAAAGTAATTTATTTGCTAGAAACATGGTTTATAAGATGTTACAGTCAATACAGGAGTTTATTCTATAATATGTTTCACCAATGACTGGCATACAAAATATTAGTTGAAGTTAGCATTTTTTTATGGGCTGTACAAATATTTGTTTCGTAGAAAGATCAAACACGACTCAATGAGCAGAAACCCAAGCGCTCAGTCATCGCGCCGATTGAGTCGTCTTTTGTTGGAAACTTTGCTGTGTGCAGGTGCACTGCCGTGTATTTATTTATTCCGAATTCTTGTTAGTTTTGTTTCTGTAGTACATCATTGAAGTTGCCCAACATTCATTTGTAAGTACAATCAATCAAACATATCAGGTGATCGCGGTTTTTTAATCGTTTATGTCACTTTATAGCGCTGTTAGTAGTAGCTTTCTTCTGTCTTCTTATATCAACGTTCTATGATCATCGACCTATCTGCCAATCATGGTGAGTATGGCGGTTATTGGAAGGCCCATGATCAACAGTGATCGTTGAAGGCTGATAATAAATATAAAGCCGCGTACAGACATCGTGAGGCGTGCGTCGCGAATGGTTCGTCACGCATGCCTCAATCTGAGGCATACGACGGTATATTTATGCATGCGTCCCGAATGATAAATACTCAAGCTGAGCACGCAAACAACCACACACGGTGTTCATGAGCGCGCAACGCAAATAACACTCATCCGTCCACACAGAGCGCACGGCTCGCACTGAGGCGGCGTTCGCAACCAGCGTGACCACTTTTTCATCACACAATCTACCAAAAATGTTGCTAAAATCTACCAGAATCTACCAAGCCCTGTTTCAAATTCTACTTAAATTCTACCATTAATAATAAATAAATACTATTGAATTTTCTTAAATTTCGATGGGGTAATAAGATCGATAGTTCTAATACTATCGATAGCATTGCCAGTAATTGTTGTAAAACAGACTTATAGTAATAGTATCGATAGTATCAGTTTATCACAAGTAATCACAACTCAATACTATCGATACTGTTGGTACTCATCAATAGTATTGCATAGGTCTGTCGATTGATACTATCGATAGTATTGTAAAATCCCAATACTGTCGATTATCGATATTGTTACTAGTTTTCAAGGATAACTATCAATAGATCAACTATCGGTAGATAAGCAACACTAGCGCCTTCCCTAGCCAAATGTCAAATAAAATTGGCCATACCCTCTAGAAAGAGAGAAAAACAATCGTATCACAACTTAGAATATCATCTAAGTATCACAATCTATCTCTTTCCTTTACATTACCATGGACATTTATCTGTCTTACTGGAAAGAGATAGATGGTCATACAATTTGTTTCCTCTCTTTCTATAGAGTATTACTATGGTTCATAACAGATAATGCGCAGTCCATCCTCTTTTATGCTTCATGGTGATATAGTGTTGCCATTTTCTTTTTTTGGCCTTGATAATTGCATTTTGGATCACCATTTTTCAGAATGTTCTAAAATACCGATTTTCTACTGAAATTACTACTAAATGATCTGACTACTAAATCATCGTTCTCTTTGTTTCAATTCTACCAAAAAAGTAGAAATCTACTAAAAGTGGTCACACTGTTCGCAACGATCGTATGAGGCGAACGCTCACAGTGAGCACACACGTCCACGCAGCCCGAGGCACGCGTGACGAACCATTCGCGACGCACGCCTCGCGATGTCTGTAAACATCATTGTCGTAGAAACATACGGATCTCGGATAAGCATTCAAAAATTTCCGAACCGAATGTAGACTAAAACGCGAAAATGAAGACCGATTTACGTCAATGGGTGCAGTCACATCGTCGTATGGTGAAAAAAGGTTGTTACCTAAATTAGGCATAATGATGACGACGTAAGATTTAAATTAGTTCGTTGGTATTTCGAAGTTTATATGGCGATGTGGCTTGGCTCGCGCTCTGGTGGTCTATGAAAACTCGGGACACTTTTTTCGTGAATCTTGTACTAGACCCCTGGTCCATGTGTTTCTACGTTACTGAAAAATAAGATAAAAGATTTTCATGTCTTACGCGAAATAACAAATAGCATTCCACATCATCTTCCTGCCCTTATCCCATGTTACTTGGGGTCGGCGCAACACGTTTTCTTCTTCCATTCCGTCCTGTCAACCGTCATGCTATCACTGGCTCCTTTCTCTTTCATATCATTCTTCACACAATCCATCCATCTTATCTAATATCTAAATAGCATTCCACGTATTTTAGATATTTAAAAGCAGCCTAGAACTGTTTTTATCAAACGAATCCATAATTGCAGCTAAAAGAAACTTTTAATACTAAAAGACTGTTCTCAAAGGTGAATTTAAAAAGAAATGACAAATTAAAACATTGTAGACTCAAAAAAACCTTCTGAAATGGCACATTAAATTCACTAACGAGGCGGGTACGAGGCGTGAACAGCCAAGTCTAAGAATGACTTGCATTTAAGACTCTTTCAAACACTTCCAATTACTTTAGTGTAATTACTCCCCAAAGTAAGTGCCTTGATGAACGTTGAGAGAAAGTGTTTGTGATTTTGAGATGTATAATTAGTAGGAGGTTTTTATCTAATTGTTTTGGTTGCAAAATGTGGTTATTTCTGTCATTTTAAGACAGCTTGTAATTCTTGTGGTTAGGTTGCAGCATTTTTAACCGACTTCAAAAAAAGGAGGAGGTTCTCAATTCGGTCGGTGTATACCTATATTTTTTTTTTTATTTATGTATATACACCGATTACTCCGAGGTTTTTAGTCCGATTAGTGTGGTCCCATAAAAATTTCATCCAATTTGGTTCGGTACTTTTTATTTTGTGAGCATTTTTTTGATTACTGCTATGTGGATGATGTAATTATTTTCGTATATTCGGTATATTCGGTCATAACTCATTTGATTAATAATTAAGATTTGCAAAATTCTTTTTTTGTTTGAAAGAGTATTCTTCCGAAATGGTCTCATTTAAATTTGGTGAAGATCTGATGAAGACCCTCGAAGATTGACAATGGAACTCTTCAATGGATAACAGCAAATTACCCGAGATTGCTGTAATTGCATGTTTGTGTATTGTTTATGCCACTAAAAATAGAAAAATAAAATAATAAAAAAAAAAGTAAAAACCGACTTCAAAAAAAAACAAAAAGAGTTAAATAATTACCATATTATAAAACTAACAGTTTCAGAACTCGGTGCCTTCAATTAGGTTCAGTGTAAAATTGCAACGACTTCTAAAACTGTTAGTTTTATAATATGGTAGGTATTTAACTCTTTTTAGTTTTTTTTTAAGTCAGTTTTTACTTTTTTTTAAAAGTTATTATACTCTTGTAGTGTATGGTGAATATCTATGTTCATGAAGTAGTATTAAGTCTTAGTCGTAATAAATCACTCGTAACATACACACGTGTTTTAATAATCGACTCCCCGCAACCCGCACACTTCACTCTGAAATTCTACTGCAAAAGTTTAACAATAGTTATTTTATTTTTTATTCACAACAATTAGTCGAAAGGGGTAATAATCCAAAAGGGTGTGAAACTATGCTCATAATAATGAATAACTTTTGTTCTACAAGTTTCCCCAAAAGTCAATGGTTTAAAGAGAAATAAATAACTGTTCAAAGGTTTCATAGAAAATACGATAAAATCTATGTATCTTCAGTTATGATGAGCTGTGTTTTCATTTTATGTCGTATTTGGGCTCACGGATTTGAAACTTCATTTTCTGATTTCTTAAAGAAGGCATGAAGATTTTTTGAAAAAACTGAAATTATAAAAATATTTTGCATCGAAATAAAAATTCACAAAATTAAACATTTTAACACTTGCTTTAAAGCAGTCATCAGTGATACTTTAAGTAGCCCACGGATTAGCTTCCCCTTTCTGACTAACCTTGTATATTATTAGTTGAATTTCCTGTACATTCTCAAAGCAAAATCAGTATAAAATCGAATCAAAAAGATTGCAACAACACACGAGAAAGGCAATAAAAAATATTTAAAAGGAGCTCCTTGAAAAAACTTCTAAAAATAGCATCGTTAAAAATTCTCGCAAAGTAGCATAAAGCTGAATTATTACGAGCAGAAACTGCGGCACAACTCTCCTCAGTAATTATTCCGCAAATATATCGGAACGCAAAAGTTTCTATGAACTTAGTTCGGAGTATCGAGTAGGTGATTTTAATCGATTTCCCGAAAGAAAATTGTATTTTTTCCGACATATCGTTACGAAAGTTTGGAGAACTTGGCAGTTTTCGATCATATCAATTACTGAGATAAATTGGATACTGTAATGTTGTAAGGGATGTTACTTGTAATGTAATATTGACTGCCCTAGTTTTTTTTATCGAATTAGTTTGCTCGTATGTTCGATTGTCGATGACAGTAAAATTGAATTAGTTGCCGAACTTTTTTTTATTTTTTTTGTTCTCGTTTCATCTTTCCTGCTGAAGATATCTGGTCCTTTGGAAGGCATACGGAGGACACAGGTCCAACGCGCAGAGGCCCCTTTGAGAACTTTGTTGTTGTTATTATTATGTCACAATACAGGGTGTAAATTTTTTTTAAAACCACATGATCTACTTCTGGTATAGATTGACGGCCCAGGATGTAACATGATTAAAACTAAAAAAACTTGCTGTAGTCCTATTTGATCCTATCGAAACCACTCAAGGTTTCAATAAAAAAGAAGCAAATAGTTTTTTGCAAAACCCTTTTTTTTGTGGTAGAACATTTCGATACCACGCATAAATTAATGAAAGCACGGCTACACGGTTAGCGGGCACGACTAGCGCGATATAGCTCTTTGTAGTCTAACTGACTCGAGGCGCTAAAATCACATAGAAAAAAACACCAAGTTTATTTTTTTAATTTTGCATTAAAACCATTTAGGCTTAATCAGTGTCACCAGTAGATCACGCGGTTTGAAGGAATTACACGAATTCGTTTCCAACCTGTTTATGTATCTCGTTAAATCGAATGTGTGGTATAATCTCTAAGTATAATTAAATTTTAATTTTTATGAGATAAAGGTGCACCGCGGTGCATTGTGATAGTGGTAGGGGTGACGTGATGTATATGCACTTGACAAAGGAGACACGACCACAAGTTCATCAAAATGGATTTTTGCACTTAAGCCGAGGCTTCAATTAGCCGCGACGCGAACTGCGACACATAAGCGAATAAAACAAATGTAGGTATAGAAGGTAGTATAAAATCGCCGGCATGTATAGTGTAGCCACATACGTATACAGCGTTGCACTACAATGGTGACATTAATTTTATACAAAAGGGTAGGGTCAGTAAACATCCTGCCAGGGTTCCGGAGTTTTTCGATAGAGTTACCGCGGCCCTGGAAAGCAAAGGGCACTAAGAGGAACACTGATGGGTTTTAGTCAGTAAGAGTCTGACACTCCCTTCCGCTCCGCCTTGAGCGGAAGAAGACATACGAAGATGTCGCAAAAAAAAGTGTCCGTAAACATAAAATTAAAATAATGTGTACCAAGGAGAAATGAATATGAATAAAAATAAAATAATAATAAAATTAAACAGCTCGTAAATTGAAAAAAATATTTTTTCAAACAAACTAAGTAATAAATAAAGTAACCAGCTACTTATCAGCTGGTTGGTGTTCTACTCGCAGCGGTTTGTAAGTAGCTGTATGAATGAATCTGTTGCATAGAGTGATACCAATTTGGTTACTTTATTTATAACTTAGAGAGTTAAAAAAATATGTTTTCAGTTTTCTGTTTATTTAATTTTAATATAATTTTTACGATTACTGACCACTGTGTGTTAAATTAATGTCGCCATTATAGCGCCACGCTGTATATTAGTAAATTTCGTTTAATCGCTTATATGTCGCAGTTCGTGTAGCGGCTTAGTACAGCGTTGGCCTAAGAAAATACTAAAATACGGCGAATACAAATGGTTACTACATAATCCCGATATCACGCTATCCAAAGGCAAAGATATCATAATCAATCGAAGACAATCCCTAACGCACATTTCGCACGCAGCATTTCTTTTTTATTTACACTAGAAAAACATAAGCACATAAAGAGACAAGTATCGTGTGTGTCTAAAGTACAGAGCTTCTGGAAAAAGACGAGGGTTAAGATAAGTCGATATAAAAGATAAAAGATATACAATAAATATGTATGTAGTGATTCTCGTAAGGTAAACACACACTGAGAATCACACGCCACACTAAGTAAGTAGTTTTTTGTTTATTTTGCTTTAGACTACGTCGTTGGTCTAGCGGTCGCAAGCGCGACTGCTGAGCGTGAGGTACTGGGCTCAATCCCCAGGTCGGGCAAAGTATTATTGGCAGTAGGCTCGCCCCCTATTACATAGGACTTAAGACCATGGTACACTATACCGGCACCGCAACGGCACCGCTCCAACCCAGTAATTAACTTGTCATTCAAATTAGAGCATTAAATCGTATGTCTTATAATATATTTCATAATGTCAATATGAAAAAGCCAACGACGAGCAGTCAGCGCGCTTGCCGCTATCATACAACTCAACTCGGAGCCCGCGCGCTGTGAGCGAGCGGACCACGTGCTTACTGCGCGCCGACTCCGAGTCGCCAGCAAAACGTCGTTGCGCCGTCGCCGCGTCGCTCGCGCTCCTTTCACAAAATGCCATTATAATACTGTGTTCGCGGTGACAGCAAGCTTGCACCTCGCGGACGACGCGTAGTTAGCGCGCTGGCGGCTAGCCATAGCCTAAATTCGAGGCGACGCTGTGCTGCAGCTGTCCAGTTGCGGTGCCGGTATAACATGCCATGACCTCTAACTTAACGGCGAAATGAGGGTGTACTATTACACCTCTACACAACCCTTCGGGGAATACAGGCGTGATATTATGTTAGCTTTAGTTTTGATTTATGTAGGAGTTGGGTGCTAACAGTTTTTTTCAGGACATGCATTACTATGAAACATCACCATCATCTGCCTAGCCTTTTCCCAACTATGTTGGGGTCGGCTTCCAGTCGAACCGGATGCCGCTGAATATCAGTATTTTACATGGAGCGACTGCCTATCAGACCTCCACAACCCAGTAACTGGGTAATACGATACTCTTGGTAAGACTGGTTGTCAGGTAGGGTAAAACGAGAAAAAGTCAAATAATAAAAAAAAAAGAATCTGTTTGTCTCGAGCATTTCAGTTTAAATTCATCTTCAGTGTAAATTAAATTCTTAAGATTCCTCTATAAATCCACTTTAGGGTGTTATCCATATTTATATCCAACAAAATTTATTTTACGATGTCTAGGATATAATACGTTGGAAACCAGAAGAGTATATGACCAGCTGAACATCATGCTTAAAGTATGTAGGGAAACAACAGATGCTCCTGATCTCCTCAATGAGCTGATTCGTCTTTACGCTCCTTGTAACTATCTCCGCAGCCGGAAGCATCGTCTACTAGCCGTGCCTGCATGCCGCACAGTGGCTCGCGCATCATCCCCTGTTCCTCGCGTTCTGTCCGCGCTCAATAGCCTAATGGAAGCCAACCCGAACGTTGATCTATTTGCGGACGATTTTAAAAGTGTTATGTGCGTATGTCTGAGCTTCTGCGAAAGCAAGACGATTTGATGTTTATAATTGTTTTGTTTTATATTTGTTATATTTTCGTTGTTGCATTATTTAGTGTGTTTATGACTTGATTTAGTCTGTTATGTTAATGTAATTGGCTTATTGAATGAAGCCGTATTAGCATAAATAAATAAATGTCTGTTGATTTTTTGACATCGTAATAGGACCAGTAGGTACAAGTTGTTCTCATTGAGCATCAAATGTAGCGGTAATTGTATGTCTCATGGGGGATTTATACGGGTCGATTTTAGCCGTGCGGCAAGTCACCAGTCGCATCTCTTGTAAAAATCGCATCGCCACCCCATTTACACCGGTCGACGAAAATTCTTGTTGACTTGTTCATTTCTAGCGGAACAACACAGCGCAAAACACACCTCATGCGGCGGGCGATCGCCTGCAACTGACCATTTACACGGTCGATTTTAGTCGCCCGCTGCAAGCGGCTTGTCGCCGCACGGCCAAAGTCAGATGGCACCCAACTTTGGGGCTTGCGATTTTAGTCACTTGCGGCCTAGTCGATTGGTCATTTGGCGGCGAAAATCGACCCGTGTAAATCACCTATTAAGGAGACCGTGCAATTTGAAAACAGAACGACTAAACCGTTCGAGGACGCGCCTATGATTTCTATATGGACAATATCAGGGCATAATATCAGATGACTGTTCTGAGTGAGCTCCTTATGAATGAAACGGGAAACTATTAACCACATAATTAATTAGTAATTGGTATGTACACACGACGCCTCAAGAAAAGTATTCACCAAACTGACCTTTTACTTCTGAACACATCATGCGGCATTCGATGATTCGATAGTGCGTTCGTTGTGCTTGGACCCAAAATGTCAGTTAGGTGGATATTGATATTGGGGCACCGTATGTACAAATATGAATATAAAAACATAGTACTAAAATAATCCTATACAAAAAACGCATGAAGTACTATAGAATAAAATAAGTATTTATTCTATAGTACAAGAAAACGACAAGTAACATAGTATGAAAGACAAAGCCGAACAAATAATAACCTAAAACGATACAGCTAATAACAAAACTGACAGAGTTAACTATCGAAATTACAAGACAACATCGCACAAACTTCAAAAGATCCACCGCCTTTGATGTTTCCTTACAGTTTACATCGCACAAAGTCAATCTTTCACCAATTTTCCTTATACTCTATTAAACTAACTCAATAGCTCCGCCACTTTCCTGTCATGCGAAAAAGAGGCTTATAGGTTCAATGCTAAGTAAGGTGTATTCAGAAAAAAAAAATCGACGAATAATGGCAATTTATTATCGCTTGTACTCCATTTCATATTACAATAGACAAAAGTTGCCTAACAAGGGACATACAGTCACGGACTTAAATATGTTTATCAGATTTCAAATTCGATTGCTTCTCACACTGCGCATTAAGGTTTAAAATGTCATATCAACTTACATAAGTATTACTTTTTAAAATTGTGAAGCGTCGGTTACAGCAAAAAGGCTATTAAACCACTTTTTGATGTTATGAACTCCTTTTTGGATCTATGTCCAGTCAAAAGTTGTAAAGAGGTATTTTAATTGAATTTTTGAAATACACTTGGGAGGGGTATTTCATCAACTCGTCCTACATGCCTACGGCCCATTTAGGACGACTTGCAGAACATCAAAATAAATAATATTTTCATTCTGCAACTCGTCCCACGTTTCTTTTTGTGTGGAACTTTAAACTTTATCAACGTTTGGTACAGTTAGTAAGACAAGATTTAACAATATTTTTTAAGAATTTGTAGGTTCTACTTTCGTTTTGTTTATAGATTATTAATTGACGGAGTCGCACTACGGTCGCTACGCGTAACGTCGTTTATATTTATAACGGCCCTTATTCTTGAAGGTGCATTTTTCTCGGATCAGTCGCGTTACAGCCATTCTACCTAAATACTCAACGGTAAAAATGCCTGTGATGAGAAAAGAATCACACAGATCACATTAACATTTTGTGAAGCATGATACTAGGCGAGCAGACTTATCAGGAGATACTTTTTTTCGCCCACACACACGCAATAATGTTGACAATATTCTATTGGCAATATTATTTGCGGCTTTAATCAGACTGTTCGTTCGCCAATCGCCTGCGGTAAAATAAAATATGGAATTAACATTTTGTGAAGCATGGTACTAGGCGAGCAGACTTATCAGGAGATACTTTTTACGGACACTAGAAAGTCTACATCGGGCCCATGAAGGGTCCGGTAGAAGCGTCCGTGAAGCTCCTTGCTCCGCCATACCTCCCTGCGGCCATTTAACTGTTGATCTTTATGACGATTGCTTATTATTTTATAATTTAGGTTCATTTCAATTCAAAACGGTTTGAGTCCACCTCTCTAGCTCTATTTCTAGCAGGAGCTCTATTTCTCGTCAGTGTTCACTCCGGCCGGCCAATGAAGGCAAGCCAGAGATGAGGAACAAGACATCTCCCGGGAGATCAGGTCCGTGTGGGGTCGCTACTGCCCAACAGCTCGCCATAAGCTAGCCTGCGAGTTTAGGTTTATTATTATTAAATCCACATGTATGAATGTTACCTCGTGTGTTAATTGGTGTCACATTTGTGATGACTTTTTCTTTTCTGTTTATATGTGACAATGTTGTGATGATTAAATATTTTATAACAATATTTTTTTTATTATTTACACAGTAACACTTTTGCTACTGATTGTACCTTTTCTCATTTTGATAGTAATATGGGACGAGTTGCAGAGTGAAAATATTATTTATTTTGATTTTTTGCAAGTCGTTCTAAATGGGCCGTAGGCATGTAGGACGAGTTGATGAATTACCCCTTGGGAGCAAAGAAATCGAGCCACTCCTTTTTTCACGTGTCCTGGTTATTAATTTTGGTTTCATGAATTATAATATAATTCAAAATACAAAAAACTACCCTCATTGTAAAGGTGATCAAATAACTTTTTAGGCGATATATGTTTAGAATTGATTTGTTCCATAATACCAAAAATAATAACAATTATACCTACGTGAAAAGTAGAAGTGGCTCGATTTATTTGCTCCCAAGTAGATTTAATTTTCTACGCTACTTACTTCCTACTAGGTATGTATTCTCTTTAAAATAACCTTTTTATGTCAATTAAGAAAAAATATCTTTGCCCCGTTAATTCTTTGCAAGCGAACGAGCAACCTTAGAAAGAGTGTGCAAGCAATCGTCTCGGTATACTTGATACTGACTGTACTAGCTACGTACAGCTATACTAAACACATTTTGTCGCTGCAGGCGGGGCCATAAGTCTTGCTTTGTGGTTTGTAAATCATGTTTTGTTGTTTGTTTTGTTCTAGCTCTTACGTTTTATTGCCGTACCTGCAGCGAGAAATTTTGTTTATGTCAAATCTGAGGGGTTGATGGCTAATTAACAACAGCACCGATCATATGAGTTGCAAGGTAAAGCTGCACTTGCCGCGGTCAGTCTGTAGATGGGTGACCGTTCGTTACACGTCCGGACCCCTTCGTGTCTCGGAGAGCGCGCTAAGCCGTCGGTCTCGGGTGTGATACGAATACCTACGACAGTCGTTACGGGTAGTCAGAAGCCCGAAAGTCTGACCTTAGGATACCGACATTACCTAGTAACTGAATTACTCAGTGACTGGGTAATGTCGGTATCCTAAGGTCAGACTTTAATATCATACATTTATCAGGCATGAAAAGTTACGATTCGGGGAGTACATTAAAGGTACATACAGCCTCCATCTCAATTTCTGTTATGAATCACATGGTTTGCTTTGTACCCGAATCTCGTCCTGTACGCGCCAACTTCAAATGCATATTTCAATACATTTTATAAATAGTTATTAAATATCGATTGCAGTTATGTGGAATACATCCTAGGTATATCCGTTTTATATCATAACAAAAGACCAATCATCATTAAATCATATGGTCCGTACAGAACGTGCTCGTTCTGTACGGACCATATTAAATTGGCATTTTCACGTAAATGGTAAGAGGTACGCTTTTGCAAATCAAGGTACGCAACCGTACACTTATTTCATATTGTTTAAATTCACGTACCAAACTTGGTCGGTACAGGACACACGTGGGACACAATTACGGAGGTCTGATGGTATTCGCTCCGCGTAAAATAGTGGTATTCAGCCGCGTCTGGTTAGTCCGTAGCTGACCCCAACATAGGTGGGAAAAAGCTAGGCAGGCTAGGCTAATACAAGGTTATTTTTAATGACCAGACACTGGTTATTTATTAATCAAGGCTTTTATTGAGAACAATACAATCATTGTGAGACGCTCTGATCGATTTATCACCACTATGTCAGGCTTATTGGCAACAATAGTCTTGTCGGTGATGATAGATCGATCCCAGTACAATGTGATATGACCATTCTCGAGAACTGGGTCGGGCACATACCTGTAGTATGGTACTTCTGCGTCCACAAGGTTGTATTTGAGAGTAAGTTGCTGGTGGATAATTCTAGCTACGAGGTTGTGCCTGTGCAAATACTCACCGTTGGCAAGACGAGGACAAGCAGAGATAATATGTCGAATAGATTCAGCGGGACAGTGGCGTGCCCGACAGATGTCAACCGTGCCGTCCTTCACAATATATTTTCTGTAGTTGTTCGTCATCATTACTTCGTCCATAATTGCACAAACATCATTATTATTATTTTTGACTGCCTCTTTGGTTTAGTGATCGCAAGCGCAACTGCTGAGCTCGAGGTTTTGCGTTAGATGCCCAAGCCGGGCAGTGTTATTGGGTTTTCCCGTGTGGAATTTCTCAGTTGATGGCAATAGGCCTCTATTACTTCTTCTTGTTCTTCCTACCCTGTTCCTAAGTAACTTAGGGTCGGCGTAATATGTTTTTGTCTTCCAATATTCCCTATCAGCTGTCTCCTCATCAATTACTGCCTTTTCCTTCATATCCTCCCTAACAAAATCCATCCATATTTTCTTTGGTTTCCCTCGCTTCCTTTTACATGAAACTTAAACATTATGGCGAAATGTGGGTGTACTATACACCTCTGCCCAACCCTTCAGAGAATGCAGGCGTGATGTTATGTAAACAATAACCCTGCAAGGTTATCTTAACTTTAGTCGAAGTATAAGCCGTCAGTGAACACTTATCTTGTTTTAATATCTTCCGCAAAAACAAGCTGTTTGCTTTCATTTTCCCCTTATACCAACAACCCCATCGTAAATAAACGATCAAAAAGGTTTCATGGATGGCGATTAAGGTATTATGCCAGGATGGTACACCATCCACCTGTGTTAATACCGCCATACGATTATCACCCTGCTGGTAGGATGGTAATTATGGCAATTTGCCGCCAGGTCCGATCGTTATGGGGGCCTGTGGTCGGTGCAGGACGATTTCCGGTTGATATGGTATTACCATGAAAATGAGATGTACAGATAATGTGCATAGCGACATAGATTGTTGTGTATTGTAAACAACAGGTAACAAATTTTATACTTAAAACATTGAGCTTGGTATTTAAGGATCAGAGTACAGTCAATAAAAGGTATAAGTATACAGGTAACTAATTACATTTTCATTTTAGGATGAATATTAGAAAAACACTAACAAAAATTAAAAACGTCACTACCGTCATCCCAAAGTTAAGAATGCAAATGTTTAAGAGGAAGGTTTGCGAGCGTGAGAACTTATTTTTGAACCCACACTTCGACATTTCTACTAATACAGCTGCATCACACAATATAGTAGTACACATACCGAAAAACAAAAGCGCACCGAAGGTTTATTTTGTGGCGCGCCGGCTTAAATAAACCTTCAGTGCGCGTTCGCTTCTGAAGGACTAGTAAGTATGTTGCAAAAAACGCGCAATGTATAAGCTATTTATTCACCGCACCGGGAGGCACGCGTGCCCATAGTATTGGTGTCGTGAACAAAGGGTGGGGTCACAGTGTAATCGGTATTGACAGATTTAAACTTAGAATAATTACTGTAATATATTATTGTTGATTTTCTGTGTTTCTATTTTCGAATATAATGACACATACTTTTTGTTTGGGAATATTTTAGGGTATGTAAATGTTGCGAGGGAAGATAAGAGCCAAAATAAAAATGAAAACGAGATAATGTGTGATTGATTTGTAATGAAAAACAATGAATGTACATAACTAAATTACTGGGTATAGTAACATTTTTTTCTGTTTGATATTTTAAAATTATATTTTATTATAAAAAATTTATAGGTACCTACATCTTAGTACAATACAAAAATTCATGCTTGATAAAATTATTTTCTTTAATTTATTTATTTATTGCTTGGCGCTTTGGGGCTGCTGACATCAGATAAAACATTAATTTTCGCTGTTCCGTTTCTTTGATTTTCTTTCAGATTCTCGTTTTTAAATTGCCTCAATCAAATAATTGGGCTCATTTATTTCCATTTTTCTGTCTAATCTTGAATCTGTTATTTCCGGAAGCATACAATCAAGATAAAACTTTTATTTGTAATTTTCTTTACGTTTTCCCATTTCTATCTGAAATAGTAATAATATGCAGAAAAATGTATTAACAAGAAATAGAGAACCCTTCAGCTGACAAGCTATCAAACGTCAAAATTGGCAAGTCTGCCCACGGCCTTGACGTAGCCATGAAACGTGGTAAAATAAGGAAATCATTATACTAATAATAAGCGAAAAATATATATCTAAAACTCACAATATATTCGGACACAGTGTCCGAATTGACATATTTTAATTTCAATATTTTTTTCACTGGTGATTCGTACACCAATAAAAAAAGCTGTTTTGTACAGTCAGATAAAAAACTTTCAACGATACCGTAATAATTGTGGAAATCCGTCCTCCGCCCAGCCTATCGTTATAAAAAAACTGTTTTTAACCGGATTATAACTAAAGCAGCCGTTTTTAATAAATAATATTATAAACCCACATACATAGATAGATACGCGCCTTGGCAGTTAGGTAAAAATAAAGATGGGGTATTCCTCGAAGCGCAATCACTTTGAACCGCACCAAAAGTTTTCCTTGAAACCCACCAACGATGAAACAGAGAAGAGCACGAAGGATTCGTGATAAATTATATCGATAGACGTTTTAAAATTCAACTGTTGTTTATTTATTAAAACTACCAGGAAAGCAGAAATGAACTGGAACTAGGTGTTTAAGCGACTTACCTCCGGTTTCTGAATTAAATTCGGGATAAGCAATACTTAAGTAGTATTTGAGTACTGAGTTGTCAAAAAGATGCTTTAAAATACGTCATTTTTTTGACAACTACGTACTCAAATGTTACTTAAGTACTGCTTGCTTATCCTAGAATTCTCAATTCAGTTACTACTTAGCTCAATAATGGTAAAAATACAGGTTTTGAAATTGAATCAATTGTTGTTTTGGAAAGTACCAGGGTGACAGAAATTAACAGAAAATAGGCGCTTAGACGATCTGACTAAGTGACAGTGACCTATAAGGTAAGATTTATAGGACAGTTTTAAGTTTTCTATCTTATTTTATATAAGAATAATAACGAATACTTTATATTCCTCTTTGTGTTTAATCGTTGGTGCACAACTTAGTGACATCGTTTAGGCGCCCATTTTCTGTTCATTTCTGTCACCCTGGTACTTTTGATAACGACAAATGATCAATTTCAAAACCTATATTTTTACCATTATTGGGCTAAGTAGTAGTAACCTCCGATTTCTGAATTGAGAATTCAAGATAAGCAATACTTATGTAGTATTTGAGTACGGAGTTGTCAAAAAAATGCTTTAAAATCCGTAATTTTTTTGACAACTCTGTACTCAAATGTTACTTAAGTACTGCTTATCCTAGAATTCTCAATTCAGAAACCGGAGGTAAGTCGCTTAAGCACCTAGTTGCAGTTCATTTCTGCTTTCCTAGTAGTTTTAATAAATAAACAATAAGGGGCAACTGAATTTTAAAACGTTATCGATATAATTCACTACGAATCCTTCATGCTCTTTCTTCTCTATGTTTCATCGTTGGTGCGTTTCGAGGAATATTTTGGTGCAGTTCAAAGTGGTGAGTCCACAAAGCTATTTATTACTGAAAGATGCCACCTTAAAGCCACAAATAGTTTTTTTGGTAACGCTTTTTTTGTCACATACACTTTTTCATCTGACTGTACTAAAAAGCTTCAATAATTTGATGGTGTCCAAATATTCAGTGAAAAAAATATTGAAATTAAAATGTGTCAATTCGGTCACTGTCCGAGTCGTATGTCTTATTGTTCAAAGAGTGAAAAAATGCAGTCATGTCACGACACTCGCAACCCACCCTTATGCCTTGTGCGTAGATGTTTTGTGAGCTCGGTTCGAATTATAAACGGACGTGCTGTCACCTTGGATTCTAGGATGGCACTGAAAATTTTTCGCCTGCGTACTCTTTTATAAAACAAATTACGAGAGAGTATTGCTCCATACTAAAATGTATGGGGAACGGAAAACAATTTCCGTAAAAAATTAACAATGTTCAGACGTAGATTACTCTCATTTGGTTTGATTTATTAAAATAATAAAACGGTAGACGTGTTATTCATACTTTCGTGTCACGATTAAACTAAATAGATTTTTATATAGTCCTTTAAAATTAAGTAAATTCTGCAAATAGAAAAGGTCGATTTAGATGTTTTTGATGGAATTTAACATTTTTTTTTCTCGAAATTAATGATGATTTCGCAAATATCTCGCGGTGAAACTGTTGGCACATCTATTAAGGTTCTTCATTATTTTTTTTATGTAATTCCATGCAGAGAGTTTATAGAAATTTCGAAAACAGTAAGTGCCTTTTCAGGTGTTTCTTAAGGACTCTCCTCTTAAAACTCGAATTATGATGATAAAAACTCATTCTTTACCACTGCTGCCAAGTAATAAGACAAGAATAAAAACAACCTTAAATTACTATAATGTTAACAACACGGGAGAACAATGAATTTGTTCACCCTGCAACACAGTTATGCGTGTGTTGAGTGGCCGAGCTTTGCCATCGCTTGTCTGAGCGAGTCTTACGTATAAAAAGTTATTACGCACACATGTACAATGGTAATTGCGTAGTGCATTGATATGCATTGTAGGCATGATATTGCATGAATACCTGACTTTTTGTTGACTGTACGTGGCGTTCTATAGATTCTGTCTACCTCAATGAGAGATGTGCTGCATGTTTAATTTTCTATTTTATAAAAGAGGGTCGCGTTGTATGGTTTTTTCACAGAACAGATAAAAGAGGTCTTTTATCTGTTCTGTGGTTTTTTCATTTCATAAAAAAAAAATAGCAGCCATAAAATGTCTTTTTCTTTTATGTAATAGGTTGGAAAGCAAACCGTCGGCCTACCTGATGATTACCGCCGCCTATATACTTGTTGATGCGTTGCTAATCTTAGAGACAAAGTTGGAAAATCTCATTTGCATTCATACCCAACCAGAACGCAGCAATGCTGCTTGGCGGCAGGAATATGTATGGTGATAGCTCTTCCCTAATCGAACTCTTCAACTTCAAAACTCATTTATTCAAAATAGACTAGAATTATTCAGTTCTTTGTGAACGTCAATGTTTCAAAAGACTGCCCCCAAAAGTGCCCACCCTTCACTGCTTTCTAGTGACCTTTGCGGTCCACTGCTGGACATAAGCCTCCTCCAAGCCATGTTGAGGGGGGGGGGGTTGCCATAATCGCCCCGCTTGGCAGGCGAATTGGCGATCGCAGTATGGTTGTAGTACTCAGAGAACGCTGCTGCCCATCATCTAGTGAATGATATCCCTTAGTCGCCTTTTACGACACCCATTGGAAAGATGGGGTAGTGCTATTCTTTACGTCCTGCACCACACGGAACAATAATTACAATAATGAAAAGTCTTTCACAAGTAGCTCTAATACTATCTAAAATATCATTGTCATCTTTATTCAATCGGTTAAATCAAATGGTCAATTTATACAATGTTTACACAGGTCCGAGGTATGCAAATCAGTGCCGCCTACTTAACCGCCAAGCTGAATCAGATATGGCCTCTCCAACCCTCAAGATTTCGGGTTTAATATCAAAACCGGACAAGCGAGTCGGTCTCGCGTTCTTAAGGGTTCCGAACCTTGGAAGGAAAAGTATTAAAAGTTATTTACTCGTAGTTACTTTCATCGACCGCCTCAAAAACACTAAGACCTAGGACCACAAAGTTTGTTTGTTAGTGTGTAAGGGGGTGCATGAAAAGAGCCTCCACGAGTGACGATACTTCAGTACATCCGGCGTATTCTGAGCAGTCAGCCTTGCTACCAACCTTGCTGACTGGCTAATCTTTTCACCACGGCATGACAAAAAAAAGGGTTTTTGCTGATTTCTAAAAAATTGCAATTACACAAGCATTATTTTAAACTGTTCCAAATTAGCAGTCCATAGCATTAGTTGTTCCTGAAATAAGCAGCTGTTACAGACGGACTTTCTTCAAAAAGCCAGTCCAAGCGTTGCTCTACATTGTCCCCACACAATTTTTTGCTACAGAAAATATGTCTGGATTTTAAAAGAGACTTTGACCCCTGACTTTGTTCCAGCCTTTTTTTTCAGAGGCAGTCAGATAGGAAATGCCGACGACATCTAGCTTTAAAAAAACAAACCGACATGTAAAAGTGATTTTTAAATATCCGATTTGCAGAATATAATTATAATTTCATTTCAGACGGACGGACTGATGCACGAAGTCGCACTATAGGATCCCATGGTAAAAAAACGAACCTTCCCAGGTTCGTTTTTTTACCATTTTGGTGCGAAACCCTAAAAATGATACAATCCATTCTCCCATAAGAACCCAAATCTATCATCCTTATCACACGTACACCGAAGAGACCCAACTCGAAACAATCTGTTGTTTTCTTTTTCATGAACTAATCCAAACAGATGCTGGTGACAAGAAAGCAAAAAATATTGGAAAAGTTCTGAATAAATAAAGACTTGGCCGAGGTTGGGTAGACCCTTGTTACTATCAAAAGGTTTCATTGGGCCTTTGTAGTTTGATACTGGTTGGATGGGTAGATAGGAGTTTTAAATTATGAACGAGCGACGTCGGCTTTCAGCGGCTAGTATATTCACGTGGACTTTGATACGGAATAGTCTTTGATTGTTTTGAGCATCCCCCTTAGGGACGCTTGAATCTATATTCAAAGTTTACGTTTGCCATTTATGTTGAACGCAAGTAACGGGTTGTTCCGTAGTTTCGTGCAAAAAGCATATCCAGACTTATACAAGGTGTAAAAAGACCCATCACATAGCCGAAATCTATGCACTCTGTACATCAAACTAAATTGCATTGACAAAATACAATTGCTGGGAAACGACTTTAATTTAAAATGTTGTTTTTTGTAGCGGGCAATGTAATGCACGTAACCGATTGTGTCTGTGTGTGTTGTGCAGCGGCTACACAGCTGAGCCAAGGCGGTCGGGTGCGTTTGATATTCATTGCGTTTTTGTAACTTCAAATGCGTAATTTGTTAGAAAAAATTGAACATTTTGATAATGTTTGTATGGAAGAAAGTTTAGTATTATGACTTGGAAATCGTTTTTGGAAAAAACTAAAAAAAAAATGTGTACTTTGACCTTCAATATCTCCAAAACCAATGATTTCCCAGGTATGGTTTGTTCGAAAAAAATGATCCCAATGATGGGTAGAATACGTGGTTTTCGTTATCGTTAAGGGTCTTTTTACATCCGATATAACGATTAAAAATATATTTACATTTTTGTATCATTTCCTTTGTAGGTAAAACCATAATCACTTTAAAAGGAGTATCGCTAATAGTTTACTTGCGTTAGTTACTTTTCTAAAAGAAAGATACTGCGTGAAAATCATTCCTCTCTGTTTCTAAATAGGGATTTCAGTAGGTTCTAATGGCAAAACAATTGAAATGTAATAGAGATAAGTCATTATTTTTTATCGAGTTCAAGCTATCGATACTTTTAAGTTTTGAACTTTATTGCTTAATTAACTTAACACGTACATTTAATTTATATTCTTTATAGTGACACAAATCACCTTTATTATCTGACTAGTTTGTATAGACTACTCATTATTTTTCTGTTCTTGTGCAAATACACTTGGGAGCAAAGAAATCGAGCCACTCCTTTTTTCACGTGACCTGGTTATTAGTTTTGGTTTCATGAATAATAATTATATCATTCGAAATACAAAAAACTTCCCCATGTCAAATAACCTTTTAGGCGAAATTGATTTGTTCCATAATACCAAAAATAATAATAATTATACCTACGTGAAAAATATAAGTGGCTCGATTTATTTGCTCCCAAGTATAGATTGTGACCTAGCTCATGTTACTAACCACTAACTCAAATATAAAGTACTTTCAGTGGTTGAGAGTCTATGCTGGTTTTATTTCTATATTCACCATGCCCGCATCACCTGACATACAAATCATCATCATCATCTGCCTAGCCTTTTCCCAACTATGTTGGGGTCGGCTTCCAGTCGAACCGAATGCAGCTGAATATCAGTATTTTACATGGAGCGACTGCCTATCAGACCTCCACAACCCAGTAAACTGGGTAATACGATACTCTTGGTAAGACTGGTTGTCAGACTTTCTGGCTTCTGACCAACAGTAACGACTGTCAAAGATCTACAAATGACAGCCGGGTCCAACGGCTTTACGTGCTTTCCGAGGCACGGAGGAAACTCGCTATGGTAAATGGTCACCCATCCACAGACCAACCTCGGCAAGCGTGGCTTAACCCGAAAGATCGGTCTATGCGGCTGTAATTATTTAGCCACGAGCTCCTCACGAGCTCAGTGATTGAGAGTCTATGCTGGTTTTATTTCCATATTCACCATGCCCGCATCACCTGACATACAAATATTAGCTGTAATTTTAATGATAGACTCACTCCTACACGATTCTGTTAGCTCTATGATAATAGGTACGTTGATTTTTGGACTTTAGCCAATGTCCTACAGCAACAAACATGTTGGCGTCATGTTTAGCATATTGTTTGACCGGTCAGCAACGTGTATTGCCACACAACAATAGTTAGAAATAGCAGTTATAATTGAAAATGTGTTGGAGCGAACTTTATGTTCGTTTTATTATTGTAATTTATTTATAGTGGTTTGTAGGATGCCCACTGCTGAGCATTGGTCTCGGTGTAATGGTGTACTGAAATCTGGAAGAATGAATTTAAATTTGAAAATCAGTGGAAAGTATTCACGAAATAAAGAGAAATCCGGTATTTCAGATAATGGGGTGCGTGAAAAGAGCCTCCACGAGTGACGGAACGTACATCCGGCGCACTATGGATAGTCAGCCCCGCTACCAACCTTGCTGACTAGCTAATATTTTCAGCACGGCGTGAGCTGTTCTCAGAGAAATGTAAAATTATAAACAAACTAAACAGAAAAGTTAAAAAAATCTGCCAAAAATTACACTTATTTTCGGTTTAGAATAATGAGCTAAATTCGCTGTTTCAGTTTTTAGAACACCGTTCTTTATACTCAACATTAAATGGTCCTAAAACATACATTTTCATCAAAAGAAAAAAGTGGTTTTCTTTAGTTCTACATTTTCATTGATAACTGTTTTCATTTATCGACAATGTAATAATATTGAAATCTTTCTAATTTTATTTTAGGCTACGTCGAATATTTGTTTGCTATAAAAATGACAAATAGGTATATTTCCATTTGTGTTAGTTATTGCTCTGAGGTAAATATTGTAAAGCAGCATTTCTATAGTCTGGCCGTTAAAATGTTGTATAAAAGGTAAACAAACCTTTGCTTGCAGAATCCATTAAACATTCACATTTTTGAAAAACCTTAACACCAATTAATTATTCCATAATTGTTTGTTTCTAAAAAAAACCGGCCAAGTGCGAGTCGGACTCGCGCACGTAGGGTTCCGTACCATTATCTATGAAAACGGCAAAAAAACACGTTTGTTGTATGGGAGCCCCCTTAAATATTTATTTTATTCTGTTTTTTAGTATTTGTTGTTATAGCGGCAACAGAAATACATCATCTGTGAAAATTTCAACTGTCTAACTATCACGGTTAATGAGATACAGCCTGGTGACAGACGGACAGACAGCCGGACAGACGGCCAGACGGACAGCGGAGCCTTATTAATAGGGTCCCGTTTTACCCTTTTGGTACGGAACCCTAAAAAACAAAACATAACATCACGCCTGTATTTCCCGAAGGGTTGGACAGAGGTATACAGGGATAGTACACCCTCATTTCTCCGTTATGTTCAAGCGAGCCTATTGCCATCAACCGGGTAAATTCTATATTCCGGGCTACTACTGACAAATTCCTCACGGAAAAACCCAATAACACTTTGCCCGACCTAGGAAACGATACCACGACCTCACGCTCAGCAGTCGCGCTTGCAATCATTAGACCAGCGAGGCAGTCAATAATTTCAAAAAATGTGATAATTTAATGCATTCTTCAAAATGGATGTTTGACGATCTATGGTTTGTTTACCTTATATATAAGATTTAAATAGCTGAACTATACATTTCAACTAAAATGCCTTTTAGCAATAAAGCATACTTTATTACATGCTAGTCACGCGAAACTATTTGGCAAATACTTTTGTTGAAGACTAGCTGCTGCACGCGGCTTTATTCTAGTGGAATTTATTTTATAATTTCACATTTTGTACGTGCATAGATTCTTTTTAGTATACATTATTTTAGAAACTGCCTCGTTGGTCTAGTGGTCGCAAGCGCGACTGCTGAGTGTGAGGTCTTGGGTTCGATCCCCAGGTCGGGCAACGTGTTATTGGGTTTTTCCGTGTGGAATTTCTCAGTAGCGGCTCGGAGTCTGGATTTGTGCCCGGTTGATGGCAATAGGCTCGCCCCCTATTACATGGGACTTAAACATAACGGCGAAACGTGGGTGTACTACACACCTCTGCCAACCCTTCGGGGAATAAGGCGTGAAGTTATGTTATGTAATTTTAGAAAATCTTATCAATCAATCTTCTATTCTTCTAAAAATGTGTACAGTACGCATTAAACAACGTTGCCTCTCTGAAGTGAGGAACAGAACGGTGAAAGCGTTTCAGAGCGGTAAAGTTATTTTACAAGTACCAAATAACTTTGCCCGTCTTAAGTGAGGAACAGAAAACTGAAAGTTAGGTTTCAAGGCGGCAAAGTTATTTGACGCGTACTTTAAGTATTTTAAAAATATTCTCTAAGAAATATGAATGATTTACGTTCAAAGGGGTGTTTTCGTTTTATAGAAATATTAGCTAATTGGACTATACAGGGTGTAAAAAAGTCGTGAAATTCCTTAAAACTACATGATCTATTACTGGTATAGTTTACCCACGCACGGGATTTAGCTTAATTAAAAATAAAAAACTTAATTTTTTGCGGTACCTATATAGTGCTAAGTGGTCGTATCTAAACCAACTAACAATGATTGAATAAAAAAACAAGTAAAAAAATATTTCAAGTAACATTTTGATGCCACGCATAAATAAAATAAAGCACGGCGACTGAGTTGGCGGGCACGACTAGCGCGATATCGCTTTTTGCAGTCGGTTAACTTGGGGCTCTAAGATTACACAGAAATAGAGAACAAAATTTTTTGTTAAATTTTTACTTTATTTTCTTAAAATCCCATCCAGTAGAACATGTGGTTGGAAGGTATTACACGCATTCGTTTACACCAGGGATGTAGAGACCGCGGCCCGCAGGCCACATGCGGCCCTCGATCAATATACATGCGGCCCGCCATGTGCTAGCAAATTAAATATAAGTTTATGGATAATAATTAAAACGTTATAATTAAAATTAAAACGGAGGAGCTCGTGGCTAAATAATTACAGCCGCATAGACCGATCTTCCGGGTTAAGCTACGCTTGCCGAGGTTGGTCTGTGGATGGGTGACCATTTACCATAGCGAGTTTCCTCCGTGCCTCGGAAAGCACGTAAAGCCGTTGGTCCCGGCTGTCATTTGTAGATCTTTGACAGTCGTTACTGTTGGTCAGAAGCCAGAAAGTCTGACAACCAGTCTTACCAAGAGTATCGTATTACCCAGTTACTGGGTTGTGGAGGTCTGATAGGCAGTCGCTCCATGTAAAATACTGATATTCAGCTGCATCCGGTTCGACTGGAAGCCGACCCCAACATAGTTGGGAAAAGGCTAGGCAGATGATGATGGATAATAATTAAAACGAACAAACACTTTTTCTATGTTTATTTTCACTTTATATTCACTAGGAAGGTTACAAGTCCGATCACTAGCAACGATAGATAAAACATGGCTGTCCACCCAATTGACAAAGTATAGTAAAATACTTCTACCGGAAATGACCGGAAACGTATATATTAAAAATAGTCAGTTAGGGCTTAAAACGGAAGTTGAGAAATAAATCATAATATTAATCAATTAAAGATTAATTTTTGCAAACTAAATAAGTAAATCAACACGCCCCCTCAAAAATTAGTCGCTGATATAAGTATACAAACATAAAATCAATACAAGTGAACATAAAGTCATGTATTTATCATTTAATCGGAACCTATACACTTTCTAGTGTTTTCTGGGAGTATACATTTTTTTTGGTCCAACATTTGTTGCGTAGGATTAGGAAAAACCCAGAAAAACCTAATCAGACCAATTCTCTTCTATGAAAATAATTATATAAAAATAATCACTTTGAATCAAATATTAAATAACAATCTTATTCTAAACCCATTTTTCTCCTTGTGAGCTGGAACGTAATTGCAGGTAATGGTTTTGTTAGAGCATCAGCCAGTTGTTGACCTGAAGGAATATAATTTAATTTTATTACATTTTTCTCAATTTGTTCCCTGGAAAAATGATATTTAATGTCAATATGTTTCGACCGCTTATGGTTTGTTGGATTATTCGCGATACTTATACAGCCGTTATTATCTTCATAAATAATTATAGGCTTATCAATATTAATATGTATGCTAATTGCTAGTGATTTAAGCCATAAAGCTTCCCTAACAGCTTCATACAAAGCCATATATTCAGCCTCAGTAGATGAGGCAGCTACTGACATTTGTTTCTTTGTATTCCATGTTATAGTACAGTGATCAAATAACTTAAATAAATACCCTGTTGTACTTTTTCTGTCTCTAGTATCATTTCCACCCCAATCTGAGTCTACGTATCCGCATAAAACGGTACTGTAGGCACTTCTTTTGTAACATAATTTTAAATTTATCGTACCTTTCAAGTATCTTAACACCCTTTTAAGACATTGCCACAGTTCTTTGTTATTTTTGTTGGTATATCTACTGAGTATATTAACACTTGTGCTTAAGTCAGGACGAGAGCACAGCATGATGTACATTAAACAACCAATAACATTTCGACATGGGGCATTATATCTCTCTTCACAGTTTAATGCCTCATAATCAAGTTTACTCTCCAAAGGTGTATTGACAGGATTGCAATCCTGCATACCGAATTTATTGAGAACTGTTTTTATGTAAGCACTCTGAGCTAGCATTACTGTATCATTAGATCTACTAATTTTAATGCCTAAAAATAGTTTAATTTCTTTTAAGTCTGACATTTCAAATCTACTTTTTAAATACCTTTTTAAATTATTCATTGCCTCAATTTCAGCGCATGCTATTACCAAATCATCGACATAGAGCACCACATAAATGTTTTTAAGCACATCTCCTTTGTTCAATACATAGATACATCTATCAACTGATGAATTTTGAAAACCCTTTTCTTTAAGTGATTGTTCAAATACTTCAAACCAGCATCGAGCTGCTTGTTTCAGCCCGTACAACGCTTTATTTAATTTACATACATAATTATTTTTGTTACATATACCCTCAGGGACTTTCATATAAATTTCCTCTTTTAACTCTCCGTTTAAAAAGGCAGTTTTTACGTCCATATGATGAATCAGTAAATTAAATTGATTTGCTAAGCAGATTATAAATCGGAAACTAGCTATTCTTGCAACAGGTGCAAATGTTTCACTGTAGTCTGTGAGATATTCTTGGCTAAAACCCCTAGCAACAAGACGAGCCTTGTATCTTAAAGGTTTTCCAAATTCATCAGTTTTGATCGTGAAAATCCACATACAATCAACAATATTTTTATCTTTAGGTTGTGGTACTAAAATCCATGTTTTGTTTACTAGAAGAGAATTAATTTCATCTCTAATTGCGCTTTCCCATTGAGTTCTGTCATCTCGAGTCTCAATTTCTTTATATGAACTCGGTACTTTGTACATAATCGAATGAGCACACATGAGATAGTCATCATTTTCATCGTTTTCGTGATAAGAAATAGGTGGTCGATTTTTGAGCCTATCACTCCGCCGAAGTTGAGAATTGTCTACTGTGTTTTCTTTACAATGATCAAGTAATTTTTCAGACTCTACAATATCATGGTTCACTATGCGAATTTTACTAGGGCAACCCTGATCATCAGATTTAGACTGATCTGATTTCGAACTGTCAGAGTTTCGAGACTTTATTGACACTGATTTAGATAGAATATCAGTTTCACTACGAGAATTTTTATCATCCTCTTCAGGCTGTGCAGGCCTGGACTGCAGATAATTCGTCTCGTCCACAATAACATCTCTGACTACAACAAATTTTTCGCATTCTAGGTTCCAAACTTTATAACCGTTTGGTTCATAGCCCACGAGTATACCCTTCCATGATTTCTTATCAAACTTTGTTTTACTGATTTTGTCATGCACATAAACTGTTGAGCCAAAAACTTTCAAGTATTTAATCTGGGGCTTTTTATTATGCCACATTTCAAATGGTGTTTTTGGAACTTTAAGCGCCTTAGTTGGTGTCAAATTTATTAAATAGACAGCAGTTAAAACTGCTTCTCCCCAGAAAACTTTATCTAATTTAGCACCGTGTATCATAGAACGAGCTTTTTCAGTAATAGTTCTGACCATTCGCTCAGAGACACCATTCAATTGTGGAGTTCTCGGAACTGTCAAATGATAACTAATTCCCTTCTCGACACAATAGTTTTTCATTTCGGTCGATAAATATTCCCCACCATTGTCGCAATACAAATAGACTAATTTGGAATTAAACTTGGCTTCACTTTTAGCAACAAAATCTTTAAAGAATACGTCTGATTTATACGTTATTAAGTACGTTACACAGTAATGAGTAAACTGATCTACAAAGAGTACGAAATAATTCTTTTCATCAATACTTGGCGGAGTGATAGGGCCACAGACATCTGAATGCACAACAAAAAGTGGTCGGGTAATATAACTTTTATCTTTAACCTGATTGAATGGCAGTCGACTCTGCTTCCCATTTATGCACGCTTCGCATAAATCATCATTTGGTACGACTTTATCAATTTGGTTCGTTTCATCAACCATGCTATTATTCTGAATCTCTAAAAATTTATTTTTGCTTATGTGACCGAAGCGTTCATGCCATAGTTTGTAGTTACTTTTGTCAGTACTACATTTTAGCTGAGAAACAGAATGACTTACATTCACAGATGCCATAAGGTCCAAAGTAATTAAATTGTTGACGCACTTACCTCGCATGATGGTTTTACCGTCTTTACATATTCGAGCTCCTTGTTGATCGAAGATGACCGTCATTCCTGCTCGTTGCATCCTCGAAACCGATAGTAAATTGTAGGGGACCTCGCAGCAGAATAGCACATCCTCCAAAACTCCTTGCACGCCCGTGTTGCTCGTGACCCGCAGTGTTCCTTTTTTTGTAGCGGAAATAAATTCACCATTTTTAGCAATTGATATTTTTAGAGGAATATGTAAATCAGTATAAGAAACAAAAAGATCTTCTCTGTTTATGATATGGTCCGATGCTCCAGAATCCAGCAGAAATGTTATTTTATTTTCTTGTTCACCTTCTTGAAAATCACCGGCCATAAAGGCAAATCCAGAAAAATCTTTAGATGTAGAAGGTTGGTTTATTTCAACTGCCTGGACTGTTCTTGTTCTGTCCGTATTTTTATCATGCTGCTTCTTTCGTTTGAAGTAGTAACAGTCGTTCTTCACATGTCCTGTACGTCCGCAATGATGACACTTTATAAAAGATCGCTTTCCTTTTTCTTTATTATTTTTCTGGTGATGATAAGTCGGTTTCGAGTTTTCAAATTTTCCTTTTTTTTTTCGCCATGTCGCTTTTGTATTTTGAGCTTGCAGTACTTTGACACTTGTGTCTCTGGATTCATGTTTCAGCTTAACTTCATGATCCAAGAGTCTTGTTTTTACAAAAGCCAAAGTCAAATTATCCTCGGACAATGTTTCGATGGCTGTTATAACACCGTCATAATTGGAGGGTAATGTAAGTAATAAATGAGCCACTTTATCAGTTTCTTCTAATTTCGCCCCAGCTGCTAGCAATTCAGTGATAAGGTCATCGAAAATGGCAAAATGTTTTATAAGTGCTACATTACCTTCAAGCTTCAATGCCAATATTTTTTTTCGTATAGCCAGCTGAGTTGCAATACTTTTACGTTCGTAAAGTGCATCCAGACTTTTCAAAATATTCCTTCGCAGTGCTTTCTTCGTTCGCAAACCCGAGGTAGGAATCGGTCAAATATTCCACGATTACACTTTTCGCAATCCGATTTTTCTTCTCCCAATCCTGGCTTCGTATTATTGGGTCTTCGTCAATAACTTGTATCGTGTTCATTTCACTTAGCAAAGTACGAATTCGGAATTTCCAGACACTGTATTTTTCTCCATCAAATGGTTTGATATTCCGTTTACTCTTCAGATCCATTGTCGAAGATAAGACTTTTGTAAATAGTTCGATTTTTAAACGTCCAAAAATCACTTGCACTTTTTAAACGCGCACACTGAGCCCATAACCTATAAGTTTATGGATAATAATTAAAACGAACAAACACTTTTTCTATGTTTATTTTCACTTTATATTCACTAGGAAGGTTACAAGTCCGATCACTAGCAACGATAGATAAAACATGGCTGTCCACGCAATTGAAAAAGTATAGTAAAATACTTCTACCGGAAATGACCGGAAACGTATATATTAAAAATAGTCAGTTAGGGCTTAAAACGGAAGTTGAGAAATAAATCATAATATTAATCAATTAAAGATTAATTTTTGCAAACTAAATAAGTAAATCAACATTAAACTCTTTTATAATGCGAATTAAAAATTAATGTACGTTTTATTCTTTCAGTAAACTTTATTTCAACTTTTTTGGTTGTTTTTAATTGTGGTGGCCCGCTTTCGTGTTCATAGTCTGCCCGAGTGGAGTGAGGAGAGTGAGAGTGAGGAGCTCGTGGCTAAATAATTACAGCCGCATAGACCGATCTTCCGGGTTAAGCCACGCTTGCCGAGGTTGGTCTGTGGATGGGTGACCATTTACCATAGCGAGTTTCCTCCGTGCCTCGGAAAGCACGTAAAGCCGTTGGTCCCGGCTGTCATTTGTAGATCTTTGACAGTCGTTACTGTTGGTCAGAAGCCAGAAAGTCTGACAACCAGTCTTACCAAGAGTATCGTATTACCCAGTTACTGGGTTGTGGAGGTCTGATAGGCAGTCGCTCCATGTAAAATACTGATATTCAGCTGCATCCGGTTCGACTGGAAGCCGACCCCAACATAATTGGGAAAAAGGCTAGGCAGATGATGATGAGTCTGCCCGAGTGGCCACTAGTCCTAATAAGTCTGTGCATCCCTGGTTTACACCATGTATAGACATACTTGTCAACCCCTAATGTTTTATTATAGGTACTTAAGTTTATAGGTTCAGGAATATGTGACCATAACCCAACCCATTGTTGAAATGTCTTGTCGATTTACCGACCCATTTAACGACAAATGAGATCACATATTCAGAATTTAAGAGCGACATATTGCTTCCATAAACATTTTGGTTCACAAAACATCTCAACAAGCCATTGTACTATTATTTATAGCAAAACCCCTGTTTTCTTTGAAGAAATCCTTATCAGAGGAATTGAAGTATGATATATGGATAGATAGGACCCTTTTGTGTAGGTTGGAGTACCTACGATTTTGGTACAATGGATGTGAAAGACAGAAGTCTAGATCTTTTTTTTTAAAAAGCCCCCTGTCACGAGGTTAAACAAGACAATCAATGAATGTAGCGATTTAATCGACTTGCACTTTGACTCACTATACAGTTTAAAAGCGAAGACTCTGGAAAATCTCGATAAGGATTAACTTGAGTTATATTTTTTTCGGTGTCATCATCTGCCTAGCCTTTTCCCAACTATGTTGGGGTCGGCTTCCAGTCGAACCGGATGCAGCTGAATATCACTATTTTACATGGAGCGACTGCCTTTCAGACCTCCACAACCCAGTAACTGGGTAATACGATACTCTTGGTAAGACTGGTTGTCAGACTTTCTGGCTTCTGACCAACAGTAACGACTGTCAAAGATCTACAAATGACAGCCGGGGCTTTACGTGCTTTCCGAGGCACGGAGGAAACTCGCTATGGTAAATGGTCACCCATCCACAGACCAACCTCGGCAAGCGTGGCTTAACCCGGAAGATCGGTTTTTCTTAACAATTCTTTCCATCCTATGGTTGTCTGGAAGAAATTGCTTTAAGCGATAAGACCGCCATTTGTACTGTTTTAATTAAGTGTATTCCTTCTGTTTTATTTCTTTTAGTGTACAATAAAGTATATCTATCTATCTATCGGTCTATGCGGCTGTAATTATTTAGCCACGAGCTCCTCATATTATATATTTTTTATTATTATATTTTTTTCGGTGTCTGGATCCAAATTTAATAATATGTAATAATTTAGATTTAGAGTAGTAATAGTTGATAAATTTTTAGGTAGTTTTCTTTTTTTTTTCTATTGTACGTACAACTTTCGTTTTGCATGCTGAGTGTACCTGTAAGTGATTATACACTGTTGTTTACCTGTTTTTGCTTGTTTCTTATGTCCATAACCAGTGTAAACCATTGTTGGTAAACCAAGAAAAACAAAATAAAAGTAAAAAAAAAACTAAAATCAGACCAAGGAAAAAAAAATTGTACTTGGCGTCAACGATTTGTATGTTTGCAAGTTTATGTCTTCGCACAACCTAAACTACTGAACCGATTTCAACAAATGAGGTGTCCTTGGATTATTCTTGATCTAAAAGTGTCTTAGAGATAACGTTACAGAGCGCATCTCGTTGTCGTCAGGTACAAAAAATATTGATTGTTTCGTGATAGTTAGAAATAAGTATTGGAATTTGAGCAACATATATGTATCTAGATATTTAAAATAAGATGCTAGGAATAATTAGTAATTCGTAGATTAAAAGTTTATACAATTTATATTTGACACGAGCCACCAAAAAGTGTCAATTAAAAACAAAAGATTAAAAAAACTAAAACCCGACGACTCACTACGGCTATAACCGGACACCGCTCTATCTAAAGGCTCATTTACACGAAGATAGTTTCTCGAAGCGAGTCTCATGCTATCTCTGTTTTCATCGTAGAGAAAGACGAAGACAGAATGAGTCTCGCTTCGAGAAACTCTCCGTGTAAATGAGCCTCAAGTGTTGATTTGAATTCAGTCTTGTTCCGTGCTTTTCGGATGGTTTTTTCCGTAGTTGGGTTTTATGTTTTTTTTTACTTTTGTTTTTACCTAGTGTAGTGTATGGTTGACAGTACAGTTGGCAGATCCTCTATCTTCATAATCAAAGCCTTATTGAGTTGAGTGGAGTGAGTAAGAAATAGTTACACCCCTCATAATAAAATTATAGCTGTTCCATTTTTAGGGTTTCGTACCCAAAGGGTAAAACGTGACCCTATTATTAAGGCTCCGCAGTCCGTCTGTTCATCTGTCCGTCTGTCTGTCCGTCTGTCACCAGGCTGTATCTCATGAACCGTGATAGTTAGACAGTTGAAATTTTCACAAATGATGTATTTCTGTTGCCGCTATAACAACAAATACTAAAAAACAGAATAAAATAAATATTTAAGGGGGCTTCCATACAACAAACGTGATTTTTTTGCTTGTTTTTGCTCGATATTGATAACGGCAACAGGTAGACGCTTGAAATATTCACGGAATATTTAATTATATATTCACTTTGACTTTGAATTATATATTATATTGAGGACACGTTTAGTGCAGTCGCTAAGCGATTGGGTTCTGCGCGACGGGTCGTGGGTTCGATTCCCACACGGAACAAAAATTTGTATGGCCTACAGATGGTTGTTTCGGGTCTGGGCGTTTGTTTGTGAGATTTGTGTCTGTAAACGCACCCACGATACAAGAGAAATCTTAGTGTGGGGCAACGTTTTTTTAAAAAACAAAAACAAAACAAAACTTTTAAAATAAATAATTGAAATAAAACAAAACAAATATTTAAGGTGGGCTCCCATACAACAGACATGATTTTTTTGCCGTTTTATAGATAGTGGAACGGAACTCTTCGTGCGTGACTCCGACTCGCACTTGGCTGGTTTTTTTTATTTAATATGCAAGCGTTATGTTAACAATACAAAAAAAAAGACTTCATTTTGTCTGACATTACATTATCGCCATCTTTTTTAGTTCAATAGATCACGCGTGTTTTCGTTCGAACTTCAACTATTCTGTTTATTTGTATCCCGATCCCCGATAAGTTATCGGTACCCATTCACAATACAATATAGGTTTGTAGGGCCGTTATCTATCGCTCAATTGATTCCTTTAGATTTATATTTGGACAGCTTTTATAAGGCACTGCCTTTTGTGGGCAGATATCATTATTTTTCTAAACCATTTTTGTATTGAACGTTAAAATGTGATTTGTTTTGTTTTGTATTTTGTGTGACCTGAATTTTTATTGTTCTGTTGTAATGTTTCTTTCAAGAATAATGTGACGGTGGCAGTGGTAGCCACTGGCGGGGTGCGCCTATAAAAGGCCCGGTATGCTGCAGCTCGTCCTCTCTCGCGCCTCGGCAGCCTACACCAGAAGTTAAGTCTACTTACACCTGAAGACCTTGGTCTCCTCGTATCGTCTAGAACCACGCCGTCACAATAATAAGCATATTGCCATCCCACTGCTGACATTGGCTTCTTCTCAGATTGAGAAGGTTGTAGGCTTAGTCCACGGCGCTGGCCTGGTGCGAGTTGACGGACTACACACGCCGCCTATACATGTAAACATCTACAACATCTTGAGGATTGTTAACGCGGTACCAAACCTTAGTGCCTATGCACAAGACGTCTTTTCTATGTGCCGTCGACGCACGTTTCCGTAAAACTCCATACTTAAGAAATATCGTCACGTTTTTTTATGTATGGAGTTTGACGAAAACGCGCGTCGACGGCGCGTATAAAAGACGTCGTTTGCATAGGCCCTAAGGATAAAGTTGAAAAGTCTCATGTACCTGCAACTTGACCGGCACCAATACCTTTCAAACAGGAACATAGCCATGCTGTTTTGCAGTAAAAATAGGTATGGCGGTAGTACTTTCCAGGACAAACTCATTCATAAGGACCTACTATTAAAATCAGTTTCTACTGCAATAAGGTGTCCTCTCCCTCTCTTGGCTGTCCCAAACCTCCACCTCCCATTGCGCTAATGACAACAAACTACAATCATAAATCCATTTACACTCGTACCTGTGGGAATACCTTGTATTCAACAAAAATACGCAGTTAGTTAGTTTGTTCTCTAAACAATTTCACACTACAAAACACGAACAAAAGTCCTAACACAGAGCATATTAGTGTAACATTTTTAACAATTTAAACACTATAGACCTGTTTACTTTGCGATTCAAACGTACGTCCCCGATGTAATCGCCTAATGGAGTCCTCTCGGCCGCGCGCTCACCTCACACATACATAGATGCGGACAGAAGGACCACTTCGTACAATTACATAAATACTGACACATAGTAACAGCTTAGTAAAAGAAAAAGAAAGGAAATATTTATTTGCGACAGGAAATGACTAAGAAAACCACAAAAAAAGTAAAATAAAAGAATAGAAAAGAAGAAAAATTTGCGTTACGTCTTAGGAAATCGGCTGTCGCTAAGCATATTGCTGTGACACATGCAGAGCACTGGTTTTCAGTGACAGCCAAAAACTCCGAGAGCAGCTAAAATTTTTTTTTTAAATAATTTTGTTCATAGATATTCTACAGTAAGCATCAAATATAAAATAATAAAAAAAAAACTAAAAAGAGTAAAATAATTATCATATTATAAATCTAACAGTTTCAGAAGTCGGTGCCATCAATTTGGTTCAGTGTCAAATTGCACCGACTTCTGAAACTGTTAGTTTTATAATATGATAATTATTTTACTCTTTTCAGTTTTATTTTAAAGTCGGTTTTTATTTTTTTTAAGCTATTTTATTAAATAAATTCCTTTCCGCGCGTTTTTGGTCCTTCTGTTCTTTCTTGTTTAACGCTCCAGGTATAAATGAATGCCGTGTATACAAAGAACCCATGCTTTTATTCTAAAGCGTAGTGAAAATGTGAGAGATTTCAGATTTGTTTCGTGTTAATATTTGAAGTTTTAAGTCAGTGTGAGAGACAAATGTATGAACTGCGAATGAAAATGAATTATTCTGATACATTTAGTATGCGGGCTTTGAAAAATAGAGAATTGTAGGGATAAAATATTGGAATAAATGGCCTGGTAGTATTATAATAAATTGGCCTGTCATTTTGGGATGTTTGCTTTAGAGATAATGGGTGAAATGGTGATCACCAAATTCATTTAACATTTAAAACCTATAAATAATAGGGCTCCGTAGTTGCACAATAATGCGGACTAAGAAGAGGGCTTAGTAATTTTTCAATGGAATTTGTACGAAATTTTTACTTTTCCGGTTGGTCGACTATTACTCGTAAACTTGTGAAGCCTTCTTAGCTGTGATAGTTTTCCTTTTAACCTGGTTGTATATACTACTACCGTGAATATTTGACGTGAATATTCGACGACACGTTTGGTGCGGTGGCTAAGCGATTGGCTTCTGCGCTACGGGTCGTGGGTTCGATTAGCACACGGAACAAAAATTTGTATGGCCTACAGATGGTTGTTCCGGGTCTGGGCGTTTGTTTGTGAGATTTGTGTCTGTAAACGCACCCACGATACAAGAGAAATGTTAGTGTGGGGCAACGTTTTTATAAAAAAAAAAAAAAAAATATTTTCACATATCCAAAACTAACCGAAAATAAACCCTTAATCGAAAAAGTGCATTCGCAAACCCATAATATATTTGAAAGACCTATCCAACAACACCCCACACGATCGGGAAGGCGACAAAAAAAAACATCCCCACGTCACGAGTACCGGAGGTAAACTAAAAAAAAAATTTTTCTTTATTTTATTTCACCACTTTGTCGGCGTAATTAATATGGATATCCATGTCAAATTATAGCTTTCTAGTACTAAGAGTCTCTGAGCTAAGCTGCGGACAGACGAACAGACGGACAGACGGACGGACACGGCGAAACTATAAAGGTTCCTTGTTGACTACGAAACAAAAATATTACCTCGAATTAAGAATTTTTCAACAGTTACAACTCGTTACACTTTTAAAACATTCTCTTGTTTCCCTTCTATTTTTATACCTACAATTTATATTCGTTGTCTAATGGACGATACCTGATACCTTTTAATTACATTTCTTAAAAAGAAAATAAAAGAAAACAATTTCTTTTAAAATACATTTTACACATATACAATTCTTTCTATAAAATCACTCAGTAAAGTGCATCTGCTACACATAAATCACTTAGCACCGTAGCCTCGTAGCACGTGCTACGACGTAGAGCGTGGAGCGCTACGAGGGAATGGGATTAAGCGGCAAAGGTTCAAATGTGTTAAAGATGAAAGGGGTTGAAGCGAAACCGCTTGGCTGGCAAACTCAGGGGGCGTAATAATTAAAGTACTTAATTTGCTGTCTTGTTAGCGTTGTATTTCAATTAAGAATTACACGTTTGTATTTTGCTTTGTATGATCTTAATTCTATTTAAGATAACTTGCTGTTGTCTTATGCAGTGTTCCGGAAATTTCCGGATACGCTTTGCTGAAACATGTTTGAAATTAAATTGTTTTGTAGAACGAGTTATTTTTGGAGCCTACTAATTTGCTTAAGACAGTTTTTAGCTTTTACTAATTAACAACCGCGCGGATCATACGATTTCCAAGGTTAAGCTTCGCTTGCCGCGGTCAGTCCATGGATGGGTGAGCGTTCATTACACATTGAGATCCCTCCTTGCCTCGGAGAGTACGTTAAACCGTCGGTCACGGGTATTATACGAATATCTGTGATAGGGGATTTACCGTCTAAATGACAATTCGACTAGGCCGCAAGTGACTAAAATCGCAAGCCCCAAAGTTGGGTGCCATCCGACTTTTGCCGTGCGGCGACAAGCCGCATGCGGCGGGTGACTAAAATCGACCGTGTAAATGGTCAGTTGCAGGCAATCGTACGCCGCATGAGGTGTGTTTTGCGCTGTGTTGTTCCGCTAGAAATGAACAAGTCACATGCGATTTCTGTCGACCGGTGTAAATAGGGTGGCGATTCGATTTTTACAAGCGATGCGACTGGTGACTTGCCGCACGGCTAAAATCGACCCGTGTAAATCCCCCATGAGTGCTTGTTCACGTACAACTCGCGGGTGCGAGCGCGGTGGCGGGCGCGGCGGACTTGGCGAGTTCGTGTTCACATTGACCGCCAGGCGTTTGCGCGAGTGTGACGTGTTATCAGAGGTTGTAAACATGGACGACGATCTTTTATTTTAATCGAAAATTCATTCCTAAAATGAGATTTCATACCTTATACTATAGTTACAAAAATAAAGCAGTTTAAAATACCTATAAATATGAATACTTTTTATTTACCTTCCATAACAAGAAATAATTCAACAATTTCTTTCCATAACTTATTAAGAACGTTTCTGTTCATATGGTAATGATGTTTGCTTTGCCAAATTGGAGTTCTTGCCTGAATAGCACTGATAAATTCTTCTGTATTAAACGACATGATGAAAAACGTGCTATCATTTCCAGCGACAAGTTCAAACGGGTATGATCTTACCTGACGACGCGAGTTAATCGCGCGCTCCGCCGCTAGTTCGACGTGAACACTCGCAAACAACTTTATATGTTTGATATTATCGCGAGCGCGCCGCGCGCTCCCGTCGCTAATTCGCCCGCTACATAGCCCGCACCTGCGTTTTGTACGTGAACACTTGCATATTATGCCATACGTTTGATATTTTGCGACCGCGCCCGCCACCGCGCCCGCGAGTTAACGTGAACAAGTACCAGTCGTTACGCGTAGTCAGAAGCCAGAAAGTCTGACAACCGGTCTAACTTTAGGATATCGGCATTGCCCAGTAACTGGGTTGTGGAGGTCTGATGGCAGTCGCTCCGTGTAGAATGGTATTCAGCCGCATCTGGTTAGACTGGAAGCTGACCCCAACATAGTTGGGAAAAAGCTAGGCACATAGACAAATCGTTTTTAGCTGCGAGCTATACACCAAAAGTAAAAAACTAATTGCAGCTACGAACAAATGGCGATTAACTATTTCTTGAACAACTTATTGATCCTATGTGTGGCCGCCTTAATCCTGTCGCCTTAAGTTTCGTTATGTAGTCGAATTTGACTGCCTATTGTCTATCGGTGTGAGTCTGTCATGCTCACTAAAATGTCCTGCTGATGGTGGTGTTGTGCATCGGGTCGTTGAGTTCCCTGCAACATGGTTGAGCTGAGCGACGCCGACGTATGCGTCATGCTCGTGAACGGGTGCTGTCTGTTGGGACTGATCAGCTCGTAACTGCTATGGCAATCGTTTTAAAAGGCAAATTTTCTCATTACTTTTTATGTTGTTAACCGTATGTACTCGTACATTAATTTGCATTGTTCTTACATTACTACAATGAAAATTGTCAAACCATTTACATACATACATACATAAACTCACGACTTTTTCCAATGGGGGTAGGCAGTAACTGTAGAACGCCACATGCTACGATCCTTACTTACTCCTTTCGCTTCGTCCACGGTCATACATCTTGTCATACAAGCACGCCGGTTAAAATTACTACGCACCTGTCCTTTTTGAAAAACATCACCAATAACATCGATGTATGTCCTTCTAGGATGTCTTCTACTGGTGTTTTCACTGACATCCGCCTAATAAATTCCTTCAGTTAATCGCCGTTCACTTATTCTTTCAATATGACCAAACCACCTAAGCATACTCCTTTCAATTTTTGTGACTACATCATCTTTTAAACCGCAACTTTGTCTTAGCACATCATTCCTCAATCTATCATTCAAAGTTAAACCGCACAATATTCGCAAACCGTTTATTTTTTAAAAGGAGTGTCCTTGTAGTTTCTTTCCGTTTCTTCTCCATAAGACCTACCAGTGGCGAAGGGTGAATTTTCTTAAAAGGGAAGCCGGACCAAAAATTGTTACCTTGCTCAAGTGTGTTGCGTGAATTCCAGTAAATACTCGTTTCGAAAGGGAAGCCGATAGGAATCGAGTTGTATGGAGCCTTCGCCATTGAGACCTACTACTTGGAACCGAGCACCTAGTGTTGATCTTTTATAAGCACCAGTAATCTGGACGACTTGAAAAAAAAAAATTGACTTTGACTTTGATTTAAAAAGATGCTCAATATTTAATTCATGTTACGCTCTGTCATATTATACTGTACCTAATGAGTCGTGTAAGCGGGTCTTAGTGTTGCGTACAAAATAATTTTATTAATTTTTTTCATTTATTTATATTACTTGGGGCACCCCGACACGGATAGGTTAGGTTTGAAGGGGATGATGGGGGCTAGAGTGAGCGAGCAAAGCGAGCGAACGAAGCTCGCGTCATCCCCTGCATGTTAGGTTACTATAAACTCCAGTGTCGAAGTTCTATAATTGTCGGAGTAGCGTAATGTCTTAGTTCCATAGTGTCGAAGTAAAATCTTCGGTCATTGGTAGGTAGCGTCCACGAATGTTATTATAATATATTAAATTAATTGATTTATTCATAAAACAATTTATTAACAGAAAAGAAAATTATAGCATCAGATTCATTTTTTTGTAATACGTACTTCAGCTTTAGCATTTACAATAGACACTATACAAATTATCGTGGATTGTTAAAATAAAACCTTATACGTATAAATTGTTCTTTATTTTTTTTTTTTTTCTTTTTTTTAAAAAACGTTGCCCCACACTAAGATTTCTCTTGTATCGTGGGTGCGCTTACAAACACAAATCTCACAAACAAACGCCCAGACCCGAAACAACCATCTGTAGGTCATACAAATTTTTGTTCCGTGTGGGAATCGAACCCACGACCCGTGGCGCAGAAGCCAATCGCTTAGCCACTGCACCAAACGTGTCGTCTTAAACGTGTCGTGTTCGTAGTGTCCAGAGCCGAGAAATCGGTCTCCTGAGGATTGTTATACAGTCATATGTCTAGTCAGCTGTGTTGATGAATGCAGAGCTAGTATTCAAGCTTCAGTGGCGCTGACGTCACTACCGAATTTCGATTAACAAGTTGCATTGCTATCAAGCCACCTGTTGGTTCTCAGAGCTTCGAAACTCAGATTTTGTGAGCTTTCCTCTATCCCGAATAACGTCGAAGATGGGTTTCTAAAGGCTATCGGATCCCGTAACTTAATCAAATACGGTGTTTGGTTCAGTGAGCGTATACTAGTGTCAATCTCACTTGCGATCACAATCACGTTAACGAGCGCGAGTTGCAAGCTCAGTAGGCTAACGTGCTCGTCCAAGTAAATGTTTTTGAGTCGGGCCTGGCATGCTGTTTAATTCAGTGAGCGCATATTATATTATTGGGTTACTCTCACCTCTCGATCACTAGCATGTCAATCAGCGCGAGTATGGCTAAGCTCACTAAGCTGACGGATTTGTCCTAGTGTTTCCACGCTGTTTCGTTCAGTAAGCGCATATTAATGTTTATTGGATCAAGTAATAATAAAAAGGGCCGCGAATGGCTTCGAGAAAAGTATGGTACGGCCGTGCCTGCTTTGCTCGAGGCTTGGCGGGGCACTGCCGTGCCCCCAGATAACCGTTTATTGGATCAAAATAGGTAGATTTACAGTAAATGAACACTGTCACTTAAACTAGTTTTATTCCCTGTGCTGTAAACAACACTAACAATCGACATTGATCTAATTCATCATCTGCCTAGCCTTTTCCCAACTATGTTGGGGTCGGCTTCCAGTCGAACCGGATGCAGCTGAATATCAGTATTTTACATGGAGCGACTGCCTATCAGACCTCCACAACCCAGTACCTGGGTAATACGATACTCTTGATAAGACTGGTTGTCAGACTTTCTGGCTTCTGACCAACAGTAACGACTGTCAAAGATCTACAAATGACAGCCGGGACCAACGGCTTTACGTGCTTTCCGAGGCACGGAGGAAACTCGCTATGGTAAATGGTCACCCATCCACAGACCAACCTCGGCAAGCGTGGCTTAACCCGGAAGATCGGTCTATGCGGCTGTAATTATTTTAGCCACGAGCTCCTCCGACATTGATCTAATTATCTTTATAATTTTTTTGAAGCTAGTAATTAAATTAAATGATTATAATTATAATCATAATTCGGTTTGTCTGGTACCTATTCATATATGACAAAGAATGAGTGATTACACTCTTTGTGAGTGTGTACACTCAGTTGGTGTAGGTGTGTATTTACGTGTTAACAGTCGTATTGAATTGAATTTAAGTTACTCTGGAATACTAAGAAGTGTGTTAGTCTCACCTGCAATTACTAGCACGTCAATGAGCGCGAGTATGGCTAAGCTCACTAAGCTGACGGGCTCGTCCCAGCGGACGTCTTCGAGCAGCGCCTGGCACGCTGTTTCGTTCAGTGAGCGCATATTACGCGCGTCGCACCGCGCGCGCGAACCGCCGCGCGGCGCATCGCCCGCTCGCCTTCAGGTTGTCACTGGCATAGTGCTCGGGTCTGTAACAAAGATATAAACAGATTTAGTTCACACGTCCATATTGCTGCCCCATTGGATGTAAAGGTTAATGCGGAGACCGTTTCCGGACTGAAAAAAAAAAAAATTACAGTTTGCGTGACTTGAGAATGGAACTTAAGACCTCATATTCGGCAGCCATCTTGTTCAAAATCAAAATCAAAAGTTTTTATTTCACATAAACCATTACAGGCGCTTATGAAAAGTCGAATTTAGATGCACGGTTCCAATTAGTCGTTTCCTATGGAGAAGAGCCGGCAAGAAACTCCATGGTTACTCTTTTAAAATCCAAATCTTTAACAATTTGAGTGGGTACAGTTATGACTTAGAATAGTTATGAGAGAGCAAAGTAGACTTAAGAGCAGGAACAACACAAAAAAGCAAAATGAAAAATATGGTCAGAAATTAACTAGGTATCCAGGCATCTAGCAAGTCTACAAAGCTCTCACATTTACAAAAAGTAAAAGGACGCTAAACTATATAAAACAACTGACATGGTTAATTGTCATCAAAACAAATTACAAAGAAAATCACTGTATAATAAGATAAAGATATCTTGAGAGTAACGTTAGTATAGTAGTGTATAAATCAAGACCAATGAAATTCAGTTCAAAAAGCTCAATAATTATACAGATTCGTATGAACGTAATCATACGCGTATGAAATGATTGACTGCCCTCGTTGGTTCAGTCGCAGGCGCAACTGGTCCCCTGTAGTGTCATTCTGTAAAAAACCCACCTCAATATCGACGGTTAGCTCGATATCCATAATGTCACAGTATGGATAATAGAAGCAAATAAACACACAGATAATCAACAGTATAATCAGTAATGCGTAGTTTTGTTATCCACGCTGTGTCACGACAAGTGTCTAATTGATAGTCGCGATCGAGGTGAGATTCTTACAGAATTGCAATGCTGGTCGGGCAAAGTGTTATTGGGTTGTTCTGTGTTGAATTTCTTAGTAGCAGCCCGGAGTCTGGATTTGTGCCCGGATGATCGCACTAGGCTCGCCCTCTGCCCTACCCTTCTGGGAATACAGGCGTGAAGTTATGATAACAAAAAAAAATACGTTTGACGTCAGTTATGGAAAATGCGTAGGTTTATTTTTGAAGCGCACATGTCGCCCTGAGGCAACGGAAGACGATGAAATAGAGCAGAGCCTATCTACCTACGTCATCAAATAGAGCGTCAGTTTTTATACGCTGGTCGATTCGTTAGATAACCCAGCTGGATTATTTTTACCGATAATATTTTTAGAAACCGAATTTGCTTTTTTATGGTGTAAAGAGGAAAACATTAAAACTAATGGGCGGATTAAAAAAAAAACACTTTCATAAAGCTTAATCATAAAAAGAAAAAATTCGAACGAAGTTGCGGTTGCTCCAGTATGAAATTTTTTAAGCGGATATAGTTTATAAACCAGGAATACGTTTGGTCACAGATACATATCAGATACGTATTTGAGGTGTAGGTACTTGTAATACAAAAAAGGGAACGCGATATAATTCGTAAAGACTTAATGTTAAATACTTTTACAGACATTTTTCATCATAAATCAAAAACTATGCGGCATAAACGAAAATAAAAAAATATTTTATAATGAGCTAATGAAGCTCTTTCATAATATGATACTACATTTTACCTAGTAACCCGAATCTAAAATTTCAACGCCCACTGTCAAAAAAATGAATGACATGCAATTTAGATTGACAAGCATTATTTTAAACTAGTCCTTTTATGTCGATAGCATTAGTAGATCGAGAAATAAATAGTCTTAACAGACAGAGGGACAAACGGACGAAGTCGCACTTAGAGCCATTACCCACTGTCGACTGGTCGCCGGAGACTTGGTCGACGGCGACTGTGACTTTTTATAGTTTATAAATAGGTGTTTACACACTTGGTCGCCGGTCGCCCGGGCGACTCGGTGATTCGCCGCGCAGTGGCGACGCACAAGCGACTGCTGGTCGCCGGCGACCAATAGAAGCCCGGGTTCAAATGGAAGCGTTCTCACTGCGAGCAACTGTCGAGACGACCGGACGTCGCGCACAAAAATGGCTCAGGGTTTCGATACAGATAAATTAATATTGGAAATACTATTCCGAAAAGCTATTTGGGATTTATCCAGTGACCAATATTTCAATCGGGATACCCAAAGGTACTCTCTTACATTTCTTTTATTTATTTTTCTCAAGTTTTTAGTAACGCTACTATTGCAATAGCAGCTTCTTCGACGTCCATTCTTCACGAATGTACAAGAAACACTACGCTCGGCTTGGTCTCTTGGCCCTAGTTGCTTATGTTTTGGTCGCCGAGAGACCAAGACTCCGGAGACCAGTCGACAGTGCGTAATGGCTCTTATGGTGCAACTGAGTCCGTCCGTTCGTCCGGGTTCCTCTTTTACCATTTTGGTACGGAGCCCTAAAAATTACAAACAAAAGTAAACAAACATTACACTAGTACCATTGGGTAGTATTGACTAACAATTCTATCGTCCAAAGCTGCCAAGAAACATCTCACACAGCAACTCATTAATATTAATACACAGTACACACTTCGTTAAGATCCGCCATGTTTATACACACTACGTGCCTGCCTCAAAGGCCTGTAAGTGTGGGAATAGGATAGAGATTCCCAATTAAACTAAACTCAGATTAACAAATAGGCATTCGAACTACATGTTATAGAGAAAGGATTGGCTGTGGTACAAATGGAAGATATTACTCGTGTTACCTACATGAGTATATCTTTGAATATGTCTACATCTCTTTGAATACGCGTTTGAATGGTGTATTTGATGTTTCAGTATCATAGCATACGATCTGTTTGATATTAATGATCAGTTACTGTTTAGTTTATGATTAGTTACAGTTTACTCACGTGCATTTTGGACACAAGTGGATCCCTTAATCATGAGCTGAACACGCGCCGAGGTCGCGAGTCGAACATAATCGAAATGCACGTGAGTGAACCGTAAGTAATCATAAACATGAATGAGGCTCAAGAAAGTCATAATAAAAAATAATTACGGTTTACTCACATGCATTTTACGGGATTGCCCGATTAGTTTCGGACCCAAACGGAGCCGCACATAAAATGCACGTGAGCAAACCGTTACTAATCATTGTTATTATGTCGTCACTCTCCGCGCTAACTGTCATAACTAGCAATTGATAATTTTTCAGTAGTTGCGTTAGCTGTGGCTTTATTAATGAATTAATAACTTTTTTACATTGCTCTTGGCTTTCTCTTTAAGTTAATAGTTGCCCTAAAGCTCTAAGGTATCTATTTATTTATTTCTATTCTTTTGAAGCAGATACGTCACTCTGTGAGAATTTCTGTGAAAAATTATCGATTGCTAGTTATGACAGTTAGCACGGAGGGTGACGATGTAAATGAAGGTGTATCACGAAAGTTGTAAAACAAAAAAAAAAGATTTGTATATTTTTTACAACATAATACACTATATTTACGCCTGTAATCCCCGAAGCGGTAAGCAGAGGTATTTTCCTATTACAGGAGTCTGTACACTCACCCACGTTTCGCCTCTTGTATTAAGTCCCATGTGATAGGTGGCGAGCCTATTTCCATTGTTCGGGCACAATTATGGTGCTTGGTTCATCGCCTCTCGCGACTCGCTTTTACAAACTTTTATTTAACTTAAAATATTCGTCGAAATTGTGTGTTTGTTACTCAAAATTGGTGCTCAAATTTTTTATTTTTTACTTTCCGATCAAGTTGAGATTTGAATAAATTGTGTAGTTCCATTTCAGGTACATATATATATAGATGTCGGATCGATTTAATTTCATTTATTTATTGAAAAACAATTTACATTGTGCCTGAATTACATTTTTAGATACCATCGCTGATACCAGCGTTGCGGCATTTATTTTTTAAATATCATGGTATTATGCTGAGATTCGAGCCTTTTTGGTCTCGCACAGGTCTATTTTGTTTGTTTGATTTAATTGATTTTTCTCGTCCCGAATCCCGTTTTTGTCCCGACTAAATACTTTTACTTTCTTTACATGATAACTAATGTTCTGCCTAGCCTTTTTCTAACTATGTTAGGGTCAGTTCCCTGTGTAACCAGATGTGGCTGAATACCAGTATTTTATACGGACCGACCGCCATCAGACCTCCGCAATTCAGTTTCTGGACAATGCCAATATCCTAAGGTTAAACCGTTTGTTAGACTTTCGGGCTTCTGACTACCCGTATGACACCCGGGAACGACGGCTTAACGTGCTCTCCGAGGCACGGAGGGGTATCGGACGGTTACCCATCCAAGGACTGACCGCGGCAAGCGCAGCTTAACATTGCAAATCAAATCATCCGCATTGTTAATTACTTTCCATCATCTGACTACAAGACGTACGGCAATGCGCCATCGGTACATGGTGGACATCCCACTCACATTGTGCGAACAATGAAAGCGTTTTGCGAACACTTTCATTGTTCGCACAGCTAATGAGTGGAATTCCCTGCCGAAGTCTGTGTTTCCTGATAGCTATAACCTTGGGGTCTTTAAGTCAAGTGTGAATAGGTTACTTCTAGGCAAGCTTGCTTCACCGTCGACCACATCATCGCTTACCATCAGGCGAGATAGTGGTAATACGCGAGACAACCGCAAAATAAAAAATAAAAAATCCTCTATCCCCTCCTACCCGTTATGACAAATTAATTAAATACAAAATAATTATGCCTTGTACGGAAAACCCCACAGGAGGCGAGTAAATAGACCAGCACACTACACAACGTCCGCCGCCGTCCGGCATACCGTCCTCGCCGACGAGGTCCGTCGCGACGTCCCACCGCCGCCGGTCACGATCCACCGAGCTCTCCCGTCGAAGAGCCGGTCGTCTCTTCAGACTCCGCAGTCACACCGATAATTCAGCCCTCATCAAGCTGTCTTCTCCCCCCTATGCCCCCGCCAGCGACGCCCTAAGCCGAGGCCCGAGTCCCACTAGGCGTCGCCCTTAGTGCTGTTGTTGCAGGTAGTCATGATGTTAGTGTAGTACAAGTAGTTAGCTTAGGTCAAGTATTTTACTCCCCCCCATTGGCTGGAGACCCTTCAAGTCTCGCCAATAACTGCCCGGTTACGTAGAAATGGTCCCCTAAGACCACCTACAGTTAAAATAAGAATCTCACCGACAACGCTATGTAGTTTCCCTGTAATACAAGCGTCAAGTATATACAGCTCTTGACATAACCCATCGAGGTCTAGGTTCCATATTCTTGTACCACACGCCAGCGGGTCAAGTGAGCCAGTTCGCTAATTAATCCTCTCCCGTTCGGAGCCTTTGTTTGACTTTCTAATCGCTCCACAGAACTATGTTTTGGTCAGGCTATCGCTTCAGATTAACCCGCCTAATTGTAGGGTTAACCTTTAAATTGAGTTAGCAAATATTTTGATTAACGTTACGGTATTGGTTTCGATGTTTGTTATTAATCTTTTTTGGCCTTTTTGGATTTTTTGTGTATGATAACTTGCGTGAGACATATTCATATTTATTTAATAAAGTATTATGAAAAGTTAGTCGGAAAGGGGGTACTAATCCGCAATGTTCGCATTACTCATCAAAATGGAACAGCTGATTTTTTTTTCTCGATTTCAGTTTGGTCTCATAGTAAAGTTGTTCATAATGATGAGTACAATGAGTACAACTTTTCTAAATTCGCGTATTTTTTTTATAACTTCCCATACAAGTCAAAAAAATATTTTAATTGATTAGTAAGGACAGGCATAAAAAATTGGCAAATTTCGAAAAGTTGTAGAACGAAAGTTGTTCAATTTTCGATACCGAGTAACCTCACAAAATTCTTAGAGTTGATTTTTTAACACCTAAATTGCAAAAAAGAGCAACCACCAGGGTTACGGAGAGATAGTGTTCTTTTACGATTAGTTATATTATAGTTGGTTATCCTAACTATTCTAATCCTAACTTATATTATAAATGCGAAAGTAAGTTTGTTTATTTGTAACTTTTTCACGCCTAAACCACTGTACCGATCATCCTGAAATTTTGTATAGGTATGCGTTGTCAGGTGTACAGAAGCAGACATAGGGTATCTTTCATCCCAAAAAAAAGGACTGTTCCTGATGGCGCCACGTGTCTTTCGAATCATGATTGAATTATATTATTGTAGAAACTTTAGTAGTGTGTTAAGAGTTGATTGTCAAATTCTAAATTAACGCAAGCAAAGCCGCGGGCAAAAGCTACTTTATAATAAGTTACGGTTTTTACTCACGTGCATTTTACGGGATTGTTCTACTAGGTCGTAGTTAGTAGTGCAACGCTAGTTCGACTCGAGACCTCGCCGCGTGTTCGGTTTTTTTTTTGTGTTTATAGTAAACGAAAAGAGTTTGAAAGTTCACCTACAATACAGTATCGGAAAGAAAGAAACGTATTTTTTTACTTACAGCAATGTACAGTACAATACAACTAAAAAGTAACGTCGATGTACAGACGTCAGCAGGTCAAGTTACCCGAAAGTGTCAAATTTTCCCAATCAACCTTGAACCTAATGCTTTCGCGATAAATATGAAAATCTATTAAAGAAAGACAGATTGTAGTAGCTTGATGTGCTGGCGTTTGTACCTGATCGAACAACTAAGGGCAGTCGCTAATTTTCGCGCTACTCGCACTTATTGCGTTAGCGTAAAGATCATTTTTTACTGCAGTACTAATAAACATTCATGGTCTTGAAATCGCAATCAGTTCGGAAATAATCGGTTTTACGAAGTTTGACGATGCCACTTGTTAGTTGTGTCGTACTGTACAAAAAATGGCAGAGTATAAAATAAAACTTATTTTTCATAACTTACATAATGTTAAACATTTTTTCATCCCCGAAACATCAATGCAAAAACATACTTAGAGATTATCTCCAAACACAAAATTATAATACCACTGAGGATCTTCTCCTGGGTAATTTACAGTGATGATGAATTATTAAGTCTAAATTCAACCATAATTGTTGCACCCTATCCTTTCTCACTACACACACAAACACCCTACAATTTAATCGTTAAGGAGTGATTCTATCATTACAGTTATCGCTAATATTGGTATGTCAGGATTGTGAGCAAGGTAAATGTAGTAAATAAAACCAACATAGACTCTCCACCACTGAGAGTACTTGTATTTGGGTTAGTGTTAGTAACATGAACTAGATCACAATATAATAATTTAGATAATTATTACAAGTTATTACAAGATCATAAAATAAGGTAGGCTAGTCAGATATAAAAGGTCAGACTTCTTCAGCTAATCTACACAGAATACTCTAGACGAGTGTTCCGTCGTACGGTCCAAGAAGCAATCCGCCGGGCGCACCGAGCGAGCCGGTCTCCTCCCTCCAACGGGCAGTGGTGGTCCGATGTTGACGTCACGGTTACTTAGGCAGCGGACAACAGATGGCGCTCACTCCACGAAGTTCCCGACACGGCCATCCTGCAAGGGGAATGCCCAGGCGCCCCACGAGTCTAGGTAAAACACTGAAACAAAAGCAGCATCAGAACTAGTTCTGCAAGTATGAACCATAAGCCATAATACACTTTTGAAACATCAGCAAATGCCCACTCTATTACAGCTAGGTCAATTGTACTTAAAGGGGCTATGTCACACTTAAGAGCTCTGGTTTTCCTAGAGCTTACCACTTGGAATCACTTGCATTTAAAGAGCTTTTCGCTGCACTTAAATGTACCAAGTTGTTTCCCAAGCTTTATTCACATTTGCTGGTGTTTCTATCCTGGGGAGGATTGTGGTACATCAAGGCCTAACTTCAGTAACACCTCCGGACCTTAAACAGAATCAAATAATACAGTACACATCTACGTTACACCTGATCACTCATCTTTGACTCATCATGTTACTCATGTGCATGTCCATGACCAAAGCAACATGAAAAGCATAAAAGAATGTTTGAATCGAATAGAGCCTGATATCCCATCGTAAGCCAACAAGCTCATCAACCCTAGGTTGAACTAGTTGATATTTATTTACGTATCAACCTGGTTGTATGTTCGTTCATAACTTTTCATAACAAACATCTTACAAACATTATATTTCAACATTTTCACTTCCTACGAAGCATTTCACAATAAAATACTATCTCAGATGCCTATAAGAAAGTTCTTCTTATGTTAAACATCAAATTATAGTTATTCAATAAATTGTTATTATGCATGAACACTTAACATGAATAATAATAATTTTATTATTTATACAGTATTGGAATAATTCTGACATTAATAAACGGGTCGGTGAGACCCACCCCAACGTCCGTGTAACATTTTTCCACCCCCATGACGCCGGGTTAAAATATTTCTTTGTTAAATATCTCAATGATTCACAAAGCCATAATACGCATTGGAACCATCAGCAAATGCCTCTATTACTGCTAGGTCAACCGCACTCAAAGGGACTATGCCACACTTAAGTCCTGGTTTTCCTAGAGCTTACCACTTGGAATCACTTGCATTTAAAGAGCTTTCGCTGCACTTAAACGTACCAAGTTGTTTTCCAAACTTTATTCACATTTGCTGGTGTTTCCATCATGGCGTAGATTATGGTACAAATGTTTTATCTAGTTTCGCAAGTAAAATATAAGCAATACTATATGTGAGGCTGTGTGGCCACTTCATTTTATTTGCAATAACATTATAAAGCATTGTATTTATTAATTATTTACTTTGAAGAGTCTTTGTGCCAAATTTCAAGTTTATAACCCCATGGAATAATGATTTTCATACAAACTTTCAACTCTTATAATTTCACCCCCTCATGGGTTTAATTTACGAAAACGCTCAAACAAGTACTTCTATTTCTAACTAGAAACTTTAACATTTATTTCATTTATCAATTTATAGCATTGCATTTATATTGCATTTATAGCATGCAATTTATAGCACCCGCCTTGGATCTAGCCATATCATGGCATCACCCGCCTAGGTTCCAGATCTATAACAATTATCACCAATAAAAAATACTATTTCCGTTTTCATCTACAAAAATACATTTTAAACTTTTTTTTTTTTTTGTGTAGGTACCTACCAACAAAACTACTTTTTAATTTCAATAAACTATTTTGCACTATTCTGCAACAAGAATTATAGCAAAACCAATAAAAACAAATAGGTATTAATATTTTCAAGCATTCATTTTTACTGCATTTTCATTTATTAATTTATAGCATCACCCGCCTTGAATTTAGCCAACTTATTTGGCATCATCCGCCTGGGCTTTATCAACATAAATACATTTTAAACCATAAGTAATAACAATCTACTTTTTAATTTCAATAAACTATTTTGCACCATTCTGTAACAAGAATTATAGCAAAACCAATAAAAACATAAAGGTATCAATATTTTCAAAACATTATTTTTTTTACTGCATTTCATTTATTAATTTATAGCATCACCCGCCTTGGATCTAGCCAACTCATTTGGCATCACCCGCCTGGGATCCTGATTTATCAACATGGCATCACCCGCCTTGGATCTAGCCATATCACGGCATCACCCGCCTGGGTTCCAGCCCATATTTTTGCTACACAGATAGCACAGATATCATCTCTTTTATTTTAGACGAATTAACACACATATCATTTAATATTTATTTTACTCGAATAAATACCCTTTGATATTATATTTCCTTCATCAAACTCCCTTCACACATAAGTAGGTATAATAAAATGGTTGCGACTCACCGGATTTATCACCTTTTCTCGGTCTCACCATTGTAATCTCACTCGAATAGTTAATCAAGTTTTCGTCAGTCCGTCTACAGGGGAGTATAAGCAAAATATTTACATGTGGGTATACAATCATAATGTGGACTGTTTTTTTCTTGTTCCACTTCTGATGTTAGCGACACTACAATTTAATCGTTAAGGAGTGATTCTATCATTACAGTTATCGCTAATATTGGTATGTCAGGATTGTGAGCAAGGTAAATGTAGTAAATAAAACCAACATAGACTCTCCACCACTGAGAGTACTTGTATTTGGGTTAGTGTTAGTAACATGAACTAGATCACAATATAATAATTTAGATAATTATTACAAGTTATTACAAGATCATAAAATAAGGTAGGCTAGTCAGATATAAAAGGTCAGACTTCTTCAGCTAATCTACACAGAATACTCTAGACGAGTGTTCCGTCGTACGGTCCAAGAAGCAATCCGCCGGGCGCACCGAGCGAGCCGGTCTCCTCCCTCCAACGGGCAGTGGTGGTCCGATGTTGACGTCACGGTTACTTAGGCAGCGGACAACAGATGGCGCTCACTCCACGAAGTTCCCGACACTAGGTACATACACACACATACCCTAACTTATTACACACAAACTCACACCCTACATTTATACACCTAACCATACAATTAAACGTTTTTTTTCATTTTGTTTTTTCTTTAAGTACCTACCTATATAAATTAGATTTTGTTCTCTTTGCCACCATTTCTTATTGTTGAAACGTCCCGATTTACAATTAATTTGGCTTTGTTTATTTACGGAGAATCACTGACTCCTAAGTCACAGACACCTACACCTAGTTTAGGAGTCAGAGTATCTAAATCTTGTGACCTAATAATAAGCCTAACAGCGATTACGCACTGCATCCGATCCGGAACCGTGAAAATAAGAATATAAAAAACTCGGACCGAATTCGGATATCGCTTACGCACTTATCCGATCTCTGATCCAAATTCAAACAATTCAGGGGCCATCTTTGGCATATCCATTTGGAGTCCGATTTAAATCCGAGGTAATGCGAAAGCGTTCATACAAACAGTACTACGGCTACTTCGGTCCGTCAATATTTCATCCGAATTGGAAACTCACGGATCACGGAGAGAAATCTAAACTACCATATAAATACATAGTTCTATGACTACTTGGGAACGTATTTTCTCGGATTCGGATCGGATCAGTGCGTAACCGCTCTTATAATATATTTTTAGTCTTATGGCTATTGTACGTGATGGCTTTTGAGAAATAAAGAATTATTATTTTAATTTGTGTCGGCTCAATAGTATCCATCCGATATAAGCATAGTCGCGTCATCAGAGACCACTTATCCCTCATTACCTCCGTGCCTCATTGACACACTCGTACGCATCGTAAAAATCGTACATAATATACAGCATTAGTACGCGAATCCGACTTGCACTTGGCCAGTTTTTTTTCAATCAGTCAAATAGAATATTTCGTAAAAAACCTTCATCTAAATAGCAGTAATCAATAACTTCTGTTTGCCTTTCAAACGGGGCTGTAGCATGCCACGATCTCCTTAATAAAAAACGTAGCTATTCATTCATGAAATTGTTATTCTGAGGCAACCTTATATTTTTATGGCGGAAGCAGTCGCAGTGCAGATGCTGATGCCGCGTATTGGATTTTTAGAATAAGGAAGCCTGTTACGTATGCCTAGACTGCCTACATATATCTCAAATAGCCTATGTAATATTGAAAATAAGATAATTTATTACAGTCCTCTCAACCGGCGCGGCGTGCGTGTATGACAAAATGTATGAACGTGGATGAAGCGAAAGGAATGGTATGGACATGTTATGCGGAGGGAAGAAATGTTACAAGAAGAGTGTTAAATATGAATGTAGAGGTAGACCAAAGAAAATATGGATAGATTGTGTGAAGGATGATATGACGTGTAAGAAAGGAATGAGTACTGAGATGACACGGCTGATAGACTAGAATGGAAGAGGAATATCTACCTACATGTTGTATCAACCCCACGTAGTGCAAATAGGGTAGGGAGATGATGACGATGAAGCAAAAGGAGTATGTAAGGTTAGTAGCAGTAAAGGACGTCTAGAAGGATATGCGTCGAGTGTTATTGGTGATGTTCTTCAAAAAGGACAGGTGCGAAGTACTCTCAACCGGCAAGCGTGATAAGATATGAACGAGGATGAAGCGAAAGGAGTATGTAAAGATCGTAGCATGTGGCATTCTATAGTTTCTGTTTACACCCATGGGAAAAAGGCGTGTGACTTTATGTATGTATGTGAGTACGCACTAATCAGACGGGGCTGCGACAGCGACCACTTCTACATGTACCTTATGCAAACACTAATTATAGGCGTAATGCATACTTTTTGAGAGCTAGTTGCAGTTTTAACGAAATTTGTTGTGAGGAGGGCATTGACCTTTTCTGCACTAATAATAATAATATAATAATAATATCCTTTATTTCAGGCAACTTGGCCCATAGAAAACTAATACATAAATAACAAAAACAATACATAAAAACTAATACATAATATTATAAAACTACTGTAGGTACACGAAGTGACGGCGTCGTGTTGCGCTGCGTGGTGTCGCGTAGCCTTCCACGAAATCGTCGATACACGACACCCTTCGGCCAAAACTCTTCCTTGAGGAAAGTCTCCGCATGATTAGTCGGGACTCGCACCACGAACGACTTGAAATTTGTGTTGTGGCGCGACTCCAACTCGACGACCCTTAGAGTCCAGTTAGTCTTTACTCGCATATACTCCACAACCTCCTCAACCTTCGTGGAGTGATGCAGTCTGGACACGTAAAGCTGCGTCGAAGGTATTGCTGGACGCAGCAGCATGTTGGGTCCTGACAGCGCAGTACCGCACTGGTTCCGACAAGGAGGCTTCTTCCTCTTCTTCTTTTCCACCTTTATGAAGCCGTCCTTATCACACGAGCCCTTAACTGGACCTTGCTGTTTCTCGTCCTTGTTGACAGACTCCGTACAGCTCTGCTTACCCCCTTTTGTTTTCTCTGCTTGCCGTTTTGTTTGCGACATAGCAGGTTTACGTGTGGCGACGATAGCAGCGTAGGCACGTTTAGGGGTCGACGTACCTACATGACTCATTACTTCCACCGGTGTTGAAGCAACGACGGCGGCGGAGCACGATGCAACGCATGCAATATCGGCAGCTAGTGACGCAGTAGAGCTCGCCGACTCAAAACTGCCGATGGAAGCGTTTTGCGCCCCGCGACGAATGTTCACGTTAGAGGCGTCAGGTAACCTACTTACCGAAACAGCGTTGCGCAACAACCCTACTTCGGCACGCAGGTCCCCTATGGTGTTATTCGACACCTCCAGCTTGGACTGTACCTCGGCCAGGCTCGCTTTTAGGAACGTTATATCCTTCAGCAGCCTGGTGACGTCGACGTGGTCGAACGTGACGGGGGGCAGCTTATGCAGCTCCATCGCCACGAAAGCGGGCACGTCATCTGGGTCCGTGTTCTTCATCATTGTGATGATGTCCTGGACACTCTTCTCGCCACCATCCCTCCGACGGGACGGCATCTGGTCAACTTTGCCGAGCGTTTGAAAGAGCAACAACTTGGCACTGCTGATCTCCTCTTCTTTGAAGCCAGACTTGCAGATTTGCAAGATGCTGACCTCGTCCATGTAGTCGATGGCATGTTTGATGAATGCCAGCAGCTCGTTGGCTATGAGCGGTTGGGAACTCATAGCGACAAAAATCGGGCAGCGGCTATAGCCGCGCAATACGCGAATATAATATTCGTAACGAGCAGCACAAATACGTCCGTACTCGACCGCGCATCGCACTGCTAGTGCAAGCACTAATGCAAGCACACTAAGGAAGTTCTTAGCAAAGCCATTTTTTGCACAAGAGGCTTGCACTTGAATCGTTTGTTGTCCGAATTGTTTGAGAAAATAACTAAATAGATAAGATGTAACTTTGGTAACAATTTTTGTATACATATATCTGTGGAGGCTTGTAATTAGCAATTTAGTTATCTACATATTATTATAATGTTATTAGTCTGTAAGTAAGCCCTCCAGAAATAAATAAAATAAATAAAATAAATAAATAAAATAAATACAATAAAAATATTACATAAAAAACTGCGTATCAATAGTTGCCTGAAGTCTAGATTCATACCCGGTTGATGGCAATAAGCTATGTCTACACCAGTGCGTTTTCATGTTCATTTTGCGTCTTCGTCTGAAGCATGTGTGAAGCGCCATAGCGCATGCCTTAATACTAGTTCGACAAAAGCGCATGCCCCTAGCGTACGCTTATCCCGCACAGATAGCTACAAGTTCACACGCGTCCATCTTGATGACTGGCCGAGGCGTACCAGTGTAGACGATAAGCTGCATGCGTCTTACGGCAATCAATATTGCATGCGCTTGACGCAAGAGGAATTGAAAGTTGAAAACGCAAGATGAACATGAAAGCGCACTGGTGTAGAAATACCAATAGGCTTGCCTCCTATTACATGGGACTTAAACAAAACGGCGAAATAAGGATGTTACTATACACCTCTGCCTATCCATTCGGAGAATACAGGCATGATGTTATGTTATGTATGTTTTTTTTCTGATTTTGTGACGCACGGAGTGGAGCTATTATTTTCATCAATAAATTGCGTCACACATTGGGAACGTTATCGAGTTTTTCAATGAATGAACGGAGTTATCATGTAATACGTAAAATACAATACTGATGTGGAAAACGACACGTGTTGAGTGGGAAGCGATATTCATTCGACTTTTTAAGAGATTTAATTGCATCTCTTGTTTTCATCAACCGGCCCGCTTATACAAGGTTAGTCGGAAAGGGGGTACTAATCCGAAGCCCACTTATAGTATCGCTGATGACTGTTTGAAAGCAAGTGTTAAAATTTCAAAATTCGATATATTTTTTTTTCCAAATAAAATGATTTTTATTTTAGTTTTTTCAAAAATTCTTCATCCCAGCTTTAATTACAAATTCAGAAAATGGTGCTTCTAATTCATGACCCCAAATATGACCTAAAATGTAAACACAGCTGATCATAACTGGGGATAGATAGATTTTAGAGTTTTTTTTTTTAGATTTTTGAACAACTGTTTCTCTTAAACTATTGACTTTTGGGAAAAGTTGTAGAACAAAAGTTATTCATTATTATGTGTACTTTAACACCCTTTCGGATTAGTACCCCCTTTCTGACTAACCTTGAATAAAACATCAAGACAGATCAAATAAATAAAAATTGGTAAGTAATCGTTCCGCCTGGGTCCTGGCAAACAATAGGCCACCCCTTTCCCACCCAAGGGTGTCGTAATAGGCGACTAAAGGGATAGGCGTTAAAAGGATGGGCAGTGGCGTCCTTAACAAAAAACTACGATTATCAATCCGTTTGCCAAGCATGGGGATTATGGCAATTTCCCCTATGAGAAATCATTGTAGCGATTATTAGAAGGCTTATGTTTGGCAGTGGTTGTAATGGGCTAATGTGTGTGTGTGTATGTGTGTGTGTGTATGTGTGTGTGTATATATGTATATATATGTGTGCTTGTCTGTGTGTGTGTGCACACCCTGGGCAGTCAGTCTCGCCACCAACCTTGTTGACTGGCTAATCTTTTCACCACGGCAAGAGCTATTCTTATATACCTCGTGACGATCGAGAACAGGTTTTCTCGCTAATGAACAGTGCTTTGTCATAATCTATACAAAATGACTGGTGAGACACTAACGATCTCTTAAAGGGTCATTTTACTAATCATTATGAACAACTTTTACTATGGGAACAAACCTGAAATAGATAAAAAAAAAAACAGCTGTTCCCTACATTTTGACGAGTAATGCGAACATAAATGTAGGGAACAGTTGTTTTTTTTCGAGATTTGTTTTGTTTTGGTCCCATAGTAAAAGTTGTTCATAATGATGAGTACCATAACCCCTTAAGAGATCGTTAGTGTCTCACCAGTCATTCTGTATATTTTTATTCGTCTAATAACTTTCGTGAGACACATTCGTATTAAGATTAGTTACGGTTTCCTCACGTGCATCTTTCGGGATTGCCCGAATAGTTTCGACTATGTTCGACTCGCGACTTTGTCGCGTTTTCAGCTCATGATTAACCGGTATCGTCCCGCGCGACGACTCGGATCGTCAGTGCCATTGTTTATCTATTGTGTCCATAATTACAGTACTACACAGGTTAAATGCTCCGTTTGGGTCCAAAACTAGTCGGGCAATTCCTAAAAATGCACGTGAGTAAATCGTAACTTATCATAAATAATCTATCTTTTAATAATGTCTAGCGTCACGAAGGTCAGAAAAGGTCTTTATCTTTGACATTTAACACTAAAAGACATCAATATTCCATTAGTTTTTATTGTTTCGTTACTTATCTTTATTTCTATATCGGTTCTAGCTATATCAAGGTATATTTATATACAGGGTTCAATCGTCATAAGCCGTAGTCTAGATCGAATTACGGCTAGATTTATTTTGATTCAAGTAAAAGCTTTTAGATTTATGCCATTTAGGTTATTTACTAGATCGTTTACTTGAAAAAAAAAACAACGTCAAAAAAGTTAAAAGAGTAGAATAATTACGATATTATACAATTAACAGTTTCAGAAGTCGGTGCTAATACGCGAAGAAAATTGAAGGCGCCGACTTCTGAAACTGTTAATTTTATATTATGGTAATTATCATACTGTTTCCAGTTTATATTGTTTTGAAGATTATATGTTTTTTTTTTTTTTAAGTGTATTTTTTATTTTGAATGGTTAATAAAACCAAGCTTCAGACATTTATAGATATCTAAAACAATGTTTTTTAAATATTATATTGTACTGTGCCTCGTGTAGTGCCGGACATAAAGAATAGCACTACCTCATCTCTACCTGTGGGTATCGTAAAAGGCGACTAAGGGATTCTCTAAAGGATGGGCAGCAGCATTCTCTGAGTACTTTAACAACCATACTGCGATCACCAACCCGCCTGCCAAGCGTGGCTATTACGGAAACCCCCCCCACCTTTTTTTTGGGGGAGGCCTATTTAAAGCAATTGACGTCTTTCAGCTGAATGATGATGATGATTATGATTGTACAAAACCCTCGGTGCGCGAGTCTGACTTGTATATGACCGGTTTTTCAGCACAACAATCTTAGTTATAATAGCCCGTAGTTCTTGACTATGAATGACTACGGACTTGTTTAGATAACTTCTCAGAGGTACTACATAACATAGCCCACATATACATAGCCCAGTCCCACTGCTGGGCACGAGCCTCTTCTTAGAATGAGAAGGGTTTAGGCCTTAACCCACCACGCTGGCCTGGTGCGGGTTGGCGGATCACACACACCATCTAGAACTTTACGGAGCCCTCTCAGGTGTGCAGGTTTCCTCACGATGTTTTCCTTCACCATTACCGCAAGTGATAATCAAATTCTGATCCGAACATGAATTTGAAAAGTCCGAGGGTTCGAACTCGGACCCTCCTGCATGTAAGGCAAGTGTTCAACCGCTAAGCTATAACTGCTTATACTAGAGATACAGATCAAATACAATAACATGGCGGGCCCCTCCATTGACACTGCAAGTAAAAATGTGTGAGAAAGAATATCACAACGCGTCATTCGTTCCACGCAGGTGTGTGCATTCTGGAACTGTAGGCCAAACTTAAACAAAAATAAACTTAAAAAAAAGTAAAAACCGACTTCAAAGAAAAACTAAAAGGAGTAAAATAATTACCATAATATAAAATTAACAGTTTCAGAAGTCGGTGGCTTCTATTTATTTCAGTGTAGAGTTGCACCGACTTCTGAAACTGTTAATTTTATATTATGGTAATTATTTTACTCTTTTTAGTTTTTCTTTGAAGTCGGTTTTCACTTTTTATTAAAGTTTATTTTTTATTAAATACGTTTTAGTGTCATAATTTTAACCCCCTCCTTCATAATCCTTCTTTTTGGCTTACGTAGTCGGGCATAAAAAGTCCTTTCAAATGATACCTTACACGATATAATGAAAACATTCCAAAGAGGGGGGGGGGGCACGCACCCCCTCCTTTTTTCAAGTAGTCAGTTCCCAACAACAAATATAAACAAAGCAATATTAGTAATTTGAGAATTTTGCTTTGATCCGATGAGCAGTTCCGTTCCATATCTCTGAAGTTCATGGTCTAATCATAACAAAATTTAAATGGGACCAATCGGGAAGTATACCCTTTCGAACAAAAAAAGAATTTTTCAAATCGGTTTATAAATGACGGAGATATGAGGTAACAAACATAAAAATAAAAAAATAAATAAAAAATGCAACCGAATTGAGAACCTTCTCCTTTTTGAAGTCGGTTAAAAACATGGATCAGTCGCTCGACAGTTTTAAGTCCCTAATAAACAGTATAGCTATGTCTATAGCAGTGCGCTTTCATGTTCATCTTGCGTCTTCGTCTGAAGCGTGCGTGAAGCGCCATAGCGCAAGCCTTAATACTAGTTCGACAAAAATGCATGCCCCTAGTGCACGCTAATCCGTTTATTGTATGTCGACTGACGACTGACCGATGCGCACCGGTGTAGACGATAAGCTGCATGCGTCTTAAGGCAATCAATATTGCATGCGCTTGACGCAAGAGGAATTGAAAGTTGAAAGCGCAAGATGAACATGAAAGCGCACGGGTGTAGACATACCATATGGTAACTATGGTACCGTTTGGAGGTTTGTATGAATTACACAGCACGTGTCCTGTCGAGGGGTCACTTTAATTATACACTTGTCGAACAATAACAGCGGTTACGCACTACATCCGATCCGAATCCGTGAAAATACGTTCCGATGTAGCCGTAGAACTATTTGTATGGTAGTTTACGCACTACATCCGGCATCCGTCATCCGATTTCTATCCGTCATCCATGAGTTTCTAATTCGGAAGAACAATTGACGGATCGAAGTAGCCGTAGTACTGAATTGTTTGAATTTTAATCAGAGATCGGAATAGTGCGTAAGCAACATCCGAATTCGGTCTGAGTTTTTTATAAGTATCCGTATTTTCACGGATTCGAATCGGATGCAGTGCGTAATCGCTCTAAGTCTATTAAATATCAAACATGTCAAGTACTGTCAAACACAACATGGTGATTCGTTGGCATAATATGCCAACGAATCACCATGGTCATAAATTCAATTGGCGTAAGGGACATTTGACAAAAAAAATATTATTACACCATCGTACTTGATTTTTTCTCCTCTATCTTTCTGCATATTTAAAATTCTTGTAGCTCTACAAATAATTCCTTTACACCCCTGAAATTTTGGTACATAAAACGCTGCATTTTGCTTTAAAGGACACTAATTTAAAAAAATATTTCAAACATTTGACGTAAGTACTAAAAAGAAAAAAGAAAATTGTTTTAAGGTTCACGAAGTTTCCGTTTTGTCCCATACGACATATGACTCAAAATAAAAAGCCCCTTACGCCAAATCGAAGTAACAATCTTGTCCGTTACGCATCATTACATCGTATTGTTTGTCCACTACACTGACCTCTATAGTTACCACTGGACTGGCGGCTGTCAAAGTGCTTTTGTGCCCGTTTGATAATCGCCATTTTGGCGCTGTTAGACGTAGCGAGTGTCTGTGGTACTAAAACTAGTGATGTCGACATCAGCGAACAAATATCGATACAAAAAAAAACTCTTGATAATAAGTGTTTACAGTAAATAAACGTAGTATCATAATTACTTACTATATTATATTAAGGTGGGAGCGTACTGAAGTATCGATTTTGCCTAAGAAAAAGGAATAATGATTGAATTACCTTCGATTTTATTAAGATTCTCATATATTAAAATAATGTGCATTTTGTAGAAAAAATACTATTACCTATTATTGAGCCAGACTGAACTAAATACATTAATAATTAAAACCTCTGAAAATTTGACCGATATATCGATATTTTTTCCTCGTGATATCGAAGTCGATATTGATATTTTAATAAATATCGATACATCGATATTGTTTTTCACTTCCGACATCCCTACAATATACGTCAAAATTAGTTCTGTGGACACTCGCTAGCACGCTATTGGCGCTTCAAATTGGCACAAAAAAATTGCTGTCAAACTTACGGAACAGCCAGTCCAGTGGTAATTATATAGGTCAGTGGTCCACTATGTAGTTTGCTATATTGCTTTCACGGTAACTTGATTAATTTGGCAGATGTCAATTCATGACATGAAAATAAATTGTAATGGCGCTTGTGTATGACAATTTAATTCAACAAGTATTAAATCAATTTAAAATATTAATAAAGCGTTACCCAAAAGGTTGTTTTAAAATCAGAAACATAGAAACAATATAGTTATATGTGTTTAACGCCATAATTATATATTACATACATGATTTTGAAAAAACCCCGACGCGTTTTCAAACTTGCGTCAGATGGTACCAGTTGCCAGAGACGTGCGTATCGATAAAATAATTTCGATAAATTTATATTAACATAATGAATATTTTGACTATCGTAATAATTATAGACGATAGGCTCAGTTGATTGAATAATTAAAATAAGGCTCATTATAGCCCAGTTGCCTTGCAAAAGGTCGGTCAGTCCTAAATTTTGAATACGTGTTATGGATATGTGTTCTTATAAAAATTACAAATTTTGTACCTTGAGTGACTTCGGCGCGCTATGCCATCTTGGGTTAAAGAACCCAAAAACAAGTTTTTATTAAATAACTCCTTATGGGTTTTATGCCAAAAATTATTCACATCAATTTTGTAGAAAATTAAATTCTTATTTTTCATTCCCGACTCAAAATCAGAGGTATTTTATAGGTTTGAAGCCCATGTCTGTCTTTTTGTTTGGCTGTCTATTTCTCTCTCTGTCTGTGTGTCTGTTTGTGGGCTTTTCATAAAAACACCTAACATAACACATCCAAAATTCAGGACCGACGAACCTTTCGCAAGATAAACCTCTTTTTCGCGACCCGGCTACTGGGCTTATTTTTTTCAAATCAAATCAAGTCAAATCATTTATTTGTGATTCACAGGTAATAATTAGGTCTTATTTATACAAAGGTCATGCTGTGATCAGCCTCATGGGCATACAAATGTCATAAAAAATAGTTTAAGATCATAATTCGTTAAAAAGTTATAATCATATAGGTAGATTCAATCGGACATTAACACTTTAAGAATTAATTATTATTGGTGATAAATAAACATTTATGTTCACTCATCCCATACTTGCTGGATTCATTATCACATCAGCACGTAATCGTCTATTGTTGAAGATATGCATGCTAATTGACTTAATCCTAATTACTTAAATCACAAGTATTTGAAATGTACATAAAATCACATTACAATAATTTGTCAAATTCTCGCTGAAATTTTACAAATTTTATCGATAGTTGAATCGACTACAGTCACATGTCTAGACATGACAAGTCACAACTCCTATTGACATGATTGTGTCATTTGAATCTTCTTATCGTGAAAACAATATAATTTTTGTTTGAGTAATATTTACCTATTTAAAACAAATAGGTAACACTTACGTTAAAATCAAAGAAAGTTTGATTCTTTATTGTATTTTTATCTAAAACGATTTTTTTTTCTTCTAAAACATAACAATAAAACGAGCAATTATCACTCGTAAGTATTTATCAAAATACGCGTGACGGGCGGTTTGTTTTTCGCGCCATTTAGAGATGCCAATAGATCGAATTAATTGATTCAATATAAACAAGTTTCTGATGTAATCGATGTTGCATTTCTGCCTTACTATATGTATAAAAATTCATAAATTAATTTAAGTGAATCTTATTATTATATCTTTATTATTGGTTTTCTAGTATTAACTTTTCTTTTAAAACGAGCTTAAGAATGTAATTACTCGTTATTTGATTTTCTTTAAGGGGCTCCCCGGATTTTCGGCGTGCACAATAGCGCGTGATGTTGTGTTGATAAAGTGGTGTTGATCTCAAAATGATTAAAACTAGAAAGTTATTGTTTTTGTTCTTAATAAAAGTTGATTCCATAATAATGGCGGCATTTTCAATTATCCTATTCCTTTTTACTTCAAAATAGGTAACACAAAGTAAAATATAGCTTTAAAGACTTTCCGATGAGCTACATTTACATCCCTTTTGGGGTGTTTCTATTTGGGTACATGTTACTTACGGCATATTTTTCATAAGACTTTATAGTATTATAGTCACTTACGACCAAACTGACACATACTATGTATCGGTGTAAGGGACAAGTTCTCATATTAAAGCAAGAGTAAAGGACACTATCCCCGAAACTATTAAATTAAAGTTATTTTGAGTATTACCAGTCAAAAAAGAGCTTTATTTCAAGTTCTTTTGCCAAAGACATCATGAAAATTGCTTTAAAAATGAAAAAGTTATGGTAGATAATGCATACTTTTTTTGTTTTTTGCTCGTACTGAAAACCTGTACTTTGTCCCTTACGCCAATTGAATTTATGACCGTCGTGCACACACACATTGAAGACAAATGTTGGAGGGCATGCCATGTTATCTCAGTTGATCTCTACTACTGGGTAGTAAAAAATATCCTCAACGAAACGCAGAATTACATCTACGCCCACCCGTTACATAAATTGTACGGTATATCAATAAATATAATTATCGAGTTGGGCTGTCATTTGCCTGCGTAACCGCTGCGACACAAAGCGAACGCAAAGGAATATAATAGAAAATGTAGGCGGTAGGGTAAATAGCTGGGGATAATCATACAAGTCAGTTGCCTGCAGAGCCATGCAGTACAAAGTGACTGCGTAGGTTGGTTTTCATATAACCGATATGCTTCGTCTATCCATTAGACGTTACATAATACACTTAGTAGTTAATCACAAATGTACATGTTATGTAAAAGCTTTAAAAAGGATTTAAAATAGTACACAAAAAGTAACTTATGTATATGTATTATTAAAAGCGTGGGCGGTAAGAGAATTATATTCAATAGATGATATAAATTATAGGGGGTGCATGAAAAGAGCCTCGACGAGTGACGATGCTTAAGTAGGTACGTCCGGCGCACTCTGGTCAGTCAGCCCCGCTACCAACCTTGCTGACTGGCTAATCTTTTCACCACAGCATGAACTATTTTCGTATGGCTCGTGCTGACACGAGAGAAAGATTATAGATATACTATAGATTCGCCTCAGTTCGACAGACTTAATTCTCGATAGTCATACTAATAAGTGATTCCATTATCTATGATTAGTAACGGTTTAGTCACGTGCATTTTTCGGGATTGTTTGACTAGTCAGTTCGAACCGCGACTTCACAGCATGTTCAGCTCATGATTAAGGGCTCCGTTTGGGTCCGAAACAAGTCGGGCAATCGCGAAAAATTCACGTGAGTAAACCATAATTAATCATAAATATGAATGTGTCTCATGAAAGTTATAGTATCAAAAAACCATTATCTTCTTAATCCAATCCAACTATCCAACTAATATTATAAATGCGAAAGTAAGTTTGTTTCTTTGTTACCTTTTCACGCCTAAACCACTGAACCGATCATCCTAAAACTTTGCATATACGTTGTCAGGTGTACAGAAACGGACCTAGGGTACCTTTCATCCCGAAAGAAAAGTACTGTTCCTGAGGAAAACAACAATAACGATAATAGATGGCGTCACGTGTCTTTCGAATCATGATTGAATTATATTATTATAGAAACTTTAGTAGCGTCTTAAGAGTTGATTGTCAAATTCTACAATTAACGCGAGCGAAGCCGCAGGCAATATGTATGTACATACTAGTATGAAAATAATTTTTCTATCACTTCTCCAATTGATTTATTTAAATTATAAACCAAGCCACGCTTAAATCAATAAATATATTATTACTGAGGCAGGCTGTCATTTGCCTGCGGAGTCGTGAGTTTTTTTTATTGTATTATTTGACTTGGTTACGTTTGACCCTAGTCGCACCTGATGGTAAACGTAGAAAAGGTCTACTAAGATAGAGCACATGAATCCAAGTAACGGAATTACAGAGACATTCCCTTATAAACCTCTGGCTCTCACATACACACGACTTCGTACGAATATGAATGTAGGAGAATTCCTCTCAATGAGTGACTATAGATTCGCTGTCGTTTGGACTTAGTTTCCAATTGAAAATTTTCATCGATAAATGATTGATATATGGGCAACGCTTCTGGTTTACCCTTTCATACATGATTAAACCAAGCTACGCTATAATATCAATGGATATTAATTACCGGGTCGGGCTGTCATTTGCCTGCGAAGTCGCGAATTGCAGGCAGCACAAAGGTGATTGCGTAGGTATTATATTATGATGTAATTGAAAACGTGGGCGCTAGGAGTGGGCAAAGATGTATTACTATCGTTAGATGCAATGACGTATGCGATGTTGAAGCAGTGGTTTCAGTTATTGAAATACAATAGAAATACATGGGTATATATTTTAGTATTCACTGTGATACGTTAATTTAAAAAATGTAATGTGCGTATGTCTCAAAGCAAGACGATTTGACATAATGTTTATAATTGTTTTGTTTATATTTGTTATATTTTCGTTATTTAGTGTGTATAAGACTTCTTTTAGTCTGTTATGTTAATGTAATTGGCTTATTGAAAGCCGTATTCGCATAAATAAATAAAATATGGTATCGGCATTGCCCAGCAACTCTGACGGCAATTGCTGCATCATCATCAAAATCATCAAAAAAAAAAGTTTTTATTTCAGTAAATCTTTACAAGTAAGTTGCCGGGGCTTCCCAGAAAGTAATCAAATGATACTTGTGTTGGAAAAACCTCGCTCTTCCTGTGTAAACATAATAGTTAGACTTTAGACTTACATGACTAACAATCTTGCTGTATATGTAAGTACCTTTACAATTAATAAAAGAAAATAAAGAAAGATAACGTTAGTTTTCAAGTGGTTGTGTCCGCAAGGGGCAAGTAGCTAGCAAGTGTGAAGTGCGTGCATGCATGTGTTTGTGTATGCGCGTGGGTGTGTTTGTTGTGTTTGTGTGTGTGTGTTTGTTGTGTTTGAGTGTGTATTTGTTGTGTTTGGGTGTGTGTTTGCGTGTATGTGTTTGCGTGTGTGTGTTTGCGTGTGTGTGTTTGCGCATGAGCGCGCGTGTGAACGTGTGTGTATGTTTGTGTGTGGGTGGTTGTTTCATCATCATTCAGCCGAAAGACATTCAGTGCTGAGGGGGTTGCCGCAGGCAGGCTGGCGATCACAGTATAGTTGTTAAAGTACTCAGAGAACGCTGCTGCCCATCCTCTATAGAATTCCTTAGTCGCCTTTTACGACACCCACGGGAAGAGATGGGTTAGTGCTATTCTTTAAGTCCGGCACTACACGGGACACAATTTTGTATAGTATAATATTCATATTTTTTTCTTCGATGTCTTTTAATGTCTGAAACAAGGTTTTATTAACCATTTAAAATAAAAATACTTAAAAAAAGAAAACTATGCTATTCTTTAAGTCCGGCACTACACGAGACCCGTGAAAAATACTGGTATTCAGCCGCATCTGGCTAGACTGGAAGCTGACTCCAACATAATTGTTAAAAGGCTAGACAGAACTGTTACAACCTGAATCGTTTTTAAGGATTTATTTAAATATTCCTCTTTACTTAGTAAATCTGGGGTCAAGTTTATTTACTGATACTGTTAGCCTGCACGATTTGTCTGCACGGTTTTGCGCCAATGATGGCCAGTTTGTTTCTTCCAGAAGTTCAGTATCTTAAAATAATAATTAAACCCTTTCCACATTTGGTTCCTTACAAAATTATTAATAGATATTGCTTTTAACGAAATGTTTGGAACAGCTGTTTTTTTTACCACGAATTCGCAATTTGTCCCATAAAAAAAAGGATAGCTTGATGAGCAGAGTTCATGGTTTTCGGATTTAAAGCCATGCTGTATACAGGGTGTTAACGAATTCGTGTATTTCCTTCAAACCACGTGATCTACTGGTGACGCAGTTTAACCCTAAACGGGAATTTCTGAAAAAAAACTGAAAAAAATAATTAAAAAAAAATCTTGATTTTCTATTTCTGAGTCATTTTAGAGCCTTGAGTTATCTGACTGCAAAGAGCGATATCGCATTAGTTGTGCCTGCCAGCCGTGTCGCCGTGCTTTCATTAATTTATGCGTGGCATCGAAATGTTGACAGAAATAAAAAAAAAAATTAGCAAAAAAAATTTGTTCTTATTTTTACTGAATCCTTATTAGATGGTTTAGATACGATCGGTAACAAAGCCGCATGAAAAAAATAATAATTTATTTTTTTTATTTTTAATCTAACTAAATCCCGTGCGGGGCCTGTCTACATCAGTAGTAAATCATATGGTTTTAAGGAATTACACGAATTCGTTATCGTCCTGTACTTGTTTATAATCAAAGTCTCCATATTTCACTTGGTCTAAGAAAAGATAAACTAATTATAACCGAAGATCAGTATAACTAAATCTGTCTTACAAACTTAATTAAAAGTATACCTATCTAGGTAAGTACCTAACACAAAAAAATAATCAAACTTTTTACACCTTATCTTGCTCTCATTTTCTTTTATCAGCCTTTTATAGTTTCCTACCTTATTCTACATTAAAAGCACAAAATTTTAGTCTCAGCTTACTAACCGTACCTAAAAGCGAGTCTCTTTAAAACCTCGTAACCTAAATACCTAGACATTCTCCGCCAATTTTATTAGCCAAATTTTAGTATCTAGCGATCTTATGCTTTCAAGATAAACCCTAATAAAATTTGCTATTCACAATACAGTACTGTATTATGTAGCATTTTGAGTACCTATACGAGAAAACAATGAAACGGTATCGATACAATTTGGGTAGTATCGATATTCGATATTGAATGACATAAAAATGTTTTCGTCCGAAAATCGAGATGGTGCCAACGCGATCGTCTGTGAATTTCTGTAATTGCATATTTTTTGGTTGTTTTGTTTCATAAAAGGGTGAACGTTATGCTTTTATTTGAATAATAGATGAAACTATTTAAAAATCTGACGTCATTGCTAGGAATAGAAATTGTTAAGTACAATCAGCAAAAAAGGGTAAAGAAAACAGATAATCTACTGGAGTGAATAATTCCGTGGCTTGCGTGAACATGTTGACATCTCGATATACGTACATGTTTTTTTGTATTTATTTTTACGCTTCCCATTCTTATGGTTTTATAGGAAAAAAAATACAACTCGATTTGTGCATAGGTAGGTACTAAAATAGCCTCTAGAACTTATGCATACAATTTTTTTTTGATCTGTAAAACCATATTTTTTATTATAACTTTCGTGAGATGCATTTGTATTTAAGATCAGTTATGGTTTACTCACGTGCATTTTTCGGGATTGCCCGACTAGTTTCAGATCCAAACTGAGCCCTTAATCATGAGCTGAACACGTGGCGAGGTCGACAGTCGAAAGCCAGTTCGAATTTAGTCGGGCAGTCCCGAAAAATGTGCGTGAGTAAACCGTAACTAATCATAAATGTAAAACCATAGGCGTGGGAAGCGAATAAATAAATAAAATCATGTATATCGAGATGTCAACATATTCACGCCAGCGACGAGTACGAAAATATATTTATTGTTTTCTTAGTGTTTTCAGTTTTCTTTTTTGATGTAACATAGAGTGTAGAAAACTCCTTGGTGTAAAAACTATTAAATTCGCTACTCCAACCAGGGGGCGGACGCGGGGCGTGCCGTCGCCGAGCCCGCGTTTCTTGTATTCAAAGGATTACTATGAAGTATGTCACAGCTATTGGAGAGAATTACGCCTTCTAAAAAGTGGTTCATTTTTTAGTGTAACACAGTGCACAATCGTTGGTATAAAACTACAAAGCGTTCGCTACGGCAAACCGTAGAACGCGAGTTGTATCGTCAGTGAGCCCGCATAAGTTACCATATACAAGCTAGGGGCGCTAGCGGGCTGTGTAAATGCCGACGACGGCGGACTTGCGCTCGCATATAACATACCTTATCGTCCCCATAATCCCTTGAATACAAGTCACGCGGGCTCTCTGCCAGCACGCCCCGCTTCCGCCTCCTGTTTGGAGTAGCGAACGCTTTAGTAAGCCTTCGTTAAATCAATGCGGTTGACTTTAACATGATTACATTGCAAAACGTGCTTCAGGGAGTCGGTCAGGGCTGTCACATGAATATCTACGTGACAGTCATTAGTGGCTGTCAGAAGCTCGAACGTCTGCCAACCGGTCTAAGCTTTTGGTAATTAATTCAGTATTTATTGAGTAATCTGTTGATAGAGGTACTAAAAGTGATAATCAGCTGCGTTTGGTTAGGAGATGCAGTCAATCAAAACGTATTGACGGTCGTGGGTTCGATTCCCACAGGACACAAATATTTATGCGATGAACATAAGTGTTTGTGTTGGTCTGGATGTTTCTTAAGAATTATAAGTATGTATTTACAAAAACAAAAAAAAAGTATTAAGTATTATATCCATTGTCTAGTACCCATAACACAAGCTCTGCTTAGTTTGGGACTAGATGGTGCTGTGTAAAAAATGTCCCAAATATATTTATTTATTTATTATTTAGTTAGGCTGCAGACACACTGAGCGTATCTTGTGCGGCTCATGTTACGTTGCGTTAAGCCGGGTATGCACGAACGAACACGAACATCGCGAACACGAACACCGAACAAGAATTACTATGAAGGTGTTCGCGCAACACTCTGCTCGGTAGTGGTACGCACGTGTAAACAATGTGTTCGTGATGTTCGTGTTCGTACACGGCTTTACGCGTATGCGTCGCGCTACATACAAATTCTCCTGCGTGACCGCATCACGCGTATTTTACGTCGTTACGCCGAGCGTAACAGCGCCTAGAAGTTTCGTGCGCGCGCATTACTGCGCAAGATTCGCGACGTAAGGTATGCTATATGTGTTTTGGCCCTAAGGGAATAGACAACAACAATCTTTATCCTCATTTTACCTTGTGCAAAATGATAATTTATCAGGAGTTATGTCTAAAACTTAGAGTACTGTAATTATAGACACAATAGATAAACAATGGCACTGACGAACCGGGTCGTCGGTCGGGCCGCTAGCGGTTAAGTTCCATGTATTAGGGGCGAGCCAATGGCCATCAATCGGGCACAAATCCAGACTACCGGCTGCTAATGAGAAAGACATGGAAAAACCCAATAATACTTTGCCCGACCTGGGAATCGAATCCAGGACCTCACGTTTAGCAGTAGCGCTTGCGTCCACTAGACCAACGAAGCAGTCGAGGCAGTAACGTTTCTTCCACATAAGAAAATATTATTCAATTTATATACTTTTGTTGTTAACTGTACGTATGAATAAAAAAGTGCATTCCGACGTAAACTAGTCAACGTGCGTCATTTACACCATATCGATTAATTAATATCTCTTCACTTCACACTAGCTTAAGTATAGCATAAAACCGTGTACGCACGAGCGAACACGAACATCGCGAACACGAATATCGAACACACTGTTTGCACGTGCGTACCACTACCGAACAGTGTGTTCGGCGAACACCTTCATAATTATGGTATGTCTACACCCGTGCGCTTTCATTTTCATCTTGCGCTTTCAACTTTCAATTCCTCTTGCGTCAAGCGCATGCAATATTGATTGCCATAAGACCCGAACTAGTATTAATGCATGCGCTATTGCATGCGCTATGGCGCTTCAGGCATGCGTTAGACGAAAGCGCACTGGTGTAGACATACCAATAGTGATTCGTGTTCGATGTTCGTGTTAGCGATGTTCGTGTTCGTTCGCGTGTACTCGTCTTAACATAATCGGTCCATCACTGTCCCACTGTTGGGCATGGGCCTCTTATTAGATGTCTCTTGTTATCCGTTGTTATCCGTCTTTATATTATTAATTTATTATTGTTTAATGAGATCTAAATAAAATGCTGTGCTTACCTTTAATTTAGATGCATGCAATGCTATTGTATTTGTAAATGTATGTACTATGAATGTCTTTGTGTGTATTTAGTTGGTTTGCCTAAATAAATAAATAAAATAACAAAAAAATTAGAATGATAAAGATTTAGGCCTTAATCCAACATGCTGGCTTAGTGCATGTTTTCTTTTCACTTCACTTTATTACGAACTAATTGCCTAAAGGAATGTTTTATTGTTTCTAGTAAGAAAAAGGCGCTGCTTTTCAACCCGTGAGTGCAGTAAAAGGCGAATAAAAAATAACCTCAAGATAAGGAGAAGCCACACGGTGCGGTGCGGTGCGCCGCCGTACGGCTACCATTTCGCCGCATCAGTGTGCACGTACACGTAGTACGCGGCGCCGCAAGAGCCACGCGGTGCGGTGTGGCGCTCCGTGTGGAACGACTCTCAATCAGCACATCTGCGGCTTGCGACGCCGGAGCGATACCACTCCGGCGCATACACCCTCCCCCCTCGTCTTGGTCCAGCGGGCGTGCGGCGCTGCGCCGCACCACACCGTGTTGTAGGCATGGAAATTATGGAAATTTGTATGTATTACGCCGCAGGGGCACCGCTCAGGCGCCGCGCCGGAGCCGCACCGCATCGTGTGGCTTCTCCCATAGATAGATAGATTTTAAGAGTAGTAGATTACACATTTTTGCACTGTAGTGATTTAGGCAAATAGTGGGGCGCGTCTTCGTGAATCAAACTAGGCCTGTAGCCAAATTGACAAACGGTGATCGCTAGAAAATAGAAACATTATGAGATGTACTGTATTGACAGAAGCTTTCGACCGTATGATACCGGTCATACGATCTGTAATGTTTTTCCATACGTTTAATTAGCGTTTCCATTCTCTAGCGATCATTTGACAATCAATGTTGTCTACAGGCACAGAATTAATTCAAATTAGCTGGCGAAATTTACAGAGTTACTAGTTATCCTTCATCATTCAGCCTAAAGACGTCTACTGCCTAGGCCTCCCCGCAAACCATGTGGGGGGGGGGGATTGCCGTAATCTCCAGGCTTGGTGCGGGTTGGCGATCGCAGTATGGTTGTTAAAAAAAAAACAAAAATCAAAATGTTTATTTCAATTACAAAAAGCACAACTTTAAGATTTGGAGAACACCTTTTAAGCAAGAATTGCTTGTGTTAGGAGACTCCGCTCTTCCACTTAGCATAATCTAAATAATTGTAATTGAGTGTAAACAATGTAAAAATACTAACAAGTTGGTTAATTATAATGGCAAAATAAATCAACGAAAGAGTCTTGCACAGAACGAGTAGATAAAAATGCGCGTATTTGTGTGATGTGTGCGAGTGTGTGTGATAGTGTGGAGTGTGATGAGTAAAAATAGCTTAATACTTTACTATTATAGTGTATGAGTTTAACTGTAAGTTAAAGTGTAATTTTAGAGTTAAAAGTTTAAAGTACTCAGAGAACGCTGCTGCCCATCTTCTAGTGAATCCCTTAGGACCAGGCCACACGGTGCGGTGCGGCTCCGGCGCGGCGTCTGAGCGACGAATCGGCGGGCCGTACGAGCGGGGTGACGTCACTCGTGTGCCCGCTGATTGGTCGCTCACGCGCCGCGCCGGTGTCGCACCGCACCGTGTGGCCTGGCCCTTAGTCGTCTTTTACGACACCCACATGGTAAGAGATGGGGTAGTGTTATTCTTTACGTTCGACACCACTCGGTTAGGTATCGTTAACAGAATTGAATAGAATACATTCAAATAAAAATACCTAAACTTCAGTTAATTAAATAACAATATACCTTACACAAACAGTAGCGAAGAGCGCGCACGTAACACAAAATTCACAGCCATTACTCGTGACATCGGAATCTATTTCACCCATTGTTTATTTTTATAAGGCTGTGGCTAGACGAGCGTGATTTACGCCGCGTAAAATGAGTCGCGTAATTTCAGTTATGTTCATTTTCATACAATACTAGCCGTGTGCCTGATGGGATTTCCCATACTTCAAAAATGACGAACTTTCATCCGCTATTTAACCCACTTAGAGGATAAATTTTCGAGAACCCATTCTTTGTGCACACTTACGATATATGAGGAACTCCTGTGTAAAGTTTCATGTTTCTATCCAGCTTAAGCTGTGCGTTGTCCATCAGTCAGTCAGTGTCAGTTTTTATTAAATAGAAGTAGAAAATTGCGATTTGTGCCACATTACAAATCAAAAGCAGTCCTTTGCCGACTCACGCTCGTAATTACTACGAGTGAGTTTCAGCTGAACTGAACGCAACACTTTTATGTCATGAACAGTGCGATCATACACAAAAAATACACACTCTTTTCAGTGAATCTATTGCACTTTACCATAAGAAAAATTCATACAACGTAAAAAAACATATCCAACTCAAATCGATTCGGACATAAATTACGCGTCTCACTTTACGCGGCTTAAATTACGCTCGTTTAGCCACAGCCTAATTCCGTTCCAGCAACTTGCGAGAGATCTCTTCAGTTAAAAGTAAACAGTATTAATGGAGTGGGGCATATACTACGAAATGTATTGAATCGTCGTCGACGCCTACCAGATGAAGGAAACGTTGAGACAATCGTGAATAATCCGTCAATCTTGAACGGTGCTCTGAAAATCTGAAGTGTTTTGCTGATGTCAAGCTTTTATTTTTGATGCTATAAATAAGCAGTGTAACGCTTGCCTTCCATTTTGGTATGTCTACACCAGTGCGCTTTCATGTTCATCTTGCGCTTTCAACTTTCAATTCCTCTTGCGCCAAGCGCATGCAATATTGATTGCCATAAGACACATGCAGCTTATCGTCTACACCGGTGCGCCTCGGTCAGTCATCAGTTGACATACAATAGACGGATTAGCGTGCGCTAGGGGTATGCGCTTTTGTCGAACTAGTATTAAGGCATGCGCTATTGCATGCGCTATGGCGCTTCACGCATGCCTCAGACGAAGACGCAAGATGAACATAAAAGCGCACGGGTGTAGACACACCATATAGGAGGGTCCGAGTACAAGCCCTTTGAATTTGATTATCACTTGTGTTAATGGTGAAGGAAAACATCGTGAGGAAACCTATACACCTGAGAAGGCTCCATAAAGTTCTTGATTGAATCGCATCAGGTCAGCGTAACGGACTAAGACCTAAAATCATCTTGGGGTAGAGCTCCGTGCCCAGCAGTGGGACTGTAATGGGCTGATTATGCTTATGCTGTATTTTTTCATTTTTGCAGAAGTACACACGGCTACATTAAGCTATACATTTCCAGGATAACCTGAACTATCATTGTACAGAAAGTCTATACAATTCGAGATCAGTTCATTCTGACGTTATCATTGCCTAGTCTTTCCCTAAAGCGCTAACGCAAGTTGAGTTCTGCAGCCGACTTCGTATCTGTATATACTACATAGCAGTATCAAGTCGACATCTGGAAGTTTTACCGAGTTGCCTGACTTGCTGTTAGGTCGCGGGGCAATGGGACAGAGCCCCACAAAACGGGCGGTCCACTAGGAGCTGGCGGACGAAGACCTGCTGGAGTTGCGGTGCATGCTATAGCTAATCCCGTGACCCCGGCCATAGGTCAGAAGGAGGAACACCTTGGGTTTTTAGTCGGTAAGAGCCCGGTATAACCCTTCGCCTTCCCTAGGGCGAAGAGTTATTCTTGAGGATTCTACCATGATAAAAAAAGGCTAGCAAACACTTGTTATAATAACTTGTACAATTTAACATGCTAGTAGATTTTGAGCCTAAGGTTATTAGATTCAGCTTCCATTCTAACCAGATGCAGCTATACGCATTTTACACAGAGCGATCGACGGATATTTGACCCCTGCAACTGGCAGATACTGAGAATTCATTAATTGAGCTCAATTTCAAATTCTAGGTTTGATACTGAGAATTTCCTTACAGAAAGGTCTTACATTGAAAATGAGTAGCAGGACCTCAAGTTGGGCAAGGGTAGAAAGAACCCTTGTGACCCTAGCACCAATGAAAAATTAATCTGTCTTGCAAGTACCGTGAATTCTTAAAAAGTTCATATTAATGAAGACAAATCCTTTTTCGAAGTTTAAAAAATCGACTCAATAAAAAGTAGGTGCCAACATTAATATAAATAGGCATGCGCCGTGCCCATCGTCTTTATCGATAAGAAAGTTTAATTCGATAAGTTGTGACTCCAAGTTCGAGAGGAGGCGGATGAATTAATGTGTGTGTCGATAAGAACCGACATTTTAATTGATGCTATAAATCTGAAGTTCACCTTTGAATTGGCTGTTGATTAACCAAGGTTCGGTTCCGGGTTGTTTTGTTTGAAGTTTGTAATAAGGGTTTGTGTGCATGTCAATCACAGTCTTGAAAGTGGTTAGTGTTAGCAAATATCGATTATTTATTTCATCTAAAAGGGTACATTAGTTGAGCAAAGCTTATTTATGTAGGTAGGTAGGTTTCCATTGGTACTCATAATATGCAAGCTTATCGTGAACGAACATGATGTAGCCAGTCTTTTTTAGATTTATACGACAAGAAAATTATTGAAAAATATGGTTAAAATTGTGACAAAAATCTATCCACGGTTTACTGATGTGAAGTTTTAGGTACCTATTGCTCGACTTATTTCGGGCCCAAACGGAGCCCTTAATCACGAGCTGAACACGCGGCAAGGTCACGAGTCGAACCCGGAAAATGCACGTGAGTAAACTGTAACTAATCATAAGTATGAATGTGTCTCATGAAATTTTTAATACAAAAATGACAGTACACAGTTAATGAAAAAATGTAAAGAGGTAATGAAATCGTTCACATCACAACACACAATCGATCAAAAATCACTTCACTGTTATTTTATTATCTGAAACTCTTCCCTATAAACGCGTATACAGTATGATTCTAAAATATCAAACAATATTTTTCATTTGTTGTTTGCATAATATTTTCGTTTGTGACAAAACAATCGGGCAGGTCGCGGCGGATGAGTCCCCTTGCGGCTGGGTTTTCAATTAACTCGGCTGTTAATGAAAGAAACGCTCCGACGGGTACGGCCACTGGACGAGCTATCGATATGTCGACTTGTAATGCACAGCACTATGCATATTATTCTTAATAGAGTTGACGCTGTTACATCGATAAATTTGAACAAAATTTAAAAGCGAATGTTTGTTTCACTTTCACGGTTTGAAAGTTTAAGCGGTTTTTAACCGACTTCAAAAAGGAGGAGGTTCTCAATTCGTATTTTTGGTTTTTTTTTTTGTATTTTCGAGCATCACTCCGTCAAATATACCGGATTTGCAAAATTTTTTTTTGTTTGAGAGTGTTTCTTGCAAAATGATTATATTTAAATTTGGTGAAGATCATGAAGACCCACGGAGATTGACAATGGAACTCTTCTATGGATAACAGCAAATTACCCGGGATTGCTGTAATTTTTGCCCCATAAAATAGAAAAATAAAGTAACATTAATAAAAAGGAAAAACCGACTTAAAAAAATAAATAAAAAGAGTGAAATAATTACCATATTATAAAACTAACAGTTTCAGAAGTCGGTGCCCTCAATTTGGTTCAGTGTAAAATTGCAACGACTTCTGAAACTGTTAGTTTTATTACATGGTAATTTTTTTTTTGTATTCTTTTCTTTTTTTAAATTTATTGGATACATAATTATTATAGCATTTTAGACTATCACACTTCTGCAGATAGACCAGTCTCAAACAAACTACTGCAGTTTTCTCACTTACATTAGGATTGTGGCTAATTAACAACTGCGCGGATCGTAGGATTCATTAGGTTAGGCTGCTTGCCGCGGTCTATCCGTGGAGGGGTGACCGTTCGTTTCACATCGGAGAGCACGTTAAGCCATCGGTCCTATGTTAGTGAACTTAGCAATTCATTGTCCAGCAGATCAAAATTAAATGTGAGTTCCTATCGCATGCAGCTGAGTTCTACAGTTCCTGATAATTTTTAGAAATAATTCTGGCGTTTTTACCTTAAAAAGACGATTGACAAAATGATCTGCCACTCCCGCAGCAGATCATTTTGTAGCAGATCAAAAATAAATGTGAGTTCCTATCGCATGCAGCTGAGTTCTATAGTTCCTGGTGTTATGCGAATACCTACGACAGTTGTTACGGGTAGTCAGAAGCTCGAAAGTCTGTCGCAACTTTGATACAGAGTCAAGATAAACGCATGTTAATAAAAGTTAATGCAATTTAATCGACGCCTGTTCAAGCGTGTTCAAGTGTGTTCCGGCGAACCATGACATCGGCAAACCTTAGTATCGGCCAATCATTCATTCTTTGTAACGTTTTTCGGCGAAACGTGCTGTCTGTAAATAGTGGTATCGACTAATAGTTTTTTCTTATTACCATTCAACGGTGAACCATGCTTTCTGTAGACAATTATATCGTTCAAGGGTAATTCTATATACCGTACGGGACTCGGCTTTAGGATATCGGCATTGCCCAGTAACTGGGTTGAGGAGGTCTGATAGCAGTCGCTTCGTGTAAAATACTGGTACTTAGCCGCATCGGGTTAGACTGGAAGCCCCCAACATATTTGGGAAAAATCTAGACAGAAGAAGACGTATGAACAACACGTTTACCTCAACAAACTGATTTCCGATAGTTACCATATTATAAAACCATCAGTTTCAGAAGTCGGTGCAATTTTACACTGAACCAAATTGAAGGCACTGACTTCTGAAGCTGTTAGTTTTATAATATGGTAAATATTTTACTCTTTCTAATTTTTTTTAAGTCGATTTTTACATTTTTTTAAGTGATTTTTTTTCTATTTTAAGTGGCATAAACAATACACAAACATGCAATTACAGCAATCCTGGGTAATTTGCTGTTATCCATTGAAGAGTTCCATTGTCAATCTCCGAGGGTCTTCATCAGATCTTCACCAAATTTAAATGGGACAACCTCGGAAGAATATTCTTTCAAACAAAAAAATAATTTTGCAAATCTGTCTATCTATGACGGAGATATGCCAGAACATACATAAAAAAAATATAAACATCCGAATTGAGAATCTCCGCCTTTTTGAAGTCGGTTAAAATTGTTCTGATTTTTTCTAACACGTGAAAACTAAAACCAATTAGCTGATACTGGAAATTGCACCCCGATCCAATAAGCTAAAAACGTGCTTTTTAATATTAATTATGTCGACATAATTTTCCCCTCTAGGTAGTTTTTAAAACGTCGTCTTATTATTATTCTCCTAGATTTTAAGCAAAAAAAGCTTTATTCAGCGAAGGTATTCATTATCTTGAATACATCCCCGGTCCCCTGTTTTACTAAGTCTCAAAGATTTACTGGCAGACTGGCCTGTTGTCGTTGCCTGTAGAGAAAAAAAAAAGAAATTCCAAAATTAATTGCTGTAAAATATGGTTGGAATAAAATAGTGGTGGCGTTTCGGTATCAAGGATACCAATTACGTGTGGTATTTATAAATTATTTATGTGTCGGTCACCTTGACTTGTTAGAGTATCTAAGGGGTAATTTTGGGGTTTTATAGGATGAATAAGTTGAAGAATTTATCGGTAGATAAATAATATATAAAGCAAAAAGTTTATAGGTTTTAGTTGTGTTTTTTTATCGTTGTGAAGGCCAGTGAAGCCTTGTACGGACTAAGCGTTCCAATGTACGCGTAGTCGGTTACGCGTACACAGGAACGCTTAGGCCCGGCGCTCACTGGCGAGACGGCATGTCAATGGTTTTTTTTTTAATTCAAAGAATATTAGTCCTTATTTTAATACCACTAGCACTTGTATTTCGTTAGCATTCCACGGGAGGCTTCGTCATGCCGCGGCATGCCGAAGCATCGCGTGGTACGGGAATTATGAGTCGTAAAGGGTATTAATAAAGTCTAAAATAAATTAAGCTTAAAAAATTCCTTGCCATGGCGTGCCGCCAGTGGGCGCAGGCTGTTAGTCCGTACAAATCTAAGCCTTGTACGGACTAAGCGTTCCTGTGTACTTATAACCGACTACGCGTACTTTGGAACGCTTAGTCCGTACAAGGCTTAACATTCGAATTACGTAAGTGTGTTTTGTCATGATATCCTAGATAAAATAACTAGTTGTGCTGTTGGTGATGTACAGATGCTCAATCAAGCTATCCGAAACTGTCAAATTTTCCCAATCAACCTTGAACCTAATACTTTTGCGATAAAGATGAAAATCTCTTGATGAAAGGACAATGCTCATGGATGTATGGAGTCCCGTACCATGCTGCATCAAAGTCAAACTTTGTTTTTTATAGACTACATTTATCATATTAACTTCTACAAAAGTTCTTTTTGTAAACAAAACGCGAGTTTCGGAGATTAAATAACCTGACAATGTGGACATGTCATACACGATTTATTATTGCTCTAAAAACCAGTAATCCGCATCTATTGCATTCTACATCTCTATGACCGGCTGTGAACGGCCAATTAACCATAGATAAAACAATTACAATCGTTTAAATAAAAATTCTAATCTATTCTAGTTGTTTTTGATTAATGTAGAATCGGCACAATACATTTTTTTTACATGTTTTTTGAAAGATGTGATTATGACACTTTCAAAATTCAAGGTTATAGTAATCATAAATCATTTGAAACGGAACGTCATGTAAAGGGAATAAAACAATATCAAAACTTTATTACTTTTAATTAAATTCCCTGTTCAAAAATCAAATCCCCGACGCCTAATGTCGAAAAAAATTATGAAAATAATTACTATAATATTTTGATCTTGATGCATGAGACTTTTTGGTACCACTTTTGGTCATTCTCCTTTGACAGATTGTAGTAGCTTTATGGTGTATGCACAATGCATTATAACATGACTACCACAACAAGAAAATCGCGTGATAAATATCAATGGGAGTAGGTATACAGCTTGACTGGTTAGTTGCTTTACATACGAAATCAATGAACTCTGCTCATGATTCTGTACAACTTTTACTATGGGAATAACTCTGAATTCGTAAAAAAAAAACCAGCTAAGTGCGAGTCGGACATGGGAATAATCTGAATTCGTGAAAAAAAAAACCAGCCAAGTGCGAGTCGGACATGGGACTAATCTGAATTCGTGAAAAAAAAAACCGGCCAAGTGCGAGTCGGACATGGGAATAATCTGAATTCGTGAAATAAAAACCAGCCAAGTGCGAGTCGGACATGGGAATAATCTGAATTCGTGAAAAAAAAAACCGGCCAAGTGCGAGTCGGACTCGCGCATGAAGGTTTCCGTACCATTAGGTATCTATTAAAACGGCGAAAAAAAATCATGTCTGTTGTATGGGAGTCCGACTTAAATATATTGTTTTATTTTAATTCAATTATTTATTTTTAAAGTGAATATATAATTAAATATTCTGTGAATATTTCAAGCGTCTACCTGTTGCCGTTACCAATATCGAGCAAAAACGAGCAAAAAAAACACGTTTTTTGTATGGGAGCCCCGTTAAATATGAATTTTATTCTGTTTTTTTTGTATTTGCTGTTATAGCGGCAATAAAAATACATCATCTGTGAAAATTTCAACTGTCTAACTATCACGGTTCATGAGATACAGCCTGGTGAAAGACGGACAGCCGGACAGCGGAGTCATAGTAATAGGGTCCCGTTTTACCCTTTGGGTACGGAACCCTAAAATAGCTGTCTGATTCATTTCGCTAAACCACATTTGTTATTTTGTATGGAACAGCTGTTATTTTTTACCAATTTAGTGTTATGTCAGACAGTATAAGTCGTGAGTTCATAGTTTTCGGATGGAAAGTGACCATCCAGGCATGTTGTATAAAGTTCAGATCGTATTGTGCTACGATCCGAACAGATTCCGACCTTTTTGTAGTCGCTTTGTGTGTATTTCTAGGAAATCCATTCCCGGCATTTTTACTAACATTCACTGTACAACTTTGAATAACACGGAATGAGGTAGATTCAAAGATTTATTGCATACTTAGAGTGTTTCTTTTCTTCCTTTTTTTTAAAAAAACGTTGCCCCTCTCTATGATTGTTGTGGTATCGTGGGTGCGTTTACAGACACAAATCTCACAAACAAACGCCCAGACCCGAAACAACCATCTGCAGGCCATACAAATTTTAGCGCAGAAGCCAATCGCTTAGCCACTGCACCAAACGTGTCGTCTCTTAATTCACTATGTGTCAATTGGTCTTACACAATATATTTTGGTACTTACAACTTAGCGAACTTTTCCAAGCATTGCAGTAGAAGGGTTTTTGGGGTCTGTATTTTGAAACATTGTCGTTAAAAAAAAACTAAGTAATTCTAATCTATTTTGAATAAATGAGTTTTGAAGTACCCATCTCTTCCCATGGGTGTCGTAAAAGGCGACTAAGGGATTCACTAGAGGATGGGCAGCAGCGTTCTCTGAGTACTTTAACAGCCATACTGCGACGACACGTTTGGTGCAGTGGCTGAGCGATTGCCTTCTGCGCTATGGGTCGTGGGTTCGATTCACACACGGAACAAAAATTTGTATGGCCTACAGATAGTTGTTTCGGGTCTGGGCGTTTGTGTATGTGATATTTATGTCTGTAAACGTACCCACGATACAGGAGAAATCCTAGTGTGGGGCACAGTATTACAAAAGAAAAAAAAGTAGGCTTAACGGTCGCTACAGTATCAGCACTGTCGGGGTATTCGTCAGCCTTCCCCTTTGGGTATTATGTTATGCAATCACTTCGCAGTTTGTCTAACAGTCTATCTCAATATCCGTTTATGACAGTATCATCGTAAGTTTTGATATAGTTATAACTAGTTTTTGGCTAAATATGTATAATATCGCGACTGTATTCCACGAAGGGATACACAGAAACTCTTGGAGATCAAAATTTTGTCAGTTCTGGTATTTGATCCTAAAATATTCATAGGACGCAATTCTATCGCTAGGCGATAGCGATCCTAAGCGTGAGTAGGGCCCCCACAAGGTGGACCGATGAACTAGGAATTCGTTGGATGTTAGAAGCACAGGATCGGCCGATGTGGCGATGCTTGGCGGAGGCCTATGTCCAACAGTGGACGTACTTCGGCTGAATGATGATGATGAATTCTATTTTTGTATATATTATAACTTTCGTGAGACACATTCATATTTATGATTATTTACGGTTTACGCTCGTGCATTTTTCGGGCTTGCCCGACTAGTTTCGGACCCAAACGGAGCCCTTATTCATAAGCTGAACACGCGGCGAGTCGAGTCGAAACTGAGTTGAGTTCGACTCGAGACCTTGCCGCACGAAAATGCACGTGAGTAAACCGTAATTAATACCCATCTATCCCCTTCAAATATTTCTCCCAAACAAGCACGTACCAACTTCACTAATACCGATACCGATACCAATTGTATTATAACACTTTCCCCACACTTATAACAAAGCCAGCTAAGTGTAAACTAATTTATTTACGAGTAATACTTATAACACCCTTCGTCCTTACTTGGACTGTGTGATAATAATTCGGAAACAATGGTACGGGAATGCGATGGTTTTTGAAACGTTGTTAAATTATTGCATAATGTCTATGAAGAAGGTTACTTTGACGCCAGAGGTTTGCTATCAAACCATTGCGTTCATCATATCGCCACTAATCGAATGCTGTAATAATTTTTACTTGTTGTGAACCGGTAAACACAACTACACTTTGTCAGGCTAAGCAAAATCGTACCAAGAATTTTGTAAATTGGCAGCCGCAGTTTTCACTTCAAGTGACTTTGCATCTTTGTTTTTTGTGGTGGCACCAATCGTAGGGGTTAGTGATAATTTAGTACCCAAGCTAGGTATTCACGCAAACGAAAAATTCTGCTAGAACATTTTAAGGGTCTTTAACAAGAAGTACATTCTTAGACTTGACCGTGACCGCTTGGATCGATTTACATATTCATACAAGTAGTAGGTGTAGATTTCAAAAACAAGACATTTTATGTAGGTTGGACTTTGTGATAACGTTGTGATTCCACAAGTAGGAGAAAGCGTTGATTTAGTTGGCGAGTATGGAAGCTAGATTAACACAATTATTTACTAATTTAGATGATTTATTGTTAAGAAGTTTAATTTGAATGAGGCTTTTGTTATTCTATAGAAAGTACTATTGAGTTATGATATAGTACTATGAGTATAACACATCTTATTCTGTCGATATAATAATATTCACTCTTACTGAACGAAGCAACAATGAGTTTGGATTGAATTTGGAGCCTGGATCTGAAAATGGAACCTAGAAAATGAAGATCTGCATCTTTGTTGCTACTACTAACTAATTAATTTATTTTAGTACATATATACATAAACTCACGCCTTTTTCCCATGGGGGTAGGCAGCAACCATAGAACGCCACCTGGTACGATCCTTACATACTCCTTTCGCTTCGTCCACGTTCATACATATTGTCATATACGCTCGCCTGTTGAGATTACTACGCACCTGTTCTTTTTGAAGAACATCAATAATGTCGATGTATATCATTCTAGAGCATCCTCTACTGGCATTTCTACTCACATGTGCCTCATAAATTCCTTTTGTTAGTCGCCGTTTACTCGTTCTTTCAACATAACCAAACCACTTAAGCATACTCTTTTCAATTTTTGTCACTACCTCATCTCACTTAATTACAAATACTCATGATTCAGTTCGTGATTTTTCTTCAAATCTCTTAGATGAGTTTTGGCAATGATGAATATCAGCCAGATTTCAGATTTAAGCCAGACTTATATTTTTTTTAATAATCTTAACCCCTTTTCTGAAAGTTCTATTCTAATCTGAAATTGAAAGTCAACATAACACAACTGAGCTTTGTCTCATACTTGAGATGTGAAGTTAAATAAAGCACCGAGTATGGCGACGGGATGACTTTGAACTCGGGTGTACTTGAGATATAAGATTTCTCCTCAAATATACAGAGATACTTAATTCGAAATGGTTTTACTTTACCCAAAGGAGGCAAAAAGCAAGATAAGCCTCAGGGATAAAATTTGGTCATGTAATGTGACTGGAGCTGTGTGGTTTCTGGCATAGATTACTCCATCTTTTTCAGTCTAGTGGGTGGCGTAAAAGACGACTATGAGACCATTTAAAAAGGTTGAGCAATAGAATGCTGCTTCTAGGCTGTTTTGTTCAGTCTAACCTTTCTGAACTATGTTAGAGTCGGCTTCCAATCTAACCAGATACGGCTGAATACCAGCATTTATAACCTCCGATGCAAAAAGAGGGGTGTTATTAACCCCCGACGCAAAAAAGGGGTGTTATAAGTTTGACCGCTATGTGTGTCTGTCTGTCTGTGTGTCTGTCTGTGGCACCATAGCTCTTAAACGGGTGAACCGATTGTCGCTACCATCCTTGCTGACTGGCTAATCTTTTCACCATGGCATGAGCTATTCTTGTATAGCTAGCTCCTGCCGACACGAGAGAAGAAGTAAAAACCTCATCAATAAATAGTGATTTTGGTCAAACACGTTTTACGTCTTAATAAGTAAGAAAACCTCGCAACTCGCAACCTATATTTTAGACTGGCTCCAGTTCAATTTGAATGCAAATAAAGAAGTTGATTATGAATAATGCATCTGTTTATCTGCTGATAACGTATTTAATGACAAAAATCCTATTTTTTTCCCTTCACACCGATAATTCAGCCATCATCAAGCTGCCCCCCCCCCCCCCTCCCCTAAGTCCACGCCAGCAATACCCTAAGCCGAGGTCCGAGTCCCACTAGGGGTCGCCCTTAGTGCTGTTGTTGCAGCTAGTCATGATGTTAGTGTAGTACAAGTAGTTAGCTTAGGTTAAGTATTTTACTTCCCCCCCCCCCCCATTGGCTGGAGACCCTTCACGTCTCGCCAATAACTGCCCGGTTACGTCGAAACGGTCCCCTAGGACCAACTACAGCAGAACAAAAGAAAAAAAAAACAATTTTCCCCCAGAATACCTCGTAATTAGTATTTGTCAACTTTCAGGAATTCATGTTCAAATATCGCACCCCAATATAAGGGCATAATACAAAAAAGTAGTTTTTTTGTGCAATCGCGTTTAAAGATTCTGGATTCCTATTCTAGCTTATTACGCTATTTCCCAAAAAACCTAATGTTTTTTGTATTATGCCCTAATATTACTAAGGGTGCGAATATGTAATTACATGATTTAGTAGGTTCATTATTTCATAATGAAACAAAAAAAAAAACAGTGAAGTTCCTTACAAAATTTTAAAGGAGCCCGCCCGTTTTTTTCGTCTCTCGAAAATTTTGGTTTTGTAAAAAACGAGATTTTCATTGGTGGTCGACGATATTACAGCTAATCACAATGCAACGATTGTTCAAAAATACCATAGACGATTAGTCCGGCAAGCAATGGTTAACATAAAAGCAAGCATGTATAATTTATGGGTAGCATCCACCTGGTATCGGTATCGATTGCCGGTAACCTTGGCACGTCACTACTCACTGCCCGATTCCTCGGGTATTGTTCTTGCGCCGTAATTTCAAGTTATTTTTAAACCACGAAGGTTAAAGTTCTTAAGTTAGTTAAAGTTTAAACGGAGTAGATTGCAGTGACCTTTGAAATAGTTTCAAGTGTTGAAATTTGTTTTATGTTGTTAAAAATTGTGTTTTCTAGAATGTTTCCAAGTTCAAGTTATAACTACTGTTACCATTAATCTATGTTGTTTATGAGAACGAGTCGTAAAAGTCAGTATTGCCAAATAATTGTTTTGTAATTTTTTGTCTACTCATTGTAAAGTCAACAGCAAAAGTTCATGACTTTTATGAAACTTTGAATTCAATTATTAGTATTTAGTGTTGTCTATTCTATTATTTTGTATCTAAAATAATATTATTACAAAACAAGTTTATTTTCATAAAACCCTTTTGAAACTTGGTACAATCACTAGCTTTTGCCCGCAGCTTCGCTTGCGTGAAATTTTGAACCCGTTAAGTAAAGATTTTCCACACAAACTTTAATTACTTAACTCCCTTAGGGGTTGAATTTCGAAAAATCCTTTCTTATTCCTTGTCTACATTATAAAGGGAACCTCTGTGCAAAATTTCAGCTTTTTAGGTCCAAGGGTTTGGGCTGGGCGGTGATGAGTCAGTCAATCAGTCAGTCAGTCAGTCAGTCAGGACTTTTCTTTTTATTTATATAGATAGATAGATGGCCGCCAAAAATCCCAATTTTATTCCAGAATGGGTGATCCCACGAAGCAAATACAAAGAGGAGATGGTGTAATTCGATTTTCCTATCAAACGACGCGTGATACTTTGCGGGGTGAAGGGAACGTTACACCCCGCCTACTTACGCCTACTTTCACGTTTTCCATCTAGTAGTGAATAGGAAAAACTAAACGCTTCGGGTACATCGGTAACTAATACGTGTTTCAGCTATTTCACGCTAGATGTCCTCGTAGTTGTAGTATGTTACGACAGGGACGTACTTAGAATTTTTGTACCAGCCTACGGCAGAGCTGGTTTAAAAATTACAAAAAGATTGTGAACAAAAATGTAATAAATAAGAAACATCTTCACACAGTAATAAGTAACCACCCCGCTAAATAATTGTATTCAAGTCGATTTTTTGTAAACTGTAGATTTTAGTGGAGTTTTAGTGAAAATAATTAAGAAATCATGCCTATAATGTACATAACTACATACGGTACACAATTTACTACAGAAATTTATTACAGAATTATTTTTTTGTACTTTTAATTTAAAATTGAAATTCTCGAAAAACAAATCGAGTTCCTACATCAAATGGATACGGCGATGGGCGATGGTCAATTTTTTTCGCACTCATAGTTTCTTGGACTGAATTACTGCTTACTGCAGTGAATAAAAAGACACTCTGTACAAATTCGCCATTTTTAGTATAAAAGGCGGTTTAAGCCATCGTTTTATCCATTTCTGTTTGAGATTATCTTCGGGTGGAAATCTGAAATACGAGTATAATCTAAATTTAATTAAATATCAAGGAACTATGCAGGCCTCGTTCACCATTATTGAATAAAAATTAAAACGTCGCGTATCACCACACATCGTAATTAAATAATTGAATTCTAAGTACGGACCTGTCTATTCATATTGTTTACACTATTCCACGATAGATGGCGACCGAAATATCACAGTTTAAAATAGTGATAAAAAACAATAATACGATATTTTTGTCAACAAAAAGGCTTTAAAAAAATCTTAAATCTGTTTTAATACATTATAATTATAAAGATATGAATATTTCTTACGTAGTTGTTAGTTATTCATGTTATAATAGGGTGCGCCATCTTTTGTCGAGCAGTAAAACTATTGTACGAGACGTGATAACAATAGATTTTTCTAGAACGAATCTAATAAATATCGAAAAAAAATAGTTACGAGTGAAATGTGATGCCATCCATGGTACCAAAACGTTTATCTGAGTAGTTTTTACAAGATAACACACAATACTTCATCTTTTTCTTTTAAATGACAACGAAAATAATAAATAATGATAAAATGGAATGGGAGCGGGAACGTAACGTTTACAAGACGAGTGCCGACAGACTGATAGGCCACGCCCACCGTGAGGACGGAATGGTTCTACATTGGTATCACGGTTCACAGTTGCTTATGCCATCTCCTCTTTGTATTTGCTTCGTGGGTGATCCTCCTTTGTACAATCATCATTTAGTTTTGATGTTGACGTGTACAGACGCCAGCACATAAAACTATTACAATCTGTTAAATTTCTTTAATAGGTTTTTATCTTTATCGCAAAAGCATTAGGTTCAAGGTTGATTGGGAAAATTTTACAGTTTCGGGTAGTTTGATGTGCTGGCTTCTGTACATTTACATCGTATCATGTAGCTGCTGCACTTTGAACATCAAGATTGCTAAGATTGCATTAAAAGAGCTTCCACGAGCGGCTAGATACTTAACCTACACCGTATAGGCTAATTCACGTAATTTCATGAAGCGCCGATCAAATTGCAGTGACGCCTTATTAAGTTCACGCGGGCGTATCTGACAGCGATCGCTGATTAAGAGAATATGAAAAGCGTTGTTTTGATCGAAACTTAACTGTTAAAAACCGACTTAAAAAAAAAACGGAGTAAAATAATATCAGTTTCATAAGTCGGTGCATTCAATTTGTTTCAGCGTGGAATTACACCGACTTCTGAAACTGATAATTTTATTAATAGATAATTATTTTACTCCGTTTATTTTTTTTAAGTCGGTTTTTTCTTTTTTTTTAAGTTATTTATTTAACACTTTTTAGTGCCACCAATTACAATTACATTAATGTACAAATTCTCGGACCACTACTACAACTAGAACGTCGTTTAGGTACGATTTATGTGTATTTTTTTTAGTTTTCGTTGATTTTTCAAAAACCGCTGAATCAATTTCGATAAAATTTATATGGGACCAAACCGGTAGTGTATCCTCTCAAAAAAAAACAAGATTTTTTCGAATCGGTTCATAAATGACGGAGACGAGAGGTAAAAAATAAATAAAAAAATACAACCTAATTGAGAACCTCCTCCTTTTTGAAGTCGGTTAAAAATACACGGCAACTGAACTTCTATTTTTGGTGAATTGCCTACTGGGCAGTCAGTCCCACTGCTAGCTGACTAGCTAATCCTTTCACCACGACATGATCTATTGTCGTATAACTCGTGCCGATATGAGAGACGAGGTGTCTCTGTACGTCTGGCCAATTCTTCTTTTTCTTAAACCTCAAACGAACAACAACCGCTACAAAAACTCAATGTTTTAGTTTTGTTGTATTGCGTGTTTTTGTGCATTTCGACAGTTTTTAACCGACTTCGCAAAAGAAGGAAGTTGTCAATTCGATGCGAAAGGTATCTCTATCTTTAACTGTATCTCATGAACCGTGATAGTTAGACAGTTGAAATTTTCACAGATGATGTATTTCCGTTGCCGCTATAACAAAAAATACTAAGAAACAGAATAGATAATGGTACGGAACCCTTCTTGCGCGAGTCCGACTCGCACTTGGTCGGTTTTTTTTGTATACTGATTTCTGCAAGATTTGTGAATCAATGTGATTAATTATTTTTTAGTTGGCGTAGAATACTCTCGAGTTTGTCTGACATGAATTTCATATAATTTGGTGGATTAGTTCTTTATACAATATCATGATTTCTTTGAAAATGTATTACCTATATAGACGACGTTCTAATTGTAGTAGTAGTGATCCACGAATTTGTACACTAACACTATTGTAATTGTAATTTGTGACACTAAAAATTTTTGAAAAATACTTTTCAACATTTCGTACATACATTGAAATTTGTGGTGAGGTTCGGTTGTAATTAATCAACGTTTCTGTGAGTAGAATTATCCAGTCAGTTTACTAGTAATGCCACTTCGCCCCTGATATAATTCACTTCATACAGTACTCAGGACCCTATTGTAGATTTCTTCTCTTATTTGTTCTCTTTCATCTATTCTCAGTGCCGCACTAATAAAATCTGCCACACAAATTGCTCCAATTTAGACAGAACAACTATAATAAAATTCATTTGCCTTGTAAATCATGTTGTCATAACTGAGTTAACTTCAGCAACTTGTGTTGCCCGGTTACGGTTGATACTGCCCGGGCAGCGCGGATAACCCGTCTCTCGGGTAATTAAGTTAATAATTTTCTTGAAGTGCGGATTGAGATTATCATTGTAGACGGTTTCCTCTTAAAAATTACAATCTATATATATAAAAATTAATCCCTATTTCCCTTGGTCACGGCATCACGCGTGAACGGCTACGGCTGGACCGATTTTGCATTTTTTTTTGTGTTTGTATTTGTCAGGAGAAGGTCCTAGAAGAAAATTTTGATATTTAAAAAAAATTGTATCTCAGTATGTCCTTAATCTTCATTTGTTTACCGCATGCATGAAAATGGTTTTAACTTTTTGTTACTATTTTGATTTTGTTTTTGAAGGTAGGTAGTAAGTAGGAAAAAGTGCATTACAACGCATGCCGGGTATAGCTAATAAACTAATAATGTTAAGAGTAGTAGAGTTTTTTATGAAAGATTTTGTCCGGAGAAGTACTACCTGTGTTATAGTTTATAGTTAGTACGGTACAAATCTTTTCAGTGAAATAAAGAATTTATTTATTTATTATTTATTTATTTACCTCCATAACTATTTCTGCCGCTAAGCAGCATTGCTGTACTTATTCCGGTTTGAAGGGTATGAAATATATATACAAGGTTAATCGGAAAGGGGGTACTAATCCGCGGGCCACTTATAGTATCACTTATTAATGACTGTTTCGAAGCAAGTGTTAAAATTTCAAAATTCGATAAATTTTATTTTGATGCAGTGATTTTTATTTTAGTTTTTTCAAAAATTCTTCATCCTTGCTTTAGTTACGAATTTAGAAAATGGTGTTTCTTATCCGTGACACCTAAAATGTAAACGCATCTGGTCGTGGCTGAGGATGGACAGATTTTAGCGTCTTTTTTATGCAATTTTTGAACAGTTTTTTCTCTTAAACTATTGACTTTTGGGGAAAGTTGTAGAACAAACGTTATTCATTATTATGGGTACTCTAATACCCTTTCGGTTTAGTACCCCCTTTCTGACTAATTACAGGCACATGAGACTCTCCAACTGTGTTTCTAAAATTGGTGACACATCAGCAATCCTCTTAGTATTGTAGGTGTATATAAGCGGTGATAAATACTTATGGGGTCAGGTGGGCTATCGGCTTCTTTACCATCCTAATATAATTATGAAAAAAGAACTTGTGTCACACGGATGTGTGTGACTTCTTTATAATTAAATAATTGAGCTATCTGAAACGACATACAAGGGTACAGTCCGCGAGGCCTAAAATGAACTTTGCATTTGTGTGAGTGCACATAAACATTTTACTACGCCTAAACACTTTACAAGGACGTCATTGAGTGTGGGCGGTTTAAAACTATCTCCTACGCTTGAAAAAACTTTTGCATTGAACCTAAACACTTCACTAGGACGTCATTGGGTGCGGGACTGCGGGAGGTGAAGACAAAGGCGCTTATGTTAGCGATGGGCGATAGTTGCAAAAAAAAACAATCGACTGAATCGAAAATTGTACTGTTGCACATTCGATTGTCGATTTAGTAGTTACTCACCATAATTATTCGAATACAAATTAGTAGTTAAAGTTGATACGGTAACCGTATCAGTGATTGTCGCCTGCTGCGCGCCGTTAGTCGATAACAATCGACTAACATCAATTGTTATCGACTTGTCGACTGGACTGAACAATCGACTAAGTCGATTAGTTTCAGTAATAATTGGCCATCGCTAGTTTATGTCGCGCTGCCGACATGAGCGTCGCGTTGGCGACATCGTTAAATATTAAGGAAAAAACAATGTTATCAAAACTTCAACAATACAAAGAGAAAAATACTTTTAAAGAGCACCAAAATATTCTATGGACAGAGGGCCCGTTGGATTTCGGACGCAGGCTACATAGTCAGAATTTCATGGAAACTAGTTGAGCAAACATCTCTGTGGTACAGTCTGCGAGGCCTAGGCTAAGCTTTGCATTTGTGTGAGAATGAATGCAGACGCGTCCTTTGCTTGGTTTAAACCGGTTTATACTGCTTTTTGGCAATCGATTCTATGTGCACTCACACAAATGCAAAGCTCAGCTTACGCCTTGCCAGTTGTAATAGGGAGAGATAATTGTACTATCGTTAGATTTATGACGCATGAGATGTTAAAGTTGTGGTTGATAATTGAAATATAATAGAAAGACATGGGTATATTTTAGTATTCACCCCAACATAGTTAGCAAAAGGCTAGGCGGGACGAACTCGTAAAAGTTGTCCATAATTCTGTTTACAGACATAAATAATTCTTTTACACACTGGACACAGAGAAAATCTATTTGGTTCAAATCTTTTAATGTATAATTTCCACTAATCGGGCTACGCAGGAGCGCAGCGCAGCGTGTCGCAGCGGATGCTCGAGCACGCGGCAGTAGCTGACCGCGTCCGCCCGACGGCTACAATCTGCTGGAACCCGGGCGCATGCGCGGGCGTGCTCGTGTATCCGCTATCGCAGTCAGTTTTTAACTGCGGCGCGGCCGAGCGGAGCCGACCAGACGCGACGACAACCGAGCGCCGCCGTCCACGTACGCGAGGAGCCGACCGGCTGCCGCGGCATACGCGCGGATCTAACCGAGTTCCAAGCAGTGTAAATTCCACGCAAACATGAAACTTAACTATTGTATAGAAGCCTGAATTTCCTTTAGCACAGTGTGAAATGCGCTCCGGCGCGGCCCGTTTGTTGGAAATCGTACATTAAAGTCTAACTTTTCATTCTCAGTGCACAATTGAACATAACTATTAAGAACTCGGTAAGTTTCAGACAAATAAAAAAAAATGGCGGACAGCATTATAAGACAGTAATGTTTTATACACCGCTGCTGACCCTAATTTAATTTTATTGCAAAGATTTGTTGATATCGCCTGTAACAACGGCGCGTTGACAAAATAGAAATAAATTCAGAAGGCTCAAGGTCCGTACTATGAAGTGTAAACTATCATAGTTGAATAATTTTTCCGCTGCGCGAGAGGAATGGTGCTATATAGGATGAATAGTGCCATTTCATTCGCGCAACGGATTAATGATAGAACTATAATAGTTTACACTTTATAAAATGGGCCCAATACGAAACAATTCACATAATGTCAGAACGTCGATGACAGAAAATCCTGGGTGTGTAACTTAAGGTCGAAGTACGATAGTGCGATGAACGTTAGTTCAAAAGAACGTTCGTGCGATGAAAATTAGTTCGAAATAACGTTCGTGCGCTGAACGATAGGTCGAAAGAACGTTTGTGCGATGTACGTTAGGTCCAAAAAACGTTCATGCGATGAACGTTAGATCAAAAGAACATTCGTGCGATGAACGTTAGGTCAAAAGAATGTTCGTGTGATGAACGTTAGTTTGAAATAACGTTCGTGCGATGAACGTTAGGTCGAAAAAACATTCGTGCGATGAACGTTAGGTCGAAAGAACGCTTACGCTCAGCAGGCGCGCTTGCGAACACTAGATCATACATGTTCCTATTATCGTACAAGAGATTCAAGATTTCTCCTTGCCACCATGATCACTTTGCGTCTAGAAACACTCTATAGGTATGGCGGTTTTTGTCAAGCTGTATATCGCGGTTCGAATAGAGTGGGACTTCTAAACCAAACACTATTATGCCAGTTTTGTGCATCTGTGTTAGGCAGTCGTAACATTTTATTCAAAGTGATAGCTGCGTATGGTATGGAACTCCGGAAGTGTTCGTCCAAATTGATAACTATTATAGGATATTGTTTTAGAGAATAGATGCCGCGATAAAGGTTTGTGGGTTTGCTACATTGACGTAGAAACATATGGACGGGTCAGCGCAAAAAAATGTCCAAACTGAATGTAGACTAAAACGCGAAAAAGGAGACTTATTTACGTCAATGGCTGTAGTCGCATCTTCGTGTGGTGAAAAGCTAAATTAGGCATTGTGATGACGACATAGGATTTAAATTAGTTTGTGGGTATTTTTAAATTTATATGGCGGTGTGCCTTGGCGCGCGTTCTGGCAGTCTGTAAAGTCAAGACACTTTTTTCGTGAATTTTGTACCTTGGTCCATGAGTTTCTATATCAATGGTTTGCTGTTTATTTTTCATTGATTTTCGTTCGTGGTTTTTTTGGTAAAAGCAGACTTTAACACTTCTTGCGGATATCGTATGAAAGGATAAAATTAATACAAATACTTATAGTACTGCCTCTCTGGCATTCGACCAGTTAAACGGTCATCATGACAATGAAGCGGGTTAGATAATATAGAATAGAATTTACTTTATTGTACACCAAAATTGCAATAAAGCTCTTATACAATACTAGAGGTCGCCAGCGGCTTCGCCCGCTTGGATGTCGTTTATCGCGTATTCCGCGGTTTTCTCTACTATAATATGCATGTATTATACTTATAAACCTTCCTCTTGAATCACTCTATCTATTAAAAAAAACCGCATCAAAATCCGTTGCGTAGTTTTAAAGATCTCAGCATAGTGATCATATATTGAAGGGTACAATGGCGGTCTTATCGCTGATAGCGATATCTACCAGACAACGATGAATAGGAAGACAATGAAGAAGATAGGGGGGGTAGTCCGTGGTGTACTAGAAAAAAATCCCAGACAGAAAATAAATTACTACTTTCCCCAACCCGAAAATCAAATACCCCCTGTATGAATGCTTACTCCGAAAATCGAAGTACGAAGTTTCGGCTGACGAATCGCACATTTACTAACAACAAGTGTTTCGAATCCGGCAATAAATTCGAGTTTCGCAATTTGACATTTTGTCTTTCGTTCACCCTATTCTCTTTTAATTGTCATTTAAATATTAGTTCATCATAATCATCATCATTCAGCCGAAAGACGTCCACTGCTGGACATAGGCCTCCACCAAGCGTCGCCACGTTGACCGGTCCTGTACTTCGTAGTAGTTCGTTGTTTGACAATACTTTAATGGCAATGCTGCCAGCCTTCTGGGCACGTTTACCAGTTCGACAGCGATGCGGAGGAATATTTTGATGCCCTATTTTAGTTTATAGTTTTATTAGCATATATTTTTCTTTATTTGTGTATACTTTTATTTGTAAATATATATTATATTTTAAATGATATAGTATATTTATAAGTTCGATGTTCGCCGTTGTTTCGTTTCGACCCGAAACTTCAACGTTCGCTTTTCGGAGACCACAGAACCTCACAATCGGCAATTCGCTTTGGTCCGCTCAGCTAATAAATGAACGAAAAACGAAGCAATTCTAAAGAGGTTCAAATTAATAGCTTGTTACGAGCAACATGAAACAAATTACTGACTAATGACGTAATCACGGTTGCATTTTTCATTTTCACGGTTCTAATGGGGATTGTTAGCTTCAGGCGAAAGTATAAATAGAAAACGTTTTTAGCCTCCACGCTAACATAACAGTTAAGTAGAAATTCAAGTGCTTTGTTCATTGTTTATGGAGATGATCGATTGATTTATCAAATAAAATAAGTATTTTTTAGCAATGGTATATCTTTTGGGGCCCGATTATTCTAAAAGAAATCTTGATAAATCGCAACCAGACCGTTCATTTTGACAGTTATCAACTTCAAAAGCTGTCAAATTGTTTGACACAAAAAACAAACCCAATCATTTTGACAGTTTTCGTAAACAAAAACTGACTGACCTGACTAAGGCCTCATTTACGGAGACGCGGGGCGTCGCGCGTCGCGTTGTGCGGCGCGGCCCGCATTGAATTCAAACATATGGCGTTGTATGAGAACGTTTACGGAGAAGCGATTTTACACGCGTTTGCTCGAAATGCAGGCGGAGCCCGCGAATGGCATCGCCGCGTCGCACGCGACTTTTATCGCGGCGGCGCACGCAGCTTTGCGACCAGCTATTACTGCAATTCTCCGTTCACGGTAGAACATAGCGACACCCGCGGCGGGGCCCGCGACATCGCACGCCCCGCTTCTACATAAACAACATCGTACATTGCCTTATGTTTGTGTTTGCGCGTGTGATGATGCGGGCCGCTGCACGCGCCGCCGCTCCGTAAACAGAAAAATCGTACGACGCGCCGCGAGACGCCAAGCCGCACGAGACGCGCGACGCCCCGCGTCTCCGTAAATGAGGCCTAACCGTTGAGGTTCGTTTAGTTTGGCCCCCTGTAAACTGTGCTAACACTCAATATTTTATTTTTCATTAAAAAATTACAATATCGGAAGTAGATTTCTCCCGCAGATACTACTGGTACTGAACAATCTAAAAAAAAAAAACTTGGTTTAACCACATAGATTGAAGGTTTGCACTGTTATTAATCAAAAAAAGTTAATATAATTTTTGACAAACATGTTGTCATTTAAGAGATGGCCTTTGCTCTGCAGTGGGACAGTTACAGGCTGATTAATTTATTCATTCATTTATGTTACATGGTTCCCAAAAACATCCCTTTAAACAAAAAAAACAACATTTTTCTCTACAGCATTCAGTTCTTTTTAAATAATACAATTCTCAAATCTAAATTCAATCAACCCAAACAATACGATCATTAAAATTAAGAATGAATGAACAATTCAAAGTCAATCTCAGTACTACCACGGTTATAATTAAGCTTATCGTCCAGTGGGCGCTGCGCGACAATGCTAGCTTGAGTATCGCGAGGGTACTTGTAGCACAAAGCGGGGGCCACTTGTAGCACTTCAGGTCGCGGAGGTATAGTTCCCTAGAATTAGGTGTCTTGGTATTTTTATATAGAGGTATTTGTGTAGTTTTTTTTGTAGTACATAGAATGGGAAATTCCAGTCTTCCTCTAAGACTTTTTCCAAATATATTGGGGTCAGGTTCCAGTCTAACCAGATGCGGCTGAATACCAGTATTTTACACGGAGCGACTGCTATCAGACCTCCACAACCCAGTACCTCAGCAATGCTGATATTCTGAAGTTAGACCGGTTGTCAAACTTTCGGGCTTTTGACTACCCGTAACGACTGTCATAGGTATTCTTATGACACCAGGGATCGACGGTTTAACGTACTCTCCGAGACACGGATAAGGGAAAATCCCAGAAAATTGCAATAAATAAATTAGCTAGCAGGATGGTCGTCCTGTCACCTGTACAGTGCGTTAAAACCACGAAGACGCGCCCCCACTCCTTTTTGTGAAAGGTAGTCAGGTGGTGTCATCATCATCATCATCATCATTCAACCGAAAGACGTCTACTGCTGGACATAGGCCTCTCCCAAGCAGAAGATTTTACAAGATCAGTTTTTTCTTTGTGCTATCCATGTTAGGGTGGGTTTGTCATAATTGCCACGCTTGGCAGGCGGATTGGCGATCGCAGTATGGTTGTTAAAGTACTCAGAGAACGCTGCTGCCCTAGAGGATGGGTCCCTTAGTCGCCTTTTACGACCACAGGAACAGAAGAGGTAGTGCTATCCTTTACGTCCGGCACCACACGGAGGTTGTGTGTGCGCACACATCTCTTATTAATATCTTATATTAGTGTGCGTATGCTCACACCTAACTATTGTGTGGCGATAGAACTAACACAATAGCAATTTATAATGCACACTTTTGCACTGTAGCGATTTAGAGAAAGAGTGGGGCGCGTCTTCGTGGATTGAACTGACTGTAAGTCATCGGAACCTCGTTGGTCAATGGCAAGGTATGTTTACATTTTAGGAAAACTAGGTTTGGTACGTTTTCCCATACAAACATAAAGCCCACATTTATTCAACTTACATGTGGCGTAGGGTTTTCACGCATCTTTGCGGAAAGGTCGGAATCATATTATGAAAAGTAAATTGTAAATCGATGTTTTGAGAGGAATGCATTAATCTTACCTTTTTAAGTATTTTAGAGTATAGATGAATGAAAGGTGGGAAAGGAGTTATTTAGGTATGTTTGATTAATGTTCACTCATTGATAAATGACGCGAAACTCTTTATATACAGGGTGGAAACGTTAAGGCTTCTACACACCAAAGCCGCCGACCCGGCGGCTTTACCCGCCGGGTTATGCCGGCGGCCAACTAAAATAACGCAAAACAAGCCCGGCGGCATAACCCGCCGGGTTAAGCCGCCGTGCTGGCGGCTTTGGTGTGTAGATGCCTTTAAGTGCCAACAGGTGATTTTTTATTATTTTTACCGGATTTTATGCATCATGTATGAGCGTATTTCAAATCAAATTTTAAACATATAGCGATTTAATTAAAAAATATTTTTCATGCAAAGTAGTTTAGTTATCATTAAAAAAAATCAATACCTACGTTTCATATACAGGCTGGAAACGTTAAATGTCAACAGGCAATTATATCGTTAATACAAGGTTAGTCGGAAAAGGGTACTTACTATTCCGCAGGCAACTTAAAGTATCATTGATAATTTTTATTTCCATTCAAAACGATTTTTATTTTAGTTTTTCAAAAATACTTCATCCTTGCTTTAGTTACGAAATGAAAAAATAGAGCTTCTAATTCGGGACCCCAAATACGACCTACATGTAAACGCAGCTGATCATAACCGAGGATAGATAGTTTTTTTTTTTTTTTGTAATTTTTGATCAGCTATTTCTCGTGAACTTTCAGGAAACTTGTAGCACAAAATTTATTTATTATTATACGTATTTTAACACCTTTTCGGATTAATACCGCCTCTCCAACTAACCTTGTATTGATAATATAATTAACAGTTGACATATAAAGTTCCCACCTTGTATATGAAACAACGGTTTCAATGTATATTGCTAGTATGGATTTTGACGAAGAAGCATGATATTCGTAAATTTCGTAAAGTTACTTCGGTTCAAAGGTTTTTACCGTAGAGAATTTATAAATAGAGCGCAGAGCGGATTCTCAGCATTCTTATTCCGGTGACTTTACTGACTAATGTTCGACTTGCGACCTCGCCGCGTGTTCAGCTCAAGATAAAGAGCTCCGTTTGGGTCCGAAACTAGTCGGGCAATCCCCAAAATGCACGTGAGTAAACCGTAACTAATCATAAACATGAATGTGTCTCACGAAAAGGTATAATACAAAATTACTTATCTGAGATTAAAATACAACAAAAATCTTCTTCTTATTTTTCTCTCGTGTTCAAATAAGCTAAATGAGAATAGCTCATGCTGTGGTGAAAAGATTAGTTAGTTAGCGAGGTCGGTTGCAGCGCTGGACGTATTTAGGTATCGATACTTGTGAATGGTATACATCGTGTCCCAGAAAGTAGTGTCAAGCGGAAGTCCAGAGGTAGAGCACCCTTAGGCCTCATTTACGGAGACGCGGGGCGTCGTGCGTCCCGTGCGGCGTGGCGTCTCGCGGCGCGTCGTACGATTTTTCTGTTTACGGAGCGGCGGCGCGTGCAGCGGCCCGCATCATCACACACACAAACATATGGCAATGTACGGTGTTATTTATGAAGATGCGGCCCGTACGACGCCGCGGGCCCCGCCGCGGTTTACGCTACGTTTTACAGTGGACGGAGAATTGCAGGAATAGCTGGTCGCAACGTTGCGTGCGCCGCCCCGATAAACGTCCGCGGGCTCCGCCTGCATTTCAAGCAAACGCGTGTAAAATCGCTTCTCCGTAAACGCTCTCATACAACGCCATATGTTTGAATTCAGTGCGGGCCGCGCCGTACAACGCGATGCGTGACGCCCCGCGTCTTTCTAAATGAGGCCTTAGAGGTACCCGAATCACCCCCTTATAATATACCTATGTTCCGCGATTTTTTGTACTTTTCGAGTTATGATGCTTTTCATGACTGAACCAAACTCTGACTTTAATGACATTCATGACATTAAAATCAGAGTTTTGTTAAGACAAGAAAAGCAATCTTATCTCGAAAACTACAGAAAATCGCGGAACTTACATGGGGTGATTCGGGTACCTCTAGCTCTAACTCTGGACTTTCGCTTGTCACTACTTTCTGGGACAAGGTGTATAATTGTGTGTTTATATTACGTTGAATAATCTATATTTAGATACTTTTGCTTTTGTTTTCAATTCATCCAGTTGGGGTGCATGAAAAGAGCTTCCACGAGTGACAAAACTTAAGTACGTCCAGTGCACCCTCAGCAGTCAGCCCCGCTACCAACCTTGCTGACTGGCTAATCTTTTCACCACAGCATGAGCTGTTTTCGTATAGCTCGTGCCGACACGAGAGAAGAAAAATTCATCCAGAATTGTTCTAGGTAAATATTTTGTTTATCATCATCAACTTGCATAATTTAATCAATGTAATTAATATTTTACTTTTTTGTGTATGTCTATACTATCATTTATTTAGTCACTTGACTGACTGAACTGTGTTGCTGAGGAGTTTGTTGCGCCGTTTCTTCTTCACAACTTAAACACTAGGAAGCGGTGAAGGGTGCGCTTCTGGGGGCAGTCTTATGTTAATTTGACGTTCAAAAAGAACTAAGTAATACTAGTCTATTTTGAATAAATGAGTTCGAGTTAGAACGGTCTTTTAATGCACAAATTAAATTTATATGGCAGAAAAAAAACTATTTGGTAGGAGTACAAAAAATACATTTTCCTATTCCATAAATAAACGATGAATTCATCGTTTCCCATCTTCCGTATCTAATATATTCATACGGCACCCGTTTCCATAACAAGTTGACAGCCCTATCGAACTTATTCATACGTGCGTCATGTCTAGGGTCCTATCCTTTTAATAAAATTCGTTTGGTATTAATAAAGAGAGGCGATGATGTATTAATTTTCGTGGTAAGTGATTAATTGTGTGGGTGTTTCTTATGTATTATAAGTATGTATTTACAAAAAAAAAAAAAAGTATATAAGTATTGTATCCATTGTCTAGTACCCATAGTACAAGCTCTGCTTAGTTTGGGACTAGATGGTGCTGTGTAGAAAATGTCCCAAAAATATTATATTATATTATTATATTAATTTATCTTGAGGGAGATTAGGTTTTACTTACAATTTCCTCAAGGATGCTAGAACTAAAAAGTGATGGTTGGCAAAACCGAAACCCAACTTATAGAAGAAATAAAGGTACAAGTCCGAGATGGGCTGCAAACTGCAAAAGTAGTATCGCTTGCGGTGCGAACTGCGGCTGCGGCCTGCCGTTGCAGTTTTGCAGTCGCTGTCGGAATAGCACCTTTAAAGTGCACACCTTAAAGGCGCTATTTCGGTGGCGTCTCGGACTTGTACCTTTAAGCATTTTTTTTCTCGAAAAATCTTTGTTTTTTGACTTGGCTTGTTTAATAGCTATATGAATTAGCTCTCGGTTGCGAGTTCAGAAACTGCGTAGCAGAACATTTTGTATAGAATATAAAAGGCTTACAGTCTGCTTGTTTAAGTATGTCAGATTAGTACCTGAAAGTTCACCTATGAATACATTTACAGGGTGAAATTGTAAACAGTCGACAAACCGAAATGGGAGGTTGTACTCATCACTATGAACAACTTTTACTACATTTTGACGAGTTATGCGAACATAAATGTAGGGAACAGCAGTTTTTTTTCGCGATTTCAGGTTTGGTCCCATAGTAAAAGTTGTTCATAGTGATTAGTACAATCTCCCGTTTCGGTTTGTCGACTGTTTACAATTTCACCCTGTATACATCAAGCAAAATTTTATTATAGAACATTAATATCTCGAAAAATCTAATAAATTTTTCACAAGCAAAGAAGGAAAGCAAGAAAAACAAAAAAAAGAGAAAATATCTTCAGTATATTCTAATATCTTCCACTGTGAACCCACCCTAACGCTACCAATACCCATTACGAGCGGTTATTAAACGTAAAGGGCCCTTAAGAATATGAAATTATTCAATATTCGAGTATTCGATAAAATGGCTCTGAATTATAATTGAAAGCAGCAATTTGTCTTCCATTCGATGGTATTTAACGAGACGTTTTCGATGGGAAGATGTTATTTTTACTGAGAATTCGACAATTGTGAATCTTTATCTTTAAAAAAGACGTTGCCCCACACTAGGATTTCTCATTTTTTTTATTTCTCCTTCCATTTCGTCTTTTACAGCCGCCATTTTGATTTTATAAAAACAAAACTTAACCTATAACCATTGCACGGCTTAAACAAATCGATAGAAACCTCATTCATTAAAATCAATCCAGCCGTTTGGATGCTTCGAGGGTTTAAATAATGCCACATACATAGATACAAAAACACATAGATACGCGTGCAAAACATAACCCTGTCTTTGCTGTCGCGCAGTCGGGTAAAAAAGCATGTATGTATTTATTTCAAATCAATTTGGCCTATAGGTACAGTGTTTATAGTGCTGTGTTAAGTCAAACATGATTGCGTGTATCTAATATTGACGAGTGATATGAATCCACATCAGTTAATCACTGACACGAATGTGTGAATGGTCGGTTGCACCCAATTTAAATTGTAGTTAGAAGTAGTATTGATTTTGTCAAAGAGTCTGCCAGCAGACTGCTCTACAATTTAAATTGTAGTTAGAAGTAGTATTGATTTTGTCAAAGAGTCTGCCAGCAGACTGCTCTACAATTTAAATTGTAGTTAGAAGTAGTATTGATTTTGTCAAAGAGTCTGCCAGCAGACTGCTCTACAATTTCACGGTTAAATTACACTAAGCTTTAATCCTAAATTAAATAATATTTATTCATGATAACAATGATCCCAGGGATAAAAATCTGATTTAAAAAACACGTAATTGACGTATCTAGGAGATTAAATTTATAAAAAAATGTTCTGATGAAAATAATTACGATGTATTTTAGCTATTTTGTTTACTAAAAATAACGTTGAACAAAATAAAATAAAATGTTTTCAATCTCACTAAATTTTAATTCATTTTTTTCAATCTATATAAGTATAGAAAGTTCACAAAAATAAAAGACCCATATCGGATCCAGCCAGTCATGGATTATTCTTTAAATTCGATTATTGTTATTTTATTACACACACAAGCAAAGCATTTTTTACCCGACTGCGCGACAGCAAAGACAGGGTTACGTTTTTCATGCGTATCTATGTATCTATGCATCATCCCAACGGCTGGATGGATTTTAATGTATGAGGTGTCTATCGATTTGTCTAAGCCGTGCGATGGTTATAGGCTAGGTTTAGTTTTATAAAAATAAAATGGTGGCCGAAGTAAAAGAAAAGGTAGCAAAAAAATTAAATAAAAAAATCGTACCATGTTTTGTGGGGTATCACTGAATAGGTCTTTTAAAATCAATATGATGTTTCCTTGACTATTTTACAGCCATACGCTTCGTTTAAGAATTATATAACCTGAAAGTTGTGTAGGATCTACTTAGCCAATTAAAGCGAGTGATGGTATGGTATCAGACAGATAAATTTAGGCCTCATTAAAATAATAGGTATTTACATACATGTATAATATATTGAAAAAAGAAACCAAAATAAAAAGATATCAATAAAAAACTAAATTATAAAAATCAGGCTACCTACGAATTATGTAATTCGAAACCTGGCTGGCCAAAAACTTATGTAGCCTCCGACCGCATGTTATGATTTGATAGCATGATTTTTTGAAAACCTACGTAAGTTTAACGTTATCTTATCATCTTGTTTGCATCTTTTTAGTTCGGTTTTTATCCAGTCAGGTTTTTTGATTTTTATAATTTATTATTATTATTTACTAGCAGCGCCCGCAACTCTGTCCGCGTGGAAGTCGGAAACTAATATTGTGTCGCAATAACTAAACTTTCTTCTTGATAACTTTAAATTCTTATATCTTTTGATTGAGCGAGTCGATTACGATGAAACAAAAACTTAATGTTGCTTCGAGATACGCACAATATCCTAACTTCCTAACTTTAATATTATAAATGCGAAAGTAAGTTTGTTTGTTTGTTACCTTTTCACGCCTAAACCACTGAACCAATCATCCTGAAATTTTGCATATACGTTGTCAGGTGTATAGAAACCTACTACCTTTCATCCCGAAAAAAAGTACTGTTCCCGAGGAAAACAACAATAACGTTCATAGATGACGACACGTGTCTTTCGAATCATGATTGAATTATATTATTATAGGTATAAACTTTAGTATTGTGTTAAGACTTGATTGTCAAATTCTAAATGAACGCGAGCGAAGCCGCGGGCTAGTTTGTTTATAAAAGTCAAATGGATTTAGTAAGTAGATACTTTTTAGGTACGTGATGCGTCTACAAATAAACCGACAAACAGACAGGAAATGTACCATTGATTATGGTTTAAACAGCCCGCAATTTTTTTTCCGTTTTTCAGCATGCCAATTCTACAGTTTAATTATAGGTACAGATTCCTGGCAATTTTTTGAAATGATCTTTATTTAAACTTGTCAGCAGATGCTGGGTAGATACCCAAATCAATCACTTAACCTAATAGCAGTTAGTCGGTGCAATCAGGCACACGCTAAGTTCAGTCGGGTCTAGTGGCGTGCAAACCCGTTGATTGGCTGTCAATACAGCAATGAGTCAGTGATCACTACCAATGTGCTTCTATATGATTAGATACATGCCTTGCAAATCTATATGATAGCCTACATTAATTTGTTCTTTGAGTTTGATTGACTGTTAATTATACCGTGTGCATTGAGTGGAGTTGTGAGATTTGATACTTACAAAGTTTTACATTTGATTTGATCAGTACCTACAGTACAGTTTTTTCACAGTTTGTACACCGACTCCTTCGAGGTTTTTGGACCGATTGAAGCTTTTTTTTTCATTTGGTCAGAATAGTATCGAGTTCGTCCTTTATGGATTCCATTAAGTTTGAAAATTAAAAATGAAGTACCAATTTAGACGACACACAAAAAAGGATTAAATAATAAAATAGCACTAATTTATGCCGGACCAAATTGAATGCACTCTATGAAAGGTAATTATTTTATTCCTTCCAGTTTTTTAAAGGCAATTCTTTATTTGATTTTTAGTTTTTTTAATTTCTGTATTATTTTGCTCAGTCTAGCGAAAAAGATAAAAATAATTTATTTTATCTGCTGTAGTTAATCAATCATTGTAACTTTGAAACCTTATCGTCCCACAAAAGTTCATTCACACGTGTGTCAAGTGTCGTCTCATTTTGTTTATTGGCTCTCAATTATTTATTGAGCTAAATACTGATCTCAATTTATTTAATTTTGAACAGTTTTTTTTTTTCTTTTCTATTATGTGATTAAAAATGATCTTCACAAAATAAAAGAATGAATTACTGTATTTGCGACATTTTTTCCTGAAAATGGAATAGAATTTGGCCGAAAGTTCAAGTGAATGTTATAAATAAGCTATGTCTACACCAGTGCGCTTTCATGTTCATCTTGCGTCTATGTCTGAAGCATGCGTGAAGCGCCATAGCGCATGAAATAGCGCATGCCTTAATACTAGTTCGACAAAAGCGCATGTCCCTAGCGCACGCTAATCCGTCTATTGCATGTCGACTGACGACTGACCGAGGCGCACCGGTGTAGACAATAAGCTGCATGCGTCTTATGGCAATCAATATTGCATGCGCTTGACGCAAGAGGAATTGAAAGTTGAAAGAGCAAGATGAACACGAAAGCGTAGGGGTGTAGACATACTATTTTATAAAGGTCTGATTTGTGAAGGCTTATCATAATGCAGCAGTGATGAAACCAAACACATTGACGTGTGACCATCAAAGGATTAATTAGAGCTTACAAGTACTTACAAGTGCTAACAACACGCGGATCAGTCTTTGATTAACGATGAAAGAAAACATCGTGAGGAAACCTGCACACCCGAAAAGGGGTTGAAACGGTTCTCGATAATGAGTCTATGATACGGACTCGGAAACCGGTTAAATTACCGAAAGACCATAATGACAAAAGGAACTCAATATTTTGGTTTTGGTCTTTTTAATCGGTAAATTGAGGGTTATTCTGAAATAAAGTTCGCTTTAATGTTCATTAACCGGTAATTATTACGTGCTTAAAATGTCTCTAAAAATGGTTATTTACCATTTTTAAACTGTTTATTAACAAGTTATTAAGAAAATTTGATGATTTCCCCGACTTTCTGTCGTGTTGAATTAAACCGGTTTATTTCGGTTATAGGAAGAAATGATTATCGGTTTCGTTTTGAACGAAAACATTATGCAAAACCGTTAAAATCGTTTATTAACCGATATAGTTGCGACCGGTTCCGAGCTTTGGTGTACAGTCACTTGTAATAATTATGTATAATAGCGAATTTAAAAAGCAAATTTCTCTTCGAAAACATATTGTAATATTCGAAACCATAATTTGTAGGTATTTGTAGCAACCATGTGTGTAATATTTTATAATTCTAATGTGTATTTTTAAAAGAAAATCGCTTTTGAATTTCGTTTTGTGTATACATACCCATTATTACACGTGACCGTACACCCCCAATCCACACCAGTACTCCAAGTGTGAGTTTTTTCGTTAAATACTGTAGTTGCGTCACGCCAAAAATGTATGAAAATTTAGGCTGCGTCTCTAGGCGCACCGTTCACTAACTAATATTCGCGCGTTAATTGAACGGTGCGCCTAGACACGCAGCCAAAATTTTCATACATTTTTGGCGTGACGCAACTACAGTAGTTAGCGAAAAAACTCACACTTGGGGTACAGGTCATCGTGGTCGAATACGATTCTGTGAAGAAGCTGATAATGAGAGGTCCTGTGCCGAAAACTACACGATCAAATCAAAATACCTAGGATTAAAATAATCTACTAGGCTTGTAACAATTATACCTACATGTTTCATTAATCCTGTTATATCAAGTTCCACATTGCAAATTTGATGATATATTATCCGTGGATACATAATTCGCAGACAGGTTTTAAATCACGTAGTACCAAACCCGATTCAATTTGTGTTATTTGCGCTGACCTGACTTGAATTCAAATTTGAACAGACACGAGTAAAGAAAAACTTTTTATGACAATAGCTTTGATTTTGAAAGTTCAACAATGTTCTGTTATAGAGAGCTAATAGAATCGTGTAGGAGTGAATCATTATAGTTATAGCTAATATTTGTATGTCAGGCTTCTATTAAATTTGGTCATGTGACATGGTATTTAATTTTTATTTTTACTCTCTTTTTTTTTATTCTCTGGCATGATACATTTTATTTTTATACAATTTTATTTATTTTTGACATTTACGAGTACATATACCATGTATCGCTATTTATTATTATTATCCGTTTTTTTTTTGTGTGCCAACAGCATTTTTTTTTTTTTTTTCGTATAATTTTTTGCCGGTCTTAATACGTATTGTACATACATGTGAGTACCATGTATCCATTTACAAAATTAAAACTTTACTTGGTGTCTGGCGGTTAGAGCATGTCATGCTCACTCAAATGTCCCGCTGATGGTGGTGTGTGTGTTGGATCGTGCGGTTCCCTACAAAATGGTTCAGCTGAGCGATGCTGATGCATACGTCATGTTCGTGAACGGGCGCCGTCAGTTGGGACTGGTCATCTCTAATCTGCCTTGGCAAATGAATTGTAGGTACTCTTATTCGTATAGCATATCTTACATTGTTCTCACATTTATTTTGTTATTCACAATGTAACCAAATTTTTGTATAAATATCTGATGAAAAAGAGTAACCATGGAGTTTATTGCCCGTTGTTCTCCGTAGGAATCTACACTTTGGAACGCGGCAGTACCTAACTTCTTTTTATTTCTCGACAATTCAAAAGTGCCTGTAAATGGTCTAATTGAAATAAATGCTTTGACTTTGACAGGTAATGGGGCATTTACACGGGTCGATTGTAGCCGTGCGGCAAGTCACCTAGTCGTGACGTTAGTCATTTGCGGCCTATTCGAATTGTCATTTACGCGGTCAATTTCGAAAATCGACCCGAAAATCGACCCGAAACTCAACCCGAAAATCGACCCGAAAATCGTCCACAAAATCGACCCGTGTAAATGCCCCATAATGCAGCCATGGTAAATATAAAAAATAAAACCAACACAGACTGTCCACCACTGCGAGTACTTATATTTGGGTTAGTGGTTAGTAACATGAGCTAGGTCACGATATATTAATTAAAACAAAAACAGAAAAATAATAAGAACAAGCTGATCAAATAATAAAGTTCAGACTTCTTCGGCTGATCGGCACAGAAAGCGGGCTCCTTGATGAGGGCTGAATTATCGGTATAACTGCGGAGTCTGAAAAGACGACCGGCTCTATGACGGGAGAGTTCAGTGGATCGTGACCGGCGGCGGTAGGACGTCGCGACGGGCCTCGTCGGCGAGGACGGTATGCCGGACGGCGGTGGACACTGTGTATTGTGCTGGGCGATTTATTCGCCTCCTGGCGGAGGGTAATTTCGTCATCGGGCTCTAAAAGTGTGTGCCTGAGACGGCGAACTTTACTTATGAGAGAGGGACTGTAGTCAGCCGCTGCGGCGACTAGGGGGTTCGAATGGTGTGGGGCAGTGTCGAAGTAATGCTTGGAAATGCATTTGAGGTATTACCTGATGGTTGGCATTTTAAGATCGAGATGGAGTTGAACGTTACGCATGAACCACGGGGCAGCTGCGCAACACTCGATTCTGGAGGGTGCGGGTTCTGTTGAATGAAAACAGCTTTTATGGCATCGGGTGCGTTGATCCATGATGACAACTACCCTTTTTTATCTTCTAAACATTGCCCAGTGTTGCGAGCTACTGACAGTCCATTCCACTGTATTTTTTCTACCATAATAATTTGGTAAATAACTACTTACACAAATACGTAAAATCCTTTGACGATTACAAAGATGACGATTAAGTTCGTGTATTACTAAAAACTCGACTCGACTTGACTGTCTCGTTGGTCTAGCGGTCGCAAGGGCGACTGCTGAGCGTGAGGTCCTGGATTCGATCCCCAGGCCGGGCAAAGTGTTATTGAGTTTTTCCGTGTGGAATTTCTCAGTAGTAGCCCGGAGTCTGGATTTGTGCCCGGTCGATGGCAATAGGCTCGCCCCCTATTACATGGGGCGTAAAACATAACGGCCGAATGTGGATGTACCACCTCTGCCAACCCTTCGAGGAATACAGGCGTGAGTTTGTGTTTAGTATTATTATGTATTAATAAAAACAAAAATTCCAAGCGCCCATTATAATGCTCTAAACACTTCCTGGACTTTTGATAAATGAGGTGTTGTCTGATTTCTATCAGTCACGAAGGTGGCATATTTTCGGCCGATATTATGTATTTAGTTGACCACCTCGCTGGTTTAGTTGTCACAATTGTGACTGCTGAGCGTGAGATCCTGAGTTCGATCTCCAGGTCAGGCAAAGTGTTATTATGTTCTTCCGTGTGGAATTTCTCAGTAGCAGCCCGGAGTCTGGATTTGTGCCCGGTTGATGGCAATAGGCTTGCCCCCTATTACATAAGACTTAAACAAAACGGCGAAAAGAGGATGTACTACACCTTGATCCAACTCTTTGGGGAATACAGACGTGATGATATATTGTGTATGTAGCTTGACGAACATGTCAGTAGTTTCTCATAATCATCATAATATTTGGACATAAATAATAACAACACGTTATTTAGTTTGCATAAGCTATGTCTACACCAATGCGCTTTCATGTTCATCTTGCGTCTGAAGCATGCGTGAAGCGCCATAGCGCATGCCTTAATACTAAGTTCGACAAAAGCGCATGCCCCTAGCGCACGCTAATCCGTCTATTATGTCGACTGACGACTGATCGAGGCGCACCGGTGTAGAAAATAAGCTGCATGCGTCTTATGGCAATCAATATTGCACGCGCTTGACGCAAGAGGAATTGAAAGTTGAAAGCGCAAGATGAACATGAAAGCGCACGGGTGTAGACATACCAATATGTAGTGATAGCCTAGCGGTTGAGTACTTCCTTGTAGGAAGTCTGAGTTCAACCAGCCCGTACCTCTGACTTTTCGAATTCATGTGCGGATCATAATTCTATCATCACTTGCTTTAACAGTCAAAGGAAGGAGGAACCTGCGGCGGTCGGACGGTGCGGAAGGGAAACCTGCACACTTGCACCTGCGTATCAGAAGTTAGAGGTGTAAGCCGGGATTGAACTTGGACACTCATGCATAAAAGTGAGGAAAACTGCACACCTGAGGGGGCTCCAAACAGTTCTCAATTGTGTCAGAAGTCAGAGGTGTGGACCTGGGTCAAACTTGGACGCTCCTGCATAAAAGTGAGGAAACCTGCATACATGAGCGCGCTACAAACAGTTCTCGATGGTGTCAGAAGTCAGAGCTGTTGGCCTGGGTCAAACTTGGACGCTCCAGCATAAAAATGAGCAAACCTGCACACTTGCGAGGGCTACAAACAGTTCTCGATGGTGTCAGAAGTCAGAAACGTGGGCCTGGGTCAAACTTGGACTCTCCTGCATAAAAGTGAAGAAACTTGCACACCTGAGAGGGCTCTAAACAGTCCTCGATGGTGTCAGAAGTCAGAGGTGTAGACCTGGGTCGAACTTGGACCCACCTGCATAAAAGCGAGGAAACCTGCAAATCTGAGCCGGCTACAAACAGTTCTCGATTATGTCAGAAGTTAGAGGTGTGGGCCTGGGTCAAACTTGGACTCTCTTGCATAAAAGTGAAGAAACTTGCACACCTGAGAGGGCTATAAACAGTTCTCGATGGTGTTAGAAGTCAGAAGTGTAGGCCGGGATTGAATTTAGACCCTCCTGGATTGTAGTGAGGAAACCTGCATGCCTGAGAGGACTCCAACCAGTTCTCGACGGACTTGTCAGAAGTCAGAAGTGTGGGCCGAGATCGTAAAAGGACCCTCTGGCATGGAAAGCAAGCGTTCAATCTGATAGGCTACAGATACCATCCTACGTCAAAGCCTTTGTAAAACTACAGTCTAAGGAAGCTCCTTCTATTCTAAGCTTTTCAAGGAATTGGTTCTCTTCAGAATTAACCTGTGAGAGTCTCTTGAAATATTATTTTTTATTACTTTGTAGACGGCTAAAGGATTAGCTTACGTTGAAAATGAAACGAAGTTCTTTTTTAACCTCTGTGCGTTGTGAAACATGTTGGCTTTGCGTTTTAAAACACAATGAGATTAAACATAAAGTTACATACATTTTTTCTTTCTGCTACAGTTATTAAGCCAGGTTTCCGACCACGACTTTTTTTGTGGGGCTAATCTCTAAAAAGTTTTCAGTCCTTTAGCATATTTTTCCAACGAAGGTTGATGTGTTTTTTATGCATGTGAAGCACATAACATTCTGACGGATTTAACTTTCGAGTTAGCAAAAATAAAATTAAACTATAATCCTACTACTTTAAAGGGACTTTGAAAGTGGCGCCAAAGACAGAAAAGCTGAAAGGAAATTGTTTATCGTGGTATAGGCATTTGATGAAGAGGGATGAAACGCATGTCACTAAAAGAGTGATGAATATGAATGTTGATGGATGGAGGGAGAACAAAAATAGATGAATGGAGGTTAGGCAGTATATGAAGGAAAAGTTTGTAAATGATGAGGTGACGGCTGACAGGGAAGAATGGAAGAGAAAAAAATATTGCGCTGACCCCAAGTAACTTGGGAACAGAGCAGGAAGAAGAAGACTCCATTTAATATGACATTAGACAAAAATTGTCCAACCAAGGCACGAATTCCTTTTGAAACATTTCTTCAAATAGAATTTCAGCTCATCATGATTAACCGATGATTTGAAGAAGGTGACTGGCAGCGGATGGATGCGGGCTGCCCAAGACCGGGATTGTTGGCGATCTCTGGGGGAGGCCTATGTTCAACAGTCGGCGGCAATAGGCTGATATGAATGAATGATGATTAACTGTTAAGGTTCATAAAAGCATATTGTATTAAATCTTTGCTGAAAGCAAACACGTTGTTTATTGCTATACAGTTCCTTACTAAAGTGGGTCTTATTTGTCTAATTAGACAATAATTGTCTTCTCTCGTGTCAGCACGAGCTATACGAGAATAGCTCATGTTGTGGTGAAAAGATTAGCCAGTCAGCAAGGCTGGTAGCGGGGCTGAATGCCCAGGGTGACGCACTGAAGTATCGTCACTCGTGGAGGCTCTTTTCATGCACCTCAACATACCCCAACCAATTTGATAGTAATGAAATAGAATATACAGAACGATCGGTGTAATTTTGAACATTATTCAATAAACATATTTTATTTATCATGTGAAGATTCCAAGAAAAGCATTTACTTCCACTAATGTGTAGATTTCAAACATTTAAAGAAAAAATATCAATCGAAAGTATTTCCACACTTCTAATAATTTGATGTTTCAAGACTATCATTGAGTACCGCTTCAACCCTCGTTCGACAGTAAATTGTCAAGTAAAAGCCTTGTAAAGTTAGTTCAGCTACTTTAGCCAGTAGATCACAGTCTGTAGGCATTACAAGGGATTTAATTAACGATATTAAGGACGCTTTATGAGGGGGTTCCTGGTTAAATGGGTCACATGAAGATTGATTGATCTGCGAGTTCAACTGTACTTGCCAAGGTGCTTTGGATCGACGATCGCTCTTCACACCGGAAGGCACGTTCACCCTCCGGTTCCAGAAGTCATAAGTGTTTTAAATACGGGTCTTACACAAAGAAAAGTGGGCACTCTTCTGGAGGGTTTAATAATAGAAGAATTACGAAAGTCTGATATAAATATAGTCTTAGAATATCGACATCTCCTAATTAGGTCACGGAAGTTAGAAATAAAGAAAGAAAATCGACGGCACGTTTGGTGCAGTGGCTAAGTGATTGGCTTCTGCGCTACGGGTCGTGGGTTCGATTCCCACACGGAACAAAAATTTGTATGGCCTACAGATGGTTGTTTCGGGTCTGGGCGTTTGTTTGTGAGATTTGTGTCTGTAAACGCACCCACGATACAAGATAAATCATAGTGTGGGGCAACGTTTTTATAAAAAAAAAAAAAAAAATATTTAATCTTGCACAGTTTCGGAAACACACATTTAAAAAATCCCTTGTCGTTGCCTATGACTGTAGTGAAAGAATTAGCCCAATTAAATCAGCTTTCAAACAAAAAAACCGCATCGAAGTCGGTTTGTCCGTTTGGGAGATACAGTGTCACAGACAGACAAAGGGATCAAACTTATAACAACCCTCTTTTTGCGTTGGGGTTTAAATACATACAAAAACAGAAGATAGCAGTTGGGTGAATATTCAAATCACTTACCTTAATTTTTTTTAACAAATAATTTTCTCTTATTTTGTTAAGTAGTTTCAGATTATTTTTATTCTTGTCTTATTGCTTGACGGCAGTGGTATAGAGTGAGTTTTCATTATCATAATTGGAGTTTTATAACATCTGCATTCTTAATTTTGGTTGATGATAATGACGTTCTTAATTTTTATTCATAAATAAAAAATGAAGCTGCCAGCCTTCTGGGCACGTTTCCAGTGGACAGCGATGCGGAGGAATATTTTGATGCACTCCTTTAGTTTATATTCTTAGTTTAGTGTAGGATATATTTTTTCTTTGTTTTTACTTTAGATTTAGTTTAGTTTGTATTAATTTAGGTTAAAAATGTAAATAATACCCCTGTCTAATTGAAATAAAATAAAAAATTCAGTTAAAAAACTTTAACCCGACTACGTAAAAAAAGGGCTCTAAAAAGGTTTAAACAAGAAAATAATTCAAATAGAAATCCAGAAATGCATAGGTAAAAAAATGGTCAAGGTAGAGCCGTGGTCGCACCCACTGGATACTATACATGCCATTTCTGTTTAATGGAGGTGTTCCCGGCTGCCACATAATCATAGTTGGTACACAGTAAGTGCGACCACGGCTCTAAAAAATCTATTGACACTTCATTCATTAAAATCGGTTTAGTAGTTTAGGCGCTATGGTGGAACATACAAACATAAATACATAGACGGCCAAAATCATTACCCTTCCTTTTAGCTTCGCCGTTGTCGGGTAAAAATACAAAAACTCATCTGATTAGACCAGCAGTTGACACCAATTGCAAATAATAGGTACATTATTCATATTCGATATCATTTTGATGAATGATAATTACAATGAGTGGCATTATCACTATGATTAACAGTTCGATAATTGCAGTTTGATTCGTGAATGGGTTGGTAGTGGTACTTACCTACCTGTTTTAATTAATCTCTTCGTACGCTTTCAATTTAATCAAATGTTGTAATGGGCTTGTGGGGTTTTGTTGCACTGTAAAGCGGATAATATGGGATGATACTATTGTGTACGTTGCTGGGGTTGCATCAATAGCGGAACTAGGATTTCCATTTGGTAGGGAAGGGAAGCTCGGGCCTTGTATCAAGATTTTCAGAATAAGCACTGCCAAACTGAATTTCGAAAAATCGTTCTATGACAAGACTTAACTTCGACACTTAATTTGGGGCACCCCGACACGGCTAGGTTAGGTTCGAAGGGGATGACGAGGGCTAGAGTGAGCGAGCAAAGCGAGCGAACGAAGCCCCCGTCATCCACCCCCTTCGTGTTAGTTTACTTTAAACCCCAGTGTCGAAGTTCCATAATTGTTGGAGTAGCATAATGTCAGAGTTCCATAGTGTCGAAGTAAAATCTTGTCGTAGAACGATTTGTCGAAATTCAGTTTGGGAGTGCTTATTCTGAAAATGTTATTATAAAAATGTTTAAACCGCACTCCGCAGTCTGTTTCCTTCCTTGGTTTGGCCATGTCACGCGCAGGCCAAAGGTGTTTGTTAGTAGCACAGGAGATGTCTTATACCAGTTCAACAGAGTCCGATCAAAAACTGCTATATTTACGTCACAAATAATTTTTCAGAAATGTCCAAAAACGTATAAGTAATATTACTTGACCAGACTTAAGAATTTTAGGGACATTTGTCATAGTAAAGCTATGTCTACACCAGTGCACTTTCATGTTCATCTTGCATCTTCGTCTGAGGCATGCGTGAAGCGCCATAGCGCATGCCTTAATACTAGTTCGACAAAAGCGCATGCCCCTAGCGCACGCTAATCCGTCTATTGTATGTCGACTGACAACTGACCGAGGCGCACCGGCGTAGACGATAAGCTGTATGCGTGATGTAAATTTAGGACATACCCACTTGTTGTAATTGTGAATGTGAACGTGCAAACTCTCATGTTATATTAGTAATAAACTAGAATTCGTGTAAAACACCCGCTTTCTTATTTCTACACCTCCCAGTTAGATACATATCAATGCGTCTTATGGCAATCAATATTGCATGCGCTTGAAGCAAGAAGAATTGAAAGTTGAAAGCGCAAGATGAACATGAAAGCGCACTGGTGTAGATATACTAATAAATAGCCACTTTTGGTGCAGTCTGAGATCGGAAATGGAGACGATTTAATAAAATATACACTGCGTTTTTTCATCATACACTCCTCAGTTACCTCCACAGCTTTAGCTCCAGAGAAAGGTGCCAGCTAGCTGTTCCGCAGAATGAGATGAGAACCAATTAATTGACTACGTAAAATTAAATAACACGAAGAGTAAATAGAAGTCTCGCTTACTTATCATTAAAATTCAAAGAAGTTTCAGTTCCTTGTTTCACTTGAAGGGAAGTAATTAATTCGAGTCAAAAGACCACACACAAAGACATACAAGATTAGTCGGAAAGGGGGTATTCCTTCGAAAGGATATTAAAGTACTTACCTATAACAATTAATAACTTTGTTCTACCACTTTCTCCAAAAGTCACTAGTAAAGAAAAAGTTGTTCAAAGATTTCACGAAAAATACGCTTAAATATATCTATCCTCAGATATGATCAGAAGGCCAATTCTCGTAATTAAAAATGTTCAAAATATAGTTTCGATCTAGTCTCAATATCATAAATACGACAAATCGTCGCTTAGGTAACAATACCGCTCAAGTTAAAATATGACGGTTTTTATATTCATTGGAAAACTCGTTTTATCACGCATTAAATCATCTTAGTGAGAATCACCAGAGTCATATTAATATATTACAGTTTGTACATAATTATAACACATATTACAAATACAGCTTAATAAATTTTAAATTCAATAATTTAGCACTTTTAAGACCGTTCTGAAAATGTATTAAAAGTTTGTTGCGCGGTATTGTTACCTAAGCGACGAAATGGTATTCTTCTTCATTAACAAACAACGTCAAACGTGAGATTATATTGAAATTAGATTGAAAGTTGACTGAAGCCAAAAGGGTATTCTGGTTACATTATGTACTGAGCCATTTTGACAAGTTGGAATTCTCATTTATTTCTAGAATTTTAGTCTATGACTGTTTATATTGGTATGCTATCGGTAATAGATTTTCAGTTGACTGAATTGACATTCTATCGAGATACACTGAGATGATACTGAAACCGGACCGAACTTTAAGTGTACCAGAATATCATTTTTTATTCAGTTCATGATTTAATCTCAGTTCGGTCAAACTTCAGTCTTACTTCAAATTAATTACGAGAATTGGGCTTCAGCTGTATTTACATTTTAGGTCATATTTGGGGTTACGGATTAGAAGCTCATTTTTCTGAATTCGTAACTAAAAAAAAATTCAAAAAACTAAAATTAAAATCATTTTGCAAGAAAATAAAAACTATCTATAAATAACACTTGCTTTACAACAGTCATCAGTTTTACTTTAACTGGCCCACGGATTAATACCCGCTTTCCGACTTACCTTATATAAATACATTCTACAGGTGTGCTTATGAATTTTATTAATCTCAGTCACTTCTCGCAATTGACTCACGTAAAATATAAGCCAATAAGCCGTCCCGCTTCATAATACTATCACGAAAACCATTTTACTCTGATCAGGTCTTAATCTTAACTCGTAAAATGAGATACACATCAAATTTCACTTGATATCTGTTGGAGTATGAATAAGACCAGCTATAAATTGCGCCTACCGAAAACTTTTGGATGGAAATTTACCTAGTGTTTCTGGGAAATTCTTCGAAAAATGTTAACAAAAAATAAAAACGTCATTATCATCACCCCAAAGTTCTTAAATGCAGATGTTTCAAACTTCAATTATAATAATGAAAAATCAAACTATACCACTGCCGTCAAGCAATAAGACAAGAATAAAAGCAATCTGAAACTAATATTAACAATGAAGGAGAACAATGACTTGCTAATTTTTTTTTGAGGAAATTCTGATATTCACCCTTCTCAGGTATCGTGGGTGCGTTTACAGATACAAATCTCACATACACAAACGCCCAGATCCGGAACAACTATCTGTATGCCAAACAAATATTTGTTCCTTGCGGGAATCGATCTCATGACCCAGCATGAGTGCAGCATGAGTGCAGAAGCCAATCACTTAGCCACTGCACCAACCGTGCTGCCAATTATAGATAGTACTGATTAAAAACATACACCGTGTCCCAGAAAGACGTGTCAAGCGGAAGTCCAGAGGTAGAGCACCCTTAGAGGGACCCGAATCACCTCCATGTATGTTCCGCAATTTTTTGTAGTTTTCGAGTTATGATTTCTTTTCATATCTTAACCAAACTCTAACTTTAATAACATTTTTGATCATAGTGACGTTAATAGCTATTTTTTGTAAACTAGGTGAATAGAACACGCATTTTATCATGTATCATGGCACTAAGATCAAAAATGTCATTAAAGTCAAAGTTTTTTTGTTTGTCATTAAAGACATGAAAAGGAATCAATCATAACTCGAAAACTACAAAAAATTGCGGAACATACATGGGGGTATTTTGGGTACCTCTAAGAGTGCTTTACCTCTGGAGTTCCGCTTGACACTACTTTCTGGGACACGGTGTTTATTTGTGAGACTTGCAACAAATGTCCAGCAGTTGCGTTTTGCGTAAGGTACTGACCACAACTATTATAGCACTGTAGTTTGTATTATTTATACTTCAAGGCATATCTCTAAGGTATTCTGATAATTCAAATCAGCTGGATGTTTTAAGTAAGAATCAACAGAGGGTTCACTTCAAACGTTGACTGTTCTATTTATCTTGAACAACCTTTTAGCATATTTTCAATTTTCCACCTTGGATAATACCTACGCTAGAGGGCGGAATTCAAACACAGAGATTCTTGGCAAAATATATTTAACGTTATGTCTAAAATACGTTTAATCTATGATGTTTTGTGCGTAGCAAACGCCCTGAAAGGACAAACATCGATGTTATTGGTGATGTTCTTCAAAAAGGACAAGTGCGCAGTACTCTCAACCGCCATGCGTGTATGACAAGATTAAAGGGCGAAGAGAAACGAGAACGCTGGGTGTTGCTGCCGCGCACTTGCCGCTCTATGTTTAGACATACCTGTAGAATATTCCATAGAATCCTCGCAAATGAAGATAGAACACTGAAAGAATTCTATGTCTCTGTCGACACAAAGAGAGTTTAATAGAGTGGGGATAGAATTAGTATTCGCTAGTTTGGTCTAAATGGTTTTGTCTTTTCTCTCTGAAAACCCTTGAACTTATTGTGCCACAGTTTCTCACAACACGCTCGAGTATCGGTACAATCATCTTAAGGGTGAATATTGAGAAAGTATAAAAAATAAATAAAAATAATAACAAACATGATTTGCAATACGGGCACGTCCGTCATGTCACATTTCCTTTCTTTTTTTCTTAACTCGTGGACAATAGTGTGGGTTACATGTTTACCAATTTTCATCTTTGAACACCTTTGTTAATTATGTAACGTGTAACTGTTTTTTGTACCAAACAAATAAAATAAGAAAAAAAATACCCTAAAACTCAATTTACACCGCCGCGGAATGGAATGGAAGCGACAAAATTGTACATAGCATAATGAACTTTAGGTCAATTGTATAAAGTACAAACTATATACGAGCCAAAAAAAAGGTCGCGCGTCTTCTGGGGAATCCTCGCGGCGGTGTAAATTGAGTCAAACAGCAACACAAACATTCGTCGAATGCCGTAATATGGCCCCCAAAGTTAAAAACACTGTCCAAAGCTACAGCGTCGATTAATCAACGAAGTGTCATAAAAAGAAAAAATACTAAATAATAAATTGAATCTTATAGTTAATTTACTCACTGCCACGTTTATAATTAATCGATTGATGTCCTCATTTACCTGAAATAAATAAGATTAATGATATTAATTTGGTCCCAGCTTCGAATAAACCACCCGTGAATGATACAAAATGGATTATTAATTATATCAATGACAGCACATGTATTATAATTATTTATGCTAACCATTTTACAGGACGGTCAAGATGTTTAATCTTTTGCATAGTGTCATAATAAATGCTAAAAATGATGAACCTAACACAAAAAAAAACTGGTGATAATATAATGTTTTCTGTTAAAAAATAATTTAATAAATCAATCAATTAATTAATTAATTTACTGGTTCTTTTAGGTGTATTAGCGTCCACGGCGCACAGTAACGAAATAAATTACTTCTAAAATAATTTTGACAAAAAAATAATACAACTGATTTAATTTTCAGTGATACCTATATTATTTTCAGCATTCACTAAGACGTTATGTAAAATATCGTGGATTATTAAAGAAGATTTTTTACTTTCAACTCATTTTTGTGAAGAAATTATTGTGCACATATTTCAAGGAAGAAGTAGACTTCGAAAAATATTTTAATTCGTAAAATGTTTCGTAAAATATTTTAAAAATATTTTTACGAAACGTCACTGCTAAAATTCAAAGTACACTTGATCAGTTTCATTACATCTCATGTATTTGAGTTCCGTTAAATACGTTAATGGACCGTAAAATGATTTCCATTTGAGTAATTATTTTAATTACTTACCCAGATTTAATTAATGAAAAGTTTATCAGAATGTGTGGGAATATATTTATTTTGTGTTATTCTGAATAAAATACCTATTTGTGAAGATTAAACACTGATTATGTTAAAATTATTTCTTAGGTTTTTTTAATGTCTGACTTAGTCTCGTTTGATCCTATGCGCAGACAGGGTCTAAGATGGAGCACACGAATCCAAGTAACGGAGATACCCCTCTGGCTCTTCTTTACACACGACGGAATACAGTAAACTGCTTGGCGCCGGAGTTTAATATGAGCGTGGTAGCTAGCCAGGCGGACCGTATAGATCTTACCACCAAGCGTGCTGGGTTTTATTGAATTTTACAACACACGTCTATTCCCAGCGTGCGGTGAAGAAGTTTTATATTCTAACCCGTTCTCACAATTGCACAGGTTTGTGTAGATTTATATTTTTAAGTATACCTATACTCTATTTCATATAACACTAGCGACCCGCCCCGGCTTCGCACGTATACGTTTTATAACTTACAACTTTCCTCTTGAATTACTCTATCTATTAAAAAAAACCGCATCAAAATCCGTTGCGTAGTTTTAAAGATATAAGCATACATAGGGACAGACAGACAGCGGGAAGCGACTTTGTTTTATAGATACCATGTACTGATGTAGTGATAAGCCAAAAGTGGTCTAACAGGGCACGAATACCTTTCCAACAATTTCTTCAAGTAGAGTTTAACTCATCTTGATTGACCGTTGACCTACAGTTTGAGAATTGAAAGTACCGAAAAATAAATAACATTATTAAATTAAGTCTAAATCTAATTTTGTGCCATTCCATTCATCTAAAAATACATTTAAAATATCACAAAGCAATATTCAATGCACGCAAAATCATAAATTCTATTCAACTTACAAAACACACTTCAAAATATTTACGCTAACCCCAAAAATCTAATATCATTTTATTAAAGTGTTACCTTCAAGAAAAATATTGTTACAGAAAAAAGGTTTTAATAAAATCTCACCGGTTTCACCACTAGTATTAAACTCAACCCCAAAAACCTTTGTAATCTTAAAATTGACGTTAGCAACTTCGAAATCGTAAAACTTTGGGTTGCAAATCATCCTTAGGACGGTCATGCGTAAACGGGGACCTTTTTCATCCCTAATTTTAACCCGTGACTTGCTCCACGTCGGGGCCAAATGCTGGCTGTGTGTAGGTTAGGGAGCGATGAAAGGGATGAGTTAAGAGCAGGTTGTAAGACGTTGGGTTGTGTGCCAACAGTAGAATTTCATACATTTGAAAACTTTTTTTTAAATTCATCTCTTAATAAATCGGCACTTATGAGGAATCTCTCAAATGAAAGCTGTATATTAATACAGGCCTTAGATTTGAAGACTATAAAGGGATTCATCTATTTTGAGCCTAAAATTATTGTTAGTGAAAAAGGCTATTATAGTGAGGATACAGCAATTTCCCTAAAAATCAAAATTAATTATAATCACAATAATTATATTATGTTCCTGAACATGGGACTCCAATTATCATTGATCAACCATGTCGTATAAACGAAATTATATAAATTATTGATAATATCTAAAGTACAGGTACAACGCTGCTGTTCAAGCACTTGGTTTAAATATTTTTGTTTTGGTAATTTCATAATAAACTATTTCAAGTAGTAAAGTTTACTGAACCAGCGCTCACATTTAAAATATTGGAGTAGCTTATATTGAGCGAACATGCGCCAATGCAAGCGTGCCAGAACCGATTGTTATTGAAGTCTATGGGGGAAGCCTTTGTCCAGCAGTGGACGTCTTCAGGCTGATATGATGATGATGACGGTATTTATTTAGTGCTAATATGTTGACAAGCTTATTGCTAGTCATTGTCATTATCACACACATACACATACACACGATCACACACGCACGCACTCACAAACACGCACACACTCACACTCACACACACGCTACCCCAAGCTTATATTGAGCGAACATGCGCCCGACATCAGTTCCTCCCTTGCACCACAAAGCTAAGGTGTACGGTCGCCATATTAAGGCGGCACGGAAATAAGCAACGTTCCCGTATCTCGGCCGGGCTCGTGCTTGACCCGATTCCAGATTATGCCAGTTCGTTAACCAACACACAGCTGTGTCCCTTAATGAATTAATATGAAACATTTATTTAATTAAACAATTTTGTCAGAACAAAACATGATGTTTTCGTTTGACGCCTTTTTGGGACGCTGCTGGTAAGGGGAGGGTTAATTTTATGGATATTTGTTTGGGACTTCGTGTCGTCTAAATTACTGTAAAAATTTTGATGAATTCCTCGGATGTGAAACTTTTGGGTTTTATTGGCACACGCTTTTCGAGGAAATATTATTTTTATTTCTTTTAGTCTATCCAATTATTGTTTTTGAATGTTATTTTTACTTACAAAAACAATGTAGGTAGGTGATGGTTACCACATAAGACCAAATAATTCACCGAGACAAACTAAATGAACACAAGCTTAAGGGTATTTCATCATTTGATTTTTGTGTTCCTGTGTCTAATTTACGGCTCCATCATCAAACCAGCTCATTGGTACCATAATATTGTACTGTCATTGGAACTACATGTGTCAGAAAAATGTCAGCTTCATTGGACGTCGTTAACTGTTTCAAGATTGACTTGCAAGATTTGACCTTATTTTCATTCTTTATCTAACAGACTAACACGGTGAAGCAATATAAATTATTTTAGAATGTGTTAAGTATTGAAATACCAAATAATTTACGACGTGTTAAACACTTAATTTTATTGTCAAAAATACCCCCTTTTGTAATACCAATCACCTCCTGACTGAATGGCAGCCATTTTGATTTTTGACCTGCTCAGTAATGTAGATAGGCAAGCCCTAAATAAAATGGTTTAGTGACTATTTTAGACAAATTGGCAAGGCAAGATGTTGCATATTGTATACATTCTTCTACTTACCCCATCACCAGAAAATCCTAACTAATATTATAAATGCGAAAGTTGTTTGTTACCTTTTCACGCCTAAACCACTGAACCGATGATACTGAAATTTTGCATATACGTTGTTAGATATACAGAAACGAACATAAGGTACCTTCAATCCCGAAAAAAGTACTGTTCCCGAGGAAAACAACAATAACGTTCATAGATGGCGCCACGTGTCTTTCGAATCACGATTGAATTATAGGTATTATTATAGAAACTTTAGTACTGTGTTAAGAGTTTTTTTGAGCTTAATTAACGCGACCGAAGCCGCAGGCAAAAGCTAGTAGAACAATATTCTGAACGTAATATTCAACGTTAATATTACACCTGACTAACTTAGAATACTTATTTTAGTTTGCGTCGCCTTCAGCCAAGCTTCGGAAGTTTTCTCTAAAGTACTTGTAATTTATTTTCTTTTAATTACGTAGAGTATCTTTTATAATGAAAAGGAAACATTATAAACATGCAAGGTTATTTATGTACTGCGAGCTTATTGTGGTGTCTTGTTTTTTGTTACAAAATAATTCTACTTCCTACACATAAACTCACGCCTTTTTTCTCATGGGGATAACAGAAATTGCAGAACGCTACATGCTACGATCCTTACATACTCCTTTCGCTTAGTCCATGTTCACACATCTTGTCATACACGCACGTCAGTTGAGAGTACTAAGCACCTGTTTTTTTTTAAAAACATCATTCCTACCACAATGATGAGATGGATGTGTGGAGTAACCAGAATGGATAAGGTCAGGAAGAAATTAGAGGAAGTTTGAAAGTAGCGCCAGTGACAGAAAAGTTGAAAGGGAACCGTTTGTCTTGGTATGGGCATGTGAAGAGGAAAGATGAAACGCATGTGACGAAAAGAGTTATGAATATAAATGTGGATGGATGGAGAGGAAGAGGGAGTACAAAAAAAAGATGGATGGATTGTGTGAAGAATGATATGAAAGAGAAGGGAGTCAGTGATATCATGACGGTTGACAGGACGGAATGGAAGAAGAAAACGTGTTGCGCCGACCCCAAGTAACATGAAGATGATGATGATCATTCCTACAATAATATTTATTATAATGTGAAAGTTTGGTTGTTTGTGAGTTTGTCAATTTGGATGTTTGTTAATCAATTACGCGATATCAGCTCAATGCACGATAAGAGCCTCCACGAGTAACGGACGACACTTCAGTACGTCCGGCGTACCCTGGGCAGTCAGCCCCGCTACCAACCTTGCTGACTGGCTAATTTTTTCACTACAGTATGAGCTGTTTTTGTATAGCTCGTGCTGACACGAAAGAAGAAGAAGCTCAATGGATTTGGGTGAAATTTGGCACACAAGTACACCATAATCTGGATTAGGACATAGGCAACTTTTTAGTCGGGTATATGAAGTAGTTCCCCTAGGATGCGAGTAAAACCACGGGCAACAGCTAAATGGAATAACAGGGAAGCATTTGATCCTGGAAGTCCCATGCATTCTTCAAACGCTTTATAGTTTGTCAATGAAGGTTCTGGATTGGCGACCACAAAATGAAACGCGAAGGACGGACCCATTTTTTTTTTGGATGTGACGCCATCAAATGACTTCTTCCGCTCTGGGTGGAGCGGAAGAGAGTGTCAGACTCTTACTGACTAAAACCCATCCGTGTTCCTCCTAGTGCCCTTTGCGTTGGAGGGGCCCGGTAATTCTTTCGAACAAATTCCGCAACAAGGACGGCTCCCTACCAGATGAGGATATGACCTGGTAAAGGTCACGAATACGAGTAGGTGTTGGATGCAACGGTCCAGAACACATCGCTATTGAAATCTATGAAGGACGCCTTTGTCCAGCAGTGGACGTCTTCCAGCTGATATGATGACGGTATTTATTTAATGCCAACATATTGGCAAGCTTATTGCTAGTCATTGTCATTAACACACACACATACAAACGCGCACACACACAGTACTATTTAACATACCGAGTTAACAAACTCATTGTGAGTTTTACCATGTCATAATCCACTTACTACCAGACAATGTATCAAATATACTTTTTTTCCCTCATATAGACTTCCTTTCAACCTTTATGGCTGATAAAGGTATTGTCGTAAAATGTGATAAGCTTCCACTCCACTGGATTGCGAGGCGATTAATATACTCAACTATATTTCTGACCTTTCACAATTTATGTTCCCCAGTCGACGGCCAAGTAAAGGCATGTGACATCAATTTGAAAAGCTTCTAGGTTGTTAGACCAGCGTTTTCTAGACCTTTCTCTGCGACGTTAGTTCTAAGGCACTTTACTGTATGAAGCTTCTTGCCCAAGTGCATTGCAAATAAATCACACCCAACATTACTACCGTAATAATAAAAGATTTTATAGCACACTGCAGCCATAACCACCTTGTATACAGAAATGGGGGATTTGGAGGATTTGGGGGGGGGGGGGATTTGGGGGAGGCCTTTGTCCAGCAGTGGACGTCTTTCGGCTGAATGATGATGATGTTACAGAAATGTGATGAAAAGATGATTTTGACTGAGCTTGGATTTCTGAATAATTTTCACCCAGATTTGGGGACCCAAGGAGGTAGTGAGTAGTATTATTAGTTTATGATACAAGTATTTTTTATTCTACATAGTCTTTATATAATGTTTTATTCTGGCAATGAATATGCATAACATAACATCACGCTTATATTTCTCGAAAGGATGGGCAGCGGTGTATACTACACCATCATTTTGCTGTTATGAATAAGTCCCATGCAATAGATGGCGAGCCTATTGCCATCAACTGGGCACAAATCTAGACACCGGGCTGCTACTGAGAAATTTCACACGAAAAAACCCAATAATAACACTTGGCCCATCTTGGAGATCGAACCAAGGATCTCACGCTCAGCAGTTGCGCTTGCGACTACTAAACCAATGAGGAAGTCTAGTCTAGTGTAGTTAATTATTAGACCTATCCAAAATCTAAACTAAATCTAAAGTAAAAACGTAGACTAAACTATCAATATAAACTAAAAGATTGCATCAAAGTATTCCTCCGCCTTGCCGTCCACTGGTAACGTGCCCAGAAAGCTGGCAGCGTTGCCACGTTGTATAGCAACGCTAATTCTCTGGCCGAAAAACAAGCCAGCCCTCTGGTCACGTGAAGTGTCGACCAGTCTTCTTCCTATTTCCTTAAAAAGGAGACGCGCACTCGGACCCCAGGACCCGAGCGTTTCCACCCCAAACGGGTCAAAGTCATAATTTCCTATGATGTTACTATATTTGCGCCGTTTGAGGGTCTCCGCAGCCGCAGCGGCAGCGCCAGCACAGCCCGCCGAGCTAGGAAGATGGGATGGGTTAAAAATGTTAGAAATTTCGAAAATGATAAATAAAATAATTATCCAAAATTATTGTGAATGATTATAAAAAAGAGTAACCATAGAGATTCTTCTGCCCGTTTGTCTCCATAGGAAACTTCATCTTTGGACGTTGAAATTGTTGACTTTCCAAAGTACCAGAGAGCCTACTCCGAAAATCCAACTACGAAGTTTCGGCTATCGGGTCACACGCTTTCCAACCACGAAAGTGTTTCGGATTCGACAGTGGATCAAATTTTCACGATTTGACATTTTGTCTTTCGTTCACTACTCGTATACTCCCAAATATTTAATTGACAGTCATCTAGTAGTTCATTGTTTGACAATACCTACTTTGATTGTTTATTTATAAGTTCAATGTTCGTCGTTGTATTGTTTCGACCCGAAACTTCAACATCCGTTTTTCAGAGTAGGCCCCTTAATCACTAGTTTGGTAGTAAAAGGTTAATAGAAAATAGCGCTCGGAGTCGACACCATAATTTGTCATATCGTGTCGTCAGCCGTCAGCCAAAAATAGTCTAATTGAAATAAATGAGTTTAGTTTGAGTGATTCAGATATTTGTTGATATTCTTTATTTATTTCTCTTTATTTTGTTTGCGTTTGTTTTATCAAGAATCGCTGAAAAGCATACGCAGAAACGCAAATTTGAATTTACGTATGTGTGAAAAAATGCAGAATTTGAGTTTTTTTTCTATAGGACTGCTTGTGATTAGGGCTGAATTCAGGTGACCGTCAGGATGGCTGCACCAAACGAGATTATGTACTTACATGAGACCATGTGCACTGTTTAACCGGTTGGGTACCGCCCGTCGTCCCAGGACGACACTTAATTGTCTTATCTATTGTGTCTATAATTACGGTGATTGAGAGTTTAATGCCTATTTGCTACTATTTACTACCTATAATGAAATAAATAAATATTTACTACCTGTTCGCTACCTTAACATATATATTTTACACAACTTTAAAAAGCTCCTATAAAAAGTTAATAATAAAAGCATCTTAGATTATTTTTATTTAAAACTACCCACAATATTACAACTGTGATGATAAATTATTGTGTTCAACTTTACATTTGTTGTTACTTTACATAACTTTATAAAGGAACTTATTAAAGTTGTGTAAAAATTTATGTTAAGGTAGCAAACAGGTAGTAAATATTTACATTAACAACGCGATTAATACAACGCTAAAACTATGAGAACTTGGAGGTGGTCAGCCAACCTGACGTAAGAATGGCTGACGACTTTATTTCTTTGATATATTTCTTAACGCAAAGGTAGCAATTAATATTTCATTATAGGTAGTAAATAGTACCAAATAGGTATTAAACAGTGCACATGGTCTCATGTACATATCTTGTTTGGTCCAGCCAACCTGACGGTCACGAATTCAGCATGAGAATTTAAGAGACGCAATATGAACATTTAGGTAATTTAATACGTAATGTGTGTAACGATACTTAAATGCTCCTTTTCTCAAACCGATAATTCAGCCCTCATCAAGCTGTACTATATTCTCTGCTTAACACTATGGGAATGAAGCGTGATTGAATACGTGTTATTTGTAATTCATATATCGTTATATTCTCATGAAAAATCTGCCCTTCTCAACGTTGATTCAACCTCTACGAACACCACAAGAAGCAATTAATTTTGCAAAAGTTTCAAAAGTCAAATATTTTTCTTCGGAGACCAAGCAACGTTTGTAACTTTGAAATGTAAACCTTATTATTAACTTTTGGTTCAAAAGATACTTAAAACTTCTGTAGGTATGAGCCACTAACAGCGATATTACGAGTTTCTTTCATCGATATTTTTAAAACAAATATTTCATTTCTTGACAAGAATTATGTTGCGTTTTGCAAGAGACCATGCGACGAGGATGAGTATAGCATCCACAAAATCCACATGCGCTATAGTAAAAATCATCCTGTGATCACCAGTCCAAGTTTGCTAATGGGGGATTTACACGGGTCGATTTTCGCCGCACGGCTATCGACCGTCTAAATTTCGTCTAAATTCGACTAGGCCGCAAGTGACTAAAATCGCAAGCCCCAAAGTTGGGTGCCATCCGACTTTTGCCGTGCGGCGACCAGCTGCATACGGCTGGTGACAAAAATCGACCGTGTAAATGGTCAGTTGCAGGCGATCGCCCGCCACAAGAGGTGTGTTTTGCGCTGCGTTGTTCCGCTAGAAATGAACAAGCCGCATGCGATTTCTGTCGACCGGTGTAAATGGGGTGGCGATTCTATTTTTCAAAGCAATGCGACTGGTGACTTGCCACACATAAATCCCCCATAAGAGTGGTTATTTTGGAAATAATTCCTGAGGAATAGTCTCAGCATATAGCAGTGACAGCTCAGCATTTGAACACTTGCCTTACATGCAGGTGGGTCCTGCAAACCTGACTTTTCGACTTCATGTGCGGATCAGAATTTGATTATCACTTCAGTTAACGGTGAAGGAAAATATCGTGAGGAAACAAGCATACCAAAGAAGAAAATAAAACACTAAAGTTCTCGATAGTGTGTGTGGACTAAAGCCTTAAGCCTTTCTCTTTCTGAGAAGAGGCCCGTGCTAAGAAGTGGGGCATGATTATACAAGGTTAGTCGGAAAGGGGGTACTAATCCGCAGGCCACTTAAAGTAACACTGATAACTGTTTTAAAGCAAGTATTAAAATTTTAAAATTCGATAATTTTAATTGCCATGTTAAATAATTTTTATTTTAGTTTTTACAAAAATTCTTCGTCCGTACTTTAGTTACGAATTCAGAAAATGAAGCTTCTAATTCGTGACCCCAAATGCGACCTAAAATGTAAACACAGCTGATCATATCTAAGGATATATAGATTTTAGCATATTTTTTTATGTAATTTTAGAACAGCTATTTCTCTTTAACTATTGACTTTTGGGGAAAGTGGTAGGACAAAAGTTACTCATTATTATGGGTACTTTAAACCTTAATCGGGCACACGGGTTTAAGAAAATTAAATAACAAACAAGTTAGGGTTGTTTTATAAAAAAAGAAGAAAACGGTTTTTTTTTAATTTTTTTTTATTCATGAATTAAGTAAGAAAACATTGACAAGTTTAAAAATAAAAATATGAGAAAGAATACTTCGCGATGATTTTCAAAAAATTTGATGGGAAATATGTTCCCTTTGCCTTATTAAGAGAGAATATCCCTTTCGGATAAGTACCCCTTTTCTGACTAACCTTGTATATCTTCAATGAACGTTTACGGAATAATCTTTGCAACTAATCTCTTGGGATTTCAATCTAATTGATTGCTTTGAAATTATAAACTACGGAATTTTGTAAACTTTAAATATCACCGGGTATTTAAAATGTATCCTAAACAAGCAAAATGTTGTGTTTTATTTATTAATATGTCTATATGTATAGGATGGCCATTTAAATTTTGTTATGAAAGTAAACAAACCTTTCAGCGTGAAACATTCAATCGCTTTAAAATTCGTTTTAAAAATACACATTTTTAGAACACCTTAAAGGTACAAGTCCGAGACGGGCTGCAAACTGCAGACTGCAACCACAGACCGCAAGTCGCCATCGGAATAGCGCCTTTAAGGTGTGCACTTTAAAGGTGCTATTCCGACAGCGACTGTAAAACTGCAACCGCAGACCGCAGCCGCAGATCGCACTGCAAGCGATACTACTTTTGCACCTTATCACTTATTCTTCAATCTATCTATATATTACAATGGGAGTTTGTGCATGCTAAGATTTATGTCTATAAACGCAACTACAATAGAGAAGAGATACTTGTGTGCAGTGCAATGCAATGATTTTTTCAAAAGAAAAGAAAAAGAATCCAAGAATCTTTTAAAAATGAGAATTTTTAAACGATTCTTAAAGCAAAATGAATGAAAACGATGAAAGGTTACCTTTAGTACAAAATTTAAATTATCTTTACCACCGCTATCGCTTAGCATTTCACAACACCACATATCTTATTTAAAGCCTGCTTATAAACGACGCGGTGGACTTTCTTGTCAGTTAATTAAACTAGAGCCTGTGTGAATGACTTCCATTATAACGTTCATATCTTCACAATAACACGATAGAGTGGTTAGCAGACTTGCCTCGACTGCTCGGATTAATGGATATAGTAATGAAGTTTTAGTGGTTGAACTTTATGAGATAAATAATATAGCTTTAGACTCTATTAATAAGAATGTAAAAGTCAGTTTTATGTGTTTGTGTTTGAAAGAAAGAAAGAAAATACATTTATTTGCGGTAAACATGACGCAAAAAGAAAATAAAGCACACCAACCAAAAAATAAGAAGGTTAAGGGAAACATGCGTCACATCCACGCAAAACGGCTATCGCTCAGCATTATGCTGCGACCCTATGCAAGACAGAGCCCCAGCGCTGGTTTTCAGCGACAGTCGGCGCCGACGTATGACGTCGTTCGGTGCAGCAAACAATTATTATTAAAAATAGATAAATAATATGAATTTACAAGTGATAGAATTTACTAAACAGGAATATAAAAAAAAAAGATTTTAGGGTTTCGTATCGTTTTCGTAAGAAGGAAGAAAGGGCTAGGGGCATATTTTACTAACAAAATTGTTGCCAAACTGCAAATGAACCATAATCGTTAGTCAGTTTTCGCTTACGGTAACTGTCAAAATATTTAGTTTTAAGGTTTTATTTTTGTTGTCAAACAATTTGACAGTAACTGAAAACTGTCTGAATGAACGGTTCGGCTTCGATTCAGTTGCGAATAATCAACGTTTTGTTTCGTGTCTCGTGTAGTGCCGGACTTAAAGAATAGCACTACCCCATCTCTTCCCGTGGGTGTCGTAAAAGGCGACTAAGGGATTCTCTAAAGGAGGGGCAGCAGCGTTCTCTGAGTACTTTAACAGCCATACTGCGATCGCCAACCCGCCTGCCAAGCGTGGCGATTATGGCAATCCCCCGGGGCCTTTTGGGGGAGGCCTATGTCCAGCAGTGGACGTCTTTCGGCTGAATGATGATGTGATCAACGTTTCTCTAAGTAAAATTGGCTGATCCATTGGATCGGGGAACTCAATGGATTTACCAATTTTAATGGATCTATTAACTCAACATCAAAGCTTTTGTTACCATTTTTTGTGAGGTTTCTGTACGTAGCCCTTTTTTTATATTCTATCGACGAATCGACGCATGGATCGACGTTTAAAACTGTGGCCAGTACATAGCAATAGGCCTTTTGTGTGTAAAGATTGTTGCCGTAATTACGCGTCCGAATTTTGGCATGATGACGCGTGCAATATTTTTTATATCTTGAAGACGCGATGTAATTCCACCCGGATTTATTGTGGGTAATTTAAAAAACAATGTAAGCGTAATAATCATGGCCGGGGCTTTAGAGCCGGGGCCTCACTCAACAAGAGAGGGACCTCCACAATATGAGACTTTGATTTTTTTTAGAAAAGAAAATATAAATATATTACAATGATGTTTTGTGTATGACAATTAATTATGTCAATTGATTTATATAGTTTAGCTTCCTTTTTACCTTTTGTAAATGTGAGAACTTCGTAGACTTGCTAGATACATAGCCACTTTAATTTGTAAATTACTATTATTCAAATAGTGCTTTTTTTGTTGTTAATTCTCGTAGTCAAGACTTGGTACTTCATTACTTCCTTACTGGTTTGTGCTCAAAACTACGTTGTTCTCTCATATCTATCTTAAATCATCAGTACCTACTGTATTTACTGAAATTGTTAAAGATATTGATTTTAAAATAGTAACCATGAAGTTTCTGGCCGGCTGTTCTCCATAGGAAACGACTAATTAGAACCGAGCACCTAAATCCAACTTTTCATAAGTGCCTGTAATGGTTTATATGAAATAGAAACTTTTGATTTGAATTGAATAAATACGTCTTTTCTGGCAAAGAGAAAACAGTTTACATTCACGGGCTATTTTATTAAAACATTTCAAAGCGTAAGCGACTGCTAAGTTTTGGTTCACATTTTGTTCTAAGCTTATAAAGCTAAGTAACTTTAAAAAAAAACGGGGCCTCCATTTTTTTGTTGCCCTAGGGCCCCACTTCTTTGATGCCCTAGGGCTTCCAAACCCATAAATCCAGCCTTGGTAATAATGTTCAAATTAAATTGCGTAATTTCAGCATACTGTGTCGCTACGCTATGATACCTGAATACCGTGATCAGCGGGGGATCTGACCTTCGGGGAACAGCTTGACGTTTATACATACCTACTTATTTTCTTATTAAATTCACAAAATACCGAAAATGTTCGCTATTCAATACCCAATCACCAATCAATCGTGTCCATTCGTACCCCACAGCTAAACGTATTAATCTGTAGCCGTATTAGCGCGTCAGGGGGTATTAGTGACCCCACCGGTCAGTTATACCCCGACGATCAATTGAGCTAATTTGTGGCCACTTACACGGATTGGATTCCAAATTACCGCCCAGAGGTTGGCCTAGTCGTTAGTCTACATTATGATTCGAGGAGAATAGGTTTGATCGTTTTTGTGGATGACCTTCTGATGTTATAATATTTTTTCAACGTCGAGGTTTTAATAGCAGAATGATTTTAATTATATTTTACTAGCTGCACCCGGCATGCGTTGTAATGCACTTTTTCCTACTTACTACTTACCTAACTACCTACCTTCAGAAACAAAATCAAAATAGTAACAAAAAGCTAAAACCATTTTCATGCATGCGGTAAACAAATGAAGAATATGGACATACTGAGAAAATTTCGTTTTTTTTTTCAAATATCAACATTTTCTGTCATCAGAATCTTCTCCTTACAATTACGAAGAAAACAAAAAAAAAAAATTGCGATGTCCAGCCACTCACGCGTGATGCCGTGACCAAGGGAAATAGGGATTCATGTTTAATACAGGGTTACAGGGAAAGTCGTACTGAATACTAAAGGACGTTATTATTTAGGTCATTTCGGAGGGATTTGATTCTGTAGTGTGGTGTCCGAAACTTAACCGGTATGGAGATATTGAATTTTAAAGATATGTTTAAAAAATCCTTTATTTTTTGGGATTATAGCTCCTAGGGTCCGTTTTTTTGTATCTTGTTAGAGATGTCTTAATAAAAATGATTAACAGAAATTGAACCTACTACTGACAGTTTAAAAAGACTGCTCGACAACGGTTAGAATTAAAGAATTTTCACTACCTAAGTATTTAAAAAAAAATATGAAACTTATTCTGCAAATAATTTTAAAAACTTTTACGTCTCTTTAGCTATTCAAAAAGGTATAACATCTACTAGGTATGTTCATAAAATCTTTAAAAAATGTTATTTGAATAGGCCCAAGTGTTATACTACACAACATAAAAAATTTCTTTAAAATTCAATATCTCCATAGCGCTTAAGTTTCGGACACCATACTACAGAATCAAACCCATCTGAAATGACCTGAATAATAACGTCCTTTAATATTCAGTACGACTTTCCCTGTAACCCTGTATACAGGGTGGAATCGTTAAGTGTCAACAGGCGATTATTCCGTCAGTTTAGGAAATATTTCAGAACTTATGGCTAAAATCAAAACTAGACCGCCTAGTAACTAAAATAACATAAATATGTTTTGGAAAAATAACCTTCATATATCGAGAATTTTGATTTTACCTACTTCCATACATTTAGTATGACATTTTTGTTCACGAGATATTCAAGAAGCTTGGATTTTTTTTGCATTTTATTTTTGAGCTAAACTGTGTAGTGAATGACAGGATTAATAATAACTCAATAAAAATGGATAATATTTCTTTCCGGTACCTATTGACAAAGTCAGCAACATTTTTTATTTAAACTTTTAATCAATTGAACTGGCTGAAAACGAAAAATAACAAGTTACTAAAAAAAACTACGGAGTAAGCTTAGAATTCCAAATTCAAAATAAATGCTATTCTTACGTTTTTTTTATTTAATTCATAAAAAATACACCTATGCCTATTCCCTTAAAGAGTAGGCAGAGGAGTTCTGTTATACAGCCACAAGTTCGACATGACGGAATTTAACGCCATGTACCTAATAAGGAACATTGTCATTGAACTATTAGTATTTTTATTAGTTAAACAAACTGGTTGAAATATTATTATTATTTATTAGACATGAAAATAATATTCTATCGCATTACGTTATATGCAACTACAAAATCTGTCTCGTTTTCTTTTCAAAATCCTGTGTTAGATTTAGGTACTTAGTGCTCAGGAATCTGTTGATATGAAGTTTTATTACACAGATGACTAAGATAGATCGAAGTCGAGTCAGGCTAACTCTGCCGCCATATTAACAATAAGGAAGAGACAGATTACGTAGGTATGATTGTTAAAATCAGTTGAAAGAAATTCTCATACTGAATGTATGGAAGGAGCGAAAGACAAAATTTTCAATACTTGGCTTTTCTTTTTTCTGATGTTATTTATACTATTTTCCTCCCCATGTAGCCTAGTTTTGATAATAGCCTTAACTTTTTAAATATCTCTTAAATCGACGAAAAAATCGTCTGTTGACACAAACGATTCCACCCTGTATAGATTCACAAGATTCTTTGTCATGAAAGTAGGTACTAACTAGGTACTATTAGTACTATTTTATGTTGCGCAAATATCAACAGACTGCAATCACCTCCTCTGTTTTAGCATTTTATACGACCGTGTAATCCGTGCATTTTTGTCATTGCTCCCAAATGACCGTGCAATCCGTGCATTCATTAGCGACAATGTTTCCATCCGTGCATTCTTGACAATGCTCCCACACGACATAAGGATACCTATGTGTGTTCAGTAGTTTGTGGACGGTTTGTAATGCCTAATAATATAATGCCTTAAAACCACATGATCATGAACCACTGGTGTAGATTGGCCCCGCATGGGATTTAGCTTTTTTTTTTTTTTTTGATGCGGCTTTGTTACCGATCGTATCTAAAGCACCTAATAAGGATTCAGTGAAAAAATAAGTTTTTATTTTTTTTGCAAAAATTTTTTTTTGTTTTTGTGAACATTTCGATGTCACGCATAAATTAATGAAAGTGCGGCGACACGGCTGGCAGGAACGACTAACGCGATATCGCTCTTTACAGTCAGATAACTCAAGGCTCTAATTAAAATCAATTTTTTTTTCTTGGTTTTCTAAAATTTCCATTTAGGGTTAATCTGTGTCACCAGTAGATCACGCGGTTTGAAGAAATTACACGATTTCGTTAACAACCTGTATGACCAGATGCGAGTTAATACCAATTCTTTACGAGGAGCCACTGCCGTCAGACTCCCGCAACCCAGTTACTGGGTAATGCCGATATCCTAAGGTTAGACTGGTTGTTAGACTTTCAGGTTTCGGATTATCTGTAACGACTGTCTTAGGTATTCGTATGATACCCGGTATCGACAGCTTAACGTTGTAGTCGTTGTAGACGGTTATGGGTTGATAAATGAAGGAATGTGAATTAGTAATGTTATCGGTAGCGGGTAGCACTGGGCAATGTTGACAGAGGAAGGTAGTCGCCTTACCCGATGTTATAAAGGCGGTGGTCATTCGACGAAGCGGAGCATTCTGTGTAGATCAGCTGAAGAAATCTGACCGTTTATATCTGTGCAGCTTGTCCTTATTTTATGATGTTGTATTTGTGTAAAGTATTACATTGTGATCTAGTTCATATTACTAATACTAACCCAAATACTAGTACTCTCAGTGGTGGAGAGTCTATGTCGGTTTTTTTTACTATATTTACCTTGCTCGCAATCCTGACATACTGTTATCTGTAATGATAGAAACACCCCTAAACGATTATATTGTTGTGTCTTTTACAGTAAAAAAACTCTTTGTACACCTGGGTAAAATTACGTTTGTTACGTTAAATAAGTATTAGTGCATAGTATATATTTACAGCAGAACAATAAATACTAGAAACATACAGTAGAATTATTGATTTTGTACAACGAAAACAAATGTAAAACAATTGTTAGACAACTATCGAGACTACGCGGTAAATAATGGAATTTTGATTCGATACTTATTTCAATAAATTATTTATCACTCTTTTTAAGTGGTATCAATATTGATGTCTACCATTTGACCTTTTTGAGGACTGACCTCGAAAATACACCCGACTTTTGGTTTTAAAACGACTACCTACTAATGTCTCAATAGCTGTAGGTACTATACTTTTTTCGGACAGAAATTGAAATCTAATTATAATATTATATTTATTCAAAATAGACTAAGCCCCAAGAAGATGTTGATGGATGGATTGTGTGAAAGATGATATGGGTAAGAAAGAAGTGAGTACTGAGACGATGGCTGACAGAGCAGAATGGAAGAGGAATTAGGCCGGGAGCAGACGTCCGGTTGTCACCACTGCGTCGACTGCCCCGAGGCCACGGCGCTGCACACGCTGCAGGCGTGTCCTTCGTGGCCGACGCAGCGCTGCCAACTAGTCGCGGCGGTCGGGGTGGTGACCTCTCGCTCCCGGCCGTGGTTCTGTCCATGGTCGGGAGCGAGAGTGCGAGAGAAGCCATCGCCTTGTTCTGCGAGGAGGTGATGGCGACCAAGGAGGGAGCGGAGAGGGAGAGAGAGGCAGCTGCCACTCTCGCTTCCCGCGCAAGACGCACCGGGCGTGTGTGGCCTGCTGGTGGCAGGTTAGGGGACCCGTCGCCCGACCAGTAACAGGCCCGAGAAGGCGGCGCGCTGTGCCTTCCCAGGGCTAAGGGAAGAGCGGGTGTGCATGAGGATTTAAACATGAAAAAAAAATAGAATGGACGAGGAATACAGATTGTGCCGACGCCACCTAGAGCGGGATAATAAAGGGGAGATGATGATCATGAGACTTAACCCTATTTGATCATAAGTAGTAGAAGATTAAAAATAAGTACTTTTTAATCTTCCCGGTAACCCCTTCAAAAAATTCCCTTCCTCGTAAATTTCTCATCATCCAGAACACATTCTTGTCTGTATTATTTATATTGTATCCAAATCCATCCAGGATTTGCGGCGTTATATACCAAATAGCATAATCAGGCTATTACTGACCCACTGATAAGCACGGGCCACTTAGAATGAGAAAGCCTTAGTTAACTACGCTGGCTAAATGCGGGTTGGCGGATTACATACAATCATTTTAGAACTTTATGGAGCCCTCTCAGGTGTGAGCCCAATTCTGCTAGCAGAAACTTTAATCAATTGCAACTGAATCGTTCATTCAGACAGTTTTCGTTTACAAAAACTATCAAATTGTTTGACAACAAAAGCAAAACCAAACATTTTGACAGTTTTCATAAACGAAAACTGTCGGAATTAACGATTCAGTTGCAATTGATTAAAGTTTCTGTTAGCAGAATTGGGCTCCAGGTTTCCTCACGATGTTTTTCTTCACCGTAAACGCAAGTGATATGCTAGCTATTATTCAAATAACCAAACTGTGGCATAATATAGTAAGTAATATGAAGTTCATACAAAGATAAAGTTTGTGTGGCCCTCTCGCAAAATTTGCATTTAATTACAAAACCGTGGAAGCTATTATATCCTGGTACCCTGTTGAATGGTTTGTGTATCCATCCATTCTTGTGGTGTCATGTGCGTTAATGTTCTATTTTATTTCAATGGCAATCATTAACATAACAATTAAAGTAATCATTTATGTAATGGCGGGAAGCCTCGAGCTTTTCCTTATCGATATTCTGAGATTTTTTTGTCTAATAATATACTGTTATCGGTGAACTCAGTGTCCAGTCAACAACAAAAGTCGATAAACAAAAAGGAGCATCTTTTATCGATGAATTATTTTTTTTATTTTATTTCTTTGAAAAATTCACTTCCCGTGTTATTTGGTAACCAAAATAAAATTAGCCTTGTTTCATTCATAAAACAATTTTGAAATGAAATGAAATGGTGTCAATATCATCAACTAAATCATATAAATTGTTCTTTGTAATTTGTGTCTGTACCTCGCACCAAGGCGTAACATTAATCAACTTTTATGATCATTTGAACGAAGCTTTGTTTTCAATAATGTTTTTTTTCGAGTTCATCTGGCTCTTGGGTATAAATATCACAAACGTACAGACACTTCTACCAGTATATATCAACATACGAGTACCTACCTGTCTTGTAATTTCAGCGGCTCTCACGCAGTAATTGGAGAGACGTATTTCGAATTGTTTTTTCAACTTCTTTTTTCCTGGATACTACTTAGATTTCCCACGTCTTCAATTACATTATGTACTTATTATATTTGTCTGTTTTAGGGATTTTGTTTGAGGAAGCCTAATAAAAGTAAAGTACTTATACAATATTCTACTTACGTTACGGGTTCGCTTTTTCAGTGCCTTTTTATGGCAAAAGTAAGTGGGGAATGGTTTAAGTAGCATACTTATTGCTTTGTGGCGAGATCTATCACGCCACAGCGAACTACGCAACACTGCAGTGGTGTAGCAAACTACAGCGACATTAATGACAACTCTCAATGATGACGTCACCACAGATCCTACATCGCGGTATCGAAATGTTACACGCAGATAGTATACGAGATTTATCTGTGTACTAACTAGTCTTGCTTGACATACTAATTATAAGTAATTTTATTAAATCTTGCGACAAGCTTTTATATCATTTAATAAATTGACTAATACATGTACTAAATTGATTGATTGATTTAATTTAAAGTTTATTTTCTTCTTTTCAGGGCAATTAAATGAAAGCTTGTTTTTAAAAAGTTTTTTTACCATTAATTTATTTTTTATTTTTTAGTTATGATTGGGAATGTTTTAAGTCTGTTTTCATGTTCTCCTTAGCAAGCCTTTTCATTTGATACCCATACTTGTGATAGTACAGAGAAAATAACTAGTCCGCCATCTTGGATGATCCGTCATATTGGAATTAGAATGACGTCACATAGCTAAGCATGCATTGTCATCTAAAATAAGCATGTATACCAAATTTCAGCTCAATGGGTTAAAGATAACTGATTTAAAATTCAGTAGCAAGATTCCACCCGGACAAACATACGTACATAGCAAGTTCAAATAAAAGCTTGTAACAAAAGAACAGCTATTCTAGACAAAATAATCAAAGTTGCTTAACAAAACGTATGGAATAGCAGTTTTTTTATGAGTTTAGAGTTTGTCCCATAGTAAAAGTTGTACAGAATGATGAGCAGAGTTAATAGTTTTCGGATATAAAGTGACGAAGTATCGGATGTAAAGTCATACTGTATTTACAACCGCCTAATGGGGGATTTACACGGGTTGATTTTAGCCATGTGGCAAGTCACCATTCGCATCGCTGGTAAAAATCGAATCGCCACCCCATTTACACCGGTCGACAAAAATTGCATGCGACTTGTTCATTTCTAGCGGAACAACACAGCGGAACAACAAAGCGGGCGATCGCCTGCAACTGACCATTTACAAGGTCGATTTTAGTCACCCGCCGCATGTACCTTGTCGCCGCACGGCAAAAGTCGAATGGCACCCAACTTCGGGGCTTGCGATTTTAGTCACTTGTGGCCTAGTCGAATTGTTATTTAGTTCATGTCGTGTAAATCCCATTAATACCATCAACCGTTGCGCAGTAGCAGTAGCACCATGCATAAGACCCGTCAGGATGGAGGATCCTCCGTTAGCTTCTTTTATTTATGAAAAAACAAGTAATTATTTATTCCACACAATTGTGCTCCCGGCAAAGAATTGGCACTGGCCTAGAAGAATTGTTCTACAATCTCGTGTAGTCGTCGTTTTAGTCAAGAGTTTTTTTTTTCATTTCACCTACCTACTGCTATTACTATTATTAAACTATCACAGGTCACCGCCATGTTTAGAGTGGTTTATTAATACAGCTCTTAAAGAATATACTTATTACAACGTACCTATCATACCAGGACCGTTCACTATTAGAAAAAAAAAAAAAGTATTTATTTTTTCGCCCCAAGCACACGCAAAAAAATTAACAAAATTTCTTAAAATTAGGTACCTACTTATTTCTACATAAACAAAAAACATTAATAACCTGGAACTCCAAACATAAAAAAAATAAGTTAATAAAAAAAACAAAACAACAATCTGTGCATGGGTTACCTAGGCATCTAAATCTAATAACAATACAAACATTTATACATTTTATAATGTTGAATTTGCGCGTCGCATGGTGCGTAGAAATGTAGGTCGTTGCTCAGCATTATGCTGTGACTTTGGACGAATCTAATGCCAGCAGCGCTGATTTTCAGCAACAACTACGCTCACTGCAATAGATCAATCGCGTTCTATACGGGTATCAACAGTGTTCTATTCGCGTACTATCCCTGTTTTGTGCCCGTCCTATCGGTTGTTGTACTAACACTCCACAACTCACACAACACAACTCCAAAGGACCTACTACTTGGAACCGAGCACCAAGTGTTAACCTTTCGAAAGCACCAGGGATCTGGTCTACTTGAAATAAAAACTATTTGACTTTGATTTTGAACACTTTCTTTCATTGTATAATAAATATTCGTGTTTATGAACACAATCTATTTCATTTCGTCCTCTATTTTGCGGGTCCGTGCCTGGGGGCCTACTCCCTAAGTTCGTCAACGAAGTTAGTTGGGCTGCTTTCGAACGGGCGACCGTTCGAAAGTAGCCCGAAACGTAAGAGTGAACAAAACAAGTGTCAAGTTCAATTTTTCGGACGGGCAAAAACACATCGGTAGTAAGGACAACTGCCAAATCCTGTTGTCATTCATTCTTAATTTGGGCCCCGAAATAATCGTATGTAGTATTGTTTTGAAAAAGAAAATCGATGTACTTGGTTATAGCCGTAAGACCGTCCGAAGTTAAGTTTTCCTAAGTAACATAACATCGCAGAAACAAGACGTCGATTGAACAAGGCTTCGCAGCATGAAATTTTCGCAGTAAAATCGTTTGCAGTACAGTTTTTCGATGTAACGAAATATCGCAGTAACAAGACGTAGATGTAACAAGGCGTCGCAGTATGGAGATGTTGTTGAAAGGTTTTCGAAGAAACAAAATTCGATGATACGGCTTTCGCATTCAAGTAGGTATTTCATGTCCAGCTGTGGACGTCTTTCATCTGAACGATGACTTTAAAATAGGTATAAGATAAGCTTTTGAAATTACTTTTTTCTTAATCTTAAAGTAGTAGTCCTATCCTCAGCCGTGGAATAAATAGATCAAACACTTTAAGTAATAAACGAAACATTACATAAAAAATCTTTTGCAATCAACTGATATTATCTAATAAAATCTGTAATGTCGTTTCAACACGTTCCGATGACGTGACGCTCCTCCATTGGTTCGTGCAAATTGTATTGAAAGCTGATTGGCTATGACGTCAATATTGTTTCGCTGTCACTCGTGAAGGAAGACACGCAAAATGTCTTATGTCGTTTCTGATGTTTTACGTCATTTCCTTTTATTTTTGCGTCGATTTTTCTTATTTGGGAAGGTTTATTAAGGTCGTGGTAATTGAATCATGATCAGAGAATCTACCGTGACCTTGCTATGTTTTAGAGGTCTTTTTCTGATAAAACATTTTATGACAACTGTGTTTTTTTTTGTAGTAAGCATTGACTATTAGTTTCTGCCCATATAGTGTTATCGGTAGCGGGTAGCACTGGACAATGTTGACAAAGGAAGGGAGTCGTCGATATGGATCAACCTACCCGATGTTGTAAAGGTGGTGGTCATTCGATCAAGCGGAGCATTCTGTGTAGATCACTTGAAGAAGTCTGACCTTTTATATCTGTCTAGCTTGTCCTTATTTTATGCTCCTGTAATAATGTGTAAAGTATTATATTGTGATCTAGTTCATGTTACTAACACTAACCCAAATACAATTACTCTCAGTGGTGGAGAGTTTATGTTGGTTTTATTTACTACATTTACCTTGCTCGCAATCCTGACATACTGATATTAGCTATATAACTGTCATGATAGAATCACCCCTAAATGATTATGTTGTTGTGTTTTTTACAATAGGCACCGGAATTTAGACTACGTCCTCTAGTTCTATTTTTTTCGGTCTATTCTGTAATCACTAGTGTCTCCATTATTTTACCCAATTCAAAATCCCTTCAATATTTTTTTTTCATCTTAAACCATTGACGTATAAACACCAGCGGCCTTATTACAAAAGATGGTTTAAACCAAGACTAAGGTAAACCCAGGTTTAAAATATACCCATCTCTTTCTAACGTCATATAACAAAAAGAGACGGGGCTATTTTAAAACCTAGGTTTTTCTTAGACCATGTTTTGTAATAAGGGGGCTCGGGTCAGCGCTCAATAATTTACAAACTGAATGTAGACTAAGACACGAAAAAGACGACTAATTTACGTGATTGGGTGCAGTCGAATCTTCGTATGGTTGTAAGCTAAATTAGGCATTGTAATGACGACATAGGATTTAAATTAGTTTGTTGGTATTTTAAGGATATTTGACGGTGTGCCTTGGCGCGCGCTCTGGTGGTGTATGTAAACTTAGGACACTTTTTTCCTGAATTTAGTACAAGACCCTTGGGCCGTGTGTTTCTACGGCAATGGTATTACGACTTTGGTCGTTTGAGGACGAGGTAGAATATAAAACTTTATATAAATAGACATAAGTTATAAGATTCAACAAAACCCAGCACGCTTGATAGTAGAATCTTTTAGGTTTGCTTGGCTAGCTACTACCCTCACATTAAAGTCCGGCGCCAAGCAGTTTACTGTGTTCCGCCGAGTGTATGTGAGAGCCAAAGGAGTATGGGGGAATCCTTCTATATCTCTATTACTTGGATTCGTGTGTTTCATCTAGACCCTGCCTACTCCTACTATCAGGAAATTGTTTCCGAACGATTTGATAAGTCAGTTGTCAAAAGATTTGATTTGTTATCTCTTTTCCTCTCGTTACGAGAATCGTAGACAAAACGAGACAACAAACCAAATCGGTCGACAGGTGCTTATCGAAAAGGTTCGAGAAACAACACGACCAAGTCCAAAACCAAAAAAAATACTTAATGGAACTTTGAGTAAGGTGCTGGTTTCAGCCAGAATATGGAGTGTAGATATAGTGATAGTAAGACCCAAATAGTGTGTCATTATTAAAACAAAATGGTTTCTTCCCAAAACTGGAGCAGACAAGTAAACTTAAGCTTTGGGTTCCTCATCAAATATGATTCTTTGAATATTCTATTTTTGCTAGACAAGAGAATGGGAGTACCTAAAATAAGAATAATATCCCAAGAATGATTTCAACAACAAACGTAAATCTAACAGGCGTTGATGTTTTATCCAATTGTATGAATTTTGCCTCGATCGGATACAAAAAATAAACGGTAACAAGGAAAATGAGTTAAAAATAAATTGATAAAAAATAAGATTTCTTTTTTCTGTTAGGTTTTGCGTTTCTGTGTGTTATGAGTGTGTGTGCGAGTCCGGTTGTGTGCGTGTGTGTGTGTGTGTGTGTGTGTAGTGAGTCAAGTGTATCAGTGTGCAAGGTTGTGTGATTTATGTATAACTTACAAGACACTTATATTAGGTACTCTAACTAGTTTTTAGTGTCTTTATAAGAAAGAGTTAGTAGCTAATTCGTTGGCTCACTATTACAAGGTTCTATGTTACAATTATAGCACCTAGTGGTTTGTTTTTGGAAAAGTGTAGCCAATGACATATAGAACCTAGTAGCATTCATATCTCATTATGTGCTAAAATTGGAACATAGAACCTTGTAATTGTGAGCCAACGAATTATTAGTAAGATTTCAAGCAGCATTGCTGTGTTCATCATGGATGCCCTTCGCCCGGGGAAAGCGAAGGGTTATGCCGGACTCTTACCGGCTAAAAACCCACGGTGTTCCTTCTCCTGACCATTGGCCCGGGTCGCGGGATTCGCAACTGCATGCACCGCGACCCCCGCAGGCTTCGGTCCGCCAACCACTGGCGGACCTCTGCTTCTGTGGGGCCTTGCCCCACGTCCTCCTGAGAGGCGCGCACGGAACACTGCGCGCCGCCTTCTCGGGCCTGTTGCTGGTCGGGCGGCGGGTCCCCCAACCCGCCGCCCGCAGGCCACACACTACAGTGGCCGGAGATAGTCGCGCGCCCTCCGGCGCCCGGTGCGTCTGGCGCGGGAAGGGAGAGTGGCAGCTGCCTCTCTCTCCCTCTCCGCTCCCTCCTTGGTCTGTACTGTAACTGTAACTGTATAGGCAACATTGACAGTTTTCCTATTTTACCGTACGGTATAGAGGTGTCTGCGAAGTTAGGTGGCGAAGATAAAAAATACTAAATCACACCCCTGATTATGTACAAAATTGGAGTCCTAATTGGGGCTACTTTGACACTGAATGATAAAACAGGGATTATCAAAGTAAAAGCCTACGGTCCGACTTTGATAAGGAAATTTCTCCTTTTTTTATCGAAAACTATGCTGTGTAGTTTTTTTTTATCTAGTCTATGTGATTTTATAAATGTCAGTTAATTCATTAGGTATAAATGAAATATTTTTGATGTAGCAGCTAAAAGCGAAAATAAATAAGATACAAGCATATGAAGCTCAAAAAATTTATCAAAGTAACCCCGTTCTACGGTAGTCGCGTGGTGAATATACACACATCTCTAATTATTAGCTTATATTAGTGTGCGTACGCACACATCTAACTATAGTGTGACGATACAACTAACACAATAGCAATTTATAATGCACAGTTTTGCACAGTAGCGATGTAGACAAAGAGTGGGGCGCATTTTCGTGCATTGAAGTATCTGTAAAATGAAGTATAACATTGTATCAGTCAATACCTTCTCCTTCCTCCTTTTTCCTTCTTAAGCCATTGACTCTCAAGCCATAATTACAAACCCACCTAATTATCAACTTCCATTGCAACCAAATGAGCCGTAAAATCTTTTGTACGGAACCCTCCATCATAAAGGGCGTTCACACTCGACCGCCCCTTGTTTGGTAGGCTCGCCTTTTGTATCATCAAGGATTTAAATAATGCCTCGTAATACGTAAAAGGTAGCTTTTATTGCAAATGGACACAGTTAAAACATAACCCCGCCTTTGCTGGCGCGCAGTCGGGTAAAAAGACTGTATAATGTCCAATGTGGACTATTATACTCTTTATAATGATAAAGCTTTGGTAACGTGTAATTGTTTTGTGAATCATTCAAGTGGTAGTTCATATGTTTGTGTTTTCGGGTTAGTTTTAGATTCCCACGAAAAATATTCATACAGTCTAAGGGCGTATACATAAAGGAAGCGGGTAACTGGCGCCGACCTGCCAGCGCTTATCGGTACTGGGCCGTGCAGGTTATCGCTACATAAAGAAAGCGGGTAGAAGCAGGGGCTGGCATTTTTAAACAAAAATCCGCCTTGTTCCCTTGCAAATAAAGCAACAAATGACGGATTACCAGCGCTGATCGGAGCAGGTCAGAACTTGCCGGCGAAGTTCGGAGCTTGTCGGTGCTGGTTCGCACACAGTATAAAGACTTCATGCGCGGACTAACTGCGCGGACCAGCACCGACAAGCGCTGGAGGATCGGCGCCGGCAACCCGCTTTCTACGTGTATACGCACTAAAACTAAAGCAATCTAATCAAAGTTAAATCAACCATAAATTCACTGCCATCTCAGAAAGAAATATCTTTAATTTCTATCCCGTGTGTGGACGGGATATAATACATCTAAAACTTTCTCACTGCACGCTGGGAATAGACGCGTGTATAAGTTACAACAAAACCTAGCGCGCTTGGTGGTAGGACCTATACGGTCCGCCTGGCTAGCTACCACCCTCACATTAAAGTCCGGCGCCAAGCAGTTTATTGTATTCCATCGTGTTTATGTGAGAGCCAGAGGGGTAAGCAAAAGCGAAAGAGCTAAATAAAAAAAGTGTGTGAAAAGCAAGGAAAGTATCCTGTCCTGCTTCAAAACACTGTTTTATATCTATCGTTATTTATATACGAATGTAGGTCTTTCTAGTTCCCGCGCCAGACGCACCCGGCGCCGCCGGAGGGCGCGCGACGATCTCCGACCACCCTAGTGTGTGGCCTGCGGCCGTCGGGTTAGGGGACCCTTCGCCCGACCAGTAACAGGCCCGAGAAGGCGGCGCGCATGTGTTCCGTGCGCGCCTCTCAGGAGGACGTGGGACAAGGCCCCACAGAAGGAGAGGTCCGCCAAGGGCTGACGTTCCGAGGCCTACCGGGGTTGCGGTGCATGCAGCTGCGAAGCCCGTGACCCCGGCCAAGGGTCAGGAGAAGGAACACCGTGGGTTTTTAGCCGGTAAGAGTCCGACATAACCCTTCGCCTTCCCCAGGCAAAGGGTATCCATGAGGATTTTCCCAAGATAAAAAAAGGTCTTTCTAGTTGCCGTTTCTAGTAGTAGTATCGTATAAAGAGAGCCTTAATAGGACGCTTGACGGACGTTTGGGTTCTTGACCCCACTCCATATTAGGATAAGAGACAGTGATAGCTCTGTGAAGTGTAGTGACGTATATAATTGTGAGTTCAAATCCGGGCGTTCCAATGTGACTTTCAAATGTGTTATATGTAGACGACTTATTAAATGCGACTTATTGTACTGCCTCTTGTTATGGAACGTATATACTGACTCATAGAGCGCCAACGAATATACAGTGGTGGACATATAATTAGAAACACCAAGTGTGACTTTCATTTTTAGTACAAATTAACTTGATATTTAATGTTTTACGTATCATAGAGGGCTTATACCTATTTATCTATAATGTATGTACATCATGAAGTATTACTATGTCAGTTTTGGAAATATCATACAACCGTTTATGTAAAATCTGGTATACTTTATAAAATAAAATGAAGCAGCACAACGTACTAAGGTGGACAACTAATTAGAAACAGAAAAAGAACATTATCATAAATGTGAACAAAGGTAACGAAACAATAAATAATGAAGTTAAATGGTACAAACGTTTTATAATAAACAATTAATGCTTGGTTGAGAAGCCTCTGCTGTCGATTATAGCTCTACAACGACGTGGCATTGATTCTATGAATGTGTCATACATTTCTAGGGAATATTTCTCCAAGCTTCTACAAATGCGTCTTAAAGTTATTGTAGTATGATACTAGTAGTAGTACGATATTAGTGATATGTTTATTGGACAATGTTTTCTTTACAATGTACCACAAATTTAGATTTGATTCAAATCCAGACTATTTGCAGACCAATCTAACACCGACACTACAATAATCCAAACCAAAGAAACAGCGTTAAAGCATTTCTAAGAGACTAATTAGTATCGGTGTTAGAGTGGTCTGCAAATAGTCCAGATTTGAATCAAATCTAATATGTCAGGACTGCGAGCAAAGTAAATGTAGTAAATAAAACTAACATATACTCGTACTCTCCACCAATGAGAGTGCTTGTATTTGGGTTAGTGTTAGTAACATGAATTAGATCACAATGTAATACTTTACACAATTATTACAAGACCATAAAATACGGACAAGCTAGTCACATATAAAATGTCAGACTTCTTCAGCTGATGAACACAGAATGCTCCGTTTCGTCGAATGACCACCGCCTTTATAACATCGGGTGCGTTGATCCATGTCGACGACTACCTTCCTTTGTCAACATTGCCCAGTGATATTCGCTAGCGATAACACTAAAAAATAATCTTTTCAACACTGATCGTAATAAAATATTGCTAGTGTACTTACTTACCTGTTCAATTTTTTGCCGTTTTACGATACTCATGATGGGAAAGAGTCGGTACTAGGGTTTTCGCGTTCCCGGCCTATTTGAGTTCCCGGGAATCGGGAATTTTTTCTCTTGATTCCCGGGAATTCCCGGGTACCCGGGAATTTTCATGTTTTTTGTATAAATATAGTTTTTCTCGTATATTTCAACATTAAACTTGTGCAAGTACTTCAAACATGATAAATTGATAAATTGTGTAACATACCAATCGACTTTTCTTATTAAAATAAAAAAAATCTTACACTTATTTAAAAAATTGAACTTAGAACCGTTACAGTCAAGTAAAGAAAAAAAGCCTTCTCTTCATAATATGGCAAAATATTACGGAATATCAATAGGGTGAATGACTGTAAAGGGTGTTAACAAATTCGTGTATTAACTTAAAATCACATGATCTACTACTGGTGTAGAATGACCGAGCACTGGATTTAGCTTGATTAAAAATAAGGTTTTTTTTCTTGCAGTAGTACAAATAAAAAACTAAAAATTGCTATATAAAACTTTTATTCGTTGGAAAATTTCGGCGCCACTCATCAATTAATGAAAGCACGATGACACAGCTGGCTAGCACGACTAGCACGAAATCGTTCTTTGCAGTCGGTTAACTCGGGGCGCAAAAAGGGCTCGAAAACAGTTTTTTTGTAAATAATCTATTTTGTATTTAAAATAAGAACCATTTAGGGTTAATCTTTGACAAGTAGATCACGCTGTTTGAATTTGTTAACACCCTGTGAATTTTCATTATAAATCTCGAAATTACACAAAAGATAAGCATTGTGAATAGTTTCGACAAAAGAAACATTTACAAAAAAAAATCAAGCGTTTAGAATTTGTTTACTAGACAGAGACAACAGTACTGTGTGCTGACATCACGATACATTTACCCCATTCTAAGTTCACACCACGCAGTACAATGTCCGTTTCACGCGACAGAGACAGAAAATGCTCTAAAATCTTCGGAAGCGTGAAACTCTTCATTTTTCATCATCATTTCTTCATTTCAAATAATTCCCGGGTACCCGGGATTCCCGCCAAATAATTCCCGGGTCCTAAAATCCCCAAATTCCCGGGAATTCCCGGTTCCGGGTACCCGGGGCGAAAACCCTAGTCGGTACTCTCTTATTAGCAACATAATAAACGTCCATTATTCCCGAGTATACTAAAATATTACTACTGGATACGATTTACATGCAGGATTGATCGTGTTTGCGGTCTGCCGGGAGGTACCAACGCTATGCAAATAGTCTAGAATAAACGTTTCAATTCCTGAAACCAGGACCTGATCAAATCAACTTGAATGTTTACCAGTCTCTACTTGTCTTGTGACTGGCGCCAGCTACTGTCTCAATGTAAATCAGCCATTATAGTCTGTTCCACGTTAGGTGAAATGAGGGATTTTTCTTGAAAGCGTTACGAATCCTTACTAATATCCTATCCTAACTTCCTAACTAATATTATAAATCCGAAAGCAAGTTTGTTTGTTTGTTACCTTTTCACGCCTAAACCACTGAACCGATCGTCCTGAAATTTTGCATATACGTTGTCAGGTATGCAGAAACGGACATAGGGTACATTTCGTCCCGAAAAAAAGTACTGTTCCCGAGGAAAACAACAACAACGTTTTTATGATAATAGATGGCGCCACGTGTCTTTCGAATCATGGTTGAATTATAATTATTATAGAAACTTTAGTAGTGCATTAAGAGTTTATTTGTTTATATTATAAATTAACGCGATCGAAGCCGCGGGAAAAAGCTAGTTATCTATACATGCGAAAGTAACTGTCTGTTACGCTTTCACACCTAAACCGCTGAACCGATTTTGATGAAACTTGGTATAGATATAGTCTTGAACATGGAGAAGGGTATAAGCTACTTTTATCCCGAAAAATACGGGATACATGATAATTATCATCCATGCGGGCGAAGCCGCGAGCGACCTCTAGTATCAAATATTTTTAACCTGACTACTGTGAAGCAAAAAGGATGATTTTGACCGGTATGTATGTATGTATGTTCATCTGTTCCCTACCAACTTCCAAACTACTTATCATAAATCGACAAATGAGGTGGTCCGTGGTCGTATGCCGCCTACTCTAGCAAAAAAATACATTCTTACAGTAGTAGGCGATCATAAGCTTTAGAGCAAAATGGCATACGACCACAAACCACGGCTATCCTCTGATCATCACTACAGGGTGTTAACGAATTCGTGTAATTCCTTTAAACCACATGATCTACTACTGGTGTAGATTGGCCCCGCACGGGAGTTAGACTGATTAAAAATCAAAAAATATTTTTATTTTTTTTCGTGCTGTAGGGGTAAGTGATCGTATCTAAACCACCTAATAAGGATTCTAAAAAAATAAGATTTATTTTTTTGCAAAAAAATAATTTCATTCGCTTGAACATTTCGATGGCACGCATAAATGAATGAAAACACGGCGACGCGGCTGGCAGCACGACTAACGCGATATCTCGCTTTGCAGTAAGTTAACTCGGGGCTCTAAAATGACTCCGAAATAGAAAACTAAGATTTTATTTTAAAAAAAAGTTTGTTTTCAAAAATTCCCTTGTATGGTTAATCTGTGTCATCAGTAGATCACGCGGTTTGAAGGAATTACACGAATTCGTTAACATCCTGTATGTATATGTATTATACAGGGCTACTGGTAATTCGACGTATTCCTTGCACCACGTTATAGGGGGGCTAATATGCAACAAATTTAACCCGACATATGTTCTACGAAATTCAATGGATTTCGAGATATTGCAATTTTTATATTATTTTTAATAATACCCAGAATTCCTCCTTAAACATTATTTATTTATAAAATATCAAATTGATCGGCTTTGATTATGATATTAGCTTGTAGCTGATACTTTTACGAAGCTTTCTGCGTATTTAACAGTTCTTAATGACCATCCAATTGAAAGTAATCATTAAAAGTTAAATAAGTGTATTAGAAAATCATCGAGGTACACGATAAAGAATGATGTTTATCTCAAAAATTTACTATGACACTAAGTGTACAAAATGCAAGACAAACATCCTTATTTAATCAGCTATCCAACGAGGTATAGACGTTCAAAAAATATTTAGAAACTAATGTAAAAATGTCTTGTAATACTGACAAAGGCGATTTCTGAAAAATCTCTACAAGCACGCAGGTGGCCCATTAAGTGCAATTCATTGCATAATCCTCGCGTAGAGATTAAACAGCAGTCTGTCGGGCACCAACTGTCCTCTAAATGTCAGGATTAGATTAAGTCAGGTCGTTAGGTTATGTTTGGTCAGGGTTAGGTAGGTTAGGTTAGGACCTAAGTGTGCGAGGGAACACCGAGGTGGTTTTAGTCAGTAAGAGCCTGACAGACCCCTCTGGCTACCCCCAGCACGGAGGACATCGATGAGGATATCAAGAAGGCAAAAAAAAAATGGTCAGGTTAGGTCACGGTTAGGTTTAGGTTAGGTCACAACTTCGATGCCCTGGGATCTGGAGGCGAGGGCCCTCGCGCTGAGATATCGCCAAAGCGAGGAGGCGCTCGAGCGGAGTGGTCTCCGCAGATCCTAGTGGCTGTCGAGGGAACGACTTGCGCAACCCAACGCAGGGCACGCCGCATTAGTGGCGGTAAGACCCGTAATGGAGGAGTGGCTGGAGAGGCGGCATGGCAACCTCAGCTTCCAGATACGCAGGTGCAAATATCTCAGCGCGGGGGCCCTTGCCTCTAGATCCTAGGGCATCGAAGTTGTGACCTAACCTAAGCCTAACTGTGACCTAACCTGACCATTTTTTTTGCCTACTGGATATCCTCATGGATGTCCTCCGTCCTGGAGGTGGACAGAGGGGTCTGTCAGACTCTTACTGACTAAAACCACCCCGGTGTTCCCTCGCACACTTAGGTCCTAACCTAACCTACCTAACCCCGACCAAACATAACCTAACGACCTGACTTAATCTAATCCTGACATTTAGAGGACAGTTGGTGCCCAACAGACTGCTGTTTAATCTCTACGCGAGGATTATGCAATGAATTGCAATTAACGGGCCACCTGCGTGCTTGTAGAGATTTTTCAGAAATCGCCTTTGTCAGTATTTTATGACATTTTTACATTAGTTTCTAAATATTTTTTGAATGTCTATACCTCGTTGGATAGCTGATTAAATAAAGATGTTTGTCTTGCATTTTGTACACTTAGTGTCATAGTAAATTTTTGAGATAAACATCATTCTTTATCGTGTACCTCGATGATTTTCTAATACACTTATTTAACTTTTAATGATTACTTTCAATTGGATGGTCATTAAGAACTGTTAAATACGCAGAAAGCTTCGTAAAAGTATCAGCTACAAGCTAATATCATAAGCAAAGCCGATCAATTTGATATTTTAGAGATAAATAGTGTTTAAGAAGGAATTCTGGGTATTATTAAAAATAATATAAAAATTGCAATATCTCGAAATCCATTGAATTTCGTAGAACATATGTCGGGTTAAATTTGTTGCATATTAGCCCCCCTATAACGTGGTGCAAGGAATACGTCGAATTACCAGTAGCCCTGTATACTTACATTAAAAATTACGTGTAAGTTGTTTATTTAATAGACGACAAATGTTGAATAGTTTGCACATAAAAAATGATAAAATATTTTCTTGTTTCATTTATTTTTCAGTAGTCGGGTTTTAGTTTTTGAACTTACTTTTTATTAAAAACAAAACGTGACTAAGATAGCTTTTTAACGGTTTTTGATGATGACGTTTACGTTTATTCGATGCCAGTTTCCTTACGGCTACTATTTACAAAATGACCGCTATCTTCGGTCTCATCTTTCGTGAAACAGAATAGGTATAGTGATTAAATCAAGTACCTGTAATTGTACTGTGATAATATCATAACAAGAAGAATGTCTAGCAGTGGCGAAGGGTGAATTTTCTTAAAAGGGAAGACGGACCAATTATTTGTTTAAATGATAATTGAAAATAATAGATACTAGTATTTGCCATATTTCGAAAGGGAAGCCTTCTTTTTTTTTTTCGTTTTTGAAATACCCACATTTTGAAAATCGAGTTTTCAGCATTACGTTGTATGAACGGGTCCCAGTGTGCGTCGGGCGAAGACGAGTTGAGGACGCGGTGCAGACGCGGCAACAAGACGCAGACGACAGTATTCTTAAGGGACCGACGGTTTAACGTGCTCTCCGCTGCATGGAGGGGTCTCGATGTTCAACGAGTGGTCACCCATCCACGGACTGACCGCGGCAAGTACAACTTAACCTTGTAAATCATATGATCCGCGTGGTTTTTAATTATGATGAAGTTATTATAATGATGATGATAATTCCAGGAAAGCGAGAGGATGAAGATATAATTGTAAGAGATAATTATTAATTTCTGTCTCCTAATAAATATTTTATAACGAGACACAGCTAAATAACAATATAATAAATCACGAACATTAGTCTCCAAATTAACGCCTAGAAAGTGATTAGACACAATTAATTGCCGCACAGGTTGTTCTCACAAATTATATATGTATGTATGATGATACCTTAGTATGTATTCCACATATCATAGCACTTTGAACCTTATTGTTGATTACATAAAGACAGTTTCACATACCCGTCAATCTAGAATATCGATGGTGACATTTTGATAACACTCCTTGCCTATCAGATAGGTAGAATGATTTAATACCTTATTCCTACTGTAGTAAAGTTCTATTCAGGTTGTTGCAATGGGGTAGTTGTTTGAAATGATAGAGTTAATTTGGCGTACGGTTGCGAATAGTTGGCTATCGTACAAATTACGATACGAATTGTTTTAGTTAAAGTGTTTTGCACATTTGAGGCGGAACGGTGCGCCATAATGTGGAAGCCATAATATAGAACCCGTAATGAGGTTGGAGCAGAGGAACTTTACAGAATTCAGTCATTTTTGTGGCAGAAACTAACGTAATTATGAGTCAAACTATAGGTTGTGCGAAGACAGCTGATTCATGGAAGTAGTTGTCCATCCGTATCTGGTTTAAGATATTGAAGAACTTCGTATACTTGCAAAGAAGACAAGAATAACGTTGAGCTAGCCTAAATACAAGGCGATTTGGCTACCCTTATCGTTATAAAACGACAAGGGAAATAGGGATTCATTTTGGGACGATATTGGGCTAATTATGTCATGTTATGTAATTATTTAAATTCGTTATATCGTGATAATTATTATACTACGACTAGCTGTACCCGGCATGCGTTGCAATGCACTTTTTCCTACTTACTACCTACCTACTACTTACCTACCTTCAGAAAAATCAAAATAGTAACAAAAAGCCATGCGGTAAACAAATGAAGAATATGGATGGTACTGAGTTTTTTTTTTTATAAATATCTAAACTTTCATAAGAACCTTCTCCAAACAACTACGAAGACAACAAAAAAAAATTAGCGAAATCGGTCCAGCCGCTCACGCGCGATGCCGTGACCAAGGGAAATAGGGATTCATTTTTATATATACAAGGTTAGTCAGAAAGGGGGTACTAATCCGAAAGGATGTGAAAGTATCCATAATAATGGACAACTTTTGTTCTACAACTTTTCCGAAAAGTCAATAGTTTAAGAGAAACAGTTGTTCAAAAATCTCAAAAACATGTCTCTAAAATCTATCTATCCCCAGTTATGATCAGCTGTGTTTACATTTTAGGTCATATTTGGGATCATGAATTAGAAGCACCATTTTCTGAATTTGTAACTAAAGCAGGGATGAAGAATTTTTGAAAAAACTAAAATAAAAATCATTTTATTTGTTTTTTTTTTTTATCGAATTTTGATATTTTAACACTTGCTTTCAAACAGTCATCAGCGATACTATAAGTGGGCTTCGGATTAGTACCCCCTTTCCGACTAACCTTGTATAGATATAGATGTGTTCCCTTACCTTTGTAATAATGCAATAATGTTATGTAAACTAAGAGCTGTATCCACGAGAACACTACCGATAAACCGTCCTGCAGTTTGGCAGAAGATTTTTGTGTGTCACTCATGTAATTTTTGATGAAAACAATAAAAAAAAACTATTTTGTCGATATAATGCACCGTTGATGAAATGATCTCGAGCTGTGTTTGTTAGCCTGACCGGTCTAAGAAGTGTTGTTTTCATCATAGTATGAGCTATCTCTATCTTCATGTGGGTGTTGTAAAAAACTTATAAGGATAGTCTTGGATTGAGCTACAGAGTATCCCTGTTATTCTTGTGTATAAATAACAAGATCCTGAGTTCATCAATCTTTTTGCCAAACAGGGTGATTATGGCTCTGCCAGGGTTGCGGTGAATATAACAGCAAAACCCGCGATCCCGGGCATAAGTTCTCGGAAGAACACTCCGCCTCCTCCTAGGTGGAGAGAACCTACGAGGATTATCCCACGTTAAAAAAAAGCTGAAGTGTTTTTTAAAAGTACGCGTTCATTGGCCCGCGCCGGACGTACCGCACGCACGGCACGTAACGGATTTTAGTTTGCTTTGTATGATTTCACATAGCGCTGCGTCCAAGATCCGCGCCGGCCGCACCGAACGCATTTGTGAACGCAAAACTAAAATCCGTTGCATGCCGTGCGTGCGGTGCGTCCCTTAGATTGACCATGCATGGGATTCAAAGTCAAAGTCAAATAGTTTTTATTTCAAGTAAACCAGATCCCTGGTGCTTTCAAAAGGTCAACACTAGAGGCTCGGTTCCAAGTAGTAGGTCCTTTGGAGAAGAACCGGCAAGAAACTCCATAGACACTCTTTTTAAAAAAGTAAATGGTTTGACAATTTTCATTGAAGTAATGTAAGAACAATGCAGATTAATGTACATGTGGTTAACAACATGAAAAGTAATGGGAAAGTTAGCCTTTTAAAACGATTGCCATAGCAGATACGAGCTGACCAGTCCCAACAGACAGCACCCGTTCACGAGCATGACGCATACATCGGCGTCGCTCAGCTCAACCATGTTGCAGGGAACTCAACGACCCGATGCACAACGCCACCATCAGCAGGACATTTCAGTGAGCATGACAGACTCATACCGATAGACAATAGGCAGTCAAATATTAAGAAAGAAAGTGTAACACTATATGCTGCATGGTCCTCACATTTTACAGGCTTTCGTATGAATTAATAGAATAATATTAACAATTAATAATTGCGATTTAATGTCAAAACTAATAGCAAATATTAGCAATAAATAAATTAAATTGAATGTCAATAAAAAAAAAACAATCAAAATTGGAAACATTAGAATAAAAAAATAAGAGAAAATGACATACTTATTGAGTCAATAAAACAAAAAATAATTACAATATGTAAGCATTTGAATACTGTTCGTTTGTTCAGTTAGACGGTGCCAGAGGGTCGCAGTGTGCAGGAGGGAATCGTATGCCAGACATCTTTATCTTCGATGTACTGATTTAGGCTATAATATGCTTTAGACATTAGTACGCGTTTGATATATAGGTAATTTAAACTTTGTATCTGGTAAATCAGTGATTCTATAAGAAACAAAGAAAAAACAACTTGCTTTTTTTTTCTGAGTCATATTAATGCGTCGATCCAACTGCGCGGAGCGATACAGCGCCAGTCGTATCCAGCAGCTGTGTCGCCGTTCTTTCATTCATATGAGTGGCATCGAAATGTTACACCATATAAAAAAAAATTTAGCAAAAAATATTTTTTTTCTTGCATCCCTCTTTATTGGTTTAGATACCTACGATCCCGCACAGCAAGAATTTTTTTATTTTTAATCGAGCCAAATCACGTTCGCTTTTAATCTTTACCAATAAAAGATTATGTGGTTCTATGGAATCACACGAATTAATTTATAGGGTGTAAACCTTCATGTTCAGTTCTATCACTATCGAAGCTTCTATTTTGAGTCTATCTATAAATCCTTTTATACAATTTTCGCAATCCATATCCTTATTATATTTGTATCTATCTCCTGGGACAGGGGGCGAAATTCCAATCCCAAGCTATAATTGAGACAGAAAAATCCAATTATATTGTTTACCCGTCCTTTAAATCGAACCAAGAACATAACAGTCCTCAGACATATTTGCTACTTGAGCGCATTTCTTTTGATTTTTCTTTGACATTTCTTTTGAAAACCACTGACCGTAACTTGAAAGGGAAGATGTGAAAAGGAAACCTCCTTAAACACAAAAAATATAAGATGACCACGTAAGCACTCCTCTTTTCTAGGGTACAGTAGAGGTACAAGATAAGTAAACTAGGAGAAGGTAATTAATACAATAATCGTGACTATCAAACAATCAATTCAATTTTTATTTCAAGTAAAAACGACTCATTTGTTAGTAAAAAACTTGTCCTATGTTAGTAATTTAAGATAATTTTATCAACATCCTAATAAATTATATACACAGCGGTAGTACTGTCCGACGCTTCACCGCGGCTGCACCATTCACGTACGGACAGTCCAGCCTGCTCGAAATCAGAGACATGATACTCTTGTTGCTGCCCCACACCCCACGCACCAGTGACGCACAGCGCTTACGCATTGTGGCAAAGAAACAATCCACATGTGCGTCCGCAAACATCCCTGATGCGCTACAGTAGCGGGGCAGCCTCAACAGTACTCTGAACGCGTTATTGTATTGCACACCGGCTGCTAATAAGCAATTTTAACGTTTACTGAACAACGAGCAAGCCTGCGAGCCAACATGTTCGCTCTAACCGACAAGGCCCTCGGCGCCCGCTGAACATCGTCATCGTCCTCATGAGATCAGGGGTAAACATGTGCCCAAGATATGTAAACTATGGCATAACTACGGCCGGATTCCTATAGCCAAGAACGAATCGTTTTACTTACCAATGGTAGCATTTTTTATTGCCAAACGTGGCATGTAAAAAGATTCGTAAGCTAATTTTACCTGTGATTGTAGCCTAACGTATAGATGGAAGGATCTACTATGCAAAGGTATGAGATCTTTGCTTTGTTGTTTGTAAATTGAAGAGTCTTATTTTTTACCGATAACGCTCTGTAAAACATGCGAATCCACCAAGGTGAAACACACAGTGCCCCGCGCTAAGCTGCGGGTTGCGTGGCGACGGAGCCCGCGTGCGGGTGCGGGAGTACAGATCTGCATTATCATGCAGATTTCTCTGCACAAACGCGCGGAGCTGCAGTATAATCATGCGGTGGCAGTATTTATTATTTCCTCCCATTGCTTCACTCTCTGTACTCTATCACTACTATTCTTTACATTTCATATTCCAAATTGCTTCACGACTTTCGATTTCAAATATAAATCGATAGATATCGAGATCCATTTCGAAATAGTGTGTCTAGCTCTGTCAAAATCACGCACGATACTGCAGAACTCGGTGTGCCATACCTTGCGTCTTGCCCCGCACTCACGCGCGTGGGTACGTGTTTCTGCGTATGTAGGCGCGTGATCTGCAACACTGCGCATGAATGCGTTTTCAGTGTGTTGTATTACGCTATATATCTCCGCTGATATCTCTTTCTAAAACCCTATGTGTAATATTTACTGCCGGGTACTGTAAGTAATTTTAGTTTATTCTGAATAACCGCCTGCCTACTGGAATCATTATTTTTTTTAAATATTGATAGAAAGATGCGCTTACAGCCAGTCATAGTCGCTTATCTAGACAAAACTTAATTTATTTTTGGAGGTCAAAGGTCTACTTAAATTCTCCCGAGAGATTTATTTCATCTGAGACAAGCGTAGGTACTCGTATAAAAATACTTTGAATATTAGTCATTCTGACAGCACATAACGTCTTATCGTCTGGTGGCCACGCCTGAAATTCAGCGATTTCAAGATGTCTGGCTAACCGCCCGATATTTCTTGGCAGTTTGTATCTTTACTTAGCAGAACAGTCTATAGCGACTGGTTTTAGGAATACGTTGTGTTTTGAATTTAGAATACAATGTTCTTTATTTAAAGGGTAGAAACTTTGATGGAGGTCAGAAAGGGAAATGCCCAGATGCCACACATAAAAATGCCTGAAATAAACAACAATGAAATATACGCCAAATTGCACTATAAGTCGTAGGGAACCCATATCATTTTCAATAATTACAAAAAAACTCGGCAAAACTTGTTCCAAACATCTTTTTCTAAAATATAGGTTAAGTCAAGGTTTAAGATTATTACGCAATAATTAATAAACAAAACTGCATTTAAATGTTTTAATCATCATTAAAAACCACTAACACATCATCAAGAAACTGTGCAGGAGGATTGATATTGGGTTGGTACCGGGCCCATGCTAAGTACCATATTATTGACATAGTATGGGCACAGGTACCAACTGTTCGCCGTCCCACGAGGCAGTTACAATAGCGATGCTGTAAAGCCCTTATCCCTGATAAGGAATTGTTAATTATTATATAAACAAAATATATTTTTTGAGAAATATGTCTGCTTTGTATTTTTCCTCGAAGTAAAAAGCAATTACCCGGAAGAGATAAATGCTCAACTAATTCGTTATCCAGTTCCCTACATATTTCAATCTTATAAATACCATTCGCTCGTGTGTGCTCGCCATAGTATGAGCGAGCCTGTTTTATTTGGTACGTACCACATGCCAACAAAACCATTTCGCTGTATGTCAGTTGTGGGAAATCAGCAACATTGTTAGGATTTATATTAATGCTTTGGAATTGCGCTCTGCGACGATTCAAATTATTTGTGATCACATAATCAGCTAGTATATTTTCTGTATACATATTCTGATGTATTATTTGCAAAATATCAACAGCATCTGGCCTGTCAACTATTCTAGTATAAAACCTATTAATTAATGCTGCTGCTATAGAGAAATCTACCATTAAATGTCTCGAAGCTCTATTAAAAAAATCTTGGCGAAATAATTTGAATTGCTGCTTGAATATTCCATTTACGGCTTCCACAACCCAGCGGCAAATAGTAACTCTTCGGCTTTTATTAGCTTCCAGAGTGGATAATTGAATTTCATTTACTTGCAGTGTTGATGGCATGTGAACACTATAATTGCAAGATTGCAAAAGTGGAATGGAATCCCTGAACCCTCTATCAAGAATGAATACGTCACCATCCTGAAAATATTGTCTCAATGGCTTACTGGGTTCATCAAATTCACTAATCATTATCTGAGCATCGGAAGTTGTTGCTGGATAAGGGCCTAACACATCGATTATATAGCCATCGGAGCAAACAAGCAAAAATGGCTTCACAAGGTTTCGATATTTGTGAAGAGAATATGTCTCTTTTTGGTACAAATAGTTGGAGCTTTTTTGTACATAGATATATGTTCCATCAATAATTACGACAGGCTTCCTTATTCCGTCGACTTCGCCAAACAGCCCATTTGGTAGAACAAGGTTTCTTGCTGCTATTTGTTCTCTTGTTATATGTCCAATTCCAAGGTTCATAGGAACAAAATCTTGATGCAGTTTTTCCCTTGCTTTAGCCATTAGACGTTCCAGAGTACTTCTCGGTATTTGTAGAAGAGATGATAATCTTTCATCAGAATCTCCAGTTCTCAATTTCATCAGGTAAGCTCCAAGGGCAGTAGAACCTCTATGCATTTGCGCCAATCGGGGCACCTCTCCCATTAGAGTACCAAAACTATTTCTACTCATTCCTAAAAAGTACCACACCATATGTTCTTCCATTAAGTGTATATTTTCGAAGTCCAAAGCACGACATTCATAATTCACAAATGATGCAAAGTCTTCAATGTGGTCCACAGTGAATTCATGATTCATATCTTCCAAAGCAGGGAGTTCATGCCAAAAGTCACTATTCAAATGATGACTACATATTTTTGAATTCTTTGGTATATAAAACTTGTAGTCCTTGAAGAGCCACACCCTTAATGAAAGTGGTACCACATGTCTATCAATCATATTACATCCTGGATAGAAACAATGACTTTGAGTATCAACTGCTCTTCCGTAATTAGGTAACAGTACGCTGGATCTTATTTGAGGAGGTTCTTCATGTAGAGGTATATTCAAACTACCTGCCTGACTGGGTACCGGACTCGGGCTTGGTGAAGGAGTAGTAGGGGGTGAGGTAGCCCGGCTGCATCGTTGCCAACATGGGTGGCAGATCAAATCCGAAGAACGTAGCTGCAAGCAAAATGAAAAGTAAAAGTTGGTTTTGTTTTACTTCAAGCTCGATGAACGAAAACCTATGCATAAAAAAGTACTCTGTGATAAGTTTTTAAAAGACATGATAGTGACGTTATTTGCACGGGATAAGAGGGAATTACACAGAATTAGGGCAGAGGAATGAACTTACCTGGCGTGGTTGGATTCTGTGTGCTACTACATTCATTATGTGCCTCTCACGATCACTGCTATTTCTTACAACATGTGATCGTTGTCGTAGAACAGACTGTCCACAGCAAACGCACACATGTTGGTGGCCTACTTGTCTACCTGGCCGGCTGGTTCCAGGTGTCTCGGTGATAGTGTGAACCGCTAATCTAAGACATGCATCACAAACAACACTACCTGGTTCAACCTGTGAGAAAGAACAAAAAACAATGTACTAATTGTTCAATGTCAGTGCGTTCAGTTCAATATAATTATTCACAAAAACTATGGAATGAATATACTTACAGCTAATGGTGTTATCCATGCCTGTATTAAACGACGTACTTCATCATTTTGCTCTGATACGACATTACGTCTCATCGCTGTAAGATCGAGATAGCAATTAACACAGTGTACGTTTCCATCCATTTTTAAATGTACACGGTGTAAGAGTCCAAAACAATAGCAGAGTCGTATAAAAAGCAGGTCCAGGTCCGTCGTCAAAAAGCCGAGTCGTCGTCAAGGCGGGTTCAATCTAAGTCGAGTTCGAAAAGGGGTAACGTGTGCAGAAGTAAAATCAAAATCCTTAAAAATGGCCAAAGTCGTCGTTATTATATCCTATTAAGTTATACTCAAGTCGCAAACGCAAAATGTGAATCGATCAATTCAAAACCACAATTCAACGGAAAAATGAAATGCAGTAATCAATATCAAACTGTCAGTAAGGCAAAGGACATGTTATCCATGCAGCCTACGATACTTTTTCTTATTTGAAAATAATTTTATTTTAATTAATATTGACATGCATATAATATTACTTTCATTAGATAAACGTTATAATTAGGTCGAATTATTCTAAATGAACGATAACTGTGCAATAATTCTATAAAATACTTCGATAAATTATTTGAAAATTCTTGTTTGGCTGAATGTCGATTACACATGTCAGATTAAACACAGTTGTCCATTAAAAAATAAGAATGAATTAGACGGATATCAAGCGAAATATTTTAAAGATCGTTATATTTTCCTCCTACGTTTACAAACTTGAGAATTATTCATTATGCATATTTAATTCTAATTAGAATTTAGGACTATTAGTAGTTTCCGTTCATTTCAAGCATTTTATGGGCGTTCCCCTTTCACGGTCAGATATTTTGATATATTGAAAATTTCTGACGGAACCCGCTGTCCGCAGGCCACACACTAGGGTGGCCGGAGATCGTTGCGCGCCCTCCGGCGGCACCCAGTGCGTCTGGCACGGGAAGGAAGAGTGGCAGTCGCCTCTCTCTCCCTCTCCGTTCCCTCCTTGGTCACCATCACCTCCTCGCAACAGGAGGAGATGGCTTCCCACGCACTCTCGCTCCCGACCATGGACAGAACCACGCCCGAAAGTGAGAGGACACCACCGAACGATTACGACCCTACGATTTTATACTAGAGCCAGTAGACTGCCCGATCCGGCAAATTCTGACAGTGTGCGGGGTCTAGTAGAAAATTTATGAGCAGAGTCGCGCGTCGAAAATTTTCGAAAGTTGGGCTTAATATGGTGGCACAGCCGTGTGTAGTAGCAATCTATAACGGGCTACTCCGCTATCCTACATCAATTCTCAATTCTCAATTCTTTATTGCGTACCATAATGTTTACATACAGTTGGTAGGGAATATTAGATAGTCACAATTATGGACCCTGTCGGGCACAGCACAGATCAAGTAGGAGAGAGGAGGAAGGGCACCTGTTTATTATTAGTTAATTGTTAGTAAGTATAATATTATATTAATGCAGAATATTATATATTAACATCGGGCCAGTGGTGGTGGATTAAGGTCTAGACCCTTCTTATTCCGAGAAGAGCCTCATGCCTAGCAATGAGGAAGCAATAGTCTGATTATGCAAAGATAGGACCACAGAAATATAGACCGCTCAATGTAAGCTTATTTTTAATTTGTCGTAACTCCATACATTTCGGTTTTCTTAATCGCTAGCTATGCCCGCGTCTCCGACCGCACGAAAGTCTAAACAATGTTTATGTACTAAATTTATTTACCGTTAAGGTTCATAAAACCATAATACTGTGTTGAATCTATGCTAGACGCAAACATGTTGCTTATGCTTTCCTTGCTAAAATGGATCAGAATTGTATTTTGATAATTATAAATTGTATAGATGTAACGAAACAAAAATAGCTACAACGCCATCAGTTACAATCGGTGAACGAACTTTATATATTCCACGCAATGCAGTTTCTAAAAATGATAATTTGATTCGAGGTTTCGAAATCTGGATTGAAGCTCGATTTAAATTATAATTTTAATACACGTATACCTACTGGTACACTTTAAACCATCCTTTATAATAATTTTACCTGTAGCCGAGTAACTAACCAATATAGCAAACCTTCCAGAGTTACCAACTCATAATGGAAGTTTTTTAATATCATGTTACGAGTACGTAAGCAAATGGATTTTCGTAGTCAAAATAATAAACGACATAAATGATGTATTGTTTGAATGAATATTTTTTAATGAATATTATATGAAAATGTATACAATATACCGCACAAATTCCCGCAGGTTAGTTCTCTACGCAATTACTAAAGTATAGGCATCCACTGAATAAAAAAGTCGAAATATAAAAAACTAGCTTTTGCCCGCAGCTCCGCTTGCGTGAAATTTTGAGCCCTTGTTAAGCCCCTTGTTAGGTGCAGTTAAAAATCTAAAAAATCTTTCATCTCCTATTTCACCACTTACCGGTAGAATTTCCAAAAACCCTGAAACACGTGTATATTTATTCCTCACCAAGAGCCTACATTTTTAATTCCATGCTTCTTACTTCAAAAGTAACAGATTCCTCATACAAACTTTCAACACCTCTTTCACCCCCTTAGGGGATGAATTTCGAAAAATCCCTTCTTAGTGGATGCCTACGTTAGAAAAGGAACCTACTGTCAAAATTTCAAGTTTCTAACCCCAGCGGTTTAGGCTGTGCGTTGATAGATCAGTCAGTCAGTCAGTCAGCTTCTCCTTTTATGTATATAGATAATAATAGATAACTGTTATAAAATTTCGGTCGCTGGAGTGTTTTTTTATGTAAAAGGATGGCACACAGCTCGACGGCCCACCTGATGGTAAGTGGTTATCGCCGCGTATAAACATCTAAAACATACAAATTAAAAATTTAAAAAAAACCCCAATGCTAAACAGCTGATGATCCTGAAACGGCTGAACCAAATTTAATAAAACATGTCTAAGAACCACCGCTAGAAAAGCAGCTTTTAAATAAAAAAATCCGCACCTAAATCGGTTCACCCATTTAAGAGCTATGGTGCCACAGACAGACAGACACACAGACACACATAGCGGTGAAATATATAACACCCCTCTTTTTGCGTCGGGGATTAAAAACCCCAAGAGGATCGTTGATGCTTTGCCAAACCTAGGGACAAAGTTGAAAAGTCTCATGGGTCTGTACCCTTCAATTCGGAATATAGCAATGCTGCTTGGCGGTCCAAATAGGTACGGTGGTACTTCTCTGGACGAACTCTTTCGTAAGGAGCTCTAGTGTACAGACGCCAGCACATCAAGCTACTATAATCTGTCAAATTTCTTTAATAGATTTTCATCTTTATCGCGAAAGCATTAGGCTCAAGGTTGATTGGGAAAATGTTACAGTTTCGGGTAGCTTAACCTGCTGGCGTCTGTATACAACCTTTGTTTCTGTCACATTGGAAGTGTCAGATGTGTGAAGGCAGAACTCTGCCTATAGAAAAAGTTGTCTTACTTTTTGACTGGTCACTATGCTTTAGTTTGCTCTTAGGGTGAGATACATAGTGCTACTTCAACAACTTGACTCTAAAAATGCCCCAAATTCGACAGATAATAATAAGTTGAATGTTGATGCAATTGCACCTGATACTCTAGCCAAACTCGATGTAGAATTTTTATAAACAAACAAACATGTCATCATTTCGGATCCGAATATTTCGATTGGCGTAAGGGACACGAAAATGTTTGTCCCTTACGACAAATTAAATTTTCGCTGTGGAGTCGATGAAAGTAGATTTTTGAACAGAATTTGAATTTGGTATCAGTTTGTTGCTACTTCCTTGTATTTATACTGATCGACTCGAAACCTATAAATATCTGTATAACGAAAATCTAAAATGATCACACCGATAATTCAGCCCTCATCAAGCTGTCTCCCCCCCCCGGCCCCCGGCCCCTGGCCCCCGCCAGCAACGCCCTAAGCCGAGGTCCGATTCCCACTAGGGTCATCCTTAGTGCTGTTATTGCAGGTAGTCATGATGTTAGTATAGTACAAGTAGTTAGCTTAGGTAAAGTATTTTACTCTCCCCCCTCATTGGCTGGAGACCCTTCAGGTCTCGCCAATAATTGCCCGGTTACGTAGAAATGGTCCCGTAACACATCTACAGCAGTCTAATAGAAAAAAATAAAAAAAATCTAATATGCATGATAGTGACTTGTTTACATAAATTCCACATCGAATTTGGTTGAAGTGTATATAAGTTGTCCATATCGTGGCAGTGCAAGACAATTTAAACGAACAATAGAATTTTTTACGACGCTCATTTATTTTATTAACATGGCCATTGTGGGCATTTACATTTAAGTCTAATAATAACGACTAGCGGTACCGGTAAAGGTGCTTCAGATGAAATTGAGTACTGCGGTTTTGTGGGCAATGGACTGGAAATGTTTTGCTTGTACTGTAAATTGTATTTTTATTCTCTTGAATGTCAATTTCATAAAGTACCATTTTAAAGATATTCAGAGTAATCTGTTTTGTGTATGAGTACTAAAATGTATGTCATTCAAAGTTCAAACCAAATATTTTGACATTTTTTTAAAAATCTTTTTGATTTAACTTAAAAAAGCTCTGTGTCAAATTTGAATGTACACAATAGATTAAAAAATAACATTGTCAGTTTTTGTATGTGAAAACTTTTTTGTGGTTTATTTGTGATTTGTCAACAATTTTGAAAGCAGATTTTTTTAACTTTACTTTTAAAAATCTTTGCCCCACACTAGGATTTCTTCTGTATCGTGGGTGCGTTTACAGACACAAATCTCACATACATAAACGCCCAGACCCGAAACAACTATCTGCAGACCATACAAATTTTTGTTCCGTGTGGAAATCGAACCCACGACCCGTAGCGCAGAAGTCAATCGCTCAGCCACTGCACCAAACATGTCCTCAAACCATTCCTGCACATCATTCGTTTGTTTGTTAAAACAAAGCCTAGTCAGCAGTGAAAATAAATCCCGATGAGTTCTAAATTAGGAAAAAAATGTATTACCTGTGTATAGTCCAAACTCCTATTCCTTTTGGTTTGGTGTTAAACATGAACTGTGCTACACCATAAATTCACGGGTATCTGAAAAAAAAAAGTTACTATTAGGCATACAATGGTATATTCATAGGCATACTATAAAAATAAACGTACACGTCACGCTTTTATGTCTGAAAGGGCATCCCGGAAATGTAGATTTTATGGAACAGCCCATTTAATTTGCCAATGACGTTAAAGGGAGCGAGCCTATTGCCATTTATCGGGCAAAGTCCATAGCCCAAGCCGCTACTGGGAAAACATGTAAAACTCAATAACATTTTTCTCTATCGGTTCGGTTCCTGGAATCGAATCCAGGTGTTCACATTCGGTCGCGTCTGTGATCAGTAGATCAATAAGGCGGTTTTGTTCTACAGGGTGTAAACGAATTCGTGAAATTCCTTAAAACCACATGATCTACTAATGGTATAGATTCACCCCGCACGGGATTTAGATTGATTAAAAATAAAAAATATCTTTTTTCTTTCTCAAATAAAATTTTTATGTGATAGAAAATTTCGATGCCATGCATAAATGAACGAAAGCACGGCGACACAGCTGACGGGTACGACTAGCGTGATATTACTCCACGCAGTCAGTTAACTTGGGACACAAAATTTACTCCGATACAGAATACCATGATTCATTTTTTGAAAACTTTTTTTTGTTGCTTCTGAAAAAAACCTATGCAGGGTCAATCTCTATCACCAAGTAGATCGCGGTTTGAAGGAATTACACGAATTCGTTAACACCCTGTATAGTAAACAGAGCAATGTAGTAGGGGATTCAAATAAAAATGGCTTATCTAAAAACGCAGTAATGGTAAATACGATTTCAGTATTCTCTAATGTTATCATTAATTGAGTACAGTGTCAGTCAGTTTTTGGAATAAATTACAAAAAAAAAAAAAATGTTACTTTATGTTACGGATATAAAGAATAAATAATCATTTATTTGGACACAGCACAAAGAGACACAACAGGTAAAAAATGTGATACAAAAAAAAATGTCTTGGGTATGTGTCTCACGGCTGGACCAAAAAGGTGTCCAGATCATCTTAATGTCAAGTACTTTATGTACTTGACGCTGGTTTTCGTCTGGAACCTTTGTGCTCCGCGGAAGTCAGTCAGCGGTCATGCCCGTTCACTTAAACCAACATACACATGTATATGTGTGTATGTGTAGTGTATGTAAAGAAGGAAAATAAATAAATATATAATAGTTATAAAGTAACGGTTCTGCCCACTATTCGTTTTTTTTACGACTGTTAAAGCGCCTAAGACGCCTGGCCTTTGTCTATGTTCTTGTCTACAGTACCTACAAAGCAATATTTCATTCATAACATTTTACGTAGGTAGTTCTTTATCTCTATAATCACATAGCACGTGTCCTTCGAAGCAGTAGCTAATTACGCCGGTGACGTCATGAAATCACTGAAGTATGACGTCAGATAACGTGAGCCAGTGATCGGAAGCATAACATGGATAAATACAGAAGGTCTCTCAAAGCACTATAAATGACGTCACACGTTAAATATTGTTTTCGTTAATCGTGTGCAATACAGGGTGTTAACGAATTCGTGTAATTCCTTCAAACCGCGTGATCTACTGGTGACACTAATTAACCCTGCATAGGTTTTTTTCTAAATGAACAACAAAAAGTTTTCAAAAATTGAACCCTGGTATTCTGTATCTGAGTAATTTTAGCGTCCCGAGTTAACTGACTGCTGAGCTAGCTGTGTTGCCGTGATTTCATTCATTTATGCATGACATCAATATCATCACAGAAAAAATACATGAGAAAAAAAAATATCAATCTAAATCCCGTGCGGGGTTAATCTAAACCATTAATAGATCATGTGGTTTGAAGGAATTGCACGAATTCGTTAATAGCCTGTATATAGAAGAGACGACTTTTTTCATTAAAGAAACTCGCGACGTCGCACAATAAATGACTGTAACTGTTCCTAGTTATTTTTTTTAAATAAGTGTAAGATTTTTTTATTTTAATACGAAAAGTCGATTGGTATGTTAGACAATCTGTCAATATAACATGATTAAAGTACTTACATAAGTTTAATGTTGAAATATACGAGAAAAACTACTACAAAAAATATGAAAATTCCCGGGTACCCGGGAATTCCCGGGAATTAAGAGAAAAAAATCCCGATTCCCGGGAACTCAAAAAGGCCGGGAACGCGAAAACCCTAATACCAATCGTCAAAAACACTAAGCTTCAGGGTAAACGTTGTGCAGGTTTACTTCAACCAAGCTGCATGTTATACGCCTCCCCGTTCCACTTTTACCCTTATCGACTATTTACGTGCGAGTTCCTTATCGCTCTTTGTAAATGGGGCTTCTATATCTTCTTTATTATGTAATCGGAAGACCCATTGACTACGCCTTTATGTTGATATCGAGGTGATAATAACAGCTCTGATTTAGGGTTGGGGCGTATACGACACGCTTGTACTTTTGCGGTGGATTAAGATCGTATATTTTGTGGAAGAATTTTTTTTTGTGGACAATTTTTTTGATCTATTTGCGTGAATTGTGGTGCTTTAGTCGTTTAATAAGTTAAAGTAAAGTGTACTTAACAACTTTATTGTTTCTGATTGAGTGGTTACAGTTGTTATACATATACAGGGTGGGTCAAAAATCGTGGATCAAACGAAACAGGGCGATAGTTGGGGTTATTTGCAGTTAAAAATACCTGTGTTTCAGAGCCTTAACTTGATCTCCTTAAAACTTATGACAATTTGAGTGTTTAGATAAATAGGCAATTAGAGTAAAATCGTAACCTATTTTAAAACAATAAATGGTGCTTAGTTGCTTGAAAGTGCTTCTATGACAGTGGGTAGGTACCATGATTTATGAGTATTGGCATTTTTTTCAATATCTTTTAAGTGTCACGAAAAAATATTTATAACTACAGAACCTTACTGTAAAAAAATATGTACTACCATAAAATGCTGGGAATAACCCCAACTATCGCCTTGTTTCGTTTGATTCACGATTTTTGACCCATCCTGTATAATAATCTAAGAAACATCCGTCAGCCCGTTTTGGGCATACAATAATTTATAGATAATGTACCTATTAATAACAATCAAAAATTATTTTTAGAATGAAAATATTCCTTAATTTTTAGAAATTTTTTTCTGTTAATCATTTTATTAGTCGTACACGAAATAATCTTAAGGTTAATTCTTTTAGAGTCTGTGGTATTTCATTATAATATTTTCACACATAAACATACTATTTCTGTGGTAAAGGGTAGTTCTACATTTTCGCATAACTATTTTTGTAGGATCCCTTTGGCTAAACAGACTATTCTCACATTTTTTTAAGCGTAGAGACCGAATTAGCTTAATGAACTGTTAATGATAGGTTGCTGAAATACCCACTTAGTGTGCGTCTTGAGTGACGGCGCACAGGCGTATTGCGGATTGCGGAGCGGCTTTACCGTGGCTTTACCGTCGATACCTGTCCTTAGTGCACGCGGGAAAGTTGACGAGTACGCGCGTGTTTAGTGTTTCGTTTATTTTACTTTGGTTTTATTAATGCCGATATCAAAATTCAAACGTTTCGAACATTTATTTAATGCGCCGTTCATTCTGCCTGCGCGGTGCGCCGTCACTCAGGACGCACACTTAGTGTTTCTGCAGGGACGTTTAAATTACGTATCTGCTAATGCTTAATTTGTGTCGTACAAAATTGAAGTGATAAATAGTCACACGTAGGCGTGATTTTGGTTAAATACCAAGATAATTATAGAACTAGTATCCATCATCTATGATTTATGAATGTCATTGTAGACGTATCTCTCCTTTCGTCGCCTTACAATTATACGTCTTGTAATTTAGACGGTGCCGTTGGCAGCGTCCGCGTCTGCTACTATATACTCAGCATCCGAAAAGGTAACCTTTACTTAAGCCGCGTTGACACTATTGGAGTACACTTTGAAAAAGTCTATTGTAAGTGCTCATACAGACGAGCGGCACTTCGACAACAACAGGGGTTACTGCAGCCGTCGACACGCTACCATCTGGGATCACACGCGGCACAGTACAACCACAGCAGATATACAAGCTAAAGCAGTACCTCAGCTTACTATAATCGCTTAAATTGATACACTCACACAGACACGCACTGTATACGGAGTATAATGAACTCTTTGTCATGTCTCTATGACAGCCGTGACTGACTGCATTCCGATGATAACTTAGAAATCTTGTTGCAGTGCATGTCTGTGTGAGTGTGTCAATTCGGACGATTATAGGTAGTTGAAGTACTGCTTTAGCTTGTATATGTACTATGGTACAACTGCAGCAACAACGTTGGTCGACGCGTCGATGGCAGCCGTCAATAAGGCGACGGCTGCAGTTCATTTATCATCGGCATAGTACCGCTAAGTATTTTAACTTTTAACTTCATACCAATGCAGCACACTGATAGAGGTTGACACATATCACAGTAAACTGGCGTTAAAATTTCATATTTATGAATATTTACGGTTTACTCACGTGCATTTTCGGGTTTGCCCGACAAGTTTCGGGACCCAAACGGAGCCGTTAATCCCGCGTCTAAATATACACCTCGCCGCGTGTTCAGCTCATGATTAAGGGCTCCGTTTGTGTCCGAAACTAGTCGAGAAATCCCGAAAAATGCAGGTGAGTAAACCGTAAATAATCATAAATATGAATGTGTCGCACGAAAGTTAAAAATTTAATTTCAAGACCAAAATGGCGCAAACGGATCACGAGACGTTTAAATATTGTTAGTAGTTGCCATTTTGTTTTACAACGTAAGTATACGAGGCAGCCCTGATGAATAAAACGCAGTCCTAGTTAACTCTGATAGGATGTCATCAACAGAGCGTGCTTGGATTATCGGTTGTCACCACGATACGAGTATCGTCAGAGTAGGTATCTGAGTGCCCTGTCGGGGTTGCGATGCATGCAAAAGCGAGTCCCATGACCCCGAGCAAAGGTCCGTTTGAGGAACACCGTGGGGTTTTAGGCATAACCCTTCGCTTTTTCCAGGGCGTAAAGTATCCATTTGGATTTTACCACGAAAAATAAAAAAAGTATCCAAGTGCGCTCTGCTAGTACAGTCAAAACACAAACTAAATGATGATTGTACAAAGTTTTAAATGTTTTTGATGAATGAAAGGATCAAAAGAAACGATCAAAGGATCGTATCAACGCGGGTTTAGACAAGTAAAATACCAAAATAATCTCAAACTACTAAGGATTCTACATTAACGTCGTAGTCTTTGTTCCAATTCTCTAGAGATTCACTACTACATCACAGAGTAAAAATACACACACACAAATACACACACACTCACGTGCACACACAGAGATATATAGACACACACACAAAAAATCGGCAAACAACCCCTGTAACTTTTAAACTAGATACTAGGAATGTCAACTTACTAAAAGTAAACTACTAAATCAATAACAGGACTGTCTGCCAACACAAAAATCTTATTCCTCTTGGGTAATTTAATATATCCCTTGATCGAGTTAGGCGTCGCTTTTTGGCGCCCTCTGTTTTTCTTCCCGCGTATAAAAAAAACGTAAAAATATAAGGTTTTGTGCGGCAAGACTGGAGTGGAAATATTTAAGAGAGCTTTCAGATAGTGTATCAGGATTTGATTATGTTGATGTTCGGGATTATTTTGTCAATTTATACGGGTGGAATGGATACGTTTTTTTTGTACTGAGTGATATTAAATATTTATGAACTGAGTTAGTGCCCTTTCAGACGATGCGTTTGCCGGGTAGTCGGCGCCGGATACCGGGTGGCAAAGTGTAGCATATAGGCTCGCTTTCACACGCACCGGCATAAGAAGCGTTAAGTGGTCAAAGGTGTCAACTAGCAAATAGTTCAAATGTAGTAGTAATAGGCATTTTGATATAGTTTTCAGTTTCAGTAGCAGATAACACCTTTGCCATACTTAGTAAATATTTGTAACTCCATAAATAATGAAAAAACCGTGTTTCGAGCTCATTGGATGGTTTTTTATCAGTTAGAACCTTTGTTAATGTGAAAATAATCTAATTTTCAATTTTGTCAGAAAATATCTTTGTCCACTTAAAGCCGGGTCTGCAGCGCCAATTTTGCTAACATAACTGTTAGGCCACGCCCCTATTCGGTTAGCAAACAATGTTATCCTGTTTGCAAACACGAAAACACGTTTCAGCGGACCCGGCTCGCTTATTACCCGGCAGGCGGTCGTAAGGTGCGCGTCGGAACTACAACTGTGTGTCCGGTTGTCGACTGCTGGTAATCCAGCAGCCGAACTCACATTGTACGGAGCACAACGCTAGCTTTCACACGCGTCGGCTGGCTAGTCTCAGAAGTAAAACCACGAAACAACGCGCGTGTGTATCTTGACGCTACTGCCGGGCCGTGTAAAAGCTCATAATGGTACCGGGTACCCGACGCCGGCTACACGGCAACCAGAACGTCTGAAAAGACGCTTATAGTCTAGCCACTTCATACAGTTGCCCAACGCGTGGGCGTGACGAGCTGACCTAACATAAAAACAGGTCCAAGGTGTCTTTAAAAACCGTTAATGTCAAACTCGTTGAATAACAACATGGACTATAGTTGTTTAATGTAAAAGGTAAACAAACTTTTGATCGTAAAACATTTTACTTTAAGAATCCATTAAAACTAAACTAATTTTATGGCTATCATTAAAGCTGGACTATTCATAGCACACTGTGATGATTTTCAGTTGGTTAAATGTATTTACATATCATTATTACTTATAGTGCAGTAATTTATCAATATTGTGTAGTTCAGCATAGTAAAATAAATCTTATATATATAAAAGAAAGTCGTGTTAGTTACTTCACTTATAACTCAAGAACGGCTGAACCGATTTAGCTGAAAATTGGCAGGGAGGTAGTTTAGAGCCAGGAGAAGGACATAGGATACTTTTTATCCCGTTCGACATTTTGATATTTAAAAAAAAAAAAATTATATCAGTATATCCATATTCTTAATCTGTTTAGGTAGTAGGTAGGTAGTAGGTAGGTAGTAGGTAGGTAGTAGGTAGGTAGTAGGTAGGTAGTAGGTAGGTAGTAGGTAGGTAGTAGGTAGGTAGTAGGTAGGTAGTAGGTAGGTAGTAGGTAGGTAGTAGGTAGGTAGTAGGTAGGTAGTAGGTAGGTAGTAGGTAGGTAGTAGGTAGGTAGTAGGTAGGTAGTAGGTAGGTAGTAGGTAGGTAGTAGGTAGGTAGTAGGTAGGTAGTAGGTAGGTAGTAGGTAGGTAGTAGGTAGGTAGTAGGTAGGTAGTAGGTAGGTAGTAGGTAGGTAGTAGGTAGGTAGTAGGTAGGTAGTAGGTAGGTAGTAGGTAGGTAGTAGGTAGGTAGTAGGTAGGTAGTAGGTAGGTAGTAGGTAGGTAGTAGGTAGGTAGTAGGTAGGTAATAAGTAGGAAAAAGGGCATTGCAACGCATGCCGGGAACAGCTAGTTGACTATAAAACGTGCTTTAATGATAATAATATCTAGTAACGAAAGGCAAGATCGATAAAAATTATTAAACTCATTTTTTCTAACGCACTATAAATTAAAATAATATAATAAAGATTTTAATAATCCGCTCACACGTTTGTTGCCCCCTTCGCCTACGTACTTCGGCTTTCAGGGGCCCAGCTAGTGAGCTGGCGAGTCACCGTCTGCCAACACATTTCAAATTTAAACTTGAAAGGCAGACGCCGTTTCTTCCGGCAATAGAAGTTATCTAGTCCACCTAACACCCCTTCCCATAGACCAGAAATTTTCTCCATATTTAACAATAGTCTTGCACCCACCTGGGACGGTCCATGACTGTACTCCAATAGTGCAGCCGTGGATAGTCCCCGGTTGGTGCCCCATCCCATTTTAGATTAAAGTTCTCAAAGGGGCCTCAGCGCGTTGGACCGGTGTCCCCCGTATGACTTCCAAAGGACCAGACATCTTCCGCATGGAAGATGAGCCGAGAACGGAGATACATTTTAATAATATAATAGAGTTTATTTCCGAAAAAAACCCCGAAAGGTTACATGCAAAAATGTGCACAGATGATTGATTAGGTTCCCTGACTCCCAAACTAGGTTTAAACCTATGAATTGGAAATCAGTGGTCCTCCAACATTAACCGCAGTATGATATGTATGAAGTTACCAAATATCGGGAGAAAACATATATGAAACATGTTTGCTGTGTACAGGATGGCTCAAAAATCGTGGATCATACGAAACAGGGCGATAGTTAGGGTTATTAGCAGTAAAAAATATCCGTGTAGCAGAGCCCCAACTTGATCTCCTTAAAAGTTATGAAAATTTGAGTGTTTTTAAAAAAAGACCAATTTTTTTAAATGCAATTACAGTAAAATGGGTGCTTATTTTAAAACAATAAATGGTGATTAGTTGCTCGAAAGTGCTTTTACGACAGCGGATATCATGATTTATGAGTATTGGCACTTTTTTCAATATCTTTTAAGTCTCACGAAAACATATTCGTAACTTTAGGAACTTACTGTAAAAATAAATGTGCAACCAAAAAATGCTGCAAATAACTCCAACTATCGCCCTGTTTCGTTTGATCCACGATTTTTTACCCAACCTGTATAATATGAAATACTTGTTTAAAAAATTAATGGAGTATTCGAGCAAGGTTCAATTAACAATCCAGGTTGAAACAATAGTACATCAAATATCTCCAGTTTTGTTTTTATTAAAACAATATTTTTATAGGGGATACAATAAAAACAACTAGGTATCAATTTCATTCGAATCGACATTTCGTTGACAATAAACAATGAAACTGATAAATTATTCAAAATTGCGGCGTTGTCAACGCATATGTTGCTTGGACGCAAACGTTCTATGTTGTTCTATATGAGTATTTGTTGACATAGTATATCGATATCAGGATTACATTTTTTGCACACATCTAGATTAATTGGAAACCGACTCTAACAAAGTTTTGAAAAGGCGCTCAGATAGATCTGCTAGATGAAATTGGTTTTCTTCTTAATAGAATAGACTAGAGATAATAATCTTTTATTCATGAATGTGAGACAACCATACAGAGTAACTTAATAATAAACCCAGGATACACAAAATCGTTAAAAGTTATTTTGACAATAAAATTTAGGCAGGTCAACAGTTGGAGAGTGTGAAATGATAGATTGTACAAATGGTTTGGTTGTCTTTGGACTGATTCGTTCTATCCCCTCGTACTAGTATAAAACTGTATCACGAACGGATAGTCTTCCTCAACCTTAAAACAACAGGTACCCACAAGGTTCCAGTTACAAGTCACATAGTAAAGCAGATTGATTACATACGGTATAGGTTATTAATCACAATTCTTGATACTACTATTTATTTGCATAAGATACTTGTATTTATTAGCATAGAATTTAGGTATTACAGATAAGGTGTTGACAAATTGTTGGTAAATCCATGTATATTCTGCCTGCCAGCCTGCATTCATTCATTGAATCCTTATTTAGTGGTTTAGATACGATCACTAACCCCTTTTCTATCCTAGTCAAATCCTCATGACTCTTCGCCCGGGGAAGACGAAGGGTTATGCCGGACTCTTGCCGGCTAAAAACCCACGGTGTTCCTTCTCCTGACCCATGACCGGGGTCGCGGGATTCGCAGCTACATGCACTGCAACCCCGGCAGGCCTCGGTCCGCCAGCTCCTGGCGGACCTCTCCTTCTGTGGGGGCCTGCCCCACGTCCTCCTGAGAGGCGCGCACGCAACACATGCGCGCCGCTTTCTCAGGCCTGTTACTGGTCGGGTGACGGGTACGATCACTAACCCCTGCCGCAAGTTTTTTTTTTATTTCTGGATCCCTTGCGCCGTCAATCTACCCTAGTAGCAGATCATGTGGTTTTAAGGAATTACTCGAATTCATTTACAGCCTGTATATATTGTGCAAGAAGATTTATTTTTAATTTGTGATGTAAACTATGCATACAATGTATGTTTGTTACAATAATTGGTAAACCTCAATAAATAAATAAAGCAGATTATCACCTAAAGTGCGTAAAGCTTCCCAAATACCGACATATTTATTTCGGATTACGGTAACAATCCAGATAGCAGTGACGTCATTCAGTTGCGAACCAGATTACGCAGAATAGTTTCACAGAAGTGCTTCAATTTACCTTATCATTTTGTTTAGTTAGTTGGCTACCGTTCGTCCACTTGAAGAACGGCTTTGTTATTGACCTTGGTTTAAATATGCTGCACAGATTGTGCAATAATTGTTAGGCTGAAATTCCTCCTTGGCACAATACTATCGTCATAACGAAGAGTGCAGTAATTGCAATTTTTGAACATAGAATATTTAACCTTTTGCGTCTGCGTAACCCAACACTAAGGTTCAAAATTCTATGCAGAATACAGTGCAACGCTGACTCTTACGGCAACGCAACCTAAACTGGTTGGCAACTAGCGTTGCCAACTGCTATGCAACCAGTTTTCTGACACGGTGCTTCTCAAGTTGATATTGTTGTGTTGATAGTGTTCATATTTATGTTCGCATAACTCGTCAAAATGTAGGGAACAGCTGGTTTTATTTTCGTAATTTCCGATTTGATCCCATAGTAAAAGTTGTTCATAATGATGAGTACAATGACCCCTTATGAGGGTTGCGTTATTTATGTTACACCTGGTATACAGGCTGTTAACAAATTCGTGTAATTCCTTAAAACCACATGATCTACTACTAATGTAGAATGGCCCCGCACGGGATTTAGATTGATTGAAAAAAAAACTTTTTTTCATGCGGTAGCGGTAATTGGTCATATCTAAACCACCTAACAAGGCATCAGTAAAAAAAGTTTTTTTTTTGCAAAGTATTTTTTTTTTTGAGTGAACATTTCCAGATGCCACGCATAAATTAATGAAAGCACGGTGACACGGCTGGCGCGATATCGCTTTTTGCAGTTAGATAACTCGAGGCTCTAAAATGAATCAGAAATAGAAAACCGATTTTTTTTTGATATTTTTTTTCAGTTTTTTTCAGAAATACCTATTTAGGGTTAATCTATGTCACCAGTAGACCACGCGGTTTGAAGGAATTACACGAATTCGTTAACACCCTTTATTTTTATGGTCCAAAGTGATGAAATTGGCGGCGATTTCACGAAAAATTGCGTTGGCAACGTGGGAGCGAACTAAACAGCTAGTCGCGCGGGACTGATATTGTAAACGACAACTAAGTAGTTTACAATATTATACATCACTATGCACGGTTAATGTTCCATGCTTGCCAAAGGATGTGCAATAACCTAACATTTTCATTCTTCAGAAATGTTAATAAATGAGTGTTTTGTAAACAAACATTTCTAAGAAATTCATTCGGATACGGTGCTTGTACACTCGGGAGCAGTAAATCCGGGTCACCGACATAAACCCTAATATCTCGAAACTAAGCATCACAGCTCATTCATATAACAATTATTTTAAAACTTAATAAATAGGCTATAAAATATTTTTTATTTGAATAAGCTTGCATTCTTAGTTTCCGAGATATTAATAGATTTATGTTGGTGACCCACATTCATTTCTCCATTGTACATTATTTATTGGGGTGCACTAAAAGAGCCATAACGAGTGACGATACTAAAGTACGTCCGGCGCACCCTGGGCAGTCATTCACGCTACAAACCTTACTGACTCGCTAATCTTTTCACTACCGCATGAGCTATTCTTAAGTAGTCCGTGTCGACACGAGAACCAACAAAACATTTATTTAAAACTATTATTCTACTACTAATACTAGCGTATTCCGTATTTTTCGGGATAATATAATTCAATCATGATTCGAAAGTCACGTGGCGCCATCTATTATCATAAGCACGTTATTGTTGTTTTCCTCGGGAATAGTATTTTTTTTCGGGATGTAAAGTACTCTATGTCCGTTTCTGTACACCTGACAACGTATATGCAAAATTTCAGGATGATCGGTTCAGTGGTTTAGGCGTGAAAAGGTAACAAACAAACTAACTTACTTTCGCATTTATAATACTAGTAAGGAAGTAAGGATTCAAGTTCGTGTAGAGAACACCATTTCCTATTCTTTGGTTAAACATACATTAGGTACAATTGAGTCCAAATTACTGGGCAATTTTTTTTATTAGTCATTTACTTATCTAACTAATAGCAAAGGAAATGTTCGTTCAATTTGAAGTCTATCCTTAATGTGAATCGTTTTTGTTGAAAGAATCGTCTTTGCCCGCAGCTTCGCTTGCGTGAAATTTTGTACCCGTTAAGTGACAATTTTCCATACAAACTTTCATCCCCTTTTTTTTCTTGGGAATATCCTCATGGATGCCCTTCGCCCGGGGTAGGCGAAGGGGTATGCCGGACTCTTACCGGCTAAAAACCCACGGTGTTCCTTCTCCTGACCCTTGGCCGAGGTCGCGGGATTCGCAGCTGCATGCACCGCAATCCCGGCAGGCCTCGGTCCGCCAGCCCCTGGCAGACCTCTTCCTCTGTAGGGCCTTGCCCCACGTCCTCCTGAGAGGCGCGCACGGAACACAGCGCGCCGCCTTCTCGAGCCTGTTACTGCGACGGCTAAACTTTCATCCCCTATTTAACTCCCTTAGGGGTTGATTTTCAAAAAATCCTTCCTTATTCCTTATCTACATTATAACGGGAACCTTTGAGCAAAATTTCAGCTTTCTAGGTCTAAGGGTTTGGGCTGGGCGTTGATGAGTCAGTCAATCAGTCAGTCAGGACCTTTCCTTTTATTTATATAGAAGATAGATAGATAGAAGATTGGTGTGGGTTTTGTTTTGTGTTCAACAGCGTATTTAGAATAGACCATATCCTCTCTTCTTGTGGGTATCTCAAAGGCAAATATAGGTCATGGTCAGGAACATCCTCCTGTCTATCTGCCTAGCCTTTTCTCAACTATGTTGGGGTCAGGTAGTCTAACCAGATGCAGCTGAATACCAGTATTATACACGAAGCGACTGCTATCAGACCTCCGCAACCCAGTTAAGTACTGGGCAATGCCGATATCCTAAGGTTAGACCGGTTGTCAAACTTTCGGGCTTCTGACTACCAGTAACGACTGTCATAGGTATTCGTGTGACACTCGGGACCGACGGCTTAACGTGCTCTCCGAGTCACGAGGTTCTCGATGTGTAACGACCGGTCATCCATCCACGGACTGACTGCGGCAAGCGCAGCTTAACCTTGCAAATCATATGATCCGCACTGTTGTTAATTAACCACGAGCCACTCTGTAACAACATCCTTCCAGGTGCAAATATCAACATATTGCTGGGGCTAATGAAAATTATAACCTATACTTACTTACAAAATAAAATTCTTTGGCAGACATAAGATACATGAAAGATAAGATATATTATTTATTTTGTAAAACGTGAGTACTAATGGTATATAGGTCTTAAAAGTAGTATGAGGTAGCTACATGTTTTGCCATTTAAGACATATAAAACTAGTCGCACTAGGCAACAATGCAAAAAAAAAGTAATCACATTGTCAAAATTTTAATTAAATTAAAATTACAATATCAAAATTCAAATTCAATTCAAAATCACAATGTCAAAATTTAAATTCAATTTGAAGCCACGGACAATAAAAACAAATTAATATGCACATTCAGAATTCTATACAAGGAAAATATCATTTAAAAATTCATATACGCTCTAAACTATTTTAAAAATGATTCTAATAAAATTAATCAAAACTAAAAGTTTATAAATAACTCTCATCATATCATCGTTATTGCTATTTTGAAATCTAATAACGTTTAAAAAGCTGACTTAATATTATCTTTCTAATTAAAACCTAAAAAAGTTTATAAATTAAAAGCGTTATAACAAAATTCACTTAATTTTGTTTAGAAAAAATCACTGCCTGCCTAATTAAGACATTTTTGACACTAATCTCATAAACTTGGACAAGTTATCCCTGTTTAGTCTTGTCAACTTTTTCAAATAAAGTTAATTTTCTCAAGTACTAAGAAATTCGTTATATTCTTTACTTTGTTGTACAAAAACATGTTTTTGTATCGAAAATAAACAGCGAGGTAGGCTTGTTATTATGCTAAACTTAGGTATGTGAGGGGTTACCGCCGTGTCCTCGTAGAGGCGATCGGCGGCGGCGACCTCTCGCGTCCGGCCCTGGTTCAATCCATGGTCCGGAGCGAGGGGGCATGGGAAGCAGTCAACTCCTTCTGCGAAGCAGTAATGCTAGCTAAGGAGGAGGCGGAACACGTGAGGGAGAGGCAAACCTCACGCCCCAGCCGCCGCAACAGAAGAAGACGCCCCGGGCGTCGGGAGTCGCAGGGCGATTCCCGGCCACCGTAGGCGCGGGCCTGCGGATGGCGAGCGTTGTGTGGCTCGCCGTCCAATCAGAACCAGGCCCGGGTCGACGGCGCGTTCTGTTCCACGCGCGCCTCAAAGAGATGTCAGCATAGTAGACGGGGCCCGCTAGGGCCAGTGCCTGCCAGGGTTGCGGAATTTATTCGAAATAGTTACCGCTGCCCTGGAATGCAAAGGGCATTAGGAGGAACACGGATGGGTTTTAGTCAGTAAGAGTCTGACACTCCTTTCCGCTCCGTCCAGAGCGGAAAAAGTCAGATGATGACATGCCACACTTACAAAAAAATTAATGTGAGGGGTTACATAATCAGCGTATTACTGCCCACTGCTGGGCATAGGCGTCTTCTCGGAGTGAGAAGGGTTTAGGTCTTAGTCCACCACGCTGATCTGGGGCGGGTTAGCAACTACACACACCATTGAAACATTTTTGGAGCCGTCTGAGCCGGGCTTACTTGCTTAGCGCGATATAATTTTGTAATCGTCTTATCTCGTTCCAAGTCAAGATAAGCAATTTAATAAGCGATTATCTCGTCTCAGCACGAGATTATGCTACGAAAAATTGTCTTGCGCTGTGCATGTTAGCTTGGCAGGTGTGCAAGATTCCTCGCGATGTTTTCAACCTTTTTTTTTTGTTAATCAGCCTTTCCGAATTCCAGGGCTAGTCATCCAGAATCTTAGTCTTAATTCGAATGAATGAATATGATAGAGGAATGTACCTTCTTTATTTATTAACGAAAGTGTAATTTTATAAATACTTATCAATTTAATTGTACCTACAGAACTTTGTAAATATACGAATAATTTTGCACGCTTTAATGGTTAGAGGAATGAGAATTAACAATTTGTATTATTAAGAACTATACAGAATGTAAACAAATTCTTTGAAATAAATACTTATCATTCATTCCTTTATTCATGTAACAGGCGACTTTTTTGGTGAAAAAAAGAGCGAAGTACAAAAAACTTCCGTATCGTAAAGTTTTGTATCTTTCATATCGTAAGTGAGATACAATTTTGTAAGAAAAGTTTCAAGCAACACTCCTACAATTCTCGAAACTCAAGACTATCACAGATAACAGATACTAGTTGTCGTCTATGTGTCGAAGTAACTCAATTTACGCTTCAATTGTTTCAATTTCTCAAGCAACATTTTAAAGCCGATAAATATCTTCATTTTATTGAACTACCGGAAAATACAATACTGTTCAAGATCATAGGATCCTGCCAAAGAATAGTTGAGATATGGTATAAGTGGGCGGTGTAGGATGCAACTAAAGGATTTTATCAAGAAAATGTGTTGTAGTACCGTGCACTTGTGCACATCTAATAATGAGCGATGATTCATAAACATTCGTGGTTTTGAAGTCTCACGAAGTTTGCGGATGCGTATTTTTAGTGGTATCGTAGGTAGGTACTGTAGCTCCGCGGTTTAAGGGACGTACTATGGCCACCGGAACTGCATAATGTCATCATGCGCCGCAAAACCCAGGTGACTCAGGCATCCTAAAACGTGTCCGGACTAAAGATAGTATCTTTTTCTTCTCATTTGTAGGCAAGAGCTTAATGAGAATAGGTCATGCCGTGGTGAAAAGATTAGCCAGTCAACAGCTGGTCTGAACTGACTGCCCAGGTTGCGCCGGAAATACTCAAGTACTCGTGGAGAATTCATGCACCCGTACTGTTAATCTACGTATAAATTTTATAAAAAAAAAAATTGCTTTTTGTACACACATTCATATACAAGCTTAGTTTTAGTATACACTAAACCTGAAACTAGTTTGTTCAGAATTACTAGGAGAATCGATTGACACCACATTTTTTTTATTTTTTATAAATTTGTTTTGTTTCAATAGGTTTTTACCCATAACAGTTGACGGGAATAGACACCTTGAGGCTTGAGACGGTCCGCTCGGTCAGTTTCCGTGTATTAGACAACCCTTGCATAGTACATCTCAGGCATTTCACACTTTACTAGGGAACTTAACGCGACATAAACTAATGTGAATCATGGAGATTTATTAAAAAAAAAAACACATACTCAGGCAGTTCTGATGAAAATCTTGTTGGGGTGTCATACTAAAAATAACGTTGTATAAACTCGCGCCTCTTTCTCATAGAGGTAAACAGAAATGAAACACCACATGCTACAGTCCTTACACAATACATACTCCTTTCGATTTGTCCTCGTCCACGTCGTACCTTAGTCTATAATAGTAATAATGGTGTCGTTTCCAAATAACTCGCCCTCTCCAGAGCCCTCCAGAATTGTTATGACACAAATAGAAGATAATTACCTTCGTAGCGAGTTGCAAGCCCTCCGATAATTAAGTTTCCCTCCTCCCTCAGGCGAATCACGCGAAATGGTAAGCTTTTGATACGTATGAAGCTTTTCCTTTCAGTTTTTCGTGAGCTTTATTTAGTTCTGATTTGAGGTTAAGGTTTTTGGGCTACCGGGCAGATCGATGAATCTGTGAGGTAAAGCCGAGGAAGCTGCGGGCGTGATTTAGATGGATGACCTTCTCGCACATATACTCGTATTAGTCAAGAGCCCGAAAGTCTGAAAAACTATCAAGCCTTAAGATAAAGAATGCCTTAGTATTTATTTGAGGTTTATGGCGTTGATTTTATGATTCAATATTTTATGTTGCGTTTTTTTGTGGAACGGAACGCAATCTCGAAACGCATCGTCTTCTAAAATGCCGGAAGTGACATCAAAATCCTTGTGAATAAATCTTTAAATAATATTTTCTTAGCAAACTATTTGATTTCTCACCGAGGTAAGTTAGTAAGTGCGATTTCTGTAGGAATAAAGCACAAGAAATAATTTAATTTATATGATTTGTGGCTAAAAAAAAGATGTAAACAAAGCAGTATCGTGGATTATGACGTCACATTATGGCCGCGACAATAAAGGCTGTTTGAACTGTAGAAGAAAATTTTTGAAGTTAAATAATTGTTTTGAGCAATAAACAATAGTAACATTTGACTTTTAATGCTTTTCTTAGGTTTATATTACTGTGCTTTATTGATTATGAGAAAAAAAACATGCATATCCCCTATTAGATACGGTTAGTCCATGGTGCAGATATTCCCTTTAATAATAAAAAGACCAGGGTACTCAAGGGTTCAAAGATAAGATAAGAATTCATCATAAAGTTTAAGACCAATTTTAGAACGTCGGATAACTTTGAATAAAGTTAGAAGGAATAAGTTTGGTTTTGTATAGAAAATCTGACAAAATGTCTTAATTTCACAAATACACGTCGACTATGTTGGTCAATCCGGCCCTTAAAAGGTAAAACATTGGAGACAAATGATGTTATTTTACCCACAATACCCACAAGATTTTCAACATAAAAGTACTTTTTATTTAAACTCATTATATTTCTTCGACGCCAGACGAAAAAGTCTCAACATTTCAATAGTTTCACTCAAGGCAAAGAAACTCCGCCGTACAGCCTGCTTTGCGAACTTTCCATAATTACCTCCTTTGAACGCAAAGATTACACGGAGCGTAAAGAATATTGATAGAATCATTACACACTAAAAGGCTTCGCTAATTAATTTAGTAAAATGTTTTAATTCAAACAGAATAAATGATTATGATGGAAAGTGCAAACGCTTAATAAAAAAAAAACTTTCTAGAATACAAGATGTTGATCTGATAATTAGGGCGGTGACTATACCACCGATACTGAAAACGAATCAATAAAATAAAATAAAAAAAAAACATTTTTAGTGAATTAGTGTATTTTTCGGGACAATATATTTCAATCATGATTCGAAAGACACATGGCGCCGTCTACCTACGATATTGTTGTTTTTCTCGGGAACAGTACTTTTTTTCGGGATGAAAGGTACCCTATGTCCGTTTCTGTACACCTGACAACGTATATGCAAAATTTCAGGATGATCAGTTCAGTGGTTTAGGCGTGAAAAGGAAAGAAACTTACTTTGCATTTATAATATTAGTTAGGGTTAGAATATTTGTAAACAAACAAATTCCCCCCATGTGTCACGCATGACACAAAAACACGCATGCAAATCCACCAAACAATACGCAGAATTCGGCGCGGCGAAAGTGCAGCTGGTGACTTCTTCTCGAAGTCGTTTGGGGGGGAACTTCGGGATTTATTCTCAAGCCCTCGCTAATGTTTCTAAGTGAAAATTATTATCAGTATTTTTCGATGATCAAGCACATTTTTAATCATTTGCTCTATAAATATTATGGCACGATTACACCTTGTATATGTAACCTGAAATCGCGAAAAAAAAACAGCTGTTCCCTACATTTATGTTCGCATACGAGTAGTTATGCGAACATAAATGTAGGGAACAGTTGTTTTTTTTTAATTCGCGATTTCATGTTTTGTCCCACAGTAAAAGTTGTTCATAATGATGAGTACTGTGACCCCTTAAGAGGTTGTGCGTTATTTATGTTACACCTTGTATATTCTACATTTTTTTAAACAAAACTTATTCCACTATTCCTCATATTTCTAGAATGTGAGTTTATAAAAGCCAAAAACATCTAAAGCAGCAAGCAAATACGTTGAAAAGACCGCGCGAAATATTACCATCGTCCAAAGCAATATTTTCTAATTCTGTACCATATTTGCTTTTCCACAAAATGTTATTTTTGCGAAAACGTTTTAACCCTTTCATTGCCATAGGCTGGATCTTTTTCTTACGTCACTTTGCGCTTACCTTGTGAAAATCCATTTTCTATTAAGGCCGAGAAAACATTCAGGTTTAACCTCGTCCAGGTTTTAAGAAAGAAAACGGGCCGTTCTGACGCCCACAAGCCATGGAAGGTAATTTATGTACTACCCGGTCGCGTTCCTACCAGCCATGCTGACCGGGACCGGTGGGAATGTGTGTAGCGATTATATCTATATTAGCTTCTTGTTTCTTAAACCAGACGGGATCAAACCTGACGTACACGTGAAATAGTTTTGCCCCTCTGAAGTGAGGAACAGAACGCTCAAAGCCTGGTTTCAGAGCGGCAAAGTTATTTTACAAGTACTGTACCGTAGGATTCAATTTAATTGACGGCTGTGAAGTTATAGTTAGGGTTCAGGAAATGATAAAAGTTTTCGTATATAGACTTATTTCATGGTGATAATATAAACACACAACAATTAGGCATGACAAAACGGAACATAGAACTGGATCGAAATCCAATATGTGCGTGAGCGCGGAGGCACGATGCGCTTGCGCCTTTCACGGTGCGCAACCGACTGGTTGGGGTTTGTTGATCGGGCGGCCGCACCGCTTACAACAGAAGATAGCTGAGCGGGCGGCCAACGCAAACTATAGGTACGCGGAGTCACAGTAGCTACCGCGCGGGAGGTCGTGCTATAAAGTTGACATAAGTCGGGTGTCAGCGGTGCGATACGGGGTTGGCGGGCCGGGACACACACGTCCGACAGCCACCCGCAACCGGCGACCTTAAGCTCGTGGTGTGTCAGTGTGAGTGTGTATGGCAGGGTGTGCGCTTGCAGCTCACTTCACAGCCGCCAAATAAGATTGTATCGAACCGTAAGTACTATACTTGAGCCAATACAAACGTGCAAACTGAGTCATACATCATTACTTTAAATGTGACAATGCTGTGCAAGTCGTTATCGATAAAGGGAGGCAGCTCGGCCTAAACAATATTTTGCATTATTTCCTATTACTCTCAATACCTTTTATCGACTATCGACAAAGCCTTTTTTACCGTTACATTCAACACCAGGGCAGTTCCATAAGGCCTATAAGTACGAGCGAGAAGTCTGTAGTGTAGTATCCACGAACGTCCTAAATAAAAATAAAACTCAACGATGCCCTGCAGGTTTGTATAATTTAATTTGATATTACAAAACAACATTTTTATTGTGGTCTGTACCAATTTTTAACCACTAAGAAAGAGAAAAACAAAAGCATTGTTAAGAAAATACGTTAAAAAAGATTTCTGTATAATTCATAATCTGTTGTGGTAGATGAAATGCGAACGAATCTTTTTATTTCGTCCCTCCGAATTAGAATAATAATGATTTTTAATAAAGCTGAAGTAAAGTGGTGGCTTAATTAAAAATGAACGAAGAAGGAATAAAAAAGGAGCCAAGATTATAATAGCTCTAAATTAAGGCAAATGTACTGTAATAACTAGGACAAGAAATTGAGAATAAGTAAAGTTTCCTGATAGCTTATTATATTGGCATTTTATTCTTTAGAAATTAATAATATGCCTGTAACTGCCTCACTGCAGGGCAAAGGCCTCTTCTTCTACAAAGAAGGAACGAGCATTGATCACCACGCTTGGTGAAATTTCAGACGATTAAATCCAGATTTCTTCCGGATGATTTCCTTCACTGTATATTAGTGGCGTCTTGGATTAAAAAAGAAAGTACAAATGACATTGACGACACGTTTGGGGCAGTGACTGAGCGATTGGCATCTGCGCTACGGGTCGTGGGTTCGATTCCCACACGGAACAAAAATTTGTATGGCGCACAGATAGTTGTTTCGGGTCTGGGCGTTTGTGTAGGTGAGATTTGTGTTTGTAAACGCATCCACGATACAGGACAAATCCTAGTGGGAGCAAGATTTATTAAAAAAAAAAAACGGCCAAATGCGAGTCGAACTCGCGCACGAAGATTTCCTTACCATTATCTAAAAAAAACGGCAAAAAAATCATGTCTGTTTTAAGGGAGTTCCCCTTAAATATTAATTTGTTTATTTAAATTGTTTTTTTTTTTTTTTTTTTATAAAAAAAAACGTTGCCCCACACTAAGATTTCTCTTGTATCGTGGGTGCGTTTACAGACACAAATCTGACAAACAAACGCCCAGACCCGAAACAACCATCTGTAGGCCATACAATTTTTTTTCCGTGTGGGAATCGAACCCACGACCCGTAGCGCAGAAGCCAATCGCTTAGCCACTGCACCAAACGTGTCGTCAATTTTAAAGTGATTATATAACTCAATATTCTGTGAATATTTCAAGCGTTTACCTGTTGCCGTTATTAATATTGAGCAAAAACGAGCAAAAAAATCACGTTTGTTGTATGGGAGCCCCCTTAAATGTTTATTTTATTCTGTTTTTTCTATTTGTTGTTATAGCGGCAACAGAAATACATCACCTGTGAAAATTTCAACTGTCTAACTATCACGGTTTATGAGATACAGCCTGGTGACAGACGGACACCGGAGCCTTAGTAATAGGGTCCCGTTTTACCCTTTGGGTACGAAACCCTAAAAACACCTTCGTACATGCCTGGGCCTGTAACAAGTGGTTTTTTTTTAGCCCAGAATCTGGTTTATCTAAGTCTAAGTTTGAGAAAAAATTACATAAGTACGAGTGAATAGGATAGAAGTCGTTTTCAAAACAAAAAAACTATCAACGGTTAGCCCCACTAGAGCTATCTCTAGTGGGGCTAACCGTCGATAGTTTTTTTTTTACTTCTATGGAGCTTATGACACTATTGTCAAAAGCTCCATAGAAGTAATGTCAAATTTTATTTCTACTAGAGCAAACCGTCGATAGATAGGTAATTAAAAACGATCGTAAGTGAGCGTGCAAAGATTCTATTAGCTTATTAAAACTCAAAGCGCCAGCAGAACGCAATCAGAGCCAACTTCAAACATTTTGAAGCGTGTATAAAGAATAAAACCTAACAAAACTTACTAAAGACTGTGGTTAACATATTCCAGCCGAATCTTCATACGATTTCTTAAACAAACTCTTGAAAAAACTGCTTAAAGTCGGCTTGAAGAATAAAAGTAATAATGTTGAACCCATCGGAGTTTCTTCAAGGAAAAAGAGCAATAAATTCCTTACCCCACTTGGTTACGCCAAGTAAAAGTTTCTTAGGGATTATAACCGCAGCAAGTTTCTTGAAACACAGCTATTAGTAAGTATATAACAAAGCATTCGTACGAAAGTACATCAAAGTCTTAAGTCCATGAGTCCGTTGCGGTGGGGCCGAAGGAACTATTGTTTTAAGTTCGGCCCCACTTACCAGTTGCAGGGTTGTCGACTGTATGTTGTTTAGTTGTTTATTTATTACTGTATGTTAGGGCATTTTTCGTGTGACGTGGACTCGCGCCCGCATGCATGGGTCACCCGCATCTGTGGCGACTGAATTTCACCTTTTCGTACATGTATTTATTGTGATGCGTAAAACACCTGACTCTAAGAAAAATTAGCACTTTAAAGATTAATATTTCAGAAACGGATCCCTTAACCGAAAAATTGTAATTACAAACCCGCAATATTTTTGAAAGACCTATACAACAACACCCCATACCACGGAGAAGACGAGAAAAAAAACATCCCCACTTTAAGTGTAAAGGATATACTCTAAAAAATGTTTTTATCGATATTTTTGTTTTACCACTTTGTCGGCGTGATTAATATATATCCATTCCAAATTATAGCTTTCCAGTACCAAGAGTCTCTGAGCTAAGCTGCGGACGGACAGAAGGCGGACGACATGGCGAAACTATAAAGGTTCCTTGTTGACTATGGAACCCTAAAAACTACATTATCCACTACAGGCGCTTATGAAAAGTCGAATTTAGGTGCTTGGTTCCAATTTGTTGTTTCCTATTGAGAAGAACCGGCAAGAAACTCCATGGATACTCTTTTAAAAAGAATATGTTTAACAACCAATGCGTACAGTACTATGATTTAGAGCGTACAGTATTATGATTTTTATATTCAGCTGAAACCTGGACCGTGTATCGCCGGCACATCCGCATGCTGGACCGGTTCCACCTTCGATGTCTTAGGAGAATTCTGAAGATCCGATGGTCTGATCGCATGCGGAACACAGAAGTGCTGCGCAGGGCTAATGTTGGTGGCATTGAGTCTTATCTCATACGGCGTCAACTTCGATGGTGCGGACATGTGTCGAGGATGACGGAGCAGCGAGTGGCGAAGCGCATCTTTAATTGTGAACTTGAGGAGGGCAAGCGCAAGCAGGGCGGACAGCTCCTCAGGTATAAAGATATGCTAAAGCGTCACTTTAACAAGTGCGACTTAGAGCCGTCTCGGTGGGGGCAGCAAACCGCTCAAAGATTTGAGTGGAGAACTTTGGTTAAAACCAAAGTTCATGATTTTGAATTACAGCGGCGCCTTGAGCTTGATGCTAAGCGTAACCACTTGAAAGCCCGACCACCTGCGGCAATTAACTATAACTACATAGATGGTGTGCTCACGTGCCCGCAATGTGCGAGGATCTTCACAAAGAAGATTGGTTACATAAGCCACATGCGAGCTCACGAACGACAACTACAGCGGAGCTGAAGCAATCGCCATGGCCGAAATCGGTCGGATCACATCATGATTTAGAGCCCAAATACACGTCTGATACTTGCCTCCGATAGTCGGTTCCGATAGTCTGATCAGACTATCTGAAGGCCTCCGCGTCATACATTTGTCTGAACATGAATTACACGTACGATCAGACTATCGGATCGGATGTCAGAATCGGAAGCATCGTCCGGGCGTCGTCGTCGTCCAGAAAAAATCGGACACGAGAATCGTACGTGTATTTCATGAATCCGATCAGATAGTCGGATCCGGCTCCCGGAAGCAACTATTGGACGTGTATTTTGACCCTTAGGATTTATGAGAGAACTATGTTGTCCTGGCCACAGACCAGTGAGTAATGTAGTACCAAGTCTTGAGTACAAAAATTAAATGTGTCGCTCGGTTTAAGAAACATTGATATTATTTCCCGCTTGGTTCCATCTCAAAAACTTAATTAATCTTAAGTGTAGAGCCACACCGTCCTGAAATCACTCGAACGAACTTTGGCGGCCATGTTTTTTATATCGATTAAAAATGACGTTATTTCAGCCTGGTGTTTTGGGTGATTTAAAAAATATTGCAGGCGTTACCACGCCTAAGGTATTGTTATTTAATAAGTCTGTTTCGTGCGTGAACATATCAATCTATACCTACGCTAAAGAGAGAGGAAATCTTAAAAAATATGAAGGCTAATTATAACTTGACATCATTTAGAGGACAATATTAAAGAAGAAAAGAAAGCAGAATAGTTGTGTAATGAAAACGCAGTTCTATAGTCAGAAAGTAAAGTCAGTTCTTTACTATTACTCAGACTCTTGCATTCTAATTGCGCAAAACATTCGTAATCGCTATGGCTTTAATTTTGACAGGTCAACAATTTCCATAGCAACGTATGTGTTAACAATCCGGCTTCTCCACAACTATGTACCACGCAATGAATATTGTTGTATTGTCAAAATTACAGCCATAGCGATTATGAGTGTGTTGCGCAATTCGGATGCTGGTTATAAGTAATTGGACACAAACAGAGGATCTTTAAACAAGGTTTTATTTATATAACATGAACTAATCATCTGTAAAGGCGGAATTTGAACGTTCATTTATCGTTCACTCGTGGGAATATTCATTTGAGTGAATGTTCATTTTCTTTCACTCCAAGTGAAAGAAACTGAATAAAAGTAAAATGAAAAACGGAAACGAACGAAAAATTAACGGTCTAATTCCACCAATCTTTAAACCGATTACATGTAACGTACTTTACATAATCAACACACTGAGATTTCGTACGAAGCTCGGATTACATTCGAACGAAGAAAAACCCGACTTACAAAATACATGTAGATGTTACAATACATTTTCCCCTAATTCCAATACAAAGAATACGCAACATCGACATAAGAATAAGATAGCTTTCAGATAGCAAATGACTGGTACCCAATGGTTCTATTATCCAAAACTGAACCAAGAATAAAATTGTAATTGGACGGAGATGGCTCAATACGTACATTGTTAATGTCGTATTGGACTTTTCTACAATAATTTAAATACAAAAGTCATTGCCAGTACGCTTTTTTATATGAAAATATACATGTCTTGAAGATAATTTATTCTCCAAGGAATGTTTTGTAATAGATATACATGTCGTGGCCATATCGTAGAATTGATCACTTCATGATGTGGCCGGCCATTTCATGAAATGGTTGTATTTCATGAAATGGCCAATGCCCGCTGGCCACATCATGATATGGCCTGGCCAGATCAATGAATAATCAGCGTTTGACGATATGATCAGCTAAACGCACGGCCACTTCATGATATGGTCAAACATTAGTGATCATATCATAAAATTAGTTACATTATCTGCTGTTAGAGGCGCTGATATCGTATTGTTATTGTAATGCATCTTGGCGGCGGACAATTATTCTGACAAAAAAGCTAATAATAATAAGTAAAGTAGGGTGACCACGCAACGAAACCTAATGGACTATTATTGGATTTCAAAATAATTGACTTCATGGTAATTGCGGGTGAACTTTGCGTAAAATTTTATTTGTTCGATTATTTATCTGGTTAACCTGTCAAACTACAGAACACAGCACAAAATATCGATGCACGTTACTGCGAAAGTTTGCTATTTAGTATATTGAATCATTTTAGAATTGATCACTTCATGATGTCATGAAGTGATCAATTCTATGATCTGGCCACGACATACATATATTGACGCCAGACAGTTTTTTCATGACGTCACTAGACATGTTATTTAGACTGATGTAAAGAAAGCTCCTTTTTATTTTTTATGGGGCTGCTTGTAGGAGCAGCTTGTGTTCTTGTGGGACGTTTCTACGTAACCGGTATTAGCGAGACCTGAGGCGTCTCCAGCCTAAATAATGGAGGGGGGGGAGTTAAATACTGATGGCGTTTTAGCTTTCTGGGGCATTATTTATTAATAAAAAAGGATAGTAACTATGAACTGAATCCTTTATTACGATCAGTTATCATTTCTGAATACAATTATAATTAAAATTAAACAAAAAAAAACAATAATTATAACAGTTGTGAACGTGCGTCCGACCCAAAGGTCGCAGCAGAAGTGAGAGGGGCAAAAGGGCCCGAGTATCACACCACATACTGTTTTATAAGTTTTCTAGAGAAATAAAATAAAATAAAATAGACCGTTTTGACCGGTTTTTAGCCGGTAAGAGTCTTAGCCGATAACCCTTTGCCTTCCCCGGGTGAAGGGTATCAATGAGGATATTACAATATTACAAAGAAAAAAAAAACAAAAGGTCGTGAAGTAAACATGTGCAACTACCGCCATGACGTCGTCATTAAATCTTTAACAATACTTAAACTAAGCTTACTGCTTCAAGTATACTAACCAGGTTTGGCGTTTGTCACCCGGGCCCTAGCGTGAGCGGGGCCCCCTCCCGGCTGGAAGCCCGCGTAGGTGAAGTGAAATATTTCCTCTTTTAGAAAAAAATGCATTGACTCATTTTAGTTATATTATAAGTTATAACTAATTGGAACTTTTTTCATAAAAATGTTGTCTTTGAAAATAAACACTTCCAAAAACTCTTGCCTATTTGATTACATATTATTGTCATTTAGTTCATTGGTTGACATGAAGGTGGTATGATCTGATTCTAGGCGGTGGCGGGCCCAGTTATAATGCCATCCAGGCCCCTTAGGCCCAGTCCGATCCTGATACTAACATCATGACTACTAGCAACAACAGCACTAAGGGCGATCCCTAGTGGGACTCGGACCTCGGCTTCGAACGCACATGCGATGAATGTAGTTGAAACTTAAAAAACCCATATGGTATGTCTACACCAGTGCGCTTTCATGTTCATCTTGCGCTTTCAACTTCCAATTCCTCTTGCGTCAAGCGCATGCAATATTGATTGCCATAAGACGCATGCAGCTTATCGTGTACACCGGTGCGCCTCGGTCAGTCCTCAGTCGACATATAATAGACGGATTAGCGTGCGCTAGGGGCATGCGCTTTTGTCGAACTAGTATTAGGCATGCGCTTCACGCATGCTTCAGACGAAGACGCAAGATGAACATGAAAGCGCACTGGTGTAAACATAGCTCCATCCTGAAGACCATAGCAGGGAGATACGACTCTATTTTGTTGAATGCCATTGTTCAAAGATGCATGACGAACAATGAACTGGTAACTAAATACAAACCTTTTTTTTTCTTTTTTTTTGTAAGAGAACTTTCTTTGTCTCTTTTTTAATAACCAACTGCAGATGTCACTTATCCGAAATAAAGATTATTTTATGTTATTTTTTATAGCTATAAAGTGTAAATTTATGTCACCTAGTACATAAGTCATAGTCCACGAGATTTACATGAATTACAAGGATTGGGATATCCTGTATAAGATAAATGTCGAGTCCTTTAAAAATGTACGACCTTTCAGAAGCTTTATCTGTTTGTCATGCAGGTACCTAAAGCATTTCTATTTTAGTGTCCCGCTTCCTTTCGACAGTAATCAAATCGAGACCACAGAAATAAAGTCGAAGTCTCGCTCTGAATTTAAAGTCTTCAGCAACGTAGGAGTGCTAAGAATAAAAGAAACGTGTAAAACTTAACGGCTATTTATTGCTCTGAAAGTTCGTCTACGCCCACTTTATATAACGAACTTTTATGTATTTTATATTATATAAGATTCATCTATTCATACACGAAATATTTTAAAGGATACATCTATAGGTATAGGTGATAAAGAAGACATAGAAATTAAAAAAGAAGAAATACAAAGTTTAAAAAAAAAAAAACTTGATACACATAACAAATACTGGCTCATTACTATTTTCAACATCTATTACGCTAGTTTCTACTTAGTATTTATTGTCATTGAAGCGAGCAATTTTTTTTTCAAATTTATGCTATAAATCTCAAGCATTATTACAATTATAATAATTACGTAAAATAAGGAACTAAAAAATAAAAAAAAAACACTTTTCTTTGGCTTCTTTACCACCTATAGATGTATCCCTTAAAATATTTCGTGTATGGACCTATGGATGTAAAGATGGACCTTAATTATACATAGAAAGCTAGATTTTACTCGCGATTTCGTCCGCTTGGATTTCGGATATAAACTTTGGTTGCCATTTAACGGGAAGGGTAAAGTTGGTCTATTGTTTATAATTTGATTTGAAGACCATATTGCATTATAGTAACCAAGTTTTAAGTCGATAAACACAAGGAATCTTATTTCCAATACAAACTAAAATACCCCCTTTCACCCCCTATTAGGGGTTGTTTTAAAAAATCCTAAAATATGTTTTTAGTATAGTGTGGAAGAGTATTTATGCTAAATTTCTAGTTCATAAACATAGGGAATTAGATTTTCTAATACAAACTTTTACACCCCATTTCACACCGTTTGGGTTGATTTTGGAAAAACTTTTTCGCAGTGCAGTGCAGATAGAAAGGAGTTTATGTGTGTGACGTTTGTGTCTGTAAGCGCGCCCCATAGAAGTAATAAGAACTACGTTGGCGCGCCCACGATACAGAAGAAATCATAGAGAGGGACAAAGATGTAAAAAAAATGTAGATGCCTTCCAAATTTTAAGTTTCTTTTTTCAACGTTTTAGGCTATTCGTTGTCTGTCAGTCAGCCAGTCAGGCACAAAACTATTCAATGGTATGTTTACACCAGTGCGCTTTTATGTTCATTTGCGCTTTCAACTTTCAATTCCTCTTGCGTCAAGCGCATCCAATATTGATTGCCATAAGACGCATGCTGCTTAACGTCTACACCGCCGGTGCGCCTCGGTCAGTCGTCAGCCGACATACAATAGACGGATTAGCGTGCGCTAGGGGCATGCGCTTTTGTCGAACTAGTATTAAGGCATGCGCTATTGCATGCGCTATGGCGCTTCACGCATGCTTCAGACGAAGACGCAAGATGAACATGAAAGCGCACTGGTGTAGACATAGCTTAATAGATGTATACATCATGACTGGTTAGTCACTTTACATCCTAAAAGCATGAACTTTGCTCATCATTCTACAAGGTTAGTCAGAAAGGGGGTACTAATCCGAAGCCCACTTATAGTATCGCTGATGACTGTTTGAAAGCAAGTGTTAAAATTTCAAAATTGGATATTTATTTATTTTCAAATAAAATGATTTTTATTTTAGTTTTTCCAAAAATTCTTCATCCCTGCTTTTGTTACAAATTCAGAAAATGGTGCTTCTAATTCATGACTCCAAATATGACCTAAAATGTAAACACAGCTGATCATAACTGGGGGTAGATAGATTTTAGAGACTTTTTTTTTCAGATTTTTGAACAACTGTTTCTTTTAAACTATTGAGTTTTGGGAAAAGTTGTAGAACAAAAGTTATTCATTATTATGTGTACTTTAACACCCTTTCGGATTAGTACCCCCTTTCTGACTAACGTTGTATACTGTCATTCTGTAAGAAATCCACCTCAATATCTACGGTTAGCTCGCTATACATAATGTCACAGTATGGATAATAGAAGCAAATAACACACAGATAATATAATCGACAGTATCACGTCAAGTGTCTAATTGACAGTCGCGATCGAGGTGAGATTCTTACAGAATTGCACTGCTGAACAACTTGTACTATGGGACAAACAAATTACCTGTTTCATACATTATGTTAAACACCATTGATTATTTTGTATGGAACAACATTTAAAGTATATTTTAGAGTAAAATTTGTACATAGTGATGAGCAGATTTCATAGTTTTCGGATGTAAAATGACTTAAGACTCATTCTAACTAATATTATAAATGCGAAAGTAAGTTTGTTTGTTTGTTACCTTTTCGCGTCTAAACTACTGAACCGATCATCCTGAAATTTTGCATATACGTTGTCAGGGGCCCAATTCTCCTAAAATAAATTGTTGCCAAACGCAATCGAACCACAACCGTCAGTCAGTTTTAGTTTTCGAAAACTTTCAAAATGATTGATTTTGTTTTTTGTGTCAAACAATTTGATAGCTTTTGAAATTGAGAACTCTCTGATTGAACGGTTCGGCCTTGGTTCGGTTGTGATTTATCAAGATTTATTTTAGGAGAATTTGGCCCCAGGTGTACAGAAACGGACATAGGGTACCTTTCATCCCGAAAAAAATACTGTTCCCGAGGAAAACATCAATAACGGTCAAAGATGACGCTACGTGTCTTTCGAATCATGATTGAATTATATTATTGTAACTAATACAGCCCGAATTGATTGTGAAATCCTAAATTAACGCAAGCAAAGTCACGGGCAAAAGCTAGTGCTGTATAAATATAGAAGATAGGTAGGTGTTGGCTGGTTATACGATGCTTATAAATTACATTGTATAAGTTACGGTTCAAACTTCTTAGTTGCATTATTTTGTTAAACAACAAGTTTTAATGTTGTGCTGTATTCGCACCCTCCGGGTAAATAAACGCGTACTTAAACTTGTAAGTAGTCTAAGTTTTGAAATAGTGTATCTATTTATTAGCATGCTTGAATTACAATGTTATACTGGGTGTAAGGGACGGTGTACCGAAAACTAAGCATTCAATTCAGCCCATTAATCTGAATCGAAAATAAGTGGATTTTTCTCTCGGAGTTTTCCGAATTTCCAGGAAATTGCTAATTTGCCTATGTTTTATTGTATTTCAATAATTAAAATAAAGTACTAACATAGGTTAAGACTGTTGTTACTAACCCAATGGATCTTTTTGTTATCTGAAGGAATAAATGAAATTGAAATAAGTGTTTTGGCAGGTAAATAAACTGAGTGTAAAGGACAGGTTACCAAAAATTGCCACAGTAAATTTAGTTCATTATTTTGAATTGAAAATCCGTGGAAAATATCAACGAAATCTTTCGAATTTTCCGATTTACAAAAAAATACATTTTATTTCCGCAACGTGCTGTGTGTCCTCATAGGATTGTTTTTTTAAGAGCAGAGAAATGTAAAATTTGTGAAAAGAAAAATCGGAAAAGTCGGAAAATTCCGAGCAAAATTTCCACTTATTTTCAATTCAGAATAATAAATGATATTAGGCTGAATTCACTGTTTCAGTTTTTGGTACACGGTCCCTTACACCTGGTATAGCCGATATAACATAGGTAAGAGATACAAATATACGTAGCTCAGGCACTTGTCCCACCGCGAACGATGAGCGAGCAGCGAGTAGAGCTAGAAGCTAGAAACGAGTTGGCGAGAAGCGAGTGTGTAGTTCCAATAGTTTTGTCGCTGGGCTATAAGCGAGTGTGCGAGTGCGACGGACGATTACTCGCACCACTCGCAAATGACCGCTGGTTGGTCTCTCGGCATGGGTTCTTACCGCCAAGCGAGCAGCGCTGAGCGAGTATTATCTTTGACAGCTCTTGTGGCTCAGCGACAAACTAGTGGAGCGAGTCCTCGCCGACAGTGTGAACAGTCAGCAATTAACTATTAATATATGCATCTCTTTTGTTTACACGGAATGTATATCTATTGTACGTTTCTTGAGCGAGAAAATAGGCGATAGTTAGTCGCTTCCTCGCGGTGGGATAACTGCCTCAGGCTTGTTTCTCGCTAGAGCACCTGCTACAATCCTGACATCTGTTATCCTTTAACTGTCGTTGATTTTTCATACTAAGGACATCGCTTTTTTTGGAAAGATTGCTTGTTTAGTCTGTGCATGTGATGTGAAGTTTCGTCAGTTGATTTGAAGTACCTTTATATACAGAATGTTGAAAAATTAAGAATTTTGTGGGATTACTCGGTATTGAAAATTAAGCAACTTTTCGAAATTCGCGTATTTTTAATTACTTTCTATTTAAATCATTTTTTTTTTATTTGTACCTAGTGAAAGTAAGAACAAAAATACCTGAATTTCTAAAAGTCATTTTACGAAAGTTGTTCAGTTTCCGATACCGAGTGGTCCCCCACAAAATTCTTAGAGTGAATTTTTTAACGACTTATGTACATTAATATTACCGTGGGTGATGTGATCATGTTAAGCGTATTTATTACCTTTAGTACGAGATTCGTTTTAAATTCAGAAAATAATAAAAAACAAAACAACATTATCCTCCTCTTTTGGATAGGCTGCACAATTTAATCTGGTGTCAAAATGTCATGTAATATGATTGGTTAATCAATATCCCAACAACCAATTACATCAGTTGACATGAAATTTGACAGCTGATTGATTAATGTTTGCGTTGATTAGCCTTAACGGGGTGTAGGACAACGGTTATTAATTCCCCCTGACTGCAGAAGACCTTGCCGCTCGCGAACTGGCTTATACAGCCAAGAAAAGAGTTGTCTCGATGACACTGTATAAAATAACTGTCAAAATGTTAATTACGGTTGATAATGACTTTTATCTAATCAGCTGCCCCATTTCAAGCAAGCCTTAGTAAGGGCTTAAAACGAAATTTTACAGGAGAGCGCATAAACGTAAAATCGCTCAGCTTTTGAAATGTATTTATGTTAGGTAAAACCATGTGTTTAAAGTTACTTAGGTACTAGGTTTTAAAATGATCACAGGCAGTGAATGGCACTTGCAAGGTATCGATGCTTAAATATAGCTTATTATGTGAATTTTCAGCGCTTGTGTTTTTGTATTTTGGTAGAGACTTTCTAGGTTAGCAAGATTATGCAATAAAACGATTTTTGTAAAAAGTGTCCCCTACTTTGAAATGGGACAGCCGTAATGTCCAGGAATGAATTCTTCCAAAACTACTAAAACAGAACAATTCCTTTTATCTTGTAAAAGAAAAAAACCATTCAAGATACGTACTTACAGACAATTCCAGAAGTCCAGATCCAATCGTCCAAATCAATGCTGTCAGAATAAAATCGTGTTCCAGATCAATTCAGTTCAAGCGACACAGATTTCTATCCAAGATTGAACATTTTAGTATCGTAAAAGTAGGTTGGAAGGCGACGTCGAATCTAAAAATGACAATCTGTCTCTAATGAACGAACGAAATGGAAAGACGAGTCTTATTTGAGAATAGATTTAGCTCAAACAATAGAAGGTTTTGTAGACTGATTAAATGCACCTGAAATCCGGATTGATAGTCTTTGTTTGCATGTGAAATTGTATTCGGTGTTATTGCGTCACAAAACGAGATGAAATTCTGTCAATCTATGTATTTGTTAGGTGCGACAAAACTGGCACCATAATTGTGTACAAAAAATACATTAGGCTCGCCACCTTATTATACAAGGTGTCCCTGGAAGTATGGATAAAATCGAATAGAGGCGAGGGCAAGGTCATTTCAAAACTTGTAGTAGTAAAAACTTGAGTAAAATTTTTGCCAGACCAAAAAAGCCTTTGCACTAAATGTTTTTTCTTATTGAACACATGTTTTCTAGCTGCGTAAAAGTTGGTATTACCACAAGAAAGGCCTACTGTTCGCCTACGTCCTGAAAAAAATTGATAGCTCTGATAGTTTTTTTATGATTTCTTTCTATGTGAAGTGATTGAAAAAAAAAACAATAGTTGGTCGTAACTTTTGAACCGTAAAAAATTGCACACACATTCTCAGGGTTAAAAAGTTTGGAAATGACATTGCCCACGCCCCTATTCAATTTGATCCATACTTCCAGGTACACCCTGTATAAAAAGGGGGGATGACGATACAACATTAAATGATACCACGTATACTATGATGGATTTTACGACCGAACACAAATAATCAATCACGTACATTCAATAGTTTAGTCACAGGAATTTTCGTACGATTTAATAATTTTACGAATATCAAGATCTCTACGCGAAGTTACGTAAATCTATGACCCGTTTAAACCAAAATTATCTTAATTTACACGTGTAGAACAGATATAGTTAACATAAGTTTCCACTTCAACGTCCCTTCATCTACATGAATGAGTGAAATTGAAAAATAATGCGACAAAAAATGTGCTTGGAAGTACCTAACAGATTTCTTGTGTACGGTACTAGAACATATCATAGAAACACGTGGTATCATTTATTGTTGTATCGTCATCCCCACCACTTTGTATACATATATATACAGGGTGTAAACGAATTCGTGTAATTCCTTCAAAAGGCGTGATCTACGGGTGACACAAATTAAACCTATTTTTTTTTTAATACTTGGTTTTCAATTTCTGAATCATTTTAGAGCCCGAAGTTAGCTGACTGCGGAGAGCGATATCGTGTTAGTCGTGCCCGTTAGCCGTGTCGCCGTGCTTTCATTCATTTATGCGTGGCATCGAAATGTTCACAGACATACGAATATTGTTACCACCTATAAAAAAAGGAAAAAATAAAAAAAAAATTTTTTTTTGCTTTTTCTTTATTACGTGGCTTAGATACGAGGAATACCTACCGCAAGAAAAAAAAAATCATTTCAATCTAGCTATATCCCGTGCGGCGCCAATCTACACCGGTAGTAGATCATGATGTGGTTTTAAGGAATTAAACGAATTCTTTTACACCATGTCTAAGCCTGTAACTATCCCAGCGAAGGGCAATGGATTCTTCTCGTACAGAGAAGGAACGAGCATTGATCACCATGCTTGTTGACTGTGTGACCATTAAGTCGACGTTTACTCACGATGTTATCCTTCACCGTTCGTCAGTGGCGACTTAGATTAACTAAGGAAGTACATGTGCCATTGGTAAAGGCATATTGGTATGTGCTTAGATAGATAGATATACTTTATTGTACACTAAAAGAAATAAAACAGAAGGAATACAGGTAATCAAGGACAGTACAAATGGCGGTCTTATCTTATCTTATCGCCGTGTTTTCGTGTTTGCAAACAGGATAACATTGTTTGCTAATCAAATAGGGGCGTGGCATAACGGTTTTGTTAGCAAAAACACAATAACATATTTGCCGAGACGAATGGATAACATCCCCCGCGTTCGCCTGCGGGGAGGGGAAGTGACGCATTTTGTATTCGCGGTCACTAGAGGAAGACGCCATCAATATTGCAACACCTGGAAAAGGTTGCTAAGCTGTACCTACGCTATATAATAAGACCTGTATTATTTTACCTTAGTGTGCAAATAAATACTTTGAGTAGTTTTGATAAAGGCGCAGCGGACTGGCTGTTTTGCTAACATGTTTTGCTAACTTGTTTTGATAACATATTTTGTTAGAAATTTGGCGTTGCGGACCCGGATTAACAGGCGAACCTGTAACCTTTAGGTCACTATGACATTACCACCTATAACATGGGATTTAATACAAGAGGCGTAACGAGGCTTTACAGACTTCTGTAATAGGAGAACGCATCTGCTTACCTCTCCGGTGATTACAGGCGTGAATATATGTAATAGTACTACTATTATAGATGTCAACGCGTCACGGACGCCGCATCGTCGCGCCGCTTACGCAAAGAGCGTCTGAATACACATGCCCGGTCGGATTTGCAAGAAGCAAGCAGCAATGTGATGAATATAGTAACATTTTCCATGCATATTTATGTACAGCAATGTATTGTATAACGTAAACTAACTTTAAAATTCATAATGTATTTTTATGAACAACACTCCCACATCATTGGCGGAAAAATTCAATTTGACCCGTTCCCAGTTTTATTTATTTATTTATGACAACCAACAAAGCATGCACCAAAATTACATGACATAGTACTCATATTATTTTTACATTTTATAGTGTAGCCTTAATTAAAAGCTGCTACGGCATGCATTAAACATAGGAGTAGCAAATTTATTTAAAGAACAGATTTTACTTATTCAGGTACATAAATACAGTTAATTACTGATAATTGTTATATAAATCTGTTAGACAAATATAAACGAATGAAAACTTGGTAATGAATTAATCAATGCTGGCTTGTATTGGTTCGATTAATTTAATAAGAAAAAGAATACAAATATTTTCAAAAACATTTTTTATGCTTGTGAAAAGGACATTATTCCTTTTTCACTTTTATGTTATTGCCCTATGCAAGACAGACTTGACTTTATGTAAAGAGTAGGACATATCAATATCTACACTGGGTAAGCATGACAGGCGACTAAATTGAACCTGCATTCTGTTAATGGTGGAAAAATGACCCAGATTAGTTTTAAAGCCCTTAGCGCAAAAAGAAATTTAAGAAATTAAAACATGCATTCTAGCTCGCTTTTTGCATTTCACCGGCTTTGTAGTCATCTTCTATCCCTACTATAATATTATAAATGTGAAAGTAACTCTATCTGTCTGTTACCTAATCACGACTAAACGACTGAACCGATTTTGATGAAACTTGGAAGAGAGACAGTCTGGAACCTGGAGAAGGACATTAAGCTACTTTTATCCCGAAAAATACGGAATACGCGATAAAAGACATCCACGCGGGCGAAGTCGCGAGAGACCTCTAGTATAATATAAAACAATTCTGTGACTGTCCGACTATCTAAAGGTGCACCAAGAATGGATTATTCGAAAATGAACACTGTTGGGAATCGCACCCAACAATAGACGGCACCCGCAGACGGCGTGACCGATCTCCACGTCATCGTCATCGGCGAGCGAGCGAAGGTCCAGCGCGGGTGATCCGGCTCGAAGGACCAATGTTCGACTCGCTTTCTCGGAGCCCACCGCGACGGACGACACTCTCATTCGATATTTAATTAATTTATGTTTGTCCGGGACAGTTAAATGACATACTACATTCAGACGGCAATACAGCTAATCTATTTACTATACAGTCCACTTTTACTTCTCTCCAACGAGCAAGTCGAACAAACACCTAACAGTGTGAAATGGGATGTAAGCGTTTGAGAAGAAAATCTTATACCCTCTACGTTGGATACCTGTATGGTATACGAACTTGAAAACCGGTGTAAATATTCGTCTACATAAATAATAAAACACGTATTTTAAATTTTTTGAATCAACCCCTTATAAGGGGTGTTACAGGTTATTGACGTTTGTATGGGAAAATCAGATACTCTGTGTTTATCGCCTTGCTTATATGCGAAACTACCGCGGAAAATAGCAGGCAGAAGATAATGTCATGATAAGTAGTAAGTGACTAAGCATCCTCTTTATGGGCTAAAAATAACTTAGGTACTGCGATCACTAACTTTTACCTCGAATGGGTTGCTATCATGACACTATTTACTAAAGGGATATATAAGTAGATACATAAATGGACTTTAAAAATAACAGTACCCACTTTAAAAAGGCTTAGCTTTAAAATTAATAGTTTGCACTTTAATTTTAATCCTTCTAATTTTAAAGGTAATAAGAAATAAAATGACAAACAGAAAGCTGAAAGGTAGCTTAGGTTATGCTAGAACTATGACCTTATAATGGTCACAGTTCTAGCATAACCTAAGCTACGAGCACGAGCCGAGCGAGCAAAGCGAGCGGTGCCGTGGCAGAAACAAATGGTTTTTGATTGATTATAGTGCAAACCGTTAATTTTGTAATGGTAAGCATTATTTTTGAAGTGTACCTTAATTGTTTTTTGTTGTTGTTATTTTCATTAATTTTAAAGTGCTTTTATGGGATGCACCTTTTACCAAAACGGTATAATTATTGTATTTGTTGTTATTGTATTGTAAGAAGTTAATGTACTGTAATGTTTAGCATATGTTGATATAATAAACAATGTTTAGCAACCATACTAAGTTGCCAAATCACACATTGTTATGATACGTGCCAAAATTATAATTATAACTGTCGATTATAATATTTAAAATCAAATTCTGTACACGTCCAATGCTCGTTTAAATTGATGTAAAACCGTTTTACAGTTATTTTGGTGTAAGTGACAGGCGATATGACGAAATACTAATAGTTTAAACTTTGAATCTTAGAGCGCTTTCAGATTAGACGGTTGTTATCGGACTGTAGCCGTGCCGCAGCGGTGCGGCTGTCGAGCTGCAAACGGGCGGTTGTGTTTTTTCATACAGTTGACGTGGCCGGAGAGCAGTGCGTCCTTCGTATCGCGCACGCACAGCAGCAGGTCGGGCGTCACACTGCTGTCTTGTCGCGTCAACTGTATGTAAATACACAACCACCCGTTTGCAGCACGACCACCGAACCGCTGCGGCACGGCTGCAGCTCGTCAGCAACTATCCAATTTGAAAGCGCCCTTAGTGTTGACATGTCATTTAGTAAATATTTTTAAACTTTCGCGATTTGTACACATTATAAAAATATAGAATCGGGTCTTCTCGCGTAACAAACAAACTTTAAGAGGCACAAAATACCTTTTATCCCGACGTTTCTGTCTACCCGTGACCACGGCCGGTGCAATTCGGCCGAAACGTCGGGATAAAAGGTATTTTGTGCCTCTTAAAGTTTGTTTGTTACGCGAGAAGACCAGATTCTGTATTTTTGTAATGTCATTTAGTCCTCGTATAGGAAAGGCATTCTATGTTGTTCCAAGGATGTTGAAGGAGACGAAGGCGTTGGCGCCGCAGTGAACACTCCTGAGGGAATATTGCCATGACCAGGCTCTGCAAACAGATGGTAATCCCACTACTATTGCAACCTCCCCGGATCACCTCCTCTGAGCAAAGTATAATACCTATGACAACTTATGAGAAAATTGAAGTGATCTTGGCTAAATAGCTACGGCTCAGATCGATCTATTCGCAAGCCGCAAACTTGATGTTGAATTTTTTATATATACATCGAACCCTCTTTTTATGTCGAACAGCCGCTATGATCAGTTATAAGGCTTAGAGCCATTACGCACTGTCGACTGATCGCCGGAGACTTGGTCGACGGCGACTGTGACTTTCTATGGTTTAAATAGGTGTTTACGCACTTGGTCGCTCGTCGCCCTGGAGACTATGCTTATGTTTTGGTCGCCGAGAGACCAAGTCTCCGGCGACCTGCCGACAGTGCGAATTGGCTCTTAGAGTTCTGATAATTTGTCTAACCTTAGAATATGGGTATCCTTCTGTAGCTAGGTTGCGGAGATCAGATCATGTTAGTAGCTCTGTGTAGAGACAGCTGTATTGATTGGGTACACCCCTGGTAACTTTAAAGGCTCTTTAAATGTACCCTGGAACTTGCAGATTTATGAATACAATAGGGATTAATGTAGACTTCTATACAAATACCAACACAATAATTGTATCCACTTGAAGTAGGTACTTGGGTGCATTTAAAAAGCTTCTAGAATTATCAGGGGGTACCCAATAGATGTGGCTATCTGTATAATTATGACTAGAGACCGAATTACATATATGCAACTTCAAATGGTCGAAATATGCATGCAAATATGCATCATAAATGGTCGAAATATGCAACAATTTCGCCAAAAAGTGCTAAAATATGCAATATCAAATGTAAATAAATACTACAAAACCATTAATATAATCCGGTCTTTAATTATGACATCTACCATATGGGTAGACTAGAAGCCAAAAAATTTAATAGCTTATTCTAAATATGAAATCGCCCCAGTCCCCGCCACAGGCCACATCATGGCGCCGAGCGTAGAGATTTGTCATTATCGCCCTGAGACGCGGTATAAAAATCATTCGAGCGCGAAATAGGAGCTGAGATGGACGCGTCTGCGGCCACTGAGGTCACAGGGAATTTTAGCCGACGCCGCGACGGTGGCGATGAAATACAGTAGTGTACTTGAATGTGGATAATGTTTTTTCAAATTACAATGACTTTTTGAGTGGGCGGGAAATACTACGACAACTTTAACTAAACTCGGGGCAGAGATGGTGGACATGTCGTGGCCAGATCATAGAATTGATCACTTCATGATGTGGCCAGCCATTTCATGAAATGGTTGCATTTCATGAAATGGCCAATACCCGTTGGCCATTTCATGATATGGCCTGGCCAGATCAATGAATAATCAGCGTTTAACGATATGATCAGCTAAACGCACGGCTACTTCATGATATGGTCAAACATTAGTGATCATATCGTAAAATAGTTACATTATTCACCGTTAGAGGCGCTGATATCGTTTTGTTTTTGTGATGCATCATGGCGGCGGACAATTATTCTGACAAAAAAGCTAATAATAATAAGCAAAGTAGGGTGACCACGCAACGAAAATTAATGGACTATTATTGGATTTCAAAATATGACTTCATGGTAACTGCGGGTGAACTTTTCATAGAATTTTATTTGTTCGATTATTTATCTGGTTAACCTATGAAACTACAGCACAAAATATCGATGCACGTTACTGCAAACATTTACTATTTAGTATATTGAATCATTTGGGTTAGGTTAGGTTAGAACAGTGACCAATAACGCGCGAAGGCGAGCGAGCGAAGCGAGCGTGCCGCGGCAGCGGCCGCCGAGCGCCAGATCCCCTTAATTGTTGATGAATCAAGCTATTAAACTTTCGCGGTAACGTGCATCGATATTTTGTGGGTCGAAATTCCGTAGTCTACTCCTTTGCTTGCATGGTAGGTGCTTCCTTTATTTGGATTTTTTTATTAAACCTTTGATATCATGGAAACCCTACATTAATGATATGGCCAAACGTGGATGGCCATATCATTAAACGTTGACGTTTCAACGATATGGCCAATTTTAGTTGGCCATTTCATGAAATACGACCATTTCATGAAATGGCCGGCCACATCATGAAGTGATCAATTCTACGATATGGCCACGACAGACATACTATCATTCTCGTTTATTCGTCGTACTTATGTATCCTAATCCTAACTTTCCTAACTAATATTATAAATGCGAAAGTAAGTTTGTTTGTTTGTTACCTTTTCACGCCTAAACCACTAAACCGATCATCCTGAAATTTTGCATATACGTTGTCAGGTGTACAGAAACGGACATAGGGTACCTTTCATCCCGAAAAAAGTACTGTTCCCGAAGAAAAGAACAATAAAGTTCTTATGATAATCGATGGCGCCACGTGTCTTTCGAATCGCGATTCTGTATGAAAAAACACAACCGCCCGTTTGCAGCTCAACAGCCGCACCGCTGCGTCACGGCTACAGCACGATGGAAACCGTCCAATTTGAAAGCGCCCTTACATGGAGCGTATCACCATATTGTTCGTAGCAACTAAAAGTCAATACCCTACTTTTCCTGACATGAATTTGCGATCCTTAGTGTTGCCCTACACCATGCCAAAAATACGTGAGGCAATTTGGCCGTGATTGCGCCTGCAATGTTTTTTAAATTACCCGCGACACACCAGGGTAAAATTACTTCGCATCTTGCCGATATAAAAACATAGACGCCGAATTTCGCAATAGTATGTAATAGTGTTCTATTTATTTATTTATTGTTATGGCACTTCAACGACTTATTCACTAAAACACACAAGAATACAATATAAATTTTTCGACATAATGAATTTGTCACTTACAGAAGTGCACAGCACTTGTAAAAAACTTAAAGATAAAATGATATGTTAGTACAGTTATGCAGTGTAATCAAATCCATGTCCACGGTTACAATAGTCATAAAAATGGAAATAGTGGCGGATATGAAACTACTATTAATAGTGTACTGTCAATGGTGTGGTTTGTTGTTTTTCACACACAAAAAAAAGGTTAAAGGTTACCTACATGAAAAATTGTTCATGAATATTTTATTTCCGGTGTTTGCGTGGTAAACTTTTTTCTCGTACGTTCCAGTAATTAGACTAATAAAATATCATCACGCCTGTATTGCCCGAAGGGTTGGTCAGAGGTGTATAGTACACCCTCAATTCGAAGTTATACTTAAGTCCCATGTAATAGGGGCCGAGCCTATTGCCATCAACCGGGCACAAATCCAGACTCCGGGCTGCTACTAAGAAATTCCACAAGAAAGAACCCAATAACACTTTGCCGCACTTTGCAGTTGTGCTTACGACCTTTAGATCAACGAGGTGGTAAACAATGTTTCAGATACAAGTTGCCTATATTTTTGAAACATCTCGTAAAATGTTAGTCTTACAAACAATGTGTTGGAGCTTTTGCCACTAAAAACGGTCAGTAGTATTTTTTTAGTAGTTTATGAAACTGTTACATAATAGGTTACTAAAACACGAGTGTGAGTTTACAACCCGAGCCGTAGCAGAGGTTTTTAATAGTTTCACACGAGTGTTTTAATACTAGTTATGTGCACTTTCATACACTACTATGTCTAAACTCATGCAGTTCAAATAAAAAACCAAAGTTAAAATAAAAACAATATTATGGCGCCCAAACCCAGTAGCTCACCGCGCATGCGTGTGCTTGCACGCGTACCTATACTGTGGCACCAGTTTATCCTAGTACAGACTTCTATCATTGTAAATACCTCTATAATTACTAAGATTTATACTGTATTTTACCATTTTTTTATAAATACCCATTTATTTACCGTACAAACATATTAAATACATTTTTAAATATAATTGCGAGCAAACAAATCGAGCCACTTCTATTTTTCACGTAATAATTGGTATTATTTTTAATGCCAAGTTTAAAAACTCTAATGTTCATCAACTTTTGATGCTGACCGTACCTGCCTATTATGGAACAGATCAATTCGAAACATATATCGCCTAAAAGGTTATTTGATAATCTTTACAATGAGGGTAGTTTTTTGTCAAGTATAGAATCCATGAAACCAAAACTAATAATCAGGACACGTGAAAAAAGGAGTGGCTTGAATTATTTGCCCCCAAGTGTATTATATCGCGTATTCCGTATTTTTCGGGACAAAAGTAGCCATGTCCTTCTCCAGGTTCCATAATATCTCTGTACCAAGTTTCATAAAAATCGGTTCAGTGATTTAGGCGTGAAAGCGTAAAGGACAGACAGAGAGAGTTACTTTTGTATTTATATTATTAGTAAGGACAGTAGCCTACCGGCATAGGGAACAAGGTCCAAGCTAGCGGCAGTCAGGGCTCCAGAGAGAAGAGTAAATGTTATTATTATACTTGCTACTTCATTCATTCATTTCATTTCTAGCCTGCGTCATCCCACTGCTGGGCAAAGGTCTCTCCCCATGACTTCCAATTTATTCGATCCAGAGCCACTGGTCGTTGGTTTTGTCTAGCTCGTCCCGCCATCTTCTTCGAGGTCTGCCGCGACGCCTTCTGGCTATGTCAGGGCTCAACAAAGTGATTATTTTGGCCCACAGCTCATTGGGCATGCGGCAAACGTGGCCGGCCCAGGCCCACTTCACTTGCTACTAGCTACTAGCAAATTTTAGTATTTGCTACTAGCAATTTTTTTTTAATCACGAATAATCCAACAAAAATACATTTTAGGTGACTAAATTATAACTTCCATGTTTTTTGAAGTAAGTTTTTATACACTGCCCTATAAACCATCACTTGATTATTTTGAGCAGTTTCATAGCCTTCAATTTTCCGGTACAAGAGGAAGCCCTATATTTAGGAAATTGAGTCGTTCTCGGAACGAGATTCTATCGGATGACGCACGGAGTACAAACGTTCATACATAGGGATATAGTATGTAATATTATATGGATGACAAAGTGTACGTACAAATAGCCCGGTCGTAAAAAAAATTTAAAGGTAAACAAGCCTTTGATCGTGAAAGATTTAGTTTTCTTTAAAAATCAACATACTTGCGTATTATTTGTTGAGTGTCACATGTTTTGCGTCAATTGTTGCCTAGTGGATACGAGGCTTCAAGATGACGTGGTTCGGAGATTCTATTGGTACCTATAACTATGAAAATGTCTAAGGCATTAAGTCCGCCTCTATACAATGCGTTTTTTTTTTAAGTTTCTTACCTGCCTGAACTTTAGGTAATTTATTATTATTACAAAAATAACTAAAGAAGAGAATTAAAATAAACAATATTGTAGTATATTATATACAGGCTGTCCCTGGAAGTATGGATCAAATGGAATGGGCAATGTCATTTCAAAACTTTTAAACCCTGAGAATGTCAGTGCAATTTTTTACGGTTCAAAAGTTATGACCAAATATTGTTTTTTTTTTCAATCACTTCACATAGAAAGAAAACATAAAAAAACTATCAGAGCTACTTATCATTTTTTTTTTCAGGTCTTTGGAGAACAGTAGGCCTTTCTTGTGGTAATACTTTTACGCAGCTAGAAAACATGTGTTCAATAAGAAAAACATTTACTGCAAAGCCTTTTTTGGTTTGGCAAAATTTTTACTACTACAAGTTTTGAAATGACCTTGCCCACGCCCCTATTCGATTTGATCCATATTTCCAGGGGCACCCTGTATAGCACAGTAAAAAACCACGCGAAAAAGGTGCCGCTGGTGCCGGACGTAAATAACAGCACTACCCCATATTTTTCCCGTGGGTGTTGTGAATGGCGACTAAGGGATTCACTAGAGGATGGGCAGTAGCGTTCTCTGAGTACTTTAACAACCACACTGCGATCGCCAACCCGCCTGCCAAGCGTGATGATTACGGCAAACCCTCCCTTTTGGGGGAGGGAGGCTTACAGCAAAACCTCCACCCTTTGGAAGAAGCCAATGTCCAGCAGTGGACGTCTTTCGGTTGAATAATGATGATGATAAAAAAAAAAAACAAATGTCGTCATCGAAGTCGCGTCCTAAAGTTGCTCCAAAACGGTTTCCAACTCAACATATTGGCATATTGGTAACGTACCCGGGCTACTATTCTGTTAAATACATACAGCATACAGTTATTAGATTAGTCATCTCTTTAATACTGACCGATTTCTGACATTATCATATAAGAATGTCAAAAAGGCCTCATATAGTAAAAATAATAAATTAAAACATTCGAAATCAAAACGCGTCAACCCATATATCATGGGCAGCTTGGGTCATGTCCCCCCCATTTCCCGCCGCAAGACACGCACCATTGCTTTGCGATAATAGCCCGTGAGCCAGCAACAGTTTTGCCGGACCAATTTCCTCTCAAGCGATAACTCGTGGAATGCTTCAGAGAGTTGTATTATGCAGCATGGTGAACGTCAGCTGCCGCTCCGTGGGTGGGTTGGGCAAAGGCAGCCCATCAAACATGTAAAAAAAAAAAAAGTTTTCAGTCATTTCCTCCCGACTGAAAATTTGTTAAATGATAGTTAACGCAATTATTCGAAGATAAAAAAAAGTCAGCTGGCCGTACCGTGGTGGATTATACGTCAGCTGGTCACATGAACATGCAAAAAATTTTTTTTCGTTCAGTGATTTCCTCTCACTTGAAAATTTGTCAGATGATAGTTTACATGCTATTTTGAATAAATAAAAACGTCAGCTGGCTCTATGTTGGTGGAAAGGTCGTCAGCTGATGCAGTGAAAGGTGGAGCATGGGAACCAGACGTGAGCGCCGATCGCTTATTTAAATACGTCAGCTGACGGGTTTTCCACCAACATAGAGCCAGCTGACGTTTTTATTTATTCAAAATAGCATTTAAACTATCATCTGACACATTTTCAAGTGAGAGGAAATTACATAACTACAGTTATTCGCAATAGCTTCATGCACGCGCCCTTATATGTACCAATCAAATCAATATTCTCATTAATCAATCAATCAGCAATATTTAAATAGACGCACTTTGGACAGAAATCAATCCCGTTAAAATTTATACGCAAGGAAAATCTACCGAAGCACAAAAGAAAAAAAAAAGAAACTTGTGAGCCATTCGAAAATAAACTTGAATTTTAATGTATGAAAATGTCCAACGTAACTCCTTTTTGTGTTTTTTGCCAAAAAAACAACTTCAAAGTTGAAAGTATTCTGCGGAGAAAGTTTGAACAAGTGCAGTGAAGTTTTAAATATTCGAAAATGTAATAGTAGTAGTATATATGTCGTGGCCATATCTTAGAATTGATCATTTCATGATTTGGCCGGCCATTTGTATTTCATGAAATGGCCAATACCCGCTGCCCACATCACGATGTGGCCTGGCCAGATCAATGAATAAATTAGCGTTCGACGATATGATCAGCTAAACGCACGGCTACATCATGATGTGATCAAACATTAGTGATCATATCATAAAATTAGTTACATTATCCACTGTTAGAGGCGCTGATATCGTTTTGTTCTTGTGATGCATCGTGGCGGCGGACAATTATTCTGACAAAAAAGGTAATAATATTAAGTAAAGTAGGGTGACCACGCAACGAAAATTAATGGACTATATGGATTACTATTATGATTGGTTAGAAGGGCCTACAATGGATAGGTTTATCAAACTACATGTTGGACATGGGGATTGATAAGTCTTCCTGTGATTGTGAGGTGTTTGTTCTGTGCAATTGTGTTTGTGTGTCTAATTGTTTAACTAACATAGTTCCTAAGAAATTGCAATACTAACACGCTATGGGCCTTTGATGTCCGACGGTAAAAACTTTTATTATTATTATTTATTACTACTGGATTTCAAAATATGACTTCATGGTAATTGCGGGTGAACTTTTCATAGAATTTTATTTGTTCGATTACTTATCTGGTTAACCTGTCAAACTACAGAACAAATGATATGGCCAGCTAAAACTGACCATATCATTTAAACGTCAACGTTTAGTGATTATGTCAATCCACGTTTGGCCATATCATTAATGTAGGGTTTCCATGATATCAGGTTAACCAGATAAGTAATCGAACAAATAAAATTCTATGAAAAGTTCACCCGCAATTACCATGAAGTCATATTTTGAAATCCAGTAGTAATCCATATAGTCCATTAATTTTCGTTACGTGGTCACCCTACTTTACTCAATATTATTACCTTTTTTGTCAGAATAATTGTCCGCCGCCACGATGCATCACAAGAACAAAACGATATCAGCGCCTCTAACAGTGGATAATGTAACTAATTTTATGATATGATCACTAATGTTTGATCACATCATGATGTAGCCGTGCGTTTAGCTGATCATATCGTCGAACGCTAATTTATTCATTGATCTGGCCAGGCCACATCGTGATGTGGGCAGCGGGTATTGGCCATTTCATGAAATACAAATGGCCGGCCAAATCATGAAATGATCAATTCTAAGATATGGCCACGACATATATACTACTACTATTACATTTTCGAATATTTAAAACTTCACTGCACTTGTTCAAACTTTCTCCGCAGAATACTTTCAACTTTGAAGTTGTTTTTTTGGCAAAAAACACAAAAAGGAGTTACGTTGGACATTTTTATACATTAAAATTCAAGTTTATTTTCGAATGGCTCACAAGTTTCTTTTTTTTTTCTTTTGTGCTTCGGTAGATTTTCCTTGCGTATAAATTTTAACGGGATTGATTTCTGTCCAAAGTGTGTCTATTTAAATATTGCTGATTGATTGATTAATGAGAATATTGATTTGATTGGTACATATAAGGGCGCGTGCATGAAGCTATTGCGAATAACTGTAGTTATGTAATTTCCTCTCACTTGAAAATGTGTCAGATGATAGTTTAAATGCTATTTTGAATAAATAAAAACGTCAGCTGGCTCTATGTTGGTGGAAAACCCGTCAGCTGACGTATTTAAATAAGCGATCGGCGCTCACGTCTGGTTCCCATGCTCCACCTTTCACTGCATCAGCTGACGACCTTTCCACCAACATAGAGCCAGCTGACGTTTTTATTTATTCAAAATAGCATGTAAACTATCATCTGACAAATTTTCAAGTGAGAGGAAATCACTGAACGAAAAAAAATTTTTTGCATGTTCATGTGACCAGCTGACGTATAATCCACCACGGTACGGCCAGCTGACTTTTTTTTATCTTCGAATAATTGCGTTAACTATCATTTAACAAATTTTCAGTCGGGAGGAAATGACTGAAAACTTTTTTTTTTTTTACATGTTTGATGGGCTGCCTTTGCCCAACCCACCCACGGAGCGGCAGCTGACGTTCACCATGCTGCATAATACAACTCTCTGAAGCATTCCACGAGTTATCGCTTGAGAGGAAATGACTGACAAAATATACCCTCTGGCTCACGGGCTATAACGCTTACGTTGACCTACAGTATTAAATAAGATAGACTGTGGTAGCAGTATAGAAAATACAGTACGGCCAAAATAGGTATTAACTAAATAAAATAAATGGCGTTTAATAAATTTAATTTGATGGTTCGCTTATTTGCAACGACTTGCATGCGCAAACGGCTTGTTCAAATGTTTCCGCAAACGGTATTGTCGGTAATAATAGCACTGCGCGGTACACCGTTTTTTCGTACATGCTCACTTGCGTAGACTAAGAATAAAGTACACAGACCAATAATAATTAATGGAAAAAACGGAAGTGATTACATAGTACAGAGAAGTGAAGGGATTGGGTCTGGATAAAGAAAGATGGAGATTGCTACACCGACAAGTGCCCCGCATTTAAATTTTGGATGGCGTGTGTGAATTAGTGTAGCCGGATTATATGAGTCGGCTATTTTTTTAGCAAGTTACGAGCAATTTTAGGGCGGTCAAGATATATCGGCCGTAATGTACACGTTGCTTTTATTATCTAGTTATCTAGTAGGTATATAAAAATGAGTGTATATTTCCCTTGGTCACGGCATCGTGCGTGAGCGGCTGGACCGATTTCGCTAATTTTTTTTTGTTGTGTTCGTAATTGTCAGTAGAAGGTTCGTATGAAAGAAAATTTTGACACTTAAAAAAAAACGAAATTATCTCAGTTGTCCATATTATTCATTTGTTTACCGCATGCATGAAAATGGTTTTAACTTTTTGTTACTATTTTGATTTTGTTTCAGAAGTTAGGTAGTAAGTAGGAAAAAGTGCATTGCGACGCATACCGTGTACAGCTAGTAGACTAATAATTTCTATTCAGTCTGTTACTTCGCTTATCTGTTGAACTGTAGGTCAGGCATATTAAAAGTTAGTGTTGCAATGAATGTAAGATCACCTCGTTAACGTAGACAATAATAGTTGTAATAATGGGTTAGTTATTTGTTTTTTATGTTCAGTCACGTTTGACGACAAGTCGTAAAGAATTACGATTTAGTTTTCTTACGAGTGTTAATGCTTTATATCCGGTTTATATATCCAAACACGTATTGTTTTGCTTATAAGTGGTCGTACTAATATTACTAAAGATACCACGTACCACGCTATAACATCGACAAGGCTACACTTTGCAGATTATGCTACGCTATGCTACGGACCCTAAGCTACGCTACGCAGACTTAACTATGCAATGCGGACTATACTACGCAGACTACGCTACGCAGCCTATGCTATGCTACGCAGACTACGCTACTCTGTTTACACTACGCAGACTACGCTATGCTGTCTACGCTACGCTGGCTACGCTACGCAGACTACGCTACGCTGTCTTCACTTTGCTGTCTACGCTACGCTGTCAACGCTACGCTACGGAGTCTACGCTCATCTACGAAGACTTTACTACGCAATGCAAACTAGGCTATGCCATGCAGACTTCACTACACAATGCAGATTTCACTGCATAATGAACACTACGCTGCATTACATTGCAGCACATTCACGACAAATTTTGTAGTAGAAAACAATAAGCATCAATTTTTTAGTCTGTCTGAGACTATAAATTTGCAGCCGTATTCCCAACCATTGGACCTAATGCGGTTTTATTCCTAAATCCGCATAGATTGAACATTAATTAATATAAAGTCCACTTCTTAACACGGTATATATTTCAGGCTCATTATTTTCTCCTGACAGCTTAACGACCCACATGATATACCGGGCCGGTAATTTGTGCGAAAAAAAAACCGCTCGCAAAGTGATTTTTTTTCCGCCATGAAAAGGAAACGTAGATAATTTTACTTTATCATTATTTTCGTGCTATTCGAAAGTTTTTGGAGTTTAATTAGAAGGAATTATGAGTATATTTTTGGAATTAAATATATTTGGCCAAGTTTTTTACGGATTTAGATAAGTCTGTTAAGTACAATTTCGGAATCAGGAATTTTCTTTCAAAGAGCAAAGTTTTATTTGTTTGATATCGATCTTATAAAATCGGATTATTACACTGATGCGAATATTTAGTGTTAACTAGGTAGGGTGGTGCTATTCTTTACGTCTGTGTGGTGCCGGATGTAAAAAAATAGCACAAACCCATCTCTTCCAGTGGGTGTCGTAAAAGGCGACTAAGGGATTCACTAGAGGATGGGCAGCAGTGTTCTCTGAGTACTTTAACAACCATACTGCGACCGCCAATCCGCCTGCCAAGCTTGGCTATTATGGCAAACCCCCCAATATTGTTTGAGGGAGGCTTATGTCCAGCAGTGGACGTCATTCGGCTAAATGGTGAGGTAGGGTGAGGTTCCCGACGATCTCTCACCTCTTACGACTACTGATCCATTTGCCAATCCTGTTCAATGTGAGATCTGTGTTCAGTAACAAACTAGTGTGTGATAGGCTTTTTAATAGGTCAGGGCAATGTGGTAGATTATTTGAACAATGGCACCCCTGACAGGCCGAGTGACGTATGCTCTCTTTTTCGCGTTTGACTTTTGAATCAAAATCATTATCGTTAGCCAATTACTGTTTTATTGCCTGGTACGGGTCTCTTCGCAGAATGAAGGATTTATGCCTTAGTCCTCCATGCCGCCTTAGTGCGGTTTGGTGGACAACACACACAAGCGAGAACTGTTTGAAGGTCTCTCAGTTATCGTCAGTGAAGTTCTAACAGTGCGGAAGTCAAAAATGGCTACTCTACAAGAGAGTGAAAAAACTATTTAAAACGAGCGTAACCCACGCTGAACGCTATATTGTTTTTAGTTATCGTTACAAATAAACTCTTTGATGATTTAATAACCCTTTCAAAATCCTAATAATCTTTTTCATTTCAAGTAACATTGTGGTTTTCGCAGTGTTGCCTGTTTTCGTCACAAAATGACTTTCGCACTGGTAGAACATCACTGACGTTGTGCAGGTTTCATCGCGATGTTTCCCTTCACCGTTAACGCAAGTACTTTCTATGCTTTCACCGTAACCCTGGTAAAATTAAGTGCACCTTAGCAGAAAGCCGAGAAAAGTAGGAAAAAGCATGGTGCAAAATATTGACGCTATTTTCTATATACAATACATTTTCAAACGCTACCAACAAAGATATTGTGTTGATACTGCAACCTGTTGAGTTTATTGAAGGCTACTAACCTACATAGATTACCAGAGAAAACGTATGACAACAAGCTCTAAAACGCTACAGGTGCACTTTAAGGCAATGTGGGCGAGATGACAGAGCTGGATTATCTGCCTAGCCTTTTCCCAAATATGTTGGGGTCAGCTTCAACTATAACCAGAAGCGGCTGAATACCAGTTTTTTTTTCCTTTTTTTTTCGAGGCATTCCTCCTACACTTTTGTGACTATGCAAGCATCATAGGTACCTCCTAAATGTCAAAATCAGGGAACTGCTATACAGTTCCACCGGCATGGATCCCACAACATACCAGTATTTTACACGTGGCGACTGCGATCAAAGTTCCGCAACCTGGCTACTGGGCAATGCTGATATCATAAGGTTAGACTGGTTGTCAGACTTTCGGGCTTCTGACTACCCGTAACGACTGTCTGCCTGTATGATACCCGGTATTGACGGCTGAAGGTCATGGCAAATTATTCCGACACCGCTACTGCACAGCTGCAGCATGGCATCGGCTCGAATTTAGGCTACGGCTAGCCGCCAACGCGCTAACTACGCGTCGTCCGCAAGGTGCAAGCTCGTAGTCCGCGCGCCAGCCGCGAGGTGCAAGCTTGCTGTCACCACGAACACAGTAGTTATATGGCATTTGTGAAAGGAGCGCGGGCAACGGCGCAACGACTTTGTTTCACTGGCGACTCGGAGTCGGCGCGCAGTACGCAAGCGGACCGCTCGCTCACAGCACGCGGGCTCCGAGTTGAGTTGTATGGTAGCGGCAAGCGCGCTAACTGCTCGCCGTTGGCTTTTTCATATTGACATTATGAAATACATTATACGATACAGAATTTAATGCTCTAATTTGAATGACAAGTTAATTTCTGGGTTGGAATGGTGCCGTTGCGGTGCCGGTATAGTATGCCATGCCCTTTTAATATGCGAGAGCATATTAAAGGTCATGGCATACTATACCGGAGACTACCTACTATACCGGATACTGTACACGAAGACGTGGCAAGGAGAAGTATCGAGGCAAGCACAGCCTTAACTTGTAAATCCTATGATTCGCACGGTTGTTAATTAGCCACGAGCCACACTTGAATGAATAACCTTAACTGCACAAATACAGCATTTTATAGAACAAAAAACTAAGAGGCCTCCCGTTGCGGGTTAATTTCCCGCGTCGAAATAAAAACTGTTTGGCTGACAGTTATTTGGAGTTTGAGTGGCCTCGACTTCGCGGAATGAAGCCAAGTGCAGGCAATTTCCGAATGAGAGTTGAATGGGTGGGATATTGAGTCATTTCATTATAATACCGTCTATTTTATTGAAGGTACATAATACAGACAGATAATTGGCTGGACTCATCGAGGTAATTACAGCGTATCATCATCAAGGTCGTCAAAGTTCACTGATAAATGTAGTAGTAACTCTTATAATAAAGATCGGTAATGCGGAATTTATTATTTATTTCCTTTATTCATCGTAAAACTCATAAATTTTATTTTTAAATACATAATTATCATAAAAAAACCTTATACATTAAAAAATATAAAGTACAGTAGCCCACTGGCATTGGGAACAGGGTCCAAGCTAGGGTCAGCAGCAGGTCAGGGCTTCAGAGAGAGAAACTTCCTAACAATACGTGCCGTGTCCAGAAGTACCGCTTTCTGAATCAAACCCTTGATCCAGCTGCCTAACGAGAACCTCATCAGATATTGGTCGAGGCTCTTGGCTATTAAGCCATTGGCTGTAACGACTATCGGGACAATGACTGCTGAGTCAACATCCCACATGTGAACAACCTCGTGTGCCAAATCAAGAAATGATAAAAAAATGTTTTTTTTTATCATTTTCGGCTTTCATGAGATTCTCGTCATGCGGGACATTATCTAATTATTAATTAATCAACTACTCACTACGCTAACAGTTACCCAACACGTGCAGCGTGTCATTACATACGACAATTTGTTAACACTATTTCCCTAAAAAGGTAAATAGTGTACAAATATTTAAAAATAAATTTAATTTATGTTAAAATATGTCTGATATTGAGCAACCAGAGCAGTTAGACTGTAGGAGTGCTACTACCCGACTTGTAGGAGCCAATTGAAAAGTGCACGTGTGCACGAACGATGCTGCCAAGAGGCGGCGCGTGTATAGCCTCTTGTTGCTGGAACTCGTTTTGACCTCAAAATCAGTAATTTTGCATCTATGACGCAGCTGCCACGTACTGGCTTGAATTCTAATAGGCAAGCTCAACCAATATCTCACCGTGAGAGTCCATCGCTCCATTTGAATAGAATTTGCCATCAAAGAGTTCAATATCGAGCAATGGATACTGAATTCAGACTAAGGAGGCAATGTAAGTGATCTAGCACAATTGATTGTCCCTCGTTCAAACTGTTTCCTACAAACGCTTAATCGCACGTCACAAGGAAAAGTGTTACAATAAAATGGTCTGTTCGATTCCCCGTTTGGCAGATTTATTGGTCGTAAACTGGCGCGAACAATGGCCTATTAGGGGACAGTCGATCTGATGAGCTTTAGATACAATTGTATAATTATAAGACAATATCGAAGAGCGGATAAAGAGGTGTTAATGAAAGTTAATATGTTTTTTAATTACATAATGGATCAGCAATCTCACAGACGGAAACGGTGAAGGAAAACATCGTGAGGAAATCTAAGGCCGGCCATACACGGGCAGCTTGAAGCAGTCAAGATCGACTGCTTTAAGCTGCAACTGCATAGTAAACTACAGCCTTCTATGTACGTACATACACGAAACAGCTCGAGCAATTGCAACTGCTTCCGGCGGTTGGCGGCACGGCGTGCAGTCAAGCAGTCGCCAGGCATACACTGACTGCTCGAGCTGTCGACTGCTCTCTCGCACTTATGCTGGTTTCACACGAGAGTAGAATAGTGAGGCAGAGCAGTAGACACAACTACTGTTTGAACGCACAAGCCAAGACAGAACAATACTGTCTTGACAGTAACCAAGGCAGAACAGTTAATAGCTTGCCGAGACGGTTGCTGCGATGCATTCCGTCTGATGGCAGCCTAACATTGAAATTGCTAACTGCTTGAGCAGTTAAGGTAAAGATATCAATGGCAGCTTCAAGCTGTTGACTCTGACTGCAAGAGCGGTCCGTGTATGTTTATCACTGGCTAACTGCTCGAGCTGCCCGTGTATGGCTCCAAAAAGGTCTCGATGTTGTGTCTAGTCCGCCAACCCGCACCAGGCCAGCGTGATGAACTAAGCCCTTCTCATTCCGAGAAGAGGCCAATGCCAAGCAGTGAGATCAGTAATGGGCTGATTTTGCTAAATCTCGTGGACTGGAGATCGCGGTTATTGTCTTAAGTGCAATCGTGGTTTTGTCTTTTTTTGCTTGGCCACATTCTTCATGGTACTAACAGATTTTTCTCTACAAAATTATCCTCAATAACCTGCACTTTGGCGGACTTCGAACACTATCGAGAACTTTTTGGAGCCCTCTCGGGTGAAAGTTTCCTTACGATGCTTTACTTCTCTGTTAACAATAACCAAATTCTGATCCGTAAATTCGAAAGGTCAGAGATTCCGGCTAAGATGCTCAGACCCTTCTGAACGGAAGCCAAGTGGTCAACCGCTAGCCTATCAATGCTTCTGTTCCGGCGTCGTTTACGCGACACCAGAGGGCGCACGTGCTTTACACATCACAACGCTTCTTGCTCCGCCCTGTGCTGCACAGCTTCCAGCGGCTCGGCCAGTTGCCCGTGCGCCTTAGCAAACGCCACTCGCACGCACGGTGTAGCTTGCATCAGATCACAGATCCAGAACATTGTATTTATTTTATTGCCTCATTAATATCATACGTGTGGAAACCGGTTGTCGTAGTATGGACACGTGATGCGGAAGAATAAGGAACATGTCGTGAGGAAAGTTTTGAGTATTAATGTGGATGGCTATAAGGGTAGAGGAAGACCAAAGAAACGATGGATGGATAATGTATAAGATGATATGACTAGAAAGATGGTGACTACTGAGATGACGGCTAATAGAAATGTATGGAAGAAAACCACGTGCTGTTTCAATCTCAAATAAGTTGGTATAAGGGCAGGAGGATGATGATAATGTTAATATTTCACAGTTATGTACCAGCAAGCAGTTCATATCATTCACCGAAGCTTAGACAGCCCTAATAGCTTCGTTATCTGCATTCGAGGCTTGCCAACTATTATTACAATGATGTACAACACGTGTTGGTCGCAAATGCATCTAAGTACTCTCACATATCATGGCATCGTGACAAGTTCCACTAAATCATTGCTTTAGCACGGATTACCGCAGATGGCTCTCAACCCATCATCACTAAGGCCAGCTCTTATGATTAGGATCAATGTTAAAGTGTAGTTAAGATGATTGAGATGTTGATTTGAATAATATTGAACGGAATTACGATGGCGTTTACATTTCGATGGATTTTTTTTGGGATTTTCAAGAGCGATATAGGCCTTAGTGACGTAGTACTTTATTACTACTAAGTATTTCCTTTATTCATTTACAAACATTATTTAGCACATTACTAAATAAAAAATTGGAACAAAAAAAAATTTGCCGTCCGCCATCGGGAACGGGGTCCAAGTTACCGGTGGTCAGGGTCTCAGTGAAAGGAACTTCGTGCCGTGTCTAGAATTACCGGTTTGTCTATCGGGCCTTTGATTCAGCCACCCAACGAGACCCTCATGAGATGTTGGTCGAGGCTCTAGGCTATTAAGCCATTAGCCGTAACGGCTATCGAGATAATGAGTGCTGTTACTACCATTTATTATTACTAGCTCATGCCTTCGTGAAAAGAGCGAATTTTCCGGTCTGTCCCCCTGATCTGTCACCTTTGGGGAACAATCAGGAATAAAAAATCGATCTGTTCCTCTGTCACTACGGACAGATCGAACGAATTATTTCTGGTCTGTCCCGTGCTGTTCTTTAGGGGGACAAATAGAAATAAAAAGTTTCGATCTGTCCCCCTATTACCGACGAGGGGGACAGATCGGAATATTTCGAAAAGAGTAGCCAGTCAACTCGGTTGATAGAGGGGCTGATTGCCCTAAGTGTGTCGTACATAGTTTAAGTATCTCTCGTGGATGCTTTTATAATGTACCCAATTACCTATAATATATAGTGGTAATAAGCACTGTTACTTTAAAGCTACATTTTCACAAGTGCATCTGACTAGTTGGCAAGTGCATTGTATATCATTTTTGCAAGTGTAAGTGAAGCGTTAGCGCGGATTAACACAGACAAGTCTCACAGATTATATTCATAGTCTCTAATAAGAAGTAAAATCCACTGCTCTTAAATTAGATACTGCCAAATTCAGGCTGCAAGAACCAAAACATTTTTTTAATCGATAGTAGGGTCTATACGTCCAGCTGGCTAGCTACCACCCGGGTTCACGTTATTGTCCGGCGCCAAGCAGCTTACTGTCGTGTGTATTCGAGAGCCAGAGTGGTAATATGTGGAAAATCGGCGCTGGGTGTTTGACGTCTATGCTGACCCTTTCGGCATGGACATGCTCGATAGCATAAAATGTGTACCTATGTTTATTTTTATGTTTTTATTGTTTATGCTGTCGGGGTGGCCCAGAGGTTACAGACCCGCTTGTTAAGCACCGGGTTGCGGGTTCAAACCCAGGCATGTACCAATGAGACTTTTTCAATTTCATATGTATTTTCTTAGTTAATCTAAGACACCACTGACGTATGTGAAAGAAAACATCGTGAGGAAACCTGGATTTTAATGTTCTGAAATCGCCAACCCGCAATGAGCAAGTGTGGCGATCAATGCTCGTTCCTTCTCAGTACGAGAAGAGGCCTTTGCCCAGTAGTGGGACAGTTACAGGCTAATATTTATTTATTTTATGCTGTCATTGTGTCCTTGACTGAGTAAAATGTATTTTATTTCTAATAATTTTATCTGATTTATGTGTTCTATCTTAGACACTGCTTGCTCTCACCATCAGATGCGACAAGGGTAACGCATGCATGAACAAGTATAAAAAATATTGTCGCCTTTATTTCAATCATAAGAAAATTCCGATGGAAATTTATAAGAAACACTAGTGGTAGTGAGATAGTTTCCTAGGCAACATTATTTCTAAAAGCAACATGTGGGTAAGCGAAAGCATCTGAGTAGACCTCATAAATCATTGTGACAAGTGCGAGTGAATCATAACGTTAGCGCGGATTGGTGCAGACGTGACTGTCCTTTGCTCACGATACGATACTTTGGTACGATAGAATTCAGACGACCAAAAAACTGTGGAAGATATTTGTCTGCGAAAATATCAAATAACGGTCCACCTCGCACTTGAACCAACAAAAAATAGGACCTACAAAAAAACCGACTTCAAAAAAAAACTAAACGGAGTAAAATAATTATCACTTAATAAAACTATCAGTTTCAGAAGTCGGTGCATTCAATTTGTTTCAGCGTAGAACACTGACTTCTGAAACTGGTAGTTTTATTAAATGATAATTATTTTACTCCGTTTACTTTTTTTTGAAGTCGGTTTTTACCTTTTTAAAGTTTTTTAACATAAATTAAAAAACTATAAAAAAGTAAATTTTAGTGCCACAAATTACAATTACAATAGTGTACAAATTCTCGGACCAGCACTACAACTAGAACGTCGTCTATATACGATTTGTGTTTTTTTTTTTTTGTTTTTGATGATTTTTTCAAAAAGTGCTGAATCAATTTCAATAAAATTTATATGGGACCACCTCTAAAGTATGGTCTACCAAACAAAAAAAGAATCATCAAAATCCATTCATAATTGGCGGAGATATCGCGTAACAAACACAAAAAAAAAAAACAACAAAAAAAACAGTCGAATTGAGAACCTCCTCCTTTTTGAAGTCGGTTAAAAAGTAGGTCCTACGAAAAATCGGTGAGATTCAAAAATATGCGACGTAATAAAGGCGTGATGCGTCTGCAATGCTTTTTAAATTATCCGCGATACATCCGGCTGAAATTACGTCGCGTCTTCACTATCACTACATAGTATAAAACAAAGTCACTTCCCGCTGTCTGTCCCTATGTATGCTTAGATCTTTAAAACTACGCAACGGATTTTGATGCTGTTTTTTTTAATAGATAGAGTGATTCCAAAGAAAGGTTTATACGTATAATACATTGCACCCGGGTGAAGCCGGGGCGGGTCGCTAGTGAAAATATAAAAACAAAGCTGCTGAATTTCGGTTGCGTAATTTCGTCACAATTTGGCGCTAAACTTAGCGATCTCGGAGCAAGAAAACGTCATTACAATATTTGAAATGGGAATTTATCGGTGACCGACAAACAGTCCGGCGATTATCGGATCTGCAAAAAGTATGTCATCTTATTAGGCGTGCTAAACACGCTATAAAACAACAAAACCGGTTGTATATAAATTGCCGAATTGAATGTGCCGACCAGTTTAAGTGAATAGCATGCCTTAGGGCGTATACATAAAGAAAGCAGGTGACCAGCGTTGACCTACCAGCGCTTATCGGTACTTACTGGTTCGTGCAGGTAACCGCTACATAAAAAAAGAGGGTAGAAGCAGCGGCTGACATTTTTTAACAAAAATACATGTAGTTCCCTTGCAAATACATACAGCAACAAATGACGGTCTACCAGCACTGATCGGAGCAGGTCGGAACTTGTCGGCGAAGTTCGGCGCTGGTTCGCCACACAGTTTAGAGACTACTTGCGCCGACTAACTGCGCGGACCAGCACCGATAAGCGCTGGCAGATCGGCGCTGGCAACCCGCTTTCTACGTGTTTACGCACTTAGTGTCTAAACACACTATACCGAAGATACGCGACTGAAGTTCGGCATGATTACGCCTGCAACGCTATTTAAATTACCCGCGACACACCAGGCTGAAATTACGTCGCGTTTTACCTATATATAACGAGGGTAGTTCACTCATTGGGGGTACCTCGTCATCAGAGTCCAAGTTCGACTTGGTGTAGGCAGGAAATAATAGTCACAACACTGATTATAGTCCTCTATTTATTCACTCTCGATAACAAAATAATAAAATCTGTAATGATCAAACCGATGGAAATAGATTAAAGTACGGAAACGTGGTAAGTTCGGTGCAGGCTGGCAAAACGACCTCTCGCCTTCGTGTCTCAATCCAAAAGTGACTTCACTCAAATCAAATGCATCCAATGTCAAAAAGGATGACAGCTGACAGCCGACAGCTGACAGCTACCTGACAACCGTCAAACAAGACATGCCAAGCCCCGCACCGACCTCACCCAAGCACACTGCTTGACGTTTCCGACAATAGATGGCGTCCTACTACATTAACAATAATCAATAGTCATTCTAATAGTTGTGCTTCTGTGTTGATTCTGCGACATATAAAAAACATAGACGCCGAACTTCGGTCGCGTATCTTCGGCACAGTGTGTTTAGACACTTAGAATTTACCGTCCTTGAACATGGCCCTTATTCATAAAAATAAGTACACGCCAAAATCACTGGCATCTTCTGTTTCCTTTCAACTTTTTAGGGAAAATATTCCTAACATATTTTCCTGTTACATTTAAAAATGTACCTCGTTTCGTCGAGAATTTTATCTTGTATTCCTATAAGAATGCCCACGTAGTATGGTCGGAACAAATGCCCTCAATTACAGGGGCTACAGAGCCCTATGACCGTAATTGATACTAGTCATTTACCGTAATGATCGTGAAGCCTCTGAAGGTGTAAATGAAAGCCTTTGGAACTAGGCCGTTTGTGGTAAAAAGCTGTAAGTTAGAAGAGAGTATTTTATGTGTTGTGTAATGAAGGGTGTTGAGCCATGTATTCGGTAAATATTTATTGTGTTGGTGTAAACAATGTTTCGGAAACAATAATCTGTGTGTTTCTGAGACGTTGATAATTGTTGCACTAATAAAGTTTGGCCACTTGCTAAACCGTGTCTAACATCAAACTCTAAATACGTAAAAGTATTTAAACCCTGTTTCACCTATTAGCTCAGTCGCCAGGTCGCAAGAAAGGGGTTTCACTTGCAAAAGGTCCGTCAGTCCTGAATTTTGAATGGTGGCATGTTTAGGTGTACTTTTAAAATTAAAAATTTTTCGACCTTGAGTGACCTCGGCGCGCTCCGCCATCTTGGTTTAAATACCCCAAAAATGGGTTTTTATTGAATAATTCCCTATCTATGGGTTTTACGCCAAAAATTAATGAGACCAATTTTGTAGACAATTAAATTGCCAACCATTCCTGCCTTTAGTATTTTTTCTACAACTAATAGTTTACGACATGTTGCGATTTAAAGTAGGCAAAAAACACAATTTTTAAGCATATTTCTATTTTCATTCCCGACTCAAGAAGAGAGGTATTACACGTTTTAAGCCTACTTTTAACCCACGACGCAAAAAGAAGGATGTTTAATAAGTTTGAAATGTATGTATGTATGCCTGTAAGTCTGTCCGTCTGTTTGTATGGCTGTCTGTTTGTCTGTCTGTGTGTTTGTGGCATCGTAACTCCGAAACGAATAACTCCATTTCTTTAAGATTTTTTTTGCTCGAAAGCTGGTTTATTTAGAATTATTATAAGCTAAGATTGATGGAAATCGGTTCAGCCGTTGCAAAATTCTCAGCTGTTTTCTAAGTTAGGTCAGGTAGGTGTGCATTGCACAGCGTTGCAGCCGTTACAAGATCATGGAAGTGAATTTGGTCTCGATGTATAACGAACGGTCACCCATCCACGGACTGACCGCGGCAAGCGCAGCTTAACCTTGCCAATCGTATGATCCGCGCTGTTGTTAATTAGCCACGAGCGCCTCACAAATAAAACATTATGTATTTAACACACTTAATTTATTTTCATTGACATGAAGATTTCTTGAACTAAGTTAGGCCCAATCCCCCTTATTACAAAAAATGGTTTAAACCAAGACTAAAGTAAACCCAGGTTTAAAATATACCCATCACTTTCTTATGTCATATAACAAAAAGAAATGGAGCTATTTTAAAACTTAGGTTTTTCTTAGACCATCTTTTGTAATAAGAGGGAATGAGTACACATACATTTGAAATCTTACCTCGAAGGATTGCAATCATTTAGAAAACGCTTCCGGAAATACCTTCTTAGGAGAACCCATCAATCGGTTCAGTGGTTCTGGAGATTAGCGAACACAACCGTACTAACAAGCTGACAATTTCAGCAAGCACAAATTATCTAAAGCCCGGATCCAAATGCGTACTGCTTTCTCACTGTTGTACGAAATTCAGATGTGACAGGCGTAAACGACTGCCTTGGGAACGGTGACCTGGGACAATATTGCCTAAAACACTCGTAATCGCAATGCCTTTGATTTTGACAGGTCAACAATTTCCATAGCAACGTATGTATTAACTATCCGTCTTCTCCACAACTATGTACCACGCAATGAATATTGTTGTATTGTCGAAATTAAGGCTATTGAAATTGCAAATGTGATACGCAATTCGGGCGCAGGAATTTAATAAAATTACCAATAGAATAAGTAGGTAAAGGTACTTGCGTAAAGAAGCGTGTATAGACATGTCGGTATCGATTGGTGCGGGTGAAATAGCCTCGTGTTATCTTATGCACTTACACTTAAAGAAACAAGTTGAAATACAATACTAATAGCACAGTCTACCTATATCTTACTCCTTACAGTTGGTCAACGTAGAACATTGTCACAGAGCAATCGTGCGGGGGGTTGCGGGGTGAAGGGGCGGAGGTTATGTCCCGAGTAGCCATACTGCATACTTGGGACATAACCACCGCCCATACATAATTTTGACATTTCATAGGACCTGTCAAATGTATGGGCGTTGACCCACTGTATGTAGTAAATAGGTACTCTGTGCTAATAGTCTGCACCGATAAGTCGGGACCGGAAGACCTGTATCTTTATGCAAGCGCCCTAATCTCGTATCAATACTTGTCAGCTCTGGTCAGCAATTAACACTACACTATCGAAAGAGTTTAAACAACCAGCCCCCCGATTCAGAACATTTTCGATAAGCAATTGTCGACCGTTTCGGTTTGCTATCTCGTTTTGTCTACTATTCTCGTAACGAGAGAAAAGGAGATAACAAATCGAATTGTTCGACGACTGACTTATCGAATCGTTCTGAAGTCGACTGCAATTATAGGTGAACTAAACCCGGTGCCTAAAAGGGGTCGTCCGATAATCACGTGATGTTTTTTAGCAACTTTCTAACCCCCTCCTTTTGGTACAAAGTAAAAAAAAAAAATTTGAATATTATCTTGTAATATAGGTATATTCTAATTTAATTCTGGAAAATTAAGTATCGTGATAAAAATGACTAGACAGACATTAGGGTTGCAAGTTGTTTGTGACTGGCACATAAATAACGAAAAAATTAATACACGTGACATCTCATTACACCCCTGCTCTCCCCTTGTGATATTTTGTGATTTTTCCGAACCCCCTCTCCACACTTTCGAGCCTCAAGTGATTAATATATGATCCCAAAGGTCAAAAAACTTCACAAATTACCTAACTTAGGTCGCAAATTCGGAGCAGCGTGGCGTGTAGCGGGGCGTTTTTGTGGGACTTATTTAACACACAGGCTAGTAATTGAAGTGTCTTCGTAACAGCGTTTCTAGCGTGCAGCTGAATGTATGCTCGCTCAATACAACGCTTGAACACCCCGCTGCACGCCCCGCCGCTCTGTATTTGCGGCCTTACTATTATTACTTACCATAAGTCATACAATTACTACTGATATAATTTTAAAAGCAAAGTGATCATTAAAACATTCAACCACATACATGTTAGAATTTCAAAAGGGTCAAGTAAGATTGATATTTATTACCATACAAGACTGTGTAACAAATTTAAGTAAGAAACTGCGAAGCGCAAACGTGGGTGATTTGCATTGCAAATGGCGGCACGTCGCTCGTTGCATACGGGTTGCATCGCTGCAGTAAGTGATTTTAGGACATTTGCAAAGTTCGTGTCAAGCTTAGCCTACTTATTGTGGCGTAGTTTGACTTCCGGTGTCGTTGTGTAGAATAAGGTTGTGTATTTTTAAGTTTAGTTAGTAAGTGGGTCATTTAAAACGAAATGTTCTAAGCATTGTTTTACAGGAAGTAACTAAATGGTAAGTAACTAACTTTTAAAAAATTAGTCAAAGATCATTTCTACTCTCAACACATTTCTATTTCTTCATGATATCAATACCTCATCATCTATATAAAATATATTTATAATTATATATAATTTTTATATGTAAGTATTATGTCTATGTATTGTGTGTAGTATATAGTATATATATATATTTTCCAGCAGTACACCACGGACTATCCCCCCTATCTTATTCATTGTTTTCCTGTCCATCCAAAGGTTGTCTGGTAGATATCGCTATCAGCGATAAGACCGCCATTGTACCCTTCACTAAATTATTTTGTATAAGAGCTATGTTACAATTTTGGTGTACAATAAAGTATATTCTATTCTATTCTATTCTAAATGGCGACTTGTTGAAAGTTGATACAACATCATTGCAGATAAAATTAAACGAAAAATTAAAGAGTTTTTCAGTTATTCTGTCAATTTTCACTAAAATGGTCCGAATGAAACGCTATCGATTTGCACCACTTGCATTGTAAATGGCGGCACGTCGCTCATTGCATACGGGTTGCATCGCCATTGTGAGTGATTTTGGGAAGTTCGTCTCAAGTTTAGCCTTCATGGTGACGTAGTTTTACTTTCATTCTACCCATCTTAATGTAAGATAGCTTGAGCATTTTTTTTTGGTGCACTGATATTTTTGTGGTACCTACTGATTCCATTAATTTTAATAGATACCTATTTCTGAAACATAATTTTATGGCAACTGTAGTTTTGGCTTAAGATTTTTTTTTCTCAGAATAATTTCATACTTGCACTTATTGAGAAAGCAAATGCCGTACCTATTTATGCTAAAATAAAAACGTTAACTAAGTACAAAAAATGCACGCCCTATCTGAATTACTTTTAATTAAGGTTACTTGGTAAAAAATTAAGCAAAATCCTTTAAAATGTGGTTCTTCTGTGATTTTTGAAATAAAGTAATTGAGTTGATAGTTCCGAAAAATTACCAAAATGAAAATATAGACAAGGAATTAACAAATTGTCCGTAATGTTAGTTGAAACCGTAAACTAGGATTAGGGCCAAAAATATTGTAAAAAAGTATTTTTTTCGATTTATTATTTAGGTAGGTACCTACTTCTTTATTATAGGTATAATAGTTAAATTGAAACGGTCAAACTAGGTTCCAATTAATCTCCATAGTAAGATCAGTTAACCAATTTCAAAACGTAATTGATTAAATACCTTCCGAAGTTCACTTTGTCCGAAAATCCATTGACACCTAGTCACCGAAACCAGTCTGTCAATTCCAAAAGACAATTACATTCAAAGTGCAGACGCAGTACCCTTATAATTTGACCACACGGGGCTCCCAAACGCTCTAATACCGAGAGATCCCAACACAATAACCCTCCAGTGAGCACGACACAGAATAATGAGGAAATGGAGCTATAAGGCGACCTAACTGCCTGTCATAAAGGCAACTTAGGAGTTGTGCCAAAAGGATAGGTTACAAATCAACCCGTTTGCGAGTCGAGATGGATATTGCAAAGGTTTTCTTACGACCGTTGTTTATTGCGGTTATGGTGATCTCAATAAACTCCTAAAAGGAGCAGTAAATATTTAAGGAGTTATATTAGAATAGTTCGTGTTGTAATGGAACGACCTGTATGGTGTACAGATGGCTACACATCAAGCTATACATTCCAGTTTACACTGACCTCTCATTGTAAGGAAATCCTAGACAATGCGAGATGAGCTCATACTAGAAATGTATAGCTTGATTTGTAGTCGTGCGTACCTCCAAAGAAAAGGGAGGATCCTCCAATCAGGTGGGTTTTATGCCTGTCGGGCTACTGTCCAACGGTTGATATTGGGCAGTAGTGTATATGCTATCTGAGTTTCATATTTCGATATCGCGATATTTAGGATCTGTCGTGATGTCATCTTTGAGAGTTATCGTTACTGTCGCTGTAGCCTGCTACATCACTACAGTGTTGAGAAGTTCGCAAGTAGTGTAGTGTAATCCCACGATGAAAAGATTAGCTAGTCAGCAAGTTTGATAGCGGGGCCGACTGTCCAGGGTGCGCCGGACGTACTTAAGTATTGTCACTCGTGGAGGCTAAATTCACTGTCAATAGCATGTAAGTTCGTGTACATACACTGCGTACATAATCGCAAAAAACGCCAATCAGAAAAAAATGCCACTTAGGTTTGATACGATGCCACCTATCGTCCTATGACCAATGACAGACGTTTCTTTCCCCCGCGCACTTTATAAAGTAATCGAAGAATGGGCACTCCATTTAATTCCTACTCCGTGTAGTCAGTTAAATCCGCTGCGCGTTCTACAGATAGTTTGCATTCTGAATAGAACGGACAATCGAATGATAAACAGACGGAAGGATTAGAGCGTGTGTTGTGATATGACATGATATCGATATAACGTGTATGTCTATGTATGAATGAAGAAGTGCACAATTGAAATAGATTACTGTATTGCGATTTAAAAATAATAACAACAATTTCAGTATCTCTAAAACAGGGATTGAAAACGGTTATTAAATTTCGGTATTTAACCAGCTACAACCAACGATACCATTTTCTCAGCCCTTTCGTTCTCGAGTATACCGTTATTTAACACATAATTATTTCATTTCGGTACCGATAAAGTTTGAATTAGCCGCGCGTATTTGAAGAACGGGGTATGCGGCGCGCAGCAGTGTCGACTTCGACTGTCGACAAGTCTGACCATCAATTTATCTACTATTTTTCGCCCTTTAAAAATTAACTGTATCTGCCGTACTCGGTTTTTTGTCAGTTAAATATCGATACCGTTATTGAATCAATATACACACTTCGATTAATCATTATAATTTGGTATAATTTAACCTTGGTATCAAAATTTTGCAATACCTACTGAGATTTTAGATTACCTGTTTTTCGGTAATTGTTTTAAATAGGTATGACGTCATACCGTTTAATAAAATTACCGTAACTTTTCAGTAATGCAGTTCCTGCTATATAATACTTTATCATAAATGAATGGGGTGCATTATTAATAGAGCCTCTACGAATGACGATATTTAAGTACATCCGGCGCACCCTGTGCAGTCAGCCTCGCTACCAACCTTGCTGACTGGCTAATCTTTAAATCACGGTGTAACTATTCTCGTATAGATTGTGCCGACTCGAGAGAAACAGCCTGAATATTTGGTATAAGAATTCAAAGTTGTACCTAAAACCAAAAAAATACAAAACAACACAGTATAGTTTTGAATCAGTTACAACATAAATTCCAGTATGAGCTGATCTCGCATTGTATAGGCTTTCCGTACAATGAGAGGTCAGCTTATACCGGAAATTATAGCTTGATATGTAGCCGTGAGTACGTGCATCATAAGAAGGGTCTACTGCAATAATGATGAATGTCCAAAGTTTATTTATTTATTTTTATTTATTTATTTTATTCTTTATGCACAAAAATAGTACAGAGGCGGACTTAATGCCTTAGGCATTTTCTACCAGTCGACCTTAGGGTGATGCAGAGAAAACATGGTAGGTGCACACCTTCTTTAATTCTAAGTAAGTATGTCATTTGGCCACTTGATAAGTGCAGTTCGTAATCTCCTTTACAAACTCAGCAATATCGCTTACAATATCGAGATAAATACGTTTTTAAAAATTGGATACGCGGATAGAACGCTCAGCGTCATAGGTGTTCTCATCTGTAACGCTGAGTTTTCTTTCACATATTTAATATCTTAAAACAAAGTAAAAGGACATTTATCATTATTGCTGTGGACCCTTCTTATAGTAATAGTTTTTACGTATCGTACTCGAAATTGAGTGATGTAGTGTTTTTAGATCAATCATTTAACTTGTAAACGTCCAATGAATAATGGGCCACACGTAGTGTTTTTTAATAGCCATAATGGATCACTACCATTTACTATCATCCTTTTAATTAAAAAATTTAATACGAAATTCAAAAATTAAAATGAAACGTACTACAACTATATGCGTCCCGGCAATCCTCGTATTTCCGAGTTTGTACGAATTATGACACGAATTCAGTGACTTAACTAAAATTGATCTAGAGAGGCTGAAGCTGGAGTTCATCATCATCATCCTCCTGCCTTTATTACAACTTATTTGGGGTAGGAGTAATATGTATTTTTTTTCCATACTACATATTAGCCACTAGCCTATTACACTAGCACGACTATTAGCCGTCATCTCAGGTCACCATCTTTCTAGTCATATCATCTTTTACATTATCCATCCATCGTTTCTTTGGTCCTTTACTCTTATCACCATCTGCATTCATACTCAAAACTTTCCTCACGACATGTTCCTCATTCGTTTGCATCATCATACCCATATCGGGATAACAAGATTCCACGCAATTTCTCAGTCACCGGCGGCATTTTCACTGAAGCTGGAGTTAAACAATATTAAAAAGTCACACAAAGAAAGATTTACCGAGTCATATTTATTATGATTAGTTACGGTTTACTCACGTGCATTTTTCGGGATTGCCCGACTAGTTTCGGACACAAACGGAGCCTTTAATCATAAGCTGATCACGCGGCAAGGTCGCGAGTTGAACTCATTTATACTTATTTTTTATAATTGACGAAGTCGCATAATTCGTACAAATTCCTAAATACGAAGATCACCGAGGCTCATTATTCGTACAAATTCGTAAACACGAACATAGCCGAAGTGCATAAAGTATTTTAGAACTATTTTATCTGGCATTATACTTTCAATTTAACAGATGGCCTTGAAGGAAGCTTTTCAACCTTGACTGCCAGACTCTGTCGGTCAAGGTCGAAGGTCTGCATTTAACTGGAGACCACATAGCGTGATTTGAATTGATTGCAGTTCATTAAGTTGTTCGAAGCTAAGTAGGTAGTTTGAAGCGTTTAAAAATAACCAGAGTCACGTTTATTTTCCTTTTTAAAAGAGCATAATTTTTACTTGTAAACAATGTTTCGGGTACAGACCAACAGTTTCTAAAACTGCACGTGAATGTTTATAGAAACAATGTTTCTGAGCTTTTGCCAATTACATCAGTCAAAGTTAAAGAGTTAAAAAAAGTGTCGTCACACAGTCGACATGTTTATAAACAGGCGAAACACGTGCAAACACTCATAAACATCTGTTGCTAATTTAACGGCTTACTCATCAAGAGCACCGCAACCTTAGAACATGCTCTAAGACAGCAAACAATTTGCGAAACAAAATGAATATAATATTTTATTTGCACGAAAAATAGGATACATACATGACATATACTCACGCCTGTATTCCCCGAAGGATTGGCAGAGGTGTACAGCACACCCACATTTCACCGTTTATGTTTACGTCCCATGTAATAGGGGGCGAGCCTATTGTCATCGACCGGACACAAATCTAGACTCCGGGCTGCTACTGAGAAATTTCACATTGAAAAACCACAATAACACTTTGCCCGACCTGGGGATCGAACCCAGGACCTCACGCGCAGCAGTCGCGCTTGCGACCGCTAGACCAACGAGGCAGCCATAATTAAAGATTCCTATTAAATCTATTCAGAGGTAACTTCTTGATGTCATCAGGAAATAAATGTTTACTAGTGAACAGACGACTTCAGTTTCATTACGAAAACCGTAATTTCCTGCCTCTTGATGTCATAGTTATACATTAGTCATATGTTGAAAGATCTCTGTTCTTTTTTGGATCAAAGGAATATTTCATTGGATTTCCGGTTAACATTACTTATTGTGAGTGTTATGAGACATCATCAAGAAAAATAATTATTTCAAATACTTTGAAAACCTTAAAAAAATATTATTCCAAATGACAAAACAATTTTTTTAAGAACATATTCATCTGAGCCGATGGTTTCTATGAAATCTGTTTGGTTCAGTTTGGCTTAGCACCAATCATTACAATGTGTGTGTTTAATCCTTTGCTGTTTTTTCTCTCATCCGGGATATGACTGAGGAATTCAATATAATGGATATGATAAAATGAGATGTACTTATTTAATTACGAGTACTTGAGTATAGAAAACCAACCAAACAACCAGACTCTACACGTGTTTCCGCAGGGTATTGATGAGATCTGCCAGGGTTGCGGACTTTGTTGAAAGAGTTACCGCGGCCCTGGAACTCAAAGGGCATTAGGAGGAACACGGATGGGTTTTAGTCAGTAAGAGTCTTACACTCCCTTCCGCTTCACCCAGAGCGGAAGAAGTCATTTGAAGATAAGATTAGATTTTTCTTAAAAAGAAAGAAAAAAAAAAACTATTTTTAAATATTTGTTGTTATAGCGGCAACAGAAATACATCATTTGTGAAAATTTGAACTGTAACTATCACCGTTCATGAGAAACAGCCTGGTGACAGACGGACGGATGGACAGCGGAGTCTTAGTAATAGGGTCCCGTTTTACCCTTTGGGTACTTCCGTACCCAAAACTCGTATCCGTAGGGTTCCCCTAAAAAGGCATTTTGATGAGGTGATAAACTTGAGAAACTGCTAGTCACTGGCAAAGTGGAAGGAGACAGACCTAGACGAAGTTCTAAGCGTTGGAGCGACCAGATTCGCTTGGCCCTCGATTCCAGTTAGTAGTACCTATAAAAATTTAAAGATTAACTTTAATAGAAACAAACCTTTTATGAAATAATATTCACAAAATTAGACCATACTGACGAAATTACTGATGATAACGATTCATAATTAGCTGATCTTGCTTTATCTAAACATTTGAAGAAAATAGTAGATACAATGTTAACAAATCCAACTGCTGTACGTGATGACACTATTGGCCGATCCAAAATATTTGGATCGATGCAAGTTTTTGACACTACTTCTATTGAATTCCTGTCAAAATCCTATATCAATCCAGCGATGACGTTATCCAAGACGAATTGCAGATACGAGCAACAAAGAATTCAATTTCAGCTTAGAGCCAAGTTTTTAATCGTCAGACAACTTTTACATGTAGAATAAGAGCCCAAATACACGTCCGATACTTGCCTCCGATAGTCGGTTCCGATAGTCTGATCAGACTATCTGGAGGCCTCCGTGTCATACATTTGTTTGAACATGAATTACACGTACGATCAGACTATCAGATCGGATGTCAGAATCGTAAGCATCGTCGTCGTCCAGAAAAAAATCGGACACGAGAATCGTATGCGTATTTCATGAATCCGATCAGATAGTCGGATCCGGCTCCCGGAAGCAAGTATCGGACGTGTATTTTGACCCTAAATACAACATTTTGACATGTTGTTCATTCAAAAGTTGTTGAAACGTCAAACGTATTCCTTATATAAACGACTGACTATTGAAAAACCAGCCCTCATACATGTACAAATTAAATACAAAAAGATAACACAAACCCAAGCATGAATAACGATAACACCATTCACTGTAACTGTACCATTGAAAAAAGAAAACTAATCTTTTAGCAACCCACATTCCTTTCGCAATACAAACAGCGGAACATTTAATGCACTCGCATGTACCAGTACGTTGACACGACTGTCTATCGAATGTAATATTTAAATGGCGCTGTACAACCATGCACACATGTTTTGAAACACAATGTATGTGACGTTGTGCTATGTCAGTAGTACATTCTTTTGGGGAATTTCGTATTTTTGGTTGTTCGCAGTATTTGTTTTGGGGGTTTGCCACCCCCCAAAATGGATAGTGGCGATGCTTGGGGGGGGGGGGGCTATGTCCAGCAGTAGACGTCTTTCGGCTGAATGATGATGATGATGATTGTCTGATAGATACATGAAGAGTACCTTGTTTTATACCATAGATAGTATAACTAACACAGAAAAACGACGAAAACTCTGTCAAACGTAGAAAACAATTAGAAAATCTCTGTATTTTTCTTCTAAATAGGAAAAGTCTTTCATAGAAGTATTCCAGGTTTATTATTATTTAAAATAATATAAAACAGCACATTCTTCCAAGTCTAGTCTCGGAGATTGCGGAAGGAAGAGAAATTGTCCCCTGCATTTTCTCTACTTCCTGTGACGAACGTCAAACATTGACATTAAAAACTAAGAGTTGCCATACTACAAGCTCGGTTATCTTTGTAGAATCCGATTGGGATTTTGTTGTACTGCTGTCTTTTTGCATAAAATTTGTGTTCGTGACTCCTCACTCTGCGAGTGCGAGTTGGAGGAAGGTACTTTGATGGTATATTGTATTGTGTACTGGTAATGTGGTATATTTTTAGAATTAGAAACTCTAAGAAATAGGTTAGAAATGAAAAAGCATTAGGAGGTAAGTACCTATGAGGCTTGCATAGTCACAAAAGTGTACCTACTAATATATGGAAAAAAAAAGAATAAAAAATAAAATAAAAAAAGCATTGTGTCCCGTTTTGAAGGGTATGGGTGCCCTTGAAATTACAGGCACATGAGCTTTCCAACTTTGTCTTTAATGTTGGCAACGCATCAGCAATCCTCTTGGGGTTTATAGCCGGTGGTAACCACTTTTCATCAGGTGAGCCGTTGGCCAAAGTAGGTACTACATAAATAAAAGGTTTTTTTTTCACTTATTCTCTCTTTGCCTCATAGGTACCGCTATAAAATTCCACCGGCACGGACTACGACAACAGAAGAATCAATGACGCTCCAAATCAACCTTCACCAAAGAAAAGGGTTGCATGAAAAGAGCTTCCACGAGTGACGATACTTAAGTACGTCCGGCGCACCCTGGGCAGTCAGCCCCGCTACCAACTTTGCTAACTGGCTTATCTTTTCACCACAGCATGAGCTATTTTTGCATAGCTCGTGCTGACACGAGAGAAGAGAAGACATATGAAAGCATCAGCCGCTCACACATCTGTTATGTATAATTTCTAACATATGAGCAAGCTCAATGTGTAACCAATCACTACATTTCCGATGCAAATCAATCACACCACTCATATCGGTGCTATTTGACCTCCTCCGACCCGTAAGTATGACATTATTTCCAACTTAATCACAACGATCGCTAGCTGTATGAATGACCTACATACATACACACTGAATGTGCGAAGTAACTATCTCCACTTCCCTACACGGAGGCGATAACCCTAGTAAAAGCATGCACAATCATGCATTGTTAGAGAAAATAATATGAATGAATGTTTTATTGTGGCCTGAATAGAAATAATCGATCAAATCGAACGAGTTCGTGTCAAAGGTTTAATGGTTACTAATGTTAAATTACATATGATTCTAGAATCATGATTTTGGGTATCATACGAATATAGGGATCATAGAGCAATAAGAAGGGATTTTTCGAAATTCAACCCCTAAAGGGGTGAAAAGGGTTATTAACGTTTGTATGTAAATCCGTCATTATTGAAGTAAGAAGCATGAAATTAAATGTTAAAGTTTCTGGTTAGAAATAAATGTACATGTGTTTGACCGTTTTTGTTTTAACTCCCAAGGGAGTGAAATAAGGGTTAAAAGTTTGTATAAGAAATCTGATACTTTTGAAGTAAGAAGCATGGAATGTAATATTTAGGTTACTGGTCTGAAATAAACATAGACGTGTATTAGCGTTTTTGAAAATTCAACCCATAAAGAGGTGAAATAAGTGTTGAAAGTTCGTATGAGAAATCTAGTAGTTTTGAAGTAAGAAGCATGGAATTAAACATTTAGACTTTTGAAGAGAAATAAATATACACGTGTTGAGGATTTTTGGAAATTCTACCACTGAGGGGTGAAAGTTAAAAGGAGCATGAAATCAAATAATAGGGTTTCTGGTTTTAAATCAATATACGCGTGTTTAAGCGTATTTGTAAATGGCGGTGGGGTACAAAAACGTAAGAAATATAGCAGAGGGCCAAAATTCCAAACAAAAAAACATGTTTTTTGCCAAAATTTTGGTTCAAATAATTACGGCTATTTGTAATGTCATTTTATTATACTATTTGTGTCGATGAGGCTGCAAAAATATATTTTCGAGGGCCATGCACTCTAAAGCCTGGCGTCGCGTCGACTGTAGCCGAAACGCATCGAATCGAGTCGAGTCGCATTTGTTCCTTGTGAGGCGAAACGGTCAGTAATCGCAAGTCGTTAAAACAGAAATTCGCGTGACAAGCGATGCACGCGAGTTATGCGACTCGGCGCGTCTCAGCTCGTCGCTGATCGATGCAGTTTTGTAGTAAACGCGAATTATTGCGGTTCTATTCGACTCGAGTCGGCGAGCCTAGTGGACGCCAGCTTTTAATGGGAGGGTAGGCGGGTCGGAGTTGGTCCATGGGCCGTAATTTACCTACCCCTGCAACGCGGTCGAGGCGTTGCTCTACGCCTATGACAGACATTACTAGTAGTGAGAAGCCGGAAAGTCTGACAACCGATCTACCCTTAGAGCGATTACGCACTGCATCCGATCCGAATCCGTGAAAATACGGATATATAAAACTCGGACCGAATTCGGATGTTGCTTACGCACTATTCCGATCTCTGATTCAAATTCAAACAATTCAGTACTACGGCTACTTCGATCTTTCTTCCGTATTAGAAACTCACGGATGACGGATGGAAATCGGATGACGGATGTAGTGCGTAAACTACCATACAAATAGTTCTATGGCTACTTCGGAACGTATTTTCACGGATTCGGATCGGATGCAGTGCGTAACCGCTGTTAGGATATCGACATTGTCCAGTAACTGGGTTGCGGAGGTCTGATGGCAGTCGCTCCGTGTAAAATACTGGTATTCGGCCGCATCTGGTTACATTTTAAGCTGATCACAACGTAGTTGGGAAAAGGCTAGGTAGAACAAGAGGTACCAGCAATGACAGTAATAAATAAATAAAAATAAAATAAAATAAAATCTTTTTATTTCAGACACTTTTGGCCCATAACATAAGTAGAACGACTAATACTACGTTTACGACTAATAATACAAACAACAAATTTAATTTAAGTATTTGCCGCCCTCTGGGACCCCGGGCACTCGCACTTGTGCTTGAACCCAGTGCCCCAGAAGGGGGCTGTCCAGCTTATGGCTGAGCACGCTCAGGATGGTGTTGGTGCTCCCACGCGTTCGGAACATCAGCGAAGCGATACGGCGCCGCAGCACAGTGTGAAAGCCGTCTGAGTGCGCGTGCGCAAACATCGCAGACGCACTACAGTAGCGTGGGAGCCCCACCAGCACCCTGAACGCGTTAATGAGTAATACGAGTAGTAATGAGCTGATGAAACTACTTGCATTATAATTGAGGCCGTCAGCGCAAAAGTGGTCTAAGCCACATTCCCTCGTAGAAGAGTTATGTGCGGTAAATGATTTCAAACATGCTAATAAAATAAAAATAAATAAAACATAATAAATGTCAAAATAGATTTAAGCCAACCGACTTCAAAAAGGAGGAGGTTCTCAATTCGGATGTTTACATATTTTTTTTTATGTATTTTCGGGCTTATCTCCGTCGTTTATAGACGGATTAGCAAAATTCTTTTTTTTGTTTGAAAGAGTATTCTTCCGAAATAGTCCCATTTAAATTTGGTGAAGATCTGATGAAGATCCTCGGAGATTGACAATGGAACACTTCAATAGATAACAGCCAATTACCCGAGATTGCTGTAATTGCATGTTTGTGTATTGTTAATGCCACTAAAAATTGAAAAATAAAATAACTTTAATAAAAAAAGTAAAAACCGACTTCAAAAAAACTAAAAAGAGTAAAATAATTACCATATTATAAAACTAACACTTTCAGAAAACGGTGCCTTCAATTATGTTCAGTGTAAAATTGCACCGACTTCTAAAACTGTTAGTTTTATAATATGGTAATTATCTCACTCTTTTTACTTTTTTTTGAAGTCGGTTTTTACTTTTTTTTAAAAGTTATTTTATGAATTAAAATTAGCATGTTTGATATTATTAACCGCACGTAACTTTTATACGAGGGAATTTGACTGAGGCCACTTTTGCGCTGACGGCTCTTTCTTTTTTTTTTTTTTTTCTATTGGACTGCAGTAGGTCGTCCTAGGGGACGGTTTCTACGTAACCGGGCAGTTATTGGCGAGACCTGAAGGGTCTCCAGCCAATGGGGGGAAGTAAAATACTTAACCTAAGCTAACTACTTGTACTACACTAACATCATGACTACCTGCAACAACAGCACTAAGGGCGACCCCTAGTGGGACTCGGACCTCGGCTTAGGGCGTTGCTGGCGTGGACATAGGGGGGGGGGAGACAGCTTGATGAGGGCTGAATTATCGGGGTGACTGCGGAGTCTGAAGAGACGACCGGCTCTACGACGGGAGAGCTCGGTGGATCGTGACCGGCGGCGGTGGGGCGTCGCGACGGGCCTCGTCGGCGAGGACGGTATGCCGGGCGGCGGCGTTTATTGTGTAGTGTGCTGGTCGATTTACTCGCCTCCTGGAGGAGGGTAATTTCGTCATCGGGTTCTAAAAGTGTGTGCCTGGGACGGCGAACTTTACTTATGAGAGAGGGACTGTAGTCGGCCGCTGCGGCGACTAGGGGGTTCGGATGGCGGGGGGCAGAGTCGAAGTAACGCTTGGAAATGCGTTTGAGGTAATGCCTGATGGTTGGCATTTTTAGATCGAGATGGAGTTGGACGTTACGCATGAACCACGGGGCAGCCGCGGCTCTGCGCAACACTCGATTCTGGAGGGTTTGGAAGGATTTAAAGCGACAAGGCTTAACGTGTGCGAACACGACGCTAGCGTAAGTCAAGATGGGGCGGATGCACGTCACGTAGATTCTCAGCTTATTTCTAAGTGACAATTTACTGCGCGTTCTAAGGATGGGGTGGAGGCGACCGACAGCGAAAGCGGCGCGAGCGCGCACCGCTTTGATGTGGTCTCGGAAACTCAGATGGTGGTCGAGGATAACCCCCAGGTATTTGGCTTTCATCTCCCAAGGGATCTGTTTGCCGAACATGAGGACGGGACGGATGTGGGTGTGGGAATCACCGTGTCTCTCGAAAAGAACGGCTGCGCTCTTTTCGGGATTCACCTCTATTCTCCATTTCCGGAACCAGACCCCGAGGGCGTCGGCTGCGGTTTGAAGGGTTCGAGAGATGCTATCGAGACTCCTACCGGAATAGTAGATAGCCGTGTCGTCGGCGAAGAGAGCCAACTTGGCCAAGCCACGTTTGGGAATGTCGCTGGTGTACAGCGTGAACAGAAGGGGCGATAGCACGGAGCCCTGAGGGACTCCTGCGCGAATGGGGTGAGGGGACGAGAGGGTGCCTTCTAGGCGATAGCGGAAGGAGCGATCCGACAGAAAGTCTCGAATGATGAGCACGAGACGGTCCGGCACGTTGAATTGGTACAGTTTGTATAATAAACCGTTGTGCCAGACCTTGTCGAAGGCTTTCGCTACGTCGAAGAAGAGCATGCCCGTTTTGTACGAGCGCATAAAACGGGAGCTAATGTGTTCGACAATGCGGTGCAATTGTCGAATGCAACAGTGCTGGGTTCGAAAACCGAACTGTTCGTCGGGGATGAGTTTACGGGAGTCAGCGAAATCCTTTAAACGGATATAAATGAGACGCTCATAGATTTTCCCAATTACATTGAGAAGACTAATGGGGCGATAACTAGTGGGCTCACTCTTGGGTTTGCCGGGTTTGGGGATACCGATAACGGTGGCTTGTTTCCAAGCTTGCGGAAAGATGTTATTACTCAGAGCGCCATTGAAGATGGCGGCCATGAGAACTATGAGCGGGGCGGAAAAGTGTTTGATCACCTTATTGGTGATACCGTCTGAGCCGGGGGCTTTCCTAGGTTTGAGATTCCTCACTATCGTGTGGACCTCGTCTACGGTGATGGGGGGTAAGGGATCGTCGGGGTCTTCATCGGGAGGGAGGGAGGCCCTACGTTCGACCTCGCGATCCACCTTGGAAAGATGGACCGGGTCTGCGGGTTGGGTGCTGGGAGTACATTGGGCTTCTAGACTGTCGGCTAGACATTCGGACTTTTCGTCATCTTCAAAGGCCGGCCTTTGGTTCGGACGATTGAGAGGGGGAGTTGAAGCTACACAATCGGATTTCAGATTACGTTGCAATTGCCAGAAGGCCAGATGGGATGGCTCTAAGTCGCTCAACATCTTGTCCCAGCGGGCATCCCGAACCTCCCGTACACGTTTCTTTACAGCACGCTGTAGAGAACGCATATGGGCGCGGTTAGCTTCGCAGGGAAAAGTGTCATAGGCACGGATGGATGCGTTCTTCTCCGTCAGCAGTTCACGCACATCGTCCGGCAGCTTTCAGCGGTGTTCGTCCACCGCTGGAACTTGCCGTGAACACTCGTTCACCACGGACTGTACGTGACTGGTAAGGGAGTCGATCGCGCCCAGCGTGTCGGCAATCGTAACGATATCGTCGGGGATGGAATCTAAGTGAACGGATGAGGAAGACTTGAGGCGCTCCTCTAGTTTTCCCCAGTCCGTGACAGTTTTGGTCGGGGCGGGTTGACCAGGATCCGGGGGACCACCCCGGGGACCTAGGTGAAGGACTACGGGGCGGTGATCGGAGTCTAGCTCTTCATGCGTCTCTATAGAGCGTAGACCGAGGTTTACGTTCTTTAGGAGCGCTATGTCAAGGACATCGGGCTGATGGTCAGGGTTATGGGGGTAGTGAGTGGGACACATCGGGGCGATAACGTCGAATTCGAGCTCCGGGCTCAACTCTTCGAGGTTACGACCCGCGTGGTTGTTGGAGTTGCAGCTCCACGAGAGATGTTTGGCATTGAGGTCGCCCGCTATGATAACGGAACCTCCGCCGAGGTCAAAGAGGGCTTTAAGATCGCTCCGGAGTTGGATCTTATTACTGGAGGGAGGATTATACACCGAGACGATTGTGATCGGCTGGTGTCCTGTCATGCCTAGTCTGCATATGGAAGTTTCCAGGAATTGGAGACCAGGAGGAGGGTCTAAGGGAGTGCAGTACAGGGAACGTTTGTAGTAGATGAGAGTACCACCGCCTCTACTACGGGTCCTGTCGTTGCGAACTAACTTATAGTTAGCAATTCCAGGGTTCCTGTTGTGGGGCTTGAGAAACGTTTCCTGCACTAAGAAGATGTCAATTTGATGATCACGCAAAAAGATTGCGATCTCATCTCGTTGACCGTTAACGCTGTTAGCGTTGAAGAAGCCTAATTTAAGGGATCGGGGCTTAATTCTACAGCTTTCTGTATCCATTGGAATTTATTGGATGAGGAAAATGACTATGTCATCTAGTTCGCAGAGGACATTGATGCGAGCGATTGGATCGCCTTGAGAGGCGTTCCAAGCGGAGACTATGTTGATCGCCCACTGCGTATTGCAGGAGGAGAGGGTTTGGATAAGGCTGGGGATCGTGTCCCTAAGGAGCACTTTAGTGGACGAGAGGGAAGTGGAGGGAGCAACCGCTGTCGGCGCTGGCCTGGGAGCGAGTGCGGGGGCGGGTGCGGGGGTGGGTGCGGGGGGAGCCTGTGATGTTGTGGGACTACGTGCAGGCTGTGAAGCAGCTAGCACTATAGTGGGAGCGGGGATGGTGGAGCTCATCAGGGCGGGGATAGCCGGGATTGGGGGTCTTGTGGTTGGTTGCTGTTGCTGGGGCAACTGGGTAGTGGGCCTTAAGGCGGGGAACGCCTGCTGATGGTTCAGCGCATTCCATGGGGACGGCCTTTGGGGACTGAGTCGGGCGGGGGGTTGGGATGAGAGAGGGGGGGGAGCCGTGGAGGGACTCTCTCTTTCGTGACGGGCGGCTGAACGTTTAGCCAGCTTGGGGTTGCGCTGTTTTGGCGCTTTGGCACACCCGCGATAATTCGCCGGGTGACCAGACTCGCCGCATAGAACGCAACTAGGGGGCTCAAGGCATAGGGACCTATCTTTCGGGCGTTCGCAATCGCTAGTGCCGTGGTCGCCCAGGCACTTGACGCACCTGGGTTTCGCATAGCAGTTACGCTGCGAGTGGCCATAAAGCTGGCAACGGTGACATTGACCAGGGGGACCGGACTTGTTGGGGCGCTCGACGCTTATGCCAGACAGGTGGCATAAGGTCTTAATATTATAGACGGCCTTAGACTCGTCTGAAGGTTCGCATACTGCGAGGACCATGTCGTAGGGGGTGCCACCGCGGCCGCGGTGCATGCGGTGGACTTCCAAGGCGGGGATGTTTTGCGACTTAAGGTCGCTGAGGATGGCGTCGGAGTCAATCTCCTTGGGGATGCCGCGGATAACGACTCTGATAAGTCGCTCATCGGGAAGGGCAGCGCTGACGGCTTCAATTACACTACATATTTTACACTAAAAACCGGTCCATTTTCAGAGCAGGATAGCAGGTGTCCTGCTAATGACCTATAAAATGTTATCCACTCATAATAATCGTTGATAACGACTGTACGCGACGCTTTAGCGCGACATTACATCGGAAAATAATAAAGACATTTTTTCGTGAAAATTCCCGGAATTTACGATCGCTGCTATCGTCCATTTTAAATGATGTGTGTATGTGTAACAATCGCTTTTTACTTGTTATGATATTAAAGCATTTCTGTTATAATTGAAATGTTTTTTGAATGGGCAAAAATATATTTATGTATAAACAAGCTTAAACTACAATAATGCACTAGAGAATATTGTTTTAATGGTATGTTTTACTACTAACAATAATACATATAGACATAACACGCCTGTATTCCCCGAAAGGTTAGTCAGAGGTGCTTGTGGGTGGTTGTACACACAAATTTTTCCATTACATCCAAGTCCCATGTAATACCTATCTATATAATCTTATTACCATCAACCGGGCACAAATCCAAACTCCGGGCTGCTACTGAGAAATTCCACCCGGAAAAACTCAATAACACTTTGCGCGACCTTTTTTTTTAAGGATCTGATATTTTCAAATGACTTCTTCCGCTCTAGGTGGAGCGGAAGAGAATGTCAGACTCTTAGTGACTAACACCCATCCGTGTTCCTCATAATGCCCTTTACGTTCCAGGGCCGCGGTATTTTAACTCTTTCGAACAAATTCCGCAACCCTGGCAGATGATAAGAATTGCTTAAATGAGCTGATTGTACGCTCATTAGTCGTGCCGTTTTCCTTCATATCCTAACACAATCCATCCACCGACCTGCATATTCATCACTCTCTTAGTTACACGCGTTTCATCCCTCCTCATCACATGCCCCTAACAAGACAAACGATTTCCTTTCAACTGTTCTTTACTGTCGCCAGTTTCAAATTCTCTCTAAGATACTCATACATTACAACATTCTTACACTCATATTTCTTCACATATTTATCTCATAAATAAGTAGATAATCAAATACTAAAAATACCTATATACAGGGTGGGCCAAAAATTTTTGCAAATAGCAACACTTGATGTCTCAAAAACCATTAGAGGGAGGGGCGCGCGGGTAGCGGGAAATAGTGCGTCGCTTCATGCAGTTTTAGTCACGATGGAGCGCTTCACGGGACAACAGCGTGCTTTTTGTGTAAAACAATTTTACAAAAATAACGATTCCTACGGTTACTACCTATTTTCACATCAAAGGGCACGTAAACAAGCACAATTGTCGATATTGGAGCAGTGAAAACCCTCGCTTTAAACACCAAAAGCCATTTCATTCGCCTAAAACGACAGTATGGGCTGCCATATCGCAGCAAAGGGAATAATCGGTCCGTATTTCTTTGAAAATAATCAAGGAAAATAACGTAACTGTGAACTCAGTGGAAAACGTGAAGATGTTGCGAGAGTTTTTGACACCACAGTTACATGCATTTGAAGGATACAACAGCAAGACTTGGATGCAACAAGATGGAGCAACGTGCCATACGTCAAATGTAACTTTATCGGTGGTTAAAGAAATGTTTCCTAAAAAATTGATTTCTCGAAGAGGTGATATTCCATGGCCTTCAAGAAGCCCGGACCTTACACCTTGCAATTTTTTCTTGTGGGGATACCTGAAAAGTCGAGTGTACCGTAATAAACTGACGACCATATCCCAATTAAAAGAAAACATCAACGAGGAGATATCCGCGATCCCTCGCAACATGTGTCAGCGAGTTTTCCAAAGTTTACGTAGTCGATTGCAGGAGTGCCAACGACGAGACGGGACACATCTCGAAAATGTCATTTTTAAAAAATAAATTTCAATATACGTTTATTACATTAAATAAATTATCAACAAAATAACAGTTGTAGTTTTATTTCTATTCAAGTTTCAAATGTGCAAAAATTTATGGCCCACCCTGTATAAGTACACAGTGAAATATCTATGAACGTTTTCCTTCACAAATCACCATTATTTAATTCTTGTCTCGACCTCTCCATTATTTATTCCAAGTTCACGGCATCCGTGTGAACGAATAGACCTGCCCAATTAAGTCAGGTTATCAATCCAATCAATACTCAGACACCGTTCGAACTTAATAGTTGGTAAATAAAAATATTTTTCTACAACATTGAAGCAAGTAAATTCAGGAAAATTGTTATTAATTCGTTACCGGGTGAGGTAAAGCCTTAGTAATAAATAACTCTCTCTTTTGTTAATTTAATGGTGAAACCTAACCTTTTCATTTTCTGGGGATATCAACACGCCAAGCCGGAAATATGCGACGCAATTTTGGTGAGATTACGCCAGCAATGCTTTTTAAATTACCCGCGATACATAAGGCTGAAATTACATCGCGTCTTGTCGATATAAAAATCGTAGTCGCCGAAGTTCGGTTTCGTAAATTCGGAATATTAAGTGGACTTCTCTCTTGTGGACTATTTTTGATTAATGTTTCCTATTTCATACGTGGTTTCGTCATGTTGAGAAAAAGGAATTTATAAAGCAGATGTTATTGGAAATGCCTATAGAGGACGCCCTAGAAGAGCATACATCGATGTTATTGGTGATGTTCCTAAAAAGAAGGACAGGTGTGTACCTCAATCGGCATGCGCGTTGCGCGTATGACAAGATGTATGAACTTACACGAAACGAAAGGAGTATTTAAGGACCATAGCACGTGGCATTCTGCAGTTTGTGCCATGGGAAAAAGAAGTTTCTGTATGTATGTGTGTATAATTCCTATTTCATAACCTAAATTAAAAATAAAATATAGTCGTTTAAACGGTTTATTCCACTTTGTTCACCTGGGTGAACAAAGTGGAATTTTTAGTGTCTTCAATTCACCTCGGATTTATTTCACCTGACAATATCACCCAGGTGAATTAGTGCGACATATTTGGTCTCCTTTGTTCACCTTGGAATTAAATCACCCAGGTGAACAGTTGCGACTTTTTTTATTAATATTGTGGACTTTATTCACCCACATACAACATGCTAGAAAAAATCAAATTAAAGCCAACTTAATATTTAAATCGGTTTAATCTAAAAATAAACAAATAAAATACAAAAAATATTGTTAGTGTTGATTAAATTGTGTAAAAAATTTGTCAACTTGAATTTTTTTTGGAATAAATAAAAAAGAATATAATGTATGTCAATTATTAAACACAAATATAAAAAGTTATTTAAAATGCTGGGTCATCGTAACTTTTTGAGAAAATGGGCAATCGAAATGCTATTATTGCCATTTGGCACTCTTCTATGAAATTATTGCGAACTACTGCAGGGGTCAGATTGGATGAGGACAAATACTCGCCGAGATTAATATTTATTCTTTGTTTTAAACGCAACATGTAAAATGATGCATCTTTGCTCAACGCATCTATTAACTGTATATTATTTTTACGACAATGTACAGAGGAATTTAGCCCATGGTGCCACCCTTCCAAATAAAATTTGTCGTTCGTCGTAAGTTGGCTTTGATTTGATTTTTCTAGCATGTTGTATGTGGGTGAATAAAGTCTACAACATTAATAAAAAAAGTCACGACTGTTCACCTGGGTGATTTAATTCCAAGGTGAACAAAGGAGACCAAATATGTCGCACTAATTCACCTGGGTGATATTGTCAGGTGAAATAAATCCGAGGTGAATTGAAGACACTAAAAATTCCACTTTGTTCACCCAGGTGATATCACCCAGGTGAACAAAGTAGAATAAACCGTTTAAACACGGTTTGGATACGGACGGTGTGTCTTGAATAGTACCTTAAACCATAGTTCTTAGTTTACGAATACTTAAACAGTCGTATAGGTAGTCAAAATCCTTAAGTCTTACTACCAGTATTAGGGTATCAAATCCCCCGATAATTGGGTTGCAGAGGTCAGAATAGCCGCCGCTCTATGTAACATAAAGGCGGTGATTGACCTGTATCATATTCGTGTAATGTAACATGTTATAAATCGATTATTACTAAAACACACACAGAGTTCAGAACGAGCATATTGCGTAACAGCCTCGCTCCAAATGTTAGTGGTCAATCAGACTGCACTAGCGGGTGCGGAGGCGGGCGCGGGGGCTTGAGTCTTGGCGTTTGCGTGTTCACAGTAGTGCCGAACGAGCTATCATACGACGATTCGGCGGGTGAATCAAAATGGTTTAGAACCACACGCGCAGTCACTTAACAGATGGTATATCACTGTGAACGATACGGGCGGACTGAGCCATTAGAAACACCCGCGCCCGCCTCATGAAGACGCGCGGCTCGCGGGGGCAGTGTGAATGCAACTGGCGTCTACATACACTTTGAATTAAACGCGCCCGCGCTAGCACCCGCGCCCGCCTCCACTCTGAAAGAGTACTTATGCTACGATCGGAAGCTCTGGGGGCTTACTCCGAAAAACGAACATCGAAGTTTCGGATCGAAACGAAAGAACGGTCTTATAAATATACGATCAAAGTATTCTCAAACAATGAACTGTTAAATGTTAATTAACATCCCATCAAAAATATTCATGTAAAAAAGCCACGATTCGCGATTCTTTTGCCATGAAAAGTTCTGAAATCTAATGCCACGACGGGCATTTCATTTCATCATCATCATCATCATCTTCCTGCCCATGTTACTTGGGGTCGGCGCAACACGTTTTCTTCTTCCATTCCGTCCTGTCACCCGTCATGATGTCACTGACTCCCTTCTCTTTCATATCATTGTTCACACAATCCATCCATCTTTTCTTTGGCCTCCCTCTTCCTCTCCATCCATCCACATTTATATTCATAACTCTTTTGGTCACATGCATTTCATCTCTCCTCTTCACATGCCCATACCAAGAGAAACGGTTCCTTTTCAACTTTTCTGTCACTGCCTTTACTTTCAAACTTCCTCTAGTATACTCATTTCTGACCTTATCCATTCTGGTCACTCCACACATCTTTCTCAACATTCTCATCTCCGCTACATGCAATCTTTTTTCATCTGTCGGGCCTTTCATTTATAAATATATTTTTCGATTTGGCAATTGCGCTGCATAATATACAAGGTGTACCTTAAATAACGCACAACCTCTTAAGGGGTCACTGTACTCATCATTATGAACAACTTTTACTATGGGACCAAACCTGAAATCACGAAAAAAAAATCAGCTGTTCCCTCCATCTAATATATAAAATTCTCGTGTCACAGTTTTCGTTGCCATACTCCTCCGAAACGGCTTGACCGATTTTGATGAAATTTTTTGTGCTTATCCGGTATCTATGAGAATCGGCCAACATCTATTTTTCATCCCCCTAAATGTTAGGGGTAGTCCACCCCTAAATTTTATTTTTATTTTTTAGACAAAATTTTTAATTTCTAATTATTTATATGGCAAAACAACGTTTGCCGGGTCAGCTAGTCTAATATATAAAATTCTCGTGTCACAGTTTTCGTTGCCATACTCCTGCGAAACGGCTTGACCGATTTTGATGAATTTTTTTGTGCTTATCTGGTATCTATGAGAATCGGCCAACATCTATTTTTCATCCCCCTAAATGTTAGGGGTAGTCCACCCCTAAAATTTTATATGGCAAAACAACGTTTGCCGGGTCAGCTAGTAATAATATAAGTTCGCATAACTCGTCAAAATGTAGGGAACAGCTGATTTTTTTTTTACGATTTCCGATTTGTTCCCATAGTAACAGTTGTTCATAATGATGAGTACAGTGACAGAGGTTGTGCGTTATTTAAGTTACACCTTGTAAATGTATTTACTTGTTTACCACGGTACAGATTTTTTATAAAATTAACAAGGTATCACAGTAATCCTTATGCTGTGTGCGACTATCTAGCGGATGGAAACTATAGAAGTGTGCGGACCGCTCCCCTTGCCCCTTAAAATGTCACACATCAGATTATCGGAAAATAGCATCACAAAATCTCCTCTTTGTATTGGCTCCGTGATCCCCAGTCGTTCAAGTAACGATATAAGACACTTAGTAACTTAAAGTACCAGATAAGGACCGCGAACTATGTGAGTAACTTGAAGAGAAAGTCGAGCCAACTGTTTTGGAGTTATAAGTGCAAAATGTTCCTTTATATAGTTGGTAACGATCCTGACTCTTGTTCGCTTACGAGCTCGAAAATCTTTTAGTAACAAGCGAGCTACGTACTTGTAAGGTATCAAAGTGTTTGAGATGTTTTGTTATAGCATAGGTTAAAAAGTTTATTTTTAATCTATCTAAATCCCGTGCAGGGTTAATCTATACGATTAATAGATCATATGGTTTGAAGGAATTACACGAATTCGTTTACACCCTGTATAACAACATTATTAAAACCATTTAAACGTATTAACATACCAACACAAACCATCGCGGGTTCAACAGCGGTATGTCAGACGCGGCAACTCGGTGCCAAAACATACTTTCAAATGAACAGTAGGTATAATATGTATATAGCTCGTCATTTAAAAGTAGGATAGTGTAATTTATTTACTTGTTAGGTATGTAGGTATGTCATCATCACATTCATAGTGTTAGTGATGATGACACTACATATTGTAAAAAACTATGCCCTCACCGCTTCTGTCTATTTGTGTGCAATTTTCTCCGTAACTACTGAATGGATTTTGTTCCGGTTTTCACTTTTAGGTAGCTTGATAAAAATACAGAGTGTAAACGAATTCGTGTAATTCCTTTAAACCACATGATCTATTTTTGGTATAGATTAACCCCGCGCAGAATTTAGATTGATTAAAAATCAAAATATTTTTTTTTAACCAAATATTTTTTTATGTGATAGAAAATTTCGATTCCATGCATAAATTAATGAAGGCACGGTAACACAGCTGACGGGCACGACTATATTCTGTTCGGCTGTTCAGCTCGGTCATTTCGTAAATTGTAGCCATATGGAGACTGCTATCGAAAAAACGTAAACGACATCATCAAAAACCGTAAAATAGCTATATTATCAATGCTTTGTTTTTTAAAAACATTTGATATTCTTTGTATGGTTACGTTTTATAGAGAAATGTCACTAATCAACTTACGGTGAAAAGAGTATAGCGCAATATTCCTCCACGCAGTCAGTTAACATGGCACGCTAAAATTACTCAGATACAGAATCCAATGGTTAATTTTTTGAAAACTTGTTTTTGTTTATTCTAAAAAAACCTATGCAGGGTCTTCAGGGTCGGACTTACACATACCGGAACCGCAATAGGTTGGGATAACCCCAGATTAATAAGACGATAGATAACCTACATAAACTGTAAATGTAAACAATAATCGTATCAATAATAACGACTTATTAATCAGCATGACGTACAATGATGTACTTACTAATCACATTAACAATGTGATTATTAAGTACATCACGTGGGGTGCATGAAAAGAGCTTCCTCGAATGACGATACTTCAGTATGTCTGGCGTACCCTGGGCAGTCAGCCCCGCTACCAACCTTGCTGACTGGCTAATCTTTTCACCACAGCATGAGCTATTATCGTATAGCTCGTGCTGACACAAGAGCAGAAGAAGAAGAAGATTAACAATGTTATGCCTAGCCTTTCCCAACTGTTGGGGTCAGCTTTCAATCTTACCAGATGCGGCTGAATACCAGTATTTTATACGGAGCGACTGCCATTAGACCTCCGCAACCCAGTTACTGGGCAATGCCGATATCCTAAGGTTACACCGGCTGTCAAACTTTCGAGCTTCTGACTACCCGTAGTGACTGTCATAGGTATTCGTATATCACACGGGACCGACGTTTAACGTGCTCTCCGAGGCAAGAGGGATCTCGATGTGTAACGAATGGTCACCCATCCACGGACTGACCGCGGCAAGCGCAGCTTAACCTTGCAAATCATATATTCCGCGAGGTTGATAATTCGCCACGAGTGCTTCACTAATCACATTAACAACACGAGTTATAATATGAATATTCAATTTTTTTTGCGCTTATATTTTTTGTCTTAAATGGAAGTGGGCGGGCCACCTAATCAGAGACAAAAAGGAGAAATGGGCTAAAGGCCAATGCAAACTATTGGCATGATTTACTTGTTTCCTTTCGCCAGAAATGAAACCTAGGTTATATGTTAGAGGACAATACGAGAAATCAATAGCAAAAAGAACCAGGTCTATCAACCGTAACCGAACGAAGATAACCAGAGAAGTATTGCTAGTATCTTTTTGTCAGGCGTTACCCGCGTTACCTATTTTTCTTATATTATAATTAAATGAAAATACAATCATACGTGATATTTTGAGGTTTCCTCTGATAAAATAGATTTTAAGTTGATTGTTGCTGTTACATTTTTTTCGCACTGGCAGTTTTTTTATCACTAAAACTAGTAAAAAAACTGATAAACGTATCGAATCGATACGCGTTAGTGGGTATACGTAACAGTGAAGCCACACTGCTCCGTTGCGTTGCGTTGCGACGTCGCAGCGCTAGATTTGGACCAATGAGACGTCCCAGGGCAACATTTGGAATCTCTAGGTTGGTCCAAATCTAGTGCTGCGACGTCGCAACGCAACGCAACGGAGCAGTGTGGCTTCACGGTTAGGGCGAGGCCCCACTAGCGCGTTGCGCTGCGTTGCGACGTCGCAGCGCTAGATTTGGACCAATCTATAGATTCCAAATGTAGCGCTGCGACGTCTCATTGGTCCAAATCTAGCGCTGCGACGTCGCAACGCAACGCAACGCACTAGTGGGGCCTCGCCCTTAGTGTTACGAAAGCAATTTTTTACGTTGCACGCAATAAGTAAGTATCGCTAACCCAATCACGGGCGTACAGTGGTTGACAGGAGTCGATGATCGCTATTGCAACACTATTTAACGCGTATCCACTATAGGATAGGTCTTCTGGGTTACTTTTCTAAATTGTACTATGGAATATTCTTACAAAAAAGAAATTATACAACCATAAAAACCGAAACCAAAACTATTTATTAAATAATTAGTAGGTACTTCTGGTTTTACAAAAATCTTTGCCTTACCTTATCATAGAACAATTACATGCTACTAAATTCTTATAGATAAAGTTAATTAATCGTAATCAGTACTCGTCTCTCTTTACACATCATGTCTTATTATGAAATCCAGAAATTGAGCTGGAGGACCTTAGTTTTGTTGATTTCTACCCCACGCCATATACCACAATACAGACATGACGTGGCTACAACAACCATGTGTTCTCTTCCCAGAAATACAGGAACAGTAATGTCCTTTTATTGCTGCTACGCCATCATTAAGCCCTTCTATCAAGAAGATCTAGAAAGAATATTTAAGATAATAATGTGGAAGCGGGGGACGCGGAATGACTCATTAGAGTTGCCGAGTAGGTAGTATTTAACAATGGGAAACTTAAAATATCACACGGAGTATTTTTATTTAAGAAAAATAACGCCTGATAAAAAACAATAGCAATCTACTAAACACTCTCTAACTTGGTTTTGTTACGGTTAGTAGACTTAGTTCTTTTTGCTATTGATTTGTCATACAGTCCTCTAACATATGGGCTAGGTTTCAATAATGGCGAAAAGAAAAAAAAAAACATGCCAGCCATGTATGGCAAAAGTTGCATAGCCCTTTGTAGGCGAATGGTACACAAGAGAAGGCAAAAGGAAGAGAGGGCGCCCGATACGAAGGTGGGACGACGACCTTAAGGCGACAGCGGGGCCAATGTGGAAGAGGGAAACCCATGATTGAGAAATGTGGAAGAATATGGGGGAGGCCTATGCGAAAGCAAAACAATCTTCTGAGACCGATGTCTGAAGAATAAACTTTCTTTATTAAATAAATAATATATGTAACTAGATAGTTAGATTGTTAATAAAGGCTATTATTATTATTTATATTTGTCTTGTATCGTGGGTGCGTTTACAGACACACACCTCACATACACAAACGCCCAGACCCGAAACAACCATCTGTAGGCCATGCTTTTTGTTCCGTGTGGGAATCGAACCTACGACCCGTAGCGCAGAAGCCAATCGCTTAGCCACTGCACCAAACGTGTCGTCAATTGTTTTTCCTACGTCATTAGCGTAACCCCTGGATCAGCGGTCAGTCACCTTTCAATAGCTGATGACTCATAGTATAAAAATATATTCAAGCGTTTGATTGAAAAACAGTGAATCAGCTGTTTATGGTTCCCGGCGTAGTAAAATGATCGTAAAAGTGCACTGATGACCATAAGTGTCCGTATTGACCTCTGGAGCATTGAACGGTCATGAGCTGAAGCTGTTAAAGTCATCAGTGATAGGTATAAGGTTTGTTGGATCAATCCCGAATATGTAAATAAATAATAATGGATTTAGAATGCTGATGGAGTTGCCGAGATTCTGTAGTGCGTCAGGTATGTTTGCGGAAGCCAACACCGACTGCTTTAGAGTAGTAGTGCGCAAGAGAGTGGCCTCCCTGATGCATCGTATGCGCGGCAGCACCAATTCTTAACACCATAACGGAAAGAGTTGAGTGTCCTATTGTGGGGCACTGGAATAAGGTACACAGTTCTCGTGCTATCCTTTTTAATGTAAGATAACTAACATAGTTTGAAGCTTTACTAACAATTTTAAATGGAATAGTGTTCTGAAATAAATAAAATAAATATGTGGTAAATTCGTTCAAACTTATTTGCCGCAGAATGTGTTGTCAAAATATTACGACGCGGACTGAAGTGAGTGGTTAGTGTGAACAATTAAAAATATCATCATTGGTAAATTCATCATCGTTCAGCCGAAATACGTCCACTGCTGAACATAGGCCTCCCCTAAAAGCGGGAATTTGCCGTAATGACCACGCTTGGCAGGCGGGTTGGCGATCGCAGTATGGTTGTTAAAGTACCTACTTAGAGAACGCTGCTGCTCATCCTCTAGAGAATCTCTTAGTCGAATTTTATGACACCCACAGGAAAAATGGGGTAGTGCTATTCTTTAAGTCCGGCACTACACGAGACAAATACTATACTATACTACAGTAAACTCAATAATATTGATCGAATTTATCGCATATCCGGATTTACCCCAACGCACTTTAGATTGCCCGCGTATAAGTTTGTTTTCCAAACCGACCCGCACCTCTTACTTTTCGAATTCATGTGCGGGTCAGAGTTAGATTTGATTATCACTTGAGGGGTCCACTGCAATAATGATAACCCTTCATTTGATTTTTAATTGTATAAATGGTGAAAGAAAACTCAGCGTTAAAGATGAGAACACCTATGACGCTGAGCGTTTTAGCCGCGTATCCGATTTTTAAAAACGTATTTATCTCGGGTTTGTAAGCGATATTGCTGAGTTTGTAAACGAGATTACGAACTGCATATATCAAGTGTCCAAATGACATACTTACTTAGAATTAAAGAAACTTTGGACATTCATCATTATTGCAGTGGACCCACCACTTTTGTGAACGGTGAAGGAAAACATTGTCAGGAAACCTGCACGCCTGATAGGGCTCCAAATAGTTCCTGATGGTGTGTATACCTAGTCTGCAAACCCGCACCAATCTATCGTGGTGGATATTGGCCTAAACCTCTCTTGTGCTGGGAAGAGGCCCATGCTCAGTAGTAGGACAGTAATGAGCTGATTATTCAGTGTGTCTGGCTACCAGTGGCGAAGGCTCCATACAACTCGATTCCTATCGGCTTCCCTTTCGAAACGAGTAGTTACTGGAATTCACGCATCACTCTCCGTCCGGCTTCCCTTTTAAGAAAATTCACCCATGGCCACTGCTGGCTACAGACTGTACATACGAAAACTACGAACTCTGCTCATGCTCGTCATTCTGAACAAGTTTTTCTAGGGGAAAAAGAAGGAATCCTTACAAAAATAAACTGCTCTTTCATACATTTTGGTAATCAACATTGATTATTTTGTATGAAAGAGCAGTTTTTTTTTAAGAATTCCTTCTTTTTCCCCTAAAAAAAGTTGTTCAGAATGATAGGCAGATTTCATGGTTTTCGTGTGCACAGTCTGTAGCCAGACACACAGTTTATGTCCCTCCTTTCCAACCTTGTACCTTAGATAGGGTCACCATACCATTACCTTACCCGTTACCATGATAAAAATTGCCTAAATGAACTGATTGCACGCTCATTAGCAAAGGTACGTCCATATTATAGGACGGGCGCACCGGGTAAAAAAAGTATCGTATTTTGTTAAGATTCCCGGAAAAAAGTCCTTTTGTTCGTTTTCGGGTTTCAAGGTCTCTACCCATAATAATTGGTTAAGCAATTTAGACGGGAAGACAGTTACACTAAACAGACGATTTTATTATGATGATTTCGATGTAATAATAAATGTTAGAAATAACGTAAAAACGATCAACCAGGCATTTACTAGAGTATATAGTAAAAAAACCGGGCAAGTGCGTATCGGGCCACGCGCAGTAATAGGGTTCCGTAGTTGCACAATAATGCGGACTAAAAAAAGGGCTTAGTAATTTTTCAATGGAATTTGTACGAAATTTTTACTTTTCCGGTTTATCGACTATTACTCGTAAACTTGTAAAGCCTACTTAGCTGTGATAGTTTTCCTTTTAACTTCGTTGTATACCTATACACCTACTATTACCATGAATTTTTTCACGTATCCAAAACTAACCGTTTAGCTGGCAGGGGCGGGGGGGGGGGGCACTTGACTCTAACAAAAATTTGCACTTTAAAGCTTAATATTTCAGAAACGGTTCCCTTAATCGAAAAATTGTTTCCACAAACCCGCAATATTTTTAAAAGACCTATCCGACAACACCCCAAACTATGGAGTAGACGATAAAAAAAAACTTCCCCACTTTAAGAGAACAGGAGGAACACTAAAAAATTTTTTTTTTTCATGATTTTGTTTTACTACTTTGTCGGCGTGATTCATATGTATATCCATACCAAATTGTAGCTTTCTAGTACTAAGAATCTCCGAGCTAAGCTGCGGATGGACGGGCAGACAGACGGACGGGCATGGCGAAACTATATGGGTTCCTTGTTGACCACGGAACCCTAAAAAGTAGATTTATGGTACGTGCCTCCTAAATTATATAAGTTGCCTTGCGTCTAAAGAAGAAAATGGGTAATCCTATCTTAGCAAAAGACTACCTACAGAATTTAATTATTTGAAGTCTTTCATAATAGTTATATGCAGAGGGTAAATGAATTCGTATAATTCTTATATTAGTATAGATATAACTCTCACAGATTTTTTCTAGCGATAAAGGTAGGGGATCGCATCTAAACCAAGTAACAAGGGATCAATAAAAAAAATGCAAATAAATTATTTTATCCAATAGAACAATTCTAATCCACGCATAAATGAATGAAAGAACGGTGACACAGCTGGCACGTACGTCTAACGCAATATCACTGCGCGCACTCGGGGTAGGTACTAAAATTACTCGGAAACAGAAAAATATGTATTTTTTTGTGTTTTTTTTTTATTTGTAATGAAACCATGCAGGGTCACTGTCACCATTATTACATCATGCGGTTTGAAGGAATTACACGAATTCGAATACACTCCGTAGATACATTACTTCGAACTCCGCTTAATTGATTCCAAGCCCATCAATGTACTAAAAACCCAGCTCTGAATGGCATCGCATTTTGCATTCAAAGCTTTTCAAGTCGCTCTTTTGATTTCCATTTGGAAGCAAACATTACCTACTACGTATTAATAGATTGAAGGTTCCAGAATGAATATAAACGCGAAAGCAATTAGCTTAATGAATTCAGTGATTTACCGCGTGATGGTGGATAAGGGATTATGTCAAGCAGGATCGAAATATCTTTCAGTGCACTAAAAACTACTAATGACCTCTTAGAGCCCAAATACACGTCCGATACTTGCCTTCGATAGTTGGTTCCGATAGTCTGATCAGACTATCTGAAGGCCTCCGCGTAATACATTTGTTTGAACATGAATTACACGTACGATCAGACTATCGGATCGGATGAGAGGATTAGATTGAGTAAAACTAATAAGTCATTTCTAGGAAATGGCGTGCGTTTTTATAATAAGCTGCCGAAATCTGTAACTGATCTTACCGAGGGAAAGTTTAAAGCCCATATTAAACGTGTCCTTATTCAAAAAGCATATTACAAGTCTAAGGACTACGTTGACGATAAAGATGCTTGGAATAACTCCTTCTGCACATGTGGCTTCCCTGGTACCTCATTAACGTCGTATGTGTACCTATGTCTATTAACTAACCTCATTACGATTAGCTTTATTTTATTTTATTACTAACATTACTCTCAAGATATCTTTATCTTATTATACAGTGATTTTCTTTGTAACGTGTTTTGATGACAATTAACCATGTCAGTTGTTTTATATAGTTTAGCGTCCTTTTACTTTTTGTAAATGTGAGAGCTTTGTAGACTTGCTAGATGCCTGGATACCTAGTTAATTTCTGACAATATTTTTCATTTTGCTTTTTTGTGTGGTTCCTGCTCTTAAGTCTACTTTGCTCTCTCATAACTATTCTAAGTCATAACTGTACCCACTCAAATTGTTAAAGATATGGATTTTAAAAGAGTAACCATGGAGTTTCTTGCCGGCTCTTCTCCATAGGAAACGACTAATTGGAACCGTGCACCTAAATTCGACTTTTCAGAAGCGCCTGTAATGGTTTATGTGAAATAAAAACTTTTGATTTTGATGTCAGAATCGTAAGCATCGTCCGGGCATCGTCGTCGTCCAGAAAAAATCGGACACGAGAATCGTACGTGTATTTCATGAATCCGATCAGATAGTCGGATCCGGCTCGAGGAAGCAACTATCGGACGTGTATTTTGACCCTTATCCGTTTGCCAAGAGTAGTTGGTAGTAAACGCGTCACCATTAGCGCACATGCACGTATCAAACATACCACTAACAGTTCGAGGACGCACTGCAAGCACTGTTCGCGAATTGCTTCTGAACAATTCACGATCGCGTAGATTGCGTGGTTCGCGTACGTGCGCAAGTATCGACACAACTTTACCGACGGTTAGTGTGGCGCCACACCATACCGAAATTACGCGACCGAACTCCGGCCGGTCTATGGTTTTTATATGGGTAAGACGCGATGTAATTTCAGCCTGGTGTGTCGCGGGTAATTTAAAAAGCATTGCAGGCGTAATCACGCCGAAATTACGTCGCGTATTTTCGGCATGGTGTGGCGCTACACTTATTCGTTTGAATTAAGACGGGTGTCTATTTTACGTCTGGTCTTCTTCTTCTCTCGTGTCAGCACGAGCTATACGAAAATAGCTCAAGCTGTGGTGAAAAGATTAGCCAGTCAACAAGGTTGGTGGCGGGGCTGACTGCCCAGGGTGCGCCGGACGTACTTAAGTGTCGTCACTACGTTTACGTCTGGTAACGGTTGGGCTTTATATATTTTTTATGTAAAATCAATTGGCAACAAACCAGCACGGTTCACCTGATGGAAAGTGGTTACCACCGCCTTTATGAACGTTAACTGCAACACCAACAGAATTGGTGATGAATTGCCAACCTTGTAATTTCACCGGCATTCGTACCATTCAAATCGGAACACATAAATGGTGCTAGAAGGCAGACATATGAAGGCATGGTGATAATACACTCAGCAAAAGGGTTAAGTATACAGGCGAATAATGAAAATCAATGCACTACGCAGGCAATTTTCATTTTAATTATGTGCATAATAACTTTTTATACGCAAGACTAACTCAGACAACTGTACCTACCCCAAGTGTGAGTTTTTTCGTTAACTACTGTAGTTGCGTCACGCCAAAAATGTATGAAAATTTAGGCTGTGGCTCTAGGCGCCCCGTTCAATTAACGCGCGAATTAGTATTGAACGGAGCGCCTAGAGACACAGCCTAAATTTTCATACATTTTTGGCGTGACGCAACTACAGTAGTTAACGAAAAAAACTCACACTTGGGGTACTGGTGTCAAAAACTTGGCCACTCAACACTCGCATAACTCTATTAAAATATGAATGTAACTAGCTTTTGACCGCGGTTTCGCTAGCGGTAGTTAAGATTAAAAAAACTCTTAACACACTACTAAAGTTTCTATAATAATAAAAATCAATCATGATTCGAAACAAACGTGGCGTCATCTATGAACGTTATTGTTGTTTTCCTCGGGGAGTACTGTTTTTCGGGATGAATATCCCTATGTCCGTTTCTGTACACCTGACAATGTGTATGCAAAATTTCAGGATGATCGGTTCAGTGGTTTAGGCGTGAAAAGGTAACAAACAAAATAAACTTACTTTCGCATTTATAATATTAGTTAGGATTGACTAACCTATACAAGGGTCTTAGTCAGAAAGGGGGTACTAATCCGCAGGCCACTTAAAATATCACTAATGACTGTTTTAAAGAATGTGTTAAAATTTCAAAATTCGATAATTTTTATTTCCATGTAAAATTATTTTTATTCTAGTTTTTTCAAAAATTCTTCGTCCCTACTTTAGTTACGAATTCAGAAAAAGGAGCTCCTAATTTGTGACCCAGAATATGACCTAAAATGTAAACGCAGCCGATCATGGCTGAGGATAGATAGATTTTAGCAAATTTTTCATGTAATTTTTGAACAACTATTTCTCTTAAACTATTGACTTTTGGGGAAAGTGGTAGAACAAAAGTTACTCATTAATATGGGTACTTTAACACTCTTTCCGATTAGTACCCCCTTTCTGACTAACCCTGTATACTTATCCCTTTGTTTGTCTGTACTTTCCCAGACGAGCTTCTTCATAAGGAGCTCTACTATGTACTTCCATGAATTTATCAACGCGAACGAGTAGACCTTCTGTATGTAATTTTGATTATACTTACACGTGAAAGTAATTAGCCAAATGAAATCACGCGGCTAATTCACAAAGCCTAGTTTATGGTATGTAAAGTACTTTGTCTTTTCACACCTTTTTAATTATCTAGTGACGTAAACTTATGTGCGTAGGTAATTTAGGTGGGCGGTTTTTGTTTGTTAATTCCCTATGCTGAATAATAAATGTCGATGCCCATTCTTTAGGCCACTTTTCGGGGCTGTTTGGGATTAAGGGCTGTCCCTTATGTAGAATAGACGCCAGTGACGCTGTTCTTTGTCAGTGGGAACCCGATTTTGAAGTTAATTATTTTTTAACGAGTCAAATATAAACGCTGACATTTAATTGGTTGTTTTGCTAGAACAAACTTTGTTCAGACCATGGTTTACTACAATTCAAATGTATGAAATAAAAAAAACGTCATTGGTCTTTAAAAAAAACTCAAAAAAGACACCACCAAAGGTACAAGGGGGTGACCTGCGCAGTCGGCGCCATGATGGTTCAAGTAATTTGCCGGGAACTGTACCGCGATTGCCGCGATGAGTACTTTAATGTTACGGTTAATGTTTGAGCAACATAAGACTTTTTAAGAGAGCCTAGTTTTTTTTTTGTTTAAACAAAATTTTGATGCTTTAGAATGGTAGCTCTCTATATTTAGACTGTATGTCATAGGTTCGACAAACAGTGCGTGACACTGACATGTCATTAGTTCAACTGGTCATTAGAGTGACAGGTCAAATGTTCGACAGATTGTTGAAGCGATATGTCAGAGGTTCGACATATCGTTGGAGTGACATGCGATGGGGTATAGTCACCCATTGTCGATACTTATGCTCCATGCAGTTTTAAGAAGTTCTTTGATTTGTGAAATCTTTATTTTAGTTTTTTATTCTTTAACTTTAGTCATTTTTGACTTTGCCCAAATCTGGTGGTTAGCGCTGTCAGGGTCTAAGCACAGATTAATTAATAGTTCCTTACGGAACAGATGTTTCACTCCATAGGGAAAGATAAATACCTAAACCTATAATTACCTACAAAAATATTACAGGCGTTCGTGCGCGCTAAAATGTATCTTACGCAGACGCCCAAGAGTATCAACTACGTCGACTGCCGTGGTGTCGGGCGATCACGTGCATCATTGAACGCAACGCTGGGGCTGTCTATGCTAAGTTGCGTCTTCCGCGGAATCCTCGCGACCTTTTTTGGCTCGTATTTAGTTTGTAATTTTTTTTTTTTTTTTTTTTTTTTTTTTAGTTTTTAAAAAACGTTGCCCCACACTAAGATTTCTCTTGTATCGTGGGTGCGTTTACAGACACAAATCTCACAAACAAACGCCCAGACCCGAAACAACCATTTGTAGGCCATACAAATTTTTGTTCCGTGTGGGAATCGAACCCACGACCCGTAGCGCAGAAGCCAATCGCTTAACCAAATTTATACAATTGACATAAAGTTCATTATGCTATGTACAATTTCGTCGCTTCCATTCCATTCCGCGGCGGTGTAAATTGAGCTAAGATGAAGCGCACGAATCCAAGTAACAGAGATATAGAGGGACTTCGCCATACCCTTCGCCTCCGGCTCTCTCATCCCGTGTGGTAACGGGCTACAAACTTGTGGCGTACAGGCCCTGTTACCAGTACGCCACAAGAACTAATGGACGCTACGGATAGTGCTAAACTCATTGCTGAGTTCTGGATCGACACGGTGTAGATTGTCACCGACACGCTAAGAAGAAGACGGGCTACAATGTAAAACTTCCTCACCGAACGCTGGGAACAGACGCGTGTTGTGAGATTCGGCAAAACCCAGCACGCTTGGTGGTAGGGTCTATACGGTCCGCCTGGCTAGCTACCACCTGAACATTAAAGTCCGGTGCGAAGCAGTTTACTATGTTCAGTCGCGTGTAAGGGCGTACACATTAAGGAAGCAGGTAACCAGCGCCGACCTACAGCGCTCATCGGTACTGGTCCGTGCAGGTAACCGCTACATGAAGGAAGCGGGTAGAAGTAGGGGCTGGTATTTTTTGACAAAAATACGCGTTGTTCCCTTGCAAATACAGCAACAAATGACGGCCTACCAGCGTTGATCGGAGCAGGTCGGAACTTGTCGGCGACGTTCGGAGCTTGTCGGCGCTGGTTCGCCACACAGTATGGAGACTACCTGCGCCGACTAACTGCGCGGACCAGCACCGACAAGCGCTGGCAGATCGGCGCTGGCAATCCGCTTTCTACGTGTATACGCACTAAGTACCTATATAAGATCCAGAAGGGTATAGGTGTATCCCTCTTTTGTGTTTCTTGGATTCGTGTGCTCTATCTTAGACCCTGTCTACGCATCAGGTGTGACTAGAATCAATCGCGAACAAAACTCACGACGAAACTCAGTACATGCTATAACACTATAAATCACTTGATTAATGTCAGGCAAATTATATTACATCTACTGGACTTTAGCAGTGAATCAAACATATAAATAGACGTCACCTCTGATTAAAGCATAATCTATGTCGCCCTAAGTATGTACTTACATGCAATTAAATCGCCCAAGTATTGATTACGGGTCACAGCTCAAAATAGTCGCTAATGCTTCCATTATAACATATCAGTACATCCATATTATTATAGAAACTAATGTATGCTGTATGAATGATATTGATTCTGATACAATGAAGCAATGATTGTAATTCAAATCTTTTGTATTCTGTTGCTGTTATTGTTATAATATGCAGAGATATTATTTACATTAAATTTATTTAGGCTAATGCATTTGATTTGCATATAGAATGTCACAATAGATAAGTTATGTTTTTGTATTATAACTTTCGTGAGACACATTCATAATTATGATTATTTACGGTTTACTCACGTGCATTTTTTCGGGATTGCCCGACTAGTTCGTCTTTTGATTGTTCGTCTCGCGACCTCGCCGGTTTTCAGCTCATGATTAAGGGCTCCGTTTGGGTCCGAAACTAGTCGGGCAATCCCGAAAAAATGCACGTGAGTAAACCGTTAATAATCATAAATAAGATAAGTTATGTGTTAAAGACCTCCCATTCACACGCGCATCCGTCCGCCGGATTTGTCGCTGACGACAAGTCCGCGAACAAAAATCTTCGTGTGAATCCCGGAGTTCGCCGTCTGAAGACGCTAGCGCCGCGCCGGACAAATCCGTGCATGTTTGTGCGATGACGGATTTGTCCACGGATTTACACCGCCACCGATTAGCACCGACAAGCGCTGGCAGATCGGCGCCGGCAACCCACTTTCAACGTGTATACGCACAAACACAGTAAATTGCTTGGCGCTTGCTTTGGCGACTTTAATGTTCAGGTGGTAGCTAGCCAGTAGCCAGGACCGTATAGATCCTATAACCAAGTGTGCTGGGTTTTGTTGAATCTTAAAACACGCGTCTATCACAGCGTGCGGTGAAGAAGTTTTATTTTCTAGCCCGTAAGGCCGTTTGACCACCGCCGGCGCCGCCGTCACCGAGAACGAAATGACGTTGCCGAAATAGCGATACATACATTACTATGGCTGCGTGTCCACCGCACGTCCGTCATCCGAGCGCCGTCATCTCGGCCACCGAAATTGACAGTAAATCGGCGCTACCGCTAGAACTTGGCCGTGATCGTGACGGACCGAAATGCCGGCAATACAAAACACATCTGCACTTGTCCACTACATCCGAGATTGACGACGCCGGTGCACGAGTTTCTGTTTTGTGTTGCGAACCACCGAGATCGCTCGCGGTGGACACATGATCGCCGTCACGTGGTTCCGAACTCGGTCCAAAATAATCTCGTTTCTCGGCGACGGCGGCGGTAGAAAAACGCTCTAACACGGGGAAACTTTCATAATGCTTATTAGATTTAAATCACTGTAATAACATTTCCAATGAGAATTTATGTTACCTTAGCTACCGTCTATATAGCAACTAACTTTCATTGCCACGTACCCGGCCTAACTTAACAATTATAATTATTGCTATTGGATTAGCAGTTAATACGCCGTATCAGTGTTACGTATACATGACTATTATCCTTGGAAGTTTAGGGAAAGTTATAATGTATACGGTATATATTAATACAACGTAAGTCGGTAAGGGAGTACCTACTAATTCGGAAGTAAATACACATAATAATTAATCATTATTGTTTTTCAACTTTTTCTGAAAATTAATTAGAGAAAAGCCTGTTCAAAGATTTAATAAAAAATAAACTCTATTAAGAATCCACATTTTATACATTCTGGCAATATATCTACGTCTTAAATGTCTGTTTGTTCATGGCAGCGATCTATGGCGCATGCTATACTATATATTTGGATCGATACCCAAATAACTCTTCGAGAAATACAGATGTTATGTTATGATAAGCGGTATCTTAATATTCATGGTGATATATAAATTCTTATGATGTAATATGTGATTTTAAAGCAGTAACAACGAGCAGATAAACCAAACAAATAATTTTGTTCACTTCTGACAAAATAGCAAACACTATGCCATAAAAACATTTGGATCGAGATCCAAATATCGTGATAACTATTGATCGTGTAGCATGCGCTAAAGCGAAGGTTTATGTTCAGCAGTGACCATTTACAAGCCGATGTTTATATACGAAAGCCATTATGAAAATATAAATCACATTTTAGTTCTTACTTATACAAATTCTCAACTTTAAAAAAAGAGAACTAAGTTGATTTCAGAATGACAAAAATTATGGAGAAGGTCATAAAACAATTTAAGTTGCAATAGAAATTGAACTTTGACCAATAAAATTAATGTTTCTTATCTCGAAGCATATGTTACTGTGTGTTCAAAATTTTGAAAACCAACATATATTTGGACTGAAAGTCTACCCTAACTATACATTTATGATAAAGCGATGCTACATTGTGCTGGCATAAAATTAAGTCCTAAACCGTATCAGAATGGCCGTTTATCGGCAAACAGAACAGTAACATTATCCAAACCTCTTATTGTCATTTCAAGTACTATTTACCGAACATTATAGGCCTCTTTATGTCATTTCCAACATCGTCACGTATCTTCAATGATAATCCGAATCCGTTTCATTTGACACCCGAGACTTGGCGCGGATTAATAAATGGTCTTCATATGAAAGCTGCCATTTAAGGGGAAGATCTATAAAACAATGGTTAGACCTGCTGTCTTGTATGGATCAGAATGTTGGGCCACAAAAAGTACGAACGAAAGGCATTTGCATGCAGCTGAGATGAGAATGCTAAGAGGCATGTGTGGTGTTACGCGAATTGATAGAATTAGAAATGAGTATGTAAGAGGAAGTCTGAAAGTGGCGCCGGTGACTAAGAAACTTTGTGGATACCGGTTATCATGGTATAGGATGTGATGCGGAGGAATGAGGAACATGTCGTGAGGAAAGTTTTGAGTATGAATGTGGATGGTTTTATGAGAAGTTGAAAATCAAAGAAACGGTGGACGGAAACGTAATTTGATGATATGACGAGAAAGAGGGTGACTACTGAGATGGGTTTACCAATGTTTGCCACAATTTAAAATGCAATAACTTTTTAAACCATACTTGTATTTGCCATAATTTCATTAGAAATAACGCTTCAGTTGCCATAATCGAGAAATTACATAAAACCATTTTCAATCATTTAATTGGTCATAATCGATCAAGTGTCCTAATAATTTTAATCCATGAATTTATTTGCTATATTTTTCATTTTCAATAATGTTGTTTTCCATTACATTTATTCACCATGATATTCATTTGCCCATACTAGCACTAAAATGCTAGTTCAGTACAAGCGCCTGCAATTTTGATGTTACTTTGCAAAAGCGGAAAGCTGGCTCTCGGCGGCCGCTCCTGCGGCACGCTCTCTTCGCTCGCTCGCCTTTGCGCGTTGCGTGGTCACAATTCTAACCTAACATAACCTAGCCGTTTCGATTTTGACAAACTGTTTATTGGGTTACGTATTATAATATATAAAGTTATTCTAACTATTTATTTCTAACGACGTCAGGTCGTCTGAGCCCCGCCGGCGCCGGGGCTCCTATTTCTGTCTGCAGGGTTTCAAGGAACCTAACCAAACCGAACCTTGGGGTGCCCCTGACGTCAACCGTCTTCTTCTGGTTCAAAAGCACAAAAACAATGAAACAATAAACGTTTCTAAATTATATTAAATTTGAGTTTTATTATTAGTATAGATGTTGCTTATGTCAAGTATCGATTATGTAATGTGTTACTTATAGAAACTAATGATCATAACACATGTTAATAAGGAAACTTATTTTATGACAAATAAAAGTTATGACAAATAAGTTGATATGACAAGCGTTATTAGTATAAATGATAATAGTGCAAGTAAATATTATGAAGGGAGACGACTAAGGAAAACAATAATAGTATTTATGGAAAACAAGACAATGCCACTGAGATGACGGCTAATAGAAATGTATGGAAGAAAAATACATGCTGCAAATAAGTCGGGATAAGGGCAGGAAGATGATGATGATGAGAGCTCCCACTTAAGTGTCGTTTTAAGGGCTCTTACACACCACGTTTTTTTCCGGCGTTGTCGACGCGCGTCGCACGCAACTATAACGCGCTGCAAACGCGATGTTATCGCAACCAATTTACCTATTCACACGTTCATGGAATTGTAGTATGCAGACGACGACTTTTTTGCGAGCTGTCGACGCGCTCGTAGCGCGGAGTTACATCGATACAGACGCGCTGGCATAACGCGTCTCTTTAGCTGCAAACACATACGTAAAGCGATATGAAGTACGGATGGAGTGTGCGCCGCAGGCCTCTCCCCCGCCCCTTTCCTCGATGTCGGTCGGTCAAACAGCGCACACACGTTTCCAGCGCGATACACGCTCCATCGCGCGCGTTCTACGCGCGTTTTAGGTACTTTGCAAGGAGAGTTGCTCACGCGCGTCTATAGCGCGTTTCTCGTGAGTTTGCATCGATGCAATCGCAAAGTAATCTGCCTATTTCAAGTTTAGCAGCGCCGACAACGCGCGATAGTGAAACGCGCGTCGACGGCGCCTGAAAAAAACGTGGTGTGTTAGAGCTCTAATGTAATCTAATCTTCATTGTTTAAATAAACTACAACTTACATTCATTACACATCGATACCTCCGTGCCTCGGAGAGCACGTTAAACCTACGGTCCCGGGTGTCATACGAATACCTATGACAGTCATTACGGGTAGTCAGAAGCCCGAAAGTCTCACAACCGGTCTAACCTTAGAATATCGGCATTGCTCAGTAACTGGGCTGCGGAGTAGGTACTACTGGTATTCAGCTGCATTTGGTTAGACTGGAAGCTAATACCAACATAAGGAAAAGACTAGGCAGAAAGAAAGTGTGCACGCCCACCGAATCCACATAGGTACATACATAAACTCACGCCTTTTTCCCATGGAAGTAGACAGAAACTACAGAGCGTCACTTTCTACGATCCTTACATTCGCCACATCCTTTCGCTTCGTCCACGTTCATACCTACATCTTGTCATACACGCACGCCGGTTGAGAGTGCTACGCACCTGTCCTTTTCGAAGAACATCACCAATAACATCGATGTATGTCCTTCTAGGGCGTCCTTAACTGACGTTTCCACTGACATCCTCAATATAAATTCCTTATGTTAATCGCCGTTCAATCATTCTTTCAACATAACCAAACCACCTAAGCATACTCCTTTCAATTTTTGTCACTACATCATCCTTTAAACCGCAACTTTGTGCTAACTTTTGTAACTTGACATAAGATACTAAAAATCTCAGAAAGATTTTAATGTCTAGAACGTAGGATGAAAACGATGGTTTTACGTACCTAGGACTGTAGTAAAAGGAATACATAATGGTATGCTTATCTTTCAGTCGTAATGTTCGATTGGGAAGGTTATACGAGGATAATGACGTCATTACTAAGTATTATTGCCGTTTATTATTTATAGGTAGTAGTAGTAGTAGTGGGAAGTGTCTGTTTTGTAAAAAAAGGGTAAGTCTCAATTTAATGTTTAGGCTCGTTATTACTAAACATTTTAGGGTTCCGTATCCAAAGGCTGCCAACGAGACCCTAACAAGGCCTACGCTGTCTGTCCGTCTATACGTCACAGGGCTATATCTTTTTAACCGTAAATAGGTAGCCAGTTTGTAATAGGTATACACCCTCATTTCGCTGTAATATTTATGTCCCATGTAATAGACAAGCCTAATGCCATCAACCGGGCACAAATCCAGACTCCGGGCTGCTATGGAGAAATTTCACACAGAAAAAAAAAAACAATAATACTGCCTGACCTGCGGAATGAACCTAGCACAATATAAAATTAAAAAAAAAACCACATAAACCATTACAGGCACTTATGAAAAGTCGAATTAGGTGCACGGTTGCAATTAGTCGTTTCCTATGGAGAAGAGCGAAATCAATATCTTTAACAATTTCAGTAAATACAGTACTATGATTTAGGATAATTACGAGAGAACAATGTAGTCTTGAGCACAGGCTGAGTAAGTAATGAAGTACCAAGTCTTGAGTACGAGAATTCATACAAGTCTTGATTACCCCACGCTCAGCAGTCACACTTATGACCACTGGACCAAAGAGTTAAGTGAATTACACTTCCTAGGTCAACGAAAAGGAATGTTCCATTGTAAAGCTTTTAGAGACCTCAAGAACATCACGAAAACGTTTTAAAACGTAAACACGTTACCCGTTTATAGCCACAACAAATTCTACCGAATTCCGGCCACAGAACGTAAATCTGTGCCGAACGAAAATAAACCCTGTGCCGTTGTAATTTAGGTCGATGTACAGCGGGGAAATTAAAGCAATTTACATATTTGGAAGGTAAGGGCTGTCACTCACCACATTTACGAATCCTACCCGCAAATGGAGTTCTGCTGATTTGCGGAAAGTAAATTGGTCACTTTGAATAATTGTTGAGAGTGATAACCTTGAAGCCGACTTCTAGGCATGTACGGTCGCGGACTCGAAATGTTTATCAGATTTCAAATTCGATTCCTTATCAAACTGTGTGCAATAAGGTTTAAGATGGCATATCAACTTATATGTCATATCAACCTTATGAAAAAGTAATGTGCAAGCAATTAAAAATAGACCTTAGGGTGGTAAACATTTCAAGTCCCCGATTGTACTGCATAGCTTTTTCCCAACTATGTTGGAGTCAGCTTCCAGTCCAACCATCATCATCATTCAGCTGAAAGACGTCCACTGCTGGACATAGGCCTCGACCAAAAGGGGAAGTTTGCTGTAATCATCACGCTTGACAGGCGGGTTGGCGATCGCAGTATGGTTGTTAAAGTACTCAGAGAACGCTGCTGCCCATCCTCTAGTGAATCCCTTAGTCGCCTTTTACGACACCCACGGGAAAAGATGAGGTAGTACTATTCTTTAAGTCCGGCACTACACGAGACAAACTGTTACACACGAACTGCTACACGAAACCAGTCTAAACAGATGTGGCTGAATACCAGCTCTTTACACGGATCGACTGCCATCAGACCTCCACAACCCAGTTATTGGGCAATGCCTATATCCTAAGGTTAAGATCAGTGGTCAGACTTTCAGGCTTCAGACTACCCGTAACGACTGTCATAGATATTCATATGACACTCGGAACCGCACCTACTAAAACTTTTTAAGTAGTTAGAAGAAACACGTGGCTAATTATCAACCGCGCGGATTGTATGAATTGGAAAGTTAAAGGCTGTCCCATTTCAAAACCTAGTAAGGGACACTTTACAAAAATCGTTTCATGCATAATCTTGCTAACCTACAAAGTCTCTACCAAATACAAAACACCAGCGTTAAAAACTCACATAATAAGCAGATATTTAAGAATCGATACCTAGTTAGTGCCATTCACTGCCTCTGATCATTTTAAAAAACAAAAGGGGGTCAACAGAGTCGCTGTGTACCGGTCAACTAAGACCTGAAACAGCAGGGTCCAGTTAAGGGCTCGTGTGATAAGGACGGCTTCATAAAGGTGGAGAAGAAGAAGAGGAAGAAGCCTCCTTGTCGGAACCAGTGCAGTACCGCGCTGTCAGGACCCAACATGCTGTTGCGTCCAGCAATATCTTCGACGCAGCTTTACGTGTCCAGATTACATCACTCCACGAAGGTTGAGGAGGTTCTGGAGTATGTTCGAGTAAAGACCAACTGGACTCACTGGAGTTGGAGTCACGCCACAACACAAATTTCAAGTCGTTCGTGATGCGAGTCCCGACTCATCATATGGAGACATTCCTCAAGGAAGAGTTTTTGCCGAAGGGTGTCATTTATCGGCGATTCCGCGAAAAGCTACGCGACACCACGCAGCGTATTATGTATTGTTGCAGTTATGTATTGTTTTTATTATTTATGTATTAGTTTTTCTATGGGCCAAGTTGCCTGAAATAAAGGTTATTATTATTGTTCCGTTTATTAATCATTAGACGTATTATTTACATTTTTAAATATTTCATAAAAAACATTTAAAAATATAAAAAATAGTAACCCACCGGCATCGGGAACAGGGTCCAAGCTACCGGTTGTCAAGGCCTCAGAGAGAGGAACTTCCTAACAATACGCGCCGTGTCCAGAAGTATCGCTTTCTGCACCAGGCCCTTGATCCAGCTGCCCAACAAGAGCCTTTTAGATGTTGGTCGAGGCTCTTGGCTATTAAGCCATTGGCCGTAACGACTATCGGCACAATGATTGCTGAATCAACATCCCACATGGCGACAACCTCGTGTGCCAAGTCTTGATATTTAATTTCTTTATCTTTCTTGGCTTTCACAAGGTTCTCGTCAAGCGGAACCGTGATATCAACAATTATTATTATTTTAAAACCTAGTAAGTCACTTTAACGATATGGTTTTACCTAACATAAATACTTTTCAAAGGCTGACCGATTTAACGTCTATGCTCTCTCCTGTAAAATTTCGTTTTAAGCCCTTACTAGGTTTTGAAATGGGACAGCCGTTAAGCTGCGTTTGCCGCAGTCAATCCGTGGATAGATGAACGTTCATTACACATTGAAACCTCTCCATGCCTCGGAGAATACGTTAAACCGTCGGTCCCGGGTATCATACAAATACCTACAACAGTTGTTATGGGTAGTCAGAGGCCCGAAAATTTGACAACTGGTTTAACCTTAGGATATCGGCATTGCCCAGTAACTGGGTTGCGGAGTTCTGATGGCAATCGCTACGTGTAAAATACTGGTGTTCAGTCGCATCTGGTTAGACTGGAAGCTGAACCCAATATATTTGGGGAAAGACTGGGCAGAACGAGTAGGTATACAACCTTATTTTTACTTTATACGAAAACTGAGACACCTCAACAAGATTTTCATCAGAACTGCCTGAATACGTGTTTTTTTTAGTAAATCTCCAAGTTACACCGTAGTTTATGTCGCGTTAAGTTCCCTAAAAAAGTGTGAAATGCCTGAGATGTGCTATGCAGGGGTTGTCTAATACACGGGAACTGACCGAAAGGACTGTCTCAAGCCTCAAGGTGTCTATTCCCGTCAACTGTTATGGGTATAAAACAACTGAAATAAAATTGAAATATATGAAAAAAAAAGTGGTGTAAAAAATATGTCAATCGATTCTCCTAGTGATTCTGAACAAACTAGTTTCAGGTTTAGTATATACTAAAACTAAGCTTGTATACCTAGATTTAGTGATGACGAAGACATTTCATATTAAACCTAACCGACCATCAGCTGAAATGCAGATAAGTAAACATATAAGTTCATTACTCCTTACATTTTATTATAATAACCTAAATTCTAAATTAGTAAAGTTATGATTCATTATCATGGCCATCTGGTAATGAACAGAATATAGAATTCATTAACTGTTCGATGCTGTTCAATAATAATATAAACAGACTAAGGAATTGGGTTATAAGAAGTTAGAAGTTAAAAGAAATTTTCTATATTATGATGAAAACTGCATCAAAATCCATTGAGTAGTTTAGTAGAAGTAATAGGACAAACAGACAAACGTGAAAAGTGCCTTCAATTTATACTACTAAAAGTGAAGTAGTAATCATAAAATTTTAGTGGTAGTATGTGATTAGAGATAGTGATAGTGATGATGCTATTAACAATTAGATCAAATAAAATTTATATCCATTCGTAATTATTCTACTTGTGTAGTTTTTAGTAGTTTTTTTTTTTTAAATAAATCTTTGCCGCACTCTAGGATTTCTCCTGTGTATCGTATCGTGGTTGCGTTTACAGTCACAAAACACCCAGACCCGAAACAACTATCTCTAGGCCATACACATTTTTGTGTTCTGTGTGGTTATCAAACCCACGACCCCTTGCGCAGCCAATCGTTCAGCCAATGCACCTAACGTGTCGTCAAAAATTTAAAGGTCTTTGAAACGCGTGACCAATTTTAAATACGTGTTTCTTTTAAATAAATTGCCTAAAGATTGTTTACCTTTTATTCAAATTGGTACTGGCCAGACTTTAGTAAGAGTACTGTCTGTTTGCGCGACTGCATATCGATACCTCTGGGCTCAAAAAGCGTATAGCACATTTTTGGCATAATGATATTTTCAGATAATTATAACGAAAATTCGTTTTATTTGTTGTTTTTTGCTTCTCCTGAAAACCCATGTTTTGTACTACCTTTGAGCCCAGAGCTATCGATATACAGTGTGACAACAGTGCAATCGCTACATCAAACTGTCGTTCTAAACAATTTATGTGGCGCATCTGCAGCGCTACTGTTGCAATCTGTTGCCCAAAAAAGCACTAAATAAATATTGTAGGCATGCTTTCCGCTCGTAGCTTAGGAAATTGGCTTAGTTTTTCCACATCGTCGGGTGCAAGTGCTTGATTGCTAACTGTATTTGAACGATTTCACAGGAAATTAACGAAACTGTTTTTTTTTTTCTACTATATTATGATAAATTTAAATGAAAATCACGTTTCTCGATAGTATTATAATATTACTTTGGAATGTATTTTTTATGTTATAAAGACATACACACACATGCATACCAATCACGTACACACACATCTGTACTCAATAAATGTAAGTAGAGACCCCTTTTTTGGCAGGAATTGATATGAATCCGGTCCTTTTATTCTGAGACGAGACTCGTGACCCACAGCGGGGCGGTAATATACTAATTAAGATGACGAATCGAACTCGTGGTCAAGGGCATAAAAGGCGGGTGAGGTGATACTTCTCAACTGTTATTCGATTATTGTAAAAGTAAAATTAAAGTTCTGCTCTTATATTACAGTGTTTAACCCACTTGAGATAAGTTTCGCCTCTCATCATAATCGGATTTAATTTTATTATCTTTCTATCACCCATCCATGGAATGGCCACAGCAAGCACTATTTAAGATCGAAGTTAGTACTGTAGCCACATCATCACATTCCTGGTAGACACTGGCGCCTGACGTACCCGTGCAGAAGACCTCGTCCGGACGGACTGTCCGGAGACCCGTACGATTCGCTTGAGGGGGAGTACTGTAGCCACATCATACCGAAGACACCACAGCGCGCCGCCCGTGCCGGCCGAGTGACCGACCGCGGAGCCCTAGCTGCCGCCACCGCGCTGGTGGCGCCCCCGTCGTCAGTTTTGTGAACTACAGACTTACTCGCTCTGTGCAGCGATTGGTTAATTTAATTTGTATAGTTTTTAAGTCACCCTCATTTCGATTTTTAGTAATGTTAGAATTAGTACATAAGTTAACAAGTTTTGAAAATGTAGACAATCGTTTAGACTCCTGAACTGAGCGTTTCACTACTTACCCTGACTCTCAACAGTACGATCCGCGCCGTTGTTATTAGGAAACTCGTCCCTATAGAAGTTTCTAACTAAAAACTCGATTACAACCCTCCAGAATCGAGTGTTGCGCAGAGCCGCGGCCGCCCCGTGGTTCATGCGTAACGTCCAACTCCATCTCGATCTAAAAATGCCAACCATCAGGCAATACCTCAAACGCATTTCCAAGCGTTACTTCGACACTGTCCCCCTCCATCCCAACCCTCTAGTCGCCGCAGCGGCCGACTACAGTCCCTCTCTCATAAGTAAAGTTCGCCGTCCCAGGCACACACTTTTAGAACCCGATGACGAAATAACCCTCCTCCAGGAGGCGAGTAAATCGACCAGCACAATACACAACGTCCGCCGCCGTCCGGCATACCATCCTCGCCGACGAGGCCCGTCGCGACGTCCCGCCGCCGCCGGTCACGATCCACCGAGCTCTCCCGTCGTAGAGCCGGTCGTCTGTTCAGACTCCGCAGTCACACCGATTATTCAGCCCTCATCAAGCTGTCTCCCCCCCCTATGTCCACGCCAGCAACGCCCTAAGCCGAGGTCCGAGTCCCACTAGGGGTCGCCCTTAGTGCTGTTGTTGCAGGTAGTCATGATGTTAGTGTAGTACAAGTAGTTAGCTTAGGTTAAGTATTTTACTTCCCCCCCCCCCCCCCCCCATTGGCTGGAGACCCTTAAGGTCTCGCCAATAACTGCCCGGTTACGTAGAAACCGTCCCCTAGGACGACCTACAGCAGTCCAATAGAAAAAAAAAAAAAAAACTCGATTACACCTTACACAATCTGAGAAGCGAACTAGCAGCCGTGGCGTAAACATCGTTCCATCTCATTCCATTTTTAAATAATATCAATGAAAAATAAATTCATAATAATTATCTATGACAAAAATGAAAAAAAGTTCCATCGGCGTTCGTTCAGAAATAAAATAATCTGTCGCGCGCTGACGAAGGCATTAAGCATGCAAATTGGAATTGGCTGCCGTTCGGAAACCCGCGAAGTGACGTTCTACTGTCGAGTTTTTTTTAATTGCCAATAGGTATCTGTTATTAATTTATAATTATGTTCTGGTGTTGATAGAAATGTAAGGAAAATAGAGCACCTATACGAGCTGTAGGTATGCCTATACCTATAACATACGGCTTTAGCATATCAAGCTATACGTTACCAGAATGATCTGATCTCGCATTGTATAGTTTTTCGGTACAATGGAAGTTCAGCTTATACTGAAAATGTTTGATGTGTAGCCATGTGTACATAATGATGTATGTATGTAGTATCTAGAAAAACTTCACAGGGCTACTATGGGGTGTAAATCATAGTTGCGAAGTTCATTACCGCGATGTAAGTACGTTACCGCGAAAGTTTACCATCGCGACGTTCGTAGATAGGTTAGGTTAGGTTAGAACTGTGACCAACCACGCGTGAGCCGAGCAAGCGAAGCGAATATGCCGCGGCAGCGGCCGGCGAACGCTACATCCAACACTGAAGATCTATTGCAGTAACGTGCATCGCAATTTTGTAAAATCGATATTTTGTGCGTCGAAATTCCGTAGTACACTCGTTCCTATGTAACCTATCATTAACAGAACGCAATCAAATAAAAAAATACCTAAACTTTTTACACTGTATAATTAAGGTATCTAGTTATCTAGCTAAACGTGTTCGTGTTCTATTAATTATACCTAAACAAGCCTGTAAAGTTCCGCCAGTTATTATGAAGTACCTAACGTTGAGTAAAAAATAAAATAAGGTTTAGAGTGTACAACGTGAATATCAGAAATGCGTGGTAATATTTAAAGGGAGTTGTTTGGACTCTTATTCAGAGCAACATTTGATAAGTGAATCAAAAATATTCAGTACATTTTTTCGACTCTTCATACGAATGGTATCAGCTGATCGGATCAATTCGTATGGACAGTCGAAAAATTTAGGCCGTAATTTTTTGTTTGACCTACCAAACGTAGCTCTAAATCAGAGACCGAATAACCCCCTTACCCCCGCGAACGACGAGTTGATCACTCGGTGACAACTCGCTGCTCGCATGCTTGCATTGCGTTGCTGCGCATTGCCAACGCACAAGTCCCGAGTGAACCGCGCGCTGCCGAGTGGACCGCGCATCAGTCCTCTGGTTGACGACGTGTACTGGTTATAACGCGGCGTCCACCCGTGAACCGCCCGCTGACAACGAGTAGACGCCGTGCGACGAGGCGATGTGGGTCGGGTGCCGGGTGGCTCTAATGAGCTGTGACCTTAAACTACACTCGCGACAACCTAAGTAGTCCGATTTGATACCTGTCAAAATATTAGGAGTAACGTAATAATAACTCCAATGCGTGGCGTTTAGTTTCATTTTATCATGAGCTATGTTCAGATAAATAAAAAGGCGCCTTTCTTTAAGATCGAAGGCGTACAACTTCTGTACACATTTATTTTGTGCTTATTATGCAAACGTCAAATCGCATGTATTACGTTGTACGAACTGTAAAAGAGTATTAAAAAACCGGCCAAGTGCGAGTCGGACTCGGAGGGTTCCGTACCATTATCTATAAAAACGGCAAAAAAATCATGACTGTTGAATGGGAGCCCCTGAAATATTTATTTTATTCTGTTTTTTAGCACCTCTTTGTTGTTATGGCGGCAACAGAAATACATCATCTGTGAAAATTTCAACTGACTAACTATCACGATTCCTGAGATAAAACAGCCTGGTGACAGACGAACAGACGGACGGCCAACGGAGTCTTAGTAATAGGGTCCCGTTTTACCCTTTGGGTACGGAACCCTAAAAAGTACTCCTAACATTATTAAAAGTAGAGACTGATCCTATCCCTTTATTAAACTTTCAACTTAATTGGACACAGTTACGACAAAAACCCAATTAAACTTTGCAGTAGATAGGTGGACAGATTGATCTAATCCGTCCTAGGTCGAGCTACAGGTAGCAGCTTAAACGGTAGGTATCTGTAGATGTTTTAAGTGGAATTCAATAGAACTTGGGATCAAGCATTCTTGTAGCTTAATGTCAGGATGTAGTTTATTTAATTTAACTTTTGTTCGGTTGTTATATAGAATGTAAACGTAATGTAATTCCTTAGAACTACATGACCTTTAAATGAGGGTCTCGTGTGGTGCCGGACTTAAAGAACAGCACTACTCCATCTCTTCCCGTGGGTGTCATAAAAGGTGACTAAGGGATTCTCTAGAAGATGGGCAGCAGCGTTCTCTGAGTATTTTAAGAACCATACTGCGATCGCCAACCTGCCTTATTTTTTTTTATAAACATTATAATGTTCCAATAAAATTTTTTTTATACACATTGTAATGTTTCATATTTATGATTAATTACGGTTTACTCACGTGCAATTTTCGGGATTGCCCGACTAGTTTCGGACCCAAACGGAGCCCTTAATAGTCTTTATAGTCTAGTCGGGCAATCACGAAAAATGCACGTGAGTAAACCGTAATTAATCATAAATATGAATGTGTCTCACGAAAGTTATAATACAAAAATTATAATGTTTCAATAAAAAAATAGTTTTATTTTTGCAACAAATAATTTTAGCTGGCAAAACATTTAGATGTCACGCATAAATTAATGAAAGCACGGCGACATAGCTAGTCCGCACGACTAGCGCGATATCGCTCCGCGGAGTTAGTCAACTCTGGGCGCAGAATTCACTCAGAAAAAAAATACCATGTTCTTTTTGTTAATTCTTAAAAACACCTATTCAGGATCAATCTGTGCCACCCGTAGACGCGGTTTGAAGGAATTACACGAATTTGTTTACACTCTGTACGAGTATTAGGTCTTACATTAATTAGTCTACGATATTTTGCACCTTAGCGCCTTGTTATGCAGTTATCACTCAAAATGAAATCAGCTGTATGTTTTTTTGCCATATTTTTTTAATAAATCAATAGTTTCATTACTCACTGGTTCTCTAAGTTGTAATAAAATCCGTGCTTCTGGCAAGAAAATGGCCCCATGCTCATTAATAGGTAGCGTGCACTGATGTAATAACACCTAAAATAACCAATAAATTAATTGATTGATTCATAAAATTATTTTTTAACAGATAAGATATTTACAATCAGATTTATTTTTTGTGGTACGTACATCATCTTCAGCATTTACTCAGACACTATTCAAAATAGCGTTCATTATTAGAATAAAACTATTAATAAATAATAGAAAGAAAGAATAATAAATAGAAGGGTTTCGTACCATAATCCATAAAAACGACAAAAAAAATAAAAACAAGTCTGTTGTATGAGAGCCCCCTTAAATATTTATGTTATTCCGTTTTTTAGTATTTGTTGTTATAGCGGCAACAGAAATACATCATCTGTGAAAATTTCAACTATGTAACTATCACGGTTCATGAAATACAGCCTGGTGACAGACGGACAGACGGACAGCGGAGCCTTAGTAATAGGGTCCCGTTTTACCCTTGGGGTACGGAACCCTAAAAACGAGTCGTTTTGCTTACATTGTCTAGCAGTCAATTGTACTGTTAGTATTTGAATTATTATATTTACAAAAATTGTTAAAGACATGGATTTTCTAAAAGAGTAACCGTGTAGTTTCTTGCCGGCTCTTCTCTATAGAACTCGACTTTTTAGAAGCGCCTGTCATGGAATATATGTTTTTTTTTCTTTTGCATTAAGAACTAAGAGTTTATCAAACCTAACAAAATTTTAACTCATTACAGCAGTGCGAGCACGGTTCTTCTTATCGAGTCGAGTCGAGAAATTTATCAATTATAAACGTCAAACCTGACATAAGATATGGATAAAACGACAGCTCTTGTCGTTATATCTATATCTTATGTCAAATTTGACGTTTAGAATTGATAAATTTCTCGAATCGACTCGATAAGATCTCGAGTCGATAAAAATTTAAACATACCGAATCTTATCGAGGGTCGGTAGCACGGAACTTGCTTCGGGAACTTTATAGAGCCTGGTCGACGGCTATGTTTTCTCGACAGCTTATCAACTTTACAAATAGCAACACCAGAAATATGCAGATACACAAATACTATCACTAAAATATTCACAATACTATTAAATAATCTAAGCAATTAGAAAATAACCACAGAATAATAAAAAAATACTCCGCTGTGGATCCTTTCCACGTCCCGACGCGCTCTGCTTTCAATATTAACAAGATGATTTCTCCAAAATCCATTTTTTTTGCTTCAAAAAGTCTTTATCGACCAACTTTTTAAAGACGACAACAATTCGAGATAATTCGAGAAATTTACCAATAAGAACTGTCAAAAGTCGATATAATCGTTAAATCTTACCGAATATGTCGACTTCATATCGAGGCGTCGGTAAATTACATTGATGAAAGAAAAATAAGAGGATATCAGATGTGGTCACATGATCTGAAGCCAAGTTTTCCTCTTATGGCGTCGACTCCGCCCTCAGCAATGAATTACATCTTCTGATGCAACACTTTGTCATGTTAGGTTTTGTTCACTTATCCTTTATAATACAACAAAAAAATACCTAAACACCCAAAGTTCACTGTAAAACTGTAAATAAACTTCGAACAAAGCTTGAATGACAGACGAAAGGGTAGATCTCTAAAATGGCGTCATGTCAAAAATATCCTTCAAGGCGGAGCTTGGTGACGTTAAAAAATTATAATAGAAAATTAAAATCTATGACATATAGTGTACACACTTTTTACATTTGTAAATTACGTGTAAGAACGAGACAGATTATATTTTTTAACGCGGTACAAATTGGCATAGTATTAAAAAAAAACATCAATTTAGGGCTTATCCTCTTATGTTTCTTAAATCAATGGTAAATTGCGATCCGTGCTACCTTTGTCGTTTTATCAATATCTTATGTCAAATTTGAAGTTTAGAGTGGATAACTTAACGTCTCGATAAAATTCGATAAAAAGAACCGTGCTCGCACTGCAGGTACTGAAAAATAAATGCTAAAGTAAAATAAGATTATTCATACGACTCCTAAAAAGTTAGGGAGGCAGGGTGTATAAAACATATTTATTAACACTAAGCAACGAAATAGACTATTTCTGCTCATCATCGCACGTCTTGAAAGAGGAAATTGAAGGAAATGGGTCACTGAAAATCGTAGCCGCTAGCGAGGGGCTACTGATTTCAGTATGGATATAACTACGTACAGTTGGGCTCAAACCAATTTGAAAAAAAGGTATACAAGTATTTGCAGTCTTTTTATCTGAAACTGGTAATAAAAATTAAGGCAATATTAATACAAATAACATTTATTTAAAGTTTGTGGTGTTTTTGTTAAAAAAACATGACTACCTATTTTTTTTTTAATAAATAGTTGCCAATTGATTGTTTACATTTTTATTAAATTAGTTTGGGCCAAAGTACATACATATGCACTTAAATTGGGGTTGCGGGGTGAAGGAGCGGAGGTTATGTCCCGAGTAGCCATACTGCATACTTGGGACATAACCTCCGCCCCTACATAATTTTGACATTTCGTAGGACTTGTCAAATGTATGGGCGTTGACCCACTGTATGTAGTAAGTAGGTACACTGTGGTAAAAGTTACACAGAATGATGAATGTTCATGGTTTTCACATGTTAAGCGACTAAACAGTCATTTTGTATACGCAGTGAAACGCTACCAACATCAAAGTCTCAAATTAGATAGTATCATGTATTATTAATTATGTATGCCCTGACCTGTAATTAGGGGAATAAACACAATGCCCTAATTAAATATAATTATAAAGCCGTTTTGCAGTTGCGCATAAAATTTTTATGAGTTTGGTTCACATGGATGTTGTACTTTTAAGTCCAAGGTGCAGTGAATTTAGGAATAAGCCCGCTAACTGACCCGTAAATCCATCAACTCATTTCATCGCAGGCCACTGCTGGACATACTGATAACGATTATTTATACATGTGGGATTGAGGCAAGAAATAAAACATTAGACTTTCACGTGAGAGTTAATTAATTTTAGAGACATAATGCAGCCACACTCCATCCTACATCGAATATCCACAAAGGGTAATAGGGTATTTGACTGAAAAAATCTAATTAGTCCGTCAGTTAGATTATCAAAAAATTTTTGACCCGTATTTTTTCTTTTGTTACGTAAACCAAAATTGACGAAGATACGAGACTTTTAAAATTGGCAAAACGTCACAAGCAAGTACAATTTTTACTTGCTTCTGACATCATAAGCCCCACACTGTCGAGTTTTAATGCGTGTTATCGTTCCAAATATTCATAGATTTAACAAAAAAATTAATATATGTCCATTATTTTTCAAAACTCTAACTGGCGGACTAATTAGATTTGCAATTTATTGATGCTGTCAACATGCCTATTATGCACGACCACAGATTACTTAACTTAAACAGTAAGGTAAGGCGCAGCATTCACGTCGAAAGAATGCCATTCACTCCTACATTTTTTTTTTAAACTGTCCGCACGTCTTCTTTTCAAGCTATACATTTCCAGTATGGCCTGATCTCGCATTGTATAAGGCTTTCCTTACAATACACGGCTAGTGTGCAGACCAAGTAATACATTAATGTTTTACATTGATTTTCATGATCTTTTTGACTTGTAAAAGTGTAATTCTAAGATTTAGGTACTCACAGTAATAAAAAATCATTTGTCATTTTTTAGACAACCTTAGAATGAACAGAATTGATTCATGGTTATAGGGTAAAGTAGTTTATATTCATGTTAAACCGCACATTGGGTGAGTGCAACAACGACTATACCTACAAGGTTAGTCTGACAGGGAGTATTACAATTTAAGAACGGTTACGCACTGCATCCGATCCGGATCCAAGAAAATACGGATATAAAAAACTCGGACCGAATTCGGACATTGCTTTACGCACTGCATCCGATCCGAATTCGTGAAATACAGATCTGACGTCTAAAAATCTCGGACCGAATTCGGATATTGCTTACGCACTAATCCGATCTCTGACCTAAATCTAAGCAATTCAGGGACAATCTTTGGCATATGTCCGATTTGAATCCGAGGTAGTGCGAAAACGTTCATACATACAGTACTACGGCTACTTCGGTCCGTCAATATTTCTACCGAGTTTCAGACTCACGGATGACGGAGAGAAATCGGATGACGGAAGTCGGATTTAGTGCGTAAACTACCATACAAATAGTGCTATGACTAGGGATGTAGTGCGTAACCGCTCTAAAGGTTAAATGACGACTGTGACAGGAAGAGATAAAAAAAAAATATAGAAAAATGCACTTCCAAACGGAATTTCGACAAATCGTTCTACGACAAGATTTTACTTCGACAATATGGAACTCCGACATTACGCTACTCCGACAATTATGGAACTTCATGTCGAATGTCGCAGTTCCATAACTGTAACCCCGATAAGGATATACAAGGTTAGTCGGAAAGGGGTATTAATCCGAGAGGGTGTTAGAGTACCCATAATAATCAATAACTTTTGTTCTACAACTTTCCCCAAAAATCAATAGAGTAAGAGAAATAGCTGTTCAAAAATTTCATAAAAAATGCGCCAAAATCTATCCATGCTCAGCTACAATTAGCTGTGTTTACATTTTAAGTCATATTAGGAGTCACAAATTAGAAGTGCCATTTTCTGAACTCGTAACTAAAGCCGATGAAGAATTCTTGAAAAAACTAAAACCAAAATAATTTTTCAGTAAAAAAATCATCGAATTTTGAAATTTTAACACTTGGTTTGAAACAGTCATCAGTGATACTATAAGTGGCCCGCGGATTAGTACCCCCTTTCTGACTAACCTTGTATAATAAGCTTCCTCTCTCCTACTATTTTTGCTGTGCCCGATAGGGTCCATAATCTATACATATAAAAGGAGAAGCTGACTGACTGACTGACTGATCTATCAACGCACAGCCTAAACCGCTGGGGTTAGAAACTTGAAATTTTCACAGTAGGTTCCTTTTGTAACGTAGGCATCCACTAAGAAGGGATTTTTCGAAATTCAACCCCTAAGGGAGTTAAATAGGGGATGAAAGTTTGTATGGAAAATCGTCACTTAACGGGTTCAAAATTTCACGCAAGCGAAGCTGCGGGCGAAAGCTAGTGATCTCATGTTTTTTTAAGTTACCTCCTTAGTCTACATTGTGGAATGCAATGAACTTATTGAGTATTGAGGTTAGGTTCGAAGGGGATGACGGGGACTAGAGTGAGCGTAAAGTTGGAGTTCCAATAGTGTCGAAGTAAAAATCTTGTCATAGAACGATTTGTCGAAATTCAGTTTGGTAGTCACAAAAATTAAATTGTTGATATCCCTGACTTAGTTCCGATTTCAGAAAATTGAGCTACCAATGCGTGGCCCCAAATGTGACCTGGATGGGGTGCACGGAAAGAGCCTCCACGAGTGACGATACTTAAATACGTCCGGCGCATCTTGGCAGTCAGCCCCGCTACCAACCTTGCTGACTGGCTAATCTTTTCACCACAGCATGAGCTATTTTCGTATAGCTTGTGCTGACACGAGAGAAGAGAAAACCTAAGAAAGCATCAGCCGCTCACACATCTGTTGTGTAAAATTTCTAACTTTAGGTCATCTAAAGTGTTAACATAGCTGATGATATACATGGTAGGGGATGAAGATTAAGCGTTCTTTTTATATATTTTTTGGAATACGTATCTATTTCCTATTGACTTTTGCGGAAAGTGTATATTATAATTTTGAAAATTCAAGGCATTCTATTTAGCGCACTGATTTAAAGAGCACCATTTCGAATCATATCAATACTATCAGTGTGATTCGGATTGGTGCTTATCAAATCGGTGCGCTAAAATGCCTCTAAAATTCGCACTCAAAAATAATACACTTCCGGCCACCGATATTATTCATAACATTAATTCATTGATATAAATTTTCATCGTTAATTATTACGTATTAAATAATGATGACATTTATTTTACTATTTCCACGGACGGAAGTTAATATTTCCGTTGAAATCCATGTTATAAATATTATTTATTCTTCCTCTCGTCTGTTTCATATAATGCGACAATTCCCGATAAGAAATAAGTCCTTAATTAAAATAAATGCTCTGAAAGTGTAAGGTCAGGTAGTATAGGTTAAAAGTTGTATGCGTGGCTAATTATAACTTTCGTGAGACACATTCATATTTATGATTAGTTACGGTTTACTCACGTGCATTTTTCGAGATTGCCCGACTAGTGTTCAACACGCGACCTTTCCGCGTGTTCAGTTCATGATTATGGCTCCATTTGGGTCCGAAGCTAGTCGGGCAATCCCGAAAAATGGACGTGAGTAAAAACCGTAACTATACTCTTTTCAACGTAAGGTGCGTCTAGAGTTTTTTACAAAACATTACCATACGAAGAATATAAAATATGAATTAAAAAAAGAATAATATAGCTACTTTACGGTTTTTGATGATGTCGTTTACGTTTTTTCGATAGCAGTCTCCTAACGGTTACAATTTACGATGTGATTACCATGTAAGGACTCATCTTTCATTGAACAGAGTATTATCATAAATATGAGTACCTATGTAAAGTTTTTTTTTAATTTACGGGAAGCGTATCCGTTGATACAAACAACTTTACGGATTATATTTAAAGACCCTTTTATTTATTTTAAATACCTGCGTGCAGCATACTAATAAACTTGCAATAAAACATGCGTGCAAAATTATAACATAAAAATGCACGTAGGTTAGCAAATTAAATAAAAAACAGAACACAATATCCGTAAAGTTGTTTGCATCGTGATTAATTACTTAATTATTATGTAATAGTAATATTGTACTGTAAATAATTACGATGTAGAAACAAGTTGATAAGACAAGTTATAAACTGAGATTTAATTCATTACCGCAAGCGGTTCTCCGTTTGAATAGTAAAATAGATAAGATAATAATATCAAAGAGAATATTACGGTTAAAAAATACTCAACATTTATTATTGTCAATGGCAAGTAATTTTCCGTTAATTGAGCAAAGCAGTAAAAAATGTCTCAACAATTAATTGTAAGTCCCTAAAATTACGACTCGCTTTAATTAAACACCACTTGTGGCTTTATAGTCGAAAGAGCGTCAAACTGGATCTTTCCAGTTAAAAGTCGGTTGATTTTGCAATAAAGTGCAATTTAATAGGCTAACGCTTTTTAATGTTTTGTTAAAGTAACAAAAAGTACCTAAGTATTTTTTTAATAAACTTAAAGTTCGAAGATTATTAAAATTTAATTTTGGTATCTGCATAATTTAATTAATAAAAAAATGTAGTCGTTATATTATCATTAAAAATAAGAAATTAAATTACTGACCTTTACGAAACTGCAAAAGAACGGCACTCAACAAACACTTCACAAAAAAAAAACAAATTTTCATAAAAGAACACTTTCAAAAAAAAAAAACAAAACTGTATTCCACACTCACTAAAAAAAATCGGGTTCGATATTTGAAAAGCGTTTCGTTTTCTGTTACAAAAAAGTTTATTATTCCGCGATATTATTTCACTCAGTGATGCGACGCGCGCAATGCTCGACGCTCGCTTACCGCCACTGAACGTTGCCGGTTTCTTCACGCGTGCGCAATGGGGAACTGGCAGAATCGCCAAATGCTTTATTTTTAGTTTTTCGCTTTTACCTGCGCTTTCAATTACAAGTGCATTGTGACTTACTTTTTTAATGTTTTTTTCTTCGTTTTCTGTTAGGTACCTTTATCTTTAATATTTTCCGAGATGCTGACGTTATCGTAGTAAAGTGTTTCTCGGTCTAGTTTCGTAGAAATTCAATTTTTCTTTGCAATTAAAATTATGCGAATGGACAGGTGACTGTGAAATAGAAATGCAAATAAAGAATGTTGTTATGATAGAAAATTGTTTTTTTTTCACAAACGCGGCGGACTCCGCGGAAGTAGGTAAAAAAATGTTGGAAATTTCTTCGATATTTTTTTGTCTTATTGATTATTTTATCTTATTACGGCTACTGAGTCATGCAAACGATGCTCATGACCTTTACAATCGTCAGTGACCCCAAGCTGTTGCAGTATAGTGGTGAATAATAATATGAAGTTAGATGAATGGGTAATACATATTATAGTCACGCCTGTACTTCCAGTGACAGCGGTGTTCTCCTATTGCAGGAGTCTACAAGGTGTAAACGAATTCGTGTAATTCCTCGAAACCACATGTTCTATTTATGGTTAATATTATTATTAATAAATTAACCCCGCATGGGATTTAGATTGAATGAAAAAAAATTTTTTTTTTTTTAATTTCGATACCATGCATAAATTAATGAAGGCACGGCGACACAGCTGACGGGCACAACTAGCGCGATATCTCTCCACGCAGTCAGTTAACTTGGAACGCTAAAATTACTCAGACACAGAATGCGATGGTTCATTTTTTGAAAACTTTTTTTGTTGATTGTGAAAAAAACTTATGCAGGGTCAATCAGTGTCACAAGTAGATCACGCGGTTTGAAGGAATTACACGAATTCGTTAACACCCTGTATATAATTTATACAAATCAAGATCTAGTGAGAGTAGATGAAAATGCCCTTGCTTCTCGATGATGACAACTGCTCCGCCACTTCAGTCTACCCGTGATCACGGCCGATGCAATTCGGCCGAAACATCGGGATACAAGTTATTTTGTGCCTCATAAAGTTTTTTACGCGAGTAGACCCGATTCTATATTTTTATAATCTATACACACACGTTTCTAGAATTGAGTCCTCGGGTGGCGAGGCTATTGCTATTTTCGAGCACAATTATGGTGACAGGTTCATCGCCTCTTAAGACTCTTATGTTTTTGGTGTGCATTTATTCTGGACTCTGGTCAAGGTCAGAGGTGACAGAGACAAAGTCTATGATGGAGCGAGCTTACCCAGAAGAAGTTTGTTCACTCTAACTGTGAAGACGACTCGCTTGCCTGGCGACGTAGAAAATTGTATTCTGAATGCATCCCCCCAGGGATGGGGTAATACGACTGCTGGTAACTATTCGTTCAAAAATGTAGACTGGCGTTAAGATTGACACTCCAATACAAGCCAGCCATCATGAATTTAAGAATTATCGATTAAAGTTGAAACCACAATAAGACTTTAATCGATTAATCAACTTAGCTTATCACCAGAATAGACCTAACAGTGCAACAAATCTGAGAAGTAACTTTTGACAGCTGTCAGATTTATTGGACTAGGCATGTCTTCAGTGCAGTGGTTGGCCGCCGAATTTAACCATAAGCCAATCGGATTGCTTGGCAAGCTTCCGTTCAGACACTAGTGGTCGAATTTGAAACGTCAAAAGGTTTATCTTATATTTGTTGCCCTGTAAGTAATATTACAAGCTTAGTTTTAGTATATACTAAACCTGGAACTAGTTTGTTCAGAATCACTAGGAGAATCGATTGACATATTTTTTACACCAGATTTTTTTCCATTTTTTTTTTCATAAATTTTCGTTTTGTTTCAATAGGTTTCTACCCATAACAGTTGACGGGAATAGATACTTTGAGGCATGAGACGGTCCGCTCGGTCAGTTTCGGTGTATTAGACAGCCCCTGCATAGCGCATTTCACACTTTACTATGGAACTTAACGTGACATAAACTAAGGTGTAACTTGGAGATTTGTTAAAAAAAAAACACTTAAGTATTCAGGCAGTTCTGATGAAAATCTTGTTGGGGTGTCTCGGTTTTTGTATATACTAAAAATAACGTTGTATATGATTTTCCTCAAGAATAAAATAAAAGAAGGGATACATTAAAAGAGCTTCCACGTGTGACGATACTCAAGTACGCACGGCTACATATCAGGCAGTCAGCCTCGCTATCAACCTTGCTGACTGGCTACCTTTTCATCACGGCCTGAGCTATTCTTGTACAGCTCGTGGCCAATGATATTATAAACTACTAGCTGTACTCAGCATTCGTTGCAATGCACTTTTTCCTACTTACGACTTACCTACTACCTACCTTCAGAAACAAAATCAAAATAGTAACAAAAAGTTAAAACCATTTTCATGCATGCGGTAAACAAATGAAAATTACATACATATTGAGTTTTTTTTTTAATTATCAAAATTTTCTTTCATACGAACCATCTCCAGACAATTACGGACACAACAAAAAATGATTTGCGAAATTGGTCCAGCCGTTCACGCGTGATGCCGTGACCAAGGGAAATAGAGATTTATTTTTATATACATAGAAGAAGAAGATAGATGCGATGCCCGCGTTCAATATTAGCATTATTAAAGCAAGGTAATTGCCCGGCATTCACTTACTGCCGATTCCTATGAATTACTCAACGTTATTGGTTAAAACTAAGACTCTTATACAACCTTATTTTTACTTTATACGAAATCCGAGACACCCCAACAAGATTTTCATCAGAACTGCCTGAATATGTTTTTTTTTAGGAAATCTCCAAGTTACACCTTAGTTTATGTCGCGTTAAGTTCCCTAGTAAAGTGTGAAATGCCTGAGATGTGCTATGCAGGGGTTGTCTAATACACGGAAACCGACCGAGAGGACCGTCTCAAGCCTCAAGGTGTTTATACCCGTCAACTGTTATGGGTAGAAACCTACTGAAATAATACTTATTGAAGATAATGAAAAAAAAAAATGTGGTGTAAAAATATGTCAATCGATTCTCCTAGTGATTCTGAACAAACTAGTTTCAGGTTTAGTATATACTAAAACTAAGCTTGTATATTTACCAATAATAAAGCAAATACCCCATAGCATTCCATAGTAGACCCTCCTAAACGTTAGTAGCTATCAAAGGTAAAATTAGCTTACGAATGTATTTACAAGCCCGGTTTGGCGATAAAAAGTTCTACCATTGGTAAGCAAAACGATCCGTTTTTGGCCATAACAACCGGACATTAGTCACGCACCAACCAGTTTCGCGGCTACACGTCCTTATAAAGTGTAACTCTTGCAATATTTTGCTAAAAAATATGCCATTTTATGGTAACCTGAGGGCTGAATTTAATGCCAAAACAGTTGAAATGTAATAGTGATAGGCCATTATTTAGTATCGAGTATTCATGCTATACAGGGTGTTAACGAATTCGTGTAATTCCTTCAAACCGCGTGATCTACTGGTGACACTGATTGACCATGCATAAGTTTTTTTCATAATCAACAAAAAAAGTTTTCAATAAATTAACCTGTATTCTGTGTCTAAGTAATTTTAGCATCCCAAGTTAACTGACTGCGTGGAGCAATATCGTGCTATTCGTACCCGTCAGCTGTGTCGCCGTGTCTTCATTCATTTATGCATGGCATCGAAATTTTCTATCAAATAAAAATAACATCAGTGAAAAAAAAAGTTTTTCTTATTTTTAATCAATCTAAATCCTGTGCGGGCTTAATCTATACCATTAATAGATAATGTGGTTTGTTCGTTTACACCCTGTTTACAAGGTGTAACATAAATAAGGGCACAACCTCTTAAAGGGTCATTGTACTCATCATTATGAACAACTTTTACTATGGGACCAAACGTGAAATCGCGAAGAAAAATCTGCTGTTCCCTACATTTTGACGAGTTATGCGAACATTAATGTAGGGAACAGCTGTTTTTTTTCGCGATTTTGGTTTGGTCCCATAGTAAAAGTGGTTCATAATGATGAGTACAGTGACCCCTTAAGAGCTTGTTCTCTTAATTATGTTACACCTTGTATACTTTTTAGTTTTGAACTTCATTGCTTAATGAACTTAACATGATTAATTAATTTTTATTCTTTACACATATAAGCTTTAATGACATAAATAAAACTTTGTGTTATTTATCAAAAACTCTAATAACTACCTCGACTCGGCAAGTTTACCCTATAGACACTATTATGATATTTGATCTCTTTTGATTACTGTACTACACAGGACTGTAATCAAAATGAAAAACAAAATATGTTATTATACGTTATGTCTATTTCAATTTGATATTTTGTGTTGATCTATTTTTCGTGTTTCTAAAAAATGGCTAAGATGTCTGTCCGTCCGTCTGTATTCACAGCTGTTAAAAAGTATCGATAGCTTGAATACTCAAAAAACGATGACCTATGTATCTCTATTACATTTTAATTGTTTTGCCATAAGATTCCGCTCCCTGGTTATAACAGACGACGTAAGAATTAAACTGTATAATTTAATGTATAATTTGCACTATTACAACACTATTTTGAGTATACACAAAAACCGAGTCACTCCAACAAGATTTTAATCAAAATTACCGGAATATGTAATTTTTTTTAATAAATCTCCAAGTTACACCTTAGTTTATGTTGTGTTAAGTTCCCCAGTAGAGTGTGAAATGTGTGAGATGTGCTATGCAGGGGTTGTCTAATACACGGAAATTGACCGAGCGGACCGACCGTCTCAAGCCTCAAGGTGTCTATTCCCGTCCACTGTTATGCATAGAAACCTATTGAAACAAAACGGAAAATTATGAAAAAAATATGCAAGATTTAACTTGGTATAAAAACTATGCCAATCGATTCTCCTAGTGATTCTGAACAAACTAGTTTCAGGTTTAGTGTATACTAAAACTAAATGTATAATTAAATGTACTGGTATCGTAAAATTTGCGCTATTTTGTACCTAGTGCAATGATGTTGGTGTATGACGCGTTTATTTATAAACCCAAAACGAGAAAAGATGTCCCTCAAACGAAAATACCTACTACGTACACTTTAATAAAAAATAATTAATCCTACTTCCCGAAAAGTTCAACATTTTACCTTGCTTGGTACATCCTCAAGAGTTTAATTTCGGATAGTCGGATACAAAACTTTTTATTCCTTCAAGGCAAACAGGTAGTCACGGAGTCCTCTCGACTCGATATACGAGTACAGTCAGCAACTAAATTCAAGAACTGCAACTGTTGCAGAATGTGACACTTTGTTGGCTTATCTTTTATTGACTGACGTGTTATTACTCGCTTTCTAACTTCGTAAGTTCGTATTTTCTTTTCGTGTGTGCCATGTCAGTGCTTTTAGGATTTTCCTCAAGGATAGCTGGGTGATTATCGAAAAATGTTAACAAAAAATAAGAACGTCATTATCATCATCCCAAAGTTCTTAATTGCAGATGTTTCAAACTTCAATTATAATAATGAAAAATCAAACTATACCATTGCCGTCAAGCAATAAGACAAGAATAAAAACAATTTGAAACTAGTATAGTATTAATGTTAACAACGAAGGAGAACATTTTTTTTTTTATGGACATTCGAATATTCACCCAGCTATTCACCGGTTGCTTTCCATTTATGTGGCCAATATTTGCTAATGATATCTCATCTTTATCTCTAGATGTTACAGAGGTACTTGATTGACTTTTTAATTGCCACCCAATTTTTTTTCTAAGTAGGTATTATTTAAAGACTCCGTTTTTGGTAATTAGTAGAGATCAGAATAGGTAGAGTATATTTACCTAAACTTCGAGGAAGGAAGTAACATAGAGTGGATAATACCTCCTCTAAAATCCCGGAATAATTATAATTACGTTTTAAACACGAGATAAAAATTACGAATTTATTTATTGGACTTTATTTGTAGTTACAAATTATTTATTTGAAGTATCATATGACATTTTTTAGGGTTCCGTACTAAAAGTATTAAATTATAGAGCTTTGTTTTACATATCACATACCTACATTGTTTTACATTTTACATAATACGGTACCCTAAAAATGTTATGTTTCTTCAAATAAATAATTTGTAACTATAAATAAAACCCAATTAATAATTCGTGATTTTCAAATCTCGGGATTAAAACGTCATTTTAATTATTTCGGGATTTTAGAGGAGGTATTATCCACTCTGTGTTACTACCTTCTTCGAAGTTAAGGTAAATATTGTCTACCTATTCCGACCTCTTATAATTAGGTACCTAGGTCTTTTCACAATAAAATCATTTTTATTATTATTTCCTGGACATGTTATCAGAAAGTACCAACTACGCTTTTCCTCCTTTGGGTTACACAGAAACTAGAAAGCCAAGCTAACATCTTAACACACCTGTTTCATTTCTTTCCGATACATAAAGCAAAAATTTTGCTTTCGCAAATTCAACACGGATGTCTCCAATCGCGTGTATTCTCGAACGATTCTCCGGCGAATTTAACCTTTGACTGTATCTGCGATGCTTTTACATACACGTGCGCGCGCCTATATTGGTAGTAGGTATTTTGTAATTTAAGCCTTCCTACGAGTATATTGAGAGCTGAGTTATTCAAATAAAACGCTAGTTTATTCAAATAAAAAGTATTTTATAGACTCTAAAAGAAGTTTTATTAATTTTATTTTCAGTCGTAATAAATAGTCTAAGTATACGTTTTTTTTGCCCAATCGCCCTTTCGCCAAAAAGGGTATTTCGCCAAAAAGGGTAAACATAAGGGGGGTAAGGGGTTATATTACATTGTAAAAGGTCGGTCAGACTTGAATTTAGGATATGTGTTATGTTTAGGTGTAAAATTTCAAATTTTCGACCTCGGCGGCGCGGCGCCGCGTTGCCGCGCGCTCCGCCATCTTGGATTACAGATTCCAAAAATGAGTTTAATTAAATAGCTCCTTATTTATGGGTTTTACGCCAAAAATTGTTCATACTAGTTTTGTAGAAAATTAAATTCCCTACAATTCTTGTCTTATTTTTTTCTATGGCTATTAGTTTACGACGTATTGCGCTTTAAAGTAGACAAAAAAACAATTATTAAACATCTTTTCTTATTCATTTTCGACTCAAAAAGGGAGGTGTTAATGTTTCAAGCCTATGCTTTCATGTCTGTAAGTCTGTCTGTATGGCTGTCTGTTTGTCTGTGTGTCTGTTTGTGCTATCGTAGCCCCAAAACGGGTGACTCAGTTTCGTTATGTTATTTTTAGCTCGAAAGATTTTTTTAATCGGTTTAAAGCTAAGTTTGTTGGAAATCGGTTGAGCCGTTGCAAAATTATTTGCTCTTTTTACAGTTAATTTAGATAAGTGTGCATTGTACGGCATTGCAGTTGTTGCAAGATCATGGAAGTGAATTTGCTCCCTAACCTGTCTACATGCAAAAAAGCCACGGTCGTTTTGCGACGTGCATCGTGCACGGACGGACATTGGACGGACAATGCATGCGTAGATGATTTTACGTCGAGTTTCGTTTTTGAAGGAATATTCGCAAAACAATTCCTAAAATTTTATATGTTAATTTATAAAGGTACTTACCTATATAAATATGTTTATTGTATTTCATGCATTTTATTAAATTTTATGTATATATATTTATTCTTTTTGCATTTATGTGGTTCTTGGTGTCTGTAATTTACCTGTTTCTTTTTTTTTGTTTTTAACAGACTTCGAAAAGGAGGAGGTTCTCAATTCGGTTGTATGTTTTTTTTTTTATATTTGTCACCTCAGATCTCCGTCAGTTATGAACCGATTTGAAAAATTCTTTTTTTGTTTAAAAGGATTTACTTCCCGATTGGTCCCATATAAATGTTGTTATGATTAGACCATGAACTTCAGAGATATGGAACGGAACTCTTCATCGAATCAAAGCAAAATTCTCAAATTACTAATATTGCTTTGTTTATATTTGTTGTTGGGAACTGACTACTAGAAAAGAGGAAGGGGTGCGTGTCCCCTCTCCCCCCCTTTTTGGAATGATTTCATTATATCGTGTAAGGTATCATTCGAAAGGGCTTTTTATGCCCGACTACGTCAAAGCCAAAAAGAAGGGATATGAAGAGGCCTTCCTCTGGTTAAATTTATGGAACTAAAACGTATTTAATAAAAAATAAACTTTAAAAAAAAGTAAAAACCGACTTCAAAGAAAAACTAAACGGAGTAAAATAATTACTATAATATAAAATTAACAGTTTCAGAAGTCGGTGCAACTCTACACTGAAACAAATAGAAGCCATTTTTACACACTGTTGTCTACATTTCTTGTTCTAAATTCTTCTCTCAGAATTTCTTTTAGAAATAAGCAGTGCCTTTGTACACTATGGTCCTAATTAGTTTTCTTTATTAAGTATTGTTTGTACATAAATAAATAAAAATAATAATTATAATTTAATTTAATAAAAGTATGTAATTCCATCCTTACAAATGAATTCCAACAAGACTGATTTTAGAACTCAGTTCTCAGTAAAATTAAATTTGTTTGTGTATTATTTACGCTGTATTAGATTTCACTGCTTAATCAGTGCAAAATAATTTATAAATTAAAACTCTTTAGTCTAGTGATGCACGCAGGTACCTTAGCAGGTCCTGGGTTAGAAGTGTTATTTAGTATTGTGACCCCTAAATGGCAATAAGCTCGCTCATATGGAACTGAAGACTGTCTCGTGGGTCTAATGGTCGCAAGCGCGACTGTTTAGCGCGAGGTCCTGGATTCGATCCCCAGGCCGGTGAGTTTTTTCGTGTAAAAGGAGAATGACCAAAAGTGGTACCAAAAAGTCTCATGCATCAAGATCAAAATATTATAGTAATTATTTTCATAATTTTTTACGACATTACGCGTCGGGGATATGATTTTTGAATAGGGAATTTAATTTGAACTAAAAAAGTGTTGATATTGTTTTATTCCCTTTTAATGACGTTCCGTTTCACATGATTTATGATTACTATAACTTTGAATTTTGAAAGTGTCATGATCACATCTTTCAAAAACATGTAAAAAAATCTCTTAAGCCGATTCTACATTAATTAAAAACTAGAATAGAACAGAATTTTCATTTAAACGATTATCATTTTTTTATCTATGGTTAATTTTCCGTTCACAGCCGGTCATAGAGATGTAGAATGCAATAGACGCGGATTACTGTTTTTTAGAGCAATAATAAATCGTGTATGACATGTCAACATTGTCAGGTTATTTAGATTATTTCTAAAATCTCCGAAACTCGCGCTTTGTTTACAAAAATAACCTTTGTAGGAGTTAATATGATAAGTGTAGTTTATAAAAACAAAGTTTGACTTTGATGCAGCATGGTACGGGACTCCATACATCCATGAGCATTGTTCTTTCTCAGTAGCGGCCCGGAGCCCAGACTTGTTCCCGGTTGATGGCTATAGGCTCGCCCTCTATTACATGGGACTTTAACGTCCACTGCTGGACATAGGCCTCCCCCAAGCATCGCCACATCGACCGATCCTGTGCTTCTCGTATCCAGCGGATTCCCGCAATCTTCACCAGATCATTGGTCCACCTTGTGGGAGGCCTACCCACGCTGCGTCTTCCGGTACGCGGTCGCCACTCCAGAATCTTTCGGTCCCATCGACCGTTAGTTCTGCGAGCAATGTGGGACCACGGCGAAATAAGGGTTTACAATACACTCCTGCCTAAACCTTCGGGGAATACAAGCGTGATATTATGTGTGAATACCGTTATCGGTGAATGTGCGGTTCCAATCACAGTACACCTCTACCTACACTCTCCAGGAATTCAAGAGTTAGTTCAGCTACTCAAATAAAAGGTTTTCGATTCCAAATTCCAACCTACATTTAAATTTCAGACTCTTGTACGAGTTTCAAACATTCAACAGGTCCAGAGCTCCTGGACCGATTATAAAAATGATGTCTCAATTCACTCGTATCAGCAAGTCACCGTTGAATAAATTTTGAACTTGCGTTCGCCACACCTGGGGGCCTACTCCCTAAGTCCGTCAACGAAGTTAGTCGCCCGTCCGAAAGTAGCCCGAAACGTAGGAGTGAACAAAACAAGTGTCAAGTTCAACTTTTCGGACGGGCAAAAACACATCGGGAGAAGGGACAGCTGTCAAATCCTGTGTCCATAGGTGATAGGGAGTAAGGCTGAGCATCCACCAGAGCTGTGCGAGGAAAATGTGCGGTGCGAAAATGTGTAGCGAGGATGTGAAACGGTGTGACCCTATCCACCAGAGCTGTGCGAGGAATGTGTAATGTGTTAATGTGTACAAATGAGCGGTGCGAGGATAGGTAGCCGACTCTTTTCGAATATGAGGGAGAATAATACACATTCCAGCAACACATTCCTCGTAACACATTCCTCGCAACACATCCCTCGCTCGCATTTCTTGCTTGTTTTGTATGAACAAAAACCTCCCACCGCTAAGCCCATATCCACCAGAGCTGCGCAGAGCGAAGCTAGGTAAATGAAGTGATTCTATTGGTTCTTACAAAACACATTCTTCACTACGCAGCTTAGCACAGCTCTGGTGGATGCTCAGCCTAAGAAACGCTCGTAACTAAGGCCGAAACCACGAACTTCGTGCTTAGAGAGTAGACCTCCTGATGCGGGGCACGAATCGCGGACTCGCCTGTGTTGTATTCAAGGGATTACTCATCATCATCATCATCATTCAACCGAAAAATGTCCACTGCTGAACATAGGCCTCCCCCTAAAGGGGAGGTTTGCCGTAATCGCCACGCTTGGCAGGCGGGTTGGTGATCGCAGTATGGTTGTTAAAGTACTCAGAGAACGCTGCTGCCCATCCTCTAGTGAATCCCTTAGTCGCCTTTTACGACACCTATGGGAAGAGATGGGATAGTAGTGCTATTCTTTACGTCCGGCATCACACAGCACCACTTCTCTCGAATCAGAACGAGCTATACGAAAATAGCTCATGCCGTGGTGTAAAGATTAGCCATTCAGCAAAGTTGGTAGCGGGGCTGACTGCCCAGGGTGCGCCGGACTTACAAGTATCGTCACTCGTGGAGGCTCTTTTCGTGCACCCCACGCACGGCACTACTGTGAAGGGTTTACTGTGAAGCGTGTATTGTCATTCTGGTCAAAGTGGTGATGCTTGGGGGAGGCCAACGTCCCGCAGTGGATCACCACCGCCACCTTGATCAGATGATCAAGGTGGCGGAAAAGGATTGGATGCAAAAGGCCCAAGATTGTTTAGACTGGCATGCTTATGAAAAAAACCTTCATCCAGCATTGGATGGGGTTAAGTTGAGGAAGATGTATTGTCACACCGAATAAGAGTGCAGGAGGCAAGCGGGTCAGCATCCGAATTGCGCATCACTCAAATGTAAACGACACGAGAACATAATCGTTTAGGGGTGATTTTATCATTACAGTTATAGCTAATATCAGTATGACAGGATTGCGAGCAAGGTAAATGTAGTAAATAAAACCAACATAGTCTCTCCACCACTGAGAGTACTTGTATTTGGGTTAGTGTTAGTTACATGAACAAGATCACAAAATAATACTTTACACAATTATTACAAGATCATAAAATAAGTCGCTAAGTCGCTTCCGAGGCAGCACTAAGAGTATCCTGAGCGTATTGTCCGAGCGGTGGGACTCGGCGCGGCGATGTTGAAGAGGTGGATGCACCTGCATGCCAGTTCGTCATCGTTTATTAAGTAATTATTGTTTTAATTGAATGCAATCGAATAAATTTTAGGTCAATATTATATCAATAATTGTACCTTAAATATTTATGTGTAATGTGTAATATTTTAATGAATCCTATGTATATTTGTTTGTTATTTGTAGTGCTTACGCTTATGGAAATAATTTCCTGAAATAAAATAAGGATAAGCTAGTCAGATATAAAAGGTTAGACTTCTTCAGCTGATGAACACAGAATGCTCCGCTTCGTCGAATGACCACCGCCTTTATAACATCGGGTAGGTTGATTCATATCGACGACTACCTTCCTTTGTCAACATTGCCCAGTGCTATCCGCTATCGATAACATAACTTCAATAGGTTTCATTTGGACACTATAACAATATTCATTGCGTGGTACATAGTTGTGGAGAAGTCGGATTGTTAATACATAGTAAGATAGTAATGAATCGCTTTCGTATAACTATATATATATAATTACATCCCTAGGGATATAACTATATTACGGCTTTATCTATCATACTGCGACACATACATACGTACCTATGGAAGCTGTTGACCTGTTAAAATCAAAGCCATAGCGATTACGAGTGTTTTGTGCAATTAGGATGCAGATCAGCGGCTGGTCCGCGATCGCATTTGGTGCGTAAATCCGTGCGTACGACGCGTTTAGCATTATCGAATTCGAGTTGATTACAGAATCTAAATACTTACCTACTTGTCGCGCGCAGAAGGTTTGCCGATGACTGCCCCTCCCACTTCACCGACCGCTACCCGCGCTCGTCTGGCCTACCTACTAATATCGTACCGACCATCGACACGTGACGTCATGAGGCTATCGGCAATACTTCTCCGCGCGACTTATACATGTCGTTTGTTTTTTTATTTATTAAATTGTGAATGTGAGTACCATAAAGCTAAGTTCATATAACCGCGCGGTACAAGATCAAACTAAATAATGTTTCTCGTCTACATTAACGCGCGGCACAGCGCGGCGCGCTCCCTCCTGTGCGCAAGATCTTGCACTGCGCGGCGCGGTTAGTAGTTCCGCGCGGTAACACGCGGTCATATGAACTTAGCCTAAAGGCTAGTTTTATTCATGAATTTCGTACAACTGGTCGGCGGTTTTTAGTATTTTTTGTGACCTACATACATATCCGGTTGATTGGTGGCATCGTGCGTCATGCTTGTTGAGCTTCCTAAAATATGGTTGAGCTACACGATGGCTGATGTATGCGTGCCGTTAGTTGGGACAGGTCAACTTAAACCTGCTATGGTTCTTACCTCAAAAGGTATTTAGCTTTGTCTACACCAGTGCGCTTTCATGTTCATCTTGCGTCTTCGTCTGAGGCGTGCGTGAAGCGCCATAGCGCATGCCTTAATACTAGTTCGACAAAAGCGCATGCCCCTAGCGCACGCTAATCCGTCTATTGTATGTCGACTGACGACTGACCGAGGTGCACCGGTGTAGACGATAAGCTGCATGCGTCTTATGGCAATCAATATTGCATGCGCTTGACGCAAGAGGAACATGAAATCGCACTGGTGTAGACATACCATTACAGACAGAGATTTATTTACAGAAATAAAAATAATTTATCATGTAATCACACCACTGCACTGACTACCCATCTCAGTTCACGAATGACTAGGTTCCACCTGCGGGCAGCAGACAGTATTTTTTGAAGCGAAATGAACATTGGTTGACCAGCGTGCCGCCGGTGAAATAAAAAATGCATGTTAACTGAATCATTCGCATGTTGGATGTAGATACATGTTTTTTTTTTTTTATTACTTGATTTGGTCGCGTTTGACCCTCGTCGCACCTGATGGTAAGCGCAGACAGGATCTAAGATGGATCAAACGAATCCAAGTAACAGAGATATAGAGGGATTACCCTATACCCCTCTGGCTCTCACATACACACGACCGAACACACTAAACTGCTTGGTGGCGACTTTAATGTGAGGGTGATAGCTGAGGCGGGCCGTATAGATCCAAAGAGAAGTAAAAGTTGATATTTGTTGCGTTTATTATTTTTACTTAGTTACAAATCCATGGTCGATGGTCGGGGATATGTGACGCGTTTCTGTATTTTCAGGTAGTAGATTTATTATTTTCTAAGAAAAAGTGTAAACAATTGTCACAAAAAAGGCGAACATAATATGAAATACTACATATATTCCAAATTACCCACACCTTAAGTGAAACAACTTAAAATAAATTTTGAGAAGGTTCCTTGTTTTTGTTTTGTTTTATTGTTTGTATTATTAAAGTTTAACAATTTTCCAATCATTTATTGCTACTTATTCACTTATTTCCAAAAAAACAAACTGATATTCCAAAGATGCAGTTCCTCTACTAATAGTTTAAGGTGTCCACATTTCTTGTTAAGTACCTACCTATTGTTATTTAGGTAACTGTTACATACACCCTTTGGCATTATAAAGGGTTTTTGAACAAGAACTTTGTTTTTTTAAATTAAAACAAAATAAAAAAAAGAATTTAGAAAGCTGTTCGAAAGAAACTTAACAAAAGTGACGTATGATTTTTGTTCGCTAATATGTATAAGACTTTTTTCCAAAGGTTTTTTTTGTAATTTATTGGCAAACAAGCCGACCGACGTCGCACCTGATGGTAAGTGATTACCTATATACACCTACAGTACCAAGAGTATTGCTGATGCGATGCCAATCTTAGAGACAACGTTGGAAAGTCTGCTGGAAAAGTCAGCTGGAAAGTGCGCTGGAAATTACAGGAACAAAAGTTCCTGTAATTTCACCGGGACCAATACTCTTCAAACAAAAATACAGCAATGCTACTTAGCGACCGAAAGAGGTATGGACGGAGTGTCCCTTTTTTTTCGTGGGAAAATCCTCGTGGATGATAAGAGTCAATTCGCCTTCCCGAGGCGAAGGGTTATGCCGGACTCTTACCGGCTAAAAACCCACGGTGTGCCTTCTCCTGACCCTTGGCCGGGGTCGCGGCTGCATACACCGCGACCCCGGCAAGCCTCAGTCCGCCAGCCCCTGGCTGACCTCTCCTTCTGTGGGGCCTTGCTCCACGTCCTCCTGAGAGGCGCGCACGAAACACTGCGCGCCGCCTTCTCGGGCCTGTTATGGCGAAGGGAGTGTCCCTGGACGAACTCTTCCACAAGGATCTCAACTACTTTGTATTAGAAACGAACTTTGAAATTTACAACAGTAACACTATTTAACTACGTATATATTAATAATTAAATAATGCTGATCTACACGCCGAGGGAGACTACGAGATTTCTTTTGATTAGAAATTTTATCTATTATTATAAGTCGAGGTATTGCTGTTTGAAAATTAAAGTTATACACAAACAAAACCACGGTCGAGTATTAGTTTAACCAAATTAATTACATTTGAAAACAATTCGGCTCAGTTTCAATTAAAATTTAATTTAATCTTAATGCAAATTATTATGGGCTCAAAATAAATGCTGGGTTTCGTTTGTCGAAAATCTATTAAAATGTTTTTGATGATATTAATGAAAATTAAAAGGTAAGATTAAAGTCCTCTGGGGTCAAAGATACCAAGTCTTGGATTTATATTGGCCTGTAAATGTAAATACACCCGGGAGCAATCCGGGTCACCAATGTAAACCTTAGTACCTTGGAAACTAAGAATGATAGCTTATTCAAATAAAAATTACGTTATAGACTATTTAATACTTCTCAAATAAAATAAATAAGTAGAACATACCTACATACATAGGTACATAAACTCGCGCCTTTTTTAACCCCCGACGCAAAAAGAGGGGTGTTATAACTTTGACCGCTATGTGTGTCTGTGTATCTTTCTGTCTGTGTGGCTGTCTGGCACCATAGCTCTTAAACGGGTGAATCGATTTAGGTGCGATTTTTTTATTTAATTTCTAGCGGTAGTTTTTAGACATGTTTTATCAAAATCGGTTCTGCCGTTTCAGGGTCATCAGCTGTTTTGTTATTTGCGTTGGGGGTTTTTTAAACTTTTAATTTTCCCGTGGTGGTAGGCCGAAACTGTAGAGCGCCACATGCTACGATCCTTACATACTCCTTTCGCTTCGTCCACGGTCATACCTCTTGTCATACACGCACGCCGGTTAAAAGTACAACGCACCTGTCCTTTTTGACGAGCATCACCAATAACATCGACGTATGTCTTTTTAGGGCGTCCTCTACTGACGTTTCCACTGACATCCGCCTTATTATTTCCTTTTGTTAATCGCCGTTCACTGAATCTATCAACATGCTCAAACCACCGAAGCATACTCCTTTCAGTTTTTGTCACAACATCATCTTTTAAACCGTAATTTGTCATGACACATCATTCTTCAATCTATCATTCAAAGTTACACCGTAAATAAGTAGTATTAATCTATAAAATTAATTGAGGTGCTCGTGGCTACTATGATTTTTATGGTTAAGCTGCGCTTGCCGCGGTCAGTCCATGGATGGGTGACCATTCGTTACAATGATATCTGTGCCTCAGAGAGCACGTTAAACCGTCGGTCCCGGTTGTCATACGAATACGTACGACAGTCGTTCCGGGTAGTCGAAGATCGAAAGTCTGACGACCAGTCCAACTTTAGGGAGAAGCCACTCGGTGCCGTACGGTGCGGTGCGCCGCCGCACGGCGACCATTTTGCCGCATCAGCGTGCACACGTAGTACGCGGCGTCGCAAGAGCCACGCGGCGCCGCACCGTACCGTGTGGAACGGCTCTCCGTCAACACATCTGCGGTCTGCGACGTCGGAGCGACGCCGCTGCGGCGCATACACCCTCCCCCCAAGTCTTGGTCATGCGGTCATGGAGCATGCGGTGCGGTGTCGCGCCGCACTGTGTGGTATACCATGGTTTGTATGTATTACGCCGCAGCGGCACCGCTCAGGCGCCGCGCCGGAGCCGCACCGCATCGTGTGGCTTCTCCCTAGGCATCGGCATTGCCCAGTTCTAGGTTGCGGAGGTCTGATGGCAGTCGCTCCGTGTAAAATACTGGTATTCAACCGTAATCTATTTAGACTGGAAGCTAACGTCAACGTAGTTGGGAAAAGGCTAGGCAGAAATAATTTGAATAAGCATTTATTCTTAGTTTTCGAGTTATTAAGGTTTATGTTAGTGACCCGGATTCATTGCTCTGAAAATCTATTAAAGTGTTTGTGATAATATTAATGAAACGTTAAGGTGTGTACGGACTGCGCGTTCCTGTGTACGCGTAGTCGGTTACGCGTACACAGGAACGCATAGGTAGTAATAGCATGGAGGTGCCTGTCTTAAGCCTTGTATGGACTAAGCGTTCCTGCGTACGCGTAACCGACCACGCGTACCAATGTACGCGCTGTCCGTACACACCTGTATGGAGGTGCCTGTCTTAAGCCTTGTACGGACTAAGCGTTCTTGCGTACGCGTAACCGACCACGCGTACCAATGTACGCGCTATCCTTACACACTTTTAGGATTAAAGACCGCTCGAGTCAAAATCTTGGATTTATACTTGCCTGCAAACATTTTTCATCCAGAATTGTTTTATTTATCATCCTCAATTTGCGTAATTTTTATTATTGTAAATAACTAGCGACCCGCCCGGCTTTGCGTGTGTACGTTTTATAGTTTAAAACCTTCCTCTTGAATTACTCTTTCTATTAAAAAAACCCGCATCAAAATCCGTTGCGTAGTTTTAAAGATCTAAGCATACATAGGGACAGATAGCGGGAAGCGAATTTGTTTTATACTATGTAGTGATATTGTTTCTTCTTGGTGTTTAGACTCAGTTAATTTATTCACCTGACAGACAGAACTGAATTGTGGGGGAGTTCTACTTCACAGCATAAACACTAGGAAGCGATGAAGGGCGGGCGTTTTTTCCTAGAAACGCCCACCGTTCATCGCTTCCTAGCAGTGGCGAAGGCTCCATACAACTCGATTCCTATCGGCTTCCCTTTCGAAACGAGTATATTTACTGGAATTCACGCATCACACTTGAGCAAGGTAAGCATTTTTTGGTCCGGCTTCCCTTTTAAGAAAATTCAGCCTTCGCCACTGCTTCCTAGAGCTGTTTTTTGTAACGTTGGCGTTCAAAAGTAATTCAGTAATTTTAGTCAACACATAACTTCACGCCTTATTGCCCGAAGGGTTGGCAGATGTGTATAGTACACCCTCATGCATGTCGCCGTTATGTTTAAGTCCCATGTAGTAGGGGGCGAGCCTATTGCCATCAACTGGGCACAAATCCAGACTCCGGGCTGCTACTGAGAAATCCCACACGGAAAAACCCAATAACACTTTGCCCGACCTGGGGATCGAACCCCGGACCTCACACTCAGCAGTCGCGCTTGCGGCCGCTAGACCAACGAGGCAGCCATTTAATTAATCTAAAATTGTAATTTTAGTCAATTTCTGTATAAATTAGTTTTGAAATTCGACATTAAAATAATATCGATTCTATGGCCTATCGTACACGTAGACATCCTTTGCTCAACGTATTAAAATGCTACAACGAACAATTTATTAGTATCATGTTTTCCGAGCTTTGCTTTTCATTTGTTTTCATGCAACAAGTCGTTGCTCCGGCTTCAAGTGGGACGCACTTACTGTTTCAAGAGTTTCACTCACAAAGCTATTATTTTTTGTACTTCTAGAAATTAAATCGAATTCCTTGAGAAGGGTATTTGACTATTATTTTTTTATTTAAAATCTCGAAACTACTTATTACTAAAATAAAAAAATACAGTGAAAAACCAATAAAACATCTAATGAAATGCCCAAATTATAATAGATTTCAAATTGTTCACGTTCAGTTTCTGCCGACTCCCATGGGAATCCATGTTTCTATCTCTATGTCATGTCTAAACATGGATTCCCGTGGGAGTAGGCAGAAACTGTAGAACGTCACACACGATCCTTACATACTCCTTTCGCTTCATCCACTTTCATATAGTACTACGTACCTTTTTAAAGAACATTCCCAATAACATCGATGTATATAGGGTGACTAGTAATTAGTAACCGATACTGTAACACATGATTGTCCTTATAATAACAAACAACTTTCCCAAAGAAACAATATTTATAAAAACCATATTGCGAGCCGTGTCCATTCCGTAACGGTTTATTAATAAATTTTAACTGAAAAAAAAAGTAATGTTTCTTTGGGAAAGTTGTTTGTTATCATGAGTGCAATCATGTGTTAAAGTATCGGTCACTAATTACCAGTCACCCTATATGTCTTTCTACTTTTTCTTTGATATTGCTTATTTTTTCACATAACGTGTTCTTTCTATAAAATTATACTAAACTGTTGTACACTTTTAATAATAATCATACTCTACTTTCTGAAACGACTTTTTGAAACTTGCAATTCAATTATCAGTGCATGTAATGATTATTTGAAAATTTTATTACCACGAGTATTTAGTGTTGTCTATTCTGTTATTTTGCATACAGAATAATATTAATAAAGAACAAGTTTTCATTCATAGAATACTTTTGAAACTTTGTACAATCATTTAATGACTGGTGTTCCATCACTTCGTAGAAAGCAGTTTCCCTGACATAAAAGGTGACTAAAGGCTTAATGAAAAGGTTTGGCATCAGCGTCGTCCATTGCAAAAATAAAACCACACACATTTACTAAGCGTGGTGATAATTGTAATTTTCTGTCAGAAGGACTTCTAAGAATAGTGAACAATTTTTAATGCGGTTAGTAGCCGGTGGCCTGGCTAGTGGCGTGGCCAATAGTGTGGCCAGAGGCGTGGCTAGTGGCGTGGCCTGTGGCGTGACTAGTGGCGTGGCCAGTGACGTGGCGTGGCCAGTGACGTGGCGAGTAGCGTTGCCAGTTGCGTGGCTAGTATCGTGGCCACTGGCATGACCAGTGGCGTGGACAGTAGCGTTGCCAGTTGCGTGGCGTGGCGTGGCCTGTCACCTAGCCCGTAGCCCATAACCTGGCTTGCGGCCTGTTCAGCTAGTGATATTTGCGGGCTAATAAGCAGAAAAAGTAAGGCGGTAATGCAAGTCGGAGCAACAAGAACCGCGTGCGTACTACAGAGATATGCGACTACACGACAGCCGTGCGACAACTGTGTGCGACTCCGCACAATTCAGTGCGATCCTAAAATCGTTCTGACGCGTGTCGCTGTAACTTGCGTCACCGTGGGGGAACCTCCTACACACTAAGCCGCCGGCTTTTTGTCGCGCGGATGTAAATCAACGGGCGTCATACCCGGCCGCCTGGTTAGACATCCCCACCGGCATAGTGTGTAGGCGTCTTAACCAATTCAAATGGGTATACTTGGTCTTTATTTTATTTGATTCAACGCACATTTTTAACTGAATTATAATAAAATCGGTGATATAAGTTATTGTTTGATAGTAGTTAAGTATCTTTGTATTATAACTTTCGTGAGACACATTCATATTTATGATTATTTACGGTTTACTCACGTGCATTTTTTCGGGATTGCCTGACTAGTTTCAGACTCAAACGGAGCCCTTATTCATGACGAGGTCGCGAGTCAAACCGTTTGGGTCCGAAACTAGTCGGGCAATCCCAAAAAAATGCACGTGAGTAAACCGTAAATAATCATAAATATGAGTAGTTAAGTATTTTATTTTCTTACATAATTATTTATTCTTTATTACTTTAGTGGCATTTTGGAAGATGGGCGTCGACGCCGAGGGAGGCCAAGGAAATGCTGGCGTGATGACTTAGATTCGTTTATGGGAGATTGGCCAGAGAAAGCAATGCGTAGGAATGAGTGAGAGGCATGATTACTTCCGTTTACGGTCGCGGACTCGAAATGTTTATCAGATTTCAAATTCGATTCCTTATCACACTGTGCGCAATAAGGTTTAAGATGGCATATCAACATATGTCGTATCGACCTTATGAAAAAGTAATGTGCAAGCAATTATAGACCTTAGGGTGGTAAACATTTCAAGTCCCCGACTGCAACATCAGAACTAAATGATTGTACAAAGTTTCAAAAGTGTTTTATGAATGCAAACTTGTTTTTTATTAATATTGTTCTGTAAACAAAATAACAGAATGGACAACACTAAATACTAGTATTAATAAAATTTTCAAATATTCATTACGTGCACTGATATTGGATTCTTTCTAAAACTCATTTAAACAATTTATTTTGATATAATCAGTGTGTGGCAAGGAAACCAGCTCAGTATTCGCTGTGCGAATAGCACAGCACTGATTTTCAGCTGGTCCCTGCCATTTTTGTATCAACATAATAAATTATACGCATACTTCATGCAATACGCAAATAAGCAAACCAACCAAAAAAATACACAACTAACTCATAAGTACAGTAACAATCACAATGGTACCAAGAAAATGTGAATTGACCCACAGTACAGGGCACCATGGCCAACACAAAAAACTGCACATAAAATGGCTAACAGATACACAAGGCCGCTATTGTAATTTTTGAATGCAAAAGAGTTCTCTCGAAACATGTTTTTTCAAAGTCATTTGGGACATACTTTGGCGTAGGGGAGAAGGCAAGTCATTCCATATTTTGGAGGCCGCGTATTTAAAACTTTCTTTGAAGTGTGCCGTTTTATGAGCTGGTATAACTAAATTATTTTTCATCCCCCCATCTCGAAAAGAGTAGTTTTGCTCTTCGATATCTGAGTGCAAAAGCCGTTTTTATCCTCTAGAGGATTAAAGTAAATTGAATTTAGAACATCGTGTGCACCAAGTTTATGAATTCAAAACTTCATTATTAAACCTATTTACTTCTACCTCCATGGTGCCGAATTTATCATACAACCTTTTTTAATTTGTTAAAACTCAGACTCGGAACCTTCTTGGTGTATTACTTTTTTTAATGTGCTTTACGCGCGCCTATTTCTTTTCACGTCATATTGTTAAAACCTTAGGTTAAAAACAAGAAACTTGAAAACAAGTGAAAAACCTAAAATGAGTGATTCTAGCGACGAGGAAGTTTATTTTTTTTACTTTAAGTCATTTCCTCGCTGAGGTGGGATGAAAAGTTACGTGTTGCACTGCACTCGAGTGCAAAGATTTTTCACCTCGTGCTCTTTTGATTCCCTCGCTAACGTTCAGGATTCTAATTTTTGAATCGCTTGCTCGGTCATCGAAATTGAGTACGCGGTTAAAAAGCAACTTTGCACTCTTGTATAACAAATAACTATTATTACCTACTCGTCAAATGCTGTTTTTTTAGTCCTTGATTGAAGTCAATCGTTCGTTTCTAAACTACCCACTCTTTTTGAATCACATACGCAACTTACTATTCAGACATTTGATATTTTTATACCCGGAAAAAGAAACCGAAAAATGAGAATCCTCCCAATGCTTGTCAACGATGCCGAAGAAATATTACGTTTGTACGTGAGAGGTAACATTGTGACAGATGTTACAGCTTTACGGTAAAAATAAAGGACGATCGGATGACACCGTCATTTTTTATGTATATTTTTTTTGAGGAGCATAACATAACATACCAGAAAGGAATTTCTCCCGTGTGGGGACGGGCTAGAATATAAAACTTCCTTACCGCACGCTGGGAATAGATGCGTGTTGTAAGATTCAACAAAACCCAGCACGCTTGGTGGTAGGATCTTTCACGTCATGGCACATTATACCGGCACCGCAACTGTACAGCTGCAAAGTGTCGTACCGTCATATAAAGTGTTACAAAATTAGTTCTAAGAATTTTGTAGGGTTATTCGCTATTGGAAATTGTAAATTAAATTTGGATTTCATTATAATTAATGGCATTTTTACAGGACTATGATGCTGATGACTTTAGTATTTGGCATTAATTTCAACCTTTGGTCGTACCTGAGAAAAATTGTCTTGACGAACATACAGACAGACAGACGAAGTGATCGGTTTAGTAATATTGAGGTACGGAACCCTAAAAAGAATGCTTTTGTTAATCTACCTAAAAGCTAATCGTTTAGCTGAGGAAGATAAGCCAAATCACGCAGGTTTAGGGCCACAACACACGTAGTGACGCAAAATACGCGAAGTGAGGCTGTAGCCGCTGAAAATACGCCGAATATAGTTCATTTAACATCAATCGAATGCAAGATGCTCGTGAAACTTCTAGGCCCTATTACGATTGGCGTTATGACGTCTAATACGCGTGGTGACGCCGCGCAGGAGAATTTGTATGTAGCGTGACGCACATGACGACATGAGCCGCGCAAGATACGTTCAATGTGTCTGCAGCCTTACTATAAGCCGTCGCTGAGAACCACTGCCTCGACTTTATCAGCAGATCAGCACAACGATACAACCACATTGTATTGTCAGTGGAAGTAAATATAAATGCAAAATTTCAGCTTGATCAGATTATAAGAAATGGGTTTTGAAAATACGCGTCGCAGCTACCGGCATCCAGAATTCAATACGAACTTATGGAATAAACCGCTTTCTGTTATATTTTACTCCCTGTTTGTTTAACATAACATCACGCCTGTATTCCCCGAAGGGAAGGGTAGAGGTGTATAGTATACCCTCATTTCGCCGTGATGTTTAACCCACTTGCTCCTACTGTGTCATAAATGACACACCAACATTTAAAAAATATAGAAATTGATGAGGGTAGTTTAACTTTTTTTTGTGTGTCGTGATTAGCTTTCGAGACCTTAGTCAGTCATTACAAAGTGATAACCGTGTGCTGCGATTAATTTCACTAGTGCTAAATAAGGTTGAATTTCCGGATTTTTGCAACGAGTTATTCAAGGTAAATTTACATAATCTTTGACTCTGTTGTTTATTATGTGTAATGTAATAATACAATACTCGGTTTCTAAAGAATTCAACAATGTAAAAAAATAGGTTTTTTCACAACATTTTATATGTGTGTTTCCCTGTTATTTTATCTGTTCCGTAAAAGACACAGTAGGAAAATGTACTACCATCTGTAGTGCTTATTTATTTGCTGTAGGAATTTACGAAAACAACTTACTCTAAACGAGATAGATGAGGAATTAGAGCAAAATGATGATATGGAAGTTCCAGACTCCATAACTATTATGCCACTGGAAAATTGTAACGCTGAAGTTACTGACGAAGACTCTGGAGACGAAGACTTCGTGTTACTTCAACATCTCTCTGGCTCCCAGTTCAGAGCACCTGCTGAAGTTCAACATGAAGACTCCTCCGATTATAGTGAAGAAGACTTTTTATCTTTAGCACAACTTTCCAAGAGGCGGCGCATCGACTCTGTTGATGAAAGCGTTTCCAGGGGATCTCCTATACAACCAGAAGTAAATGTTTCTGCCCCTGTCCAAATCGACGGACAAATACCATCTACTTCAAGAAGTATTACAAATGTGACAACTTATAAAACTAAAACCTACACATGGAGCTCCAGGGATTTTCGGCTGACGCACAAAATGTGGCAAAACATACAAGATCCAGTCAACAACATAAAACCTATTGATTACTTCGAATGTATGTTTGATAATTTTGTCATAGAACTTCTAGTAAAATATACAAACCTATACGCGACACAGGAAAATGAAGATGGTAATGTTAGCCCTACTGAGATGAAATGCTTTTTGGGAATCTTACTGTTTAGTGGTTCTGTGGTTGTCCCAAGGCGAAGTATGTTCTGGGAAAATACTTCAGATGGTGGTATGCATATCATTTTCAATGCAATGTCAAGGGACAGATTTAATTTTATAATGTCGAATATTCATTGCTGCGATAATACACAATAAAACATGAAAGATAAATTTTCGAAGTTTTTTTTATTGCATGAAATGTAATGTACTTAACATTACATCCAAAAACGTGTTTCGCCTTCGAAACACGTATATCTTTATATCATACCCCCAGTAAGTAGTATTTTGTAAGGAAGCTTATATTAAAATACTTTATAATGTTTTATATGAATTTTATTAACTATATCCTAATTTAAAACGAAGCCTGCTCGAATCAACATAGTAAAAGATAATAGTAGTAGAATCTCCTACTGTGTCGTTTAAGACACGGCATTTTCCGGCTTTTCTTGATGTGCAATTTTTTTTTTATTATTTTTTATCTGTTTCTTGTTACTTCTAAGTTATATGTATGAAATTTCAAATCAATAGTGCAAAAAATGATAATTCAGGAACAAGTGGGTTAAGTCTCATGTAATAGGGGGCGCGCCTACTGCCATCAATCGGGCATAAATACATCCTGTTTATAATCCCTAAGTTTATCTTGGGAACCACTGGCTGAATTTTAAGCCTTTGTCAATTATCTGACCTTGGGTACCCGTAGTGCGAGTAGTTCATCGCACGAACGTTCTTTCGAACTAACGTTCATCGCACGATCATACTTCGGCATTAAGATACACAGCCCGTGTTGCCAGTGATCACTTAAGGCACTGAAACGTGGTCGCTCACAATGGGCCTCATACGAAGGTCAAAAGTCACCCAAAAAGCAACGGAGAAGGCTATCCTCGGAGTTTCCCTGTATGATCATATCAGAAATGATGAGATCCGCACGAGAACCAAGGTAACCGACATAGCCCGAAGAATTGCCAAACTTAAATGGCAATGGGCAGGGCACATTACTCGCAGAATGGATGGCTGATGGGGCCAAAAAGTTTTGGAGTGGCGACGCCGTTGGTGAGAGGCGCAGCGTGGTTAGGTCTCCGACCAAGATGGACCGATGATCTGGTGTAGGTTGCGGGAATCCAATGGATGCGAGAAGCACAGGAACGGTCGATGTGGCGTTGCTTGGAGGAGGCCTTTGTCCAGCAGGGGAGGTCTTTTGGCTGAATAATGATGACCATGAAACCATGAGACCATGTCACTTGGGTAGTTGACTACGTACGAGCTCTAGAATTAATATTTAATCTCTCGTCCTAATCATCTAAATATCTCTGTGCTTCATGGATAAGGTTAAGCCGAAATGTCTCTTGGGAAAAGGCTAGTATTATGAAAAGGATTTACTTTCAAATCGAAATATGCCTAAAGGAATTATTTGATTAAAAGTTAGGGTCACAGGATGAAATGTAGCCTATTTCCTGAAACCCACAGGCTACTTATCATTATGAGTAAGTAGCTACTTTGTACGCCTAATATTTTTAGTAAAAAAATCTGCTGATTCATACAAAATAATCAATGTTGCTTAGTAAAATGTATGGAACAGCAAATTTTTTGTCAAGAATTCAGAATTTGTCCCATACTCGTAGTAACAGTTATACAGAATGATGAACAGAGTTTAGGGTTTTTGGATGTAAAGTGACTAACCATTCGTGCTGTATAAATATAATTTTACCTGTGATAGCTACTAACGTGTGGGAGGGTCTATTATGCAAAGTTATGAGGTCTTTGCCTTATTATTATTAGTAAAGATACAAGAGTCTTAATTATACCAATAACGCTCGGTACAATATAGGAATCCGCCATTAGTTAATCGTTTTTCTCTTATCTCTCTTTAATCTTACCGGTTACCTTTTTCTGTACTGTTTTGACTAGCCTTTTTTACAACTATATTAGGGTCAGCTTCCAGTCTAACCAGATGCGGCTTAATACCAGTATTTTAGAAAGAAAGAAAGAAAGAAAGAAAGAAAATACATTTATTTAACGCAGACCAAAAGGCACACAGTACAAAACAAAGCATAAGAAAAAACACAAGAAAAGAAATTAGCAGGGAAGTGTGCCTCACGGCTGCGCCAAAAAGGTCCAGTTCAGCAAAAAATGCCAGACAACTAGTGCCCGACGCTGGTTTTCAACTGGACCTGATGTGTGAGGTGACGGATGTAAGTCAGTGTCAGTTTACATAGAGAAACTGCCATCATACCCTAAGGTTAGACGGGTTTTCAGACTATCCGTACATTTATAAAACTAAAAAAAGTAAAAACATAGTGTAGACAGTTTATTTTAAGAACAAAACTTAAGATCCAATCCTCAAAATCGTGTGTCAATACAATAATGTCAACAACTACAAAATCAATGGTAGCGATTCGATTTCGCACGATAACTGTCATCCATTTGCGAGTGTAAACAGGGTGCTCTGATTACAATAAACATTCGCTTGATAATTCGTCGTTTAATCATTTTGAGTGGTTGTTCAGTAATCAATCGATTAAATAAGAGTGCTTTACGATACTTGCTGGGTTAACTTTTTATGTGTTTTGTTTGATGGTTTGAAAATAATTGATTATGAGGATATTAAATAAAATTTATCTTAAGTACCTATCTGCAGTTTACAGTCCTTATATGTTGTTTAAAAATAATTATTCCACAAGCCATATTCAGTCATTCATCATTTTAAAAAAAACAGAATTTAATAGAATAGAATATAGTTTATTTACACTTTATTTTACACCAAAATTGTAACACACTAGGTTTTTTTTTTTGTATCGGTGCGTTTACATTCTTAACATATACAAGCACTAGACTCGGAATAACTATCTGCAGGCCATAAGAATATTAAATAATAATTCGCCGTTCAGACGTTTGTTGCCCTCTTCGCCTATGTACGATATGCTTTTCAGGGGGCCCAGCTAGTGAACTGACGAGTCACCGTCTGCCAACACAGTTCAATTTTAAATTTGAAAGGCAGACGCCGTTTTCTTCCGGCAATAGAAGTTAACCGGTCCATTTAACACAAGGGGTGTTAAATGGACCGGTTAACTTAACTCATAGACCAGATATTTTACCATATTTTACAATAGTCTTGCACCCACCTAAGACGGTCTATGACTGTTCTCCAGTAGTGCAGCCGTGGATAGTGCCTGGTGGTGCCCCACCCCATTTTAGATTAAAGTCCTCAAAGGGGCCTCTGCGCGTTGGACCTGTGTCCCCCGTGTGCCGTCTAAAGGATCGGACATCTTCCACACGGAAGATAAGCCGTGAATAGATAATGAGATACAAATAATAATAAATTTCTTTATTGACATTATGTTACAATTTACAATATCGGATTCCCTAACATCTGCGCTAATAAAAACTAAAATTTGTTCCGTGCTGGAATCAAACGCGCGATCCTTAAGGCAGAAACCAATCACTCGATTGAATGTTAAAAAGTCTAACCCGACTACTGAAGATGTAAATCATATCAGCGAGTAAGTGATTACTGATCACTGTCACACATTCTACCAGTAACTGCAACAACGAAGAGTCAAAGAAAAACAAAATGTTAAATTCACAGACGTACTAGTAGATACTACTTAAGTTAAATTCTACAATCAAAATTGTTGAAAATCGCAAACAAACGACATCAAAACCATTTTTTTTGACATTTTTCGCATACGACAACTGTGAAAATCTTTGTGTTTTCTTTTACGTACCAAATAAATTTCTTATCTATCAAAAAGGTATGTTGCTAGAATATAGTTATTCCACGCAAGTTTTCAAAGTAACACAAGGGAATTATGCCATATACTAACAAGAATAGGAACTACTAACTAGTTCCATATACATTATTCAGGAAATGCAGAACTTTTAAATACGATTAAACACTAAGAAACTTAAGCTGTATTATCAGAGGTAACAGAGAAGTAGCTTTCAAGAACTCAGTTAATTTAATTGGTCGTTCTAAGAACTCGCTCTCTGAGGAACAATATTTATCTTTAGCGGGACTTATTATTGAAACTGCTCATTTGAATTCTAACTTCTAGCAATTTTTAAGTATAACGGCAAAAGACGATGAATATTTAAGAATTTCATAATCAATTATCTCAGAGGCAATTTTTTGTCTTAATTTCTCAAAGTAATCCTTTTTAAACAATTCTATCGTTTTCACTTTTCTATCGTTATTGGTTAACAAAAATAATAATTGGCAAGTTTTCATTAATAAAACAATTTGAAAACTGAGCAATCATCACTTTCTTTTTGATGTTGACTTTAGCAACACCTATAGACATAGCTCCCTGAATTAACCGACTGCGCGAAGCGATACCGCGCTAGTCGTGCCGCCAGCTGTCTTGCCGGGCTTCCCTTCATAATTATATGCGTGGCACTAAAATAGAAATAGTGTCACTAAATAAAAACTAAAATAGTGTCATAGTAAATGTTTCATAGAAATATATGGCGCTCGGAGTCTTCATCACATGTTGACGTGTCGTAGTAAAACGGCTTGAGTAGGTTTCTATAATACTTGGGTAATCAACCAAAATAATAATCAAAACAGCTGCCCTGCGGCAGCTTGTGGCGAGCTGTTGGTGAGTGGCGACACTGCGTACCTTATTGCCTCGGAGAATCGGTCAGGGCTTCGTCTCCAGTTTTCCTTTATTGGCTGGCTGGAGTGGAACCCCAAGAGTGCCCTATCAATTCTGGCTTGAATTTATCGGCCGGCCAGAGGGAGGCCGTCAGAGCTATATTTATGCTCGGGGGCGGACATTTCTAATAGCGTAATAGCGGGGAAACCCACTCCGGGTCTTTCAGACCCGCGACGGTGAAACCGGGGCCACACACCTCTCAACACCTCTAGCCGCTCAGACGTTTGTTGCTTTTCAGGGGGCCCAGTTAGTGAGCTGACGAGTCACCGTCTGCCAACACATTTCAATTTTAAACTTGAAAGGCAGACGCCGTTTTCTTCCGGCAAGAGAAGTTAACCATTCCACTAAACACCCCTTTTCATAGACCAGATATTTTTTACCATATTTTACAATAGTTTTGCACCCACCTGGAACTTAGATTAAAGTTCTCAAAGGGGCCTCTGCGCGTTGGACCGGTGCCCCCGTATGCCTGCCTTCCAAAGGACCGGACATCTGCCGCACGTAAGATGAGCCGTGAACTTAAAAAGATTTGAGTAGATAACGAGATCAAACAAAAACTTCAATGAAAAATAACCTTAAATAATAATTGATTCACATAAGTTCCATAAAATTATGATACCTACATCATTTCTTTTAACTTCTGTGATTCATAATAAACTGCTTTACACAATGAAGGGCAAAACTCTATCAATATATCTTCATAATGCATTCTGAATAAAAACTATTAAACTTACTTTAAACCTGTCAACAAGACCATTTACTTTGATTTTTTCATAAAAAAGTATCTAGTGACGTCACAATATGACCTTTAAGAAACAAAATACGCATTCTACTGAGCTAGAAGAAGAACCTCGAATAATGATTAATGACTTTTGAAAAATCAATACCTACCCTCCCTTGCTTTGTTTCTTTCTGTCCGACGGGAATTATTCAGGGTTTTTGTTAGCCTGAAGATGGGTGTTTGACTACTCTTAAAAATGTATAACAATTTAGTACCTATTATTTTATAGAAAGTATACAAGGTTAGTCAGTTAGGGGGTACTAATCCGAAAGGGCGTTAAAGTACCCATAATAATGAGTAACTTTTGTTCTACCACTTTCCCCAAAAGTCAATAGTATAAGAGAAAATGCTATTACAAAAAAAATATGCTTAAATCTATCTATCCTCAAACTACAATACGGCCGACATATCTTGGCGAGTCTAAAGTTAGTTGTTTGGCTGCGCAATGAATCTTTTAGAAACGAAATGGTCTACTGCGCAGCTAATCAGCTAACTTCAGACTCGCCAAGATACGTCGGCCGTATTTTATGATCATCTGTTTAAATTTTAGGTCATATTTGGGGTCACGAATTAGAAGCTCCATTTTTTAAATTCGTAACGAAAATATGGACGAAGAATTTTTGAAAAAACATAAATAAAAACTATTTTACATGGAAATAAAAAATTATCGAATTTTGAAATTTTAACACTTGCTTTGAAACCGTCATCGGTGATACTTTAAGTGGCCTGCGGATTAGTACCCCCTTTCCGACTAACCTTGTAGAAAGGTCATGCCGTGCGGCATGTGAAAACATCAATAAAATCCATGAAAAAATTGGGTAGATATACGCTTTCGAAGTTTGTTGAGGAGGCATCCTGTCCTTGTCACGCAAAACGGACGGTATGACGTCATATGATAGTAGTGTAGTCTCTGTCTTGTGAACAATTTTAAATCGTTCATAACTTTGGCATTTTATTGAATATTTTATTGGTTTTTTCACTATTTCTTATTATTTTTATTATAGTTTCGAGATTTTTAATAACAATACCTATAATAGTCAAAAACTCTAATGCGTGTTATTTTCAAATAATTAACAGTAGTAGTAGAGCTCCTTGTAGATTAGCTCGTCCAGGGAAGTACTACCACTATATCTATTTCTCCCACCGAGCGGCATTGCTGTGTTTCGGTTTGAAGGGTATTCCGGTGAAATTACAGGCTATTTTCGAACTTTGTCTCTAACAACTTATCAGCAATCCTTATAGTGTACTAGGTGTCTAGGTACACCGTGTGGGTCCGAGGTACCCGAAAGATTTTAAACTTCGATTCCGATGCCTATTGTACGTTTCTTGAGCGAGACAATAGCCGATAGTTAGTCGCTTCCTCGCGTCAACTTTGGGACAGCAGTGGGACAACTGCCATAGGTTACCTTAGGTGTTTTAGCTATTACAAGAAATACGCCTGTCCACATCTTCACGTCACGACGTCGTCAACGTGGAACGTTGCGCTCTCTAGCCGCAAGCGCACTCGTATATGCGCTCCACCCGCGCTTTCCACGCCCGCGCCCGCGACTTAGTCGCCGTCTATGTGCTCTGATGCTTTAGAACCACACCTTACCTATTGTTTCTCTTATTAAAATGTAGGATATACATGGTCAACGATAAATCTAACAATGATCCTGACGTGCATTTTTACGGTACGGTAACGTAAAGGAGAATGGGCAAGTTTCATATATCGGAAACCCAGATCCAACAGAAACAGCTTGTATTGGTATTTGTCACACTTAATATCCTAAACAATCCTGCATATTTTTTTTTTCTTCGGCGCCGTCTGGACCCATGAAAACGAGGTCAAAGATTGAAAAAGTGTTTGTTCGTGTATTATTGAAATTATTAAATATTTATTCTAATCATTATATCGCAGTGCACTGCTGGGTATGGGCAGCTCTTATAATGCTCAGATAATGGATTAAAACTTATCAAAGCTGTAAAAGTGGTTAGTACAATGAAAAATGAAAATAACCATTGAACTAGTCAACCGCAGCCCCCAAGGCTGTCAATAGGTCCTTCGGCCTATTAATTTCATCAAGGTAGAGGATTGACTATGCAGTCACTAGAAGTCCTCTGGACAACCATTCGGTGTTCTCTGACCATGTAAATATCTCACATTATTGAGATGGAATAGTTAGTTATGTCGAATAAATAGATGTAAAACATGTACATACCATTTTTCATTGTACCACTTTTACAACTTTGATAATGTTTTAATCCATTATCTGAGCAAGCAACTGGTGTGGTGACGATTAATAGGAGCTGCCCATACCCAGCAGTGCACTGCGATATAATAATTAGAATAAATATTTAATAATTTCAATAATACACGAACAGACACTTTTTCAATCTTTGACCTCGTTTTCATGGGTCCAGAAGGAGCCGAGGAAAAAAAAAATATGCAGGATTGTTTAGGACATTAAGTGTGACAAATACCGATACAAGCCGTTTCTGTTGGATCTGGGTTTTTTTCGCCCATTCTCCTTTGCACGTTATGTCAACGCACCGTGCCGCGTTACCGCACCGTTTCACGTTGACGACGTCGTGACGTGGAGATGTGGACAGGCCCATAAACTGTAATAACCGCAACCCGAAGTGGGTTGGTGGGTCCTAGATATTATCCTAGCCTCACTCTGTCTTATTAAAATTATTTCTACCAAATTATGCCGCATACACTCACTCCTCCCGTGAAATAAAAATTAACTGCATGCTCACACGAGTTTTAAAGTTTAAAACGCTGTAAGCCGCTTTATAGCTAATTTGTGGGACTAAGTAAGTTGAAAGTCATGTTAGACTGGACGGGGTAATTACCTCAGTAATTCAGTTAAGCTTTTTGGTCAGCTTCTGGTCAAATGCATGGTGTTGCGTATGAGTTAATTCAGGCTTTGAAAATTCTGCAAAAAAACTCTGGAATTCCATAATAAAGGCTGGTAAATAAAAAGTAAAAATAATCTTTTGGTTACATATTGATAGAACCTTGTTTGTTTATAGATTCAGGGTCTTCTTGTAGAAGTATTTTGTTTAGCATACTAGTAGTAAAACAAGTGCACGAGACCCGGCTTTAATTCTACTACAAAGTTTCATTTACACATCAAGCTGCCCCCCCCAATCACCCGCCAGCAACGCCCTAAGTCTGAGTCTGAATCCCACTAGGAGTCGCCATTAGTGCTGTTCTTGCAAGTAGTCATGATTTTAGCATAGTATAAGTAGTTAGCTTAGGTTAAGTATTTTACTTTCTCCCCATTGGCTGGAGATCAGGTCTTGCCAATAATTGCCCGGTTACGTAAAAACGGGCCGGAAGGACCATCTACACGGAGTCCAATATAAAATATAAAAAAACTATAAAATTTTACACAGGATTACTGGTTATTGACCACGATCCTGTGGCAGGATTCTAGAACGTGTTATCCACTATCTAATAACCCTGTAAACTTAATGCAAAAGTGAACCATTTTCGTGATACTAATTCAAAGATGCCAACTCCTCCGTTTCAAAATTATATTTAAAAAGAATTTACCTCGAAAATAATTCACTTTTGCATAAAGTATTACTGGGTTATTAGATAGAGCATAACATTTCCTACAACCTTGCCGCGGGATCGTGACCAATTACCAGTAACCCTAAATAAATGAGAAGGTGGAAAAAGAAATGATGAGGCAGAGTTTTTCAGTAGGTTTCACACACAAAAATATTTCATTCCTTTACTGCAGCCTATCACAGTCTACATCCGGAGATAGGCCTCTCCAAAGCTCAGCCTCATGGGCCTCATAAGCAGGCTCAAAGTCACTCAAAGGAAAATGGAGAGGGCTATGCTCGGAGTTACCCTGCGTGATCATATCAGAAATGATGAGATCCGCAGGAGAACCAAGGTAACCGACATAGCTCGAAGAATTGCCAAACTTAAGTGGCAGTGGGCGAAGCACATTGCTCGCAGAACGGATGGCCGATTGGGCCGAAAGGTTCTGGAGTGGCGACCGCGTACCGGAAGACGCAGAGTGGGTAGGCCTCCCACAAGGTGGACCGATGATCTGGTGAAGGTCGCGGGAAACCGCTGGATGCGAGAAGCACAGGACCGGTCGATGTGGCGATGCTTGGGGGAGGCCTATGTCCAGCAGTGGACGTCCTTCGGCTGAATGATGATAATGATGATGAAAGCTCAGCCACACACAATACTCGGTTCTCTATCCTAATTTAATCTAACACCACGCCACTGATCCATCAAAACCCGTCATCAAACAAAAACATTTACCAACATCAAAAACCGTGCACCGAAACATCACAAAACACCAAAAAAACATTTCAATATGGCGTCCATAATTCTATAACCAGAGTAAACTAGATCACGTTGCAAATCGTCGTGAGTGCCTGTAAATTTCGTTACGGACCCGTAAAGCCGAATTAGGCCGAATCAATCCGAAGTCGGTCCCACGTGCCGGTAAAAAGACCTGCGTTTTATTTGCGCCGGGGGCTTTTTAGGACCCCACTGGAACAGGATATCTGATGAATATAAATAGGAAGTTATTGTTCCTGTCATCTGTTTGTTTTTGTTTTCGGAATGCGTATTGTGTATTGGGATGTATTGTTTTTCGGGTTCGCGAATTTTTGGGGTCTCTTTTAGGCTTTAAGGCAAATACTCAGAAGTCTGTTAAAGGGAATACTCGGAAGTTTGGTGTTGTCCTCTTTAAAGGCTCGTTTACACAGAACATCTGCATTTACAGTACCGTTTTTAATGGATCCGTCACTGCTGGAGATGAAGTTGTCACACCGCATTTTAATACTATTGTGTGTGTGAACTTGCTCATACAACTACACACGTCATGGCCGAATAAAAACGTATAAGATAAAGCGGACCTGTAAAACGGACCTCTGTGTGAACGAACACTACTTCTTATATCGTGTCGGTACGAGCTATACAAGAATAGCTAATGCCGTGATGAAAAGATTAGCCAGTTAGCAAGGATGGTAGCGAGGCTGACTGCACAGGGTGCGCCGGACGTACTGAAGTATCGTCACTCGTGGAGGCTCTTTTCATGCATCCCCGAGCACTTACATGAAGCATTACAGATAGTTCAATCCACGAAGATGCGCGCCACTCTTCATATAAAAATAGCTATAGTGCAAAAAAGTGCATAATAAATTGCTATTATGTTAGTTTTATCGCCACACAATAGTTAGATGTGTGCATACGCACCACGCACTCACAAAAACAAGTAAAAACCGAATTAAAAAAAAAAAAAAAAACTTAAAAAAAAAGGAAAAACCGACTTCAAAGAAATACTAAAAGAAGTAAAATAATTACGAAAATTAACAGTTTCAGAAGTCGGTGGCTTCTATTTGCTTCAGTGTAGAGTTGCACCGACTTCTGAAATTGTTAATTTTATAGTATGGTAATTATTTTACTCCTTTTAGTATTTCTTTGAAGTCGGTTTTTACTTTTTTTTAAAGTTTATTTTTTATTAAATACGTTTTAGTGTCATAATTTTAACCCCCTCCTTCATAACCCCTCTTTTTGGCTTTGACGTAGTCGGGCATAAAAAGTCCTTTCATATGATACCTTACACGATATAATGAAAACATTCCAAAGGGGGGGAGAGGGAACACGCACCCCCTCCTCTTTTCCAGTAGTCAGTTCCCAACAACAAATATAAACAAAGCACTATTAGTAATTTGAGAATTTTGCTTTGATCCGATGAGGAGTTCCGTTCCATATCTCTGAAGTTCATGGTCTAATCAGAACAAAATTTATATGGGACCAATCGGGAAGTACCTATACCCTTTCGAACAAAAAATAATTTTTCAAATCGGTTCATAAATGAGGGAGATATGAGGTAACAAACATAAAAAATAAAAAACTAAAAAAAATAAAAATATACAACCGAATTGAGAACCTCCTCCTTTTTGAAGTCGGTTAAAAACTAAACGGATTAAAATAATTATCATATAATAAAATTATCAGTTTCAGAAGTCGGTGTAATTCCACGCTGAAACAAATTGAATGCACCGACTTATGAAACCGATAATTTGTACCTCCCTACAACCATTATAGTAGAATATTATTGAGGGTAAATCAACGCAAGTCGACATCAAAAGTAGGCGTTGATTGCTCAGTTTTAAAAGTGGTATTACTAATAACGATAGGTCGTTGTGACTGCCTCGTTGTTCTAGCGAGGGGTCCTGGGTCCTGGTCTCCAGGTCAGGTAAAGTTGAGTTTTTCCGTATGGAATTTTTGAGTAGCGGCCTGGAGTCTGGATTTGTGTCGATGGCAAAAGGCTCGCCCCCTATTACATGGGACTTAAACATAACGGTGAAATGAGGGTGCCTCTGCCCAACCCTTCGGGGAATACAGGCGTGATGTTGTGCTATGTAACTATAGCTAGAGAGGAAATTAACGTTATACAGACATTAAGAGCGGGTACGCACTGCATCCGATCCAAATCCGAGAAAATACGTTACGAAGTAGTCATAGAACTATTCGTTTACGCACGAGATCCGACTTCCGTCATCCGATTTCTCTCCGTCATCCGTGAGTTTCTAATTCGGAAGAAAAATTGACGGACCGAAGTAGCCGTAGTACTGTTGGTATGAACGCTTTCGCATTACCTCGGATTCAAATCGGACGCCAAATGGATATGCCAAAATTGGCCCCTGAATTGTTTGAATTTGGATCAGAGATCGGATAAGTGCGTAAGCGATATCCGAATTCGGTCCAAGTTTTTTAGACTCTAGATTTGTATTTTCACGAATTCGGATCGGATGCAGTGCGCAAAGCAATATCCGAATTCGGTCAGAGTTTTTTACATTCTTATTTTCAATGATCTGGATCGGATGCAGTGCGTAATCGCTGTAAGCCCCTATTAGAACTGGTGGCAGATTTATTTTTTTATTCCCACATCTACATAGAAATATGAAAGTAACTGGCTACTTTATGCTAAATTATTTGGTAATATGGCCGACCCGTGGTTCAATTTGGGTAATACGGTATATTTTATTATAAGCTAAATGTTACGGTTAGGTCTTATATTACACCCTGGTATGTTCGTTGCGATAGCATGGAGGTTTTACTCAACGAAATTATTATGATTTCTGTAATTGACTTGGATTACTGGCTAAATATTTTTGGTAAAATTAAATATAGTTTGCAGGGTAGGGTATTGTGAGCTAAGTTGTTGTCGTGTCGCCCTATTCACAGAATGACTGGTGAGACACTAACGATATCTTAAGGGGTCATGGTACTCATCATTATGAACAACTTTTACTATGGGACCAACCTGAAATCGAGAAAAAAAAACAGCTGTTTCCTACATTTTGACGAGTAATGCGAACATAAATGTAGGGAACAGCTGTTTTTTTTTGCTCAAAATAATAATTCTAAAAGATTTAAAGAAATTTTGTTCTCTGGAATTAAATATAGAAAACTGTCTAACTCGAAATTTTTTCCGCTATCTGCCTATTAAAAAACAAAATGTAGTTAATAGGAAGAATGTTCATCTAAATCATTACTATCTCAATGCTGGGCACGGACCACTTCTCAGAATGAAATGGGTGTAAACCTTGAGCTATGTCTACACCAGTGCGCTTTCATATTCATCTTGCGTCTTCATTTGAAGCATGCGTGAAGCGCCATAGCGCAAGCAATAGCGCATGCCATATTACTAGTTCGACAAAAGCGCATGCTCCTAGCGCACGCTAATCCCTCTATTGTATGTCGACTGACAACTGACCGATGCGCACCGGTGTAGACGATAAGCTGCATGCGTCTTATGGAAATCAATATTGCATGCCCTTGATGAAAGCGCAAGTTGAACATGAAAGTGCACTGGTGTAGACGTACCATTAGTCCACTACGCTGGCCTAGTGCGAGTTGGCGGACTACATACATCAAGGAGAACCTTTTTGTAAGTCCTTTTAATTCTGCAGCTTTCCTCACGATGTTTTCCTTCACCGTTAACGCAAATGAGAATCTAATTTTAATCCGCAAATGAATTTTAAAAGTCATAGTTATAACCGGGATAGAACTAAGACCCTCTTACGTGGAGCTAACACTGCTATACATTTCTGAAAATATTATTTGGAAATTAAATCTAGTACTTTAAACACATAATAGACAGCCTAACATCATCCGGCGCCGAAGCGATCAAAACGCTGACGGCGAGCCATAAAATCTTAACAGAGGCATTTAATTTACTCCATCTACCAAACCAATCTCATTTTTAATGCCATATAATAAGACTGAAAATTGCACAGCAGCTAATAAAAAAGAACATAAACTTTTTGCTGGCGGTAAATTAAAATAATCTTTCCTCGTGAACACTTTACGAGTCTGAAGAATTTATTCAACATCAGGTATTAAATGGATTGGTCTATAAATTACTCATTGATACTATATAATCCTTTTTTTAGAGGAGTTTTATGCTGTCACGTTTTAAAGTGACACTGTCCTGACTTAGAGTCGAAATACACTTAGCGTATCTTGCGTCACGTATCTTGCGTCGCGTATCTTACGCAGTAATGCGCGCGTACGAAACTTCTAGGCCCTCTTACGCTAAACATAGCGATGTAAAATACGCGTGTTGAGGCCGCGATGTATACGCGTAATGAGACGAAACATTATGTCAAATTACTTCTCAAATTTTTGACGACACGTTTGTTGTAGTGGCTGAGCGTTTGGCTTGCGCTTCAGACTTGACAATATTAGATACTTATTAGATATTAGACAGGTGCGTAGAACTCGCAACGCGTGCGTGTATGACAAGATGTATGAACGTGGACGAAACGAAAGTAGTATATCAGTTTTGTAGTATCCGGCGTTCTGCAGTTTTTGCCTAACGCCATGGGAAAAGGCGTGATTTCATTTTTGCATTTTTTAATTAACCACACATTAGTCGACACGTTTGGTGCAGTAGCTGAGCGATTGGCTTCTGCGCTACGGGTTGTGGGTGCGATTCCCGCACGGAACAAATTTTGTACGACCTACAGATAGTTGTTCCAAGGGGTTCCTTCTATTTGGCAGAATCTTGATACTCCGATTTTTATTTGGCATAACTCACATGGCATAATCTTATTTAATCGAATATTTTTAAGGCATAAACATTATTTAGCATAACTTTTGTTTGGCAGAATATTTACGTGTCCGAATTTACAATGGCATACTTTTATCTTGGCAGAATTTTGTTTCGCATAATTACCTTTGCCATAATTAATATTATGCATAATTTTGTTTAGCATAACATTTATTTAGAGATACGATTATTTGGTATGGGTGCATATTTGAACATCAAAAATTAAAGTAGATGTATCTTCTTGTAAAAATTAGTGTTCAAAACATCAAAAACTTATAATATATGGAATAAAACTGATAATTTAAATAAAGTAAATTTATGCTGTCGAATGGTTAGATAACCTACGTGCAATGTATTTAAAATCGAATGGTCTGCAAAAGTGACATAGAATGTTCTAAATATAGCATGTATTGGTAGCATTTTCAATATTAAATTAAAGTGTCATAAAAAGTCAATACGTTGTGCTGCAAAATTTTGTGACAGAAACGAATCGCTGCGAAACCGACTTTACGCAGTCTTGTCTGCCCTACCCCTAGAGTGTAATTTAAACCCGCGTAGGCGCGGAGGGGTAGGGCGGCCCGCGAGTTAAAACCATCTGTGACGATAAGCTCGCGTGGCGCCGCCCAAACCCCGCAGCGCCGGAGCCGTGACAGAAACAATGCTTGCTGCATGTTGCATGCCTGCTTGCATGCTGCATGCCTGCTGCATGCCTGCTGCATGTTGCATGCCTGCTTGCATGCTGCATGCATGCTGCATGTTGCATGCCTGCTTGCATGCTACATGCATGCTGCAATTAACGTTATCGTCGCATGTGTGTGGCGAAAAAAATCAGTTCTGCCTTTTAATGACTATCGATATGAAATGTATGCCAAAAGACGATTCTGACTGTGAATTTTCTGCGATATGATGTTTCTGCTTTTTAATTATTATGGATATAAACATTATGCCTAAAGATGATTCTGACTAACAAAATTATGAGTTTTGAATGTATGACAACTGAGTGTATGCGAAATGATTTTCTGCGAAATGAAGTTTATGCCATCCGTTGTTATGCAAAACAATATTATGACGTAAAAAGTTCTGCTATAAAAGGTAGACCCTGTTCCAAGTTTGGCTGTTTGTGCATGTAGAGATTTGTGTCTGTAAACGCACCCGCATTAAAGGAGAAATCCTAGTGTGAGGTAACGTTTTTTTATTAAAAAGCAGGAAGAAATTGAAGAAGTAGAATTATTACAATTCTACTTTGGCCGGCCACCAAGTCGAATTCTATGTAGATATATATTTGTCACCGTAACGTCACGTTACCATAGTGAGCGCACTCCCATATCTCTTCACAGCATTCGACTTGGTTACAAAAAGTCACCGTGACAAAAAATCACAATGAGCTCCCGGCCTTAAAGGCTGACTTCAGAGAGCATTTTTTGAAGTCTTGAAATGTTTTTATTCAATTAAACAAAACCTCAAGAAGGTAATCAATTTTTTGGACTAAATTGTGTAATCATACCTACTAACTTTGGTATCGTGAACGGCCTTACTTGCCGAAGAATAATAATGTCAGACCACAACATGAAATTGGTTACTGAAGGAAAACCGCGGTTTTGTGTTACTTCCAGATGAAAGACTTACCACGAACAGCTCTTAGAACGTTAATGGAACTTTCAAAACCAATATGGCTGAGCGTTAAGATGTGTTTCCACGTTCGAACATGGAAACGCGTCTGACGTGACTTTCCACACTGTAAGTAGCTTCATCATCATCATCATTCAGCCAAAATACGTCCACTGCTGGACATATGCCTCCCCCAAAAACTGGGGGAGGGGGGAGTTGCCGTAATCGCCACGCTTGGCAGGCGGATTGGCGATCGCAGTATGGTTGTTAAAGTACTCAGAGAACGCTGCTGCCCATCCTCTAGTGAATCCCTTAGTCGCCTTTACGACACCCACGGGAAGAGATGGGGTAGTGCTATTCTTTAAGTCCGACACTACGCGAGAGGTAAGTAGCTTGCATGCAAGTTTTAAACGTCAAACTCAGCCGCAGACACATTGAGCGTATCTTGCGCGGCTCATGTTTCGTTGCGTTACGCGTATGCATGGCACTACATACAACTTCTCCTGCGCGGCCTCACCACGCGTATTTTACGTCGTTACATACAGAAGTCTGTACACTCACATTTCGCCTCTTGTATTAAATCCCATGTAATTACTGGCAAGCCTATTGCTATACTTCGGGCACAATTATTATGATGCCAGATTCGTCGAATATTACGACTCGCTTGCCCGGCGACAGAGGGGAATTGAATTCTTAATCCGTCTCCCCACGGACGACACGTACGTTCGTATCCGTATAGACACGTACCTTACTAGAGTGGATATAATGTGTACTAAGCCTTTAGTTTATGTATTAAGTATTAATCACGCGTTGGAATTGTTTTGGGGACATTTACCACATCATAAATAATTTGCAGTCCTTAAAAGCTGCTACTGATTCAGAATATTAATGAAGGCAGTTTCGATTTATAGTCTAGTTATACATATAAGTATCTTAGTAAATGCTAAAAATAAGGTACGTACCTAAATAAATCTGATATTAAAAATATAATTTCTGAGAAAAATATTTTATGAATCAATCAATTAAATAACTGGTTCTTTTAGTTGTAATGACATTCGTGCACGCTACTTAACAATGAATCCGGGGTCATTTTTTTCTAGATGCACAGAATATGTTTTAATTTAACTTAGAGAACCAGTAAGTAAAGAAATTATTGATTTAATAAAATATTATGAGAAAAAAATACACTAGGTAGGTACTAATTTAATTTCTAGTGATTTTTTTTTTCGTGGGATAGTCCTCAAGGATACCCTTCACCCGGGGAAGGCGAGGGACCCTTACCGGCTAAAAACCCACGGTGCTCCTTCTCCTGACCCTAGGCCGGGATCGCGGGATTCGCAGCTGCATGCACCGCAACCCCGGTAGGCCTCGCCAAGGGATGGCGGACCTTCCCTACTGTGGGGCCTAGCCCCACGTCCTCCTGAGAGGCACGCACGGAACACAGCGCGCCGCCTTCTCGGGCCTGTTACTGGTAGCAACGGGTCCCATAACCCATCGCCGTGGCCGGAGATCGTCACGCGCCCTTCGGTGCCCAGTGCGTCTGGCGCGGGATTTCTAGTGATATCTACATTAACTTCAGTATTCACTAAAGTTCTATGCAAATATTGTGGACTATTAAAGTAAGACCTTATTTGCAAAAACCTTCTTGGAAAGAAATAAGTGGGTAAAACATTATACCAAAATCTAATCCTTACTGGGTCTGCTCTGTAGACAGACACGTTTGTCGTACACTCACACACATCACTATTACGTCGCCGTCAAGTCACGTCAAAAAAGATAGTTCTGTAGAAGTTGTAGAACTTCAGCCCCACACGTCACTCACCGTCACGGCCGGTGTGTCTCAGTCAGCATCACTAACATGGTCAAACGCATAAGCGTTTGACCATGTTAGTGATGTTTCGTTCGCCATAAAGTCGCGAATGAAACATGGATATAGAACGTTGCTATGACTGACACCTATTCACATACATTACGTCAAGTCCCTAAAAGATTTGATGAATGTAGTTTGACAATATAAACGTACGAATGCTCCTCTCTTTCTACAGGTATAGTAAAGTTAGACTGAGTAATAATTCCAGAGGATGTGCAATGGGCAGAAAAAGATTCTGTCCAATGCTAATAATCATTCCTTAGTCTTATCTTACTATATATATTTGGGGTGCAAGAAAAGAGTCTCCACGAGTGATGATACTTAAGTACGTCCGGCACACTCTGGGCAGTCAGCCCCGCTACCAACCTTACTGACTGGCTAATCTTTTCACCACAGCATGAGCTGTTTTCGTATAGCTCTTGCTGACACGAGAGAAGAAGAAGACCTTACTGTACCTGTAGGAAAAGACGGGACTGGCTTATTAAGAAATACCAGAAAAGAACCAAGATGCTAGACAAGATAACTGTAAAAATCTAAAACGCGACCACGAAAAAATCTAACCGAAAAACATAAAACAAGAAAATATTCCTGTACAATGTCACTTCGGTGCGGTGATATCCAGAGCAGTGGCAAATGCCGCAGTAGTTACTAAAGCTGACCCAAAAAGGCCATTTTAACTAAATTGTATGTGTACATACATAGCCAGTGAGATTCATGACCTTTCCTACCTGACGTCTTCGGGTAAAAAAAATACATCAGCGCACTATTCAAAACTTTCCCAACCGCTCCCAAAATATCGCCCACCAAACGATTTTAAGAGAAGTTTTTTCATAGGCTTAAAACTGACACTCAGATCTAAATTCCATAGTAAATAAATCTTCTTATTCTACAAAAAAAAGGTCCAGAATTGAAAACGAAATAACAGAAATAAAATAAATTTAAAAAGGAATTCTTTAAGCCCCTCGGAGAGAACGCAGAGCAATTATAAGAGATTTTAGAACCACTTACAGAATAGGTCGAGACCTTTAAGGTATCTGTTTCTTTTCTACGATTTCAGTATCTGTTTTACATTTTTGTAATGTCACGTTTTGAATGGGGTTTGGAAATAATACTGCTTTATCTGATTCATGGATTTATTTTTAAGAATGACTTGTGCTTGATTCCGTTTTTCCGGACTTGAAATTGTTAGATGAGGCTAAGGCTGAAGCCAGACGAACGTAATTTACGCGGCTCAAAATGAGTTGGCGTAATTTTTTAGAAGTATTTAGTAAGAAAATCCTTCTAAAAAATTACGCCGACTCATTTTGCGTCATGTAAATTACACCGACTCAGTTTGAGCCGCGTAAATTACGCTCTTCTGGCTTCATCCTAAATATCGGAACTGAAATTTGGCATCCATACTCAATTACTGAAAATTGTGAAATTTAAAGTTTTTTTTTCTTGTAAAAAAAGAAAACGTTGCCCCACACTAGGATTTCTCCTGTATCGTGGTTGCATTTACAGACACAAATCTCATATACACAAACGCCCAGACCCGAAACAACTATCTGTACCTACGCCATACAAATTTTTGTTCCGTGTGGGAGTTTGGAAGTCAGCACTTCGGACATTCGTCTGCCTCTAACGGCTGTTAAAAGTCATCATCTCCCTGCCCTTATCACACTCTAGGTGGCTTTGGCAACATGTATTCCTCTTTCATTCTCCTATATCATCCATCATCTCAGTATTCACTCCTTTCTTACCTCTCTCATCTCCTTTCTCACACAATCCAACCATCTTTATTTGGCCTATCTCTACTTGTGTAACCATTCACATTCATATTTAACACTCTTATTAGCCTAACTTTCTTCTCTCTGCATAACATGTCCATACCAAGCTAATCTATTACTCCTCAAATTTTCAGTCACTGGTATTACTTTCAACCTTCCTCTGACATACTCATTCCTTATCTTATCCATTCTTGTCACTCCAATGGATGTGTATCCATCTCAACATTCGTAACTCCGCTGCGTGTACTCTCCTTTCATCCGGTGATCCATTTCCCTTTGGTGACCCAACACTCAGACCTATACAATACGACAGGTCTTATAATCGCCTTGTAAATTTTCACCTTTTTAAGGACCACTCATGGATCGCACACTGTCAAAAGTATCGTATGAAAATCGAGATCAAAGGTTCGTTTGCTAACATACAAGAAACGAAAGGTTCCCGATTAGTGAAGAACGACAAATTTTGGCATGGCGTGACTGCTTATGGGCAGTTTATCCGTACAGCCCCCTAAGGCTGAGAGCAAAGCGGAGAGGAGACGAGAGGAAATGTGTTTTGAATAACCAATCAGATTTCGTTATTTCCACATCTCCTCACCGCTCAGCTTCGGTGGAAATGGATCAAGTGAAGAGGAGAGGAGATGTCTCATTTTTCTATAGAATTTTGTGCCGCGAGCGAACAAGCGGCGCGGCATAGCGGAGATGTGTGTAGTCGGGCGGCCGGGCGGCACCCGCGCTCGCGCGCCCCATTTCACGCTGTCTTCTCCCCGGCTCCTCGCACACCCACTCACATCTCCGCTACGCACAGCTCACGCTTCGCTTCTCCTCTCCGCTTCAGTGGAAATAACCTGCCAGCTTCGCAGCATATCTCCTGTCATCTCCTCTCCTCTCCACTTTGGTGGATACCGGGCTTAATGCACGTTTCGGCTCGTTATCTCGATTTGTCTATGATTCACGTAAAGAGGTCGACCATTGATTTATAGAAACGTTTTGAATGAGGGGGCTGATCAAATAATTTAAGCGGTACCGAGCCACGAGCGCTTCCATGATACAACTATTGTAATGACCCAAACATACCTTAGAAGTCTAAATTCTCCAAAATGTTCTGCTATCTATCTACCTACCTTTTTACCAACTATGTTGGAGTCAGCTTCTGATCTAACCTTGCGCCTGAATAACAGTATTTTACACGAAGGGATTGCCATCAGACCTCCGTAACTTAGATAGGTACTGGGCAATGCCGACATCCTAAGGGCCGTAACACAGTGACGATTTAAGAGCGAGTTCAAAGCGAGACGAGAGCGTTGCGGGCTCGCGGTGAGCGCGCTGCGAACTCACGAGGAGCCAAATGCGCTCTCGCTACAAACTCGCGGCTAGCCCGCTACGCTTTCGCTTCGCTTTGAATTCGCACTCGAATCGCCACTATGGTAAGCCCCTCGCGGTGCGCTCGCTGCGAACTCGTGGCGAGCCAGTTGCGCTCTCTCCTCGCTTTGAACTCGTTCGCAAATCGCCACTGTGATACAGCCCTAAGGTTAAACTGTTTGTCAGACTTTCGGGCCTTTGATTACTCGAACGATCATCCATTCACGCACTGACCGCGACAAGTGCAGCATAACCTCACAAATCGTATGATCCACGCGGTTGTTTAGCCATGAGCATCTCCAAAATTCTCAGCTAAAACATTTTATTTTATTAGCTAATTTGTAAAACGGCCGAAACATGTTCAAGGCACACTCTGTACGACCCTTAACTACAAATTTGCATTTAATCACGAAATAGTTCCATCTTCAGTTGTAAACGAATCTATTACGGCGAAAGTCGAAGTTGGTTGTACTATTTGTAGAGCCTGTGATATTGATCGTGGTGCGTACTGTATAAATTGTCTACTCCGTGTCAGATGGTGAGGAGGTGGAATTGTTTAGTTGTATTTATTTACAACTAGCTGTGACTGCGACTTCGTCCGCGTGGAAGTTGGAAAACAAATTGTGTCGCAACAACTAAACAATATACAAGGTTAGTCAGAAAGGGGGTACTAATCCGAAAGGGTGTTAAAGTACCCTTAATAATGAGTAACTTTTGTTCTACCACTTTCTCCAAAAGTCAATAGTTTAAGAGAAATAGCTGTTCAAAAATTACAAAAAAAATATGCTAAAATCTATCTATCGTCAGCTATGATCAGCTGTGTTTACATTTTAGGTCATATTTGTTGTCACGAATTAAAAGCTCCATTTTCTGAATTCGTAACTAAATTAGGGACGAAGAATTTTTGAAAAAACTAAAATAAAAATTATTTTACATGGAAATAATAATTATCGAATTTCTAAATTTTAACACTTGCTTTAAAACCGTCATCAGTGATACTTTAATGGCCTGCGGATTAGTATCCCCTTTCCGACTAACCTTGTATATGTACTCCGTTTTTGAAATCTAATCACATTTATTTAATTATTTATTTACGGTTTTTTTTTAAGAATTCTTTTGCATCGCCTGAAAAAGGCAACTAAGTTAAGAGAGCTATTTTATATTGTATCACCTTATGTACGGTCGCGGACTTGAAATGGTTACCACCTTAAGGTCTATAATTGCTTGCACATTACTTTTTCATAAGGTCGCTCGGTCGTTCGCAAAAATATGACATATTGAACCTTATTGCGCACAGTGTGTCAAGGAATCGAATTTGAAATGTGATAACATTTCGAGTCCGCGGCTGTACACTTAGTTGGCAAAATAAATATCTTTGAATCTATTTCCAATAAGGTTACTGCTCATCACCGACACTTAATAGCATGCTAATTTGTACTCTATAAGCTGACCCGCTCTTTAATGGATGTGGCTGCCAATTTAAAACTGCATCTGTCCAGTAGCACTGGCGTGAAGCTCAAACATACAAACGGACAAAAAGCCAAACAGACAAAAATTCTAAAAACTAAATTTTTGGCATCAGTATCGTTCCTAGGATGCTTTGCACTAACTTTTTTCCAAAACTATTTAATGTATAATTTTGTTATGTATACAAGGTTAGTCAGAAAGGGTGTTAAAGTACCCATCATAATGAGTAAATTTTGTTCTACCACTTACCCCACAAGTCAATAGTTTAAGTGAAATAGCTGTTCAAAAATTACATAAAAATGTGCTAAAATCTATCTATCTTCAGCTATGATCAGCTGTGTTTACATTTGAGGTTACGAATTAGAAGCTCCATTTTCTGAATTCGTAACTAAAACAGGGACAAAGATTTTTGAAAAAACTAAAATGAAAATGATCGAATTTTGAACTTTTAATACTTGCTTTAAAACCGTCATCAGTGATCCTTTAAGTGGCCTGGGATTTGTACCTCCTTTCCGACTAACCTTGTTGAAGATACCTAATGCTCTTCATGTATTTTATATTACTTGGCTAATCCTGACACTTATCCCTGATATCTTCATTAACGAGCCGGCGGAGAGGCTTGTGGTTAATTAACAACCTCACGGATCATACGATTTGCAAGTGATCGATCGTTACACATGGAGACCCCTCCGTGCCTCGGAGAGCATGTTAAGCCGTCGGTCTCGGGTGACATATGAATACCTATGATAGTCATTACGTGTAGTGAGAAGTTTGAAAGTTTGAGACCGGTCTAACCTTAGGATATCGACATTGCCCAGTAACTGGGTTGCGGGAATCTGATGCAGCCGGTCTGGTTAAACTGGAAGCTGATCCCAATATAAGTAGTTGGGTAATTAAAGCTAGGCGGAACATCTTCCGGGGTTCATTAACAGAGCGAGATAGTGACGATATGCAAGCACGTCCGGCGCACCCCGGGCAGTCAGCCCCGTTACCAAACTTGCAGACTTGCTAATCTTTCCACCACGGCATGATCTGTTCTTTTATAGCTCGTATCAACCCAAGAGAATACGCAAGTTGTAGCGGAGGAGTATGTATCCTATCGTGGGCTCCCTAGACGCAAGCGCTTAGTTATTTTTTTTCTTTTGTACTGCTGTTGGTCCTTGGGGACTCCTTCTTCGTAACCGGGTAGTTATTGATGAGAACTGAAGGGTCTCCAGCCAAGCAAGCGCTCTGCACTGTCACGCATTGGCTTATGTGAAGAGTGAAGTAATTCATCTGCTATCTTTTTGGAAGTGTCTTTAGTGTATGAACGCTGTGTGTGTAGTTTATTAAAGGTTTACACCGCCAACCAAGCTCCTATCACTGAACCGACCCATCCCGACTAAAAAAGTCTTTATAAAGTTCTTCCACTTTTTTTTATTATTTGATTCCCCAAACTGGGTAGGTACATTAATTAAATATACAGAACAAATAGCGTGTAGATAGATGGCTAGTTTATATCCTACTATATGCAAACGCAGCTTGTGTAGTGAGGTTATTTTAAACTTAATAATACCTACAACTAGATTATCCCTTAGGAACTAAAAGCTCTCCTGACGATGTTTTCCTTCATCGTGCAAGTGCAAGAAATCTGAAAAATACGATTCTACAACATTATTACACTTTTGCTCAATCTCTTGGAAATTACACGAGTTACAATTTGTGTGATATTATATAAAACATGACTGTGTTACGTGACTTTAAGTCATACTTTGTACTGCTTACATATTACATCTCATAACAAATAGGATACGACAAATAAGACTTTAATACTCGCGCATACGTTTATGGGTAAAGGAAATGTATTTCATTTGAGTGCGAAAGAAAACGTGACTTGATTAAAATGAAGGATTGGTATTTTATTTATGTTGTATGTATAGTGAGTCCAATCCACGATAGGGTTGCCAATCCCATATTTCAAAAACCAGGATTTGAAGTTGGAAAAACTAGGACAATTTAGTTTAAAAACAGGACGCAGTAATAGAGTAGCAATAGATAAATTAATTTTTAGTGAAAATAGGTTAAGTGAAATTCAAGTAATACGTATTAACAATCATATTTAAAAAAAAGTATTTTAGTAATATACCCCTACGTAAGGATTGCAAAAGTGGCACGCGAATTTTAAAATACATGACCTTATCAGGGCGCTTTAAAAATCCACGACGCTGCTTAAAAACTATCCAGGACATCCCAGAACACTACAAAAACTAGGACATGTCCTGGGAAAACAGGATGGTTGGCAACCCTAATTCACGAAGACGCACCCCACTTTTTGTCTAAATCGCTACAGAGCAAAAGTCTGCATTATACAGTGTGACTGGTAATTCGACCTATTCCTTGAAAGGGGTTATACAAGAGATCATTGACAACAAATTAACCCCGTCAACTGTAGGTCGGAAATGAGTGGTTTACCAGATATCCGTTTTTTTTTTATCTAAAAAATACTTTAAAAAAACTACTTATTTCTGGGCACTCATTTTTTTTTGTTACTTGTCTTTGTCGCTTTTTTTTTTTTTTTTCTATTTGACTGCTGTAGGTCGTCCTAAGGGACGGTTTCTACGTAACCGGGCAGTTATTGGCGAGACCTGAAGGGTCTCCAGCCAATGGGGGGGAAGTAAAATACTTAACCTAAGCTAACCATTCGTGGATTGAACGCACTAGGTATATTGGATTTGTTTTCATCAGCATTCAAGAACTAAACACACTTATCAGGTAATTTATTTTGTATGAATACTAGTTTTTGTCCGCAGTTTTTGACGAGAGGAGCTCGTGGCTAAACAATTACAGCTGCATAGACCGATCTTCCGGGTAAGCCACGCTTGCCGAGGTTGGTCTGTGGATGGGTGACCATTTACCATAGCGAGTTTCCTCCGTGCCTCGGAAAGCACGTAAAGCCGTTGGTCCCGGCTGTCATTTGTAGATCTTTGACAGTCGTTACTGTTGGTCAGAAGCCAGAAAGTCTGACAACCAGTCTTACCAAGAGTATCGTATTACCCAGTTACTGGGTTGTGGAGGTCTGATAGGCAGTCGCTCCATGTAAAATACTGATATTCAGCTGCATCCGGTTCAACTGGAAGCCGACCCCAACATAGTTGGGAAAAGGCTAGGCAGGTGATGATGACTAGTTTTTGTCCGCAGCTTTGCTTGCGTGAAATTTTTAACCCGTTATGTGACGATTTTCCATACAAACTTCCATCCCCTATTTAACTCCCTTAGGGGTTGAATTTCGAAAAATCCTTCCTTGTTCCTTGTTGATATTATAAAGGGAACCTCTGTGTAAAATTTTAGATTTCTAGGTCCAAGAATTTGGGCTGGGCGTTGATGAGTCAGTCAATCAGTCAGTCAGGACTTTTCTTTTTATTTAAATAGATGCGTTCACATTTTATTTTACGAACAGCTTTTTCAAAAATATAAAGCTGTAATTATCACAATTTAATCTTAAATCAATTCCAACTATTTCCAAGTAAAAGTGTAAACCAAATTCCACAATTACAATAGCGTAAGTATTCAATTCTTGGAATTCACAACGAAAATGTTCACGTTTATTTTATCAATCTGCCTTTACAACTGTTTCTGAAAATCTGACTGAATTCACTCTTGTATTTAAGAAAAATCCTGTTAATCTGTTGTGAAGATTTCTGGAAACCATTAGACGAGCCTAATCCCTAATGTAGTGGAAGAAAACGTACTAACGTTTTATCTTTTGGAAAGGAATTTTTTATTCATTTTTAATCTTCAAAGCGGTGTGAATCAGGAACCGATTCGGAACAACTGGATTTGTACAAATGTTATTTCTTTTTTCTTTTGTTGGAGCGGGAGAAGTTTTATTTTACCTTTTAATAGAGTGGTTTGTTTTTTCAACGTTTTTAAGGTACCGTAGTCAACGAGGAACCCTTATAGTTTCGCCATGTCCGTCCGTCTGTCCGTCCGCAGCTTAGCTCAGAGACTCTTAGTACTAGAAAGCTGTAATTTTTCATGGATATACATATTAATCACGCCGACAAAGTGGTACAAAAAAAAACATGAAAAAAGTTTTTTTTATGGTACGTCCTGTACACGTAAAGTGGGGATGTTTTATTTTTTTCTCGTCTACTCCATAATGTGGGGTGTTGTTGGATAGGTCTTTCAAAAATATTATGGGTTTGTTGAAAACAATTTTTCGATTAAATGATCCGTTTCTGAAATATTAAGGTTTAAAATGTTGTTTGTTAGAATCAAGTGTCACCCCCCCCCCCCCCCTACCAGCTAAACGGTTAGTTTTGGATATGTGAAAAAATTCACGGTAGTAGTATATCGTGTGTAAAAAGACCCTTAACGATAACGAAAACCACGTATTCTACCCATCATTGGGATCATTTTTTTCGAACAAACCATACCTGGGAAATCATTGGTTTTGGAGATATTGAAGGTCAAAGTACACATTTTTTTTTTTAGTTTTTTCCAAAAACGATTTCCAAGTCATATTACTAAACTTTCTTCCATACAAACGTTATCAAAAATTTCAATTTTTCCTAACAAATTACGCATTTGAAGTTACAAAAACGCAATGAATATCAAACGCACACAACCGCCTTGGCTTGGCTGTGTGGCCGCTGCACGCATGAAAACGCGCAGCATCGCCACAACCATAATTTGCGCGCTACAAAAAAAAACGTTTTTTTTCATGCCAAAAAATAAAAGTCGTTTCCCAGCAATTATTTTTGATCAATGTAATTTCGTTTGATGTACAGAGTGCGTAGATTTCGGCTATGTGATGGGTCTTTTTACACCCTGTATACAACGAAGTTAAAAGGAAAACTATCACAGCTAAGTAGACGTTACAAGTTTACGAGTAATTGTCAGTAACAGAGATACAGAGGGATTCCCCTATACCCCTCTGTCTCTCACATACACACGACGGAACACAGAAACTGCTTGGCGCCGGATTTAAATGTGAGGGTAGGTAGCCAGGCGTGTAGATACTACTATCATGCAAATGATCTTGCTTTGGATAAAATAGTGATTACTACTTTAGTTTATAATATTTAATACTTATCCTACATATTATTTATAGAGAACTAGCGACCCGCCCCGGCTTCACACGTGTACGTTTTATAGCTTAAAACCTTCCTCTTGAATTAGCGCTCTTACACACGAGCGGCATGTTCCTAACGGCAGAGGTAACTGCAGCCGTCGACGCATGTCGGCGGCAACCGTCGACGCGTCGACGGCAGCAGTCGACCTATAGCGACACTTGCAGTTGTTGCCGTTGCCGCTGATCTTCGAAGTTGAAATGTCGACGGCTGCCGTCGACGCGTCAACGAAAGCCGTCGACGCTCGACGGTTGCCGCCGACGCGCGTCGACGGATGCAGTTACCTCTGCCGTTGAGAACATGCCGCTCGTGTGTAAGAGCGCTTACTCTCTCTATTAAAAAAAACCGCATCGAAATCCGTTGCGTAGTTTTAAAGATCTAAGCATACATAGGGACAGACAGCGGGAAGCGACTTTGTTTTATACTATGTAGTGCTGTAGTGATAGGCAATAGGAATATAATTGCCAACTATGTTTTTTATACTTACCCTATCACAAACTACTGGGAAATATCTCAAAAAACCTGTCCAGTTCAGTCATTTCCACTTCTACGATAATTTTGTATTCCAATTCTAAGAAGAAAGAAAAAAAGATTAATTAGAGAAGAAAGGACGCACAAAAAAAAAACTGTGAAAGCATGCGTCACATCCGCGCAAATCGGCATAGTGCTGTGACACGTGTAGATATACTCGGCATACGTACTTACATATTATATACAAAAAAGAGCCACGAGAGCTGGCTTTCACTCTCAATATCTCAAGTCTGTGAAGAGTATCCCAAGTGGAGCTGTCAAAATGTAAACGATATCGGAATTTCATAAATGTGACATTTTTTTTTAATTTTTCTGCTCTTTCTCTTTGTTTATCATATCAAAACGTTACTTAAGAGGCAGCTCTCAAATGAAAGATATTTATTAATAGGTACGTGTCTTAAACTAAATCCTACAACGAAAGCAATCATTTGAATCGTAACTTAAACAAAAAAAAACTGCTACATAATTCAATTCATTTTCGCTGACAGTGCTCTCAAAATAAAAACAGAAACAAAATTCGATTACGAGAAAAGGTTCGCGAAATTAACACAATGAATTATGAAAGGTTTTATGCAAAAGCCCACAAAATTTACATTGGTATTATGATATCAATTTCGCAACGACAATCGTGGAACGTAATTATAATACGAACAGTATAACATTCGCAATAAACAGCAAAATGCTTAATTCCGAATGAAAAGATACATTGAACGCTGTTTCAAACACAATTAAGCGACTCAAAACGTAATGTCTTGCAACCATTGCTTGTTTTACTCGAGTCGTTATTCTTGGAGGCAAAACAAAAAAGTCAATGGATTGTAAATGAAGAAGCTAAGCGATATTGTTTTGTCGTACGTGTGTACCTAGGTTGGGGCAATTATAAAATGAGTCCTCTTTGCTATTTTTTTCTCGCATTCCAGTGGTACACGTGGCATGTAAATATTTGATATGAATTCTTGCATTAAATGAATAAATTATGTTCTGCATATTGCAATTTTATTGCAAATTCAATATTAACATGGACTCTTCTTGATAATATGGTCAATATAGGTGAGGTCTGGTGCTAATATATTGCCTTGTAGACAGATAGAAGTCGCTCTGTGAAAAACGTAACTATTCTATTTATTTCTGTAGGAGATAGGAGTCTTGTGATGGGAGTCATTAATAAATCTCATAATACACGTGGGTTCCTAATATGAGAATAATTTAACGATTGGTGAGACAAAATATTTGATTGTTATCTCTTAACATAAAATCTTCTCAGCACTAACACTATAGTCAGACTATTAATTCGATGCAGTGACTTGACAGTTCAAAGCAAAATAATGATACCATACTAAAACTAATAGTGTTGGGGTAGTGAACGATTTTACAAAAAGAACGAATACGAAAAATAGTTCAATTTAAACAACTCTCTACAAATTCGTTTGCAATATAAGAATAAAAATGAGAAAGAACTTAAATACTCTCTATATTTGAGTTTAAAATAATAAAATTAAATAATTAACGAGTATTTATACATTTATTGGTGAAAGATGATTTAATCCAAAGCCGAGTTCCCAAGTTTATTGTGCTTTGTGATGTTTACGTAATATATTTGTGTTTAATGTTAAGGTATTTTTTTACGTACCTAAGCTATTAACGACAGACAAATTAATTAATTAACTTATTTATTCATATTCTAGACTTTCTGTAACTGTAAAGATTGGTATGTTTGGTATTGTTACCTACATTTAGTAACTATTGTTTGGTTTAGTTGTGTGCGTCTTTTGTGCAAGAAGGAATAATTTTCTTTCTTTTTTATTCTTACTTCTAATAGCAATAAAATAAAAAATAATCATTTCATGTAACGTTTTCTTGGTTGACTGATGGAGAATGCCTTATGGCAGTAAGTCCGCATTATGTACCACAATTGTGCATTGAAGTATAGAATAAATAAATAACCTTTTTTCAGTTACTTGTTGCATCAAAAACGTCATATCAGTAGTTACTTGTGGTGAAGACTATGTTTTAATATTGTTATATCGTGTTTTGATCATCAAGTTATTAAATTCAAGAAAAAGTATGCATATAAGTACATTATTAAGTTCATTCGATTTCATTCATTCTATTTTTCCCCTCACTACCTTTTTTTTGTCAAAAACTGGTATCCCTCCAACTGTCAAGTTACGGCATGGAATTAATGGTCAGACTATAGTTGTTGCTTTGCTTTCTAGGTTGAAGAGATATTTTGTTTACAGATAGTTGTGCCGATTCTGGGTGTTTGTTCACGATACAGGAGAAACGTAAGTTATGAAACGGTTTAAAAAAATCGGCCAAGTGCGAGTCAGCCCCGCGTACGAAAGGTTCCGTACCATTATCTATAAAAACGGCAAAAAAATTATGTCTGTTATATGGGAGCCTCCTTAAATATTTATATCATTCTGTTTTTTAGTATTTCTTGTTATAGCGGCAACAGAAATACATCATCTGTGAAAATTTCAACTGTCTAACTATCACGGTTCATGAGATACAGCCTGGTGACAGACGGACAGACAGACGGACAGCGGAGCTTTAGTGATAGGGTCCCGTTTTACCCTTTGGGCACGGAACCCTAAAAAATAAGACAGTGAATGTACCTGAAGCAGTTAAAATAATAAAATAGAAAGAACAATACAATCTACTAACGAAATATTTCATTCAATCTTTAGTCTACATAAAATCTCTGCGCAATAGGAAATATTAAAAAGAAGAAGACAAAATTAAAAGAACAATGTTAACATTAAATCGCGAACCAATGGGAAGTAAGATTGAATGAAATAATGAATGAACGATAAAACTCAAGGGAATATTAAAGTCGATTGCGTGTGAATAAGTCATGAAATTAAAAAAATCCTCGTAAAGCATACTGGAGACTTTTTTTAACTTCCTCCGTTCATTGATAAAGTGGAATTAGTTGAAAACAATGCAATGGTATAATTATTCTTATCTGGATTTTGTAACGGAAATACGTAACATGGAATCAAGCATGCAACTGTTGGATTATACAAGGTTATTCGAAAAGGGGGTACTAATTTGAAAGAGTGTTGAAGTACCCATAATAATGAATAACTTTTGTTCTACAACTTTCCCCAAAAGTCGTAGTAGTTTAAGAGAAATAGCTGTTCTAAGATTTCATAAATATATAAATCATTGATGATTTAACTGATAGCGATATATTATATTTATTTCTGTAAATAAATCTGTTACAGACACTTTTAAAAGTCAATCTAATGTTTTTTTTAAGACAAGATGGCGTCGGTCTTTCCTATCTGGCTAGCTATGAGAAGAAAAGCCGAAAGAAACTCAAAGGTCAAGGCCTCTTTTAAAGTCAAGACATCGTGGTTTAACAATGCGAGTGTAATAATGTAGGGCAACAGCCATGTCCCGAGAGCACCTGCGTCAACCGGAAGCTGAGGGCGCCATGCCGCCTCTCCAGCCGCTCCTAGATCACGGGTCTTAGCACCGCTATTGCGGCGTGCCCTGCGTTGGGTCGTGCAAGCCGCTCCTTCCATTCAGCCACTAGGATCTGGCGGAGCTCGCTCCGCTAAGGCAACTCATCGCGCTGACGATATCTCAGCGCGAAGGCCCTCGCCTCCAGACTCGACGCCGATGCGGACGCCTTCTCACGATCTGGGATCCCGAGAATGGTCTCCTCCCAGCTGTCGCCAGCAGTCAGGCTTCTCCGTGGGTCTTCCCCCGCGCCGTGACCAGCGTGACATCGGCGTAACAAATCACGCCAACGCCGCGGAGGAACGCCCCACAAAGCACCCAGTCGTATCCGAGGTTCCACAGGAGCGGCCCCAGGACCGATCCCTGTGGAACACCGCTCGAAATCTCTCGCCAAACCCATCCATCCTAACTGACGACACGCATGCATCAGCTATCGTGTAGCTCAACCTTATTTGTTTTGGTCTATTTATACGTTTTTAAACTGCCATTTTCAAGCAAGGACTTCTAGTACTTATTACTTCGCGGATTACTATACTTTGTTTATAATCCGCATTTTGCATAATTTCATTATTGTAATTAATATTACCTTTTGCTGTGTATAGATAGACTCAATTAATTTATTCACTTGACAGACAGATATGTGTTGCTGGGGAGTTTGTTGCACCGTTTCTTCTTCACAGCAAAAACACATGGAAGCGGTGAAGGGAGGGCGCTTTTGGGGGCTGTCTTTTATGTACCTAATGACGTTCAAAAAGAACTAAGTAATTTTAGTCTATTTTGAATAAATGAGTTTTGAAGTTTGAAGTTTGACTTCTATGTATTCAAGCTGTATAAGTAATATTTATTCACACACACACAAAGCAACTCCAAAAAGTCCAAATACAAACTTTATTCAACACATCAATAGACAATTCCTCTAGAAATAGTCCTGTTTGTTATTTACGAGCACTGTAAGTATATTCATGAGGTAAACAAGCCAGTACAGCTGCTAGTTACAGCGATATATCACAAGTTATCGCCGGCGGAAGTTTGCGCATCGGATCCACATGAGGGCTTTGTGACTGACGAAATGTATTTTCGTTGGTTTGTTATGACTGTTCATATGAAAAAAGATTTTGTGCTGAAATATAATATTTATAGAGCCATTGTTAACAGAAAGAGGGTTTCGAAAAAAAAAAGATGGTGTGTGTAGTCCACTAAACCGTCCAGGCCAGCGTGGTGAACTAAGGCTGAAACCCTTCTTATTCTGAGAAGAGGTGCGTGCCCAGCAGTGGGACAATATTGGCCTAATTATGTTGTGTTGAGTAACAGAAAGCCTTAAAAAAGGATTCTAAATATTCATGATTACTTACAGTTTATTTAGTGTAGTGTTCGGGATTGCCCGACCAGAGTCGGACCCAAACGGAGACCTTAATAATAAGCTGAACACGCGGCGGGAAGACCTCAAAACGGAAAAACATTCTTGATGTGCCTTGCGAGAAAACAAGAATCCCCTATCCAGAGAATATACTATACATTTTAAATCAATTGATTTGGAAATATATTTCTTTATGGACTCGCTCAACACTGCACTGGGAGCTCGGTAGCCATTGATCTGTGAGACCGTAGACACAGTTAATATGTCCAGTAATGTGTCGCTGCATGCTGGGAATAAACGCATGGTGAAAGATTCAACAAAACACAGCACACTAGTTGGTAGGATCTATACGGTCCGCCTTTGTAGCTATCACCTGAACATTTAAGTCCGGCGCCAAGCAGTTTAATTTATTCCGTTGTATGTATATGAGAGTTAGAGGAATATAGGTAAGTTCCTCTATCTCTGTTACTTGGATTCGTGTATTCCATCTAAGAATGTCTGCGTTTACCATCAGGTGTGACTAGGATCAAACACAACCAAGCCAAAGAATACAAAAATGTGCCCACGGCTCTGCCCGAGTGTTATTAATCTTTCCGGTATGAATTTATTGGTTCTCCAGCAATTGTTACACTTTAAAATATAGGTAACTAGCTGCGCCCCGCAGTGTTACCCGCTTTTTTCGAGATAAAAAGTAGCCTATGTGTTAATCCAAGATGTCAGCTACATCCATACCAAATTTTATCAAAATTGATCCATCCGTTTGAGCGTGAAGAAGTAACAAACATACAAACACACACACTTACAAACTTCCGCCTTTGTAATATTAGTGGGATGATTTCAGTTCATGCAAAACTTAATAACAAATTAAGAGGGATAAAACAAACATCAGGCTATTCGTCATACATAGTATATAGGTTTTTAGCTTAATTACAATTTGAAAATTATGAGTACACGGAACTTTTCACATTTATTATATTAGTAGGGATATTTAAATTTTAAGGGATGAGATTAGGGTTTTGTTTATTCGATTATCTTCTGGTAAAATGTTTTGTATTTTACTAGGATACCGAAAATATTATGTATCGCAAACATAATTTTAGACTCGTATCAATCATTGTCGTTGTCATATGTTATCCATCATTAGCATGTGGGTGGAAGTCCATAAACTGAAAGATGACGTCATATTTTATCTTTTTAATATTAAAAGGGATAAATAGTTTATCAACATACATATTTTTGATGAGCATGATATGGACATCCGTTCGATAAGTAGAGAATCTTCTAAAAATATAGAATCGGGTCTTCTCGCGTAAAAAACTTTAAGAGGCACAAGATACCTTTTATCCCGACGTTTGGGCCGAATTTCACCGGCCGTGGTCACGGGTAGACTGAAGGGGCGGAGCAGTTGTCATCTTCGTGAAGCAAGGGCATTTTCATCTACCCTCACTCGATCTTGATTTTTTATAAAGTTATCGTCGGTACTTCGACACACCACACTAACGACGTCTTTAAACACGCCTAACCCGTCCCGTTGACGATAGCACTTGCTGATGACCGGATTCCATGATGTTGATAGTTTGTATCCATCTTCCCGATTGAAATTCTTGTATTTCTTAATTTCAATCGCTTCACGTACGATTCTGGGATAATAGTGACGATCGGTGGAGAGGATTTTTGGACTATGTAATTCTATCCAGTGATTGAAACCGGACTCCAGAAGATGCTCGGCTATTGCGGACTTATTTATCTGGCGGTTTTTGACTGCAGCGATATGTTCCTTGACCCGTTCTGCGATCGTTCTTTTGGTCTGCCCGATATAAGAACTACGGCAACTGCAGTCAATCTTGTAGACGCCTATCGACGCCTAATCGAGAAGACCCGATTCTATATTTTTATAATGTGTACAAATCGCGAAAGTTTAAAAACATTTAGAGACTCTTCTGTTCTTAAAAGCTAAAAAAAAATCACACGAGTTTACGAAAGCTTTTTTTTTTGTCTTTGGCAAATCCTAATGTCTTCCTTTCGCCCATGGAAGGTGAAGGGTTATACCGTACTCTTACCGGCTAAAAATCCACGGTGTTTGTTCTCCTGATCCTTTGCCGAGGCCGTGGGATTCTCAGCTGTACGCACCGCGACACCGGCAGGCCTTGGTCCACCAGCCCCTGATGGACCTCATCAACTGTGGGGCCTAGCCCCACGTCCTCCTGAGTGGCACGGGCGGAACACTGCACGCCGTCTTCTCGGGTCTGTTTCTGGTCAGGCGACGGGTATGTTTGCGACCCCATTGAGTCTCGAAGATCAAGATAATCCATGCCTAGAGGATTCCCAAGAAAAGGTGAATGGATTGTGTGAGAGATGATTTATGAATGAAAAAGGAGTAAATAATAGGACGGACGGCTAACAGGGAAGAATGGAAGAAGAAAACATTTTGCGCTGACTCCAAGTAATTTGGGATAAGGACATGCAGAAGAAGAAGTGGAAAGGTAATCTAAATCATGCATCGAGTCTGGGTCAGTCTCTAAGGTGGATTGATTTACGGTCGATATGATAAAAACAGGTCTAGCACATAACTGAGTGCCTGGGGCATGGTAATAAAATAATATAAATATTGTAACTTATTTTTTTTGTTTACATCGTCACGCGCAATTATATTAATTAATTTAACTTAAGCATACACACGTAATTATCGTAAGAGATATCTTCATCTTCTGACTCAGTTATGCGCTAGACCTTTAAAAGAAATTCAAAATAAGTAATGTCAAAAACATAAATCCAAAATCTCTAGATTAATGATGTAGATTTTCGACATTACTTCTATTGAGCTTCTGTCAAAAATCTACATCAATCCCGAGATTTTAGATTGAGATCGTTTGAGATTAGTCACAAACCATTCATTCAGAAATCAGAACTGTTGACAGGTTGAACTTATTAGTTATGGATTGTGTGATAATAAATCATAAATAAATTGTTATTTGTCACCGGCGACGCGGCCGCATACTAATATGGCGACATCTATCATTTGTGGGGACATATTTATCGTCATGACTGATGTCTGATGAAGGTCCATTAACGACGCAAAAGACATACAGTGTTATAAATTATTGGAGATTAAGCATCGATATGAATATGGATGGATATACAAGTGGAGGTAGGCCAAATAAAAGATGGATGGATTGTGTGAAGGATGTTATGGATGAGAAAGGAGAATACTTATCGGCTGATAGAGGAGTGCCGACCACACCTAGAGTGGGAAAAGGGCGATGATGATGAAGATTTGATATCGGATTTAATTCTGTTTTTTTGTTATTTTTGGCATTCAGGGGCCTTTATTCTCCTAAAATAAATCTTGATAAATAACAACCGAACCAAGGCCGAACCGTTCATTCAGACAGTTCTCAATTTCAAAAGCTGTCGAATTATTTGACACAAAAAACAAAATCAATCATTTTGAAAGTTTTCGAAAACAAAAACTCACTGACGGTTGTGGTTCGATTGCGTTTGGCAACAATTTATTTTAGGAGAATTGGGCCCCTGGACTGATCCATTTTTATGCCAAGCCCAAGTGGACTTAAATGCAACTTCGACGAAAGTTAATTAGAATAATAATTTGGCTTTTTCCTTGTAAGTCCAGCTTTTTTCCCCGTGGTCTGGATCTCCGTGGATGGATTATTTATTGATGTACGTATTCACAAAAATGATTTAGAAATAAATAAATACACACGTGACCTTGCAACTTTGTTTGTAGGTTTGCTGGAGGTGTATACAAGCTTAGTTTTAGTACCTGGGCGGTTCAATAAGTACCCGTGTTTGAAGACAGTTTACGTTGATAAGGCAAGTTGGTGTTACCATCGTGTGCTGTCATTTATAAAAAGCCCCCAAAATAATTTTGATGCTGATTCATAGATGAGTTTTGATTTTACAGCAATTTCAGTAAGACGTGTAACGTAGTTTTCGGCAAGATGGAAAAAGTGCTGTATCGTTTAGTGATTCGCTTTCTAGTTTTGGATAGAAAAACATGTGAGGAGATAAAACGGAAGTTGGATGCTGCTTATGGGGACCCTTCGCCATCTATGACTACAGTCAAATATTGGTTTAATGAATTTAAACGTGGTCTTACATTCGTTATTGATGAGGAGTGCCTAGGATGCCCGACAGATGTGGTTACTGAGGAAATCATTGAAAAAGTCCACGACATGATTCTCACTGATAGACGAACGAAAGGCAGCGCAGTAGCGCAGATTGTAGGTGTTTCGACGGGAACGTTAATTAATATTTTACCTGATAAGTTAGCGAAGAAAAAGTTATCACCCCGACGCGTGCCGCGATTGCTCACGGTGGACAACAAGCGGGCGCGGCTCTCAACTTCGAAACTGTGTATGGACCAATTTAAGCGAGATCCGAAGTACTTTTTTACGGAGTGTTGTCACCTGATGAGACCTGGATTCACCATTATATGCCGGACACCAAGCAACAATCAAAACAATGGGTTACTCCCCGAGAATTTGTTCCAAAGAAAGCGAAGACGGTTCCATCGGTCGAAAAAGTTATGGCGACGATTCTTTGGGATGCGAAGGTCGTCATACTCCATGGACTTCGAAGAAACAGGAAAAACGATCACTAGACAATACTTCAAGTAAGTTATTAGACCGCTTTGACATGAAATTAAAGGAGACACAACCCTTTGGCGAAGAAGAAAGAGTTGTTTCACCACGACAACGCAACAAGCACATTCATCTGAAGTTGTCGCCGCCAAACTGAATAAGTTGTGTTATGAATTGCTACCGCATCCCCTGTATTCGCTTGACCTGGCTCCCTGCTATTTCTACTTGTTCACAAACCTAAAGAAATGGCTCACGGGGAAAAGAAATAGCTGAAATGAGGAGGTCATCGTCGAGACAGAGGCATATTTTTGAGCGTTTAACAAATCCATTTTTTTTCATGGGTTAAAAATATGGCAGGGCCATTGGGAGAAGTTTATATCTCTAAAAGGAGACTACGAAGAGAAATAAAAAAAAAAGATTTTGAAAAAAATTAGATCTTCATTCCTAACACAGGTACTTTTTGAACCGCCCTCGTATATACTAAACCTGAAACTAGTTTGTTCAGAATCACTAGGAGAATCGATTGACATATTTTTTACAATACATTTTTTTCATTTTATTTTTTCATAAATTTCAATTTTGTTTCAGTAGGTTTCTACCCATAACAGTGGACGGGAATAGACACTTTGGAGGCTTGAGATGGTCCGCTCAGTCATTTTCCGTGTATTAGACAACCCCTGAATAGCACATCTCAGGCATTTCACACTTTACTAGGGAACTTAACGTGACATAAACTACGGTGTAACTTAGAGATTTATTTAAAAAAAACACATTCAGGCAGTTCTGATGAAAATCTTGTTGGGGAGTCTCGGTTTTTGTATATACTAAAAATAACGTTGTATAGGCGGTTTAGTCCCATCTTCCTTGTGCGTTTAAAACTACAAAAATTTCCCATCTCTAAGAAACGTAATAGGGGAAAGAGATGGGAAGGGGAAGAGATGTGACTAAACTATATAGACGGAGGTAATCAGTTACCATCAGGTGGGCCGAGGTGTATACCACTTTCGACCAGTGGTCCATCGGGCCCGTCAGTTTGTCCGCCAACATATACATTATAGTTACGCCTGTAATCAACGAATTCTGTTAGATGAGTCTGTACACCCACGATTCGTCTATTGTATTAAGTCCCATGAAATAGTTGGCGAATTTAGAGCCTATGCACACGACGTGTTTTCAACGCGCCGTCGACGCCCGTTTCTATCATACTTCATACTTAAAAAACGTCATTGCGATTTTTATGTATAGAGTTTAGCGGAAACGCGCGTCGACACGGCGCGTAGAAAAGCCGCCGTGTGCATAGGCCCTTATTGCCATTTTTTGGGTACAGTTTTTATGATGCCAGGCTCATCGCCTCTCAAGACTCGCTTTCCAGCAATGGAATGAAAGGTTATTAATGTTTACATTGAAAAACATTTGCTTTACAAAAAATACTGCAATAAGTATAGCTGGAAGCTTGAAGAAACTGATTGAAATAAACAGTACAAATAGTTCAAACAACGAAGACGCACGCCACTCATTATCGTGAGAGGTAGCCGCGTGGTGCGTATGCACGCATTGTGTGCATAAAAAGAGCCTCCACGAGTGACGATACGTCCGTCGCACCCTGGGCAGTCAGCCCCGCTACCAACCTTGCCGACTGGCTAATCTTTTCACCACAGCATGAGCTATTTTCATATAGCTCGTGCTGACACGAGAGAAGAAGAAGAAGAAGAGTATTGTGTGGCAATAGAACTAACACAATAACAATTTATAATTCATACTTTTGCACTATAGAGATTTGTTCAAAGAGTAGGGCACGTCTTTGTTGATTGAACTACCTATATATATATGAAGTGTCATGTACAAAAACTTGTAAAATAATTTTGATGTAAATTTTATTTGTGTGTTGATTTTAATTTCGTTTTTTTTTTTAATTTTGATTTTGTCTTTAATTTTGATTTTGTCTTTAATTTTGATTTTGTCTTTAATTTTGATTTTGTCTTTAATTTTGATTTTAATTGTTTTGATTTTAATTTTTGATAATGATTTTAATTTTTGACAATGATTTTAATTTACTTTGATTTTAATTTTGATTGATTTTAATTTTGATTGATTTTAATTTTGATTGGTTTTAATTTTGATTGATTTTAATTTTGATTGATTTTAATTTTGATTGATTTTAATTTTGATTGATTTTGATTTTGTTGTATTTTAATTTTGTTTAATTTTGATTTTGTTTAATTTTGATTTTGTTTAATTTTGAATTTGGTGGAAACACAATTATGTTCGGTGAGTATAAGCACTCGTTTAATTTTAAGTAGGCGTTCAACACCTTTGATAAATTTATAATGCATGTTGTGCTTACCTGTAAGAAATTGGTACACTAGTCTGTAAGTCCATTGAATGTATCTCATATCTTTGTATTAGTGTATTCAATTGTTGGTGAGCCAAATAAATAAAATAAAATAAACTATCTATCTATTATTTCAATCAATTTCTTCGAGCTTACCTGTGAATCGAGGATCTGAGTCCCCAGCTTGGTTTTATTTATAACTTCGATATATTTTTACTGAGGGCGAATTCAAAGTCACGTCGGCAGTAATTACGTTATCACTATTCAAAGTCACGTTTAATAAGTATCGAGCTAGTATTACACCGAGTAGTCTCTCCTAAGAATAGACTACATCTAAATAATTTCGTAGGCGTTGGATAAGGTGACATTGACTTTCAATTACCATTATATTATCTGTTTTTGTAGTGAAATAGATAACTTTGCTGGTTCCGTAGCTTCAGTCAGGTCTAAACTCAAAGACATAATTAACTGAAAATTGTTTTCATCTTTTCATTTCTACATTTTTCATTAATGTGCACGCTAGACAAATCCTTTGGCCAATGCATCTTTTTGACTTAATTCCTTGCATCCAGAAAGATACAGGCGTTAACCTTCTTTGGCGAAAACCACACGGTTGCCTTATTCTTCTTCTTCTTAGCGTACGAGTATCGATGACAAATATAAATACTAAATAATATAATTTTGCAAAATGTTTTGTTTAGCCCAGAATTCAGCCACGACAACACCATCCGCTGACGCAGTCATTAGGTCCTCACGTGTGCAGGTGACAGGGCATGCGGCGTAGGACAAAAGGTGGGCCATGGTCTGCGGAGAGACGCCGCACATGCACTGAAGATCGGTGCCATTTGCGAAACACCACCTTAGGAGATTCTCTTTGCTGCGGCCGACTTGGGTGCGAAGTCTGTTTAAAGTCTTCCAAGTAGGCCACGGCAACGCGTGGTCAGGTGGAAGACTCTCTGATGGCTCGATGAATTGTTCAGGAGGCTTAAGTTTCTGTTGCCAAAGATCGCCTCGTTAATTTAGTAGATAGATAGATAAGACATTTATTTGGCACATACAGAAAACACAACACACAAAAGCACAATTACATAAAACATAATACTAGAACATAGAAATATTAAAATAAAAACACGTTAAAATTAAAAGACAATACGGTATCTGACTACTATTAAAAATATACAACAATTCGGTATTATTTTAAATAAAGTGTAGGAGAAACAACAGTCAGACACCCCATTATAGCAATCTGTGGCAGTAGTGTCAAACTACCTACCGATATAAAAACCAATCAATAAGAAAAAAAAAAGAAAAAAATCAAAGTGCGGTGTGTGTCTCCAAGTTGCACCAAATGGGAGTCCAACTCAGCATGTGCCAGGCAAATATACCTGACGCTGGTATTCTGTTGGATCCCAGTAGTGACATACGGACGTCGAGCAGATGCAGAACAGTTAAAATATCAAAAAGTATAAAAATGTAATAGTGGTTTTGTGTATGAAACTTTTTGGTGAGTAACACATTTTTTTTTCTAAATATTATACATAAATTTTGTTTCAGGTGTGTTTAATGTTAATAGATATAATAAGCACATAATGATAAGAATATAAGTGAGGTGCGCAATTTTTGTTTGGTTTTTAGGTGTGTATGTAATAAAAATAGATGTAAGTATTATAATGGCTTTTAGGAATATAAATGTTGTTAGGTATTATTATAATTGTGTCATTGGCATTATTTGGAGACGATATTGAAATTAATAGATCAGAAAATATTGGCTGTGATCGAATGTTTACAATATATATTTTCCCTTTTTTTTCACAGGTTGGTACCCACCACTAGACTTAAATCAACGACGTGTTTGAAATCGTCATGCCCAGTTCCTTCTGCGAGTTAAGAAGGAACTGTCGGAGCCGGCTTCTGAAGGTATAAAGTCTTTTAATATCTCGTATCGGCGGGGGAATATTGTTCCAGCATTTGGATGCAGCGTACTTGAAACTGCCTCTGAAGGCGGCTGTCTTGTGCGGCTGAGTGGCAAGCTGTTGCGAGCACTGTCTGCTTGCGCATTCCCTTCTACTAGTGATCCAGCTCAGTTTGTTGTAAAGGTAGCTCGGCTGCTTGTACTTTATAACCCCAAACAGCAGGCAAGCCAAATGCAATTTACGACGCGACTTCATTTTGAGAATTGAGTGCTCATTTAAAAATGGTGTTACGTGAGTTCTTGGTGGGATTGTAAAGCAGAATCGAGCGCAGGCACTTTGTAGTAGTAGTAGAGCTCCGTGAGTAAGTGTTCGTCTGGGGAAATACTATCATCATAACTATTTTTCCCGCCAAGCAGCGTGGCTGTGTTCTGGTTTGAACAGTAGGTACGCTGAAAAAACTTTTTCTGATTAGTTATACTTTGTCTATTATTTATTTATAAAAGTGTCTTCATAACTTAAACTACTAGAGACCAACTGAATAGTAAACAAGCGGTTCGCTAGTTATAATCAATCTTTGTGAAAAAGTTAAAGGTGCTCTTAAACGAGCTTGTTTTTTGACAATTTCTTGCTGCAATTGTATAGCCGCCAAATTGCCGATTACATCACTCAACACAGTGCAACAATTGCTGCAATCTCGCAGTTTAGTCCGGCGATATTGCCAAGATATTTTATAGTAGTCGCAAGTATTCAATGTCTAGCCGGTTACATTGCAAATGATTTATCCCGCTTTGACTTGACTGCAATATCGCCGTATATCGTCTTTGCTCTGACGTATAGATGCGTCTCTTTTCCTTCGCTCGCCTCCCCCCGCCTCATCCTGTCGCTGCCGCCGCTGTCTCCTCGCAACTGTTGAGATCTAGCATCAATATAGCTCCGCGTGTAAAAACAAAATTCCTCAGCAATCCAGTAGCAGAATCTTGCTGGACTGCACTCGGCAATGTATTGCACAATGAAATTGCAGCAAGGCTATAAGTTGTCAATATTATTATACTGAGCTATATTGGTCACTAAAATTGCCAACAAGATGCAATTTTTGTAGCTCGTTTAACGAAATTCGGTAATTTTTAAAATTATTGATGTTTAGTTGCCCATGTTTTCAGTGTATGAGTGCCGGTAACATTACATCAGCCTCATGAGACTTTTCAACTATGACTCTAGGGTTGGCAATGCATCATTACTCCTCTTGCTGTTGTAGGTGTATAGGCAGCAGTAACAACTTACCATCAGATGAGCCGTCGGATTATTTGCCAAAAGACAACAGAAATAAAAAATTAGTTGCAAATCTGTCAGCAAATCTAACATGCGCAACGCGAGATATTTTTTTTTTTTTAATCTTTGCCCCACTCTAGGATTTGTGGGTGCTTTACAGACACCAATCTTCACATGCACAGACGCCCAGACCCGGAATAACTAGGTATCTGTAGGCTATACAAATATTTGTTCCATGCTCGAATCGAACCCACGACCCGTAGCGCAGAAGCCAATCGCTCAGCCACTGCACCAAACGTGTCGATTCACGACGAGATAATGTATGGCTTATCGTGTCTCCACACAAGATAATGCGACGAGAAAATTATGTTGCATTGCGCATGTTAGCCCAAATAGTCAAACTGTGTGTATTAAGTCCAGTATGTCTTCACGTAAATTACTTGCGGATACAAAGATAAAATCTGAGGTTCTAAGACCCCTGCGGTTAAGACGATGATTGGGATAATCTATTTGGGTCCCACACGAAGTACGATGAAAACGATTTTCTTTATCCGCATCGCTATTTTTCTTTGAACGTTCGCCCTTTCACGTTCCTACAGTTTCCTTGTGCGAAAAACACGTAGGAGAGAACTTTAACTCAATACTATTATTTATGTAGTTGTGACATTTAGGGGCTTCGGTGTTGTGGATAAAACGTACTGGGTTAATCTGGAGCGTAATCAACGGCTTGTTTTTTCAAGCATATGAACTACCTGATGATGTAACCAATAGTGACACCATAAAGGGTGTAAACGAATTCGTGTAATTCCTTCAAACCACATGATCTATTAATGGTATAGATTAACCCCGCACGGGATTTAGATTGATTAAAAATAAAATATTTTTTTTTGTGATAGAAAATTTCGATGCCATGCATAAATAAATGAAGGCACGGCGACACAGCTGACGGGCACGACTAGCACGATATCGCTCCACGCAGTCAGTTAACCCGGGACGCTAAAATTACTCAGATACAGAATACCATGTTTCGTTTTATGAAAAAAAAAATGTTGATTCTGAAAAAAACCTATGTAGGGTCAATCAGTGTCACCAGTACATCACGCGGCTTGAAGGAATTACACGAATTCGTTAACACCCTGTATACAATGTGTTACATAATTCCCCTTAAAAAAGAAAATGTTTACCAAGTAGTATTTTATGGTTGTTGTCATTTACCTCTCAGAGGAAATTAGGTAAGAATGTAAATAACTTTCTCGGTAGTCTACTCTTTATTTTTATGTTTTCAGGGTTGCGTTTCAGTGATTATTTTAGTTTATGATTTGTTAAAAATTTTTTTTGGGTCCTACTTTTATTTTAAAATCTTGCCTGTAGACTACAGAGTTTACAGGCAAGATTTTAAAATAAAAGCCGAAAGGGGATTAAAAGGTCCCATAAACAGTTATGGGACCTTTTAATCCCCTTTCGGCTTTAGAGGTATTTTTGTAACACGTTGTGTATATTTAAAAAACCCTAGAAGATCACACTAACAATACTGATTGTCACCTTTAACTTTAAATTTTTCTTATTGTGAACAAAGAGAATCGCACTTATTTTTATTTTAGTCTTACTTTTCTCAATAGGATAAGTGAACTGTAACGTTCTTTTTTTGAGAAATAAATGTCTTTAAACCGAAGCATGTCGAGATCGTAATTTTTGATGATATGAATGGCGATGTCGGAGCATCTTGAACCTAATTAGCAACTGAGCAGATCATACGATTTGCAACGTTAAGCCGCACTTGCCGCGGTCAGTCCGTGGATGGGAGACCATTCGTTAGCCAAAGTTAAAGTCAAATATTTTTATTTCAAGTAGACCAGATTATCGGTGCTTTCAAAAGGTCAACACTAGGTGCTCGGTTCCAAGTATTAAGTTTTATGGAGAAGAACCAGCAAGAAACTCCATGGACACTCTTTAAAAAATAAATGGTTTGACACATCTAAAGACCCTTCCATGCTCTGGAGAGCACTTTAAATCGTCGGTCCTCAGTGATAATCGAATACCTATGACAGTCGTTACGGGTAGTCAGAATCCTGAAACTGACAACTGGTCTAACCTTAGGATATCGGCATTGCCCAATAACTGGGTTGCGGAGGTCTGATGGCAAGAACGATGTGCGGCGATGTCCAGTAGCAGGGTGAGTTGATGACGTATAGAACATGAAAGAACAGCATTCTAATTGCGCAATACACTCGTGATTGATTTTGACAATACAACAATATTCATTGCGTGGTACATAGGTGTGAAGTCGGATTGTTAATACACACGTTGCTATGGAAATTGTTAACCTGTCAAAATAAAAGTGATTACGAGTGTGTTGTATTAGGCATGTTGACAGCATCAATAAATTGCAAATCTAATTAGTTCGTCAGTAAGAGTTTTGAAAAATAATGGACACGTATTTTTTCTTTTGTTAAATCTATGAATATTTGGAAAGATAAAACGCATCAAAACTCGGGAATGCTTGTGACGTCAGAAGCAAGTAAAAATTGTACTCGCTTGTGACGTTTTGCCAATTTTAAAAGTGTCGTATCTTCGTCACTTTTGGTTTACGTAACAAAAGAAAAAATACAGGTCAATTTTTTTTTGATAATCTAACGGTTTTTTTTTTTTTTTTTTGTTATTTATCTTTTATTACATAAACTTTTTATACAAGGGTATTATTTACATTTTTAACCTAAATTAATACAAACTAAACTAAATCTAAAGTAAAAACAAAGAAAAACTATATCCTACACTAAACTAAGAATATAAACTAAAGGAGTGCATCAAAATATTCCTCCGCATCGCTGTCAACTGGAAACGTGCCCAGAAGGCTGGCAGCGTTGCCACGTTGTATGGCAACGCTAATTCTCTGGCCGAAAAACAAGCCAGCCCTCTGGTCACGTGAAGTGTCGACCAGTCTTTTTCCTATTTCCTTAAAAAGGAGACGCGCACTCGGACCCCATGACCCGAGCGTTTCCACCCCAAACGGCTCAAAGTCATAGTTTCCTACGATGTTGTTATATTTGCGCCGTTTGAGGGTCTCCGCAGCTGCAGCGGCAGCGCCAGCACAGCCCGCCGAGCTAGGAAGATGGGATGGAGCAAGGGTGTCGACACAAGTCGCGTCCCACACCAGAGGCCTACCCATCTTCCATGGCAACAACGTCATGCCGTCAGGTCTCTTGCCGTCGTCGCGTACCAAGCCATTAGGCTCCAATACAGCTGGCACGCCGGCGGTGACAAGAGCGCGACGGATTATGTCGTTTAAGTTCGCGTGCCGTGCTATGCGACCTGCACTCCTGCAGCAAGACAGGCCATGGTGTCCGAGGCCGTCGACAGCTTCGCCGCAGTGGCACCGATGCGGAGCAACACAATGAGCACCTACGCGTAGGCATGTAGCGAGCCGAAAGCTGGTGTCATCCAGCATAGTACCTATGCTGGGTGAGGGAAGTGCCTGAAGCCAAAGTCCCGATTCCCACTCACCCACAGCCAGCAGACGAGCACGCTCAGCAGTATTGGTGGACGTGTTAATTAAATTATTCCGTACCAACCTGCAGAGCGGCTCATCCCACTGTCTCTGTGAAGATGGGATGACGGGCAAATCTGTATTTGGGCAAGTCATTTTCCAAGCGTCTACAGCATCGGTCAAGCACGGCACTTCAAAGTCAACCAGTGAGGAAGCCAAGATTTTCCTGGTTAACTTTTCTGTACTGTGGACCGAGGACAGGAACGCCGGTAAACTTACACTGGAAATTTTGCGAACGCCAAGCCCACCAAAACGAATAGGTAGTGTGGCTTGGATCCAAGATCGGTCGTTCAGGGCCACATTTAAAATGGACGTTAAGGTGTTTACGGATTAATTAAAAATTTTCAGTCAAATACTCTATTAGAATGCTGGTTCCACACACGACTATCATTACAGAAATCTAAATAATTTCAAACAGCTACACATTTCTGCTATATGTCCACTAGACAACTCTTCATTTTACTCCACTGAGAGCAGCTTAAACAAATTAAGTACAGTAGCAGTTGAGTTGTAGTGCAATTTAATTTGCTTTAAAACTAAATTCTCTTAGTTACGCCAATGTTAAAATACTTTGTGAGAACAGTAAAATTAGTTGAACTGTTCAAAGCATTGTTCTAGCTCATTGTAACTTTTTGCACAACTTTTGATATGGTGGCGTTGATGTTGTGCGAGGAATTTTAGAAAGGATATCAGCAGGTATCTGCCAATACTTTTAAGCAATAGAATTTATTTAAAAACGATATACACTCGGAAGAAGTCTATGTTCGGAAGCAATTAACCCGGGTCACCAACATAAACCTTAATATCTCGGAAAATTAGAATGCTAGCTTATTGAAATAAAAAGTATTTTATAGACTACTAGCTGGTGCCCGCGGCTTCGCTCACGTAACTTAGTTTTCTTTAATGTTTATGTATGTACTCGTATACTTAACAGATCATCGTAAAATTTTAGGGTAAGTACAGAAAAGGACATTAGGTAGGTTCCTACGGGAACGCGGTTAGCAAACCGTTATTGTAATGTGAACGCCTTAATTTCTCTCTAATCCAGATCCGGAAAAATGCATTCAGCAATATAATTATGTAATTATGTAAGTTTATCATGGTAATCAGTGCCGATTAAGACAGCGCGGGGCCCGTAGCAAATATGAAATATATGCCCTTGAGTTGCATTACTTATTAATTTTACTGTTATAAAACAGTGGTATTACACTGATTTTGTATTAGTCCAAAGCGATGAGCGATCGTCAAAACAGAAATAATAACACAAAAGCACGTAAAAACTAAGAAAAAACCGGTACAAAAAAAAAAGTTAAAAAAATACACGCCTGAAAAGTATAAATTAGCATTATAAGCGTTTTTTTTAATCATTACCTTTTCATCGTCAGTTAAGTTTTTAGGCTTAATTTCTTAAATAAATAAACGTAATGAATTTTAAAGGGTGTAAACGAATTCGTGTAATTCCTTCAAACCACATGATCTACTAATGATATAGATTAATCCCGCACGGAATTCAGCTTGATTACAAATAAAAAATTAAAGCATTTTTTTTCTTGCGGTAGGGTTAAGTTGCCGTATCTAAACCACCTCATAAGGTTTCAATAAAAAATAGGCAAACATATTTTTTACAAAACAATATTTTGTGTGATAAAACATTTCGATGCCACGCATAAATGAATGAAAGCACGGTGACACAGGTGGCAGGCACGACTAGCACGATATTGCTCCGTGCAGTCAGTTAACTTGAGGGCGCTAAAATTACTAAGAAACAGAAAACCTGGTTATTTTTTGTGAAAAATGTTTTTGCTGAAACTGAAAAAAAAACAGTGTTTGGTCAATCAGTGTCACTAGTAGATCACGCGGTTTGGAGGTATTACATGAATTCGTTTACACCCTGTTTGTTCTTTATTTGAATAAGCTAGCATTTTTAGTTTTCGAGATATTATGGTAAGTATACGTATATTTTTGTATTATAACTTTCGTGAGACACATTCATATTTATGATTATTTACGGTTTACTCACGTGCATTTTTCGGGATTGCCCGACTAGTTTCGGACCCAAACGGAGCCCTTAATCATGAGCTGAACACGCGGCGAGGTCGCGAGACGAACTGGCGCTGCACCGCGCCGCGTAGCGTTGCGCCCGCGACGAGAGGGGCGCGCTCTGTGTCGGTATTGCTCGTGCGTCTTCGTCACTTGTCGTGTCCGGGTTGATATATGAAATAGTACCGGTGCATGCCGCGCTAACTGTGTCGCACTCCAGACTTAACTCACTTTTATATGAAGTAGACTTCAGAGCTGGTTTCCAGGCAGGCGGCAGTGTCCAACCACCGTCTCTATTGAAGTTCGGATGACGGCTGATTTCGATGGCTTCACGTACTTTTCGCGGCACGAAATATTTCTCCTTCGCTAGCACCGAAGCCTTATCGAAACGTATAAAGTGAGCCGTGCCCGTGTTACAGACGTGTTCTGCAACTGCCGACCTCTTGCTGTCCATACTCTTCATACTACTTATGTGTTCGCTATGATTAAGGGCTCCGTTTGGGTCCGAAACTAGTCGGGCAATCCCGAAAAATGCACGTGAGTAAACCGTAAATAATCATAAGTATACGTATTATGTTGGTGACCCGGATTCATTGCTGTCGAGTGTACATTTTACCGATCAATGTATCCCATTTAATAGAGGCAGGTCAGTTCTACCAAGCCTTTTCCAACTGTATTGAGATCGGCTTCTACTTTAACCAGAAGCGGTTAAATACTACTATTTTCACAGAGCAACTAACTGCCTTTTGCCAATAAAAACGGTTCAATAATATTTCTAACGTTCAAAACTGCGTAGCACGTTTCATTTCACCAATGTTACCAGAGAAATCTATTGGAAACTGCAATATTAAACTACCAATAAAGGAACAGTTAAAACGAATAATAGTTTCAAGTTATTGTTGCGTAAGCTTTCATTCCCTACAATAGTAATAAAGACTTAGTTGTATTGTGCACTTTAGTGGTGATATAGTCCACAGTACAGTAGTTGTGGTGGCCCGGATGTTACGGACGGTTGAAATCCAGGCAAGCACCAATGCAATTTTTTCAATGTCATATGTACTTTCTTAGTTTAATCTAAGACATCACCAGTGATCGGATAATCGGGCGCTAATATACCTAAACTTCACTTTTGTTCCCACGAAAAAAACGGACATGCCTTTCGGAATCCCAGATCCCGAAATCGTTTGAAATTCCTGAGATTGCTAAAAATGCAACCTCCGTACAATTAATATAGTTAGAACTCGTGAAAATATTTTTTTTTATCGATATGCCATTTGTTTTGAATAAAATAAATATACTAAATCAAAATAACCACTGCCATTGTTTCATTAAGTTTGTTATAGTTGTTTTTACAAAATTGTTCCATCCCGGGAACCCGGGAATCCCAGGATTACTTATTCATTCAGAAAGGAATGTCCACATTATTCTTTCGTGGGAAGAAGTTTAGGTATATAAGCGCCCGATTATCCGATCACTGGATATCACTGACATATGGTGAAGGAAAACATCGTGAGAAAACCTGGACTCGCAGTGAGCAAGCGTGGCGATCAATGCTCGTTCGTTCTTTCTGTATTCTGAGGCTCGTTCCTTCTCTGTATGAGAAGAGGCTTTTGTCCGGCTTTTGTCCTACAGTGTGACAGTTACAGGCTGATATTATTACATTAATATTAATACAGTCGATAATGTGATGTTCAATGTAAGTAAAGCTACGTCCACATTTGTAGCATTTTGGCGTATCGTATCTCCGTCGCGTGGCACCGACGTTTATCATGATCGCTGGTTAGAACAAACACACATACAAATGTGGACGTACCTTAAAGGCGGATCCTCAATGTATCATTTGGGCGATCCGATCACCGTATTTGTATCGCCGATGCGTATCATGATCGGAAGTGTGGACGGATTATGTTATGCAGTTTCAATACGCCGCTCTTATACGGCCCGCTCCATCTTGCGATCGGCTTTTGTTATGGAGCTCAATATGACAAACCGTCCAAAACTAGATACGGACCTGGATGCGATATTCAAATGCTTACTTATTGTAATATTTTTTTTATTTTATTGACTCAATTAGTATGTCATTTTATCTTATTTTTTCATTTTAATGTTTCCAATTTTGATTGCTTTTTTTTGACATTTAATTTAATTTATTTATTGTTAATATTTGCTTATATTAGTTTGACATTGAATCGCAATTATTATTATTATTCTATTAATACCTACGCAAGGCTGTAAAATGGGAGGACCATGCAGCATATAGTATTAGACTTTCATTCTTAATATTTGACAGCCTATTCTCTATCGGTATGAGTCTGTCATGCTCACTAAAATGTCCTGCTGATGGTGGCGTTGTGCATCGGGTCGTTGAGTTCCCTGCAACATGGTTGAGCTGAGCGACGCCGATGCATGCGTCATGCTCGTGAACGGGTGCTTTCTGTTGGGACTGGTCAGCTCGTAACTGCTATGGCAATCGTTTTAAAAGGCTAACTTTCTCATTGCTTTTCATGTTGTTAACTGCATGTACATTAATCTGCATTGTTCTTACATTACTACAAAGAAAATTGTCAAACCATTTACTTTTTTAAAAAGAGTGTCTATGGAGTTTCTTGCCGGTTCTTCTCCAAAGGACCTACTACTTGGAACCGAGCACCTAGTGTTGACCTTTTGAAAGCACCAGTGATCTGGTCTACTTGAAATAAAAACTATTTGACTTTGATACCGTGATACCTTACGGGGATATGATTCGCCACAATGATACATAATTATCTCCATTTTTTTACTACAATTGTGCATGTCGTATTCAAAACATGCACACGCATTTGTCTCAACTATTCATGACACTATGATCTAAAATGTCATTAAAGTCAGAGTTTGGTTCAGTCATGAAAAGCAATCATAACTCGAAAACTACAAAAAATCTCGGAACATAATTATATGGGGGTGATTCGGGTACTTCTAAGTGAGCTCTAAATATAGACCTCCGCTTGACACTACTTTCTGGGGCACGGTGTATAAAGGATAGAAATTAATTATTTTTCGATAACAGAGATAGTCTTTATTAATTTGACGTTAAGAGAATTATGATTATCGATTTTTGTTTGGAAAGGACATTCTCCAGTGATTACAAGAAATGTGAAAGTCAAGTTGAAAGTCTGTTAATTCAAAAAAGGTTTTTGTTTATATTTATTTTTCATACACTCGCCTTAGAGAGCACGTTAAACAGTCGGTCCCGGGTGTCATCCGAGTAGGTACCAGACATTCGTTACGGGTATGTCAGAAGCCCGTTAGTCTGATAACCTGGGGCCTAATTCTCCTAACATAAATTGTTGCCAAACGCAATCGAACCACAACCGTCAGTCAGTTTTTGTTTTCGAAAACTTTCAAAATGATTGATTTTGTTTTTTGTGTCAAACAATTTGATAGCTTTTGAAATTGAGAACTGCCCGAATGAACGGTTTGGCCTTGGTTTGGTTGTGATTTATCAAGATTTATTTTAGGAGTATTGGGCCCCTGTTTTCTAACCAATATTCTAAGGTTTAGAATCTTAGAACATCAGCATTGCCCAGTAACTGGGTTGCGGAGGTCTGATGACAGTCGCTCCGTGTAAAATACTGGTATCCAGTTTTTTACATTGAATATACAGGGTGTAAAGGAATTCGTGTAATTGCTTCAAACCGCGTGATCTACTGGTGACACTGATTGACCCTGCATAGGTTTTTTTCAGAATCAACAAAAAAGTTTTCATAAAACGAAACATGGTATTCTGTATCTGAGTAATTTTAGCGTCCGTTAACTGACTGCGTGGAGCGATATCGCACTAGTTGTGCCCGTTAGCTGTGTCGCCGTGTCTTCATTCATTTATGCATGGCATCGAAATATTAAACCGCAAAAAAACAATTGGGAAAAAAAAGTTTCTTTTTATTTTAAATCAATCTAAATCCCATGTGGGATTAATCTTTACCCATTAATAGATCACCTGGTTTGAAGGAATTACACGAATTCGTTTACACCCTGTAGAGTAAAGTTAATAAACGTACCTAAAATATACGAAAATTTCCTAGACTGTCCAGTGTCGAAATAAATTGACCATTCTCGTAATGTCAAGGTTTAACCGTCCCCGAGCAACGAGACGGCTTAATCAGTGTTCCGTCATAAACGCTTATGTTGAAGCCTGTCTCACTAATTGGCAGCGACAACTGTGGCTTTTAGTTGTAGCATTAGAATTTCTGTAACAATGCTTGTTATAGGTAATGTACGTGATTGCTAATTATGATAATCAGTTATACTTAGGGTGGGTCCAGACCTGGCGAATGCGCATCGAATGCGCCACTCGCTCTCGCGAGCGGCGCATTCGCGCGTGTTGCTCGCTTGCGGTTACAGCCTACGTTTGGTGCACCGCTCTAGTGCAACTCCGGCAAGGCTCGAATGGGTCGCGCGTGCAGCCCGCGCGCAGCCCGCGCGCATCTCGTGCGCACATAGCTTCTTTCGCTTTTGAACTATGAGCCTTAGTTGTGAATTTGCTTCCGAATTTGATTGCGCGGGCGGCTGGCGCGCCCTTCCTGCGCAGCTCGAGTACGGCGCGTAGATAGCGCGCGAGTGGCGTGCAGCTTGCGCGTGAGTGGCGCGCGGACGGCGCAGGGGCTGCGTACGATCAGCTCATGAGCAGCGCATTCGAGGCGCATTTGCTAGGTCTGGACACACCTTTAGAGAGTGTATTCAAATTCGTATAATTCCTTCAAATCTCTTGTTGTACTGGTGACACAGATTGACACAGCATGAGAAATAATACATTTTTCAAAAACAAACGTGGTTAATAACCTGAGTCATTTTAGCGCCCCAAGTTAACTGACTGCGTGGAGCGATATCGTGCTAGTTGTGCCCGTCAACTGTGTCGCCGCGCCGTGCCTTCATTCATACATATGCAAGGCACCGAAACTATAAAAAGAAAGAAAAAATAGACTATCTAAATCCCGTGCGAGGTTAAACTATACCATTAATAGGTCATATGGTTTGAAGGAATTACACGAACTGTATATTACAATACATAGTTTTTGCGGTCACAATCGTACGTCGTACGTCGCAATACGTGCACGAGCGTATGGCTCATACGCTGGTACATGTATTGCGATGTACATAATATGCTTGTGCACGTATTGAGACGTATGCCCTAGGTAAGCTAGGTACTATGTCCTTGTTACATTTTGTTTATAATTTGTAGCAGTTATTCAACTTACATTTTTATACAAAAGGTCTGTTTGTCTATGCTTTCAGACATAAAATGTAGTACAGTAACAAAACACCTAAGATTTATACAGGTGTCCCAAAACTCAACGTCAAGTCAGGAAAAAGTGATGGGGCAGTTTATTACGACAGCTCAGTTTTTTTTTGTAATTTTATGTTTTTAGGGTTCCGTACCCAAAGGGTAAAACGGGACCCTATTACTAAGACTCCGCTGTCCGTCCGTCCGTCTGTCACCAGGCTGTATCTCATGAACCGTGACAGTTAGACAGTTGAAATTTTCACTGTATTTTTGTTGCCGCTATAACAACAAATACTAAAAAATAGAACGAAATAAATGTTTAAGGGAGCTCCAATACAACAGACATGATTTTTTGCCGTTTTTATAGATAATGGTACGGAACACTTCGTGCGCGAGTGCGACTCGCACTTGGCCGTTTTATTTAAAAAACACGTATATTAATTTAATTGTTAGATTAACAAGGTAACATTTTATTCATGGTAACATCGAAACTCGAATACGTTTTTTGTTTTTTTATATATTTTTCAGAGCAATCATAAGCTTATCATTCAGCTCTGTATACTCGTATGAATATAGTATCTGCCGAATGCTTGAAAACCATACAATAATATTTGTTAATTTTAGCTAGGTACTAGCCAGCTACTATTCTTCTAGCTTAACATTGCTTAAATTCTAGTTAAAAGCGCCTATTTCAAGATGTTGAGCTAAGATAGTAAAATATTGCTGTTACTAGCTGCAAGCGGTTAGCTGTTTGCGTGTCTATCGTAAAACAGAAGCACCTAAGTAGCTTGTTTCCTTTAGTTTCCGAAAAGTTAACCAGCTAGCCATTTTATATGCTTATCTTTTAGCTATTTATGTACAGCATTGGTGGTAATTTAAATGAGCGGATTTATGTATTTTTTACCTTGATTATGCAGTAACAACTGAACGCTTTTGGATGAAGTTTGGTACAGCTGTAGATTGCATTTAAACTAAAAATTAAAAATAATTTATTTCGGACAACAGTTATCCATAATTTGTTAGTATTACAAACAGCTTATATTCTAGTGTTAGTAACATTGATATAAAAATTGTATAATTAAAACAAAGGATGACCAGGCAGGAAGATACGTTTTCTACCTTATCAACCTCCGTACAAAATTCCTAATATTTGGAGTATAGCCCTCCGCTCAGCTCTCAGGATATAGTTGCGACTACTCCGCACTCTGCATGCCGTTTTTTTTCGTATTATGGCTTGAAAGCCGTCTGTGTGGGCCTCGGCAAACATTTCTGAGGCGCTACAGAAACAAGCGCATTGCACTATCTCAAGATATTTCTATGAACCAAAGTCAAATATTTTTTGGGGCATTTAACAGGGCAATTGTGTAACGTAACCAACATCAATCATGACAATTGACGTGTCAAAAACAATATTCATTGTACATAGTTGTGGAGAAGTCGTCATAGTTAATACATACGTTGCTATGGAAATTGTTGACGTGTCAAAACCAAAGCCATAGCGATTACGAGTGTGTTGCGCAATTAGAATGCTGATTACTAGTGCTTTCAAAATTTCAGCACTAGGTGCTCGGCTCCAAGTAGTAGCTCCTATGGAGAAGAGCCTGCCAGAAATTAGCACGACAGTCTTTCAAAAAAATATGGTTTGACAATTTTCATTTGAGTAGGTAATATAAGAACAATGCAGATTAATGTACATGCGGTAAATAACTTAAAAAGTAATGAGAGAATTAGCCTTTTTAAACGATTGGCATACCAGTAACGAGCTGAACAGTCCCAACAGACAGCACTCGTTGACGAGCATCAACTACAGCAACAGTTACCGCTTTAAAACTGAAGTGGTTACGCGGTATGATAATAAAAATGCTCACGAGTTAATTAAAACTGTAATATGGACTACCACGTAATCCTTCTAATATATACACGTACAAATTAAATTAAACGATTGTATATAAATTAATAAATGAATTGGATTATAATTGAAATTGAATAGAATTGAAATAACGGATCTAGGTATCTACGAAAGTCTAGACTTGAGGAGCAAAATTGAGCGTGCATTCGCCTCGGGACTGGTAAACGCACTGAAGTCGTTGGCGCTCGAACATATGATTTATTCTAGATCATCTGTTCCGAGCGCCTCCGATGTATGCCGAGCGGAACCGAAGTTGCGGTCCGTCGCACGCGCTGCATGTTCGATTTTGCTTATCATACACATATTATTATAACAATTAATAAACTTTGTATAGTGTGAATAATTGTTAATATTATTAATTATGTATGTAAATATTATGTGTGTTGTAAATATAGTAAATATGTAAATGTTGTGAATTATGATTTTATTAATAGTGTTAAGTTATGGATAATAGACAATGTGTTCTGTGAGTTTACTGTTTATGGTGTAATGTCAAAATGAGGAAAAATAAATATGATACTTGTTGTTCACAGACTAGATAGGGATACAATCAGACGGCGCACTCCCGAACAAAAAAATGGACATTTTGCTTATCTGTGGACCTCATTCCTAGGCTCGCAAATTTTTTACTTTTTAATTGTGGGCGTATCAGTTTTCGATAAACTAACATGAACACAAGTCTTTTAAGCTAATATTCATGTGGATTCGAATACTGGTCTTTTGAGCTCTCTATTTTTGCTGTACGTAGCTCCTTATTGATTTACTAGTTCTTGTTGTATTTCAGGAAGAGGAATATTATAATACAAAGAAAAGATAATGCATTTTGTTACTGTAAAATATATTTATTTTTTAATTTTACAACTTACTAAACCAAGCCGTGTAGGATAAAGTGGCTGGTACTGTTTTACTGTATACTCCAATGCAGTTCTTTACCTAAAACAAAGTAAATCAACGTTATTAAATTATTAATACCTTTAAAGATAGACGAGTGGAAAGAAGTGTAGATACCAGTTAAAAAAAATACATACATGTCATGGTTGTTTGATGATTTGTTTATATTGCTATTGGATACATAATGCAAATATTTACATGAACTTGCCATGAAAAGTAATGCTGTTAAGCATTGAATGTTGAAAGTTTTATAATAATATCATTAGAGACCATGACATTGCAACTGACTAAAACTATTGGTTCTCGTGACTTGAGGTTTTAGTCTGCAGTAATTAAATACATACATACCTTCATCTATTTGATTTTTTCAGGAACCAAGTGTTGATCATTTAATTTATAAAGCAATCTCACATTATTGTGACTGCAGTCCTTTGTATACATACAGGGTGGAATCGTTAAGTGTCAACAGGCGATTATTCCGTCAGTTTAGGAAATATTTCAGAACGTATGGCTAATATCAAAACTAGGCCGCCTAGTAACTAAAATAACATAAATATTTTTGATGAAATAAACGCCATGTATCGAGAATTTTGATTTTACCTACTTCCGTACATTTAGTATAACATTTTTGTTCATGAGATATTCAAGAAGCTTATAATTTTTTTGCATTTTTCATTCGAGCTAAATTGTTTACTGAATGACAGGATTAATAATAACTCGATAAAAACATTTATAATATTTCTTTCTTGTAATTGACAAAGTCGGCAACATTTTTTTTTAAACTTTTAATCAATTGAACTGGCTGAAAACGAAAAACACAAGTTACTAAAAAAAACTAAGGAATAAGATTTGAGATCCAAATTAAAAAAAAAATTGTTCTTATTTTTTTATTAAATTAATAAGAAAAATACACCTAATGCCTATTCCATTAAAGCGTAGGCAGAGGAGTTTTGTTATACAGCCACAAGTTCGTCATGACGTTATTTAGCGCCATGTATTATGGAACATTGTCACTGAACTATTAGTAGTTTTCTTAGTTAGACAAACTGGTTGCAATATTATTATTATTTATTAGACATGAAAATAATAGGCTATCGCATTACGTAGGCAATCTGGAACTACAAAATCTGTTTTCTGTTCGAAATCCTGAGTTAGATTTAGGTAGTGCTCAGGAATCCGGTGATATGAAGCTTTATTACACAGATGACTAAGATAGACCGAAGTCGAGTCAGGCTAACTCCGCCGCCATATTAACAGTAAGGAAGAGAGAGATTACGTAGGTATGATTGGTATGATCAGTTGAAAGAAATTCTTTTACTAAATGTATGGAGGGTGCGAAAAACAAAATTTTCAATATCTGGCTTTTATTTTTCCTGAAGTTGTTTATATTATTTTATTCTCCATGTAGCCTAGTTTTGATAATAGCCTTATTTTTTTAAATATCTCTTCAATTGACGAAAAAATCGTCTGTTGACACTTAACGATTCCACCCTGTATACATCCACTATGTTACTCTATTTGGTGATTATTATGTTTACATTCTTTGTGAGGAAATTATTTCAAATTCCTTTTATCTGGTAAGGTGGGGCGTAGATTATATTTAATGAATCATCATTCATCACAATGACATCATCTGGAAGAGGAAAAAATATTAGTTAGTAATGTTTGTTCCACAATGTACAGTATTTTGGATAATTATGTTCCTGCACATGCTTCTTATTCACACATAATTGCATCTTGAACTTTATTTAAATATGTATAAGTTTAATTGTGAAAATACAAATAATGATTGGTTTATTATTCATTCTTACACATTAGTAGGTAGCACTCACCACCAATTATTTCACTAGCACCAGTTTGGTCACTCCTTCGTCCTCCAGAAGACTTTTCATTGATGATTGAAAGACCGAGCCTTGATCACCGAGCTATTGGTAGTCCTTCCGGCATTGGAAACTCTTGATGCAGGACTGCATTGAAAATTAAGTTGTTGCAGTTGTTGGAAAGTCAAGCCCTGTGAATGTTCCAACTTGATGCACTTTATCCATAAGAGTCGTGTTTGTTATTTGAAAAAACATGACGGCCTTTGCACTTCTTTGACAACCCACAGCACTTATTGCACGTAATTGCGGCTTTTCAAGGTATATTACAGTAAGAATATTTAGAAGTTAAGCTAAATACGTAATTATATAAGGTTATTTATTAATTTGTTAGTTTGACAGATCAGTCCATAGACTTCATAGAATAGAGGTAAAAGTGACGTCATCGCATCACGATGGCGTCAAAGGGGCGAAGTATGTGTCAGAGGGGATGAGGTAGTTGTCAGAGCCTAGAAATGACCAATAGAGACGACGGTCGAAAAATTTTGTTCGATGTGAACCCCCCGTGTTGTTGTTGTGGAGTGTTTTACAATGAATTAAGTTTGAGTTTAAAATTAAATACATTGTGGACAAAACAAAGTGAGTAACCGCCACACTACTCCCCCCTTGAGACCGTAACTACGGGCGATAGTAGTCCGGGAAACGAACAGTGCGTCCCGAACGGGTTTTCTTTTCGTCGTTGACGGTTGGTTGTGAAGCTACAGTGGAACTCGGTGTCGTGCTGCGAGTGTTGTCATCGTCGTTGGCGATGGGTAGCGCAGTCGCAGTGGAATGCGATGATGTCGTGCTGGGAGTGTTGTCGTCGTCGTTGGTGAGGTAAGCTGGCTTCAACCTATCTATAGTGACGGTTGTCTCCCTGCCTTTTACTTCGATTTTAAATGTTTTGTCGCCTCTTTGCAGGACCTTGTAAGGCCCGGTGTACGGAGGGTCGAAAAGACGGCGCACGGCGTCGTAGCGCAGGAAGACATGCGATGTTGAAGCCAAGCTGCTGGGCACGTAGAATGTTTTATGGCCGTGCCGAGTCGGTGGTTGTGGCGACAACTTCGCCATATAGTGCCGGAGTCTCGCCGCGAAGTCAGTGTAGTCCACTGTGCCGGTGAGTGATGGGTTTAAGAATTCACCCGGGAGGCTTAGGGGTTCTCCGTAGACCATCTCGGCTGCTGACGCTTTGATATCTTCCTTCCAGGCGCTGCGGATGCCCAGTAGCACCAGGGGAAGAACTTCGACCCAGTTGGCGTCGGTGTGGCATCGGATGGCCGCCTTAAGCTGGCGGTGGAGGCGCTCGACCATGCCATTGCAGGCAGGGTGGTACGCCGTGGTTGGCCGATGCTGGCTACCGAGGGTTGCTGCGATGGAGCGGAAGAGGTTGCTCTCAAACTGCCTGCCCCTGTCGGTAGTGATGCGTTGAGGGCAGCCGAAGCGAGACACCCAGCCTGCGATGAAGGCGCGGGCGCATGTCTCAGCCGTGATGTCGGCGATGGGATATGCCTCAGGCCAGCGAGTGAAGCGATCGATGACGGTGAGGCAATATCTGAAATCCGACGAAACGGGTAAAGGCCCTACTATGTCCATGTGGACATGGGAAAAGCGCTGGGAAGGAACAGGGAAAGGAGAGGTGGGAGAAGAGGTGTGCCGCGAAACTTTGTTTTTCTGGCATTCAACGCACTCTCTGGTCCATGCCCTGCAGTCCTTCTTCAGGCCAGGCCAAACAAACCGGTTCGAAACCAGTTTGACCGTGGCCTGCCTACCAGGGTGGCTCAGCTGGTGAAGTTTGTTGAAGATTAGCTTCTTGAATGGCTCTGTAATATAAGGGCGGGCATTAGAAGTGGATACATCACAGTATAGCTCCGCGCCTGAGTCCGGAAAGCGTATCCTCTTCAGCGTAAGGGACGACTTGTTGCTCGTAAGAAGCTCTTGCAGCTCAGGATCAGCTTCCTGGGAACGTGCAAGGGCTATATAGTCAAATTTCAATAATTTTACTGCCTCTACACGCGACAGCGCATCCGCAACAACATTGTCCTTGCCGGCAACGAACCGGATGTCCGTGGTGAATTGGGCAATGTAGTCCAGGTAACGGTATTGCCTAGGAGAGCAGTTGTCGCGGTTGTTTTCGTACGCGTATGACAGGGGTTTGTGATCCGTGTATATGGTGAAAAGTTTAGCTTCCACCATGTGTCGGAAGTATTTGACGGCGTCGTAGATAGCTAAGAGCTCCCTGTCATACGGGCTATACTTCGCCTGAGCCGCCGAAAAACGTCTGGAGAAAAATGCTAGGGGTGTCCAGGTATCACCTGCCTTCTGCTGCAATACTGCGCCCATGGATGTATTCGACGCGTCTGTAAATATTGCAAGCTCAGCGTTAGGGTCAGGGTGTGCTAGCAATGCCGCTTTAAGTAAGCCATCTTTGCAAGCGCTAAAAGCAACAAGCATTTCCTCTGTCATTGTGATAACTTGCGATCCCCTTGTTTTAGGACCTGTGAGGACGACGTTGAGAGGTGCCTGCAAGCGCGCTGCATCTGGGACAAAGCGGCGGTAAAAATTGAACATACCCAGGAAGCGACGCATCTCTTTGACGGTCTTGGGAGCTGGGTAATCCTTGATCGCCTGTACCTTGTCCGGCAGGGGACGAACACCTTCTGCGGACACCTCGTGTCCTAGAAAGGTGATGGAAGTCTGGCCGAACACACACTTAGCCGAGTTGATGAGTATCCCGTACTCCGACAAACGCTTAAATACATAGTTGGTGCAGATGTTCAGTGTGCTGGGCTGCCGTCTCTGAGAACAGAAGAATATCGTCAAGGTAGCAATAGCAGAACGACAACCCGCGGAGCACCTCATCCATGAAACGTTGGAACGTCTGCGCAGCATTCCTCAGACCAAACGTCATGTACGGGAACTCGAATAGACCGAACGGAGTGGTGATCGCAGTTTTGTGTATATCAGCTGACTGGACAGGAATCTGATTATAGGCTTTTATTAAATCAATTTTACTATAAAGCCTGCTGCCAGCCAGCTGATGAGCGAAGTCCTGGATGTGCGGAATGGGGTACCGGTCAGGGATTGTACGGGCGTTTAGAGCTCTGTAATCACCGCAGGGACGCCAGCTGTTGTCCTTCTTGGGAGCGAGGTGAAGAGCGGACGACCATGGGCTCTCTGACGGGCGTGCTGTGCCGTTCGCCAGCATGGCCTCAAACTCCTTTTGCGCGGCCTTGAGCTTGTCTGGTGGCAAGCGCCGAGGACGACTTGATATGGGCTGACCTGGGGTGGTGCGGATGTGATGTACGGTGCTGTGACTGACCTGTCTCTCTTTTCCAGCAGGACGCGTGATCGCCGGATATTGTCGGAGCAGCTCGTGGTACTCTGTGCTGCCTCCTACAGACTTGACGGAGGCAATGACCGCTGCAGAATTTGCCGCAGATGACGCCGTAGAGGACAGCTGCGTAAGGCCGTCGATGAGGCGGTAATTTTTGAGGTCTATTAATAAATTATAATGTACCAGGAATTCTGCTCCGATGATCGGCTTAGTGACGTCGGCGACCACGAATTTCCAAGAGAAGACACGGCGGAGTCCTAAGTTCAAACTAAGGTCAATCGCACCGTACGTATCTATGGGGGTTCCGTTGGCCGCATATAGCTGGTACTCTGTCTTGCTTCGCCGCTGCTGTAATGGCGCATCCACACATGCCGCCGGCTTTGCCGCCGGCTTACTGGCGTGCAGGTGTAAATCAATAGGCGTTATACCCGGCGGCCTGGTTAAACACCCGCCGGCAAGCCGCGCGGCAATGCCGGTGGCAAAGCCGGCGGCATGTGTGGATGCGCCATAACGCTGCACGTGGGTATACACAAATATCGGACCCTGTGTCCACTAAAAATGTGGTTTTAGAGTCCCGATCTGTTACAAATAGGCGGCGTGGTTTTGTGGGGCAGACGTTAGCCGCTACTTCCGGCTGCCGGCGGCATTTCCCGCGTTCGTACACGGCGTTGTGCATCGCGTGGCCTTATCGCCAAATTTATTGTGGTACCAGCAGTGATCTTCGTTCCATGGACGTCTAGAACGTGAGCGATCGCGGCGCTGGCCTGAGGCCGATTTTCTGCCACCACGCTGGAACCTCTCTGTAGAGCGTGAGCGATGGTGTGTCTGACCTTGATTTTGTAGCGCTGCCACTTGCAATGATAATGCCGCGATACACTGTTTCAGCTCGCTGATCTCACTGCTGGTGCTCGTGCTCGCCACTGCGGTGGGTGCCTGGAGTGCAGGGGCTGGTGCTGGCGCGATCTCGTGCACGCGGTCGGCCAAATCTGCGACAGACTGCGCGAACCAAAGTGCCGGTTCTTCAGGCCAAAACGGCGTCAATTTCACGCCGACACGAAAAACGTCCCGATGTTCCGACGCTGCTCCTCCGGTTTTGTCTGCTCCGGTAGACATGATGGCTCCTTAGGCTTCTGTGTTCTTTATCGGGGTCACCAGTGAAGTGGTTACGCGGTATGATAATAAAAATGCTCACGAGTTAATTAAAACTGTAATATGGACTACCACGTAATCCTTCTAATATATACACGTACAAATTAAATTAAACGATTGTATATAAATTAATAAATGAATTGGATTATAATTGAAATTGAATAGAATTGAAATAACGGATCTAGGTATCTACGAAAGTCTAGACTTGAGGAGCAAAATTGAGCGTGCATTCGCCTCGGGACTGGTAAACGCACTGAAGTCGTTGGCGCTCGAACATATGATTTATTCTAGATCATCTGTTCCGAGCGCCTCCGATGTATGCCGAGCGGAACCGAAGTTGCGGTCCGTCGCACGCGCTGCATGTTCGATTTTGCTTATCATACACATATTATTATAACAATTAATAAACTTTGTATAGTGTGAGTAATTGTTAATATTATTAATTATGTATGTAAATATTATGTGTGTTGTAAATATAGTAAATATGTAAATGTTGTGAATTATGATTTTATTAATAGTGTTAAGTTATGGATAATAGACAATGTGTTCTGTGAGTTTACTGTTTTTGGTGTAATGTCAAAATGAGGAAAAATAAATATGATACTTGTTGTTGTGGAGTGTTTTACAATGAATTAAGTTTGAGTTTAAAATTAAATACATTGTGGACAAAACAAAGTGAGTAACCGCCACAAAACGACTCCCTGCGACCTTCACCAGGTCGTCTGTCTGTCCAGCTGGAGGCCGTCCCACGCTGCTTTTTCTGTTGCTTGGTCTCCACTCGAGAACCTTTCTGCCCCAACTACCATTAGTTCTATTATTTACGTGTAATGTTTGGTTTCACCAAGCCCTAACTACAGTGCGCAACCATTATGCCGATAAACATAACGGCCAATGGCCTAATGGCCAAGTGCCTCAACCAACACCTCATGAGGCTTTCGTTATAGCGCATCCACACATGCGCGCGGCAATGCCGGTGGCAAAGCCGGCGGGTGTTTAAACAGGCCGACGGGTATAACGCCTATTGATTTACACCCGCGCGCCAGTAAGCCGGCGGCATGTGTGGATGCGCCATTAGGTGGCTGGATCAAGGGCCTGATACAGAAAGCAGTCCTCATCGACACGGCGCATATTGTGAGGAGGTTGCTGTGTCTAGAGCTCTAACCATCGGGAGCAGGGACCAAGCTACAAACATCTCTTATTATTATATAAATGTGCGTCTGCAAACATCTAACTACTGTGTGGCGATAGAACTAACACAATAACAATTTATAATACACACTTTTGCAATGTAGCGATTTAGACAAAGAGTGGGACACGTTTTCGTGGATTGAACTCTGTGTAAGTAACCGCAAAGTATTCTTCTCGTACCGGTGTCAGATTCGGAAATCACAGTTCCATGTAGGAGTGTCCGAATTTGAACCTGGACTGCACCACTGACTTTTCGAATTCATGTGCGGATCAAAATTTGATCATCATTTGCGTTAACGGTGAAGGAAAACCATCCTTCACCAACGAAAATCACCAACGATCCTTGGTGATTTTTCACGAACCATCGTGATGAAACTTGTACACCTGAGAGGGCTCCATAAAGTTTTCGACGGTGAGTGCAGTCGGCCAACCAGCATCAGGCCAGCATGTTGGATTAAGGCCTAAGGCCTTTCTCATTTTGAGAAGAGGCTCGTGCCCAGCAGTGAGACAATAGTGGGCTGATTATGTATGTCTCTTATGTACTGGCATTGTCGGTCACCAGAGCTTCATTGTCCACGTCATTTGTTCGTGTATGTGAAGCTGACGTTAGCTGTAAACATTGTGTTAATTTCCACACCAAAAACTAGTCACAAAATCGCATTACATTTTTCCCAAACATTTATTTTCCTCAGCTATAAATAGTATTTTCATGGCTTGTAATAACACGGACTTGCATCATAAATCTGAAGGGGATGGGGAAGGGGACCAAGTTAAATGTCCCGGAAGAATTTGGGACGGAGCCACTTGTGTCACTCTAGGTGAGTTCCAATATCAACTCATGTAGACGGACAGATGAATTGAGCGATTTTTTATCTATAAGTTTTGTCGTTAGGAAAAGTTAATTTCGATGAAGATGGATTCGATTTTCGAGAAGATATCTCCAATATAATAAATCATCTCTGTAATAGTGTCTTTTGATTTGGGTGGCGAAATTCGTGAATACTTCGTGTCGTGATTCTAAGACTTCGAGATTACAGTGGGGTTTAAATTGGGGTAACAAATCCTACCCACTGCACGTCGCAAGCGTGACTGCTGAGCGTGAGGCCCTGAGTTCGATTCCCAGGTTGGGCAATGTGTTATTGGGTTTTTTCATGTGGAATTTTTCAGTAGCAGCCCGGTGTCTGGATTTTTGGCCGGATGATGGCAATAGACTCGGACCCTATTACATGGGACTTAAACATAACGGGTAAATCAGCGTGTACTATACACCTCTGCTCAACTCTTCGGGGAATACAGGCGTGAAGTTATTATGTTATGTAAAAAATCCTACCAATTATGTAGAACTAGCTTTTGCCCGCGGCTTCTCTCACGTTAATTTAGAATTTGTAAATCAACTCTTAACACACTACTAAAGTTTCTATAATAATATAATTCAATCATGATTCGAAAGACACGTGTCGCCATCTATTATCATTATTGTTGTTTTCCTCGGGAACAGTACGTTTTTTCGGGATGAGAGGTACCCTATGTCCGTTTCTGTACACCTGACAACGTATAAGCAACATTTCAAGATGATCGGTTCAGTGGTTTAGGCGTGAAAAGGTAACAAACAAACAAACTTTCGCATTTATAATATTAGTTAGGATTAGGATATTAGAAATATCCATAGCACTTTCAAAATCACTGTCAATATTAAAATTTGACAGACAGTTCACGTTCCAGATTAATATTATTTTTACTAAAAATTTCGAAAAATGTATCCTTACTATACTCTGCTGCACGTCTACATTCAAAACACGCTTGAATAAAAGGTTTCAGCAACAACTATCATACTTAACGCCTTTTGAATACGTCAACGATTTCCGAAGGCCTCAGGGCTCGGCCTTCTCGGATGACTGCCTACGTAGGTACCTACCCAGAAATGTATCATCTGTAACCTTCTACAGATTTCTGTAAATGAAAGGCAAGATGACCTTCTTTTTAGATGTAAAGCCTCAATTATTTAATGAAAGAATTGTTTGTTTGTTTAGACTACTCTTAAAATATGTATATAGGTAGTCAAATATGAACGCGCAAGACTTGTTAAAAAAATATATTTATTTAATGAAAGACACGTGTGCTCAGTATGAGCATTATAGTACCAGAACCCTTAAATCTAATTTACATGGTCTTATATACTAGTGGAGGTTTTGCATGTATGTGTCTGTGACTGGACCTCACAGTGGGCCAGTAACAGTCACAGGAAGCCGCTCGTATGTCAGATCATACGTCTAATTGTTATGACCATCTAATGATCAATTAATTGGTAATTCATCTAAAGTGTTTATGGCTACCTGGAACTGATGGGTGGCATGGCGTGATTTTAGTTTATCAATACAGTTCGGGGTAATGGTTGGCTATGCATAACTAGGTATTTATTTGTATACTAGCTGTGCTCGTGGCTTTGCTCACGTGAAAAATGTCCTTATAGCATCATTTTGTAGCAATGAAAACAGAAAGTGATGTAGGTATTTTTATTAAAGATCCTGGAGCAGTTCGTTTGTGCTGAGAATGGCCAAGGTGGAGTTTGATTTATAAGTGTGTCGCAGAATCAACACAGAAGCACAACTATTAGAATGACTATTGATTATTGTTAATGTAGTAGGACGCCATCTATTGTCGGAAACGTCAAGCAGTGTGCTTGGGTGAGGTCGGTGCGTGGCGTGGCATGTCTTGTTTGACGGTTGTCAGCAAGCTGTCAGCTGTCAACTGTCGGCTGTCAGCTGTCATTCTTTTTGACATTGGATGCATTTGATTTGAGTGAAGTCACTTTGGAGTGAGACACGAGGCCGAGAGGTCGTTTTGCCAGCCTGCACCGAACTTACCGCGTTTCCGTACTTTAATCTATTTCCATCGGTTTGATCATTTGAGATTTTATTATTTTGTTATCGAGAGTGAATAAATAGAGGACTATAATCAGTGTTGTGACTATTATTTCCTGCCTACATCAAGTCGAACTTGGACTCTGATGACGAGGTACCCCCAATGAGTGAACTACCCTCGTTAAGTGTATATATTTATGCCTTGCCAAGTAGGGTAGCTTTTCAACCAGTTTAATCTCGCACATTGATTCACCCGTGTGGTTGCTATTAAGCCTTGACATTATTGAGATAAATTCTCTATCATCAGAACAATTTCGCTCAGAGTTTCAATAGATTCAATGACAAATGATGCTCCCAAATTAAATTTTATCCTCAGTCTTTGTTACTGTAACTTGCTCCAGATCCTTATCACCGAACCGCATCAATACACTTGTAAACAAATGATGCGATTGGTCGGAATTGCCACTGATGCTGATCACTGAGAGTTTCATCTCAGTAAAGAAAACTATGGTCATCACAAACATAACACTCAAATTATTTGTATATTTGTATTTTATGCATTTGATGTAAGTTCATTGAATATTTTTATTCTTTTTGTATTTATGTGGTTCTTTGTGCCTGTATATTTATTTCTTTTGTTTTCACACACTATTGTCTGCATTTCTTTCTCCTCTCACAGATCTGCTGGAAGAGATTTCTTTTAGAAATAAGCAGTGCTTTTGTACGCTATGCTCTTGATGAACTTATCTTTTATTAAGTGTTGCGTGTACATAAATTATTAAATAAAAATAAAATAAATACGATTGAAGCTTCTAATGGTAGTTAATTAGACACAGACTATGTCTGTAAAGTCGTTAAATAGACAGGTACAATTTTCCGCTGCCGGGGTGAAGGAGAAATAAACTAGCAAATTTTCTAGAAATGAAAAACAACTTTCCATCCACAGGCTTTGAACCTATTTGCTAACATAAACATACCCCACACATACCGGAGGGAATCGCACTTAAAACGCTGAACGGTTTTGCGCTCAAAGGTATCCATTACATCAATTGCAAACCAACTTAAAATATTATTAATAACAAATACTTAGAAAGACAAAATCTAATCATAGTCATCCTAACCTACATGTACGTCATTCCGAGCCATTCACCTGTTGGCGACAGCTATCCCGTCGGCCCACTTCACGGATGAACGGGCCGCAGACCTTTTGTTTGTCCTGCATTGTCCCCTGTAAACTTTGTCCGTCCCCTGTGTCTCTCATATTAAAATGAAGCCAATATAAGTCCCTTTAAAATAATAAAAAAGGCTGAAGAATTACATTTCTTACAGTTTGGGAATCGAATGATTCTCAGACTTCCAGAATCAATAGCGTTTGGGCGTACAAGATCAATGTAAGAAAACAAAAGAAAGAAAGAAAATAAATTTATTCAGCTAAAGACACAATAACAGCATAAACAATAAAAATAAAAACGTAAAAGAAACACATATTTTATGCTGTCGATCATGCCCATGCCGAAAGGGTCACCAACTCAGCATTTGCTGGGCGTCAAACACCCAGCGCTGATTTTCAGTAGGTACCCCTGCAGTGACACACGGACGAAGGTATTTTAAATATATATTTTATTATTTGTCTACGTGGATAGTGTCTTTAAAATGTGTCGATAAATAATGCATAAATATATACCTAAATATATTGTGATAAACTATAAAAATATTATATAACAAAAGATATAAAAGTGCTTTTAATACGTGACAGCCAAACAAAATCAAAATCTGGCAATATTAATTGACCAATAGCAGGCAGCGGTGCGCACTTCCTGTTGAGATGAGGCGTTGTCTTTATATTGTCATTCTATATCACTTTTGGCTCGACCACAGGCTTGATAACATTGCTTTTTAAACTATATGTACTTGTACATAACCTTTCAATACTCTAAGGTTATCTCAAAATATCAATTTCAAAGCAAGTTAATACCTACCCACATAGTTCAATTCATAAAATCTAATCAAAATCAAATATACGTCATTGCAAGCCATTCACCTGTTCGGAACAGCTGTCCTGTCGGTTCACTGCACGCATTATCGGGCCGCAGACCTTTTGTTTGTCTTGCACTGTGCCCTGCAAGCTTTGTCCGTCCCCTGTCTGTCCTCTGTTAGGTCACACAAACATGAACTGTGTGGTCGATGGTAGACTTTGCTGTTTTATAGGCGAATGATTTTCTAATTGGAATAGAATTGAGATATTTGTGAGATTGTTATTCATTAGTCATCTGAAACTGATTCGTTCGTTGGTCTAGCGGTTACAAGCACGACTGCTGAACGTGAGGTCCTGTGTTCGATCCCCAGATCGAGTAGTGTTATTGAGTTTTTCCTTGTGAAATTTCTCAGTAACAACCCGGAGTCTGGATACACAAGGTTAGTCAGATAGGGGGTACTAATCCGAAAGGGTGTTAAATAACCCATAATAATGAGTAGCTTTTATTTTACCACTTACCCCAAAAGTCAATAGTTTAAGAGAAATAGCTGTTCAAAAATTACATAAAAAAATATGCTAATATCTATCTATTCTGAGATAAGATCAGCTGTGTTTACATTTTAGGTCATATTTGAGGTCACGAATTAGAAGCTCCATTTTCTGAATTCGTAACTAAAGTAGAGGCGAAGAATTTTTGAAAAAACTAAAATAAAAATTATTTTGCACGGAAATAAAAATGATCGAATTTTGAAAGTTTAACACTTGCTTTAAAACCGTCATCAGTGATACTTTAAGTGACCTGTGGATTAGTACCCCCTTTCCGACTATACTTGTAGGTATGCCCGGTTGATGGCAATAGGCTCATCCCCTATTACATGTGACTAAAACATAACGCCGAAATGAAGGTGCTGTAAACACCTCTACCCTACTCTTCAGGGAATACAGACGTAATGTTCTATAGTAGTTAAAGCTGTTTTTTACAGATAGTGAGAAAGATTTTATGAACTAGAGCCGGTGTTTTAAGACGTTATTTATAGAAACGCAGAATCTACTGCGCACTCCGCCGCGTTTTCATCCGCGTACTGTCATTTTATACAACTACAACTCAAACGATAGGCACGAAATAAGGTGTCTCTATAAGGCTGGACATTCACCAGAGTTGTGCGAGGAAAATGTGTCGCGAGAATGTGAAACGTGTGACCCTTTCCACCAGAGCTGTGCGAGGAATGTGTAATGCGTAATGTGTTAATGTCTACAAAAATGATCATCTACCTCTTCCAAACACCATCTATTGGCTGACTGGTAGGCGCATATTTTCAAATCCTCGCACACATTCCTAGCAATACATTCCTCGTAACACATTCCTCGCAACACATCCCTCGCTCGCATTCCTCGCTTGTTTTGTGTGAACAAAACACTCGCTCCGCTAAGCCCATATCCACCAAAGCTGCGCAGAGCACAATTAGGTAAATGAAGTGATTCTATGGTTACGTATCATAATACCTACGTTTATTCTAACTATTTTCAACTTAACTACGGTTGATTCACATATGTTCATAACGCATAATGGTCGACTCAACTACAGTTTAACTTACCTAATCTTGATTAAACTAAAATTAATTGCACTAACGAACGATTCAACTATGTATGAAATACCTAATGGACGACTCGCCTACAGTTTATTAATACTGATAATTAGACAATGGTGAAAACATTTCTGCGAGCAACTTGGAAATAGCACTCGCCGGCCGCTGCCGCGGCACCGCTCGCTTCGCTCGCTCGGCTCGCGCGCGGTTGGTCACAGTTCTAACCTAACCTAACCTATTTCACTCAGTTCAAAATGATGAATCATACAATCTGCCTGCGACTAGATAATTAGACAATGGTAAAAACATTTCTGCGGCAGATTGTATGATTCGTCATTTTGAACTGGGTGAAATAGGTTAGGTTAGGTTAGAACTGTGACAAACCGCGCGCGAGCCGAGCGAGCGAAGCGAGCGGTGCCGCGGCAGCGGCCGGCGAGCGCTACTTCCAAGTTGCTCGCAGAAATGTTGTCACATATACAAAATCACCAGTAAGACAAACACAAGACCACAGATAAATCAACAGTAGGTGAATCGTCCGTTAGTTTAATCAACGTTAGGTGAATTAATTATAGTCGAATAAACCGTAGATGAATTCTCCATTATGGATTTCGTCCATTAGTTATTACAAAAATAGGTGAAACGATCTTTAGGTGTTTTAAACGGTAGGTCTTTTGATCGTAGTTAAGTTGAAAATAGTTAGAATAAACGTAGGTATTATGATACGTAACCGATTCTATTGGTGCTTACAAAACACATTCGTCGCTACGCAGCTTAGCACAACTCTAGTGGATGCTCAGCCTACTGGTGGTTTTCTTATAAAAGGACAGGTGCGTAGTACTCTCAACCGGTGTGCGTGTATGACAAGATGTATGAAATTGGACAAAGCGTATGGCGAGTATGTAAGGATAGCAGCATGTGGCGTTCTGCAGTTTCTGCCTACCCCCATGGGAAAACGGCGTGTTAAAGGCGCGTTCGTGCCTTGCTGACTATTTCAAACTATTTTTATCGATAAAATTAAGTTTTGAACATGTCGTTAAATTTTCAATAGTACCAATATCTTACACATGTTTAGCTTTCTTCGTATTTCAAGTGGCTCCACACAAACATGCTTACCATGCATAATTGATTCTGCATTCCCCTATGCTATAAGATTGTTATCTTGTCAGTATTCGCGATAACTTTATAAACACAGCAAAGGCGATAAACCCCTTTTTTTCAGAGATATCGAAGGCGAATACACTGAAATTCAAATGAGGGCACGTTTCACGTTATTTCAGACTGTTTGACGTGATCTCTGACGATTCACTATACAGGCAATAAACAACCTTATTTTTGAGACGTAAAGTCTTGTTTTACTTAGTCCAAGATATTTATTTTAGGAGTTAAATTATCTTAGGGTTGTAATTCACAATCTTTCTCGGGGATAAGTTTGAATTTTGCAAATAAAAAAAGTTAAGGCTGGGCTGGGGAGAATATTTCTTCTGGACGGTGTAGTGTTGAATATTTTTGTTAGGCGTATTTTTTACTTAGGTCGGCTGGCATTTTTTTCTTTTTTTTTGCGGATTATGTTACTTTGTTACGGTCGCTTAATATTGTAATTTTAGAATGAAAGTGAAATTAGTGTTATTTGTGATGTTTAGGTATTATATTTGTCTGAAAAGAACATATTTTAGTTGGAAGTCTGTTGATATAGCTGCTAATAAATACCTAAGTACTTTTTTAATGTAAACGTTGTCCCACACTCGGAAAACCCCCGTATCTATCGTGTGGTGTTTTTACAGACATAAACCGTCATATGCACGAACACCTTGGGTCATACAAATAGTTTTTTCACAGCAGGCCAAGCGCTCAGCCACTGCGCCAACCGTGTTGCCAAAATAATCTAATAGGTTTTATCATGCCTAGCGGTTCAAAGCTAGCCTTCTGTGAAGGAGAGCCTGAGTTCGATGCCGATATACCTCTGACTTTTCTGTAGAATAATTCTACAGAAAAGTCAGAGGTACGAATCGGCATCGAACGCGGATCAGAATTTCAAAACAGGAAAACATCGTGAGGAAACTAGCACACTATAGAGGGCTCCAAAAAGTTTTAGATGGTGTGTGTAGCCCACCAAACCGCGCCAGAGGGTTCCGGAAAGTTCTTGATGGTGTGTGTACTCCACCGACTGTACCAGGGGGCCTACTCCCTAAGTCCGTCAACGAAGTTAGTCGCCCGTCCGAAAGTAGCCCGAAACGTAGGAGTGAACAAAACAAGTGTCAAGTTCAACTTTTCGGATGGGCAAAAACGCATCGGTAGTAGGGACAACTTTCAAATCGTGTTGTCATTCATTCTTAGTTCGGGCCCTGAAATAGTTGTATGTCCGTAGGTGATAGGGAGTAGGAAACGCTCGTAACTAAGGCCGAAACCACGGAAGTCGTGCTTAGGGAGTAGACCTCCCCAGGTCAGCGCAGCGTGATGGAATAAGGCTTATGTCCTTCTCATTCTGAAAGGAGTCTCGTGCCCGACAATGGGATAGTAATGAGCTGGTTAAACTGTGCTATATTCATGCGCTTCGTTCGATTCACTAAATCGGTTTGTCATGTCTCACTACGGGCGTATACAAAAAGGAAACAGGTAACCAGCGCCAACCTACCAGCGCTTATCGGTACTAGTCCATGCAGGTAACCGCTACAGAAAGGAAGCAGGTAGAAGCAGGGGCTGGTATTTTTTAACATAAATACGCCTTATAAAAAAACAGCAACAAATGACGGTTTACCAGCGCTAATCGGAGCAGGTCGGAACTTGTCGGCGAAGTTCGGAGCTTGTCAGCGCTGGTTCGCCACACAGTATAGAGCCTACCTGCGCCGACTAACTGCACGGACCAGCACCGACAAGCGCTGGCAGATCGGCGCCGGCAACCCGCTTTCTACGTGTATACGCACTAAGTCTCCAGTTTTCTGAAGTGATTTCTCCGAGACTTACCTACAATGAGCTGTATAAACAACTATTTTATTAATTAAAAGTTACTCGAGTGGATCACGATGGACATGGGTCGTGTCCCTTTTCAGTAACTATAGACTCGCACTTCACCTGAATCTCCTGGCAAACATTAAGAATGTGAGAACGGAATATTAAAGATAGTATGACAGAAGAGTCAGAAGAAGATTCGATTGAACATTTTGGAAGGATAGGGAGTGGATTTTGTTTTAGAGAAAATACGAACGTGTGAAAGTGAGGTAAAGGAAAAGTCATTGTGAGCGGAATTTCATTTTTAATTTGGAGATTAAATTAACGAAGAATCGTTCAAGACACCTACTTTGTTTTCATTTCCATGAATTATTTTTTGCCGAGAACACTAAGGTATTTTTTTAAGGTTTCGAATTTGTTGATGTTAATCATCGAATGACTTCTTCCGCTCTTTGCGAAGTGGAAAGGAGTGTCTCTTTTACTGACTAAAGCCCATCCGTGTTCCTCCTAACGCCCTTTGCGTTCCAGGGCCGTGGTAGCTCTTTCAAACAAATTCCGCAACCCTGGCAGGCACTGGCCCTAGCGGGCCTCATCTACTATGCTGACATCTCTTTGAAGTGCGCGTGGAACTCAACGCGCCGTCGACCTGGGCTTGGTTCTGATCGGACGGCGAGCCACCCAACGCTCGCCGACCCCAGGCCCGCGCCTACGCCCGAGGCATCTTCTCCTGTTGCGGTGGTTGGGGCATGAGGAATGTCTCTCCCTTACGCGGCCCACCTCCTCCTTCACTAGCATTACTGCTTCGCAGAAGGAGGTTACTGCTTCCCATGCCCCCTCGCTCCGGACCATAGATTGAACCATGGCCGGACGCGAGAGGTCGCCGTCGCCGATCGCCTCTACGAGGACACGGCAGTGCTCCACCCAAGCAGGGCAGATCTCCACCGTATGCTCCACCGTGTGCTCCGGGCGATCCTCACAGTGATAACACCCGGGCGTGTCTTCCCGCCGAATCAGAAACAGGTAGCTCCCAAAACAAACACTACTGCATACAACTGTAAGCCTTACTTATTTTCACAGATTCCTCAAATCAGTGCTCAATAGGGAAACGAACGCAAAACAGAAGCAGGTGGCAGTAGCATCATACATAAGTACTCATCACAACCAATCAGAATGAGTGGACATTATCAAGAATGTACTGAATAGAGTAGTTGAGTTCCTTGTGAAATAGTTCATCCGGGAAAGTACTTTGTCCATACCTTTTTCTACCGCGAAGCAGCATTGCTATGTTTCGGTTTGAAGGGTATGGGTGCCGCAATGGTGGCGCCATAACGTCATCCTCCGCGCTAACTGTATCTAGCAATTGATAATTTTTCAGTAGTTGCGTTAGCTGTGGCTTTAATAATGAATTAATAACTTTTTTATGTTGCTCTTGGCTTTCTCTTGGCTTGATTAGTAGTTGCCCTAAAGCCCTAATGTATCTATTTATTTCTTTCTATTCATTTGAAGCAGATACGTCACGACCACCCATGATACGACCTGTTGTACTGTATGGATCGGAATGTTGGGCCGTGAAGAAGACGGATGAGAAAAGATTGCATGTAGCGGAGATGAGAATTTTGAGATGGATGTGTGGAGTGACCAGAATGGATAAGGTCAGCAATGAGTATATTAGAGGAAGTTTGAACGTAGCGCCAGTGACGTAAAAGTTGAAAGGGAATCGTTTGTCTTGGTATGGGCATGTGAAGAGGAGAGATGAAACGCATGTGACCAAAAGAGTTATGTATATAAATGTGGATGGATGGAGAGGAAGAGGCTGGCCAAAGAAAAGATGGATGGATTGTGTGAAGAATGATATGAAAGAGAAGGGAGTCAGTGATACCATGACGGGTGACAGGACGGAATGGAAGAAGAAAACATATTGCGCTGACCCCAAGTAACATGGGATAAGGGCAGGAAGATGATGATGAAGCAGATACGTCCCTCTGTGAGAATTTCTCTGAAAAATGATCAATTGCTAGTTACGACAGTTAGCGCGGAGGGTGACGATAAGTACCCTAGTTCCCTACCCTGTAGTATTGTCAACATTCGCACGCACAGACGTTCACATTTTATCGATACTATTACTTGAAGGGCAATACAAAAGGGCCTTATAAAAAGTTTAGGGTCATCCGATCGCCGGTAAGTTTTACTGTTAGTAGTTTACGAGTATTGATGGTAGAGTTTTAAGGGTCTCTTAAAAGAACGGGCTATTATGGTAACTAATGGGCTTAGTGTTCCGATTTATAAGTCAAAACGAGCAGTATTGGTTTTTCTTTTGACAGTTAGAAAGGAATGACTGGGTATTATTTTTGGATTCAATGTTACAGAATCATTTTAATGGTTTGTTTTATAAATTAGATTGGCGAACGACGGCCTCCTTAATGGAAAGTGGTAACCGCTGCCTATACAAATTGTAACAGGAATAATGAAAACACTCATACACCCTAATTGGAAATTATTCAGATATAATTATTATACATACACTGAAATTTTACTTTTATCTGCTTAAATATTGTTTATTTAAGAAAATACTACAATTATATACAATTTTTTTTTCATTGGTAGCTGCATATAAAACTCAGCCTTGGCATAAGGCATTTTTTTTTTTACCTCAGTTAAAAGACAAAGGACAATGCTCAAAAAAACCCAGGACAGGTATTGTTGGGAAGTTCTTCTCTCTGAGGCCCTGACCACCGGTAGCTTGGACCCTGTTCTCGATGCCGGTGGGCTACTATTTTTCATATTTATAAATGTTTTTTGTTAATTATACAAGGTTAGTTTTAGTATATGCGAAACCTGAAACTAGTTTGTTCAGAATCACTAGGAGAATCGATTGACATATTTTTTACACCACATTTTTTTTTGTTTTTTTTTTTTCATAAATTTCAATTTTGTTTCAGTAGGTTTCTACCCATAACAATTGACGGGAATAGACACCTTCTTGAAATGGTCCGCTCGGTCAGTTTCCGTGTATTAGACAACTCCTGCATAGCACATCTCAGGCATTTCACACTTTTTTAGCGAACTTAACGCGACATAAACTAAGGTGTAACTTGGAGATTTACTAAAAAAAAACACATATTCAGGCAGTTCTGATGAAAATCTTGTTGGGGTGTCTCGGTTTTCGCATAAAGTAAAAATAACGTTGTAGAAACATTAAAAATGTATTTGATAAGTAACGTTATTGTAAAAGCTTTTAACAAACTTTCCGTTTTTTTCTTGTCCCGTACATCCATAGCGCTCAAACTTAAATTCACTTTTGTTTTAATATTAGTAGGTAAAGATAGTACAAACTAGAACCCAGTGCAATTACACCTTTAAATCCATTTGTTGAGAACTTTAATCCACTTGTTACAGGGTAGTTGTTTCAAACTTATTTAAAAACATAGCACGTGGCAGCTGCTTCCTCCTTTGTTGAAAAACTTGAGTGAGCGAAGTGGGTCAACATGGCGGCCAGACGCGGACTTGCTACCTGTCATTACTAAAGTATTATAGTGTAACTACCCACTTCTATCCATCGCCTTTGAAATTGATAGTTCTTTGACATTTTCACAGGGTTGCTACATGATAATTTTATATTTTTAGCTACTACAGGGTGTTAACGAATTCGTGTAATTCCTTAAAACCACATGATCTACTATTGATGTAGACAGGCCTCAGACGGGATTTAGCTTGAATAAAAAAATAAAATTATTATTTTTTCATGCGGCTTTGTTACCGATCGTATCTAAACCACCTAATAAAGATTCAGTAAAAAAATTAGAATTTATTTTTTTGCAAAAAAAAATCATTTATTTTTGTGAACGTTTCGATGCCACGCATAAATTAATGAAAGCACAGCAACACGGCTGGCAGGCACGACTAACGCAACATCGCTCTTTGCAGTCAGATAACTCAAGGCTCTAAAATTACTCAAAAATAGAAAATCAAGTTTTTTTTTAATTTTTTTTTAGTTGATTTTCAATAATTCCCATTTACGGTTAATCTGTATAACCAGTAGATCACGTGGTTTGAAGAAATTACACGAATTCGTTAACACCCTGTATAATAATATAAAAACTATATTTCCAAAAAAATGTTTCACAATATTCACACACTGTTACTGTTCTGTTCTTCCTAAGTTTTTCTCTACTATGTTGACTGAGAGGTAAGTAGAAATCTCCTTGCCTTGAAAAGCACGTTAAACCGCCGGTCCCGGGTGATATACGAATGACCTACGACAGTCGTTAATAGTCAGAAGCCCGAAAGTCTGATAACCCGTCTAACCTTTGGTTATCCACATTACCCAGTTACTGATGGATGGCAGTCGCTCCGTGTAAAATATGGATATTCAGTCGCATCTGGTGAGACTGGAAGCCGACCCTAACATGGTTGGGAAAAGGCTATCCAGAATATGATAGCAATCTGGAAAATAAATTTAAAAACTTCTGCGGACAACGACGCGACGCAACTAGTATTAGTAATAGATGTAACGGCCTGTCCACATCTCCACGTCACGACGTCGTCAACGTGGAACGGTGCGGTGACGTGGCACGGTGCGTTGACGTAACGTGCAAATTTACGTTACCGTATCGTAAAAATGCACGACAGGATCATTGTTAGATTTATCGTTGACCATGTAAATCCTGAATTTTAATAAGAGAAACAGTAAGGTATGGTTTTAAAGCATCGGAGCACATAGACGGTGACTAACACGCGGGCGTGGAGAGCGCGGGCGGAGCGCATATACGTGTGCGCTTGCGGCTAGAGGCGGAACGTGTTACGATACGGTAACGTAAATTTGCACGTTACGTCAACGCACCATGCTACGTCACCACCCCGTTTCACGTTGACGACGTCGTGACGTGGAGATGTGGACAGGCCGTATCCTCCTAAGTATTTAGCAGAATTGTGTAGCTACTGTTTCAATTTTATATTTTGCCATGAACGCAGTGAGTCCCTATGTGTATAGCGTATTGCGAGCTAAATTGCCAATGCAGCAAGGTAAGTAGTAGGTCTAACTGCCTAGAGTACGCCGGACGCCTTAAATAATAACAGTATTGTCACTGCAGACACATTGAACACAATTCTCAATATGAATCTCATTTGACCTCCACACTACCTAGGGAACCAACATGCTAAGGTTGTCTAATCCAAACACAGCAGTAATCACACATCTGTATATAAATCCTAACCTAAACAAACTAGCCAGGCAACAGAACGTGATGAAAGAAAAAAATATTAAGAGAATATTTCCCTGAGGTGTACAATAAAACGTGTAACATTATCGTTAGGAGCTGAAGGTTTGTTTACATGGGCGAGTAGAAACATACTGGCTTCTTTTTTCTTTCTTTTAATATTTGACACGGACGCGTTAATTTGTCCCTAGTGGTGAGCCTGATGGTAACCGCAGAGAGGGTCTAAGATGGAGCACACGAATCCAAGTAACAGAGATTTATAAGGATTCTTACCCTTCTGGCTCTCACATACACACGACGGAACACAGAAACAGTTTTTTTTTTAACTTTTACTCGGCCTGCGTTCATCCGCCATCTCGCCTGATGTTAAGCGATGATGCGGTCTACGATGGCGCACGCTTGCCCAGAAGAAACCAATTCACTCGTGACTTGAAGACACCCAAATTGTCGCTGTCGGAGAACACCCACTCGGCAAGCGCTTTGATTCCACTTTCATTGTGAAAACCGCCAAGATTTTAATGTGAGAGCGGTAGCTAGCCAGACGGACCGTACAGATCCTACCACTAACGATGTTTATTGTGCGGTTACTGGCAGTGCCGCGCGGCCTCACCAACCTACTGGGTAAAGCACCAATGACGCGCGCCTTGCATACTCTAAAAGAAATCGCGGAAAGGCTAGACTTATTTTGCTGTTCTCTAAATGAGTTTACAAAAACAACTTTACTTGTGCTGTGTTGTTAGGCTTAAAACGCACTAGCGGCCAGCCGCAATGCGGCGTGCCGCGCCGCAGCCCCAAAACAACCAGAACGGTTGACGGCTGGCCGCAAATCAGTGCGTTGATATCATGCGGTTTCATGTAAAAATTGATGTGCGGCCTGTCGGAAGCGATACGCCGCATCGCGGCCAGCCGCTAGTACGTTTACGGGCTTAACGTTAATAACACGCGTCTATTTCCAGTGTGCGGAGAATAAGTTTTATATTCTATGTCCATACACACAAGGGGAATGTTATGCTGGTATTTTTGAAAGAAGAACTTTTTAGAGTAAACATGGCTTTTATTTGTACTATCGAAGATAAAACCCTATTTGTGTATTCTCGTCTCATCTTACCGGTACACGTTTAAGTGCAGTATACGTGTGTTGCTGGAGGGCTTGCAATGTATAATGTATATGGGATGAACGAGGAAAAAGACAGCAGTTTAGATACACAGCTTAGTACAGTTCCACAACTTGTTTCTATATCTAAACTAGTACATAACTCTAGAGTAAATATTAACTACCTATACTGTACAAAATGCGTTTAAAAAATACAGTTCGAAAGTAAAACAAATTAGAAAATGCACTTAGGCGTCGAAATGTTCCTTTACATCACTGTTATCTGGGAGCGTGCCCAGAAAACTGGTAGCGTTTACACGCTGAATGGCAATGCAAGTTCTTTGGCCAAAGAATAAGCCAGCCCTCTGGTCTCGAGGTCAAACTTGTTTCTTAATTTTAATCACGAGCGCGCAGCTAATTACCTTTCTTTTTTTTTGTAGCAAAATTAGTACTTCCCTGTCATAGCATAAAGCGGAAGGTGCACACACGCACGCAACAATCTCCTGCAACGACTAACTGCTAGCACCCCACGGTGCTTCGCCTAAAGTTATGCGGACTTCTGGGCTGGCGCTATCCTTTTTTGCAGGCGAATACGCATGTCCTGTATGGATTCGTTCTGGATACAGCACTAAATTAAACATGCCGGATTATCACCGGTTGCCTCATACCGACCCCGTTACAAATGCTGTATCCACTGGTAGGAATGGCGCCACCAGAAGTTCGTTGAGGAGTAGCTAGCTCTAGCGAAAGAACCAAAATAGAAAGCGACCCGCGTCACACTTTGCACTACAACATCCCCGTTCGGCAAAGCCTTAAGAGCCGTAATAGCTTTGCACAGCGTGTCCTCCCACTCACTGGCGAACGTTCACAGGCGTGGCGAGATAAGGCTTCTCTACCCACTCCGTTTGTTGCTCCTTCCGAAGATCTCCCACCTGGGCATGAGTTGCCTTGGCTGACCTGGAAGTTTCTAAATAGACTTCGGACTCTGGTTGGTCGATGCAAAGAGAACCTGCTCAGGTGGTTGCGAATAACTCAAACCTGGAGTGTAAATGTGGTGCCGTTTCGCAAACTATGGCGCACTTAACATCATGCCCCGCCTGCCCTGTTACCTGTACGCCACAAGAACTAATGGACGCTACGGATAGTGCAAAATTTATTGCTGAGTTCTGGGCCGACACGGCGTAGATTGTCATCGACACGCTAAGAATAAGAAGAAGAAGTACTTCCCGTTTTTAGTATTTATATCCAATTAAACACTACTTTCGCTTTGATTCGAAAATCAAGATAAAATCTAAAACTTTTTACCACTATATTTATCAAATCTTACATGTATACGAGACGTCACATTGAATTATGCCAGCCTAAAATACGCAGCGCGACGTAATTTTGTCATCACATTAAATGCGATTGCGATGAATGCCACAAAATTATGTCGCGCTGCGCATGTTACGTTTAAAACACGACATCTGCACACTATGAGACACGTAGGTATAGGTATAAAAACAAAACACGTTTTTAATCGTTTGTGCAAAAGCACTTTTCGTGCCACTCTGAATGCATATGCTGCATGCGGTGCAACTGCTGCACCGAACCAGATCTATTACTAACATGTTGCGCCCCTCCATTGATAATGCAAGTATAAAATGTGTGAGTAAGAATATTTACAACGTGTCATTCGTTCAATGCACATGTGTGCATTCAGCAACTTAAACAAAAACATGGATGAGTCGCTCGATAGATTTGACGTCGCTAATTAACAGTATGGTAACTATGGTACCGCTTGGAGGTTTGTATGAATGACACATGTGCACCTTGTCGAGCGGTCGTCACTTTAATTATGCAATAAATAATAATAAATAAATAATAATAAATTATCTATACACCAAAACCAACTGAATAGAGACGGGTACAAACACAAAATACACTTTGGGTCGTTTGTGCAAAAGCGCATTTTGCGCCACATTGAATGGACACGTACTGCATGCGGTGCAACTGATCTAATACTACACCAAAACCAAAGCTAAAATCCCATTGTGACGGTGGTAGGTATAAAAGGGCCAGCACGCTGCACTTCGTCCTCACCTATTGGCTGGAGACCCTTCAGGTCTCGCCAATAACTGCCCGGTTACGTAGGAAGGGTCCCCTAGGACGACCTACAGAAGAAGAATAGAAAAAAAAAACTTCGTCCTCTCTCGCGCCTCAGCAGCCGCCCAGTTAAGTTTCTACCTACACCTGAAGACCCTGGACTCCTCGTATTTTCATAGAACCACGCCCTGTAACTTAATTTGTAACAATTAAAAAATATTTATTGTAAGGTTAAAAGTGTTTTCCTTATTATTCAAGTACCTACACGCCTGCTAAACTGTTTCTGCTTCTTGCTAGATTCTGATTTTATGTGCACATATGCTCGTTAAGGCTTGTATTCACGCCAACGACCTTGAGCATTTGGTACCGTACTAACTTACGACGAGTCGACAAGAGAGAGAGGGACGAGTGCGAGTGTGACATAGACGCAATCTGTAATTTGACGTATTTTTAATTTAATAAAATGAAACTAATACATATTTAAAAAACGTAACAAGTCCAAGTTATTGCCCTTTGTATTGCAAAGCAGAAGATATTTTTTTATAGTCTTTTGACAATAGGAGTAAAATGGTTTCATCTCAACGATTTGGAGGTGATTCGGTGTTTTTTTTCTTATTATGTGATGCCGATAGAAAAATCTGGCAAGTCCAAGTTACGTATCATATCCTGTAGATTACTACCTATTTTTTCAGATATGTTTTCTCTGTAAATGCCGACGAAAAGTTGCTTCATCTGCACGCTTTTTTTCCGAGAGGACCCTTAAGGGTTGACTCCTCAAGCCACCCTTAATCCGCTAAGCGTGACACCCTTCAGGCAAATCACACATCCAGTTACTCGGAAACAACTCACCCATCCAAACACAGCACCGCAGATGGGCACAGAAACAGAAAACAGAATAACAAAGTACCATAAACCCTGAACCGTCCAACTTTAAAACTAGTAACGAGCAGAGTTGAAATAATATTTTTTTATTTGGACGAAATATCGCTCCATTGGGTGGGTTTCTGAATCATTATCGTTAGGGATATCTTTTAGGAAAAATGGGGAAAATAAAATGGGGAAAAAAAAAGCTGCGGGAATTTGGTAAGTAAAGTAAAAGTTAACCTATGCTGATTCCAAAACCGTTTCGAGGTTTTAGTTTGGTAAACCTTATTTTGCAATTTTAAGCTCTTAAAATTATAAGATGGTGTTTATTTTAGCAGAAATGCATGAATTCACTTGACTTCTATTTGACCTCTAAGTGACCATTCCTTTTTCGTGACGTAGGAAAACTCTATGGTATTATACTTGGCGTAGACAAAGAATTGGTTTCTTTATCTGTGGTAAGTACCCCTCCTATTGCGTGACGTCATCATTAGAAAAACTTTAAAAAAATATTAAAAAATAACTACCGAGTAGAAAACAAAGATATTCAAATTAGTTTCTTTACATAGCCTCCATCCATGATTCCTCTTTTTTAGGTATGTGTGTCTAGTCAAAAGTTGTATAGAGTGAATTTGATTGAATTTACTAAATTGGTTGATTTCTTGTTCCATGCTAACTAGTATATAGCCTCTTTAAATTAACCTTTTCATGAAAATTAAGAAAAAAAAATTGACCTGTCAATTCTTTGCGAGCGACCGAGCGACCTTATGAAAAAGTAATGTACAAGCAATTATAGACCTTAGGGTGGTAAATATTTAAAGTCCGCGACTGTACGTACGCGTATGCCAACCAGTTATTAAATATTAATAAGCTTTCTCCGCATGTTGGGAAAATTAGTTCTAATGCTGCCATAACATAACACAGCATTATGGTGAGTGATGACCCATTCGCATGCAAATGCAACGCATTTCTGTATTTAGTCAACTGAGGCTTAATTTACACTGCCGCGGAATGGAATCGAAGCGACTTTTTGCAACGAAATTGTGCATAGCATAATGAACTTTATGTCAATTGTATAAAGTACAAACTAAATACGAGCCAAAAAAAGGTCGCGCGTCTTCCGGGGAATCCTCGCGTTTTCTCGGGAATTCCCCTAGCTACTGTCGGCGCCGTCTGTGGAATCCGCGGGAAGTGGCGAGAACCAGTCGGTCGGGACGGTCACAGTAGTGCGATGCCAAGCGTTTTTGCGGAATTCTCGAGCATTCCCGCGAATCCGCGCGCCTTCTAGCGTCATGAGGCGAAATTGACGCTTCCATTCCATTCCGCGGAGATGTAAATTTAGCCTAATAGTTCATGGTGTAAATAAACACGGTGTTTGTTAAGTACTTTTACTTAGGCGACTGTTAGGCGGATCTCACACTATCACGCGTCACGCTCCGGTGCGTAGAGTGACGCATCCACACACGCGGCGACGGAGGCGCAGATCTGTACCATCATGCGTTATGATGAAAATGAAAATGAACTTGTCGAAATCGTGTTCCATCGTGGACACGTCCATCATTCGCAAAAATCTGCGCGTTACTGCAGATTCCAGTGAGCGGACAAGTTGCGGAACACCACGCGCCCCTGCGCGTGGTCGATGTGTTGTCAGTGTGTTACACTATGCGTGTTTTATATACAGGGTGAAATTGTAAACACTCGACAAACCGAAATAGGAGATTGTACTCATCACTATGAACAACTTTTACTTTGGGATCAAAGAGAAAATCGCGACAAAAAAATCTGCTGTTCCCTACATTTTGACGAGTTATGCGAACATAAATAAAGGAACACCTGTTTTTTTTTTCGCGATTTCCGGTTTGGTCCCATAGTAAAAGTCGTTCATAGTGATGAGTACAATCTCCCATTTCGGTTTGTCGACTGTTTACAATTTCAACTTGTATAATATACAAAAAAAAAAAACTTACGGTCAAAATTAAGAAACGCAGCCCCGCGTACCGTAGCGTGGCGAGTGGTAGTGTGAGATCCGCCTTACACTTTTTGGCATTATAGGGTGTAGTGTGTCGATTTGTGTGCTGAATAGATTGATAAAAAAACTAACTCTAATCTGAGTTAATAAGAACTAATAGAAGAATCTGCGACGACAGAGTTATGTACCGTCCGCGAGGCCTAAGCTGAGCTTTGCATTTGTGTGAGAATGAATGCAGACGCGTCTTTTGCTTGGTTTAAATCGGTTTATGCTTTTTGGCAATCGATTTTATGTGCACTCACACAAATGCAAAGCTCAGCTTACGCCTCGCCAGTTGTAAGTAGTCGGCGAGTTAAAATTTATACTTACACACAAAACAATGTATTAATTGTTACTTACCTGTAAGAAACAGGGCGGAAACATTAGCACGCTTTTAAAATAACAATGAAATAAAAGCAAAGCCCGGAAGCATAAATCATTCAATGTGCCATTTTGTCGCACAGTTGCTCGATCCACCTCCCGCATACCGCACATGTTGACCATGCTCGACGCATTTGTGCAAACCAGCCCAGGATTGGACGTGTTTGCTGATGAATGGAACACGATAATGTTAGAATGTTTACGATTTTGTGACACGAATAGGAATTAATTTCGACTCCGTCCGCGTGGAAGTCGGACACCAATATTGTGTCTTTAAAATTAAACTTTAAATTCTAATTTTGTTTGTGGAAACCGATTACGATTGAACATAAACTAAATGTTTCTCGCAAATACGCTAAATATCTATATATATATAAAAGGAGAAGCTGACTGACTGAATGACTGATCTATCAACGCACAGCCTAAACCGCTGGGGTTAGAAACTTGAAATTTTGACAGTAGGTTCCTTTTGTAACGTAGGCATCCACTAAGAAAGGATTTTTCGAAATTCAACCCCTAAGGGGGAAATAGGGGATTTAAGTTGTATGTAAGTTCGTCAATTTTGAAGTAAGAAGCATGAAATTAAATATAAAGGTTTCTGGTTAGAAATAAAGCTACGCTTGTTTGAGCGTTTTTGAAAATTCAACGCCTAAGGGGGTGAAATAAGTATTGAAAGTTTGTATGAGAAATCTGTTACTTTTGAAGTAAGAAGCACGGAATTAAAAATGTAGGCTCTTGGTAAGAAATACACGTGTATTAGGGTTTTTATAAATTCAGGAGAAATAGGGGATGAAATATTTTTTTGATTTTATAACTCCACCTAACAAGGGGCTTAACGAGGGATCAAAATTTCACACAAGCAGAGCTGCGGGCATAAGCTAGTTTGTCTATAAAAGTCAACCGCATTGAGTCAGTACTTTTTACGTGGTTCGTGCATAAACAAACCGACAAACAGACCAATATTCCAAAAATGATCGAAGTGGATTCTATTGGTTATCCTTGCCCTCTCCCTATCCCACCCTCGCTATTTTTGTTTAATACTTCCAATGTTCAGACACGCCAATTCTATAGATTGATTTTATTTATAGATATGGACTATCGCTTTTTAACCGACGTCAAAAAACGGAGGAGGTTATCAATTCGTCGGTATCTTTCTTTTATGTATGTTCCCCGATTACTCAAAGACGGCTGCACTGATTCGGAAAATTCTTCTTTTGTTTGAAAGGGTATCCAAGTGGTCCCATTTAAATTTGGTGAAGATCTGGTGACGACTCTCGGAGATTGGCTATGGAACTCTTCAATGGATAACATCAAATTACCCGCGATCGCTGTAATTACATGTTAATCTTCATTTATGCCACTTAACACAGAAAAATAAAATTACTTTAAAAATTAAAGAAAAACCGACTTCAAACAAACTAAATAAAGAGTAAATAATTACCTTAATATAAAATTAACAGTTTCAGAAGTCGGTGTTAATCCACGCTGAACCAAATTGAAGACATCTTAAAACCCACCCACTTCTGAAACTGTTACACTCTTTTTTAGTTTTTTAGAAGTCGGTTTTTCTTTTATTTTTAAAGTAATTTTATCTAAAATAAATAAATAAAATAGTTTATTCCGTAAATTGGATATTTTAATACTTTTTCATTTGGGTTTTTTGTTTAAACTTGATAGAGATAGCGTTTATCTCACGATCACGGGCTAAGACAAGTGTCTCTTTTAAAATCCGGTTATTTATGCTGTAGCAAAACATTTGTGTAAATACAGGGCAACCAATGCCTGGAATGGTCTTTTGAAGATAGTTCCAGAGCAGTTTAACACATTCGAGTCCACCACACTTTTCACAGAGCTCATACGCCATGCCGCCATACATATTGCTAGTGGACCTTCTAGGAACCCTCCACGGCATTACGTTTGCGCTAACAGAGAACCCTCGAGGAGGGTTCCTGGCATTAGGTTAAAAACCGTAAATACGCTACTACGTCGTAAAATAGGTGTTTGCTTCTTTCATGACGGTGCATTTTCCAAGAAAACCCTACATTAAAATGAGCCCTCCACGAGGGCACCTGGCATGGCGAATGCGACTACAGAGTGCCTTACTGGAGGGCACCCGGCACTGAACGTGTTAAGTGGACCTGTCATAACAGATGGCACGCATGCTAGAAATCGTGTAGCTCAATCCTATTTTAGAGAGCTCAACGTCCCGATGCACAACATTACTACCAGCCAGGACCATGAAAGTAGGCCATTAAATACGCCAAACCGCTTGTCAGCGTGATGACTACCGGCATCATTTCCTATTTGTGAAACATAATTATGCAGGGTGTAAACGAATTCATGCAAGTAATTTCAATAGATTAAACCTGCACGGGATTTTCATTGACATAATATAAAAAACAAAAACCCTTTTCGTCTGGCGAATATGGTAAGTGATCGTATCTAAACGACTTGAAAAGGCGTAAATAAAATAAAAAAAACGGCCAAGTGCGTGTCGAGCCACGCGCAGCAATAGGGTTCCGTAGGTAGTTGCACAATAATGCGGACTAAGAAGAGGGCTCAGTAATTTTTTACGAAATTTTGTTTTCCGGTTGATCGACTATTACTCGTAAACTTGTAAAGCCTACTTAGTTGTGATAGTTTTCCTTTTAACTTCGTTGTATATACTAATACTGTGATTTTTTTCACATATCCAAAACTAGCCGTTTAGCTGGCAGGGGGGGGGGGGGGGGGCACTTGACTCTAACAAAAATTAGCACTTTAAAGTTTAATATTTCAGAAACGGATCCCCTAATCGAAAAATTGTAACAACAAACTCAACTATATTTTTGAAAGATCTATCCAACAACACCCCACACAATGGCGTAGACGAGAAAAAAAAAACATCCCCACTTTAGATGTACAGGAGGCACCCTCAAAAAAAATGTTTTTCATGATTTTATTTTACCACTTTGTCGGCGTGATTTATATGTATATCCATACCAAATTATAGCTTTCTAGTACTAAGAGTCTCTGAGCTAAGCTGCGGACTGACGGACGGACATGGCGAAACTATAAGGGTTCCTTGTTGACTACGGAACCCTAAAAACATAAAAAAATATGTGATACAACACTTCAGTGCTACACATTACTGAATGGAAGCACGGAATCGCAGCTGGGGGGCACAACTAGCACAATATCGCTCCGTGCAGTCAGTTAACTTGCGGCGCTAAACTGAAGCACGTTAAGAAGAGCATGTTTTTTGGTAATATGATTTCTATGCAGGTTTTATCTAGTATCACAGTCTGTATTCGGATGCACCCTATATTCAGTGGCGAACTGTTAATGTATTTTGTACTGTTGATGACAGTGAAACAACCGACAATAAACAAGGAAGCAATATCGATCACAAATTCTATTTTCGCAAACAAATCCCACTTGAATGACTGCATTCGTGTAATTCTATTTCTGTTCCAACGAACAGTAAACAATGTTACTCTATTGGCAATCAAATCAAACAATATTGATTTAGAATTTAAATAGGCCTTGACAACGCATTTATCTATCACCATATTATTATTTTGTTTTGTATTCACATCATTGACATAGAAACACATAATTAAGGTGGAAATTAGATATATTACAACTCGTATTACGTATACAGTAATACTCGTGTGGTACTTCCTGGCCGCGCCACAGTCTCCAATTTGAATGAAAGTGGGCTTAAAAAATGTACATAAATTGTACGTTTTTGTACTAGAAGAAAAAAAAAAGTACTATAAAGGATCGCGAGAAATTTAACAAAATTGGTGGCGCGGCCAGGAAGAGTGCTTCCTAGCCGCGCCACCGCGTACACTGCAATAAACAATCTAATAATGTACAAACTCATTGGTAAACAATTGTACGTCTATTGTTCGTTCTATTAATAACGAGAAATACTGAAAAATGTCATGAAGATTATGAAAAAAAAAAAAAAAACGAAAATCCGCGCCACAGTCTCCCATTTTGAATGAAAGTGGGCTTAAAAAAATGTACGTAAATTGTACGTTTTTGTACTAGAAGACTACAGTGTACGCGGTGGCGCGGCTAGGAAGCACTCTTCCTGGCCGCGCCACCAATTTTGTTAAATTTCTCGCGATCCTTTATAGTACTTTTTTTTTTCTTCTAGTACAAAAACGTACAATTTACGTACATTTTTTTAAGCCAACTTTCATTCAAATTGGAGACTGTGGCGCGGCCAGGAAGTACCACACTAATACTCGTAGTTTATCGTCCGTCACTCCGGTTCACGGTGACTAGTGTTGTCCCCTAGCCGCTAGGGATGGGACTCGTCGTAGAAAAACCACTCATCAACATGGACCTCGAGTTAGCGCTCAAAAATTTCCGAACCGAATGCAGACTAAAACACGAAAAAGAAGACTAATTTACGTCAATGAGTGTAGTCGAATCTTCCTATAGTTGTAAGCTTAATTAGGCATTGTGATGACGATATAGGATTTAAATTAGAGTGCCTCCGCTGCCGGCGTCGGTACCCAAAAATAACGCCATTAGGACCTAAAATGGACACCGGCGGCGGTAATAAGTTGTTTAGTAAATACATTAGTTGAGAGGTATGTTAAATTTTGGGCCAAACACTGTATCTTGTCTACCTGACTAATTTCAAGAGCGAGCGAAGCAAGCTCTTTAATTTGAGGCTCCCCGACACGGATAGGTTAGGTTCGAAGGGGATGACGGAGGCTAGAGTGAGCGAATAAAACGAGCGAACGAAGACCCCGTCACCCTCTTCGTGTTAGGTTACTTTAAACCTTGCAGATAGAAATAGGTGCCCCGCGTAGTGGGTTTCCGTCGACTCTGCTTTGGAAACCCAAACAACCATACAAAAATCCCCTAAGCTTTTCATTTGTTTTTATTGTAAAAATGAAAGTGGGTGACGAATAATCGTCTCATGAATAGTTTGGAGATGCCTTGAAGGAATATAAAAACAGTGTATTTGTAGTCGGCGCGGCGCCGGCAGCCAGTTGATACCCGGCGCCGGTAATCGTAGTGGCACCCGGTGCCAGTAGCGGAGGCACTCCCTTTAAATTAGTTTGTTGGTATTTCTGAGTTTATATGGCGGTGTGCCTTGGCGCGTACTCTAGTGGTGTATGTAAACTCAGGACACTTTTTCGTGAATTTCGTACTAGACCCTCGGTCCATGTGTTTCTACGTCAATGATCATCATCATCAGTTTAACCGTTTTCCTAACTATATTGGAGTGCGCCTTCTCCATTACCAGATGCAGTTGAATATTTCTGTATTTAATTCAAAGTGAAAACAGACAGACCATTTCAGATGGGATACCCATTCTCAAAGGGAGATTACACAAACAGTTGGTGAGATTTCCAGCTTCTTACTGCCCATAAAGTTTGACAGGTATTTGTAATGGTACATACTCACCAATCAAACGAACGCCAATGAAAGCCAATGCGTGGGGTCCTGTACCTCCTAAATCCGGATGAAACCGGATTCATTCCGTACAAAGTTTGGTCAAATTCAACAATAATAATTGATGAACGTTTATTAGCGCTGGTTAGCCTTCATTGGCTTGATGTGGACGATCCATAAGATGAAAGATCACGGTAGGTAAATAATCATCACCAATTTGCTGCGTAAGCACGGCAAGCGTGGCCAATGAGATACCCAGTCCAGTATAGTCCGACAAGTTCGTGCGCGTCCGTCCTACAGGACTACAGACGTTTGGGGGACATGGTAGCACATAGTAACTTGTGATACAGTGCGCGCGTTTCCCTTCCCCGCTGCACCATCCGCCCACTTTAACATCTAGAGCACTGCGTCCCCGCAACGTCTGTCGCCTCGTAGGACGGTCGCGCACGACCTTATCGGACTATAGTTGTTAAGGCTGAGCATCGACCAGAGCTGTGCTAAGCTGCGTAGCGAGGAATGTGTTTTCTAAGCACCAATAGAATCACTTCATTTACCTAGCTTTGCTCTGCGCAGCTCTGATGGATATGGGCTCAGCGGTGCAAGGTTTTTGTTCATAGAAAACAAGCAAGAAATGCGAACGAGGGATGTTTTGCGAGGAATGTGTAGCGAAAAATGTGTTACGAGGAATGTGTTGCTAAGAATGTATATTATTCTCCCTCATATTTTAATGGAGTCCGCTACCTGTCGTCGCACCACTCATTTGTACACATTAACACATTACACATTCCTCGCACAGCTCTGGTGGATAAAGTCACACCGATTCACATCCTCGCTACACATTTTCGCACCGCACATTTTCCTTGCACAGCTCTGGTGGATGCTCAGCCTTAATCTCGGGCTTCTGACAGCTAGAACGGCAGTTGAGGATTGATTCGAATATCAACCGGTACCGAAAACTGCGGAACATGTCAAATATATTGATTCCAAACTTAATTGGCCGTCGACAGCTCATTTCCACTCACAATCCTTCATTCACTATCCTAATTGATGGTTAAAGTTAAAGAATGAAAGACAAAGTTTATCCAGGCTAGCTTTTAAACGTGAAATCCCTTCGCTGGCATCGCATGAATTATTAATAGCAGTCCTCAATACACTTAGCCGACGATTGAATTAAATGGCGTCTTTTAAAATGGAAGCGGTGAATGAGAATCGTATTTAATGCTAAAAGATCAGGAGTGAGTATTTCTGAGGCTATTCGGGAACCAGGAAATGAATTTAGTTGAAGGCTTTTGGGGTCTGTTTAAATGGAATGAAATATATCCAGTGGATATAGGGACGCCCAATAAGGATTAGACGCACAATAAGCGGACCTTATTGGCGATGACCTTGAAAAAGGTCAGGCGTGTATAAATAAGCAAAAGGATGTGCGTAAGGATTGAGGAGTACGGTAAGGACTGCAGAAGATACGTGAAGTTCTCCAGTTTCTGCTAAACTTGATAAGTAAGAGGGGTAATGTTAGTATGAACGAGTATCATAAATGACTTGTCAGAAGTGACAGCATCAGTAATCGACTATCTAAATCTACATGGTAGGTTGTTTGCGATCCCACATTTTAACATAGCATAACAACACGCTTGTATTTCCCAAAGGGTTGGGCAGAGGTAGAGGGGCAGAGTACACCCTCATGTCACAGTTATGTTTAAGTCCCATGTCATAGGGGGCGAGCCTATTGCCATCAACTGGATCCCATATTTCGTACTAAGTATCTCTTTGGAGTCACGGCTCATCTTCCGTGCGGAAGATGTCCGGTCCTTTGAAAGGCATACGGGGGACACAGGTCCAACGCGTAGAGGCCCCTTTGAGAACTTTAATCTAAAATGGGGTGGGGCACCAACCGGGGATTATCCACGGCTGCACTATTGGAGTACAGTCATGGACCGTCCCAGGTGAGTGCAAAACTATTGTACTAAGTATTTATTAGATCGGATATTTTTCATTATAATATCAACTTGATCGTCACTACCTGTCCCCAACTTTGTGTATACGTATACTATGAAATTTTGGGTGAAGTTTAAACCGGATTTCCTGGTAATCTGATAAGCCGACTTAGTGTCAAACCGTAATTTATAAACAAACAAAACTTTCCACTTACACTAACGAAGTGTTCAGCTGAACTCAGAATTCCCCTAGTGTAGAACTTTTCGATAAGTCAAACGATTTGATTTGTTATTTATTTTTGTCTATGTTACCTAAGGTTAGCCTAATGGTATGTCTACACCCGTGCGCTTTCATGTTCATCTTGCACTTTCGGCTTTCAATTCCTCTTGCGTCAAGCGCATGCAGTATTGATTGCCATAAGACGCATGCAGCTTATCGTCTACACCGGTGCGCCTCGGTCAGTCGTCAGTCGACTTACAATAGATGGATTAGCGTGCGCTAGGGGCATGCGCTTTTGTCGAAATAGTATTAAAGCATGCGCTATGGCGCTTCACGCATGTTTCAGACGAAGACGCAAGATGAACATGAAAGCGCACTGGTGTAGACATAGATATACGCCCCTGCCGTCTGATTCAGAATTGTAGACCTTCGAACATGTGGCACTTAAAGAAATATTGTACATTGTACTATCGGTGACATGGGAGCTTGTACATGTGGATGTTCGATGAAATGCCCCATCGATCAAATAACCAATCGGTTAAATAGCTCTTCGATGGTTTGGCGTTTTAGAAATGGGCTTCGCAAAAATTTGTTTCGAAAATGAGTACGAAACCCCTTTTTCTCTCATTACGAGAATCGTAGACGGAACGAGATAACAAACCGAATCGGTCGACAACTGCTTATTGAAAAGATTCTGAATCGGAGATCAGCGTGTTGGACTAAGACTTGAGGTATAAGGTATAAAGGGCTGGTGTCCGCAACTCCACGTCTAAGAGTGTATTTTGCGTGATAGGTGGTAAGTGTAGTTATTCAATCCACCCTAACTCCTCGAAAAAGGCCAGCACACCCTTGATGTTGCTGAAGATCTCTCGGAGAGTACCTGGGTTTCCGAAGTACTTGGCCCTGTATGTGGCGACCTTAGGGTAGTTTAGTAGCATGTGGGCTGCCGTCTCGTCTACCTTCATTCATGCTCTGCACAGTGGGCTGTTTGTAACTCCAATGACAAAGAGGTGTTTGTTGAATGGCCAGTGTTGGCTGCTGTGACTGTACGCAGTTGTTGCTTTGACAACCGGAGAGCTTGTTTAGTGAGACGACCGACAATGGCGGGAAGCGCCTCCTTGGGCTGTCGGCACTCGCCATGGTTTATTCATGATTCGTTGTGTTGGTCTCTGGTGCTTTTCCTTACCAGGGTACGTAGGTATCCGAAGGGGAGCGATACTATGGGTTCGAGACCCACCGCATCCACGCTCGATCCCCCTTCTGGCGAGCTCATCTGCTGCATCGTTGCCTCGGGAACCGCTGTGTCCTTTGATCCATTGACTAAGACCTAAACCCGTCTCATTATGAGAAGAGGCCGGTGCCCAGCAGTGTTGCTAAGGTTATACCTTGTTATAGGCATTCGTATGACATCTAGATGGAGGCTTAGGGTTTCCCCACAGTAATCGATGCGAAATCGTCTTAGAACGTCCAAGCCGAGGCGAACGACGTCGATTACATCCTTATGCCCGTAGTCATAAAGGTCTTTTCGACCGGCCTTAGCCAATTCCGCGTCGGTAAGTGTGGGGAGACTCTAAACCTCCATCTAGACGTCATACGAATATCTACAGCAAGGTCTAACCTTACATACATATCGTAATCAGCCCATAATTACTGTCCCACTGCTGAGCACGGACCTCTTCTCAGAATGAGAAGGATTTAGGCCTTAGTCCACCACGCTGACCTGGTGCGGTTGGTTAACTTTAGGTAAAATTTTAAAATAAAAATCCCATTTCCCCTAGTTGTGGCGTTTACGGTGGGGGCAACTGAGAATGGTTGGATAAGTGTGGGGATGCTCTAAAACGTGCTCCTCCAAGCACAAAAGGATCGTGATGTGTGAAAAACGGACAACCATACATAGCCGTGGCAAGTGCAGCTCAGTCTCTCAAGTCGTATGATATACGCAGCATTTTTTTTAAGGATGGGTAATCATCACATGTCTTTTTCCGCCCTGTGCCTGTAGACAAATGGCAATTGATGATCGCTAGAGAATAGAAACAACAATGAGATGTACTGGATTGACATAAGCTTTCGATCGGTCAAGCGATCTGTTATGTCATTTCTATACATTTAATTGGCGCGTCTATTCTTTGGCGATCATCAATTGCCTACAAGTCTACAGGCACTGGCCGGAACGGAAAGAAGTGTCAGATTCTTACTGACTAAAACCCATCCGTGTTTCTCCTAATGCCCTTTGCGTTCCAGGGCCGCGGTAACTCTTTCGAACAAATTTCGCTACCCTGGCAATGATCTATACAGCTACCACGTACTACTTCATTAAACGTAGAAGTAATAACATTACTTGCCACCAACAAACAACACAACCTCCCCTCACATGGAGTCGCGAACTTAATTACTTAGAAGAAACCTTCCAGTACTTGAGGGTACATATATATACGAGTACCTATCTCCTTATTTAATGTATGGCCCTGCGGCGACTAGGGTTGGCGCTTCCAAACAATATAAATTAAACGTCAGTCCCTGGATGGTTAATGGGCTGGTTATCTTAACCGCGGCTTAATTCTCTGTATCACACGTGGCTGATATTGGGGAAAGTTTATCGTAGAAAGTTTTCAAGAGGTTAGTGTTTTTCTTTTGAAAATTAACATTCGCATGTCATCATTGAGAATGCTAAGAGGCATGTGTGGTGTTCCGCGAATGGATAGAATTAGAAATGAGTTATGTAAAAGGAAGTCTGAAAGTGGCGCCGGTGACTGAGAAATTGTGTGGAAACCGGTTATCATAGTATAGGCATGTGATGGGGAGAAATGAGGAACATGTCGTGAGAAAAGTTTTGAGTATGAATGTGGAGGGTTATAAGAGTAGAGGAAGACGAAAAAAACGATGGATGGATAATGTAAAAGATGATATGACTAGAAAGAAGGTGACTTCTGAGATGACAGCTAATAGCGATGTATGGAAGGAAAATACATGCTGCACCGACCACAAATAAGTTGGGATAAGGACGGAAGGATGATGATGAGAGTGTTTTTCTTATGAACTGGGGCCTTAGAGCGTTTGTCCACCGCCGCCGTCACCGAGAAACGAGATTATTTCGGACCGAGTTCGGAACGACGTGGCGGCGATCGTGTGTCCACCGCGACCGATCTCTGTGGTTCCCAGCATAAGACTAAAATCCGTGCACGGGTGCCGTCAATCTCGGATGTAGTGGACAAGACCAGACGCGTTTTGTATTGCCAGCATTTCGGTCCGTCATGATCTCGGCGGAGTTCCAGCGGTAGCGCCGAACTACTCACAATCTCGGTGGGCGAGATGACGGCGCCCGGATGACGGACGTGCGGTGGACACGCAGCCATAGTAATGTATGTATCGCTACTTCGGCAACGTCATCTCGTTCTCGGTGACGGTGGCGGTGGACAAACGGCCTTATTCGCTATGACACAACAAAACGTAGCAAGCAAATAACACGGACGTTAGAATCTGGTTAAGTAAATAATTTCTTTAAAAAGAAGAACTTACTTTTAAATTCGTACTGAAAATAATAAAATGTACAGTATCTATCTTGACAACATCGTTATTGAAGATATCATAAAAACGACTAAACAGATGTCCTATCCTATCCTATCTGACTTCCTACTATAGTAATATATAATATGTGAAACTTTGAATGTTTGTGAGTTTGTGAATTTGGATGTTTGTTAATCAATCATGCTATAACGGCTAAACGGAGTCGAATGAATCTTGGCACACACGTAGAACATAACCTGGATAAGGGCACAGGATACCTACTTTTTATACAGGTAGGTGAAGTAGGATGCAAGTGAAACCGCGGGCAACAGGAGCTCTTCCTTCGGTTTTTTTGGAAGTTTGTCAAAAAGCAAAATCATCATCACCGTTTCATTAATTTAAACTGTATTAATAAAGACATAAAGAAATAATAGAATAATAATATCAACTCCTCTCTGATACGTTCAAGTTGAACTACGTAAATCCCATTTTAATTGCGTACAGCTCTGGCAATTGGAATCGCTTGCATAACAGTCAGTCATAACACTGCGTCCCAGTGCTTGGCTTAAAGTTATATTAATAGTTAAAAAAAATACTAACTTAAGTTATTTTTTGTGTTATTATTACAAAGTAAGGAGAGGCTTCGATGAAACGTAGGAAAAAATCCGTTCTGCCTCGCCTCTCCCCAATTATGTTGGAGTCAACTTCCAGTCTAACCAGATGCAGCTGAATACCAGTATTATAAACGGAGCACCTGTCAGACCTCTGCAACCCAGTTACTGGACAATACCGACATCCACTGATCAGTTGCCAGACTTTTAGTAGGGCTTCTGAATACCCGTAGCGACTTAACGTGCTCCCCGAGGCTCGGAAGTCTCGATGTGTAAAATGATCACCCATCCACGGACTGACCCCGGCAACAATAGCTTAACCATTGTTATTTAGCCACGAGCCCCTCTGCCCATACACTAAAATGTTTTGCCACTTTGTACATATAAGCTTTTCACCGCAGTCACACCACCAAAAGCACAAAATACAAGTGAAAAATCACACTTCAAAATCTCACAACAATTTTTAAGAAAACTCGTACGTAACAGACTTTCCACAAAATACAAACTCTTAGCACACTAATCCTATTTCGTTCCCAGTAAATATTGTGCATCTGAAAAATGAGTTCCAATATCGCTAGAAGTCGTGAAAAACTTTATCACAAACTCTTTAGCTGTGGGTATGTGTTGGCGACTGTACCGCGCAGATTTAGACGGAGCGTGTAGACGAACGCTTTGTGCGACTGAACAACCTGTGTGGCTGACTGTACAGGTGAGCAGACAAGTGTTGTACTGTCTGACAGGTAAATTAAGAACAAGTTGTTATGATATATTGGTTCCCGGAAAAGATCGCGTTACTCTCTTCTCCCGAAATGGGGACCCGTGGGTGTAGTGAGGCGTGATGAAGTGATTATGTCAAGAGGGGCAGCAGCTTTCTTCTGTCTCCTAATGATAACAAACTACTATCACCAATCCCCCTACCAAACGTGATGATTACAGCCATGTACCCTTTGTCTGTTCAAAGTCTTTAGTTTTTAACCGATTTTGAAAAGGGTAAGTTTTATTTCTTTACGCCGATTTTTCTTAGGGTTATGGACCGATTTGCGTAATTTATTGCAAATACACCAGGGACTTTTAACTCAGTGAGGCATTTTTAAAACGTCAAAACTAGGATACCATAGGATTCCATAGGATAGGTTCTATGCAGAAAAGCCAGAAAGAAACTCCATGAATACTCTTTTTTAACCTTTTGACCGCCACGGACGTCTATGGACGTCAAACTTTTCAACTGTAAAAAAGTGGTGTTTTCAACGTGCCGTCAGGAGTCGTGAGCACGTTTTAATTTGACGTCCATAGACGTCGATGGCAGTTAAAAGGTTCAATTAAAATAGTAGGTCGTGACGATTTTTATACAGTAGTATGAGAAATAGTATGAAAATAAGGCAAGTTAATGTAAGACATAATCTCATTGTAGCATTAATTGAGAAGGCCATGAGTAAGCAGTGGACCGTACTGGCCTGAGGCGATGATGATAATACCATAGTGTACCTACTTACTATATACAGTGGGTCAACGCCCATACATTTGACAGGTCCTATGAAATGTCAAAATTATGTAGGGGCGGAGGTTATGTCCCAAGTATGCAGTATGGCTACTCGGAACATAACCTCCGCCCCTTCACCTCGCAACCCGCACGATTGCTCTACGACAATGTTCTACGTTGACCGACTGTAAGGAGTAAGATATAGGTAGATTGTGATAATACCATCCCTAAAGAAAAAAAACAAGTTCCTAGCGTGTTATTTTGAAACAGCAATCATAAAAATATACAAACGAATTATGTCTGCACGTAGCAAAAAGATAGATGAAAAAAATAAATAAACAAACCCGACAAAAGAAACAAAAATCATTCATTGAAGTAAACAAATCACCCGTTTATTGTTATTAACCCCTGTTCCCCCCATTGTTTATTCTCCCCAGAGCAATTACTTCTGTTCGCCAATTTTAGATCCTTTGCAAAACGTCAAATATTTACCTTTTCCTTTATGAATTCAGAGTCGGATGAACGCGGAAGAAAAACGCCCTTCTGTTTCAAGGGTAATTTATCTTATGATTCGATTGTAAATTTTGCGAGACTGTTGAGAAATATTGGCTGCGAAGATGATTTGTTCCGTAAGTGGTGACTAAGTAATTTTGATACTTAATAATTCAGTGATAGCCTGGCGGTTTATTGTTTGCTTTCTATGTAGGACCATGCAGAGGATTCTGAGATGTTTAACCGACTTCAAAAAGGAGGAGGTTCTCAATTCGGTTGTAAGTTTATTTTAATTTTTTTACCTCATGTGACCGTCATTTATGAACCGATTCGATTTTTTTTTGTTTTGTTAGAGAGAGTATACTTTCCGTTTGGTCCCATATCAATTTTACCGAAATTGATTCGGCGCTTTTTGAAAAAATCAACAAAAACTAAAAAAAATATACACAAATCGTATATAGACGATGTTCTAGTTGTAGTAGTGGTCCGAGAATTTGTACACTATTGTAATTGTAATTTGTGGCACTAAAAAATACCTATTAAATAAAATAACTTAAAAAAAAGGAAAAATGAACTTAAAAAAAATTACGGAGTAAAATTATTTTCATATAATAAAATTATCAGTTTTAGAAGTCGGTGTAATTCCACGCTGAAACAAATTGAATGCACCGACTTATGAAACTGATAATCTTATTATAATTATGATAATATTTTACTCCGTTCAGTTTTTTTTGAAGTCGGTTTTTACTTTTTTTATGTTATTCGAATTCATGTGTGGTGTTAACGATGAAGGTAAACATCTTAAAAAACCTGCAAACCTGGGAGGTCTTCAAAAAGTTCTCGATGGTGTAGTCTAGCAACTCGCACCAGCAGGCAAAGCTTAAACCGATCCTTAAGGGCTTATTTTATTAACCATAGATAATCTAAACTTTATCTAACGATCATGTTTTGGTAAATTTTCGTTACAAAAGCTGTCAAAATATCAAAATGTTATCTGACGTTGAATAAAATCGGCGCTAAAACAGAACACGACCCACATTTAGGCAGTATAAAATTATGTACACTGAAACAAAATATAAACACATCTGAACTTGAAGATACATTTAAAAAGTTTACAAAAGCAAACACTTCTGTCGTCGCATATCCAAGAGTTTGTATGTGAATGGTTATTCGCGTCGCATTGTGAGCCCAAGACTATTTCTACATTCGTCTCCACTCCACAAAAGAATGCTGAGGCACACACAAACACTGTGCAAGCTTTTGCTATGAGATTTCTAAAGTTTGTAGAACACTTTACGTTTCAGTTGGAAAACGGTGACAGTCAAACCATCGTGAGATCTGAATGTTGTTTTGGGAAAGTGTTTTTATTTTGAAGCGGATCATACAATTTGCACGGTTAAGCTGCGCTTGCTGCGGTCAGTCCGTGGATCGTTCGATACACATCGAGATCCCTCCGGGCCTCGGAGAGCACGTGTTATGGTATGTCTATACCAGTGCGTTTTCACGTTCATCTTGCGCTTTCAACTTTCAATTCCTCTTGCGTCAAGCGCATGCAATATTGATTGACATAGACGGATTAGCGTGCGCTACGAAATAGAATTAAGGAATGCGCTATTGCATGCGTGATGGCGCTTCAGGCATGCGTCGGACGAAGACGCAAGTTGAACACAAAAGCGCACTGGTGTGGACATAGCTTTATACGAATACCTATGACATTCATTACGGGTACTCAGAAGCCCGGAAATCTGACAAACGGTCTAATCTTAGGATATCGGTATTACCCAGTAACTGAGTTGCGGAGGTATGATGGCAGTTGCTCTGTGTTTAATACTGGTATTCAGTCGCATCTGGTTAGACTGGAAGCTGACCCCAACAGGGTTGGGAAAAGGCTAGGCAGATAGAGCTAGCGCGCACGGGTGACTTTTGTCACTGTTAGGAATCCTCGTAATACAACTAGTGGACTGTATTTATGCTGTTATAATGTAGATAAGTTAAGAATTTATAATTTATTAATCAATGGTGGACAAAATGGTTCCGGAGTAATGCACAGATTCGTAGTCTCTCTTGAAGTGTAAAGGGCGCGCGCGCAGGGCGGCGGTGCGGGGTCGCAGGGCGTGGGTACCGCCGGTGTCACGATGCGTTTAGTGCGTGGACAGTCACCATGACAATTTCATCGCTCTTATAAAATCTAAGAGTATATATAGAGATGCACCCAGTTATCATGTCGTAACACACATACCGATGGACTTGAAAGAGTGACAAGATTTTCACGGTGACAAAAGCCACCCGTGCCGCCCGTGCGCGATTTTATGAGTGATGAAATAGTCACGGTGACAAAAGTCACCCGTCCGCGCTAGCTCTTAGTGTTTCTCTCCTTATTCGCTTCGCTCTTATCAGAGTGGAACCACACCTCATCCGAGTGTAAGCAAGAAATGAAAAATATCGTTTCCTTTACCTGTAGTACCAGTTGCAAAGGGGAACGCATTCAAATGGAAAAATAATTACTATAAAAAGTTCCGAAGGAGACTGGACCTCTCTGTTTCAGAAAATGCAATCTGTAAAAACTCCTGTCGCTAGGACGACTGAATATTTTAAAACATTTTTAATGTCTTATCAATTTTTCCTTTATAAGACAAACCCGAACGAAGTGTTATAAGATTTTCTAACACAAAATACCTAGTGCTAATTCCTTATAACATAACACTGTGGGCCCGAGGTAGCCAAAATATTTTAACTATCGATTCCTATGCCTAATTGTAGAAGAAAAGCTAGGATACAGTTTGTTGAATACAGCCTAATTTTATAGATTTTAATTATTTACGGAAATTCACAAGCAATTCAATATGATCGCAGAATTGCGACTTCTATCATAACTTGGTCATACTAAACCCCACTCACCGTATTTCGCGTTTTGTCGGGGAGATTCGTGAGGTGAGAAGTTTCTTATCCACTCACACGATAATAAATAAACACTGCCAGTTCAGCCTAAGGTATTGTTTACAAGGATGTATTAAAATTAATTGATTCATTTTGTTACGAAAAACAAAATAACTAAATTGACTGAATTGGACTTATGTTGATATAACATTATTGACTCATAATACCATCAGAAAGGCGTGATTGAAATCTTTTGGGTACCTTGGGCCCACGGTGTACCTATATACAAGGTTAGTCAGAAAGGAGGTACTAATCAGAAAGGGTGTTAAAGTACCCATAATAGTGAGTAACTTTTGTTCTACTACTTTCCCCAAAAGTCAATAGTTTAAGAGAAATAGCTGTTCAAAAATTACATTAAAAATATGCTAAAATCTATCTATCCTCAGCTATGATCAGCTTTGTTTACATTTTAAGTCATTTTTGGGGTCACAAATTAGTAGCTCCATTTTCTGAACTCATAAGTAACTAAAGCAGGAGTGAAGAAATTTTGTAAAAACTATGATTGAAATTATTTAACGTGGAAATAAAATTATCGAAGTTTGAAATTTTAACACTTGCTTTAAAACCGTCATCAGTGATACTTTAAGTGGGCTGCGGATTAGTACCCCCCTTCCGACTAACCTTGTATATTCTATGCGAGTTTCTAAGAAGACTGATGCAACATATCGGACTTTGTCTGACGGCAAAGCTTTTATAGGAGTTGTTGCGAAATTAAGTCCTTATAAAAATACAGATTCGGGTCTAATCGCGTAAAAACTTAAAAAGGCACTAAATACCTTTTTTATCCCGACGTTTCGGCCGAATTACACCGGCCGTGGTCACGGGTAGACGGGTAGTCGATTAGACCCGAATCTGTATTTTTATAATGTGTACAAATCGCAAAAGTTTAAAAAAATTAAGTCCTTTCCCGAATTCAACGTCAACGAAGCCACAGACAATACCTAGTCTTGAATGTACAGGCTGTATCCGAATTCGTGTAATTCCTTCAAACCTCGTGATCTACTGGTGACACAGATTGTCATTGCGTGCGACTTAAATAGAAACAAAAAAAAACATTTTAGCGCCACCAGTTAACTGACTGCACGGAGCGATATCGAGCTAGTCGTGCTCGCCAGCTGCGTCGCCATACTTCTGTGAAAAATCTATCACGCCACATACGAACTATTCAAGCCTACATCGCGATATCAAGATTTAACACGCAGATAGTATACAAGGTTAGTCGGAAAGGGGGTACTAATCCGCGGCTCACGATGATGGTTTTAAATCAAGTGTTAAAATTTTGAAATTCGATAAGTTTTATTTCCATGTTTTTTTTTTTTTTTAGTTCTTCTTCCCTTTTTAGTTACTAATTCAGAAAATGGAGCTTCTAATTCGTGATCCCAAATGTGTCCTAAAATGTAAACACGGCTAATCATAACTGAGGATACATAGACTTTAGCATATTTTTATGTGATTTTTGAACAGCTATTTCTCTTAAACTATTGAATTTCGCGGAAAGTGGTAGAACAAAAGTTTCTCGTTATTATAGGTACTTTAATACCTTTTCGGATTAGTACCCCCTTTCTGACTAACCTTGTATATACAACCTCCCAACATTAACTGTAGGGCAGTAGCCCGCCAGGCATAAGTCTCCGCCTGGTTGGAGGATCCTCCCTTTGGTTGGAGGAACACCACACCTCGTTCCTCCACACTTCCATTAATTTTTGCGTGCCGTCGAAATATTTTATCACAACAAAATAATGTTTTTTATTGTATTTTATTTAAAACTTGTCAGGTGGTTTAGATACGATCACTTACCATTACTGCAAGAAAAAAAAAAAAAACAACCTAAATCTCGTACAGGTTTGTACCAATAATAAATCACATCGAATTCGTTTACACCGTGTATAATGATTTGGTAAAAAATACGCGACCGACATTGTTACCTGTTTATTATGAGTCATGTTACATTTCGCAAGATTTGTTACAAAAATGAGTGAGTACGTGTATTTAATTTTCCACTTCATTACTCAAGTTAAATAAATTATGTCGAGGGAAAACCTGATTTTCATACCAAACGAGAACAAAAATAAATGTTACAAAGTCATTCTATTATTATAATTCAGGAAACTGGTTAAGGTGGTTATGTAATTTTTTTTAGGCAACCTGGGTGGCTAGTATCTCCGCGTTTTGTGAAACATATTTCGTTTCATATTCGTATTCATAACTGCAAGTGGACTGGACTGGTATATAAAGTGTAAAACTATGATAATTATCTTTCAATGTAATTGTTTGTCAGTTTCGCGTCCCGTACTAAGGAAGTGTAAGAGCACTTCCACCTGTTTTTTCTATTTCGTGTTCTCAAACGTTACATAACCCAGCAGATTTATGTAAGTTAGCCTTCTAAGTTTGTCTGCCAGTTATAGTTAGGAGTTTCTGATTTGGTCCAAAAACAAGCTGACAGCAAAATTTGAATATTGAAAACAACAAACTTTAAATCAATTGATGCGGTCATCGACGTCGGTAGCTGCGTTGCTCTAAGCAACAAAGGTTTTAATTCTTAAACGATTGACGTTTTCTTACCTTTTAGTTATGGTTATAAATAGGACTTCATTGAAACAGTTAACTAGGTGAGGCGTGACGTCCTGGTATCGATCTCCAGGTCGGGCAAAGTGTTAATGGGTTTTTCATTGTAGAATTTCTCAGTAGCAGCCCGGAGTCTGGATTTGTGCCCGGTTAATGGCAATAGGCTTGCACTACTTTGCATAGAACTAAAGCATAACGGTGAAATAAAGGTTTGTTGTACACCTTTGCCCAACCCTTTGGGAGATACAGCTGATTCAGAATGATATTATGTTATGTGAAATAGCATTCACCTTTTTATAAAATGGATTTTTAATATACGTAAGGTTAATCTGACAAGTATAAAGTTGTAAAGGAGGAAGGAACCACATATGCTTCAAAAATTAGGTCTCATCTGGATGTCTAGTGGTATCGAGAAGGCCTTTTCTTTTTAGGAACTAAAGTTCTCGGACACAGCTCGATTTATCACCCCGAAGTTTCAAACAACTTAACTTCATTGAGGAACTTCACATACTCTATAATTGTATCTCCAATGCAGTACCATTACAAAACAGGCCACATAAAATCTTTAGACTTTATTACTAGACCTACATGACAGAGACCTGGGTGAATATTCGAACTTCCTTAAAAAAAATAACAAATCATTGTTCTCCTTCGTTTTTAACATTAATATTAGTTTCAGATTGTTTTTATTCTTGTGTTATTGCTTTACAGCAGTGGTATAGTTTGATTTTTCAATAATATAATTTTATTCATTCATGTGAAAACTTAGCTATAATATTTACACAAATAATATTTACATAGTCTATTAATAATTACAAATAAAAGTATATACAAATAAAGAATATAATATAATTGAAGTTTTAAACATCTGCATTTAAGAACTCTGGGATGATGATAATGATGTTTTTATTTTTTGTTAACATTTTTCGAACAATCACACCCACCGTGTCACTTCTATAGCGCCATCCCTTTCAGAACTGAACAAAGAAGGTTTTATTCTATTCATGTGCAATACGTTGGTGTTCTTTAATACTGCATACCCTGCAAAGGTTAATCGTGGATATGACGTCACACGTTGGTCGAGACAGATAGATTATTTTTTCTATCGTGGTTGAATGAAATTCTGCTTGTGTGATAGTTTAGGAACTGATCGGATTTATCTTTGGAAATATTGGACATCTTTACGAAATTTTGTAGAAGAATGCTGACGTACTTAGTTGACGATAGACCAAAACCAACCCAGTTCTCGTTTTAGATATCACGAAAGGTCATTAAGGAATTAAATTTTGTCCATCCGTTGTTAACAACTAAATAACAGACCACTTTCAATATAAGCCCGATTTCCTGGATTACAAAGTTCTTCCAAAGGCTGGTGATGCATTTGCTAATACCGCGTGAAAAGTTGCTTTATAGTTACCCAATCATCGGATTTTACAGGAGAAGTTAAAAGAAGAAGAAGTGATGTGATGTGATGAAGAGCGACGAATATAAGCATGTGACTAAAAGAGTGATGAATATAAATGTTGATAGATGAGCCGGAAGGAGACCAAAGAAAATATGGTTAAATTGTGTCAGAGATGATATTAATGAAAAGGGAGTAAATGATAACGGGACAGATAATAGGGAAGAATGCAAGCAGAAAACATTTTGCGCCAAACCCAAGTAACTTAGATAAGGACAAACAGAAGAAGAAGAAAGAAGCAGAAGCTACTTACACAAATACAAAGAAACAACAACAAATATAAAGAAATAACAAATCCACAAGCAACAAATCAACAACTCATATGAATTTTAAGGTAGCGAATAATTCAAATGTAGACTTATCGCGGTTGTAATGTATGTATGTAACACGAGGCTGTCAGTGCTTCCAGGACATCGCATGTGTCACATTTTATATTATATGAATATGTAAACTTCTTTGGGGTGTCTCGCTGTTTGCATTTGAAAATATTTTTTGATGTACATTTTGTTTCATGCAGTGTTTTTAGTCTGCATTCGCTAGTGGACATCTGTTTATAAAAACACATTCTCAAAAATTTTTTTTCTATCTTTTTCCAAGTTTGCAGCAAAGGCTTCCAAACATTGTTTTTAGAAACACTTAAGTGGCACTGGCAACTTCTATCAGAAACATTTTTTACTAATGAATAATGGCTTGAGCAAACATTCAAAACTTTGTGGGTGACAAGGGTTGTCCTAGCTTCTTTTAAGTGTTGGGATCAACATTTAACCTATTGTAATGTATAAAAAAACAGTATTTTCATTCTGTAAATTCTACAAACAAAATTGTTAACAAATCGCAACCAAACCACCTCCAGTTTAGTTTTTTTTTGCTCCAGTTAGTTTTCGTATACAAAATATGGACGCTTACCCAACTTACAGAAACGTGATTAATCGCAGCCAAACTGAAGCCGAACTGTTCAGTCAAACAGTTTTTGTTCACAAAAACTGATCACAAAAACAAAACCGAAGATTTTGTCAATTTTCGTAAACAGGAACTGACGGACCGTTGTCGGTCCTTCTCGGTTTTTCAACAATTTTGTTAGTAGAATTTGCTTGCTAGTTTCGTAACGATTTGTCCACAATTTTGATAGTGGAATTGACCCTCAGAATCTATTATATTCAGACCCTTGAATATCAGTACCTATTTTAACTTGTACATACAACATTTTATCTCTCTACCCAAGACTCATTACTCCCAGTCTTACATCTAAATTAATAAAGTTGCACCATTAGGTCATCCGTTGACTCTGCGGGTGATGGTCAACATCCTACCCTGCTCAACGTCCCTAATTATCCTGTGGGAGATATATGAGCATAGATATATATACAAGGAAGTATATGCTATTCTGAGATACGGATAATATTCTGTAATGTGAAGACCTTTGTAGAAAATATTCCTTTTTTTGTTTGTTATGTTCTTATTTTGAATAGCGTATGTTTAGATAGCTTTAGTAAAGCCCGATCGACACACGCATTAGTTAACTTGCCTAGAAACATTTGAACGTCGGTATATTGATGAGTTAAGTTTAGTACATGCCAAACTAGGTCCACTAAATCGACAAGTTAACCCGCTATTTATAGAATGTGTGAGTTAATCGGGCTTAAGGTTGGTACACCGTATATACATGGAGTTTGTGTATGTATTACAAGGCAACGCAGGTATACGCCATTCGGACAGGTATTCGACATATAGTCTCTCTTTTGAAATACCTACTAATTTAAAAAAATCATGGAGTTTAGAACCTATCTTTTGGAACCGTGCACCTAAATTTGACGTTCTAAAAGTGACTGTAATCTGGTCTATTTGAAATAAAAAACCTTGACTTTAACTCTAACTGGTGATATTAATCCGATCTCAATCTAAAATCTCTGAATTGATAAATAGATAGAATATGTTTTATTGTACACCAAAACAATAGCAAATAAGAACACACACACAGAAATAATTTAAAACAAGCGTACAATGGCGGTCTTATCGCTAACAGCGATATCTTGCAGACAACCTTTGGATGGACTAGGAAGAAGGATTGATGTAGGTTTTTGACAGAAATTCAATAGAAGTCATGTCAAAAACCTACCTCAAGCCAGAGATGACTGAGATCCTGTTAGTGACTACAACAGCAGTCGAGTATCGGAGACTTGCAAAGCGTTGAGTTTTGTTTTGTGTAATAGATTGGCAAACAAGTTGGCAGCCCACCTGATTATGACTGGTTACCGCCGCCTATACATGGTTAGTAGGAAAGGGGGTACTAATCCGCAGACCACTTAAAGTATCACTGATGACGGTTTTAAAGCAAGTGTTAAAATTTCAAAATTCGATAGTTTTTATTTCCATGTAAAATAATTTTTATTTTAGTTTTTTAAAAATTCTTCGACCCTTCTTTAGTTACGAATTCAGAAAATGGAGCTTCCAATTTGTGACCCTAAATATGACCTAAAATAAAAACACAGCTGATCATAGCTGAGGATAGATTCATATTTTATGTAATTTTTGAACAGCTATTTCTCTTAATCTATTGACTTTTGGGAAAAGTGGTGGAACAAAAGTTACTCAATATTATGGGTACTTTAACACCCTTTTGGATTAGTATCCCCTTTCTGACTAACCTTGTATTAGCTTAAAACACCAAGACGATTGCTAATGCGTGCTAACCTTCTTAGAGACAAAGTTGGAAAGTCTCATGTGTCTGTAATTTCACCGGCACCCGGGCCATACCCTTTAAACCAGAACACAGCAATAGCGTAAGAAATAGATATAGAGGTACAACTGGCGAGGCGTAAGCTGAGCTTTGCATTTGTGTGAGTGCACATAGAATCAATTGCCAAAAAGCAGTATAAACCGGTTTAAACCAAGCAAAGGACGCGTCTGCATTCATTCTCACACGAATGCAAAGCTCAGCTTAGGCCTCGTGGACGGTAATACTTCCTCGGACAAACTCTTCCACAAGGAGCTTCACTACTCTTACTAGTACGAAGGGGCTGTACTTATTGAAATCTTGGTTTCTTTGTACTTATTCAAGAGCATTTTTAGCTAACACCTCTCTACTTGGGCCACATCGCTACGCAAAATCGAGTCAGTTCTATATAATTTGATTGTGCCCCGGATCGGACGTGAGTTGATTCGTAAGGTGCCAAACGGTTCGCCCTTTTCGTCCGCAGAGCCTACGTGCCTCGGGCCTTGCAAATTGGGAGCGCACTTGGCAACGAAGATATCTACTAAGGTTCTTTAGAACATTTTGATGTGATAATGTAATTGAAGTGGCCTGTGTGGACGGAAAGAAGTTGTAAAAGGTGAATTAAGGAATTGGCTCAAACTATCGCAGGGCTGGACAGTGGACATAGGCTACTCCGATATTACCCCTTATCTGCTATTTTTAGGTTGTCAATTCATCAGGAATCTACACGTCACAATCAAAAACTTACGAGAATTTGGATTATCTTCATCAAATGATTCCGTAGGCTCTGATACAGCATTTTACAGATAGTAAATAGTACTTATCATGTACACTCGGCCAAAAAAGTGGTTTACCACCCTAAGATTGAAATTCGTTTGCACGTCATAAAACAATACTGCTGGGGAGTTTGTTGCGCCGTTTCTTCTTCACAGCAAAAACACTAGGAAGCGATGAAGGGAGGGCGCTTTTGGGGGCTGTCTTTTATGTATCTAATATTGACGTTCAAAAAGAACTAAGTAATTCTAGTCTATTTTGAATAAATGAGTTTTGAAGTTTGAATAAGGTCGATTTTCACTTGCAAAAACTATCTGACGACAACCTTAGCGATATTTTCATTTGATAGGAACTGTTGTCAAAACTGGTAAACCACTTATTTGGCCGACCGTATATGGCCGAATAAAACAAAGTCTTCTCTACCCGCGTTCGCACACGATCACATCATGATTTTAGACATTATTCTAAAGACATCAAAAGTTATGTCTACACCAGTGCGAATTCATGTTCATCTTGCGTCTTCGTCTGAGGCATGCGTGAAGCGCCATAGCGTATGCCTTTAGTTCGACAAAACCGCATGCCCCTAGTGCACGCTAATCCGTCTATTGTATATCGACTGACGACTGACCGAGGCACACCGGTGTAGACAATAAGCTACATGCGTCTTATGGCAATCAATATTGCATGCGCTTGACGCAAGAGGAGTTGAAACCGCAAGATGAACATGAAAGCGCACTGGTGTAGACATTTTTTATTATTATAATTTTCGTGAAACACATTCATATTTATGACTAGCTTCTGCCCGCGACTTCGTACGCGGATCCTGTTGCTTATGCCAACGACAACGGGGTCGTCAAAATCGAAGATCTGAAACGTCCGATGTCGAATTCTAAGAGCCTGGGGACGGGTAAACAACGGGATGCGCGAGACGATTCGAGACGTTCCAGATCTTTCATTTTTGTAAGTTAACAGGAAATGCCCATCAGACTAAACAACTTTTGCTAAGACGTCATTCCTATACATGTTATAGTATCGATGGGCTTTGGAGTTCCACAACAGGTGTTCCAGATCTTCAAATTTATTCTCACAGCAGAAAATACTCTTCACGTGGAATAACTTTTGCTATGGCACCATTTTTATATCTCTTATACTTTAGCTGGTCTGTTGCGGTTCTGCATCAGGTGTTCCATTTTCCAAAATAAATTATAGCCTATGTTGCCCAGACTTAATACCTATTACTACAACAAAAAAAAATTTTCTTCCCGTAATTCCGCAGCGGATCCCAAGGGTACACTGAATTAACAATATTGCAAATAAATTAAAAAAAAATTCTTTATAAACTACATTTGGGGTTTTTCCTTCAGGAGCTAATATATAAAGACCGGAAGCGTTGCTGACCCTTGAAAAAGCAACATAAAGTTGGCCATGAGAAAAACAGCTGGTTGTCAGGTCAACACCAGCGGCTTTAAGCGTCTGCCCTTCTGACTTGTTTATTGTCATGGCAAAGCATGTAGTCACAGGGAACTGTATGCGCTTAAATTGAAAGGGGAAATTGTTGGGGATGAGTGGTATGCGCGGTATGAACACAGTCTCACCGGCACCACATCCAGTGAGGATTGTAGCAACAATTATATTACGTTGTAAAGTGTTGACAATAAGACGGGTGCCGTTGCATAGTTTCGGCGGAGTTAAATTTCGCATCAGCATTATGGGAACACCACTTTCAGTCTTATTTTATGAGCAGGGACACCACTCGCTGTAAGTGAATTGAGAAATTAAACTGGGTAATCAGTGGCGTCTTCCTGATCGAGAACACTGTCGAAAGAAGCGTAAACCACTTCATCCCCTACAATATCCGCCAAAATTTTTTGATTAATTTTTGCAGTTCGATCATTTTTTGGGGTCAATATGGCGCTTTCGCATGACCATTTTCTAATAATCTAAATGACTGCTCCCCTGCGTTACCGGGTAGGCTACCGTGTTACGAAGATAAATGGAAAAGGAAATTAAACACTCAAATAACATAAGCTCGAAGGCATATTTATCCGATATAAAAAAACTTTAAAAAAAGTAAAACCCGACTTCAAAGAAATACTAAAAGGAGTAAAATAATTACCATAATATAAAATTAACAGTTTCAGAAGTCGGTGGCTTCTATTTGCTTCAGAGTAGAGTTGCACCGACTTCTGAAACTGTTAATTTTATATTATGGTAATTATTGTACTTCTTTTAGTATTTCTTTGAAGTCGGGTTTTACTTTTTTTTAAAGTTTATTATTTTATTAAATACGTTTTAGTGTCATAACTTTAACCCCCTCCTTCATAACCCTTCTTTTTGGCTTTGACGTAGTCGGGCATAAAAAGTCCTTTCAAATGATACCTTACACGATATAATGAAAACATTTCAAAGGGGGGACACGCACCCCCTCCTCTTTTCCAGTAGTCAGTTCCCAACAACAAATTTAAACAAAGCAATATCAGTAATTTGAGAATATTACTTTGATCCGATGAGGACTTCCGTTTCATATCTCTGAAGTTCATGGTCTAATCATAACAAAATTTATATGGGACCAATCGGGAAGTATACCCTTTCGAACAAAAAAAGAATTTTACAAATTGGTTCATAAATGACGGAGATATGAGGTAACAAACAAAAAAAAAATACAACCGAATTGAGAACCTCCTCCTTTTTGAAGTCGGTTAAAAATAAAAAAAAAATGGGAGTTTTGGCCAGTAGAGTCAAATTTTCAATGATATACCATCGTCATCGAAAATCTGTCCTAAACTGTTACCGCCTTCACCGCGTGGAGGTACTCCAAGCTTATGTTATTTTATAATTATACAGTGAAATTAGTGATAACTTTGATTTCCACATCAGATGTTTCTGATCTTCGAGTTTTATAAGTCAACAGGAAATGCCCATCAGGCTGAACAACTCTTGCTAAGACGTCATTCCGATATATGTTATAGTGTAGCTGGGCTCTTGGAGTTTCACATCAGGTGTTCCAGATCTTCAAATTTATTCTCTCATCAGAAAGTGCTCATCACGTGAAATAATTTTTGCTATGGCACCATTTTTGTATCTCTTATAGTTTAGCTGGTCTGTTGCGGTTCTGCATCAGGTGTTCAAGTTTCAAAAATAAATTATAGCCTATATGTTGCCCAGACTTAATACCTATACAACAAAAGAAAAATCATTCAAATCCGTCCAGTAGTTCCGAAGATTAGCGTGTACAAACAAACAGACAAACAGACACACAGACAAACAGACAGACTTTTTTTTTGGATTCGTGCTCTATTACTGTTTCTAAACCCCCCTCAACTATTGTTTTTTTAATATATTCAATGTACAGACACAGTTTTTTTACTGTTTTATTATAATTATTATGTATAGATTAGTTACGGTTTACTAACGTGCATTTTTCGGGATTGTCCGACTAGTTTCGGACCCAATCGGAGTCCTTAATCATGAGCTGATCACGCGGCGAGGTCGCGAGTTGAACTCTTAACTCGAACAGTTCGACTCGCGACCTCGCCGCGTGATCAGCTCATGATTAAGGATTCCGATTGGGTCCGAAACTAGTCGGGCAATCCCGAAAAATGCACGTGAGTTAACCGTAACTAATCATAAATATGGTGTAGACATACCAAAAGTTTGACAATTACATTGGCCTACAGATTCATTTGTGCCTATGACACATCATAGGCCAGTTACATGACCTAGCAATTGCGTTTTCTTCTCGTTTGGTAACGAGAAGAAAACGCAATTATTATTATTGTACCAAGCAATAAAACAAAACGACTTTTTTCTCATACTCCACATAAAAAAATGAGCAAACACAAAACCAACATGGCGTTCGGTCACGTACGTGTCTTATTTTATGTCAATCTGCTTTATCTTCGCACGTTGAATGCCTTGAATAAAGCCGAAACGATCGGAATACACGTTTCACAAGGTACCTGTATGTATCGTACTTTTTGTTCCTTTATGGTCTATCGAATATTCTGGAGTCGTTTGAGCTACTTGTGTGAATATAGACATTTGTTTTTATTTTTTCATTTCAAATTCCATACGCAATGCATTGAATGAATGAAACAATACACTATAACTACTAGCATACCTAACAAACAAAGAAAATTTATATTCTAGACTAAAACTACCTCCAGGGTTGCGGAATTTGTTCGAAAGAGTTGCCGTGGCCCTGGAACTCAAAGGGCACTAGGAGGAACACGGATGGGTTTTAGTCAGTAAGAGTCTGACACTCTCTTTCGCTCCGTCCAGAGAGGAAGAAGTCACTTGATGATATCCAACTCTAAAAAAAAAACGACTAAAACTACCTATACAAATTAAAGAAGTGCATCAAAATATTCCTCCGCATCGCTGTCGACTGGAAGCGTGCCCATAAGGATGGCAGCGTTGCCACGTTGTATGGTATGTATGATTTAAAATATGTTACCTTCTTCCTTCGTGTTGGCATGATCTATACAAGAATAGCTTCTGTCGTGGTGAATAGATTAGCCAGTCAGCAAGGTTGGTAGCGGGGCTGACTGCCCAGGGTGCGCCGGACAGACGTAGAGGCACTTTTAATGCACAATGATAACATGCATGATGGCTGCTGCCATAAATTATGGCATACTAGAGATCGCTAGCGGCTACGCCCGCGTGGATGGATAAGGTTTATCTCGTATTCTGCGTTTTTCGGGATAAAAGTAGCGTATGTCCTTCTCCGGGTTCCAGACTACCTTAGTACCAAGTTTCAACAAATCGGTTCAGCAGTTTAGTCCTGAGAAGGTAACAGACAGACAGATTTACTTTCGCATTTATAATGTTAGTAAGGATTTAATAGGCTTGCAACCAATTGTTTACAGAGTATCTTACAGATTAGTATAGTTTACATCATCAGATAGGATTGGATGGGATGGCCCGAACATAAAATGTTATACAGAGTGTAAGGGACGATGGTCCGGAAAATAAAACAGTGAATGCAGTGCGTTATTCTGAATTGAAAATAAATAGCAATTCTGTTCGGAATTTACGGACCTTTCCGATTTTTCTTTTCACTAATTTTATGTTTCTCTGGTGTAAAATAACTTAATCGTATTAGGACACGAAGCATGAAACTTTTTTTTTCTTTTATCGATGGTTTTAGACGATATCGTTGATATTTTCCACGGATTTCCAATCCAAAATAATGAGCTGAATTCATTGTGTAAATTTTTGGTAACCTATCCGTTACACGTTGTTTTATTCCTTTCAAAACATTAATTGAAATATAAAAAAATTAAGGCAAATTAGACATTTCTGGAATATTCGGAAAAAAACCTCTTATTTTCTATTCAGAACAATGGTCTACATTAACTGTTTATACATACCGGGTGTTATGTATCTTTTTGGAACTTACGGCTCATCTTCCGAGCGGAAGAAGTTCGGTCCTCTGGACATACGAGGGACATTGTTATTATTAGGCTTCACAAAATCCCGGACAGTAAATAAATACTCTACAAAACTCTGCTAGCAATCCTTTCATATATCTTATGTGCATTGTTGCATATTATAAACGGAGCGAAGAGACATAATATGAAGAATATGGAAATGTCCAAATAGCAAATTGCGATGCAGATCGCTTCGCTGACAATGTTCACAAAACAGGAGGATGCATCTATACAGGTTGAAATTGTAAACATTCGACAAACCGAAATGGGAGATTGTACTCATCACTATGAACAACTTTTACTATAGGACCAAACCGGAAATCGTGAAAAAAAAACAGATGTTCCCTATTGTAAGGTAGATGTCAATTACTTTTATAATATGTTAGTGGGTAAGCGCTATTCAATAAATCAGTCAGCTATCCGTCTCGGTGTTTCATTGACGTTCCATTTGGCGACGAGTAGGTTTTTAAACCAATTTCGAATCTAGTAAGCGTGTAATAGTTTATTAAAATGCCGATTGGTAGGTTAGAACCGTTCGTCATTAGTTCTAAACAGTGGCCGGCATATATTCGTCGCGTAAAACAATATATCTTATTAAACGAAATCAAAGATGAATTGTGTGTTCCGCTGTTAATTACGGTCGTAGGGGAAACTACGTATTCGTTAATGTGCGATTTGTGTGGTCCCGTGGATCCGGAAACCAAGACTTTTGACGAATTGGTGCGTTTAGTATCGGATCATTTAGAACCACAACGATCGGAGATCGCCGAGCGCCACGTATTTCGTTTGCGAAGACAGCGGGTGGGGGAATCCATGACGGATTACCTTCAAGATCTAAAACATCTAGCGACCACATGTAACTTTGGCATAATGCTAGAGGAGAACCTGCGAGACCAATTTGTATCGGGTCTCTCAAACAGTGCGATGAGATCAAGAATATTCGCCGAAAAAAAAATCAAGTACAAGGAGGCGGTGGAGCTGGCTCTGGCGTTGGAAGCCGCAGAGAGGCATGCGGAGGTGAGCGCGGCGACAGCCACAGCCACGACCTCAGGTGCAGGCGGCGAGGCGGGCGAAGGCCTGCACAGTACCAGCGCGGCGCGAGCGCCTACTAGAAGCGGCGGCGGGCGCCGGGCGGTGCACAACCCCGGCCCTAGGGCAGACGGCGCGGGGCCAAGAGGGTCCAACTTCAGAGCGACGTCGCCCGCGCCGAATCAACATTGTTGGCGGTGTGGGAAGGCACATCGGCCAGACAGATGCCGTTATATCAATTATAATTGTGATCAATGTGGTCAACGCGGCCATTTAAAAGTGATGTGCAGAGATGTGCGCGGTAGTGGTCGGTCTAGTGGTAATGGTAGGCAAAATTACTTAAGTGAGGATTACTCGGAGGACGAGGATTTGTTTAGCATCGAACTGGCATCTAAAGGTAACAAACCTTTCTTTATTGACGTAAACATTGACAGTTACGTAATTAAGTGCGAAGTTGATACAGGTAGTCGCATTTCCGCGATCAGTGAAGACTTTTATAAACAAATGTTTTCAAATAAAGCTATTAAATCCGATAATTTGATGTTACGATGTTATTCAGGTACACGGATTGAATCTTTAGGATATATTGTTGTAAATGTCAGATATGGTAATGTTTTTGCAAACGATTTGGCTTGTTATGTCATTAAAAACGGTGGGCGTCCCCTTATGGGCAGGGATTGGTTAAGGGCTCTCAATATTAAACAAATTAATTTTAATGACATAATTGCTGATCCTTGCATTAGTCGTTTAGCTACTGAATTTCCAGAAGTTTTCACTGATAAACTAGGTAAATGTAAAAAGTTGCTCCAATTACAACTGACTGATAAGGAGCCAGTGTACGTACGAGCGCGCCTCGTGCCGCTGGCGCTCCGCGCACGTGTCGAGCGCGAACTTGAGCGGCTTGAGTCCGAAGGGACTATCTACAGAGTCGAGCATTCAGAGTACGGAACGCCAATCGTGCCGGTAGTCAAGGCAAGCGGCGACATACGAATCTGTGGTGATTATAAAGTTACTATCAATCGTAAACTTAAACGTGAATTTTATCCGCTCCCTCGCATCGAAGAGTTGTTTGCCACTTTAAGTGGGGGACAGGAGTTTACTAAAATTGATTTGACCCATGCATATCAACAGACAATTTTTATTTTATTTTATTTATTAGGGACAAAAAACAGTTACACGGTACAATATTAACATTGAGTTTAAGCATAATAGTAAAAAAACGCATAACCCACACTATTGTCCACGGAATAACATGGAATTTAAAAGAAATAAGGAAACGGACGTATGCAGAAAGGACGAGAAAGAAAACAAAAAACAACCTGAAAAATTGCACCAACCAACCCTGGACAGCGCTCACCATCCAAAGTAGGTCTGCAGTCACCAATCAGATCACAACATAACGACAACATCAGCAAGAAGCAGTCATCGTTAAGGATGACTAGCAAGTAATTCAATAGCCATTTTTCTAAATTTGTTCTGATTGTGCGCGAATATATCTGTATCCATAAAATGTGAGTTGTACGTTTCTAATAATCGGCGGAGAGGAGCTCGTTCCCCAGCATTTGTTCTACACTTCTCTGTGTAGAACAAGCGGGGTGCTCGCACCTCCCGCCGATTAACCGTCCTAGGTACTACATAACATAATTTATTTGAAATTTCCATACAATTAAACCTATTGTTGCAAATGCCATACAGCATCATAACCATCAGCAATGTACGCCTGTGCTCCAAGCTTAATATTTTGTACTGTTTCATCAGATCTGCATAAGAAATCCTGGTATGGTAACACTTATAGTGAGTAGTGCGAAGAAATTTTTTCTGTACCATTTCTAGTCTATTCTTGTATTTTCCGTAAAAAGGGCTCCAAATGGGCACCGCGTATTCTAACTGGGAACGGACTAAAGTTTTATATAAGAAGAGGAAAGTAGAAGTCTTTTTAAATTCTTTGCAAGACCGCATTATGAAACCATACATTTGAAAGGCTCTATTAATAATGTTATCAATATGGATGTCAAAATGTAGTTTACTATCAAGTAGTACGCCAAGGTCACGCGTGCAGTTAGTTTTATTCAAGTTTATATCATTTAGTGAGTAGGGGAAATTAATATTTGCCTTATTCTTGGTGAAAGAAATATAGTGACATTTTGGTAAACTGAGATGAAGTTTATTGTCAAGGCAGTATTGTGAAAATCTGTATAGATCATCCTGTAATAGCAAGCAATCCTGCATACTTGTACAGGATTTAAAAATTTTGATGTCATCGGCGTACATGAGGAATTTAGAGTTAACTATACAGGATTTTATGTCGTTTATGAACAAGATAAATAGCAAAGGACCCAAGACTGAACCCTGGGGCACACCAGATTCGACAACTGTGTAATCAGACTCGTATCCATTGATGACAACTTTCTGTGTTCGATGGAATATGTACGACACAAACCATCTGAGCAGATTCCCTCTAATGCCGTTGAAGGCAATTTTATCTAAGAGCAGTTTGTGGTCCACCTTGTCGAAAGCCTTCCGAAAATCAGTATACACAGCATCAACCTGCGTGCCTTTATCCATATTTTCAAATAAAAATTGTGTAAAAATCATTAGGTTTGTACTGGTAGACCGCGACTGAACAAAGCCATGCTGTTCGGGAATAATGAGATGTCTCAGGTGGGGAAACAAATAACTGTGTACTAGATTCTCGAAAAGCTTAGACAAGGTGGACAGAATAGAAATAGGTCGATAATTCTCAATGTTGGCCTTGTCTCCACTTTTGTAAATGGGAGTAATAAAGGCTCTTTTCCATATGCACGGAAATACCCCTTCACTTAAACATTTATTGAACAGTAGATGTAGCGGAACACAGATTTGTTGTGCCGTATGCTTAAAGAATGTAGGCGGGAGACCATCTGGACCAGGCCCTTTATTTAGATCCAAGGACAACAATGACTTAAGCACGTCACACTCTTTGAGAAAAATATGGGGAATACAGGCCGATTTCTCATCAAGGATATCGGGAGGTACCCAGCTCATAGGGTCGAAGGTTGAAATCTCGTACACCGAATTAAAAAATGTGGAAAACAATAAACATACCTCGCCAGGGCAATTAGACGATTTATTTTTGTAGTACATGTTTGCTGGAAGACCAGAACTTCTCCTGTGGTTGGCAATGTACGACCAAAAGTGCCTGACATTAAGAGGAATGCTGTCCTCGACCGACTTCATGTACTTAGTGTAACACTGGTCAGACAGTTGTTTAAACTGTTTACGATAAACAGAGAACTTTTCGTAATCTGAAAGGTTTTGCTGTTTTTTCCACCTTATCCAAGCTCGTTCCTTATTTTTGAAGATTTTGATAAGTGGAGCGTTAAACCAAGCGGGAAAGTTAGATAGTTAGATGCCTTAGGTCGTTTGAGTGGGACATGTGCGCGAATTATCCCATATAAGTACTCATAAAACACATCCACTGCTTGTTCACTGGAGAGATTTAAAAAAAGTTCATCCCAGTTCGTGTTATTTAATTCAGAATTTATTTCTTGATAGTTAGCTTTATAATAATTATATCTCTCAGTGGACTGACGTCTCATTGGTGAATAATTTGCTTCAAGTAAAGTCAATACAGAAAATGGGGGATGGTGACTATCAGGCGGAAGCAGTGTGATGTCAGCCTGTATTTGACATTCTGTATTGCTAATAAATAAGTCTAGGACACGACCTAAGCTATTTTTAATACTGTTATACTGTGAAGCATTTGTGATAGAAATAAAATCGAATAAACACCGGGTAACGTTGTTTTGCGGTCGAGTAGACAAATATTCACCGGTGACAGGCCATTCAATTTCGGGTAGATTGTAATCGCCCGCTAAGTAAAATGATTCAGTGCATGGCTCAGTGAGAATATTTTCTAATACGCACAAATGAGACAAGTATGCGTCATCCTGCGTGCGAGGAGGTATATAGGCAGCGCTAATTAAATGGTGTTTATCGGAGCGCGGCCCAGGCAGTTTTATAACAACATGTTCGATGCCAGTGAGAGGACGTGTCAACATTCGTACGGGCCGGAGCTCACGCAGTACGGCTATCAGAACACCTCCGCCCTCGCGCTTGTTTGAAGCGACCCGGTCCCGGTCGTCTCTAAACACGAAGTAACGGTCATCTATGAATTCACTGTCCATTATATTGGGTGTTAGCCATGTTTCAGTTAATATAATTACGTCAAACGACCAGGAAAGAATATTAGTATAAAGAGTGTGTAATTTTGTACGAATTCCTCTGCAGTTCTGATAGAAAAAAGATAAAGTGTTTTTATGCATTGTGTCTAGTCGGGTTATAAAAGAGTAAACAACAAACAAAGTAGGCCATAATGATTACGATTGTATTTAAAAGCTTGGAGACAGATCGAAACAGCTTGCGGCATGGAATACAATTAAAAACATTGTTATTACAAATTGCAACAGGTCTTATGCGAGGTTTTGACAACAAACAGGTCGAACAAACTACGGAATGGTGTGACATAAAAATATAGGATACATCTTCAATGTGTAGTGTTACAGTAGTATCACAATAATAATAAAGGTGATGACATTTAAAATACAATGGTTTATGACACCTTTTCGCGACATTTACAGTTACTAAGTAATTATGACGTGAGGTATAACTGTAAAACGTTAAATAAAAAATTTGTAAAAAATAGGTAAAAATTTGTGTATACATTTTTATGTTGCAAAATGATAATCTACGTAGGTACATACATGCATTACAAAGGAATAAACTATTCGTTGTGTTTACATTGGGCAAATTTATTGATATCATTTTGACAACGTATAGCAAACGTTTTAGATGTATCAGTTGCTTTAACAAGAATAGTGGCATTTTTAATCCACACATATTTGACATTACACTTGCTAGCCATCTCACGACATTCACGAAATAAGTTTTTGTTGTATAAAGTCAGATGCTCATTAATATAAATTTTATGGGATGTACCTGATATACCAATCTGGTTAGATGACACATTTTTTGTCAAACGATAAGCACTCAATACGTTATTACGGAGGTCGCGTGAAGCCAATTTAACAATAACATTCTTGGGACGGTTACTTTCCTGAGTACGAGCATGGGGTACACGGTGAATGGCGAGGACATCCTGGCGTGGAATTGAACACTTAATGGCAGCACCGATACTTTGTATGAGCCCAGAGAGGTCTTCATCCCGTTTCTCAGGCAGGTTACAGATTTCGATGTTGTTGAGACGGGCCTGTTGTTCCAGCGATTCAATTTTCTGCTCGAGACTGAAAAGCTTATCGCTCACGTTGTGCAACGAAGACGTCCGTGTAGCAATCTCTGTGACTTGTTTCTTCAGATCATCGACTTCACTGGTGTGAAACTGGAGTGAATGTTCGAATTGGGATATTTGTGTCTTGAAGGACGAGTGTTCTAAGCGCAATGCGTTAATGTCTTGTTTGATCTCAAGTGATGTAGTTCTGAGATCATTAAGCTCAGCTTTGATGGTGCTTATGATGTCTTTGTTGATTTGAGATAGCTTGTCGTCTAATTCACAGCGAAAATCCTTAAGTGCGTTAGCGATTTCACGAGCCACAGCCGATGAATTTAAATTGCAGGTAGACATAACGCAGTCGCACGGTGGTTGTTTTCTTTTTCGCGTCGTTATACAAGATTCCCTCGATTCACCAGCAGACGACAAATCTGGAGTGGAGTTGGTTTTATTTGGGGAAAACATAATTGCAGATTTCGCTTAAGTTTTCGATGACCACCGAGAACAATGCACTGCACACGATAGTAGACCGTCCGCGTACCAAGATAGGGTTTACTTTTCACTGGGAACTTTCCACAAGTTTATGTTCGAACGATATGGTCTCTGACACCAACACGACACGTCCGTCACCTTACGCTTTGCGGGGGGGTATGTATACAATGTTGACAGATGATTCACAACAATGTACAGCTATAACTACGCATATTGGTACCTTCGTATATCGCCGTACGCCGTTTGGGCTATCTTGCGTTCCGGAAAAATTTCAAAAATTGATGGAAGAGACGTTGCGGGGGGTGCCAGCCACGGTGGTATTTCTCGATGATATTTGTGTGACGGGTGCTTCGAGGTCGGAACATTTGAGTAATTTAAGACAAGTCTTGGTGAGATTAAGAGACATGGGATTGACAGTTAAACTAAGTAAATGTTACTTTCTGCAGATGAGTGTTAAATATCTTGGATTTATTATAGATAAAAACGGTTTGCGTCCTGATCCTAAGAAGGTAGAGGCTATTGTTAATGCACCAACACCTACAGATTTAACCCAATTAACCCTTAATTTGGCAAGACTAAAAAAGTTGTAGTAGGAAGGTGCCGTTAATATATTGTGTTCATATGCCTTCAAAACAAACGGGAAAAATAAAATAAAAAATTATGCCTGAAGGATTTCCTGAAAACACAACGTTAAGTATACTCAACAAAATGCGATGATTAAAGAAATAAGGTATAATATAACTGTTGTGTATACTTAACAAATCCAGCTTACCAACACTTTTAAATTGAACAAAATGTAGGGATATTAAAAAGAAATATTTATTGAAAAACACGTTTACATGAAGTAAGTGTGGTTAAATATGGTGATAATTGAAGTGACAATTTCTTTCTTTAACAAAACATAGCCTAACGTTACATTTTAGACAAAAAATGTAGTAAACCCTTTTTTACAGTAAGCGCATCGACCATATTCCTTACCATGCTCAGGGAAATGGTCGATATTGATAAATTTGTAAAACGACACAACAACATAATCGTTTAGGAGTGATTCTATCATTACAGTTATAGCTAATATCGGTATGTCAGGATTGCGAGCAAGGTAAATGTAGTAAATAAAACCAACATAAGACTCTCCACTACTGAGAGCACTTGTATTTGGGTTAGTAGTATTAGTAACATGAACTAGATCACAATATAATAATTTACACAACTATACAAGATCAGAAAATAAGGGCAAGCTAGTCAGATATAAAAGGTCAGACTGCTTCAGCTGATCAATACAGAATGCTCCGCTTCGTCGAATGACCACCGCCTTTATAACATCGGGTAGGTTGATCCATATCGACGACTACCTTCCTTTGTCAACATTGCCCAGTGCTACTACCCGCTAACGATAACACATTTTATGTCATCTACAGGCCTGGGACGTTTAGGTTTTTTTCAGGGTTCAAATCTTGGATTGTAGTTTTATCTACATTCCTTCCTTCGTGAATGCAATGCTCTATAAATTTCCTGATATCCCTTGATCTTGAATTCTGAAAATAATATATAGATATTTGCAGGCACCCAAGCACGGAACAAACAAAAATAACACGACGCATACGAATAAATGACGTGTAAAAAAAAAGGTTAGATTAATACGCTAATGCGTAAAAGGTGTGAAAATTATGCATTTGATATATTTTTGTATTGATACCAAACAAAAAAAAACAGCTAAGTTCAGTTCGAAATGAAAACAACCTATTGGAAAGGTCATAAAAATATTTACATATTAATGGAAACCGAACTTAATCGTAAGGTGATAAAGTCGATTTTTCAAAACCATGTAAAAAATCGACATGATATAATTTGATTTCAAAATAAGATACATGTCATGCCTTTAAGCGAAACCGAAACTTGATTTTCATTCTGAAAAACCATTCCCACAAAAAAGCTGATCAAGCCGATATGAAGCCCTTGAAACCATTGTTTCAATAAATCTCACCATGTAGATTTGTTGAGTATACTCTACATACTGTATTCACACAAGATTACTCACCACCTGATTTTGTTGAGTATACTTAACAATCATGGTTACTGCCTTGTCGTGTTCTTATCCGGGTGAGAAACGGATTGCAAATAATTTTTTCGTATTGATTACACATTATATAAATAGAAATAAGTAACGTATGTATCAAAATTCGCCCGAAAACCAACAAAAATAAATATTTACCTGTAAAGCTCGCAGAGCATGTTGTCTCCTTACCATTTTTGCTAGCTAATGTCAAGTAAAATGTTGCGAGGCGGGCAAAATACTTTTTCCTATCAAATTAAACTAATATTGAAGTGTACTTAGCCTACAAAATTCAAACTGCAGAAGAAAATTTGACGTCTAGATTTTTTTATTTGTAACGTTGAGTATACTCAACGAGACCAAATTAAGGGTTAAGAAGTTTCCTAGGTTTATTAAATTATTACGGCAAGTTCATTCCCAAATTAAGTATATTGTTGCATCCGTTACACGAGCTTTTAAAACAAGGTGTCAGTTGGAATTGGAGTAAGGAGTGCAATAAGGCTTTTAATGAAGCTAAACGAGTACTATCGGGTGATAGGGTGCTTGCACATTATGAGGAAGGGCGGCCGTTGGTGCTATCGGTGGATAGCAGCGCGTATGGTCTGGGCGCAGTGTTGGCGCATCGTTTCCCTGACGGTAGTGAGCGGCCGGTCAGCTGTGTGTCGCGCACACTCAATGACGCGGAGCGAAACTATAGCCAGATCGACAAGGAAGCATTAGCTATATTTTATGGCGTCATTCGACACCATCAATACCTTTATGGCAGAAAATTCGAATTACGTACTGACCATCAGCCGTTGAGCTACATTTTCGGGGCTAAGGTGGGTATACCTCAAACTGCGGCTAGTCGCTTACAACGTTGGGCTGCACGATTGGCGGCGTATGATTTCACGATCAAATTTATTACGTCAAAACAAAACGGGCCAGCAGACGCGCTGTCGCGTTTACCGTTAGCACAGGCGTGCCGTCCCACCGAATCAATGAGTTATGTCAACTTAGTTCACGAATGCATGCCTGTTAATTTTTTAGACGTAGCTAAAGAGACTAGTAAAGACGTATTATTATCGCGAATATTAGGATATGTCAAATTTGGATGGCCATCCGTACCAAGTTGCGAAAACGAAAAACCATATTTTTCACGGAAAAATGAGTTAACAGTAGATTTCGGTTGTTTAATCTATAAATATCGCATAGTGATACCTCAAACATTGCAAAATAAAATTTTACTTGAAATTCATCAAGGCCATTTAGGTGTAAAAAAAATGAAAAATTTATCTCGTAATTATGTTTACTGGCCAAATCTGGATATCGACTTAGAGAATATGTGTCGTTCGTGTGAGCCGTGCCGTGTGGTACGCGATGCGCCGCCGCGAGCTGAAATGCATCCGTGGGAGTTTCCTTTGTTTCCTTGGCAACGCTTGCACGCTGATTTTGCGGAGTATTCAGGTAAAAGATATCTCATAATAGTTGACGCGCATTCCAAGTGGATTGAGGTACTTCCCATGGGTCGCACGGATGCACAGTCGACAATTACAGCTTTAATGTCGGTTTTCAGTAGATTTGGATTACCTTCGCAACTAGTTACGGATAACGGTCCACCATTCCTTTCTTATGAATTTAAGAACTATTGTATTAGCAATTGTATCAAACATGTAACTAGCGCGCCTTATAGGCCGCAAGCGAATGGAGCTGCTGAAAATGCAGTAAAGACTGTTAAAAAGGCAATTAAAAGAGCTGTTCACACTGGCGAAAATGTATTGCAAGCCTTAAATATATTTTTATTCTATTATCGTAATTGTGAACATGCTACGACGGGCGTGCCACCGGCAGTGCTGCTAACTGGGCGTCGGATGCGTACGCGTTTAGATGCATTACGGCCGGATGTCGCGCAAGTGGCGAGAGCGGCGCAGCAACGGCAGGTGGCTAACGCAGGGGGCACGCCCAAACCCTTAATCTGTGTGGGGGAACCAGTACTCGCACGTGATTATTCCTCGCGTTCTGATAAGTGGTCTAAGGGAACAGTATCTAAAAGCACGGGCCCGGTGTCCTACCGCATTGATATGGGAAACGGTGTTGAGTGGCGCAGACATCGAGACCAAATTTTGCCGGTTAGTAACAAGTCGCGGCTTTCTTTATCGCGAGCGAGCACCGGTACTCTTACGGGGGAAGTAGTTAATAGGGATGATAATAATGTGGATGATGCTTTTGAGGATGCGTGTGATGCATCTACCGAGTTGGAAACGGCTGCGGGCAGCGCGGGGCCAGTGAGTGCGCCCGCGCCGGTAACGCGCTCCCCAACGCCGCCACCAACAGGTGCATCTGCCCGAGCACTGCGTGCGCATGTGCGCGCACAAAATAAAGATAAGTTCTAGCTTAGTTTTTCTTGATTGTGTGTATTATCTCATGTATGTTAACTTTCAATGTTTTAGCATGACTATCTAGTCCTTATTCTAAAGAGGGAAAAAGTGTAAGGTAGATGTCAATTACTTTTATAATATGTTAGTGGGTAAGCGCTATTCAATAAATCAGTCAGCTATCCGTCTCGGTGTTTCATTGATGTTCCACCTATAATATGTATGTTCGCATAACTTCTCAAAATATAGGGAACAGCAGATTTTTTTTCGCGATTACCGGTTTTGTCCCATAGTAAAAGTTGTTCATAGTGATGAGTACAATCTCCCATTTCGGTTTGTCGAGTGTTTACAATTTCAACCTGTATAACGTGTAACATAATAAAGGCAAACCCTGAAAGTGGCTTGTAAAAAATCGGCTACTACATCGACTTCCAACCATTTTTAATGTTTTTTTTTACTAATCTTTTGTTTAACTGAGATAAAGAACATTGAGCTTTATATCAAGGTGCATATGATTGGATTTTAAACGCAGTTAACAATGAAAAATTTACACTATTTTCTGAAAAAAAAAAACAGTATTTAAGAAAATAAAAGTAAAAATCTGTGAAATGATTTTAACTGAAATTCTAATTAGGGTGTTTGAATGTTTGCGTTATTCATGTTACATGTTGTATATTTCTTAAACAAGCCATTTAAAGTGTGGTCATTGAGCACAGGTTGCTGTTGAATAAACACTAACACTACTAGTCGCGCGCAGAAGGTTTGCCGATGACTGCCCCTCCCACTTCACCGACCGCTACCCGCGCTCGTCTGGCCTACTTACTAATCGTACCGACCATCGACGCGTGACGTCATGAGGCTATCGGCAAACCTTCTCCGCGCGATTTATACATATCTAATTACTTAGGCAGGTGTTCACCAACATTAATCCTCTGGTTAAACAACCGTTTACCTAAAATACTGATAAGTTGATCGAGTAAAGGTACAAGTCCGAGACGGGCTGCAAACTGCAGACTGCAACCGCAGACCGCAAGTCACCATCGGAATAGCGCCTTTAAGGTGTGCACTTTAAAGGTGCTATTCCGACAGCGACTGCAAAACTGCAACCGCAGACCGCAGCCGCAGATCGCACCGCAAGCGAGACTACTTTTGCAGTTTGCGGTTTGCAGCCCGTCTCGGACTTGTACCTTAAACGGTTATTTAACCAGTGTCGGTGAACACCCTGTCTAACCTCCGGTTTCTGAAAGGGTGATCAATTTAATCTGTTGTCAAATCTTAAGTCAACGAATGTGATTCGTCAACCAAAATACTAACAACCACAAAAAGCACTTGACGTGGAATTTGACATATGAGTAGTTTTTTTTTGCATTATCAGCCTTCCTGATTCCGGGGGTTAGTCTATTGTAGAATAGTTCATCGCCATTGATAATGTACATAGACCTTTAAAGCGGTTACGCACTGCATCCGATCCGAATCCGTGAAAATACGTTCCGAAGTAGTCATAAGACTATTTGTATGGTAGTTTACGCACTAGATCCGACTTCCATCATCCGATTTCTCTCCATCATCCGTGAGTCTCTAATTCGGAAGAAATATTGACGGACCGAAGTAGCCGTAGTACTGTTTGTAAGAACGCTTTCGCGTTACCTCGGATTCAAATCGGACATATGCCAAAGATGGCCCCTGAATTGCTTGGATTTCGATCCGAGATCGGATTAGTGCGTAAGCAATATCCGAATTCGGTCCGAGATTTTTATACTCTAGATCCTTATTTTCACGAATTAGGATCGGATGCAGTGCGAAAAGCAATATCCGAATTCGGTCCGAGTTCTTTACATCCGTATTTTCACGGATTCGGATCGGATGCAGTGCGTGACAGCTCTTAATATTTTCACAGAGTCATCACATGATACAAATCAGCCCGAAGCCAATTCTACTAACAGAAACGTTTATCAATAGCAACCAAACCGAAGCCTCACATTTAGCGAACATTTTGGTCAATGTTAATTTGCGCAGTGCAATCATGCAACGGAAATGATCTGGGGGTCAAATCTACAAACAAAATTGTCGCCAAACCGCTAACGAACCACAACTTATCACTATCGGCTATCACTGCTGCCAAAAATTTTGCTGTTGTGGCCAATAACATTTATTTCGATTATTTTTTTGTTGCTATTTTAATTATTGTTTGTGCGTCATGTCTCTGTTAAATAATCCGTCAATATATAATTTTTCTTTCCTTTATTAGTCGCTTAGCAAAAAGCAGTTTTTCTAGGAGTACTCAGGCAGGGCTACATATCAAGGTATGCGTTCTAGCATAAGCTGACCTTTCAACGTATGGAAAATATATACAATACGAAATCAGTTTATACTGGAAATGTAAAGCTTGATATTATGTAGGTACGGTCGGCTCCATAAGTGCAGTTTCACCTTACAGACGACATTAGCTTGCGCGCGAGATGTGTGTATGCACGTGTAAACGTACAAAACCGAGCAAGTCGCCGCATACGATTATTTTGTTGAACTGACACTGCATTAATGAAGACGATAGTACCTATGGTAGGGTGTAAACGAATTCGTGTAATTCCTTCAAACCGCGTGATCTACTGGTGACACTGATTGGCCCTGCATAGGTTTTTATAAGAAACAAAGAAAAAAAATTTTCAAAACATTAACCATGTTATTCTGTATCTGAGTAATTTAGCGTCACAAGTTAACTGACTGCATGGACTCGCGCTAGTCGTGCCCGTCAGCTGTGACGCCGTGCTTTCGTTAATTTATGCATGGCTACGAAATTTTCTATCACAAAAAAAAAAGGGTTTTTTTTATATTTTTAATCAATCTAAATCACGTGCGGGGTTAATCTATACCATTAATAGATCACGTGGTTTGAATGAATTACACGAATTCGCTTACACACTGTATTTACACTTAAAAAAATATTCTAACCACTAAAGAGGCACCATGGATGTACATAATTGATTAGAATAATTGCATTCAAGGGGGTGCATGAAAAGAGCCTCCACGAGTGACAATACTTAAGTACGCCCGGCGCACCCTGGGCAGTCAGCCCCGCTACCAACCTTGCTGACTGGCTAATCTTTTCACCACGGTATGAGCTATTCTTGTATAGCTTGTGCCGACACGATAGAAGAAGAATTAGAATAATAATTTGCATTTAAACAGATAAATAAGCAATTAAGCACAGATTACAGCAGCTGTCACAAATTTCCCTAATACACAAAGTTTCATCAATAACGTAATAACGCTGGCCATCGTAGATTTTTATGATACGCAGATCCGGCCGCTTCAACTTTTTATTGGCCCAAGCTGCAGGTGTTTCGGTAAGTTTAGCATTTCTGTATAATCTGGCCCCGCAATCGTCAGCTGGTGACCGGGCCATCCATAACAAGATTAAGTACCCACCTTTAAGATTTAGTGACGACCTAATTTGACCCTTGGAGACACTGTTTTGACATAGTTTGCACCGTTATTACGTATTGTTTTTCTTAAGAATCACGGTTCATCTTCCGTGCAGAAGATGTCCGGTCCTTTGGAAGGCATACGGGGGACACAGGTCCAACGCGCAGAGGCCCCTTTGAGAACTTTAATCTAAAATGGGATGGGGCATCAACCGGGGACTGTCCACGGCTGCACTATTGGAGTACAGTCATGGACCGTCCCAGGTTGATGCAAGACTATTGTAAAATATGGTGAAAAATATCTGGTCTATGGGAAGGGGTGTTAAGTGGACTGGATAACTTCTATTGCCGGGAGAAAACGGCGTCTGCCTTTCAAGTTTAAAATTGAAAAGTTTTGGCAGACGGTTATTGTTTTTCCGTTTTTTCATAATTATTAATGGTATTGATTGTGGTCGTTCACAATGGGCCTCATAAGAAGACTCAAGATCACCCAAAGGGCAATGGAGAGGGATATGCTCGGAGTTTCCCTACATGATCATTTCAGAAATGATGCGATCCACACGAGAACCAAGGTAACCGACATAGCACGAAGAATTGCCAAACTTAAGTGGCAGTGGGCGGGGCACATTGCTCGCAGAACGAAGGGCCATTGGGGCCGAAAGATTCTGGAGTGGCGAACGTTTATCGGAAGATGCAGCGTGACTACGCCTCCCACTAGATGTACCAATGACCTGGTGAAGGTAGCGGTAATCTGTAGGATGTGAAAAGTACAGGTGCGGTTGCTGTGGCGATGCTTGGGGGACGGCAGTAGACGGTTTTCGGCTGAATGAATGAATGTATGAATGAATTGTTTAATGCAATCTCCGAGATACAGTTTGTAGCGTAATGTGGTACTGGGTCACGTAGATAGAAGTAGAGCCAGAGATCGAATGCCCGTTAGATGGAGCGATGCAGTCAAGAGTGCGGTTGGCGGCAACCTACATCTAGCCGTGCACTTTTTGTCAGACAGAAGTAAATAGAGGCGAATTATCGCCGTCGCGATCCCCAGAATTGAAGGACCGAGGAAGAAGATGAGAGATTATTTAAAATGTTTTTTTTCTATTTCATATTATTGACTGCTAGAACTTTCGTGAGACACATTCAAATTTATGATTAGTTACTATTTTTTTAAGGAAGAAACCAACGATTTATTTCGCCTTTGGACCCTCACCCCCTTATTATAAAAGATGGTTTAAACCAAACCCAGATTTAAAATATACCCAGCACTTTCTTGCGTCATATAGCAAAAAGAGATGGAGCTATTTTAAAACCTAGGTTTTTCTTAGACCATCTTTTGTAATAAGGGGGTCAATATTTTCTTTTTAATCATGCTTTTTTCTTGCTATTTACATTTGAACTCAAGCTCCGAATCATGGAAAGCTGAATATTCTGTCGCTTTGTCAATTATTATTTATGCAATTTCAATAAAATTCTATTTATGGCTTTTGGCTAATTAACAACCGCATGGAACGTATACGTATGATCTACCAGGTTTGCCGCGGTCATTCACCGCGGTCACCTTCGTGCCTAGGAGAGCATGTAAAACGTTGGTCCCAGATGTCATACAAATCCCTATAACAGTTTTTACAGAGTCAGAAGCCCAAACGTCTGACAACCGGTCTAACTTTAGGTTATCGGCATTTCCCAGTAACTGGGCTGCGGAGGTCTGATGGCAGGCGTTCTATGTAAAATATTGGTGTTCCACTGCATCTAGTTAAACTGGAAGCCGACCCCAACATGAGAAGAAAAAACTACGTATAATGAACCTTTAAAAATTAACGACCATACGAGCCGGACTTTTGTTATGCAGGAAATATAACGCCTACACGAATTTTTAATCCGAACTCACTTGTGACCTTTTGCGCCTTTTATAAATGCCATAGCAAATTGCACAGCAAGCCCGATAACCGCTTTTACTCCCATTACAGCCTGATTTATAAAAATGTCAGGCTAAAGGTAAGTGTGTTAATATTCCTTAGTCTTTCTTTTCCTTTTGCTGTTATTCGTTTCAGAAAAAGGTAAACTGCTTATCTTTTGAAAGAATAATAAGCGCAAAAAAACCAGAAGGAGATGATAATGACGTAGTGACACAAATTAGAAGGAGTATTCTTAGGGGCTTTGGTCATGTTGAGCTTATAAGGCGGATGTCAGTGGAGACGTCCCTAGACGATGCCCTAGAAGGACCATACATCGATGTTATTGGAGATGTTCTTCAAAAAGGATAGGTGCGTAGCACTCTCAACCGGCGTGCGTGTGTGACAAGATAAACGTGGACGAAGCAAAACGAGTATGTAAGGATCGTAGCATGTGGCGTTCTACAGTTTCTGCCTACCCCCATGGAAAAAAAACGTGAGTTTATGTATAAAAAATAACAATACAATAGTTATTCAGTATCAGAGTACCGAGTCACAAATACAGACAGGTTTTTTTTAAAGATGAACGACAAAGTCATTACAGTTTATAAAAAAATATAGGTACTTAATTTCAGTGATCTTATCGTAGGACTGGTATGTAGAATACTGTTTTTGCAAAAAGTTATTTTAATTTTAGGAAAGAATAACGAATCTGGGGGCAATCAATAGTAATTTTGACGTTTAAAAAGTACTTTCAGTCCTATTTAAATCAAGGACTTTTATGTACAGACGCCAGCAGGTCAAGCTACCCGAAACCACCGAAACTGTCAAATTTTCTCAATCAACCTTGAACCTAATGTTTTCGTGATGAAGATGAAAATCTAATTAAGAAATTTAACAGACTGTAGTAGCTTGATGTGCGTCTGTACGTAATACGTGTTAGTACTATAGTTTAAATAAATGAGTACCTTGTACCATCTCAACATGACGCTGGCAGAATAGTCGACATCATCAACTCAGTTGCCAAAGGAAGCAAAAAAATAATAAATCAATGAGTTTTGATGTTCATTTTAATTTATAAAAATCTACATTTCTACTTATTACAATGAACTGTTATATCGAAGTCTTAGAATCTGTATCTACACCTTGTATTTACATTTTCATAACATCCTACCCGATCCTATATTTACTCCAATCCCTTTCCCAATGTATCACGTCAATGTATATCATTTTGTCGGTTTCCTTCCATCCTGTGTCGGATTTAGCAAATTGTCAGCGAATGTTCCCCTCATTACCTTGAGCTCTTTGTATCAGATCGGTTTCAGCGCTTACGACGCATATTTTGATATTTTGCGTTTCAATCGCCATAAATAGAACCTCTTTTCGAATGTTCGAGAATATTTTAGAGGGATTGTTCTAGAATTGTGAGGATTCTTTGTGTTGTGTTTGAATAGAACTATTGTTGTTTGATGATGCTTATCTGTTATTGGTCTATAAAGTACAATGATAAGGATAATAGTCATTATTAAGAAATGAAAGGAATTTACTATTTTATTTATACACTGTGGGCCCGAGGTACCCGAAATATTTTAAGCACGCCTTTCTGATGGTATTATGAGTCAAATATTATATCAACAAAAATCTAATTCAGACTTTTTTTTAAATTTTATTTTTTGTTTTTCTGAACTTAATAAATCAATTAACTTTAGTACTTCCTTGTAAACAATACTTTAGGTTGAAATGGCAATATTTATAAATTATCGTGTGAGTAGATAAGAAACTTCGCTCAACGCTCCCCGACGAATAAGACATACGGCGAGTGGGGTATGTTATGAAAAAAGTCGAACCCCGCCCCGCCGCGTTCATAGGACTTCTTACCATAGAAATTTTTCGAGTTGTCAGTTTCCGTAATTCTATATCTATACTAATATTATAAAGAGGTAGAATTTGTTTGTTTGTATGTAGGAGGTAATCTCCGAAACTACTCATCCGATTTCAAAAATTCTTTCACCAATAGGAAGCTATGTTATCCCTGAGTGCTATAGGCTATGTTTTAGTATAAAAAAATTAGGGATCCTTAAATAAATTACAATAATGTAACCCAAGGTATCAAAAATTGGCTTACCTATATTTCAATTATCAAGAGGTAGAATTTGTTTTGTTTTTTTTTTGTATGTAGGAGGTAATCGTTAATATAAATTAACGCGAGCGAAGCCGCGAGCAAAAGCTACTAATGAATATTTCGAAAATTAAGCATTATTCAACAAACTATGATGGTTCAAGTTATTTGCCAGGAACTTTACCGCGATTGCCGCGATGAGTACTTTAATGTTACGGTTAATATTAGAACACACTTGAGCAACAAGACTTTTTAAGAACGCCTATAATTTTTTTATTCTTCAATTTTTTTTGTTGCTTTTCTGTTCTAGTAGACCATGGTCTGAACCACAGAACAGATAAAAGACGTTAGAAGGGCCTTGTGGGCGGGGCAGGCGCGCCGCACATATGAGCAGACGCTCATATGTCAACCGAAATTTGTTTTACCGGTCAACAGTCGCGCTCATATTGTGACAGCGTACGGAGATCCGCGAAAAAAAAGAATTATGCCGTCTTGCATTATTATAACGTGACGGAAAAGAAGCTAGTTGAGTAGTGTAGCCAGAGAAGGGATTTCTTTTCACCGGCATGTCCAAAAACCTTATAATATCAGTGATATTTGTAATTATTGCAATAGTATTATGTAATTTGTAGAAAAAAACGATACAATCGCACACAGATGCAAAATTATACATTGCTTGCAATACATGGGTACCATCTTGTACTACGTGAGCGACAGCGCAATGTATTGCGTTCAATGCGAAAGTCGAGTGCAGCGAGCAATTGTTTTAATTCAGCGAAATCCATACGTATCGATAGTGTTGTACCAAGTTGTAAACAATATCGGTATTAAATATGTGTGTATACAAATGATTATTTATCAGTAATACTTATTATAATTAAAATAACTTTGTTTATTGCCACGAATTATACATTTTATTTTTAGGTTTCCAACAGGTCCAGACAAAAGAAAACTGGATTGAGACAACTGGTAGAATTGAATGGATACCTATTAAATGTAGCACAATTTGTTCTTAACATTTTGCAGAAAATTATGCAATTACAATTCACAGGGTTATTCAAATTAAATTATATTATGTTAATACGCCTACGGGAAAACAAAAATCAAAATTTCTTTAGTTTTTTGCAAATTGTGACTTTTATTTACGTTTATACTATTCAAAATGCGATTTGCGCCGGTAACGGTTACTCAATAATAGGTATATTCAATATGAAAGTCGTAAGTATACCTACTTTTCTAGGTTTACGATGCTCGAAAATAGAATTGTTTCCGAAAAAAACATGTTATGTAGTGCATTATGATGATGATTCATAATAATTGACATGATTTTATTGATTATTTTTAGCAAACTTAGTATCGTTACGGGTGCAAACAACATAATTATGACGTAAAACAGACCTGCAATTAGCAAAAAACTAAAGAAAATTTGAATTTCACGGCTATATCGGATGTTCCCCTTAATTTGACATTATTATTTATATGTGTTGAGGAAGTTCACACTATTCGTACTCGTCTCAAAATTAGAGCGAAAAATTGCAAAACTTAGGGCCGATTTTTCAATCCTCAGATAAACAGACAAATAGCATTTATTCAACAGATAGCAAAAAAAATATTTTTTTAATCGTCAGATAGGCTTTATTCGACGAATAATTTGACTACCTGAGGAATAACTTTATCTTTCCCTTTGACGGCCAGATAACCGCTTATTCAGTAGATAGTTTTATTCGATGACTGATGATGTAAACAAAAAATATAATTTTACTAGACAATTCTTGGGTTTGCGTTTTCATCAAAGTAAAATGGATGTATATTATTTGATAGCACTGATGATCTGGCAATAATTGAGCAAGAAGCTCTGATAAATGAATTCATAAATCCAGGAAGGAAAGTAAGAATTGTCACATCCAGGCCCAATCATTTTCCGCCGGAGGGCGCGCGACGTTCTCCGGCCACCCTAGTGTGTGGCCTGCGGGTGGCGGGTTATTGGACCTGACGCCCGACCAGTAACAGGCCCGAGAAGGCGGCGCGCAGTATTCCGTGCGCGCCTCTCAGAAGGACGTGGAACGAAGCCCCACAGAAGAAGAGGTCCGACAGGGGCTGGCGGACCGAGGCCTGCCGGGGATGCAGTGCATGCAGCTGCGAATCCCACGACCCCGGCCATAGGTCAGGAGAAGGCACACCGTGGGTTTTTAGCTAGTGAGAGTCTTTATATTTATATAATACCAATACATAACCCTTCGCCTTTCCCGGGCGGAGGGAATCAATGAGGATAAACGTATGATAAAAAAAAAACATGCCCATACAGTGTGGGATTCAAAAGAATTCCATCGCCAATTCAGACTTTTAGAGTCTGTGCAATATTTAGTTATAAATAATGGTAGAGGATAAAATCAAGCATCAAATAAAGGTTAAGTTTTCAATCGTTTATTATACAAAAAATTACTGCGAAATGGGTTCATGGCTACATAACAGAGCTGTAGTAATTGATAGTGTAAATCTTCTTATGTTGGGAATTTGGGATCGTCTGCCAGTCTGACCGGATGCAGTCGAATACCAGTATTTTATATGAAGCGACTGCCTATCTGACCTCCATCACCCAGTTAGTAGATAACACAATAGCTCTTGGTGGAACTGGTAGTCAGACTTTCGGGCTTCGGTTCTGTACATTTCCTGTCTGCATAGAGGACTTTTTTTGGTACTTTTTTTAATTCCCTCATACTTAAGTTTTAATGTATTCCATGAAAGGACACTGGTTGCGATTCCACCTGAATTTAATGAGCTCTCAGTTTTTCTCCATGCAGATCCTTTTCTTTGTCTTTATTCGTCACCGCATCGGTCTTCTTATTTCTATAACGTGTTTGTATTTTTCGATTAAACTTATGAGGAATTGAATTAAGTACAGCACTATTCAAATTCGCCGAACGCTCTCTATTTTTTTGATTCCATTGTAATAAACATATAAATTTATTATAATATTGATTTACAATCAAAATATATAACACGACATGACAGGAAGATAGTCTGACAGTATCATTTTTGCCATACAGGTAATTAATGTACTCTAGACTCTGTGCAGGTAATTGAAATAGTCTGGCCTGCTCTAACGTTCGTTTATGCCATATATTTATCTCACCTCCCTGAAGTTAGCGTTGCTAAAGTCAATGAAATCGGTCAGATAGTAATTTGTGAGATAAATGGCAATTGAAAAATTGACAAACAATTATCAGGCAGTTAAACAGCCAAATTACTTTATTCGTCAGGTAGTTATCAGGCATTTTATCTGAGGATTGAAAAATTGGCCCATAATGTAACAAAATTACAGTAATTTTATCGATATAAGTAATCGACCTTTTGGTCGCCGTAACATGTATGAGAAATAAATTTGAATTTGCGCGTGTGTGAGTGTACGTCGAACGCAGTATTTGCGTTAGTGTGACAACTAATAGCAAACTCGAAATCTATGTGCGTGTGGTTTATTTGTGTGCGTAATGCGCGTACGTATTGGACTCTTGCTTGTAGTAGAGTTAAAGAGTGGGAGAAAAGCGGCGACACGCGTTCTAATACAAATCAGGAACCTATACCTTTCTAACCTCTTTATCTGTTCTGTGGTCTGAACAACGTTTGCTCTAGTAAAATAAACAGTTAAATCTCAGCGTGTATTTACTTAATATGTAGATACACAGCAGTATATTAAATCTATTTAAACAAAATTTCTATGACAAGTCGAGCGAACTCGTTAGGGACATCCGCGTGGTGTTACGTGAGTGACGAGGTGTTTACGACGGCGACGTCACATCCGTCACTCAGATGGGAATGCGACAGTAAAATTTTTGTAATTAGGGTTGGTAAGCATATAGAAGTTGAAGTCTATACTATACAAGGTTAATCGGTAAGGGGCTACTAATCTGATAGGCTATTAAAGTACCCACAATCTATATTATACAAGGTTAGTCGGAAAGGGGGTACTAAAGCGAAGCCCACTTATAGTATCGCTGATGACTGTTTGAAAGCAAGTGTTAAAATTTCAAAATTCGATATATTTTTTTTTCAAATAAAATGATTTTTATTTTAGTTTTTTCAACATTCTTCATCCCTGCTTTAGTAACTAATTCAGAAAACGAAGCTTCTAATCCGTGACTCCAAATATGATCTAAAATGTAAACACAGCTGATCATAGAATATAGATCGATTTTAGTGTTATTTTTCTTATAAAATCTTTGAACAGCTATTTCTCTTAAACGATTGACTTTTGGGGAAAGTTGTAAAACAGAAGCCATTCATTATTATGGGGTCTTTAACACTCTTTCAGATTAGTACCCCCTTTCAGACTAACCTTGTATAAACCAATATTTAGCAGTGTAATTTTTAGAGCAGTATATGCAGTTTTTTAACAGGTGACCACTAGACTAGACACGACACCAGCACTATAATGAAAAAACAAGGCCACTGTTTAAAAAAATGATATGAAACTCAGCATGACATTCACATTTGTACATTGGCATTGACTTTTGAAAATCCAACGGCACAGTAATCTCTGGAACACGTAGTTAGTTGGTTCCATGTGTAGACAAGACGGTTTTCCCCAAAACTACAAATCATTTTATGAATAATATTATGATGTATTGTATGATTTGAATTTAAAATAACGAAGCGAATCATTCGCTGTATCCACCAAAATCCGTTTACTAAATGCAAAGCAAACGAATGGTACTATGCAGATGAATGCACATCGGAAATCTTCGTGTGTGCGAATAATTATGTACTAATAATATATGTTGTACCCTTGTTTCACAGACAGAAATTTCATAGAATTTCGTTTCCCAGAAAATGTTTCATATAATATTTGGTCCTTGTATTTTTATTTCGAATATTATTATTTCAAAGACTATTTACGTGAATGAAACATATTTCACAGAAACACAATTCAATGAATTTCTAATCTAATTTTTTCGTTTAACAAACTTATCAAACAGTAGAATTGTAACGAATATTGTTAGTTCGCACCCCAACACGGATAGGTTAGGTTCGAAGGGAATGACGGGGGCTAAAGTGAGCTAGCAAAGCGAGCGAACGAAGCCCCCGTCATCCCCCTTCGTGTTAGGTTACTTTAAACCCTGCAGACAGAAATAGGAGCGCCGCACAGCAGGGCTCCGTCGACCTTGGCCCCAGAATCTTTTTTTGGTATAGATTTGGTTGGTTGTGTTACTTAATAAAATGTTTTTTCTGGGTAATACGTTTTATATTAAATAATATAAGGATAAAGAATATTTGATTTGTTATTCTATGATATGATTATTCTAACAATAAACTTTATGTAAAACAAAAATCAATGATTTAAAAGTTATAAAACAACGTACAACCACTAATTATACGAGCAATGTGACCTATCCGGTATTGATCCAAAGGGGACGAGGCCAATTATAAAAACACACAAAGAAAGATACACTGAGTCGCATAATTCGTACTATTGTAGATACCTATAGTACTGCGTAGCCGCAGCTGTCTTTATAGAGCTATCCGACTATAAGCGCCCTTAAGTTTTAGTCAATAACCATTGACATCAAAACGTCACAACCAGCTGCGTACCACACACGAATAAAATAATAAAAACAAGAATACTGTATACCTACAGTGCTTTTATTTTACCGCTCGTGTACACTACAACACTGGTTGTGATTTTTCGTCAAAATCCGTTTATGGATTTTATTTGACAATGGAATTGTATTGAATCTAAAGGCGACGACGGACCTGTATCGTATACTCGTAATGTAATCCTTACTAATATTATAAATGCGAAAGTAACTCTGTCTGTTTGTCTGTTACAAAAAGGTTTGGTGTAAACTACTGAACTGATTTTGATGAAACTTGGTACAGTACAGAGATAGTCTGAAACCCAGAAAAACGTGGAATATGCGATAAACGACACACGCGGGCGTAGCCGCGAGTGACCCCTAGTATGGTATAAAGCGAATACAAAACGTCACGTCAGTACGATTAGAACAGAGTTCGGAACGAGCATTATTACGCGGATTTTATCAGGCGACGTAACATACGTGACAAATTCACGACGAATGTTACATTACGATCGAATTCTCGAGTCGGTTGCCACCTTATTACAAAGAAGTTGTAATTTTTTCATAAAAAAAAGTTTTGTGTAATAACTAGACATCGGATATTCGGATGCATTTTCACCTAAACTTGAGAAGTCGGCTAATATGGAATGCGCTTTTGTATAAAATTATCCCGCGGTTGCGAGACAATTATTTTAATTTCAGTTTTTTTTTTGGTTTATCTAACACACACCACTGATCTTCTTACACTCTTACACTCTACATTACACATATTTGCATCGGGGGTTTTAAATAATTATGCAATCCAAGAAACCCGTTTTTTTTTTAATAAATCATTTTAAGAAGTCGCTTCCATACTTTCTGAGCTAAAAATTCACTTCAGGTAAATATGCATCCGAATATCCAATCCCTAATTATAACTCTCGTGAGATATATTAATATTTACGATTAGTTACGGTTTTCTTACGTGCATTTTCGGGATTTCCCGATTAGTTTCAGCTCGGCGCGTGTTCAGCTCATGATTAGGATTCGGGCAATCCCAAAAAATGCACGTAACTAAACTTTTCATCTTTTTTCTTCTTTTAATATTTTCTTTCATTCACTACTTTACTGAGATAGCTATTTGGGCTTGCTTGACTTGACACGGCTTATTGTCTATTGACTTGATAAAATATTTCCCATAACTAAGGAAGGAATATAAGCAAATCGCAACTTTTGTGATGTTGATGCATTAATAAATAACTCAAAGAGCAAACATTCATAAACCAGCAAAAATCTTTTTCGAACATCCACAACGAAATTCCATCCAGCCATAATCCACTGACATTCCAAACGATACCCACGGGAAGCCATTTCAGCACAGCAGTATTCACCGGGAACAAAGCTCGACAAAATAAATCCAGAAAGAAAAACACCGGAACACAGCTCACCTATTCCGTTATAAAGTTTTCCGAATTCGTCATCCCTAGTTGCGATTCAGGGCGTGCGGCCACAATGCGGCGTGTTTGCAATAAAAGAGCAATACGGTGCGCAGCGGCCGACACCGCCGCGATATTTGGCACCGTCGAGCTATAGAATTGTTATTAGAATAGAAGGGACTAAAATACTATTTTTTAAGGCTTAGGGGCCCAATTCTTGTTGCGGAATTTATTCGAAGGAGTTACTACGCGGCCCCGGAACGCAAAGGGCATTAGGAAGAACAGGGATGGTTTTAGTCAGTAAGAGTCTGACACTCCCTTCCGCTCCGTCCAGAGCGGAAGGAGTCAAATGAAGATTTCACAACCATAAAAAAAAAGAAGGGCTCTGATTCTTGGCCCAAAACGTTGATCAATCACAACCGAACCGAAGCCGGACAGTTTTCGGTTACAAAAACTGTCAATTTGTTTGACAACAAAAACAAAACCAACATTTTGACAGTTTTCGCACACGAAAACTGACTGACGTTTATTGTGGTTCGTTTTTCGAATTATCTAGCAGGTTTTTTTATTATTTGACTTTGTCGCTTTTGACTTAAGTTGCACCTGATGGTAAGCACAGACAAGGTCTAAGATGGAGCAAACGAATTCAAGTAACAGAGATATAGAGGGATTCTCTTATACGCCTCTGAGATGAGTCAGGTATTGGAAAGGCAGCAGGGGCCCAATTCTCCTAAAATAAATTGTTGCACAACCGTCAGTCAGTTTTTGTTTTCGAAAACTTTCAAAATGATTGATTTTGTTTTTTGTGTCAAACAATTTGATAGCTTTTGAAATTGAGAACTATCTGAATGAACGGTTTGGCCTTGGTTCGGTTGTGATTTATCAAGATTTATTTTAAGAGAATTAGGCCCCAGGTCTTATTCTGTCCCTAGACTGTATTTGGTGCAATCTGTTCAATCTATTTGTAATAAGATCATCTGTTGGTAGCTAGAGCCTTGTCGGTTAGAGTAATGTGTATCTATTTCATGCTATCACGAGCTAGTGGATGTCTAACTTATTCCTCCAGCTGTAACTCGTTTACCTAGATTTTTTCTTCAAAGTATCTCTGAGTATGCAAGAAGATTAATCAGTTAACATAAAGTCATCTGCAAAACAGCAATCCCTAAAAGACTACAGCAAAATGAAAACGACGTATTCGATTTTCTTCCCCCAGAAATCCGATGAAATGTTTGGAATTCATTAGCCGCATATTTTTCTGTCAACCCTAGTTATGATTCAGGGCGTGCGCCTGTGCGGTGTCGGAATCCAGACAAGATTTCTGCGACGGTTGTCTTGGTGTTGTAGGAATTTTCGGAATTTATTAGCCGCTTGATTTCCATTATATTTTATCTATGTTGTTTTATCAAAGGGTGTTTGTTGATATCTTCATTTGGTTGTATTGGACTTTTGATAACCAATAGTCGTTGTAAAGGCGACCGCGGGAGCGCTGGAGGGTGGGGGGATGCAAAAGGGCAGCGCATCGTCATGAATCATGCACATGCTATAATAGCTATAAACGCACATGCGTTTATAGCATTATAGGGTGATTACCAATCCATTTGCCAGGCGAAAGTTACAACCCAACCAAAACCGAACTGACATCGACAAAAACTATCAAAATTTTTGACAAAAAAAATCAAAACCAAACATTTTGTCAGTTACCATAAACGAAAACTGACTAACGGTTGTGGTTAATTTGCAGTTTGGCGACCACTTTATTAGTAGAATTGGTCTTCTGCTCTGTTAATAGACGTATAGTGATGATGATGATGCAATGATGTTGTTTCATTTTCCAACGCCAAGTCTAAAACATTCCTACATCTACTCGCCCACGGCATTGAGACGAGAGATTGTTGCAATATTGAAAACTTTGCATTTGAACGGTAGCCCGGTCCCGTGTTGAGTTTTTTACCGAAAGTGAGTTCCCTTGTTCGTTTTCGTACTCGCATTGGATTGCCAGAATGGGCCCACCTTCATACATTTAATATTTAAGCTTTATTATTGGAGTGTATCGGACCAAGGGAGACAATTAAGTTCATCGTAGACTCTGTTGGTAATGATTCTAAGACGGGAAATAAGATAACCAACTCTCCCGATTCAAAACCATACGACAAGTCAGTTGTTATTTATGATTAACCGGTTGCGTACCGCCCGTCGTTCCAGGACGACACTTAATTGTCTTATCCATTGTGTCTATAATTACCGTGCTTGAGGTTTTAAGCAGTTACGGCGACTCGACTTGCGACTTCTCCACGTATTCAGGTCATGATTAAGTTTGGATTCGAAACAAGTCGAACCATCCACGTGTCTCACGAAAGTTATAAGTAATACATTTCGTGAAACACATTCATATTTATGATTAGTTACGGTTTAATCACGTGCATTTTTCGGGATTGCCCGACTAGTTTCAGACCCAAACGGAGCCTTTAATCATGAGCTGATCAGGCGGCTAGGTTGCGAGTCGAACTGTTCGACTCCGTTTGGGTCCAAAACTAGTCGGGCAATCCCGAAAAATGCACGTGATTATACCGTAACTAATCATAAAGTTATAATACAAGTTGGATGCTGACCGATTCGGTTTTTATCTCATATTTCTCGAACACAAATTGCGATAATTTAAAAGGTAAAACCTCCTTGGTATGATACCCTGGGTAAGGCAGAGGTTTACGTCGGTCTCTTACCGACTAAAACTACCACTGTATTCCTCCTAGGACCTATAGCCGGGATCGAGGGATTCGCTGTTGGATTCACCGCAACATGCTTTCCAAATTCTAAGTACCACGGTGTGGGTATTAGGTATGTGTGCACATCTGCCGCACAGTAGCGTTAAATCGATGTTATAGTGGGTGAAGATTATTTCAAGTGACCTGGGGATTTGGATTCGTGAATTGGAATTCAAATTAAACATAACACTGCACAGTCTACTCGTCACAATAAGATGGCGGAGCGCACCGAGGTAACTCAAGGTCGAAAATTGATAAGCACACCTAAACATACCACATGATGCGGTGTATTCCTCGAAGCGCACCAACTATGAAACAGAAGAGCATGAAGGATTCGTTAATAAATGATAAAATTATTATCGATAAAAATTCAACTGTCCTAATTGTTTATTTATTAAAACTACCAGGAAAGCAGAAATGAACTGGAACTAGGTGCTTAATCGAATTACTACTTAGCACAATAATGGTAAAAATAGTTAATGGTTTTGAAATTTAATTATTTGTTATTTTTAAAAATACCAGGGTGACAGAAATGAACAGAAAATAGGCGCCTAAATAATCTCACTAAGTTGTGCACCAACGATTAAACACAAAGAGGAATATTAAAAGTATTCGTTATTATTCACTATATCGATAGAAGTCTTAAAACTGTCCTATATCTTACCTATAACTGTCACGTAGTGAGATCGTATAAGCACCTATGTTTTGTACATTTCTGTCACTCTGGTACTTTTCAAAACAACAAATGATTTAATTTCAAAACCTATATTTTACCATTATTGAGCTAATTTAGTAAGTCGCTTGAGCACCTAGTTCCAGTTCATTTCTGCTTTCCTGGTAGTTTTAAAGAATAAACAATTAGGACAGTTGAATTTTAAAACGTCTATCGATATCATTCATTCTCTATGTTGGTGCGTTTCGAGGAATACTTTTGGTGCGGTTCAATTGGTGCGTCTCAAAGTTGGTGCGCTTCGAGGAATACCCCCATGATGCGAGTGAAACCGTGGGCTAGTTAGCTAGTTATTAGGGTCCCATACCCAAAGGGTAAAACGGGACCCTATTACTAAGACACCGCTGTCCGTCCGTCTGTCACCAGGCTGTATCTCATGAACCGTGATAGTTAGACAGATGAAATTTTCACAAATGATGTATTTCTGTTGCCGCTATAAAAACAAATACTAAAAAACAGGATAAAATAAATTAATGGGCTCCCATACAACAAACGTGATTTTTTGCCGTTTTTATAGATAATGCTACGGAACCCAAGCACTTGGCCGGTTTTTTTAATAATATCGCGTACATTAGAAACAATATCGCCCCAACATTTGGCGTGGCATTAAAAATCGTTCAGGCCACAATGTTTCGCGCCCCATTAGCATACGCCCCTTGCTCACCGAATTTAATACCCGCGGGACTACCGAAAGAATTGCGGTGCTTAAGTCTGAACATTTTTATAAAGGAGAATGACCAAAAGTGGTACCAAAAACTCTCATGCATCAAGATCAAAATATTATAGTAATTATTTTCATATTTTTTTACGATATTACGCGTCGGGGATTTGATTTTTGCACAGGGAGTTTAATTTAAAGTAAAACGTGTTGATATTGTTTTATTCCCTTAACATGACGTTCCGTTTCACATGATTTATGATTACTATAACCATGGATTTTGAAAATGGCATGATCATGATCACATCTTTCAAAAATACGTAAAAAAAAAAAAACGATTCTTAATTAAAAACAACTAGAATAGATTATAATTTTTATGTAAACGATTATCATTTTTTTATCTATGGTTAATTGGATATTCACAGCCGGTCATAGACATTTAGAATGCAATAGATGCGGATTACTGTTTTTAGAGCAATAATAAATCGTGTGACATGTCCATATTTTCAGATTATTTAGATTATTTCTAAAATCTCCGAAACTCGCGTTTTGTTTACTAAAAGAACTTTTGTAGGAGTTAGTATGATAAGTGTAGTCTATAAAAAACAAAGTTTGACTTTGATGCAGCATGGTACGGGACTCCATACATCCATGAGCATTGTCCTTTCGTTTAGATATTAGGTATATAAAGTTTGCTGGAGCAGTTCCGATTCTCTGTTCTACTTAGCCTTTTCCCAACTGTGTTGAGGTCAATTTCCAGTCTAACCAGATGAAGATCGATTGCCGTTAGACCTCCGCAACCCTAACTGGGTAATGCCGATATCCTAAGGTTAGACTGGGTGTCAGACTTTCGGGCTTCTGAGTACCCGTAACGACTTAACCGTAATATTATATACCCTCACTTTGCCGTTATGTTTAGGGCGAGACAATTACAGACTTCAGGGGAGCTCGTGGCTAAATAATTACAGCCGCATAGACCGATCTTCCGGGTTAAGCCACGCTTGCCGAGGTTGGTCTGTGGATGGGTGACCATTTACCATAGCGAGTTTCCTCCGTGCCTCGGAAAGCACGTAAAGCCGTTGGTTTTGGCTGTCATTTGTAGATCTTTGACAGTCGTTACTGTTGGTCAGAAGCCAGAAAGTCTGACAACCAGTCTTACCAAGAGTATCGTATTACCTAGTTACTGGGTTGTGGAGGTCTGATAGGCAGTCGCTCCATGTAAAATACTGATATTCAGCTGCATCCGGTTCGACAGGAAGCCGACCCCAACATAGTTTGGAAAAGGCTAGGCAGATGATGAATTCCAGACTTCAGGGTGCTACTGAGAAATTCCAGACGGAAAAACCCCATAACACTATGCCCGAGACCTGAGGATCTATACCGGGGCCTCTCGCTTAGCAGTCGCGCTTGCGAACACTAGACTAACGAGACAATCGAAGCAGTGTAGGTATAGGTAGGTTATTTGTTCATAATATATTAGCGTATTTGACTGAAAAAAAAAATAGACCTTCTATAGATTATCAAAAAATAATTGACCCGTATTTTTACTTTTGTTGCGTAAACCAAAATTGACGAAGATATGACACTTTTAAAATTGGAAAAAAGCAAGTACAATTTTTTCTTGCTTCTGACGTCACAAGCCCCCACTCTCGAGTTTTGATGCGTTTTATCTTTCGTCTTTCGAAATATTCATAGATTAAACAAAAGAAAAAAATACGTGTCCATTATTTTTCAAAACTCTAACTGGCGGACTAATTAGATTTGCAATTTATTGATGCTGTCAACATGCCTAATATGCAAACGCTACGTAAACAAAGTAACCAACTTTGTAAACAAATTAAATCACTAATTAATATGTAAAATCAGAATACGGCCACATTTAAATAAGCATTAGAGGCTGTCATTACTTCGATACCGGTTTTCCGATGTAATAAAATATTCTTAAAGGAGAACTTGTAAAAGCTTTTGAGTTATGATACCGTTTCGATGGTTACTTACAATTACAATAAATTATGGAATCAGGCGTTACTTTGCGGAAATCCATGACATACAAATACTCAATACTCAATACATTTATTGCACTCCACAAGTTAAATAGATGTTACATTAATATAAGAAACATGTGTGGGCCTTGTCAGGCACGGCAAATGTAGGAGAGAGGAGGAAGTAATAAACTTCTCTAAAACCTAAACTTCTTAAAAGGGTATTAAACCCTTTTTAATTTCGTATTATTACTTATACTTTATATTAGTTTTATTATTATTTTATGTAATTTCACTAATTTAATTGGGTTTTGAGAACCATACCTATTTGAATTTTATGATAAATTAATTACTGTGCACCTACTAGAGTTAGATATTCGATTTAATTATATTTATGCTATATTATTTGTAATGTGTTTTAAATTTTATTAAAGGTATTTTTTAGTAGAGTTTGTAAGAATATAAAATTATAAATTTTATTATGTTGGTTATTATAAGATTATTATTATATTTTTATTATAAAATGTATGTATGTTTGTATATTATTATGCACCTACTTGTATTTATGTTATTAGTAAATTACTATTAATTTAGATTTCTATTTATTGCGTTTTACATACATTTATCATTTAGATATTCATTTATATGGTAGTAACATTTATTTAATAGCATTTGTTTTAATTTTTTTATAAATGTACTATCTTTGCTTTCATTTTTTATCCGCGGGGGTAACTTATTATATATTTTTACCGACATAACATGTGGACTAGATGAGTGCATTTTAAGACGGGAGCTTGGTAAGTTTAATCGGTTTTTATGTCGTAGTCTCGGGTTTTTGTCTTCCCGTTTTGTGTAGAAGTTTTGATGATTTCTGACAAACTTACTTACATATTTCTAAAATGTATAAACTAGGTAGCGTTAATATTTTGTGTTCTATGAAGTGGGGCTTACAGCTATCAGTATCTTCTATATTTACAAGTATTCGTACAAGTTTCTTTTGAAGAGTAAAAAGTGATGGTGCATCAGTGCTGTTTCCCCATAGAGTAATGCCATAGCTGAGCCAAGCGTAAGCGTAGGCGTAGTAGGTGACGAGTGCGATTTGTATGTTTGTGGATTTTTTTACTTCGCGGAGAGCATATGAAAACTTAGCTAATTTCGATTTAATTTTGTTCATATGAGATTTCCAGTTTATATGGGTATCTATGTTTAGGCCTAGTAAAGTAAAGTTGCTGACTACTTCTAACTTTTTATCTTGAAACGCAAAATTTAGGTTTAGCGGCGCTTTTTGAGGCGGATGGAAAGTTATAAGTTTAGTTTTGGAATAGTTTATTTCTAAGTTATGTAGGTTCATCCAGGATTTAATATTGTTTAGGAGAGTTTCAAGTTGGATATTTAAATTTATATTGTTCTGGCATGATATTAATAGGGAGATGTCATCCGCGAATAAAACGCAGGGTCCGTGTATATTTTTTGGTAGGTCATTAATATACAAAAGGAATAGTAGACATCCGATGACACTACCCTGTGGGATGGAGGCGTTGATAACTTCCTTGTCAGAACGTATACTTTGGATTTCTTTGGTGGTATGATTAAAAAATATGCAATAGAATATCTAGCTTTAATTCCGCTGAACAAGATCGCTAATTTGGATGCAGTATGCAGCACCACCCTCCCGCCCACAAGTATATGCACATGCAGAAAGAGTAAAAAATTATGCAACATGCAACCAAACCAATACACGACACGTGTTTCGCCCCTGCACGGGGCATCCTCCTCAGGATATGTTGACTCCTCGACCGCTAGGACGCGAAACTAGCGGTCGACCGCTAGGTTCACGTCTGATCCTGAACATACCCGTGCAGGGGCGAAACACGTATCGTGTATTGATTTGGTTGCATGTTGGATTATTTTTTCACTCTTTCTGCATGTGCATATACTTGTGGGCGGGAGGGTGGTGCTGCATACTGCATCCAAACTAGCGAACGTGTTCAGCGGAATTAAAGCTAGATATTCTATTTGCATATTTGTTTAACTTACAATTACATTTTGATTAGGTATTTCTGTTTATTATTTGTTGAAATCGTGGCTAAGTAACAACCGCACGGACTGTACGATTTACAAGGTCAAGCTGTACTTGCCGCAGTTCATCCGTGGATGGGTGATCGTTCGTCATCGAGACTCCTCCGCGTCTCGGAGATTTGCCCTAATTTTAATCTGATTTTAGACAGCATGACTGGTTACTGAAAACTGGTTTGGTACTGGTCGCATTACATCTGAAAACCTAAAAATCTGCACATCATTCCATACATATTTTACTATGTGACAAAATCTAAATTCAGGATAAAAAACCGTAAAGGGTTCCGTACCATTATCTATTCTGTTTTTTAGTATTTGTTGTTATAGCGGCAACAGAAATACATCATCTGTGAAAATTACAACTGTCTAACTATCACGGTTCATGAGATACAGCCTGGTGACAGACGGACAGACGGGCGGACAGCGGAGTCTTAGTAATAGGGTCCCATTTTACACTTTGGGTACGGAACCCTAAAAACAGCTGTTTGATACATAATAATCAATGTTGCTTAACAAAATGTAGGTACGGAATTTTGGCCGTGCCGTGCCGCGCCGTGCCTTACCGTGCCGTGCCGCGCCGCTAAGCTTCAGTGCAGTTGTAACCGATCTGTCATAGAGGAATAGACGAGGTATATATAGATCAATAAATCAAGCTTGGACCGTCCCATAAAGAAAGTCAAACGAACACGTGTATCGATCAATCAGCACTGATTGAGACACCCGCTCACATTAATTAATTAATGAATCATTTAATTAAGAGCTTCACGTCGTCGCCATGTCTCGTCGTGACGTGTGACGGACACGGACCGATGAACGGATGGCCATATCCATCAGTTATTGACTGTTGTGTGGAGGTACGAATGATGGATGTGGTTATTATATTGCTGGCTATTGGCTATTACTCAAAGTATTATTGTGAATTTGGATGGATATACAAGTAGAGTGTGACGGTGGTAGTGGTGGACACTTTTTTTTTTTTTCTATTTGACTGCTGTAGGTCGTCCTAGGGGACGGTTTCTACGTAACCGGGCAGTTATTGGCGAGACCTGAAGGGTCTCCAGCCAATGGGGGGGGGAGTAAAATACTTAACCTAAGCTAACTACTTGTACTACACCTAACATCATGACTACCTGCAACAACAGCACTAAGGGCGACCCCTAGTGGAACTCGGACCTCGGCTTAGGGCCTTGCTGACGGGGGCTTAGGGGGGGGGGGGGAGACAGCTTGATGAGGGCTGAATTATCGGTGTGACTGCGGAGTCTGAAGAGACGACCGGCTCTACGACGGGAGAGCTCTGTGGATCGTGACCGGTGGTTATTATATTGTTGGCTATCGGCTATTACTCGAAGTGTTATTGTGAATTTGGATGGATATACAAGTAGAGCGTGACGGTGGTAGTGGTGGCGACTGGTGGGGTGCGCTTATGAAAGGCCTGGAACGATGCAGTTCAAAGATTTCCTAAAAAGAATCGCTAAAATCTATCTATCCTCAACTAATGGTCAGCTGTGTTTACATTTTAGGTCATATTTAGGGTCACAGATTAAAAGCTCCATTTTCTAAATTCGTAACTAAAGCAGGGATAAAGAATTTTTGAAAAAACTAAAATAAAATTAATTTTGGATAGAAATAGATATTACCAAATTTTTATTTTATCACTTGCTGTAATAAAACAATTATACTTTAAGTGGCTTGCGGATTAGTACCCTATTTCCGACTAACCTTGTATAAGTAAAGAAGAGCTAAGTCAACAAAATCTTATCCTGAACTACATAAAATACCAAGACGAAACAATTGTAGTAGACAAATTAATTAAATTACAAAACCTATTCCCGCTGTCTCTGCGGCATCTAACCAACGAACTCGTGTTTGTTTGTAGTGCTAACTCAATATAAGTTAGCTATGCACCGTACCTGCATACAGTGAGCGACTGTAACTGTGTTACTGTTATTAGCAGTAACGTCTGCCTGGCGTAGTGCCTTCACTGCTGATGATACTTAAGTATTAGGAATAACCGGCGCATCCAACCCACAAATCTACTCGTATATGTATAAATAAAAAGAAAAGTCCTGACTGACTGATTGACTGACTCACCAACGACCATGGGGGTGAATGAAAAGAACCTCCACGAGTGACGATACTTAAGTACGCCCGGCGCACCCTGGGCAGTCAGCCCCGCTACCAACCTTGCTGACTGGCTAATCTTTTCACCACGACATGAGCTATTCTAGTATAGCTCGTGCCGACACGATAGAAGAAGAAGATCAACGCCCAGCCCAAACCCTTAAACCTAGAAAGCTGAAATTTTGCACAGAGGTTCCGTTTATAATGTAAACAAGGAACAAGGAAGGGTTTTTCAAAATTCAACCCCTAAGGGAGTCAAATAGGGGATGAAAGTTTGTATGGAAAATCGTCACTTAACGGGTTTAAAATTTCACGCAAGCGAAGCTGCGGGCTAAAGCTAGTAAAGCAATATAAAAAAAACATGTTTGTACAGGATGTAAACATATTCATGTATTTCCTTTAAACCACATGATCTGTTACTGATATAGATTACCCAGCACGAGATTAAGAACGTATAAAAAATAAAAAATCCTGCGCTAGTGTTCGCACCTAAACCATCTCAAAGGTTTCAATAAAAACCAAGCAAAATTTATTTTTTTGCCTAAAAACTGCTACAGCAGCCTAAAAGAAAAAAAAAGAACAAATAACGGAGACATAGACGGGTTTCTCTATACCCCTCTGTATCTCACATACACACGACTGATCATAGTAAACTGCTTGGCGCTGGACTTTAATGTTCAGATTGTAGCAAGCCAGGCGGACACTGTATAGATCCTACCAACAAGCGTGCTGGGTTTTGTAAAATATTACAACACGTGTCTATTCCCAGTTGTGAGGAAGTTTTGTTTTCTAGTCCGTCCACACACGGGATAAAATGTTCAAATGTCAATTTGTGGGACAATGGGAGTGTTACTTCATTTTATTTTGTTCATACGTTCGTATTTCTGTTCTATTTACAGAAAATCAAATTGTTAGTCGCACTTTCAACGTTAGCTTTGAACCTTTTTCAGAGGCTACCTGAAGCTAGGGACTGAAATCGACAATGAAGTTCCGGTATGGTATATATGTTACGGGTAAAGCCCAAATGGCGGTTACACTTAGGTTTATCCGGGTACAACTAGGTGCAGCCGGCCACGTGCGGTTAAACTTAGATGTATCCTACTTATCTTCGGTTAGAACTAGGTTTACCCTTCGTCATAGCGGGTAGAACTACGTGTACCCGCACACCGGTAGTTAAGGGAAACCCCGACACGGATAGGTTAGGTTCGAAGGGGATGACGGGGGCTAGAGTGAGCGAGCGAACGAAGCCCCCGTCATCCCCTTCGTGTTAGGTTACCTACTTCAAACCCTGCAAACAGAAATAGGAGACCCGCGCAGTGGGGCTCCGTAGACTTAAGCTACACCTAGTTCTTCCCAACTGCTACTGGTTGCACCTAGTTGTACCCGGGTAAACCTAGATGTAACCGCCATTCGGCCTTTACCCGTAACATATACACATACACAGCTCAAATTAACGATATCATTTTCTCAACCCTTTTCATGTATAACGTTATTTAACACATATTTAATTTTGATACCGATATACATTGAATTAGCCGCACGGGTTTGAAGCGCGGGGTGTGCGTGGCTCGGCAGACTCAACTGTAGACAAGTCTGACCATCACTAAAATTAAATGAAGTATTTTTCGCCCTTGAAAAATGTACTGCCTCTGCCGTAATCGGATTTTATCGGTTAAATATCGATACTGTTATTTAATTGCTATATTTTGATTAATCAATAAAAATAGGTATCGTTTCATTCCGGTATCAACATTTTGCGATACTGAAATTTTTTGGCACCGCAATTTTCGGCAAAACGTTTCAAATTCGTATGACATCATACCGCCGATAAAAGTACCCTAATTTTTCGGTAATTCAGTCCCTGCCTGTAGCTAAAGGATCTCGAGGGATAAAACATCTGCGCAAAAAGAGTAGCAAACTTGAATAAATCGTAACGTAATTTCGCTTTGTTGTCGTCATGCCAAATTAAGGGAATATACCTACATACATGTATGTACTGACGGCTGCATTAATTGGGTAGGTACCCCTCTGATAACTTGGAGGCTGTTATAATACACCATGGTACTTAACGTTTTATGAATATAATAGGAGTAGGCGTGTTCATGAATACACCTACACTAAAAGCGAGCGAAGTGGAGCGAGTCTAGAACAAAATCACGCGCCACCTGAACAAGAAACTTTATGGGGTATACCCATTTTACCCTTTGATGTACCCCACACTGTTTGCACTGGGTATGGTAGGGTACAATCAACTCGGGGTGCGACGGGAATTTGCACTAGTGTCGTACATGGTGAGACTGCTCCGAGGTATAGAGCACAACCCTAAAGTGTTGCAGCGTTTGCACTTGTCCCGACCGTTATGTGTGGAGGCGGCGGCCCCGCAACTGTTAGTCTTACCTTCAGCTAGGACCAACTTGCTGGCCAAAACCTCTCTGACTCGAGCAATTCGCACCATCAATTACATTCATATCGAGAGAGTCGAAATTGATATATTTACATGTCACTGGGGTGAATTCTCAAAAGTACTATTGTTTACGTTGTGTTACAAACAATGATCTTGAGATATATTTGGTGCTTTAATTTTAGTTTTGTGTGTGTGACTTGGCTATTGCATTAGGTTATAGACCTTATAGACAGATCAGATATGATCTTGATAACAAGAAAAAAACTTGCATATTAGAACTGTTTGCGCAACATTGGCGTATTGTATAATTAGCCTGTAAACAGCGCGAGATAATCCTCTCCATCCGAACCCCCTAGTCGCCGCAGCGGCCGACTACAGTCCCTCTCTCATAAGTAAAGTTCGCCGTCCCAAGCACACACTTTTAGAACCCGATGACGAAATAACCCTCCTCCAGGAGGCGAGTAAATCGACCAGCATAATACACAACGTCCGCCGCCGTCCGGCATACCGTACTCGCCGACGAGGCCCGTCGCGACGTGCCACCGCCGCCGGTCACGATCCACCGAGCTCTCCCGTCGTAGAGCCGGTCGTCTCTTCAGATTCCGCAGTCACACCGATAATTCAGCCCTCATCAAGCTGTCTCCCCCCCCCCCCCTATGTCCACGCCAGCAACGCCCTAAGCCGAGGTCCGAGTCCCACTAGGGGTCGCCCTTAGTGCTGTTGTTGCAGGTAGTCATGATGTTAGTGTAGTACAAGTAGTTAGCTTAGGTTAAGTATTTTACTTCCCCCCCATTGGCTGGAGACCCTTCAGGTCTCGCCAATGACTACCCGGTTACGTAGAAACCGTCCCCTAGGACGACTTACAGCAGTCAAATAGAAAAAAAAGCGAGATAATTTCGTGGTCGTATCATCTCGTGCTGAGACGAGATAAGCCATACACATCATACCATGCCAGCCTGGCTGGGCAAGTGAAGTTTCAGTGGTAGCTGACAGGCCTTTATTTCATTAACCAAAATGACGAATATACACCTCTAATAACACATTGTTATAAAATACAAAATCAGATGATGTGCTAAAACCACTAATTGAAAGCACAACTACATATTCAAATGCGTAAACGAGTATTCCCTTGCGTATATTCATGGAAATTCTATTACGCAACATACATGTATGTACAATGGGCTAAGTTCACGGCAACACATTCTAACAACAAGGTTATTTGAACGACTATCGATACGCTAGCTCCGCCCACTTTTCACTTCAACTTCAAAACTCGTTTATTCAAAATAGACTAAAATTAGTTAGTTCTTTTTTAACAACGTCAATGTTACAAAAAATAGCCCTCGAAAACTCCCGCCCTTCACCGCATTTTAGTAAGCTATGAAGATGAAACAGCGCAACAAACTCTACAGCAACACAACTCTGCCTGTCAAGTAAATAAATTGAGTCTATATACAAAAAACAGTACATAATATTAATTATAATAATTAAATTATGCAAATTGAGGAACCTTCGGAACTTCTGCCACTTAGGATATTAAACTTCTAAGATATTAGAAAAATTCCTTGTGTCTCCCAGCAGAAAATAAGCCACAGTTTTCCCAGCCGTGAGTGCCGCAAAGACAACAGTGCACAAATTCTGTTTCGAGACCCGCCCCCCACCACTGATATCGTACGCCGTTTGCAACCGATTTTAGACTTATCGGTGTCTTACCGCTAAGTTTGCTGTGTGTGTACTTTCATCCTATGCTAGTGTGAGTGCAAACGAATCTATTTTAGGCTTTACACAGTCAATTCTGTAATGAATGAGCGAATGTTGGCTTTACAATAGTACTACCACAGAATAAATAGAACAAGTACTGGAACTACTATGGTTAAAACAACATGAACGTAAACTATCTGCCAGTAATCGACTTCCTGTTACTGTTGGCAAACTATTATAGAACTTAGAATAATCCACTCAATAATCATAGTTCAATAAAGGTGACAACAGTTATTATTATATACCTGTACCCCAAGTGTGAGTTTTTTACGTTACTACTGTAGTTGCGTCACGCCAATTTCAAACAAATTTTTAGTCACGCTATTCGCCGCTAGAGGCGCTGCCTAAATTTTCATACATTTTTGGCGTGACGCAACTACAGTAGTAACGTAAAAAAACTCACACTTGGGGTACTGTTCTATTTTATAATCTTAGCGTTGACATTCTGTTGTGCAGTTTTTTTTGAGGATAATATTCTAGTGTGAACTTTTGTGAATGTGTTTGTGAGTGCGTGTGGAAAGTGTTTACAATTTTTCCTTGTAAATTACGCAATAACTTTCAATGGCCAAGATTTTTTTTACAATGGAAAATTATTCATCGGAAATTTATTAGAAAAAAACTCTTGTTGTGATCTGCATCTACTCCATATATTCCCGCTCGTCTCACCATCCTCTTCCCAAAGGTGGGTACAACGGGAATTAAAAAAAAGTTTATCCCAATCATCCCACCCAACATATGGGACGAATGGGTTTACTTTTCAAACTACTTGGTGTCTGTCTTTATTCGAGGGAAAATTAAGATTCTTACTTACAAATAAATGATGTGACTGTAAAAGACACAACAACATAATCGTTCAGGGGTGATTCTATCATTACAGTTACTGCTAATATCAGTATGTCAGGATTGCGAGCAAGGTAAACACAGTAAATAAAACCAACATAGACTCTCCACCACTGTGAGTACTTGAAATTGGGTTAGTAACATGAACTAGATCGCAATATAATACTTTACACAATTATTACAAGATCATAAAATAAGGACAAGCTAGTCAGATATAAAAGGTCAGACTTCTTCAGGTGTTCAGCACCGAATGCTTCCGCTTCGTCGTTTTTTTTTTTTTTTTCTGTTGGTCTGCTGTAGGTGGTCCTAGGGGACCATTTCTACGTAACCGGGCAGTTATTGGCGAGACCTGAAGGGTCTCCAGCCAATGGGGGGGGGGGGGGAGTAAAATACTTAACCTAAGCTAACTACTTGTACTACACTAACATTATGACTACTTGCAACAACAGCACTAAGGGCGACCCCTAGTGGGACTCGGACCTCGGCTTAGGGTGTTGCTGGCGGGGACTTAAGGGGGGGGGGGGTGAGTCAGGGCAGGACTTAGTGAGGTCTGAATTATCGGTGTGACTGCGGAGTCTGAAGAGACGACCGGCTCTACGACGGGAGAGCTCGGGGCCCGCTTCGTCGAATGACCACCGCCTTTAAAACATCGGGTGCGTTGATTCATATCGACGACTACCTTCCTTTGTCAACATTGCTCAGTGCTACCCGCTACCGATAACATGACATATTAAAATGATCTTCTCTACCAACATAGATACCTACTATTTGCGCGCGTAAATCAATTTTGTAGGTATAATCTACGGGTGTAAAGTTATCTCTGTCATGTTGTCTCAGGAGCTGTGATAAAGCGGATTGTGATGCCGTGCGTTCACTCATCGTTAACATGAGAAAGACGCGTTGTAGAAGTTACATAAGTCAATTAACAGGGTGCAGAAAATTATAAATAGGTTTGTGGAGCAAAACATCAGCGGATGGAAACTTAAAACAAATGTTTTCGTTAATGTTTATCTACAAGGTGTAACATAAATAAGTGTACAACCTCTTAAGGGGTCACTATACTCATCATTATGAACAACTTTTACTATGGGATAAAACCTGAAATCGCGAAAAAAAAACCAGCTGTTTCCTACATTAATGTTCGCATAACTCGTCAAAATGTAGGGGACAGCTGATTTTTTTTCACGATTTCTGGTTTGGTCCCGTAGTAAAAGTTGTTCATAATGATGAGTACAGTGACCGCTTAAGAGGTTGTACACTTATTTGTTACACATTGTATTAGCTTTGATTTTAATTTGGTGGTGTTTATGCTAAATTAATAACAATTTCGAGTGTTAAAAATTTTTTATTGACTGAATAATTCAGTCGAATTTGATATTAATATTGATAATTTTGTTTAAATAATCAATAAAAAAATATTCTTTTTCGTACCTAAACGTTTAAACAAATGATGCAACTGCAATGATGAAAGGAGTATGTATACTTTGAATTCACGTTTGTACAAGTTTAAGTGAACTTAGTAGATACATATCGACGCTTGAAAGGCAAAAATTACCAAGCGACAAGTTGGCAACTTTACACTAGAACATTTTAAAGTTTTTTTTTTTTTGAAAAATAAATAAAAAATCGCCTATTTGTCATAACTACTTGATTTCAACGAATTTTAAGTGCAGTTTAAAGGCTTACAATCAGTGATCGGAAAAAGGTGAGCTAATTTACCTAAACTTCAAAGAACGGAAACAAAAACTGGAGACTTCCTTAAAACAACTTTTTTTTCGTAAAAATTATTCCGGGTTTCGGGACATCACTAAAGTACATTTAATATTAATGTTAATAGTACAGAAAACAATTAAATTCGTTTCCTATTTTTGTTTCCCAAAATTGTCACAAAACCAGATGACACGTTTTTCATTCTTTTTAAAAATATATTGTTTACTGTTTTCAAAAAAAGAGCTGGGCTTTATTTTTTGAAAACAAATGAAAGACAATCTCAGAGAAAAGTCTCCCGAAAAAAAAATGTTGTCGTAAGGAAGTCTCCAGTTTTTGTCTCTGTTCTTTGAAGTTTAATACATTTTTAAACAAAAACTTTAATACATTGTGTAAACAGCACGACTTTGATCCCTTCTCGACGTGTGTGTCTACGGTCAGAAGGTGCTTGAGTCTTAGCTTTTTTACCTAAATTAAGTTATTAATAAATATTATGTAGGTATACTCAAATATTAACTCGGTAGATGTAAGTTCTAGTGCCTATGTTAGATTATGCTGTTTCTTAGTTTACTACGCTTTTGATTTTGTCCTGTTTTTTTTTTTTCTTTTTCTTGTGTTGGCAGTGCTGTGTTGTTCACATTATCTTTGCCAGCCTGTTTTTTATAAGTAAAGACTTGTAATTGGCTGTCAGTTACACCGACTATTTTTTATTCTGTTTTGTTTAGCTGTAAGTCTTCCAGAGACCATAAATAAATAAATTAAGTAAATTAGCTCACCCTTTTCCGATCACTGCTTATAATAAACTGGCATGAAAGATTATGAACTTAAATGCTCTAGTGTAAAGTTGCCAACATGTCGCTTGGTAATTTTTACCTTTCAAGCGTCGATATGTTGTTAAGTCGTTCTTGTTATCGCTAGTGGGTAACACTGGGCAATGTTGATAAAGGGAGGTAGTCGTCGATATGGATCAACGCACCCGAGGTTATAAAGGCGGCGGTCATTCGACGAAGCGTGGGCATTCCGTGTTGATCAGCTGAAGAAGTCTGACCTTTTATATCTGACTAGCTTGTCCTTATTTTATGATCTTGTAATAATTGTGTAAAGTAATATATTGTGATCTAGTTTATGTTACTAATACTAACCCAAATACAAGTACTCTCAGTGGTGGAGAGTCTATGTTGGTTTTATTTACTGTGTTTACCTTGCTCGCAATCCTGACATACCGATATTAGTTATAACTGTAATGATAGAATCACCCCTGAAAGATTATGTTGTTGTGTCATTTACATTCTTTGATAAGGTTTTACAGAAGGGCTGTGCATACTTTTACAAATTAACGGTCATGACGCTCGGGCGTAATGTATTCGCAGCCGGTTCGGTTATTCGATTGTCCCTTCTACATTGTGCCGCGCTGGTCTTGTATTCCCAGTTTACACCGTCAGGGGAATTAATTCGGGTGTAAAGTTTACCCTCTCCTATTTCGGTTTACGTCCATTTAGGTTAGTTTTACTGTTTTGTTTATTCAGCAATGCGATATTGTTTGAATAGTTTCTATATGTCGAGCATTTTACTTTGTCTGGTGACTGCAAATTTGTGTTTACTTTGATTTCAGCAATAGATGACATGTGTGCTGGAAGGACGGTTTTACGTGAGTTTAGTGCGAGTCGGCAATAAAGATAAATGAAAGTACTTGGCAATCCTCTTGACATCCGCCGCCTTCTAAACATTCGCGGCAGGAGATCACCTATTGGTATGTCTATGTCGCAGTATGATAGATAAAGCCGTAATATAGTTATATCCCTAGGGATATAATTATATACCGTAACATAGTTATACGAAAGCGATTCATTACTATCTTACGGTCGCAATCTAGTAATATGATTATCTGACTAAACTAATCTAGTTAAATAGTTATAAATATCGGAAGATGTTTTTAGAAAGGTTAAGGTGGTTTGGGTTTCCAAAGCAGAGTCACGGAGCCCCGCTGCGCGGGGCTCCTATTTCTATCTGCAGAGTTTAAAGTAACCTAACACGAAGGGGATGACGGGGGCTTCGTTCGCTCGCTACGCTCGCTCACTCTAGCCCCCGTCATCTCCTTCGAACCTAACCTATCCGTGTCGGAGTGCTCCAAATTATCGCTAGGAATATGATCATAAAACGGCTAGGGGTTCACAAAGGCCCCGCCGCCTCCGCTTCACCCGCGCACTACACTCCTAAAGTTATTTCACTAAACTTAATCTAGTAATATAATTATATCACTAATCTTGAACCGTATTATAATTATATTCCTAGTAAGATAGTAATGAATCGCTTTCGTATAACTATGTTACGGTATATAATTATATCCCTAGGGATATAACTATATTACGGCTATATCTATCATACTGCGACATCTACACCAGTGCGCTCTCATGTTCATCTTGCGCTTTCAACTTTAAATTCCTCTTGCGTCAAGCGCATGCTATATTGATTGCCATAAGACGCATGCAGCTTATTGTCTACACCGGTGCGCCTCGGTCAGTTGTCAGTCGACATACAATAGACGGATTAGCGAGCGCTGGGGGCATGCGCTTTTGTCGAACTAGTATTAAAGCATGCGCTATTGCATGCGCTATGGCGCTTCACGCATGCTTCAGACGAACATGAAAACGCACTGGTGTAGATATAGCTAATGCGTTCTGCAAGAGCGATGTACATAGTACAGTCATTAACCCTTAATTATTATAACCCTTAATTATAATATTAATTATTAAATCACGTAACTGCTCGCGTGGGGTTTGCAGAGACCCCAATTTGTTAGGACAAATTATAATGGTTTGATATTTTTAATGAAATAATTTAATAGTTATTAAAAAATACTTTATAACTAAATTGTCATTTTTTTCATCAATCGGCACATTATGATATCAAGGGTTAAAATTTTATTATTCTTTTCAGCTATGAGAATCTTTGTCATCACAGTTTTAAAAAGGGTTCATTAAATAAAAAAAAATGTTATTGCTGCATTTTGTCGACATGTTCGGTCATTCTCACTCAGACAAATATTTCACCGCTCACGCTTGGCAGAAGATGGTACAGGGCGGTTTTCCACATCATGCACTTCCAAGAGACGTTTTTTACTATTTTTGGAGTTGTCCAACATGCTTTTTTCATCGGAAACTTTCATTAACCATTGTACAATACGTTCGTCCCTCGTATCTATGATCAACAACTAGAGACTAAAGAAAATTCTCTGTAAATATGTAATTTTTTTATATAAATACCTCCTAAAATTTGTAAAAGGAAAAAAAATATTATTTATTTACACTAGAAATTGAAAATACTATAAATTGATACTTATATACGTTAAAAAAAAAAAAATGAGTAACTTCCTTGCTCAAAAAAGTAACGTAATTACTCGCATGGGGTCACGGCTCAAGAGAGCAGCGACGCATCCTCTACCCGCAGTGACTTAATCGGTGTTAAAGTATAATCTTTGGCGCGTATTATGAAGCTAGTGGGAGCCCGGCGACGTTTCTACCAATGCAAATACTTTTTTTCGACGAACGAAAGTGAAATGACCCCATGCGAGTAATTAAGGGTTAAAAGAGTTAGGTATACAGGCAAACATTGTATAACAATTGTTAGCGTCTGCATTTTATATTACACCTTTTTATTTATTACCTGGCAACATTTCACTTCGCAACTTGTCAGACTTCAGTTTTTATTAACTGGCAACGCAGAATCGCTCTTATTGGTCCGTGGTTTAAATTGACGTATATCTAACCAATCAGAGCTAGGCACGCGTTGTGGCGGGAGTTTGGAGTTGTGGGGGGAATCATGTCTGATGTCGGCATTCATTCTATCGGAGAGTGGCCTCCAGTGGACATCAAAGAAAATAGTGTACGCGTTTACTTGGTGTTAATTTTAAGGTAATAATTTATTAAAATCCTTTTTTGTATCCTTCGCTGTTCGTTTCTGGTATGGTGGGTTTGAACACACTGGAAGTAAGGCGTAAATGTGCTTTGATGATCCATTACTACCTAGTGTTAAATAGCAGGGTCAACAACCCTACAACCCTTGCTCGTTGTTCCCTCTCAGCACCTGATCAATACACTCGGCTGCGCAAGCGTCGTCTATTGGCGGCACCGCCGGTACGTACATGTACTGCTCAATACGCTCCCACAAGTCGTGCTGTATCAATGCTCAACGCCTTGATTGCTCAGCAGCCAGATGTTGATATTTTCAACAACAACCTTACACGGTTTGTTGTTTACTGTTTCGAGTTCTTGATGATTGAGAATCATGTGTAAAATTACACTTAATAAGAAATAACATGTTAGCTTACTGTACGTGTTGGGTAACTGTAAGTACAGTAAGCAATTGCTTTTAAATAAATAAATAAAAATAAATCAATTAATCCTTATGCCATTTTTACTGTAAAGTGTTTTCATATTATGAAGTAAATATGTTTTCTGAACTATTTATGGAGTCTTTCATTTACACAATGCACTACGCAGGTAATTTTCATTGTAATTGTGTGCATAATAACTTTTTACACGTAAATACGATGGCAAAGACGTGTCGACTAAAACACGGTGAAGTTCAAAGCGTAAACTAGTTTGACATTTCTAACTTAGCTTTTATCTATCACCGTCCTTTTCCCGCATTGTCTGTTAGTAAAAAATAGAAATTCTCCAATTTTAGTTTAGTTGTTGAAGTACATGAGAATCGGCATCATTGTTACCACCACCAGTCATCATCATGCTCCTGCCCTCATCCCAACTTATTTGGGGTTGGCACAGCATGTATTTTTCTTCCATACATTCTCTATAACTTATAATTTTTTACCACTTTTATCAAATGCATGTATTTTTATTTATTTTACCGATCTTTGCAATTTCATGAAACATATCTTTATCGATTTTGTCAATTTTATCAATTTTATCAAAATTATTCATTTTTATCAATTTTATGTTTTATGCAATGTTGCCAATGCAGTTGTATTAATAAATTAGCGCTTAATACTATGTAAGTTAGCTTAACTTCTGGATTTCTGAATTGTGAATGTAGTGTTTACCTATAAGTAATTGTTGCAATTGAAAATTATTCTAAGCATGCATAAGCATTTTTGTTATAATTATGTGTAGACAATTGTTGGTGAACCTAATAAAATAAATAAATAACCACCACAAGTATTACCTTTAAAACAACCAGCTCTTAAAAGTAATTCATCAATTTTATTCTACATACCTACCTCGAAAATTCTAATTCCGTAAACATTAAGTATTCAGCATATTAGCGCCGTATTCGGTGACAGACAGGCGACCGCGGCTTAACAGGCCCGTAATTTGTGCTAATTGCCCTTGACTCGATTATTTCGTTCATTTTTAGTGCTTTTTAAAACGTTTCCGCAAAGAGCCCGGGAGGTTTTGGCCGTTTTAAGTCGGTTTATTTTTATTCGGAATAGATTATGTATACTTTTGAATTTGTTTGTTTGAAAATACCTAGGAGTGTATAACGACTTTTTGATTATTAAAATATATTTGAAGGATTTAACCTATACAAGGTTGGTCAGAAAGGGGGTACTAATCCGAAAGGGTGTTAAAGTACTCATATTAATGAGTAACTTTTGTTCTAGAACTTTCCCCAAAAGTCAATAGTTTAAGAGAAATAGCTGTTCAAAAATTACAAAAAAAAGCTAAAATCTATCTATCCTCAGCTATGATCAGCTGTGTTTACATTTTAGGTCACATTTGGGGTCACGAATTAGAAACTCCATTTTCTGAATTAGTAACTGAAGTAGCGACGAAGAATTCTTGAAAAAACTAAAAAAAAAACATTTTACATGGATATAAAAATTATCCAATTTTGAAATTTTAACACTTGCTTTGAAACCGTCATCAGTGATACTTTAAGTGGTCTGCGGATTAGTACCCCCTTTCTGACTAACCTTGTATATTTAGCGAACTTTTTTTTTCCATTTTAGCCATAATAATTGGCTCGTAAACTTGTAGAGTCCAGCCCCACTTACATTTTGTATAAAATGTAAATAAATGTTTGATCGTAAAAAGCAGAAACAATAAAATAAAACAATTGAAGAATAAGTGTTAAGGTTTTCTATAAATATGTATGTATGTAAGTCTTCACTAATCGCTAAACGCTCTATCTTATTTACACAAATTCTAGCACAATTACGTTACGACTACACGTACACGTTAGGCGTCCATTACACGGTAGGTTTTGCTGTCAGTTTATCTACAGTCAAGGTTGTGACTGACGGATAACCTATCGTTTGACACAGTGACTGATGGTTGCATGAAATTGATTGAGGAAAATCTGGATGTTTTGATTTTTGCATCATGCAACCTTCTGTCATGACTTTTGAGTGAAAGTGTTACAGCGGTTACGCACTGCATCCGACCCGAATCCGTGAAAATACGTTCCGAAGTAGCCATAGAACTATTTGTATGGTAGTTTACGCACTACATCCGGCATCCGTCATCCGATTTCTATCCGTCATCCGTGAGTTTCTAATTCGGAAGAACAATTGACGGACCGAAGTAGCCGTAGTACTATTTGTATGGTAGTTTACGCACTACATCCGGCATCCGTCATCCGATTTCTATCCGTCATCCGTGAGTTTCTAATTCGGAAGAACAATTGACGGACCGAAGTAGCCTGAATTGTTTGAATTTGGATCAGAGATCGGAATAGTGCGTAAGCTACATCCGAATTCAGTCCGAGATTTTCACGGATTCGGATCGGATGCAGTGCGTAAAGCAATATCCGAATTCAGTCCAAGTTTTTTATATCCGTATTTTCACGGATTCGGATCGGATGCAGTGCGTAATCGCTCTTAGGGTGCCTTTCCATCAGAGATGTGCTATGCAGCGTTGTTATGGATGCGTTTGATATCCACCAATCATATTCATTGGTCCACATAGCATAGCACTGGTGGAAACTGATTCAACTAAGCTACGTTTTTTATATGGAAGGATGCATGCTGTGGATGCGTGCTATGGATACGAGCTATGGATGGTCGCGAGTGGTGTAGCTTTGTGCAGATGCCTTCCCTATTGTCGATACGTCGCATAGCTCGAACTGGGCATCTTCCTCGCACAGCTACCTTGCGGCGGCGCATTTTCATAGCACATCTTACTCGCTCCACTACATAGCTTAACATCAGTGGAAACGGTGACATCGTTTCGTAGCTTAGCTTTTACGTTCTCGCAGCATAGCTGCATAGCACATCTCTGGTGGAAAGGCACCCTAAGGCGTGCATTACACGTTAAAATGGTACACGTTAGGGGGCAAAATGGTACCTATACCACGCAGTGCCATAATACTGACAATACCGTTTTCGCAAACGTTTGCACATATTTAGACCTTTATATGTTACTAGCTTTCGCCCGCAGCTTCGCTTGCGTGAAATTTTGAACCCGTTAAGTGACGATTTTCCATACAAACTTTCATCCCCTATTTAACTCCCTTAGGGGTTGAATTTCGAAAAATCCCTTCTTAGTGGATGCCTACGTTACAAAAGGAACCTACTGTCAAAATTTCAACTTTCTAACCCCAGCTGTTTAGGCTGTGCGTTGATAGATCAGTCAGTCAGTCAGTCAGCTTCTTCTTTTATATGTATAGATTAAAGCAAACTAAATGTTTTTCTAACATACAGATTAACTGATTACACAAAATTTTAATGGCTGGACAATAATTCTGAACAATACCTTGCTCACTCCTTATGCACTACAATAACTAATAGTAATATAAAACATAAGAGCGGCTACGCACTGCATCCGAATCCGTGAAAATACGTTCCGAAGTAGTCATAGAACTATTTGTATGGTAGACTTCACGGATGACGGAGAGAAATCGGATGACGGAAGTCGGATCTAGTGCGTAAACTATCATACAAATACTTATATGACTACTTCGGAACATATTTTCACGGATTCGGGTCGGATGCAGTGCTTAACTGCTCTAATAATTGCTTAGGAATTATTAGACAAAAGACACAAAAAACAATGGAAAAACTCCTACCTGTATAAAACATAGCTGAATCACAGAGCTGAATGGTTAATTGAATAAAATTCAGCCATGACTTTTAAATCGATTCTACGATAAAAAGCCAATCTTTTAAAATGCTAATTAAGTGAAACGTATATTTAAATGAGAGGACGTTTTTCCGACATTCAGTTCATGGTACAGAATATTTGTGGAAAATTTGTAGCCACTAAATGACATGCAAACGTATGACAGTTATGATATAAGTATGAATGTGGACATAACGTTTTTTTTATTAATTTATTTCTCAACACTCGGTGTGAAATTGTTTAGATAATAAATTACGAAATATATATTTTATATGGCTCCGAAATTAAATGAAAACAGAGTTTATCAAACGTCAATCTTTTTGTACTTTTTAGATGAATGTAAATAAATATTCTGCTAGGTAAGCGACTAAAACCAATCATAACAATTAGCCCACTACTCTCCCACTGCTGGGCATGGGCATTTTCTCAGAATGAGAAAGGTCTTGTATCCTTTTCAACGTAAGGTGAGTCCTGACGTTATTCTACAAAACGGTGCCTTAAAAAGCATGTCAAATATTTTTAAAAAACAAATCTTAGATGATATAGGAATTTTACGGTATAACATGCCGACAACTTGCGAACTACGCGCGTGTTGTTCGCGTGCGGTTACAGCCTACGTTTGGTGCGCCGCTCCAGTGCAACTCCGGCAAGGCTCGAGAGGGGCGCGCGTGCAGCTCGCGCGCCGCTTGTGCGTACATAGCTTCTTTCGCGTTTGAACTATGAGCCTCAGTTGTGAATTTGCTTCCAAAGATGTCGGACCATACGACTGCCGTTAGCATAATTGCTGCAGCATCGGCTATTTTATTACTGACATTGAGATTACTTAGACGCGGGCGGGGCGAGGGAGCTGCACCGCAGGCGGCACGCACGCACCTTCTGCGCCGCTCGAGAACGGCGCGTAGATTGCGCGCGAGCGGCGCGCGGACGGCGTAGGGGCTGCGTACGAACATGAAATGCACGCGCGCAGTTTGCAAGCGGCTCGCGAGCAGCGCATTCGAGGCGCATTCGCCAGGTCTGGACACACCTTTATACAGGGTTAAATCATATAAAAAATAAAATTTGTTCATTTAACGATACCAGTCACGTTTATTTCTTTTCAAGTGCCGTAAACCATTTCGTTTTGTTTATAAAAAAAATCTGTTAGTTCATTAAAAACGAATTTTAAGTTACGATTCGTCAACGTCGCTCGTAAAAAGCACGACTTACTTTAACTGCTGGCCGTTTAAGGGCGTGTAGTGGCCTTCCATTTACATTTTGTAATTTGAAAAACAAACTTTTGATGGCATTTGTAATGTTGAAATTATTTTTAATGTTCAACTTGGTTTTAATTTTAACGAAGTCGGTTTAGGTTACAGAATTATTAGGAAGAAAGATTCAGAAGGAAAGCGGATCCTAGCAATAGGAAGGGGTAATAAAGTAAAACGAAGTTTTTTAATTTGAGAACTAGCTTTTGCCTGCGGCTTTGCTCGTGTTAATTAAGCTCAAAAAAACTCTTAATACACTTTAAACTTTCTATAATAATATAATTCAATCGTGATTCTAAAGACACATGGCGCCATCTATGAACGTTATTGTTGTTTTCCTCGGTAACAGCACTTTTTGTCGGGTTGAAAGGTGCCCTATGTCCGTTTCTATACACCTGACAACGTATATGCAAAATTTCAGAATTATCGGTTCAGTGGTTTAGGCATGAAAAGGTACCAAACAAACAAGCTATCAAAAAACATTCCGTCAGTAGATTTCTTTCAAAAGAAGAAACATTAAAATCTGTGTACCGGGAAACATGGATTTAGAATGGTGAGTTTCCCCAGCTAGATATTGGACTTAAAAATGGTTTCGAGAGTAATTTTAGTAGCAAAAACTTCGTGTGAGCACAGGGCTGGCTTATTCTTTGGCCAAAGAGTTAGCGTTGCCAACCAGCGTGGCAACGCTGCCAATCTTCTGGCCACACTCCCAGATGACAGTGGACATGAATAGTTTGACGCCTACTGGCCGATTCCTATGCTATATCGAACATTATTGATTAAATATGCATACTCTTGCATCTCATTACCTACACTTGGGAGCAAATAAATCGAGCTACTCCTTTTTTCTCGTGTCCCTGTTATTAGTTTCGGTATCATGAATTATTATAATTATAATTCTATAAAATATGTAATTTGAAAGCTTATTAAATAGTCTTTAAAATCAGAGTAAATTATTGAATGATAACCGTTTTGAATGATAATAATTCGTTGGTTCATAAAGAAAAACAGTAATTTTGATAGAAAATTGGGTAAGGTTAAAACAGTCCAGAAAAAAACAGTTAAAAACAAAAATATTGTAACAATCACAAAAAATATTGTAATTAACAAAAACCATCAGTTGTAACCTTTCTTATTGGATTGCAATCAAAATGTCGTAAGCAAATTAAATGCGATAATTTTATTCTACCATTTGATTTTTAATTTAAAATGAAAAGCTGACAAACAACTACCCTCATTGTAAAGGTTATCAAATAACCTTTTAGGCGATATATGTTTAGAATTGATCTGTTCCATGAGAACAAAAATAATAACCATTATACGTGAATAAAAAATTAACTTTAAAAAAAAGTAAAAACCGACTTCAAAGAAATACTAAAAGGAGTAAAATAATTACCATAATATAAAATTAACAGTTTCAGAAGTCGGTGGCTTCTATTTGCTTCAGTGTAGAATTGCACCGACTTCTGAAACTGTTAATTTTATATTATGGTAATTATTTTACTCCTTTTAGTAGGTATTTCTTTGAAGTCGGTTTTTACTTTTTTTTAAAGTTAATTTTTTATTGAATACGTTTTAGTGTCATAATTTTAACCCCCTCCTTCATAACCCTTCTTTTTGGCTTTGACGTAGTCGGGCATAAAAAGTCCTTTCAAATGATACCTTACACGATATAATGAAAACATTCCAAAGGGGGGGAGGGGGGACAAGCACCCCCTCCTCTTTTCAAGTAGTCAGTTCCCAACAACAAATATAAACAAAGCAATATTAGTAATTTGAGAATTTTGCTTTGATCCGATGAGGAGTTCCGTTCCATATCTCTGAAGTTCATGATCTAATCATAACAAAATTTAAATGGGACCAATCGGGAAGTATACCCTTTCGAACAAAAAAAGAATTTTTCAAATCGATTCATAAATGACGGAGATATGAGGTAACAAACATAAAAAATAAAAAAAAAAATACAACCGAATTGAGAACCTCCTCCTTTTTGAAGTCGGTTAAAAATAGAAGAGCCTCGATTTATTAGCTCCCAATTATATAATAAAGCAAAGACTCCATAGCGCATAACAAGTCTATGTATATGCTCAGTTTGGCAATGAAAAATGCAACCATTGATAAACAAAACGATTCATTTTTGCCATAGGAACCGGGCATAAGTGCACGTTCTAATTTGTTTTACTTTCAAACTGTATTTTCTTTTTAATAGAAAACTAGTCATTAATTGTCTTTTGATGAAACTTCCTACGAAACGCATAGGTTTTCGTTCATTATGCCTATGAAACAATCGACATAAAACTTAATACCCAACCCAATTTTCAGTTCCACTCCAACCCCGATAAATTTTTGCTGCTATAAAATATCCTCATTTCAATATCTCGCTATCAGTTATTGAAACAGTATAGCAAAGACACGGTGCCTCGTAAATCCAAGTCGTCATAAAAGATTCTCCTCATACACTTCCAATTTTATCGAGAGGCCAATTTACTGATATCGTAAAATATTTGGAATGCAGATAGTGCCTTATCTACATCGACAGTTTTATGCCGGAGATGTTTGATTGGCTGTGTTTGTGTACTCCTGTACTGCAGGTTGGGTTGAAAGATGAGTTTGGAGCTGTAAGAAGAACCGATAATGAAAAATAGCATTGGCTGGAGACACTTCAGGTTTCGCCGATAATTGCCCAGTTACGCAGATGTCGTGGTGGCCCGTAGGTTACAGACCCGCTTGTTAAGCGCACCGGGTTGTGGGTTCAAACCCAGGCATGTACGGTCAGCAACAAAAGTAGCTGAACATTTGAGTTTTTAAACTTGGCATTAATTAGAAAAATAATTGTTTTAAATCAAAAACTTTAATAGATATCTAGAGCTGCTAGATACAGCTCTTAGTATGTCTTAAAGTTTTTGTTTTCTATTAATTAGTTATCTAAATAATGCAAAGTTTAAAAACTCAAATGTTCAGCTACTTTTGTTGCTGACTGTACCACTGTGACTTTTTCAATTTCATATGTACTTTCTTAGTTAATCTAAGACGCCACTGACATACGGTGAAGGAAAACATCGTGAGAAAACCTGGACTTTTACGGTCTGAAATCGCCAATCCGAAATGAGCAAGCGTGGCGATCAATGCTCGTTCCTTCTCTGTACGAGAAGAGGCTTTGCCCAGCAGTGGGACAGTTACAGGCTAACATTTATTTACGCAGAAACGGTCCGCAAGGATCATATTCAGCAGAACAACAGAAAAAAGATAATGAAAAATAATTACATGGTGTAACTTAAATAATGCACAACCTCTTAAGGGGTCACAGTACTCATCATTATGAACAACTTTTACAAAGGGACCAAATAGAAATCGCGAAAAAAAATCTGCTGTTCCCTACATTTATTTTTTAGCAGCTATGCTATACAGATGGATATGCTATGCTTAAAGAATATCCTGCAGAATCTAAATAAAAGGTATTCTTCTCATTATGTAAAGTAGTGTCGTATACGAACGAAAAAGACTTAAATCAATAAAGTAAATAACAATCATTTATTTCTTTTATTTTAATTTAATTATAACGGTCTAGGACCAAATTACACTAGTTATAGATAAAGTCATACAATACAAATGAAAAAGGTTTTTTTTTAACAATTAGAGACAACTCTTTTATAAATTCCTAAAAATGCTCCTGACATACGGATAGTATATTCTTCCACTCATCCGCAAACAGATCACAACTGGGACATAATCATCATCATTCAGCCGAAATACGTCCTCAAGCATCGCCACATCAACCATGTTGCCATAATCGCCACGTTTGGCAGGCAGGTTGGCGATCGTAGTATGGTTGTATTGTAATAGTACTCAGAGAACGCTGCTGTCCATCCTCTAGTGAATCCCTTAGTCACCTTTTCCAACACCCATGCGAAGAGACACGGCAACTGGGACATACCGTAAAACCGGCCATCATTGCCCACATTTTTACTTATTTTTGAGATTATGAAAAAAACATTCACCAGAACTCGTATTCAAGTATACCATGGTAACAATTACTATTAAAAGCTTTAAATCACGAAATGTGGAGCTTCTAGCTTTAACAGAATCCTAGAAAAAGGCAATTAAAGAGCCGGGCAAAATTATACGCACCACCGTTCAACATTGCTCAACCTTAATTTCTCTGAAACTATTAGTTCTATGGCTTTAGCAATAAGGTATGTTATAATGAATTATGCAACGTTGCCATCTTTCGTGATCAATGTGTCAAAAACATTGCTTTTATTTATTTTATTGCTGTGGGCAATGTTACTCTACACACCAGCTACTTTTTCATACAAACTAAAACGGTGGGTTAGGGTTGATGCCACATAATGTGATAAATAATAATCTTTTGAAATATTAGAACTTTCCCCGTAACATGTTTCTCATTCCTCTGCATTACATACCCAATACATGACAACCGCTTTCCAATAAATAAATTTAAATATTTTAAAAAATATTATTTTAATATTTAAATTAATATTAATAATTATAATTATTATGGTTACCAACCCTAACACTATTTTTGCAGTGGGCAATGTTGTCACTCCTATATTCAAGGAAGTTCGGGAATCATTGCCCACTCCATTATCTTGAAGTTTTTATGTTATAAAGGTCTCAAACTAGCATAGATATGAAGCGTGATACTTATCATAACTCTAGTTTTGAAATAAGTTGCCTGAGAGATGTCGTACGCTGACCGTGTGTAAAAACGTAAAACAAGATTTTGGCACCACCTCACACTTGTTCTACTTTCAACATGTCTGGCGGGCAACTGGGTGAACTTAGCAACGTAACGAACATTTCATTTTGTCAGAAAAACATTCAAGTTTACCCCAAAGGTTAAAAAATGTTGTCAGCTATATAAGTTTATTTGCAATTCAAGATTTTAGTAATTTTTCGTGTTAGGGCAAAGATATCCGCTAAGGGCAATGATGGCCGGTTTTACGGTACATTTATTTATTTATTTAGTACGCCTTTATTATATTTTAATTATGCCTTTATTAAAAGCAACGCTTTGATATTACAATGTCCAAGCATTCTCATCATCCCGGGGTCGAGCTTTACACAAATCATTTTAAAAATAAAACATCAAAGATAATTATATTAAGGCACTTTAATTATATTTTCTTCCTCATTGCTGTTGTAGATGTTGATCCAATAATCCCTCCTTATTGGCCTTGTTAAGGACGCATTTATTTTACAAAATGTGAGCTGTTCGCACACACTCTCTCACACATATACACACCCCCACACACACGACCTTACGTACCGTTAAGGGTGCTTTTCCACCAGAGATGTGCTATGCAACGTTACTATGGATGCGTTTGATATCCACCAATCATATTCATTGGTCCACATAGCATAGCACTGGTGGAAACTGATTCAACTAAGCTACGTTTTTCGTATGGAAGGATGCGTGCTGTGGATGCTTGCTATGGATGCGAGCTGTGGATGCGAGCTATGGATGCGAGCTATGGATGCGAGCTATGGATGCGAGCTATGGATGCGAGCTATGGATGCGAGCTATGGATGCGAGCTATGGATGCGAGCTATGGATGCGAGCTATGGATGCGAGCTATGGATGCGAGCTATGGATGCGAGCTATGGATGGGAGCTATGGATGCGAGCTATGGATGCGAGCTATGGATGCGAGCTATGGATGCGAGCTATGGATGCGAGCTATGGATGTGAGCTATGAATGCGAGCTATGGATGCGAGCTATGGATGCGAGCTATGGATGCGAGCTATGGATGTGAGCTATGAATGCGAGCTATGGATGCGAACTATGGATGCGAGCTATAGATGCGAGCTATGGATGCGTGTTATGGATGGTCGCGAGTGGTGTAGCTATGTGCAGATGCCTTCCCTATTGTCAATAAATCGCATAGCTCCAGCTGCGCATCTTTATCGCATAGCTCCAGCTGCGCATCTTTATCGCACAGCTACAGAGCTTAGCATCAGTGGAAACGGTGACATAGCTTCGTAGCTTAGCTTTTACATTCTCGCAGCATAGCTGCATAGCACATCTTTGGTGGAAACTCACCCTAAAACAATCATAATCTTTGCGACCGTAGAGGAATCTATTAGACTGCGTTTGCTGCTGCCAAGCAACACAAGAATCCACTCACAATGGTGGCTGACAACAAAATGAGCGAAGTAAAAACAGCCTTATTCCACGTGGTTTAGGTTTAATAGTAAAAAAAATATATTTTCGTTATTGTGAGTATTCTAGTAGTATAAAGTATAGTAGACTGCCTGCAACTGCGACTGCTGTGTGGGAGATCCTGGGTTCGATCACCCAAGTCGAGCAGTGTTACTGGGTTTTTTGTGTGAAAATTCTCAGTCATCGTAATCATTCAGCCGGAAGACGTCCACTTCTGGACATAGGCCTCCCCCAAGCATCGTCATATCCACCGGTCCTGTGCTCCATGTTGGGGGGGTTTGCCATGATTGCCACGCATGTTGAGGGGGCTTGGCGATCGCAATAATTATGGTTGTTAAAATACTCAAAGAACGCTGCTGTCCATTCTCTAGTGAATCCCTTAGTCGCCTTTTGCGTCACCCATAGGAACAGATACTACGGTAGTACCTACTATTCTTTACATCCGGCACCACACGTCTAATTTCTCAGTAGCAGCCCGGAATCTGTATTTGTGGCCAGTTGATTGCAATAGGCTCGCCCCTATTACATGAGACATAAACAGAACGGCAAAATGAGTGTGTACTGAACACATCTGCCCTACCCTTTGGGGACTACAGGCGTGATGTTATGTAGTTGCTATTGTTACCGCGTCTGTTTGTTCCAAACTTTTTGGTCTTTTTTTCCAGTACATATAAAGTTAAATATGTCTGCTAACTAATAGTATTGCTCTTTCCTTTATTTATCACAATACAAATATCAATTTACATTTTTAAATATTTCTATAAAAAACAAAATTAAACTAGTGTTGTTTTTATAAAATAAAAGCCTGGAGTTGTTACGAAATATGAAACGAAACTCACCCAATTTTCGTTATTTTTGTGGGAGGAAGCTACGGAAAAGTTTATACGATAGCAGGTAATTTAAAAAATTACAGAAATCAAAAAATCTCTACCGATTATATACAAAGGAGGATGTGTAGTCTATCTGTACATTTAATAGTATTTCGAAATTTTAGAAAAAAATTATCGAAAATTAATGTTATTAATATGATTTATGTTAATAAACATTTATCGTAACAGTAACAGCCTAATAAATATTATAGATTTTTGAATACGTCTGAACATTTTTCTTTTACCAACTTTGAACTAGCTAGAGAAATTCTAAAAAAAATATTGTTCACTTTCAAAAACTTTCATGAAACTGGAAATTTGCGATTCTTTTGAAACTTGTAACACATTTTTAGTTTTCTATAAGTTCTTTGAGATCAAAGATAAAGCTGAAAATATATGCATTTTTAGTACGCATGGAATAAAAACTTAGAAACAAAACTTTAACGTTGTTAATCTTAACTTCAAATGCGTTACAACCACAACATAGTAAAAACAAATGGATGTGCCCTTATGCTTGCTTAGGACGGAAACCAATGCCGCCAAACTGAAATATAATTATATTGAAAAACATCAAAGTATTATAACTTATATGCCTACCTACATTTTTCGTCCTGTTATTATTTTCAGACATTAAAATTGCACCATAATTTCTGATTCTAAGGCTAAGAACTAACGAAGCGGTTTTCACCCGCGCCCGCCGCGGTTGTGGGCCTGCAGCTTCTATAGAATACAGCTTATGTAAAAAAATAAAGCACATTTCACGACGCGTTTTTGACCCGCGGCGTGCGCGATTTTTTGCAGACCCCGCTGCACCGGCAGGCAACTAGTAAAATCGCGTCGGTCGCGGTTAGCGGGCGACCGCGGTGGGCGGCACAGCGCTGGCGGGTACTGAAATCCGACGTATGTTCAAAATGAAGAGCAGTTTCCATTTTTCTTTCTGTGGAGTAAGTATAAAGCAACAGCTCGTTTCTGATGTGTGTCCATGGCGGTCTGGAACTCAACTAAACAATCTGATCGTAAATAACCGCCCGTCTTGCGAGAATCGCTCGCCAAGTTTGCGAGCGATAATCGCAAACGCAACGGCTGCGTAACCGCACAAAACTCCGGTCTCGTGAGTTTGGAAATAAAACAGCTGTTCCTCCACCGCGGCGGGCGCGGGTGATAACCGCTTCGTGAGTTCTTAGCCTAATACGTATACGAATACGTAGGTATGAGTTTGAGATACAGTATTTAGTTAGATACTGGTCGCGTGGACCAGTGTTGCGGATCTCTGCATAATAGTGACACATGCGCGATAGCTGCATGGGCACTTCCCACGGAGTAAATTGAAAGAGGAGATGTGGTAATGCGATTTTCTAATAACACGATGCGTGTCATTTCACGGAGCGAGTGGAGTGTCACACCCGCCTACTTCTATATTTTCCATCTAGCGGTGAATAGGAAAACTAAAGGATTCAGATTAATAGATAACTAGCTGTCGCCCACAGCTTCGCTTGCGTGAAATGTTGAACCCGTTAAGTGACGATTTTCCATACAAACTTTCATCCCCTATTTAACTCCTTTAGGGGTTGAATTTCGAAAAATCCCTTCTTAGTGGATGCTTACGTTACAAAAGGAACCTACTGTCAAAATTTCAACTTTCTAACCCCAGCGGTTTAGGCTGTGCGTTGATAGATCAGTCAGTCAATCAGTCAGCTTCTCCTTTTATATGTACAGACTAACACGTGGTTTAGCCATATAACGCTAGATGTCTCTAGTGTCACAAATGAATAAATTAAGTATAAAAATACTTTTAAGTGAAATGTGCTGCATCTATGATAATAGAACGTTTGTCCGGCTAGCTTTTGCAATATAACACACAAAACTTCAACTTTTTCTTTCAAATAACAAGGAAAATAATAAAATGGGATGGGCGTGTGAACGTAGTGTGCACGGGACGACTCCCAACAGACTGACAAAGGCCACGCCCATCGTGATGACGTCAAGACATTTTTTTTTCTCTTGGGAAAATCCTCATGGGTACCCTTCGCCTGGGGAAGACGAAGGGTTATGCCGGACTCTTACCGGCTAAAAACCCACGGTGTTCCTCCTCCTGACCCTTGGCCGGGATCGCGGGATTCGCAGATGCATGCACCGCAACCCCGGCAGGCCTCGGTCCGCCAGCCCCTGGCGGACCTCTCCCTCTGTAGGTCCCTGCCCCACGTACTCCTGAGAGGCGCGCACGGAACACATGCGCGCCGCCTTCTCGGGCCTGTTACTGGTCGGGTGACGGGTCCCCTAACCCGCCGCCCGCAGGCCACACACTACGGTGGCCGGAGATCGTCGCGCGCCCTCCAGCGGCGCCCGGTGCGTCTGGCGCGGGAAGGGAGAGTGGCCGTCGCCTCCCTCTCCCTCTCCGCTTCCTCCTTGGTCGCCATCACCACCTCGCAAAAGGAGGCGACAGCTTCCCACGCACTCTCGCTCCTGACCATGGACAGAACCACGGTCGGAAGCGAGAGGTCACCACCGATCGCCGCGACTAGTTCGCGGCGCTGTGTCGCCCACACACGGCACTCCTGCAACGTGTGCAGCGCCGTGTCTTCCGGGCAGTCGACGCAGTGGTGACAACCGGACGTCTGCTCCTGGCCTATGCGACACAGGTACTTCCCGAAACATCCATGTCCCGAGAGCACCTGCGTCAGCCGGATGCCGAGGGCGCCATGCCGCCTCTCCAGCCACTCCTCCATAACGGGTCTTACCGCCGCTATTGCGGCGTGCCTTGCGCTGGGTTGCGTAAGTCGTTTTCTCCACTCAGCCACTAGGATCTGATGGAGCTCGCTCCGCTCAGGCGCCTCCTCGCGCTGACGATACTTCAGCACGAGGGCCCTCGCCTCCAGATCCCAGGGCATCGATCCGGCTAGGAGGCTCCCCGCCCCGAAGGAGATCGTACGGTACCCCCTTGTCACCCTAACGGCCATCGCACGCTGCGGTCTCCGCAGGATTGCGACGTTGATGACGTCAAGACCTAACTGGTACCACAGTGCACAGTTGCGTATGTCAACTCCTCTTTGTATATTTTTTTCTATTCCAAGGTTACAACTCTACTTACCTAAAGCTCGGTTACGCTTCGGAGAATAAAAATATAATAAATATACAATTCACCCCAAAAAACTAACCTACCAATCCACTAGACCAGAAAATCTGAAATGATATATCGTAACCTACCCACAAAGGAGGGGTTTCCTCCAGTATAAAAAACTACATGGCTCCAATAAACAATGGAATGCTATAAATCTAAGAGGCACAACGCTGCGTCAAACTTATACACTAGTTTGATTAATCTGTAACCCTCGCTGTGTGTGGATTCCTACGTAAAGGCCTGTACACACTGATGTTTTTTTTTATTTTATTTTAAAAAAAAAAACGTTTCCCCGCACTAAGATTTCTCTTGTATCGTGGGTGCGTTTACAGACACAAATCTCACAAACAAACGCTCAGACCCGAAACAACCATCTGTAGGCCATACAAATTTTTGTTCCGTGTGGGAATCGAACACACGACCCGTAGCGCAGAAGCCAATCGCTTATAGCCACTGCACCAAACGTGTCGTCATCGATGTAGGTGATAATTAAAGGTTAAAATTGTGCGTCTTAATTTTAAGAAAGAAAATACGTTTACTTGCGGTAAACATGACGCAAAAAAGAAAATAAAACACAAAAACAAAAAATAAGAAGGTTGAGGGAAACATGCGTCACATCCACGCAAAACGGCTATCGCTCAGCATTATGCTGCGACCCTATGCAAGACAGAGCCCAAGTGCTGGTTTTCAGCGACAGCCAGCGCCAACGTAATTACGTCATTCGGTGCAGCAAACAATTATTATTAAAAATAAATAAATAATATGATTTAATTTACAAGTGAAAGTAAGAGCAGTAGCAGCCGTTGTATTTTGGTAACGTCAAACAGTGATCAGTGCTTACCGACTTTAAATAGAGGTTGGCAATTTAATGTGTATGTGGGGGACAGGTCAACTCAAAACTACTGTGGCTCTTTCCTTAAAAAGCCATTTCAGACGTTGCCCTACATTGTTACACTGGCATAGTTTTTATACCACAATGTCTAGACTTTAAAACAGACCTTGACCTCTGAATTTGTTTCGGCTTTTCTTCTCAGAGCTACTCAGATAGAAAACACCGGCGGGATCTAGTCTTAAAAAAACATTACATTGACCTGTAAAAATGTCTGCAACAGATTTAAGGTACGCGTTGGTAGGCGACTGCACACAGCAGTAGCATACGACGTGTCTCTACGACACTACTGGTTTCTATGTATTTCTATGAAATACCTTCCGCAGCTACCGACACGTCGCTCGACTACACGTCGTACGACCGCAGACGACGTGTCGTCCGACCGCAGATCAGTAGTGCCACTGACACTGGAGCGACGACACGTTGAATCTTTCTCAAAAAATGAGTTTTTCCAATTCCGAGGAAGAAAAACTGATAAACCAGGTGGCCTAATATCCTGCACTGTACGATGCATCTAACAAAAACAAAAGATACGAAAGTAAATCGCGATCGCTAATCCCAAACAGGTCACGCATCTTGTCTCACGGAACATTCAGAACTAACTGGAATACGACGTGTCGTCTGCTGCTGCCATCTGCTGTTGGGTTCGAAATCATTACTGCATTCTGCAGCAGTAGACGACGTGTTGTATCGATACGTCGCCTGCTGCTGCTGTATACAGTCGGCTACGAACTTGTACCTTTTACGGAAATAAAAATCATTTATCATTAATTCGCTAAATGAGGTTTTCCACTTAACTCGCCTAATTGGCAAGTTACTCGCTACTCAATTAGTTTAATTCGGGGCATACTATGTGTATGATAGCACATTTTCGTGCCTTTCCCATAGTTCAGGGATTATGAGCACCACCGGTGACGATCCACCGAGCTCTTCCGTGGTAGAGCCGGTCGTCTCTACAGACTCCGCAGTCACGCGATAATTCAGCCCTCGTCAAGCTGTCTCTGAGCGAGGTCCGAGTCCCACTAGGGGTCGCCCTTAGTGCTGTTGTTGCTAGTAGTTATGATGTTAGTGTAGTATTAGTAGCTAGCTTTGGTTAAATATTTTACTTCCCCACCATTGGCTGAAAACTCGTCAAGTCCCGCCAACAACTGCCCGGTTACATACAAACGGCCCACAAGGACCCATAAAATACATAAGCGAAAAAAAACGATTATTAGTGTATCGTTTAATCCGATTATTTAACTCTTGATACCTAAAAATAAACACAACACGATAAAAATGTTGTTATTTATCGACTGCGCCACGAGTTTATGCTCAGGGTGATAGATGACGCCAAGAAACGTTCAATTTTATATTTAAACATAAATTATTGCTGTGCATCTGTTCAAAAGTTTGTAAACAACATAAAATATTATACTTTTCTTTTGTGAGCATTGTAAATAGCGAGAATGATTCATTTAGAGTGCATTATATTTTATTCGTCGGAGTTAAATTCGAATTTCGAAGATTTTGTTGCCTTACAATAAAAATATGCTAAATGTTTTACACCAACGACTGAACGTGGAATCAAGCCGTTTGTAACATGCCAGTAAAATATTTCCCGCCTGATCCCATTGTGTAAACATATTTTTTATCGGAATGAATGCTTTACAGAGAATTTTGTAAGAAGATATGCAACGGATATTTTTTCTGCATAATTGTTTTCATGAATATTGAAAATTAATATTGTGCTTTTGGAAAAAAAAACTTTTGCTATCATTTCATTTTTGATGTTGACTGTACGAGGAACGTAATAATTATTATGGAATAAATATTTGCTAATGTATTGTTTATAAAATATGGGAAGGTTAGTCGGAAAGGGGGTACTAATCCACGCGCAACTTAAAGTATCAGTGATGAATGTTTTATTTAATGCTATGTGGCAATGCTGCCAGCCTTCTGGGCACGTTACCAGTGGACATCGATCCGGAGGAATATGTTGATGCCCTATTTTAGTTTTATAGTTTTATTAGGATATATTTTTCATTATTTGTAGGTAGGCTTTTACTTGTAATTATGCAAGTGTTAAATTTCAAAGTTCGATAATTTTCATTTGTATGCACTTTTTTAGACTGCCTCGTTGGTCTAGCGGCCCCCAAGCGCTACCGCTGAGCGTGAGGTCCTGGGTTCGGTCCCCAGGTCGGGCAAAGTGTTATTGGGTTGTTCCATGTGGAATTTATTAGTAGCAGCCCAGAGTCTGGACATGTGCCCGGTTGATGGAAATAGGCTCGCCCCCTATTACATGGGACTTAAACATAACGGCGAAATGAGGGTGCACTATATACACTCTTCGGGGAATATAGGCGTGATGATGATAATGGTAGACTGGTAGAGAATGCCTTATGGCATTAAGTCCGCCTTATGTACCACCATAGTGCATAGAAGTATAAATAAATAAATAAATAATGCAATTATTATTTTTTACTTATTCTCGCTTGTCCCTAGTCGCACCTGATGGTAAGCGCGGACACGGTTTAAGATGGAGCACACGAATCCAAGTAACAGAGATATAGAGAGATTCCCCTATACCCCTCTGGCTCTCACATACACAAGACGGAACACAGTAAACTGCTTGGCGCCGGACTTTAATGTGAGGGTGGTAGCTAGCCAGGCGGACCGTAAAGATCCTACCACCAAGCGTGCTGGGTTTTGTTGAATCTTACAACACGTGTCTATTCCCAGCGTTCGATGAGGAAGTTTTATATTCTAGAACGTCCTCGTAGGAGAAAAAAAAATTTTTTTTGAACAAACTAAAATCATTATTATTTTAGTTTTTTCAAAAATTCTTCATCCACGCTTTAGTTACGAATTCAAAAAAGGAAACTTCTAATCCGTGGCTCCAACTATGACCTAAAATGTAAACAGCTGATCAAAGCTGAGGATAGTTAGATTTATCGTATTTTTATGAAATATTTGAACAGCTATTTCTTTTAAACTATTGACTTTTGGGGAAAGTTGTAGAAAAAAGTTTGTCATTACTATGGGTATTTTAACACCTTTTCCGATTAGTACCCTCTTTCCGACTAATCTTGTATATCAACATCACGGTAATCAACACCACTCGATCTAACATGCGCAGCGCGAGGTAATTTTGCCGTCAAATTATCTCGTGCCGTGACGAGATAATGTACGGTTGCGAACTTGAAATGTTTATCAGATTTCAAATTCCTTCCCACCCTGTGCGCAATAAGGTTTAAAATGTCATATCAACTTAAATAAGTATTCGTTTTTAAAATTTTGGAACGTCGATTTTAGCAAAAATGCTATAAACCACTTTTTGATATTATGAACTCCTTTTATCTTCATGTGTCTAGTCAAAATTTGTATAGAGCGAATTTACTAAATAGATTGATTTATTTTTCTGTGCTACCTCTACCTAGTATAAATCCTCGTTAAATTAAGCTTTATACGTGAATTAAGAAAAAAATATCTTTGCCCTGTCAGTGAGGCCACTGTTGGCGCCACTTTGGCAAGAGGTCTCCCATCCCAATAAAATAATGCGCGCTGTCTAAATATAGTTTCTGCACAGTTTCACTAATCGTTTTCCAGTGTGTAATTTTAAAACCTACATATTGTTATTTAAAAATGGATAATTCACGTGTATAAGGACAAAAAAAGCTTGAACTTTCAGATGTTTTTTCCACTGTTTATTTTCGCCAAATTATAAAATATTTATAATGATTATGTTTTGATGTTTCTCGTAATCGTCTTTACTGAAGTGATCTTTGCATATAAGACTATTATTTGTAAGCGTAAACCGATCTCTACGAATGGCTACAAGCCATTGTTTTAAACGTGTTTTATCCTTAGGAAACTTATGACCTTCCGTTTTTTTTGACCACATAGGAACTGCACAACATTGTGGCATTTCGATTTTGAAAGAATATTTATTGTACTTATTTAAGTTTATTAAAAAATACAATAAATTCAGACACGAAAATATAGGCGCTCCGACACTTTTGACAGGCTCTGGACCTGACGTCTCAGTGCTGCCGCCTAGTGGGCGTCATTTCAGAAAACCCTCATTCTTTGCGAGCGATCGAGCGACCTTATGGAAAAGTTATGTGCAAGCAATTATAGACGTTAGGGTGATGGTAAAGATTTCAAATCCATGACTGTAATATATCTTATCGAGACAATGTATGGCTTATCTAAGTTAATGCGATGACAAAATTATCTCGCACTACGCATGTTAGGCATGCAGAATATTTTATCCCAATTTCAAATCTACCTTTTCTACTATCCTTCATTTTGTGCGACCTTTTTTTAGTCCTAAGCTAATTGTATTACACACGTCTTCTTTGACCTTTTTAAATTATTCAAATCAATTGTACCCTGGTGTATAAACACCTTAATTTTATTTGTCTGCAAACTTGTCTCTATTTAACCGTGCGTACCAAGTTTTCATGACGCATTACAATCAAAGTTTTAGGCTTAGGTCACGAGAGATTTAATATACAGGGTGTAAACGAATTCGTGTAGTTTCTTAAAATTATATGATTTGACTGGCATAGATTAACCCCGCATGGGATTAAGCTTGAATAAAAAATGTTTTTTTTTTCTTGTCTTCTGAAATCCATCTTTTTTTTTTATTTGTTACTATGCCTTCATTTGGCCGCCATCTCGCCTGATGTTAAGCGATGATGCGGTCTACGATGGAGCACGCTTGCCCAGAAGAAACCGATTCACTCGTGTCTTGAAGACACCCAGATTGTAGCTGTTGGGGAACACCCACTCGGCACCCACTCGGGCAGCGCATTACACTATTTGGCGGTTTTCACAATGAAAGTGGAATCAAAGCGCTTCGTTCGCGTTTTTGGTATATCAACCATGAACCGCTGCTTCTGGCCGCCCGATAGAAAAAAGGTACCTAATAAGGTATCAATAAAGAAAAGTTGCTAAAATAAAATACATGTGATAGAACATTTAATTTATGTGATGCCATAAGCATTTCATTCATTTATGCCACGCATAAATGAATAAAATGCTGTAATAATAATAATAATAATAATAATCATTTATTTTCAGGCAACTGAGGCCCATAGAAAAAATACACACAATAATCTTATATACTCGTAATAATAAACTAATACATATTAAAAAACCTTATTAACTAAACACGTAATGTTGTCGGCGGCGTCGTGTTTCGCTGCGTGGTGTCCCGTAACCGACCTCGGAAACGTCGATATACGACACCCTTCGGCCAAAAGTCCTCTTTCAAGAAGGTCTGTAGCTGGTGGGTTGGAACCCGTACCACGTACGACTTAAAGTTGATGTTGTGGCGCGATTCCAACCTTTCGACCCTCAGAGTCCAGTTGGTCTTCACTCTCAAATACTCCACGACTTCCTCAACCTTCGTGGAGTGATGCAGACGCGAAATGTACAGCTGCGTCGTAGGCACAGCAGGACGCAGCAGCATGTTGGGTCCACTCGGTGCGGTACCGCACTGGTTACGGGAAGAGGGCTTCTTCTTCTTTTCCACTTTAGTGAAACCCTCTTCATCAACTTGGCCCGTTTTTGTTAAGGAGCTACGGACCGCAGACAGGGCATGTTGAGCACCCTTTTTCATTTTTTCCCCTACATTGGTTTGTCGCTTAGGCTGCGACGCCTCAAATTTGCCAGTCGTGACAATAGCGGCGTAGGCACGTTTAGGGGTCGACGTACCTACGTGTGACGTTTCCGCAGCCGGTGTTGAAGTGCGGACGACAGCGGCGGCGGGCGGCGCATGGTCAGCAATTTCGGCAGCTAGTGACGCATTTGTATTCGCCGATTCAAAACTGCCGATTGATGCATTCTGCGCCCCTCGACGTGTGTTCACCTTTGAGGACTCAGGTGACCCAATTACTGAACCAACGTTACGCAATAAAGCTATTTCTGTACGTAGTTCAGCATTGGTTTTTTCTGAAACCTCCATTCTGGACTGCATCTTGGTCATCTCCACTTTCAAGGTAGTGATGTCCTTTAGCAGCCGTGTGACGTCGACGTGATCGAACGTGACGGGGGGCAGTTTACTTAGCTCCTTCGCCACGAAATCTGGTACGTCGTCCGGGTCAGTCTTCTTCAACATATCGATGATGTCTTGAAGGCTCTTCTCAGTCCCATCTCTGCGGCGAGACGGCATCTGGTCCAGTTTTCCAAGTGACTGGAACAGCAACAGTTTACCACTACTGATCTCGTCCTCCTTGAAATTGGACCGGCATATCTGCAGGATGCTCACCTCGTCCATGTAGTCAATAGCATGGACTAGGAATGCCAGCAATTCATTAACTATGAGTTGTTTGGAACTCATAGTGTTTACGGGCAGCGGCTATGGCCGCGCAACACGCGAATAAAATTCGTTCCGTGCACAGTGGAAACACGTCCGTATTCGAGCGCGCAACGCACTGCAATAATGAATGCGTAACATAAATTAATGAAAGCACGGCGACACAGCTGGTGGGCACGACTAACGCAATATCGCTCCACGCAGTCCGTTCAGCTCGGGGCGTCAAATTGACTAAGAAACAGAACACTTTTTTTGTAGTAGCATTATATGTCGCATGCAGGGTCAATCTGTGTCGACAGTAGATCACGCGGTTCGAAGGAATTAAACGAATTCAGATACACCCTGTATAAATGAAGCCCGATTTATACAGTCATCTTCAGTTTTTATGATAGTACTAGCTTTTGCCCGCAGCTTCGCTTGCGTGAAATCTTTTAGTTCATCCCTTAGAATAGATGGGTAGAATTTCCAAAAACCTCAAATACGTGTATGTTTATTTCGCACCATAAGCCTAAATTATTAATTCCATGCTTCTAACTTCAAAAGTACCAGATTTCTCATACAAACTTTCAACACTGATTTCACCCCTTAGGGGTAGAATTTCTAAAAACCTTCAAACATGTGTACATTTATTTCTAAACAGAAACCATTATACAAGGTTAGTCAGAAAGGGGTACTAATGCGAAAGGGTGTTAAAGTACCAATAATAATGAATAACTTTTGTTCTACCACTTTCCCCAAATGTCAACAGTTTAAGAGAAATAAGTGTTAAAAAATTACGTATTTAATATTCTAAAATCTATCTATCCTCAGCTATGATCAGCTGTGTTTACATTTTAGGTCATATTTGGGGTCATAAAATAGAAGCTCCATTTTCTGAATTCATAACTAAAGTAGCGACGAAGAATTTTTGTAAAAAGTAAAATAAAAATGATTTTACATGAAAATAAAAATTATCGAATTTTTAAATTTTAACAATTGCTTTAAAACCGTCATCAGTGATACTTTAAGTGGCCTGCAGATTAGTACCCCCTTTCCGACTAACCTTGTATTTAATTTCATGCTTCTTATACTTAAATCCTCTATTTCACCTCCTTAGGGGTTGAATTTTGATAAATCCCTTCTTAATGGATGCCTACGTCACACAAGGAACCTACTCTCAAAATTTCAGCGGTTTAGGCTGTGCGTTGATAGACCAGGCAGTCAGTCAGCTTCTCCTTTTATATCTACAGATTAATTATTACTTAACGTCAATTATTTTAAATTATTGGTTACCCAGCATAATCAGCGCATTACTGTCCCACTGCTTGGCACCGGCCTCTACTCAGAATGAGAAGGGTTTATAGAATATTGTTTACCTGTTCTGCCTAAAATTACCACACCTTTATTTAGAATATTCTAACGTAATTTTGATTACTCTAAAAACAATCAATCACAATATTGATGGACGGAATAATTGAACCGCTATACCTCAATACGATTTAATAATTCCGCCAATGAAAACAGATAAATCATTCCGAAACCCGAACTTATACAGTGAAACTTAAAATTAGATCAGAACAAAGTCTGAAACTGCTCATTAGGAACAAAAGTTTTCCTTTTAATGTATAATTTCGCCCACACATTGCTCTAGAAGGCGGTTTGAAGCACAGAGTAATATGCAGATGGAGTTATAATGTTCGGCACACGGCAAAACTGTTATAGTTCGAGCAAACAAATCCATAGGCGCCCATGCACGCTAGATACGACAGACGTTAATTGGGCATATGCTATAACGTGACACTGCTGATTGTTCAATGATAGATGGTTGCTTCTCTCTCCACAAATTCAGTGAAGGGGTACACGCGGAAAATAAAAATAAAATTATTATCAAAACTATATTATATTGTAAAATAATGCTGCAGACACATACCTAGTTCGTATTTTGCGTGACTCATGTTTCGTTGTGTTACGCGTATGCATCGCGCTACCAACAAATTCTCCTTCACGGCCTCATCAGACGTATTACGTCGTTACGCCGAGCGTAATAAAGCGTAGAAGTTTCACGCGCATTTTGTGTTTGATCGATGATAAGTTATATTTTCAGCGCCTACAGCGACCTTTAAGCGTATTTTGCGTTGCGTATCTTGCGCAGAACGCACCGCAAGTTACGCTAAGTGTGTTTTGACCCCAAAGGCGTCAGTAGCTAAACAGGTTGCTAAATAGCAGTAAAATTTTACTGTACAATCGTTAACAGTGAGTCTAACGCTGATTTTAATGCAATTGCGCAATGTGGTCTAAATGACCAATAAATTGTGCGTTTGAGTACTCCATTTACTGACTATGCCTTGGTTAAAAGTGAAACAATACTTAAGGCATCTGCCGCATCGTGATCCTCGTTCGTGTTTCTGTAACAATTGCGCTTATTATCACACTGACACATTTCCTTTAGTTATTCTGTAGAGCCGCGATGGGAAAAAAAAAACTCCTGAATTTGTTTTTTTTTAGATCTGAGAACATTGCTGCTTGGAAAGGTCCCCGGTGCCCAGTTCCGATTTGATTCGTTTTAAAATATATGTTGTTAGAGCATTGACAAACCAACAAGTATTTTTATTTTTAGGCCATATCATCTTTCTTCAAATTTTAAATGCATCAAATCGGATGTACTAATTCTGCATCATGTACAAATCTGATTTCATTTCTGATTCGAATATGGAGAGCGATTTCACTGAATATAAATTTGAGCCGATAAAAACCGTGTTGGTTATTTTGCAATATTCTGTATCATCGGAGCCGAACACCTGGGAGCCTTTCCTTGTCAGACTCAAGTTAATACCATTGGAGAGTCGTGTGCTAATTATATGCTAAAAGCTAAGCACTGGAATTAATTCACTTCCTTCGTCATGAAAATGTTTAAAGTAAGGAATGTCTTTCGTTCATTAGTGAGCGGGTATAATAACGTACCTACTTTCTCTCCGCATAGCAAATATTTTCTAGTAAGATACGGATTCATTCCGTGTGTCCATTGAAAAAATCAGCTGGAGGTCAATTTTGCTAATAAAATTCTTGCCAAAACACAAATGAACCGTAACCGTCAGTCAGAATGTTTATTTTTGTTTTTGTTGTCAAACAATTTGAGAGTTTTAAGAGACAAACACTTTCTGAATAAACAATTCGGCTGCGGTTCGGTTGCAAATTAATTATTCCCCAAATTTTTCTTATATGGCGTTTTTACCAAAAATTTTACAGCCAACCAAAAGAACTAAGATATTTTTTCCACCGTGAGATAGGTATTTATACAGGCTTAGTTTTAGTATATACTAAACCTGAAACTAGTTTGTTCAGAATCACTAGGAGAATCGATTGACATAATATATTTTTTACACCACTTTTTTTTTCCTAAATTTCAATTTTGTTTCAGTAGTTTTCTACCCATAACAGTTGACGGGAATAGACACCTTAAGGCTTGAGACGGTCCTCTCGGTCAGTTTCCGTGTATTAGACAACCCCTGCATAGTACACCTCAGGCATTTCACACTTTTTTAGGGAACTTAACGCGACATAAACTAAGGTGTAACTTGGAGATTTACTAAAAAAAACACATATTCAGGCGGTTCTGCTGAAAATCTTATTGGGGTGTCTCCTTTTTCGTATAAAGTAAAAATAAGGTTGTATAGTTACCCGCATTTAGGATAAATCTATCACATAACTCACCTCTTACCATTGTTCGGCCCAAAACAACACATTAATAATTTCTTTCAAGACGAAAAACATACGAGGCTTGAAAAAGGCACTCCAATGGAAAATAAGGGGAAGAAAAACTACTTACTAAAAGTAACAGAAGTAGAAATATGAATGCTTCATAGCACTTACGAGAAGTACTTTGGATAGGAAGAGGGGCAAACCAAACTTTGATAACTTATTGTTATGTTACTTGAGAATATAGTAAGAAATATCTTTATTACTTCTGTATTGGGAGTTCGGTAGATGTGCGGATACTGTTGTCAGGCAAGTTCTAATCGAAAATTGTACGAGTACATAGGAGTTTAAGATCGAGAAAAAAATCAAATGTAACAATGCTCGTTATTCGTTTGTTAAGTCATTCTAGTGTCCCTTCACATTTTACTGCACTTATACCGTGCAGTGGGACCCTGATGATTTACTATGCTAAATCATAACTGTATTCACTCAAATTGTTAAAGATGTTGATTTTAAAAGACTAAGCATCGAGTTTCTTGCCGGCTCTTCTCCATAGGAAACGACTAATTGGAACCGTGCACCTAAATTCGACTTTTCATAGACGCCTGTAATGGTATGAGAGAAATATTTTATTTATTTTAATTTTTATGTTGTTATTTACGGGTTTTCTTAGTTCAGACTCTCACAAAGGTTAGGAATACATATGATATGTCTACTACACCAGTGCGCCTTCATGTTCATCTTGCGCTTTCGTCTGACGCATGCCTGATGCGCCGTAGCGCATGCAATAGCGCATGCCTTAATACTAGTTCGAGTCTTATGGCAATCAATAATTGAAAGTTGAAAGCGCAAGATGAACATGAAAGCGCACGGGTGTAGACATACCAATAGGGTGAGGTCAATAACCATTATGTTTTGTTTGTGAAGAGAAAATAAATAAAAATATAATTGAATGTGATAGTTAAGTCCGCCTCAGATGTGTAATGTTGGCTAATAGACCATCACATTTGTGTATGAGATCTTCATACAAGGAGGACGGAAAGCACATTAAGCAGTCGGTCCCGGATTTGATACGAATACCTATGACAACGAGTCACAGTATGACAACTTTAGGATATCGGCATTGCCCTGTAACTGAGTTGCGCAGGTCTGATGACAGTCGCTCCGTGTAAAATACTGGTATTCAGACGCATCTGGTTAGACTGGAAGCTGATCCCAACATAGTGGAAAAAAAACTGAACGGTCTTCGTTTAAGGCGAAAGGACTTTATCAATAAAACCTTAAAAATGAGTTCCGCACCATTATCTACAAAAACGGCAAAAAAATCATGTCTGTTATATGGGAGCCCCCTTAAATATTTATTTTATTCTAGTTTTTAGTATTTGTTGTCATAGCGGCAACAGAAATACATCATCTGTGAAAATTTCAACTGTCTAACTATCACGGTTCATGAGCAGCCTGGTGACAGACGGACAGACGGACAGTGTCTCCACTGTAGTCTTATTATTAGGGTCCCGTTTTACTCTTTGGGCGCGGAACCCTAAAAATCAACTTAGCCCATCGTAAACATCTCCTAAGTTGTAACACTGCACCCAGTTCTCTGTTTTCCGTAGTAGGTACATTTATCCAGCTATCTTCCTCAGAGACGAGACGAGCGGAGCGGATATGTGTTTTAAAAAACCAATAAAATTTTGTTATTCACACATCTCGTCTCCACTCAGCTTAGGCCCGGACTCCACCAAAGCGGAGATGTGCGGAGATGTCTCGTAAACAACCAATAGGAATTCGTTTTGAGTTGAAGCTAAGCGGAGAGATTTGAAAATAATGCATTCCTATTGGTTGATCGAGACATCTCCGCACATCTCCGCTTTGGTGGAGTCCGGGCCTTAAGTGGATACTACTGAGCGGAAATGTATCATATTTGTATGGCGCGATGGAAGAGGAGATGTGAGCTGTTCCTCGCTGAGATTGAGCTGGGCCGCAGTACAAGGCAGAGATGGGAGCTTTGCATCGCAAGCTGACGACGGCGCGCAGTCGAGTCGAGATGAGTGCGGCGTGCAGTGAGCGGTGTCACACTTCTAATGTCAACTTGTATAGCGACATGACAGACGTCTACCTTTCGTGTCACATCGCACTAAACTGTGCGGCCAGCACACATCTCCGCTACAGTCTAGCCAGTACGCATCTCCGCAGTTTCGGTGGATACACCCTAGCTGAAAAACATCTCTTCTCGTCTCCCCTTCGGACATCTCCGCTCATCTCCGGTTTGGTGGAGTTCGGGCCTGATTTAATCCAAAAGATCGCTGTTTGCGATCTATAATCAGAATTTTTATAACTTTTTTTTTCTATGAGTAAAACATGATTTATGATATCATTAAGATACAAGATCAGTTTCTTCAAGTGAAATATTTTTCGGCAAAAGGCCAAAAACAAAACATTTATAATAAAAACGAAAAGCCTATCTCTACTAGACTAAAAGCTACGACTAAACGAAAACACTTTATTGGCTCGTTCACAAATCTCTCTTTCCATCAAGGTTTTCCGAACATCCGATCTTAGCAATAGGAGTATAGGAGCCAAGTTCACTTATAACTATGTTAATAATATATTTGTCTACGCCTACGGTCGGCGCCGGCGCCATGGAGTCTGATGACGGCCAGGGGAGACGCGTTTGCCAAATCTTATGGCGTTATCGACCACTGTGACTAGGAAAATTTTACATAATTTGGCTATTGGAGATTGAAGGGATAACATGATGTCTTAGAGAAATGATTCTAAGTGTCCAAACCACTTTGATTTTACGTTCCGACGTATTCTGCTGATATGACACACCGTATGTACCGAACTTACGCGGCAGAAATTCAATTGCGCAAACTTGTGGGCGAACACGCGGGGTGCGGGCAAGTCTGCCTCCCGCTGCTCCCCGCCCCGGATCTTCGTCGGAAATCTAACCGAACTTTGGTCGCGTATAATGTGTGCTCTACGGAATACGTTGTGGCCAAATTGTCGCTGAACTTACGCCCAACCGAAGTTCGGATGTACGCTATAACGCGACGTAATTTCGGCATAATGTGTCGTCAGTAATTTAAATAGCATTGCAGGTGTAATCATGCCAAAGTTCGGTCGTGTATCTTCGGCATACCTAGTATGTTTAGACACTAATAGATAGGCATATCCTGCAGATTAGTGTGCGGCTGATGCTTTCTTTTGTGGAGGTCTGTTGTGAGAATCCATGCCGGTGGAATTATATAGCGGTTGCCTGATGTCCATAATTATAAATTATTAGGTCACCTATGAAGGTTTTACAGTCAAGTAAAGAGTCGAAAAAAAAATTTAACAAAAAAAAAATTCGTCAAACAAGCAGGCCTGTATCATTCATCAATTTCGGTATGAAAACATGCCTACGCGCCGCTATGCCTCCGGATTTTAACATGAAACGATACCTTCGATCAATAAAGTATACCGAACGAAATGTTAGTTAGTGAAAGAATCGAAATGCAATAAGAGCGTGAACGTACAGCGGAATTGGAACGCTATCGCCTAACACTAAAGTTCAATTTCGTATGCGCGGAGCACATTTTTCTAGGTATTGAACGGGAGTGAGGTTTCTGTACATATTACTGTTTATTATTCTGTGAAACACGTTCTATGGTAAAAAGACAAATACAAAGGGACAATGTGGGAAAATTCGATAGGTTTGGTGTGGCGGTTAACCCTACCAAGTGTCAAGCTATCATTCTGGGTAGCTCTCGAAATATAAGCAGGTTAGACACTTTAACTTTACCACCAGTCTTATTCAACGGTACGATCATTCCGTTTAGCTCCGATGTTAAAGATGGTTCCCTATCCATTTGCATAAAATTTTAAGATCTAATATAACTTAGCATAATTTTGTTTGGCATAATTATATTTTCGCATAATATAATTACGCATAACAGCTTACGCATAATTTTTTTAAGCATAATTTCTCTAACCATAATAATGATTAAGCATAATATTCTAAAGCATAAATTTATTAAGCATAAAGTTCTAAAGCATAACTTTTTTAAGCATAAATTTATTTACGCATAATGATATTAAAACATATTTTTATAGGTATAACAATGAAATAATTATTAACGGTTGCATATTAGAAAATCAAAACTTTCCTGAGCAAATTTCAAAAGAACAACGTACAAATCAACAAAGTTAAGATAAAGTTAAGTTAAGTTATAACGATGGTCATTTGATCAAAAGTTCAGCTGACCAAAGTCTGGACTATCAATGTTTAAATTATTTATTACACTATTGACCAAATCGTTTAAAGGTCAAAATGGATTACTGGATAAATTGTTTTTATACACCTTCAAGGCCTCTTCATGAGACGATTATTCGTCACCTACTTTCATTTTCACAATAAAAACTTAAGGGGATGTTTGTCAGGTTGAGGCTCCAAAGCAGAGTCGACGGAGCCCCCGGGGCTCCTATTTCTGTCTGCAGGGTTTAAAGTAACCTAACCTATCCGTGTCGGGGTGCGCCTGCGACTAGATTATTAGACAATGGTAAAAACATTTCTGATTATCATAACTAACGTGCTAATAGTCATTAGGCCTACTAACGTTATGCGAATCAAATTTATGCCAAAACAAATTAGTCTTTAAGATGATTATGCCAACATAAAATGTATGCCTAAAAAAATTATGCCGAAGTATTATTATGCCAAAACAAATTGTGCCAAAATCGTTATGCCGAAGTATATTAGGACAAAGAACATTATGCGAAAAAAAGGGATCCCGTTAAAGATCTTGGCTTGCACATCGACAACACCCTTAGTTGGCGAACGCAAGTCACTAATATGAGTCAGAAAGTGACAGGAACGTTGCGGTGGCTCTATCGCTTGAAAAATTTTCTCCCATCTAATACAAAAGTAATGCTAGTGCAGACCTTAATACTTCCCATAATTGACTATGGGGATGTGTGCTACTATGACCTGAATGCAGATCTCCTGAACAAACTCGACCGCCTTCTTAATAACTACATTCGATTCGTCTTTAACCTTCGTAAGTATGATCACGTGTCGGAGTATCGATCCCTTCTAAAATGGATGCCTATTCGTCAGCGTAGAATGATGAGGGCACTGACTACTTTGTTCTCTTTTCTCGACTCTCCCACTTCTCCTACTTATCTTACCCCTCATTTTCAGTATATATGCTCTAATCATAATAGAAATCTTCGCTCCTCACTTAATCGTCTTTTACAATGTCCCTCTCACCGCTCTGACTTTATACATTCTTCCTTCTTTGTCCAGTCTATTCTTCTTTGGAATGCGCTTCCCTTGGAAATTAGGATGGTCACCAGTCGCTATTCTTTCAAAATTAAATTACGTGAACATCTACACAAGGGATTGGCAGAGTCATCTCAGCAAAGACCTGTATCTATATTTTTGTAGGTATTATATAATATGTATATTAATTAATATAATATATAAATATGTAGTTTATAATTATTGATATATATTTATGTATGCATGTGAATATGAAATCTAGTATTTTTTGGTTCATTTGATTTGTATTTATATATTTATAAGTGTAAATATTATTGGCAATAATGCCAACGCATCACATACTAAAACTATTAAGTGCACCTACCATGTTTTCTCTGCTCCACCCTAAGGTCGACTGGTAGAAAATGCCTATGGCATTAAGTCCGCCTCTGTACAGATTTTGTGCGAAAGTGTAAATAAATAAATAAATGTGGCGAAACAAATCTGACCTTTTGTGACTAGTGTCGACAAATTAACGTCAAATTGCTGGTGTAATCAAATCTTCGCTAGGAACTGCGGTTTTGGAGATGTTGAGGTGGCCGTGCCAAAATGAGTGTCAATAAATACCCCATTAAATCTTTTAAAAGGCAGAACGTAAGAATCAGATTTTTTGTAACAAATTCCGGAAAATTATCGATAAACTGTTGCTGAAATCAGATATTCACTCGGTGCTGCGGTTTAGAAGATACGAAGTGGCCGTGCTAGAATGAGCGCTCATCCTGGTACGACCACCAATACCCCCTTATATCTTTTAATACGACGCACCGACAAATTCTGGTATCTTGCCGACTAATTTCGACAAATTAACGACATTTCCACTATGTAGGTAATCAGATTTCGAGTTTGTGTTGGTTGCCGTGCCAAAATGAGTTTTACGAGAGATAGTATAAAGATGAGAGTCCTGTAAACTTCATGAATACAAGGCTATAAATGCGCCTCTTTATGAACGTTAAAATTAGCGCGTTCTTTCCCTATGAACCTTGTTTTTTCATTTTCCTTTGATAAAACCGAGATGCAAAAATATAAAAATAGGTAAAATAGATGCTCTATTGTAGAATTCTTGTACAACATTTTAAAATGAGGAGGAATTTACCACTTTGTACTCTGAGCACAGAATAATAAAAGTAGCACATACAGAAATCTCACTCCCGAACTAATACATTAAACGTCTAGAAAGATATGCCCCGCGCATGTGAAATTGAGCTTTAGTATTAAGCAACAGCGCTCCTATTCCGGTGTACGTCCGCGGTCTTATCACATTTTGGTAACATTCGGATCGGTTTTTTTTGTGTTCCACACCGGAGGCGAAGCGGCGCGCAAGCATGTTTTCATACACAAACCGTGGAGTGTCACAGGCCTGCCCCATTCAGAACCTTTTCGATAAGCTGTTGTCGCCCGATTCGGTTTGTTGTCTCGTTCCATCTACGATTCTCGTAACGTGAGCAAAAGAGATAGCTCTTACCGAACCGTTCGACAACTGAATCAGGGGGCTGTTGTAAGCTACGATTATGTTGATCCTGTTTGAAAAGACACAGCGTGAATTCTGCTCACCTCACGGAATATAAGAACAGTATTCCGTTAAGAAATCCTAAAAAGCAATATCACAATATTATCTCAAGACGAGGACTTTGAAAAGGCCAAAGAAAGTAATATTGCTTTTCATATTTTTTGTTAATTTTACGAAACTCAGGTACTTACATCAATCACAGCGTTAGCCTTCTGGCTGATAATATTATCAAGTCCTTCCAAATTAAATTTTGGTGATACTTTCAAACAGCTCTGACACGAAAATTCGACCGTTTTGCGAAAGAAAGAGAGCTATATACATACATCAACTCACGCCTTTTGCCCATAGGGGTAGGCCGGAGCTGCAAAACGCCACATGCTACGATCTTTATATACTCCTGTCGCTTCGTTCACGTTCACACCATCTTGTCATACACGCACGCCGGTTGAGAGTACTACGCATCTACCCTTTTTAAAGAACTCAAGAATAACATCGACGTATGTCCTTCCAAGGCGTCCTCTACTGGCGTTTCCACTTCTTCTTCTTCTATCGTGTCAGCTCGAGCTATACAATACCAGCTCATACTGTAGTGAAAAAGATTAGCCCATCAGCAAGGTTGGTAGCGGGGCCGACTGCCCAGGGTGCGCCGGACGTACTGAAGTATTGTCACTCTTGGAGGCTCTTTTCATGCCTCCCATTGGCGTTTCCACTGATGTCCGCCTTATAAATTGCTTTTGTTATTCATTCTCTCAACATGGCCAAACTATCTAAGCAGACTCCTTTAAATTTATGTTACTACATCGTCTTTCTATTCAACAAGAGAGCTTTATTGATATTAGCAACAAAAGATATTTAAGATTGTTGGAAAAGTTATTATTACGTAATCCGTGAACGTAATAAATATGCAAGAATATTTGAATATTCAAGGAGAAATTGCAGTGCTCATAAATTATTTTCTGCTTTCGGGGCGTTAAATGCAAATTAAATATATTTAAATTCTTAAGGTTATTTTATTACGTATGCTTTATTATTTTATGTTACAAAGACGCTGTGGCTTCCAAGTTTAATTTAATTATGTTTGCACTGGTTGAAAGTTTGCCAATAAACTAAAAATACACATTATGGAGCAAACTGGAGATACCAGCACAAATTTAATTTAACGGGATTCAGTCCACAATACATTATAAATACCAGCCTGTATGGTCGCGAACTCGAAATGTTTATCAGATTTCAAAATCGATTCCTTCTCACACTGCGCAATAAGGTTTAAGATGTTATATCAACTTATGTCATATCGACCTTATGAAAAAGTAATGTGCAAGCAATTATAGACTTTAGGTTTAGACATTTCAAGTCCGCGACTGTAACTAGCCCACTACAGTGTAAAGGCCTCTTCCCATACAGAGAAGGAACGAGCATTGATTACCACGCTTGCTCACTGTGGGTGGATTTTAGAGCAGAGGTGCACAGACCGCGGCTCGCGGGCCGCTCGCGGGCCGCTTGCGGCCCACTGTCAATGTACATGCGGCCCGCTATGCGCTAGCGAATTCTCTTTTATGCGAATTTAATAATAATGTACCTTTTGATTTTTTCAGTTACCTTTATTTCAACTTTTTTTGGTTGTTTTTTATTGCTGCGGCCCGTCTTTAGCTCATAGTCTGCCCAAGTTGCCCCTAGTCCTAATAAGTCTGTGCATCCCTGTTTTAGAGCATTAAGTCCAGGTTTCCTCACGATGTTATCCTTCACCGTATGTCATCGGCATCTTAGTTTAACTAAGAAAGTACCTATACACATTGAAAAAAGCATTTATAAGCTAGTGGAAAAATATTTACTTGAAATGCTGGTCTCTATAATTTCATACACGTATACATTACTTACGCCTGTAATCCCTGAAGGGACAAGCAGAGGTGTTCTTCTATTATAAAAGTCTGTACAGCCACGTTTCGCCTCTGATATTAAAGGTCATGGCAAATTATACCGGCACCGCAACTGCACAGCTGCAGCACGGCGTTGCCTCGAATTTAGGCTACGGCTAGCAGCCAACGCGCTAACTACGCGTCGTCCGCGAAGTGAAGCTCGCAAACCGCGCGCCGGCCGCGAGGTGCAAGCTTGTTGTCACCGCAAACACAGTAGTTATATGGCATTTGTGAAAGGAGCGCGGGCGAGGGCGCAACGGCGTTGTTTCGCTAGCGACTCGGAGTCGGCGCGCAGTAAGCACGCGGTCCGCTCGCTCATAGCGCGTTGAGTTGTATGATAGCGGCAAGTTGCTCGCCGTTGACTTTTTATATTGTTCTAATTTGAATGACAAGTTAATTGCTGGGTTGGAGCGGTGCCGTTGCGGTGCCGATATAGTGTGCCATGACCTGTTCCATGTAATAGATTTTGAGCCTATTGCCATTGCAAGAACCTTTTCAATAAATAGTTGTCATCTGATTCGGTTTGTTATCTTGTTTTGTCTATTCTATTCTCGAATCGAGAGAAAAAGAGATAACAACCCAAATCGTTAGAAAGTTACGAACTCATTGAATAGTTCTGAATCAGGGCCTACTCCAAAAAACGAATGGCTAAGTTTCGGATCAGAATGAAACAACGGCAAACTATATACTCATAATTCTTGTTCTCGTCAGCACGAGCTATACAAAAATAGCTCATGCTGTGGTGAAAAGATTAGCCAGTCAGCAAGGTTGGTAGCGGGGCTGACTGCCCAGGGTGCGCCGGACGTACTTAAGTATCATCACTCGTGGAGGCTCTTTTCATGAACTCATAAAACGATCAAAGTACTGTCGAACAACGAACTACAAGATGATCAATTAACATTTGGAAGTAGGGTGAATGAAAGACAAAATGACAAATTGCGAAAATCTAATCGATCGTCGGATCCGAAACACTTTCGTGGATGGAAAAAGTTCGATCCATCAGCCGAAACTTCGTAGTTCTATTTTCGGAGTAGGCTCCCCGAGGGGCAGGTTTGTCGCCTCTAAGAGCGTATACATAAAGGAAGCAGGTAACCAGCGCCGACCTACCAGCGCTTATCGGTGCTGGTCTGCGCAGGTAGCTACATAAAGGAAGCGGGTAGAAGCAGAAGTTGGCATTTTTTAACAAAAACACACCTTGTTCCAAATACAAATTCGCTCAAATACAGCAACAAATGACGGCTTACCAGCGCTGATCGGAGCAGGTCGGAACTTGTCGCGCGAAGTTCGGAGCTTGTCAGCGCTGGTTCGCCGCACAGTATAGAGACTACCTGCGCCGACAAACTGCGCGGACCAGCACTGACTATCTGACTTCCCTTGTATATGACGTTCATACCATACGCTATATCGCAAGCCGGTCTACTGTGTATAGCAAGTTATTTGACGGCAATCCGTCGGGCGACGGACAGGGTAGAAGTAAAGGGAGGTGGGGACCGGAGAATCGTATGATATAGCTCTGAGAATCGCTCAAGTTTATCGCGTACAGCAAGCCAATACCTACTTAATAGTATAACGTTGTGTGAACGTGTCCATATAAAATGAATGCTGAGCCATGTCGTTGTGCTATACAATATTTGCTATAAGCTTATTATAGCGTGGTCCGAACTGCGCTTCATGTACAAAAAGCCCTCCGACTGTCAAAGCAACAACTGCGTACAGTCACAGCAGCCATCACTGGCCATGATTCCTTTAAAAAACACGCCTTTGTCATTGGAGTTACAAACAGCCCACTATGCAGAGCATGCATGTAAGAGGATGAGGCGGCAGCCCACTAGCAACTAAACTGCCCTGAGGTCACCACATACAGGGCCAAGTACTTCGGAAACCCGGGTACTCTCCGAAAGATCGCCAGCAACATAAAGGGTGTGCTGACCTTTTTCGAAGCGTTAGGGTTGATCGAGTGATTATACAGGTTAGTCAGAAAGGGGGTACTAATCTGCGGGCTACTTAAAGTATCACTGATGACTGTCTTAAAGCAAGCGTTAAAATTTCAAAATTCGGTAATTTTTATTTCCATGAAAAATGATTTTTGTTTTAGTTTTTTCAAAATTTCTTCACCCCTGCCTTAGTTACAAATTCAGAAAATGATGCTTCTAATTCATGACCCCAAATAGGACCTAAAATGTAAACACAGCTGATCATAACTGAGGATAGATAGATTTTAGCGATGTTTTTGTGAGATCTTTGTTCATCTATTTCTCTTAAACTATTGACTTTTGGGGAAAGTTGTAGAACAAATGTTAGTCATTATTATGGGTACTTTAACACCCTTTCGGATTAGTACCCCCTTTTCGACTAACCTTGTACCTACCACCCGTCACGTAAAATACGCGCTCAGACGTGGAGTTCTGGACACCAGTCCGTTATACCTTATGTACAAAATAATAGTCTACCAAAGCTAGTAAACACAATGCAGTTTACTTTGACAAATATCTAAGACTACAATATACCCCAACCTACCCATTCAAAGCCAAGCTACCTAATCTGAAACAGCTGACTTGGCAAAATAGCTCGTAAAACTTAGGTTCACAGTTTCAGCAGTGCCCGAATCCCCGACCTTGTAGGCATGGTTCACATTGGAACTTTGCCCGAAGGCCCAAAATCTGCACACCGAATGTCTTAGTAATAAATCATACTTTATAGAGATGTGTCGTGACCTTGTAAGATATTGTTTTTGTCTGTATTCACAGTCCTTATTAATATGGTAATAGCTACCCCGTCTGGTTACCGAACGTAGAATAACTCAGCGAAATTGGTTCCGAGTTTGGCATGTTATTCGAGGCTCTGATTTGAATGGTATAATGGTATAATAATTGGCCAATTTTTGGTGCAAATTACTTGTATTTTGGGCCAGGTTCAAGAGAATCTGGCTCTGAATTAAGACATTGAATATGTTCCAAAAATTCTCGGTTTTAGTTAGTAAAGTGCGCGTCCAAGGATGGCATTGGAACGGTATCATCTCTGAAACGCAGTTTAGACTTCGCTATAATATATAATGTTTGCTATATGCTGTATATTATCGCGTAGTATTGCTATATGAACACGTTCACACAACGCTATGCTATAAAACAATATTTTTTGACTACAAAAAAGCTTTCGAAACATTAGAAATAGACACGCTGATAACATCTTTAGAAGAGTGTGGTGTGGAGAAGCCTCTGAAAGAATGGTTCAGAGACTTCCTCACTTCACGCTCTTACCGAGTCAAGATATGCGACACGTTAAGCGATGAAAAAATGGTTCGATGTGGCGTGCCGCAGGGCTCAGGAAGTGGTCCCGTATGCTATTTAATGCATGTTAATAGCCTGTGTAATGTGTTACAACATTGCTCAACGCACATGTTCGCGGACGACCTCTGTGCCTTGCGAGCTGGCACAGACCTGGCCGAAACGTGCCGACTAGTTCAACAAGACGTGGACACCGTCGTTAAATGGTCTCATGATAACGGAATAATACTCAATACAGATAAAACACAATACATAATTATACATTCACCATACTTACCATTAAAGGAAAATCCCCTACCATTATACACTCACACTTTTGATTGCATCCATAGTAACCAAGTCAATTGTAGCTGCAAACCTATTCAGAGAGTAAGTTGTGTAACTTATCTAGGGGTTAAAGTTGATGAGCATTTTTCATGGATAGAACATATAAATTTCTTGTGCAATAAGCTAAGAACTATACTAAGTAAATTCTACCACCTAAGTTATCGAGTTCCTAGTAGTACTTTAAAAATACTTTACACATGTATGGTGGAATCTGTAATGGATTATGCTCTTGATTGCTATGGGCTTACATTCAAATCTTACATTGATAAATTGGAAAATATACAAGTTAGGTTCCTAAAACTAATAGTGGATAAAAAAACTAAAAATAAATATAAAAATGATTATAATAAACTATACAAAATTTGTAAAGTATTACCGGTCAGACTGAAGCATAAATACATTCTAGCAACCAATAACCATGGCAGTCAGGAGCATAATTCACCATTAATAAGTGTGTGTAACAAGTACAACACCCGAGCGATGTCGTCTGGTAAATATGTAGTGCCGAGGGTTAATAATGTCTATGGAGACCGTACATTACAAAAGCGTATCCCATATTTACTTAACAATTTACCCGACGGAATCAAGGAAGCAAAAACAAAAACTTTGTTCAAGAAAAAACTTAAAAAATATCTAATTAGTACACTGCCGTAACATGTCTACATACTTTCCTAATTATTAATTAATTATCATTATTAAATTTTCTGCATTAGTATATTAAAATAACCATGTGCTGTGTAACGTCTATATTTAAACTGCGATATTAAGCATATTATAAACTACTAATAAATAGTTCGCAAGATTTAATTCTACATAACATGATAATGTCATAAATAAACTACTTAATATAATAACTACTATGTATTATAAGGTAATAAAAGTTACATTAAATTATTAAATAAGTACTTACATTTAATATTAGTATCTGCGATCCAACAGACAAACCAGGTATATGGTTTTGTTGGACATTTTATTGTATTATAGACCTTAATATGTACCTTTTACTATATAATAAAATAAAAAAAATAAAATAAAAAAGTATTGGATGCTGTACGCGATAAACTAGAGCGATTTTCAATGCTATATCGTATGATTCTCAGGTTCCCGCTCCGCCTCACTTCTCCCACTTCCATCGCCCGACGGATTGCCGTCAAATAACTGGCTATACATAAAAGACCGGCTTGCGATATAGCGTATAGTGTGAACGTCATCCTATAGAGTTACAGCTTATAACGCGATATACTTTACTATATAGCGAAATAGTGTAGCGAAGTTTGAACTGCGCTTGAGTTAGTAAAGTGCGCGTCCAAGGATGACATTGGAACGGGATCATCTCTGACCTATTTTTATAAAAAGTCGAACGATAAGAAAAATTGGAAAGTCACTCCATCTTTTATTTGTCTAACGCACACCTTTTCTTGACGCATACCTAACTTGTTTTTCTATGCTTATCTATGTCGTAAAGTACACCTGTACAATATGAACAAAAAAGGTCTGTCATACGTCATTGTCTGGGAGACTGATAGTCATTTGATTGATCTGGTGAAAGGTATGTAATAGAAATGTCTTCAAATATGATAATATTTGAATACATTTCTATTACATACCCATAAACAATGGTATGATGACGAAAATTTAAAGTTTCAAAAGTATTTGGTATAGTTTTGAAGGCCACTTACAGACAACTTCTCAGCATAGCCTGAAGCGCTATTGAGCCAAAAGCGCAAAATAATAATAAATTTTTGTATCTCTTTGGACATCACGGCTCATCTTCCCTTATTATTATTTTAGACGACACGTTTGGTGCAGTGGCTAAGCGATTGGCTTCTGCGCTACGGGTCGTGGGTTCGATTCCCACACGGAACAAAAATGTGTATGGCCTACAGATAGTTGTTTCGGGTCTGGGCGTTTGTGTATGTGAGATTTGTGTCTGTACACGCATAAACGCTTCCACGATACAAGAGAAATCTTAGTGTGGGGCAACGATTAATTTTAAAAAAAACTTTGGCTCTTTTAACCGACTCCGAAAAGAAATGTTATCTATGCGTTTTATTTAATGTATTTTCACTCATTTCTCCAAGGTTTGTGGACCAATTACAGTAATTCTTTATTATTTGGTGCGGAATACTTTCAAATTGATCCCATATTAATTTCGTTAGGTATGGTTGAGTAATTTTTTATGGAATATTATTAGTAATTTAAAAATGAATTATGTAATTCCTTAAAAACGCATGATCTACTACTGGTGCAGATTGGCCCCGCATGGGAATTAGACTGATTAAAAATAAAAAAAAAGTTTTTTTTATAGTAAGTAAACCACCTAATAAGGATTCAGTAAAAAAATAAGACATTTTTTTACAAAGGATTAATTTTATGAGATTGAACATTTCGATGCCACGCATAAATGAATGAAAGCACGGCGACGCGGCTGACGGGAAAGACTAACGCTCTTTGCAGTACCTAAGTTAACTCGGGGCTCTAAAATGAATCAGAAATAGAAAACTCAGATTTAAATTAGAAATTTTTTTTAGTTGATTTTCAAAAATTCCCTTTTACGTTTAATCTGTGTCACCAGTAGGTAGATCACGCGGTTTGAAGGAATTATACGAATTCATTTACACCCTGTATAGATGACGTTCTAATTGTAGTAGCGACTAGTGGTCCACAAAAACATAAAAAAGTAAGAACTGAGTTCAATTAAAACTGAAAGGAGTAAAAAAATACCAAATTATAAAATTAACAGTTTCATGAGTCGATGCTTTCAATTTAGTTCAGAGATTAGCGCGACTCCTCTCAAAATGAGAAGGGTTTATTAGGCCTTAGTCCACTATATTGGCTTGTTGTGGGTTGGCGGGCTACAACCACTATAGAACTTTTGTTAAGGCGCGATTCCATTGGGGAGTTGCATGCAAGTATGACGTAACATTTGCGTACAAGTTGCTTACATTGAAAACATGTTTTCGAGAGTATGCAAATTGCTTGCAGGTTTTACTTGCATACAAGTGGAGGTGTTCAACAATTGAGTTGGGCATCAATTGATATTATTTTGATACTCCTCAATAAAGATGATTATTTTCTCGTGCCCCCACCTAACATCCATTATGCTTCGATAATTTGTGCAGCAAGAGATACCATGCCGTACACATCACTCGTTCGCAATCCGATAAGTGAAACTACCGTTTGCGCGTTCAATTTGCATAAAAAAATGTACAAGTTCAAACTACCTCGTATAAGTTGTAGCTTGTATGCAGGTTTGTTTAAGTTTTACCTATGCAATTTGCAACTTGCATACAAGTAACTTGCCTAATGGAATCGCGCCTTTAGAGTAATTTCATGTCTGCAGGTTTCCTCACGTTACTTTCCTTCAGCTTTAACGCAAGTGATAATCAAATTCCGATTCGATTTGAACTCAAAAAGTCAAGAGGTGCGGCCGAGTTCGAACTCAGATCCGGAAGGCAAGCGTTCAACTATGCTTCCTCTTACCTCATAAAGGCGATATTTATAATTTTGAAACAATAGAAAAATGGAGCAATGTCATATTTCGCGTAGAACGGATGGCCGGTGGTGCCGAAAGGTTCTGGAGTAGCGACCGCGTACCAGAAGACGCAGCGTGGTTAGGCCCACCATAAGGTGGACCGATGACCTATACCCCAAGTGTGAGTTTTTTTACGTTACTACTGTAGTTGCGTCACGTCAAAAATGTATGAAAATTTAGGCAGCGCCTCTAACGGCGGAAAGCGTGACTAAAAATTTGTTTGACATTTTTGGCGTGACGCAACTACAGTAGTAACGTAAGAAACTCACACTTGGGGTACCGGTGAAGGACACGGGAATCCGCTGGATACGAGAAGCACCGCAGCAGGACCGGTCGATGTGGCGATGCTTGGGGAGGCGGCCTAAGTCCAGCAGTGGACGTCTTTTGGCTGAACGATGATATGACGAGGAGAAAGACTGAACGCACTGTATACAGCTTACAAAAAATTAGAGGTAGGTGAGGATGGATGAACTTTCTTCGTAAGGATTAGATAATCTCGGCAACCTCCAAGATTTTGTAACTGACCAACTTTTCCATAGGTATTTTAATATCGCTGACAAAGGCATCTATGATTGCAAACACGGCACTACCCTTGGGAAATCGTCACCTTGCTCTGAATGTTGCATGCATAAACGATGTTCTATTAAGGCAATGGCGCCAATTCTGTTGTTCACTAACTAAATTAAAGTTAGAGTATTGCTATCTTCTTATAATAGATAGCGCGAGAAAAGGACGGTGATAGATAAGAACTAGATAGAGATGCTAAACTGATTTACGCCTCAAACTTCACCGTGTTTTTAGTGGACACCTTCTGTCTGACGTGTTGCCTAAAATTTTAGTGCAACAAAATTTCACAGCTGTTATTTATGTTAGTCTCTTTCTTATTTTATCAGAGTGAGTAAGATGGCAATATCCTAAATTAGTTTAATTTGTACAGACGCCAGCACATCAAGCTACTACAATTTTTCAAATTTATTTAATAGATTTTGATTTTTATCGTGATAACATTAGGTTCAAGGTTGAATGGGAAAATTTGACCGTTTCGGGTAGCTTGACCTGTTGGCGTCTGTACACAACAGAATCGGCACTATTATCACAGTAGACATATAAGCTAAAGCAGTAGGTACTTCAACTACCTACAATCGTCCGATTTGATACACTCACACAGACACGCACTGTGTTGGCGCGCACATAAGCGCCCTCTACAATTGCGCGGGACGCCGGCCGCGACGAATAGCGAGCCGAGACGTGTTGGCGCGCACACTAGCGCCCTCTACGCATGCGCGGGACGCGGGAGGCGAGGAAGAACGGGCCAAGCCGGCCTCTCGGACTCCGGCGCTCGCGCGCGCACTTCGACCGGAGCAGCCGCTACGCACACGCGTCTTTATCTTTAAAAAACGCAGTCATTATTGTCGCGTAGCGCTCATTTCTTTGTAACATAATGAAATTAATTTCATTATAAGTTTAAAGTCATAATCATCTTTTTTCATTTATCTCCACACACAATAACCCAAGGGACGGAGTTACAGCCCCAACAATGGTCCTTCGAAGCCGCGATTATTGAAGAAAATTGGAACAAACATCGTGAAATCTCCCGGCATCATCGCGTGGTTCGATTCATAGAACACATAAACCCGGGTTCGAGTCGTCGCGTCGTGTCAAGCTCCATCAAGAATTCAAGAAGCGAATCGTTCGTGTTCCGTGTTCGTGATGGCACAACAAAATGGCGACCGACTAGAAACCGAAATTCGATCGAACAACGAGTGCTAACATTATCCTGGAGGGCATTAATTTTGTGAGTTCGTTCCAATTATCATTATAATTATCCCAACTTTAAGTCATTAAGTGGATATTCCTTATTTTCATGGCACTGCTATCAACAAGTCCTTAATTTGTTGGTCGTCGTACGTTAAATGAGCACATGTCATGTCATGCATTACGGACATTAAGTAATGCATCTTATATTTATTTCACTGTAATTATCCCGTCCCTATTTCAGAACTCGTTTTGCATTATCAGTTTTCCCATATTAACATTAAGTTTAATTGCATTTCAACAGCATTTGCGCTAAAGCCGAGCAGAGCGACGACGCCACGTGGCGCGTTTCATTGCTGTCTTCGCCTGTTCCGGGGCACGCGCACGCCTGCTTGCTATCGAGCGGGGCTGCGCCCTTGCTGTCACGTGGGACAACGGCTGCTTGCTTGTCCACGCGCATATCACTCTCTTCTTGCCTGTATCTGCACTGCACGCTTGCATTTAAGTATAACCTGCTATCATTACACCTTGAGTTTCACGTTTTCCTGTGCACGTAAATACTGCCTGTTCTTATATTAATATTATAGAGTTATTCAATTAGTTCGCAATGTCTAACCTAAAAGAATTAAAAAAGAAACGTGCTTCTTATAAAGCTAAACTTACACAGTTTGAAAAATATCTTTCAATCATGTGCACATGTGAGAAGCCTAATAACATTCAACTCAGTGAGCTTGGGGCTAGGTTGCAAAAGATTGAAGAGTGCTATGGCGAATACGATTCCATACAGATTAAAATAGAAAGCTTGCCGGACATTACAGATGCTGAGTGTCAAGTGGAATATGGTGAGCGCGAGTGCTTCGAGTCGCAATACTTCGCGGCGGTCGGCAAGGCACGAGAGGTGATTGGCAGGCCGGTCTCTGGGGAAGCGGAGCACGACTCGGAGTCTTCGGTAACAGGTTCTGTCCTCACTGCAGGTGGGCCAAGCTTAAATATTAAATTACCGACCATTCATTTACCTACCTTTTCTGGGCAATATGAAAACTGGCTAGAATTTCACGACACTTATGTATCTCTTATTCACACAAATGGGAAAATTCCTAAAATTAACAAGTTTCATTATTTACGATCGGCATTAAAATACAAGGCTGCGAACGTTATTGCCTCTTTAGATTTTTCAGAAAAAAACTATGATACAGCATGGTCATTGTTATGTGAGCGTTATCAAAATAACAACTTGCTTATTAATAATCATATCGATGCATTATTCGATTTTGAAAACATTACAAAGGAGGCTCCCTCTGCACTGAGGGGCCTCATAGATACTATAAATAAAAACCTTAGGTCTTTAAAAATGTTAGAGGTCAATATAGATAATTGGGATCTTATCATCATTCATGTTATGTGTAAAAAATTAGATAGTACAACTAACAGGAAATGGAAGGAACATGCTAACCTTCAAAAATACAAAATACCTACCTTAGAACAATTTATTGATTTTGTTAAAGGGCGTGCTGAACTGTTAGAGACAATCGACATTAACAATCGGACCACACATACTCGTACTACACACACTCGTAGGCACAGTGAACCTTTAAATGCTAAACCCCGAACATTCATTGCTAATAAAAAACAATCAAAAGGCTCATACACATGTCCTCGATGCAAGCAAAACCATCCCATTTATATGTGTCCTCAGTTCATGTCATTGTCTGTGTCAGCACGAATAGCCGAAGCTAAAAGACTCAACCTGTGCAACAATTGCTTAAGACAAGGACATGGACCTCAGGATTGCAGATTTGGACCGTGCAGAGTATGCAATAAACCACATAATACTTCATTACATATAGACGAACCAGCATCTCTGCAGCAGTCAGATACCAGTGTATCACGGGACAAATGCGTAGTGTTAGCCTCACAAGAGGATTGCCACTGTAATGTAGTTCCAACAATGCAATCTGATGTTGTCTTGTCATCTACACATAATAGCTGTGTATTGCTGTCTACAGCACTAATAGACATTATTGATTTTAACGGTAGAAAACATACTGTCCGTGCCTTACTTGATAATGGTAGCACATCTAACTTTATAACAGAGCAAATATCTAATCAACTTAATTTACCGGTTAAATCTACTTCCATTTCAGTTGAAGGTTTAAGTCAGTCAGTACATGTAACTAAACGTTCTAGCTTGACTATATCCTCACGCACTGAGTCATATATAAACAACATTGATTGTTTCATTGTACCAAAAATAACTCAATTATTACCTACCACACGTTTTGATATCTCGCACCTAAATATTCCAAAAAATTTAAAACTAGCTGACCCTAGCTTCAATGTTCCTTTAGAAATAGACATGTTGTTGAGTGCTGAAATATTTTGGAACATATTAGGTACAAAACGCATATCTTTAGGTAGGAATAAACCAGTTCTCATTGATACAAGAGTAGGTTGGTTGGTATCAGGTGTAATGTATAAACAAGAAACGAATAGTAATAAAACCACCGCTTACTCAAACACAGCTCATTGTAATTTTGTAAACGATTGTCACCTTCAACAACAATTAGACAGATTTTTCGAATTGGAATCAGTTTCTTCACCCCGTACCACTACTAAAGAAGAAAACGAGTGTGAACAAAACTTTATAAAAACAACCACTCGCGAGAAAGATGGTCACTTTGTTGTGAAAATTCCTTTAAAGCAGTCACCAGAAACATTAGGTGACTCATACGAACAAGCTTTATCTAGATTTCAGTCTTTAGAAAGAAAGTTCAAGCGTGATCCATTATATAAAGAAAAATATTCCAACTTTATTAAGGAGTATATTGATCTTGGTCATATGTCTTTAGCTAATCATAGTAACGATAAATATTCATATTTCATGCCACATCATGGTGTGATCAGAGACACTAGTCTAACCACAAAATTGAGGGTTGTATTTGATGCGTCAGCAAAGACCACATCACATTTATCATTTAATGACATACAGTATATAGGTCCCACAGTCCAAGATAGTTTAATAGACATATTAGTTCGATTTAGACAACACAAGTACGTTGTTACATCGGATTGCGAAAAAATGTACCGTTGTGTATTGGTAACACCAGAGCAACGATGCCTTCAAAAAATAATGTGGCGGTTCGATGCCACTCAGAAGGTGGATACTTACAGGCTCAATACTGTGACATATGGCACTGCATCTGCCCCGTATATGGCCACACGGTGTCTAGTGCAATTAGGACAAGAATGCTCATTTCCTCCAGTACGTGAAACAATACTACACGACTTTTACGTGGATGACTTTATATCAGGCCACGACTCAGAAGCAGAGTTACTACAAATATGTCAAGGGGTCATTAAAGAATTAAAAAAGGGTCAGTTTCATTTAAGGAAATGGCGGTCCAATAACATGCATATATTAAATAGTATAAATAAAGGCGACATGGATGATCATGTGCTCAAGTTAGTCAATGATGACCATGCTAAAACATTAGGTCTGCGATGGTCCTGTAAGGCTGACACATTAAGTTTTGAAACAGTTAGCGATCCATTAAAGAGTAAAATAAGTAAAAGATCTGTACTGTCAACAGTAGGACAGGTGTTTGATCCATTGGGTCTTATAAATCCTTGCATTCTACACGCAAAGGTAATTTTACAAGAATTATGGGCTTCAAAGCTTGCGTGGGATGATGCATTACCACCTGAAATCACAGAAAGATGGTTAAATTTCTTGAAATCACTTTCACAATTAAATAACATTATTGTACCTAGGCGTATTCTATGCGATCGTTCTGTACATTATGAGCTTCATACCTTTAGCGACGCTTCCTTGCAGGCATATAGCGCTTGTGTTTATGTTCGGTCAATCTCTAAGGATGGCAATATCACAGTCCATCTCGTCATGGCAAAAAGCAGGGTAGCACCTCTAAAGGGCATGACTGTACCAAGATTAGAGCTTAGTGGAGCTCTATTAGCGGTTCGTTTAGCAACAAAGGTTAAAAACGCTTTAAGATTAAATATACATACCTGGGCATTTTGGTGCGACTCCACAATTGTTTTGGGTTGGATACGAACACCGAAGTCATCTTTAAAAACATTTGTTTTCAATAGAATCAATGAAATCACTGACATTACCAATGCGAAGGATTGGAATTACATTCCCACTAAAATAAATCCAGCAGATATAGGATCTAGAGGTTGTAATGCTACTCAGCTGGAGGGTTCCAAATTGTGGTGGACAGGACCACCATTTTTAACATTACCACAAACACAATGGCCTAGTCAAACCAATACTGTACCCATTAACCTACCAGAAACTAAAGTGCTATGCAATCTTGTTCATGATCATGAAGAAAACAATTTTATACATAAATTTTCAAGCTTTAGTAAATTGCAACGTGTCACAGCTTATATATTACGATTTATAAATAACTGTAGGCATCCTCATAATAAAAACACTACATTCTTGACTATTTCTGAATTAAATTCAGCCATTTTACTTTTATGTAAATTCATTCATTAAATATGTTTCCAGATGAGTTTTCAACATTAAAAAAGGGCCAATCTTTAAAAAGGTCACAATTACTTAATCTTAACCCATTTATGTCACATGAAAAGGTAATAAGAGTTGGAGGTCGATTATCAAACTCAAATTACACCTATGATGTTAAACATCCTATTTTAATTCATGCTTCTCATTATGTTACCCAAATATTATTTAAACATTATCATACATTATTAATGCATGCAAGACCTCAATTACTGCTTGCTACATTAAGACAAAGATACTGGGTAATAGGTGGTCGCAACCTTGCTAGAAAAATCACTCATGAGTGTCATAAGTGTTGTAGATTCGCCGGCAGAACTATTCAGCCAATCATGGCAGATCTACCTAAAGAACGCGTTCATAGTGAATATCCATTCATTAATACAGCTGTCGATTATGCTGGGCCTATTCTAATTGCCAACAGAAAGGGTAGAGGCAGCCAACTTATAAAATCCTACATTTGTATATTTGTGTGCTTGGCAGTGAGGGCAGTACATGTTGAACTGGTCACCGATCTAAGCACTGAAGCATTCATGGCTGCATTAAATAGATTTGTTGCTCGCAGGGGTCGGCCTGTCAACATACACTCTGATAACGGTACAAACTTTGTAGGAGCCTGTAAAGAACTTTCAACCTTTCTGAACTCGAGGTGTAATGATATTAGTTTAGGTGCAGCAGAGCAGGCAATAAACTTTAAATTTAGTCCTGCCTATAGCCCACATTTCAACGGCTTAGCTGAAGGCGCAGTTAAGTCTGTTAAACTCCTTCTTAAAAGAATCTTATCTCTAGCTCATTTAACATACGAAGAATTAAACACAGCATTAATTCAAATTGAAGGGATCTTGAATTCACGCCCTCTTACTCCATTATCTTCTGATCCCAACGACATGACTCCACTGACTCCCTCACACTTTTTAATTGGGCGAACGATCATGATGTTGCCCTCTCAGGTGGACACAGAACGAGAAACACAGATCAGCACTTTGCCTCGATATAAAAGGGCACAAGCCTTGGCGGCTCATTTTTGGAAACGATATCAAACTGAATATCTTTCAGAATTACAAAGGCGAGCAAAATGGCAGCGCAATGAACAGGAGCTGCTGCAGCTGGGAGACCTGGTTGTGGTCAAGGAAGACCGCCTCCCACCCAACCATTGGCGACTCGGCCGCATCGTGAACCTGCATCCTGGCTCCGACGGCATCGCACGCGTCGCTGACGTCAGGACTGCATCGGGCGTGCTTCGACGAGCCTACAATAGGCTCTGCCTGCTGCCCACTTCAGACTTTGGAACAAGTTCCAACGGGGGGAGCCTGTTGGCGCGCACATAAGCGCCCTCTACAATTGCGCGGGACGCCGGCCGCGACGAATAGCGAGCCGAGACGTGTTGGCGCGCACACTAGCGCCCTCTACGCATGCGCGGGACGCGGGAGGCGAGGAAGAACGGGCCAAGCCGGCCTCTCGGACTCCGGCGCTCGCGCGCGCACTTCGACCGGAGCAGCCGCTACGCACACGCGTCTTTATCTTTAAAAAACGCAGTCATTATTGTCGCGTAGCGCTCATTTCTTTGTAACATAATGAAATTAATTTCATTATAAGTTTAAAGTCATAATCATCTTTTTTCATTTATCTCCACACACAATAACCCAAGGGACGGAGTTACAGCCCCAACACACTGCAACAAGACAAATAAGGTATTTTCGGGATACAGTTCCATACAAAAACAAAAAACTACTCAGTATACAGAGCAAGTCTGTGTGAGTGTTTCAATTCATGAGATTATAGTAAGTTGAGGTACTGCTTTAGCTTATATGTCTACTGTGCTATTATCCTTGCTTAGATAGAATATTTAGTTATCGCTAAGCTACAAGTGACAAGTTCGATATCTCACATTCTAAAAAGCAAACCTAAATATCAAAGCATCGAAGGATTTCCTTTAGTTTTCTAATTCAGATTAAGGATTCCGACTCATATGAAATAATCCATGGATAAACTACATAGGTAATTAGATATAGTGTTTACGCCATAAACGCCGCCGAAATCTTGAGCACAAATATAGCGTAGACTTAGTAAGGGTCCCGTTGGCACCTTTTGGGTACAGAATCCTAAGAAGATAATGCAATAAAACTAAACTTCAATAGGTATACTTTGGAATGTCACAATGTCAATGTCAATGTGACACTTCTATGAAATCATTAAAGAAAAAAATGAACAAAACTCTATTTATAAAATAAAACATCCAAACAAGTAATGCAATAAGAAAATCCAAGGAAAAATACGCTTTTCTCAAAAGCGTGTATAACCGCCACCCACATTTATGCCTACAGTCATTTTCTCAGTGAATCCACGAGGCGAGTGCAAAGATTAGTCCCCTTATAATATCTTCCCATATTTTCCTGCTATGGGTGAGAATCTAAACTTTCGCTCAATCTTTAATTCCAGTTGGCATAGGGCTGCCTTTATAATAATTCTTCCCCATGTTGTTGTTTAAAATGTTACTCGTAATGTTAAGGTTCCTGAAAATTTTAGCTCTAAAGTCCACCTTTTTATTATTAATTATTCGCATCTAAACACGGACTAGAAAAAAAAGAAGGACTCCGCGCCACGTGTATCAAAAGTGAAGCACTATAAGGTATGCCGGACCGTTTGTACAAACATGCCTCACGCACACATTTACATCATACGGTGCCGACTGGCCGCCATAACGCGGCACCGCGCCGTCATTGTAGGTACTGTTTACGTCAAGTAATAAAATAAAATAATGCCTTCTTGTGTTGTGAAATGATTTAAAAATAATTCTACATCCCAGAAAAAGTGTCAAGGAATAACATTCACAAGTAAGACACTTATTTAACCTGTTGATTTATTGTATTTTTGACATTTTAAAATCATTACTATTGGAACACAAAACCTCAAAAGACATCGGAAAATAAATGGGTAATTTTCCCGACAGATTGGGTAATCCATTTTTTTGTGTTCTTTGTGAGTTTTTTGCAAGTATTGAATATGATTATTTTTATAGATTTCCTACACCAAATCAACCATGGAATAATGATTGGATTAAAATATTAAGAGCCTGCAGAGATAAAGAACATTGAATTCCGTCGAAAACGTTTTTCTTGTCACTCATACAAAATAAATACTTAATTTTAAGTTTTAACTAAGTATATGTTTGTAATTTCAATTAAATAATGTAAGCGGACTTCTTATATGGCTTCATTTAAAGAAATGAAACTTTCAAAATATTAAAAAAACATGGGGAAATTTTCATTTATCTGGTATCCCTCAAATCACGCACACTTAGATCGGTACGGTGCTTCACTTTTGATATGCGTGGCGCGGAGTCCTTCTTTTTTTTCTAGTCCGTGCATCTAAATATAATTTGAAAGAAATTAAATTATTATAGTCTTCTTCTTCTCTCGTGTCAGCACGAGCTATACGAAAATAGCTCATTCTGTGGTGAAAAGATTAGCCAGTCAGCAAGATTGGTAGCGGGGCTGACTGCCCAGGGTGCGCCGGACGTACTTAAGTATCGTCACTCGTGGACAACGTGGTAACATGGTGATAGACACTAATAATAACAATTTATTTAATCGTCGACTTGATTGATGTCATTGTTTTTACAATAAAACTCCTCATAACACAGAAATCAAATCAAACACATCATAAGGCACTACGACGACATGTAGAGGCAAAAGGTGTGCAATTTTGATCTTTGCCACCAAACAATTAAACATAATTTTCCATGCATTGGACTGTTCCGTTCAATTGTTTAAAAAGGTGCTCGAAACATGTGCTCGCGAAACGTTAAATGAATCAATTTGAAAACTTACGAACCTTTTCATTCCCCTACTGTACCTTAAGGCTTCTACACACCAAAGCCGCCGGCCCGGCGGCTTTACCCGCCGGGTTATGCCGGCGGCCAACTAACGCGAACTAAGCGAGCGAACATAACGCAAAACAAGCCCGGCGGCATAACCCGCCGGGTTAAGCCGCCGGTGCCGGCGGCTTTGGTGTGTAGAGGCCTTTAGTTTTAAGATTTTTTTTCTATTGTTAAGCGTGCGTTGTTTGTCAGCTTAGGGCCTGTCCACATCTCCACGTCACGGCGATGTCAACGTAGAACGGTGCGGTAACGAGCCACGGTGCGTTAACATAATGTGCAAATTTACGTGTTAGATTTATCGTTGACATCCTGAATATTAATAAGAGAAACAGTAAGGTATAGTTTTAAAGCATCGGAGCACATAGACGGCGACTAACTCGTAGGCGTGGAGAGCGCGGGCGGAGCGCATATACGTGTGCACACTTGCGGCCAGAGACGGAACGTGTTACGAAACGGTAACGTAAATTTGCACGTTATGTCAACGCACCGTGTCACGTTACCGCACCGTTCCACGTTAACGACGTCGTGACGTGGAGATGGGGACAGGTCCTTAGGCGTAGAAATAAATGCGTTTTCTTTTTTTCGTATTTTTACAAACACACATTACATGCTATTTAAAATGATACCAACATTACCTGAAAGGGAAAACAGGTGTGTTTAGAGGCGAATACATGACTACATTTTGTGTTTTTTTTTTTTTTTAAAAACGTTGCCCCACACTAAGATTTCTCTTGTATCGTGGGTGCGTTTACAGACACAAATCTCACAAACAAACACCCAGACCTGAAACAACCATCTGTAGGCCATACAAATTTTTGTTCCGTGTGGGAATCGCACCCACGACCCGTAGCGCAGAAGCCAATCGCTTAGCCACTGCACCAAACGTGTCGTCTGTTCTGTGTTTGTGTAGTAATGTTCTCAGGCGTAGTACATCAACCAAATGGATTTGTGAATGTGAGATAGTGTCGTATGGTCGTAACTGTGTTACTCTCTGCTTTTAGTTGAATAGATGGAGTTTACGATAGCTATGACGCTATTCTGTTTTAGTTTTTGAAACAATTATTATTGTATTATAACTTTCGTGAGACACATTCATATTTATGATTAGTTACGGTTTACTCACGTGCATTTTTAGGGATTGCCCGACTAGTTTCGGACCCAAAGTGTGCGGGGTGTAGTATAAAACGTAGTAGTAGAAACCTTTGACAGACTGATAATATGCGACCACGCTCAAGGACTTGTCCTACAGGATGCGTTCTGCGTCCTACGGTCCGGTCAAATCGAACGCAGCCCGCATCCTATGTGAACATCATTTGCGTTTTATATACAGGTTGTTAACGAAATCGTGTAATTCCTTCAAATCGCGTGATCTACTGGTGACACAAATTAACCCTAAATGGGAATTTTCGAAAATCAACCAAAAAACTAATTAAAAAAAAATGTGGTTTTCAATTACTGAGTCTTTTTAGAACCTTGAGTTCTAAAAATTGACTGCAAAGAACAATATCGCGTTAGTCGTTCCTGCCAGCCGTGTCGCCGTACTTCCATTAATTTATCCGTGGCATCGAAATGAACACAAATAAAATTATTTTTTTGCAAAAAAAAAATAACTTATTTTTTTATTGCATCCTAGGTGGTTTAGATAGGTACGATCGGTTAAAAAGCCGGATGAAAAAAAAAGAATTTAATTTTTTTATTTTTAATCATGCTAAATCCCGTGCGGGGCCTGTCTACACCAGTAGTAGATCATGTGGTTTTAAGGAATTACACGAATTCGTTAACATCCTATATATTTTATGTAATTATGATCTGATTATGCGAGCACAAGCAAAGAACGTAGGGAACGCATCGGTCAGGCGGTTGGGGTGGGAAGGTAGCGGACGGGCTGCCCGGTTGCGGGCAGGCGGGCAGCAGGCGGCGGGCGACGGGCGGCGCTCCGGGCAGTTCATAGGGATGATCGATGTTGCAAAAACATCAATGATGACATCGAGAAAGACATCAATGAAATATAAAATGGCCGCTGTTTGCCCTGCCCGTCAGATCGCTGACCGTGCCCGGATCGCTGACCGGATGCCGTGCCCGGATCGCTGACCGGTTGCCCTGACCATGAAGTTCACATAGGATGCGGGCTGCGTTCGATTTAACCGGAAAGGAGGACGCAGAACGCATCCAGTGTGACAAGTCCTTTAAGGTGCCCTCCAATTAACAAATAATACAAAATGGATTTATATTTCTATGGAATGCACTATTAAAAGTATGACTATACGAAGAAAATGTTTCATTAATTCTACGTTGACTTTATTTGCTTATGCAATATCCATTTAGAGCAACAGAACTGAACAAATACGAATGTCTAACGACCGCTCGTTATCGCTAAAGCATACACATAATTATTGCGCTCAGCGTACCGACTAATTGCACGGAATAAAACGCTTACATACAGTTTTTCATAAACGGTATTAATTAATACTTAAATAAATAAAGTAGGTGAAGTAAGTTGACTGCCTTGTTAGTTTAGTGGTAGGTCGGGCAAAGCCGTATTTCAGAGTGGAGGCGGGCGCGGGCGCGTGTAAATCAAATGTATGTAGACGCCAGTTGCATTCACAGTGAGCCCGCGAGTCGCGCGCCTGCACGAGGCGGGCGCGGTGGCGCGGGTGTTTCTAATCGCTCAGTCCGCCCGTATCGTTCACAGTGATATAGCGTCTCTTTGATTCACCCGCTGAAGTGTCGGACGATAGCTCGTTCGGCACTACTGTGAATACGCAGACGCCAAGACCGAAGCGCCCGCGCCCGCCCCCGCTCCCGCTAGTGCAGTCTGATTGACCACAAAGTGTTATTGGGTTTTTCTGTGCGGAATTTCTCAGTAGCAGCGGGTGTTGGATTTGTGCCCGGTTGATCGCTCCTTATTAAACGGAACTTAAACATAACGGCGGCATGTGGATGTATTAGATACCTCTGCCCAATCCTTAGGGGAGTACCAACAGGCGTTATGTTATGTTATAAATAAAGTAAAAATGCGCCACGTCTGTATTCTCTAAGGGGTAGGAAGAGATCTAGATACTACACCACGCCAACACTTCAGTACGTCCGGCGCACCCTGGGTAGTCAGCCTCGCTACCATCCTTGCTGATTGGCTAATGGCTTGCCGTGGCTTTTCACCACGGCATGTACTTGCTATCCTTGTATAGCTCATGCCGACACGATAGAAGAAGAAGAACCACGCCAACACCTCGTAGGGTACAATCAGTCATGTGTAATAAGAAGAGTGCCTAAGGCCGGCCGCATATTATAAGAAATTTCTGTGAGATTCTAAGGGAAAAGCCACACGGTGCGGTGCGGTGCGGTGCGCCGCCGCACGGCGACCATTTTGCAGCATCAGCGTGCACACGTAGTACGCGTCGTCGCTAGAGCAACGCGCTACGGTGCGGCGCCGCACTGCACCGTGTGGAGCGGTTTTCGGTCAAAACATCAGCGGTCTGCGACGCTGGAGCTGTGCCGCTCCGGCTCATACACCCGCACGCTCGCCAGACCAAAATGAGGGGGACCCTCATCTTGGTCTGGCGAGCGTGCGGCGCGGGCCGCCCCGCACCGTGTGGTAGGCATGGTGTATGTATTACGCCGCAGTGGCACCGCTCAGACGCCGCGCCGGAGCCGAAGCGCATCGTGTGGCTTGTCCCTAACGCGTGCGCAAAGGCCCTGAGCGCATAGATTTTGTACTAGAGCCCTCAGACTGCGATCCAGCAAATTGTTTGAGTGAAGTGGCTTCCGGCGCGCGTCAGTTTTCTGTTAGAATTTTTCTTATAATGTGCAACCAGGCTTACACGTGCCGGGCGTTTGCACGATCATGCGATGCGACGGTGCGAATGCATAATCGAATATCTTAATCTTTGAGATAAATCTTTTTTTTTTTTTGTATGAAAACTTTCTTGAGACATATTTCTTGAGACTTCTCAGAGCGAGTCAGATAGGAAATGCCGGCGCCATCTAGTCTTAAAAAAAACTTACATTGACTTGTAAAAGTATCTGTAACAGATTTATTTAGGGCTGATTTTTCAATCGTCAGATAACTTATCTGGGGAATAAGTTTGACGTTTTGACAGCATCTCTATAGAAATTATGTCAAACCGTCATATTTATTCCTTGGATAAAATTTATCTGACGGTTAAAAAATCGGCCCTTACAGAAATAAATATCATTTATCATTTATTAACCGACTTCAAAAAGAAGGAGGTTCTCAATTCTGTTATATTTTATTTATGATTATTACGGTTTACTCACGTGCATTTTTCGGGATTTTAGGTTTACATTTCGGAGACACGCTGCGAGGACGCGAGCTAGTAGTAGTAGTAGTAGTAGAACTAGTCGACTCGCGACCTCGTAGCGTGTTCAGCTCCTGATTTGGATCCGAAACACGTGAGTAAACCGTAACTAATTAGAAATGCAAATGTTTTTTTTTACAATTTTGTATACACAGAGATATTCAATTTAAAAAAGAAACATTCGTATGTTTTTGTGCGAACGGCTTTTAATCGTTCTGTCAACATAACAATTCTTCAGACCCTTACATTGAGACTTTCATATATTATAGTCCAGTCATTATAGTAAGTTCACCTCGGAATTCGAGATACCCAGCTGTAAGTCTGTAAATACTTGTATATTGACACCCTAAACGTTGTCTCAAAACTTACATATGGTAGGGTGTACGCAACTATTAAATTTCAAGGTCAAAGGTCACAAAAATCGGGTTTTTGCGCTTTTTTTGTAAATATCTCATTTCCTATGGGTTTTTTGCTATTTGTATTTATTACAATATTGTAGAATACAAAATTCTCTACAAATTTTGTCTAGAATCTTTTTTTATACGGTGAACCGTTTTCGAGATAGAGGGCGGAGAGCGCGCGGTCACAGCATCACTTCAGGTCAACCGGTGCCTCCGGTCGAAAACGCGCCATATATAGTTGATGAACTATCGATAAATCAATGATTATAAATATTTGTCAATTTTTATTAACTATATTATTATATTTTATCATTTTTTTCTTAACCTATCCACTTTTTATTCAGTATTAATTTATTTAACAACACTTACTTACCTGCCCATGTAATTGCAGAATTATTAATGAAAATATAGGAACTATATTTGAATTTTAACCTAATTAATATTAATAACTTCTTACATGATGAAAAAAAAAACAAGTAAATTAATCTTTTTATTAAAAAATGTCATTCAATACATTTATTTTTATTAAAAGTAAAAAAATTGAATAAAGGGTACAAAAACTACAATTTATAATTTTAATCATCTTCTTCCTCTTCATCGTCGTCTTCCGGCTGCTGGTAAATTTCAAACTGGTCTTCATTATCGTCTTCAACGACATTTGCCTCAAGTTCTTCCATGATTTCGGGGTCAAAGGTTCCATCTTCGTTAATGTCGCTCTGATATGGTAGAGCATTGAGACAAGCTTGCCCATTACATTAGCCACAAGCTAAAGAGCATTGCAAGCCCGCTTTCCTGCATCCGCATCGCGAACCACAACCACTTTTGCAGTTGCAGAACATTGTATTTAGCAAATCTTCTGGAGCAGGTGGTAAAATTGTCGTAACAGGCTTCAGAAAATCGTTTCGCATTGCCCAACCCCATACCTGGGGTTCCAAATCATTCCCTAAGCAAGTTTGAACTTGATAATATACACGTTTGAAATGTTGATGAGCAGCTGCACTTGTTGGTGGAATATTTGAAAGCTGCACAGGTTTATTAAGTTTTGTAGACTTGACGTAATGCATATAACGAAGATGATCGAGACTTTTCACAGATTTCGGAGCATTATAGACTGCCAACAAGGTTTGAGTTCCACTCTCTAATAATCTCTGGGCCGAACAATTTTCTTCCTCAAATGCTGCAGCTAGTTCATCCAAATTTGTCAGTTTCTCAAAAACTTTTAAAAATGATTTATCGATAGTTCATCAACTATATATGGCGCGTTTTCAACCGGAGGCACCGGTTGACCTGAAGTGATGCTGTGACCGCGCGCTCTCCGCCCTCTATCTCGAAAACGGTTCACCGTATAAAAAAAAATTCTAGACAAAATTTGTAGAGAATTTTGTATTCTACAATATTGTAATAAATACAAATAGCAAAAAACCCATAGGAAATGAGATATTTACAAAAAAAGCGCAAAAACCCAATTTTTGTGACCTTTGACCTTGAAATTTAATAGTTGCGTACACCCTACCATATGTAGGTTTTGAGACAACTTTTAGGGTGTCAATATACAAGTATTTACAGACTTACAGCTGGGTATCTCGAATTCCGAGATTCTTACCTAATTTAAGCTTAAATGACTGGACTATTATGACATTGAGTGAAGAAACAATTGGACATGGCAGTTTAATAATACTTTGTTGAAAATAACAGATTTATACTATTATTGATGATTGTAATTCCCGAAAGGGTAACTCTGTTTACGGTGTATTCTCCTATTACAGGAGTCTGTATGTTTTCGGGCACAATTATGGTGCCTTGTTTGCCGCCTCATAGGACTCGTTTGCCCGAAGACGAAGAAGAATTGTATTCTCTATTCGCCTCTCTTGGACGGAAAAAAAACACCAAATAAACTAATGTAATAACATTCTTTATTTGTGTGGTAAAAATCATCAGTGTCATAGATTATTTCCGAATCAGTAATGGTAGATATAATATAAGAGAGATAAATGAATATAATATGTCGGAGTTGGCTTCCCGTCAAACCACATGCGACTGAGTTTAGTATTTTATGTGCGGTTATACGGGCTTAAAATTTTGACAAATATTAACCCCGTAATTCTATTAACTTAACTTTCATTAATAATGGCTATATTTTACAACGTGGCTTAAAACTTAAGTTTTAATTTTAACTGTAACACACACGAGGAGTATAGGAGGAGGAGCTCGTGGCTAAATAATTACAGCCGCATAGACCGATCTTCCGGGTTAAGCGACGCTTGCCGAGGTTGGTCTGTGGATGGGTGACCATTTACCATAGCGAGTTTCCTCCGTGCCTCGGAAAGCACGTAAAGCCGTTGGTCCCGGCTGTCATTTGTAGATCTTTGACAGTCGTTACTGTTGGTCAGAAGCCAGATAGTCTGACAACCAGTCTTACCAAGAGTATCGTATTACCCAGTTACTGGGTTGTGGAGGTCTGATAGGCAGTCGCTCCATGTAAAATACTGATATTCAGCTGCATCCGGTTCGACTGGAAGCCGACCCCAACATAGTTGGGAAAAGGCTAGGCAGATGATGACACACGAGGAGTATAAATTTGAAAGTTTGAAGTTTGTAATGGCAGTTGGCTATCACATTAGCATTTTTGAGTATTACCAGAAGCCACTTTCGTCAGGTGAAAGTTATAAAACTTAGATATAATTTTTTTTGCTCGGTAGACGTTCAAAAACGATCATAAAAATGTCGGTATATTGTTTTATTTTTTAATTTGTTACATCGCGCGTGTATTTCCTGAATGGTTGGGCAGAGGTGTATTATTTAGTACACCCTCATTTCATTGTTATGTGTAAGTCTCATGTAATAGGGCACGAGCCTAGTACCAACAATCGCGCACAAATCCAGACACCGGGCTACTACTGAGAAATTCCACACGGAAATGCCCAATAACACTTTGCCCGACCTGGAGATCGAAACCAGGACCTCACGCTCAGCAGTTGTGCCTGCAACCACTAGACCAATGAGGTAGTCTGAGATTATAAGATGTGTATTAAAATATTATAATTGAAGTAAGTATATGCATTTGCGATGAATAAAAGAATTAACTGCGATATATTTAATCTTCTTCTATCATATCGGCACGAGCTATACGAGAATAGGTCGTGCCGTGGTGAAAAGATTAGCCAGTCAGCAAGGTTGGTAGCGGGACTGACCGCCTAGGGTGCGCCGGACATACTTATGTATAGTCCCTGGTGGAGGCTCTTTTCATGCACCCCTGATATCCACCCACACCCATGATATATTTAGTACAAGCTCATTTCAAAACAAAATATCAGCACGTTTTTTTTTTGCCGCCTCCACATAATCTTCTTGGATCCATGCGCCATTCCACTTTTAGGCTTTTTCGTTCGACTCTACGACAAACATGAAGATATTTTATGTCCTCCGCCTTTGTCTGCGAGACGCCTTTAAATGTATGTTTGTTTAGACTTATAATGTTAACAATGGATTTATTATAGTCTGAGTAAACAAGTTGATGTTTGTTTGTTTCCGTTGCCAAAGGGCAAAAAATAAATACAGACATGTTATGTAATTAGAAACGCACTCTTTTTCAACCTTTTGAACGCCAAGCTTTCAAAACCATAACATACGCCAGGCAGTTATTCAGAGTTAGATTAAAATGAAAAGTTAGCACTGAGCTTAATTTATCGACTAATACTTTAAGAAAAAACTAAATAGCAATTGGAGGGACAAGGGCATCATCGTGGGCGATAGAAGATTAACAAATCTCCGCTTCGCCGACGATATTGTTCTTTTCTCCTCTACGGTAGCCGAGTTAGGGCTAATGCTCGACCAACTGAGCAGTGCCAGCCTCGAGGTCGGACTCGCGATGAATATGGCGAAGACCAAGGTGATGACCAACAGCACCAAGCGTAACATAGGTATTGGGGGTGTGAGGATTGAATATGTCCATGAGTACATATACTTCGGCCAAATAGTCTCCTTCCAGGCAAGACACGATAAAGAAGTTGCTCGACGCACCGAGAACGCCTGGAAGAGCTATTGGTCGATGAAGAAAATAATGAAAGGAACTCTCCCTCTCTCACTGAAGAGAAAATTCATGGACATGTGCATTCTTCCTACCCTCACCTATAGAGCGCAGACATGGTCACTAACCAATCGTCAAAAGTCCGCACTCGGGGTCTGTCAGCGAGCAATGAAGCGCAGTATCCTTGGAGTTAAACTTACTGATCGTATAAGGAACTCGATACTGCGTTCTAAAACTCAAATTGCCGATGTAGGTCACACGGCTGCCAAGCTAAAATGGAACTGGGCTGGTCACATCTGGCGCATGCCGGAGAAGCTATGGGCTAGAGTAACCACACAATGGGTCCCAAACAGCAGCAAACGACAACGCGGCAGGCCCAGAATGAGATGGCGGGACGAACTCGATTCTTTCCACAAGGATTGGCGCATAACAGCACTGGATAGGGATAAATGGAAGGAGGGAAGGGAGGCCTTTGCCCTGCAGTGGGACAGAAATGGCTGATAATAATAATACTTTAAGATGCGATGACGGTTTTAAAGCAAGTGTTAAAATTTCAAAACTCCATAATTTTATGTCAATGTATTTTTTTATGTCTTCAGTAATTTTTCGTCCCTACTTTAGTTACGAATTCAGAAAATGGAGCTTCTAGTTCATGACCCCAAATATGACCTAAAATGTAAACAGCTGATCATAGCTTTGGATGGATAGATTTAAGCATGTTTTTTATATTAATTTTTGAACAGCTATTTCTCTTAAACTATTGACTTTTGGGGAAAGTAGTAGAACAAAAGTTAATCATTATTATGGATACTTTAACACCTTTTCGGTTTAGTACCCCATTTTTGACTAACCTTGTATATTATGAGAGTATTTTCAAGAGCAAATCTTAGGGCGCTTTCAAATTAGACGGTTGTTGTTGGACTGTAGCGGTGCCACAGCGGTGCGGCTGTCGAGCTGCAAACGGGCGGTTGCGTTTTTTAATACAGTTGACGCGGCTTGAGAGCAGTGCGTCGTCCGTACCGCGCACGCACGGCAGCAGGTCGGACGTCACACTGCTCTCTCGTCGCGTCAACTGTATGTGAAAACACAACTGCCCGTTTGCAGCTCGACAGCCGCACTGCTGCGGCATGGGTGCAGCTCGACGGCAACCGTCCAATTTAATAGCGTCCTTACACTACAAACAATCAGCATTGGAAAAAAACTGTAAGCCATAGTTACCTACATAGTAATACATGCGACTCACGCCTGTAATCCCCAAAGGGATAAATACACGTGTTATCTTATTACAAGTATCTGTGCACGTGTCGCATCTTATATTAAGTCCTGTAAAAGACACAACAACATAATCTTCTAGGGGTGATTCTATCGTTACAGTTATAGCTAATATCGGTCTTTCAGGATTGCGAGCAAGGTAAATATAGTAAAACCAACATAGACTCTCCACCACTGAGAGTACTTGTATTTGTGTTAGTGTTAGTAACATGAAGTAAATCACAATATAATACTTTTTAACCGACTTCAAAAAGGAGGAGGTTCTCAATTCGTCTGAATGTTTTTTTTTTTGTGTTTTTGTTACGCGATATCTCCGTCAGTTATGAATGGATTTTGATGATTCTTTTTTTGTTTGGTAGGCCATACTTCAGAGGTGGTTCCATATAAATTTTATTGAAATTGATACAGCACTTTTTGAAAAAATCAACAAAAACAAAAAAAAATACACAAATCGTATATAGACGACGTTCTAGTTGTAGTGCTGGTCCGAGAATTTGTACACTATTGTAATTGTAATTTGTGGCACTAAAAAGTATAAAATAAAAAAACTTTAAAAAAGTAAAAACCGACTTCAAAAAAAACTAAACGGAGTAAAATAATTATCATTTAATAAAACTACCAGTTTCAGAAGTCGGTGTTCGACGCTGAAACAAATTGAATGGCACCGACTTCTGAAACTGGTAGTTTTATTAAATGATAATTATTTTACTCCGTTTACTTTTTTTTGAAGTCGGTTTTTACTTTTTTAATTACACAATTACTACAAGATCATAAAATAAGGACAAGCTAGTCAGATATAAAAGGCCAAACTTCTTCAGCTGTTCAGCACCGAATGCTCCTGCTTCGTCGAATGACCACCGCCTTAATAACATCGGGTAGGTTGATCCATATCGATGACCACCGTCTTTTGTCAATATTACCCGGCGCTACCCGCTACCGATAACAGCAGTGCAATTCTGTAAGAATCTCACCTCGATCGCGACTTTCAATTAGACACTTGTGACACAGCGTGGATAACAACACTACGCGTTATTGATTATGCTGTCGATTATCTGTGTGTTATTTGACATTATGGATATCGAGCTAACAGTCGATATTGAGGTGGGTTTCTTACAGAATGACACTACAGTCCCATGTACCAGTGACGTATAGGTGGCGAGCCTATTGCCGTGTTTCGGGCACAATGACTTATCATGCCAGCCTCCTGATTCAGAGTAACTCGATAAGTCAGTTGTCGAATGACTAGGTTTGTTATCTCTTTTTCTCTCGTTTTAGAATCGTACACGAAATGAAATAAGACCGAATCGGTCAACAACTGTTTGTCATAAAGGTATACAAACATGCGAATTTGAATAGGACACGATTCGCGTACAAACGGTTGACGAATCAACATCTCCTGAGGATGCCCCGTTTAGGGACAAAACACGTGTCGTATTGATTTAATTGCATGTTGCGTTTTTTCACTCCTTCTGCATTGTTTGATGTTCGATTCTGTTCCAATTACAACTGCAAATCATTTTAGCCAATACTACAATTTCTTTTTGGGTTAAGATCGAACGACGACCTTGATAGAAACAGTACCATTTGTCAAACGGTGTAAATTAGCGGGATTACCCGCTTGAGGATGCCCCGTTTAGGGGCAAAACACGTGTCGTATTGTTTTAATTGCATGTTGCGTTTTTTTCACTCCTTCTGCATGTGCATATATTTGGCGGAATTAAAACTAAATATTGTATTTGCATACCTATTTGTATGTCATGGATTTCCGCAAAGTAATTCCTGATTACAACTTTTATCTATCGTAAAGGTTCTGAATCCGGGGGAAGGTTCGTTGCCTCTGAAGGCTCGCTAGCCCGGCGAAGTAAGGAAATTGTATTATTAATCCGTCCTCCCGCGGAAGGGTACAAATAGTATTAAAAACACGACTATTTAGTTTGTCGGCTAGTTTTCTGAGAAACAAACATCATAGGTTCTCATTCAAAATACCTTTAACTATACCCTTTTCAACGTAAGATGAGTTCCGCAATTTTTCAACAAAACGTTAACATACAAAGAATATCAAATATTAAAAAAAAAAACAAAACATGGGTACTTAGAGGATATTTCACCAACCTATCATTGACTGTTCGTTACGCTAAATTCGGTCTCTACACTTTTCAATTGCTAACATTTGCATTTCATCACATAATATCAATAGTGATAATGACAAATTTTTGGGGTTCTCTGTTGGAATATCGAAATATTATCAGCCGATTCTTGTCTCGCCGAAAACCTTTCGCCCAATAATTAAAACGCCGAATGATTAAAGTCCCTAATTATGTTTTGTAACTTTTTGTTACGCCGACTAGTCTGCTGGCCACTGTTTAATTAGTCAACTGTATTATTCGCCACTTTACACTTGTTAGATGGCTCATTTTCCCATCATGCAAGCAAGAAAGCAAGCAAGCATACAAGTGTTTCTGGGCTTGCTCCGCCAGAAGACTCGCTTTTTCGCCCCAGCGCTTCGCTCGCACACTCAACCAGCGCTACGCTCGGAAAGTCGCCGACTCGCTTCGCTCGCCACCTCCCCCCACTCGCTGCGCTTCGGCCTCGTGCACTCGTTTCACTCAGGACCTCCTTCGCGAGCTTCTGGCTCAAAGAGTCAGACCACGTGTAGACGGGGTGCGCCGAGTCGGATTAACATTACATTCCGCTGTGTAAAAATAATGTTGTGCGAATACTTATTTGGCAAATTAAACAATAGCCAAATAAGTATTCGAGTAAAACAAAATTTCCAAACGATTTTTTGGCCAAATAATTATGGTGACTAATAATCATTCGGCGAAATCAAATTAGGGTAAAAATTGCTTCGGCAAAGATTACGTCGGTGAAACGTTGTTGGCGTAATGAAATTCGATATAAAATACTTCGGCAAAAACACGGGCATCCGATTTTTGGACGCATAGGTAAATGTCATATTTGTAGGTCACATAGGTTGGTGAAATACCTAATAAAATAGCTAATTTACGGATTTTGATGATGTCGTTTACGTTTTTTCGATATCAGTCTCTTTACGACTATAATTTACGAAATGACCGCTATGTCAGAACTCTTAATTTGTTCAACAGAGTATAAAAAGTAGAAAATTGTTCCCCGTGCAGTAAATGCAACTACTTTTCCATTTTCTTTGCAAAAGTGTGTTCAGGGGAGCTCTAAAAAATGTCCCAATGCAGGTATTGCTATAACAAAAGAAAGCGTAGGTAATTGTCGTCAAGTAGCACCCAGGGAGAAACAAAAGTTGAAGTTTGATCGCCGAGAATATTAAGAAAATTCGCTTTAAGGACAAGACCGAAGAAGAAAAATTATCAATATGGAAAATTACACCCAAACGGCCTGAGTGCTGCGAGCGATCTTATTGTAGATGCCATTTTTTTATTTATTATTATCTTTTGCCCGCAGGTACGTTTACGTGAAATTTTGAACCCGTTAAGTGACAATTTTCCATACAAACTTTCATCCTCTATTTAACTCCCGTAGGGGTTGAATTTCGAAAAACCCTTCCTTATTCCTTGTCTACATTATAAAGGAAACCTCTGCGCAAAATTTCAGCTTTTTAGGTCCAAGGGTTTGGGCTGGGCGTTGATGAGTCAGTCAATCAGTCAGTCAGGGACGTTTATTTTTATTTATATAGATTGTAATAATACTAGTATTATTAACCAATTCACCAGGGCATAATAAAACATATCTTTGAAAAAAAAAGTAGAAATCTCATTAAATTAGCTTGAGAGAACGAGTAACAACATAATTTGACGACACGTTTGGTGCAGTGGCTAAGCGATTGGCTTCTGCGCCACGGGTCGTGGGTTCGATTCCCACACGGAACAAAAATTTGTATGGCCTACAGATAGTTGTTTCGGGTCTGGGCGTTTGTTTGTGATATTTGTGTCTGTAAACGCACCCACGATACAAGAGAAATCTTAGTGTGGGGCAATGTTTTTTAAAAAAAAAAAAAAAATTTAATTATTTCTCTCTTAAATATGCAGCTCATCATCTCAGCACGAGATAATGCGATGACACAACTATCTACTACTACTAGTCTTTTTCGACAAAACGTGGGAGGGGGTTCATGAAGCTGCTAATGCTGGTGTTGAATTGGTTTCCGGTTGGCTCAGCCACAACCTACTGACGCTAAACGTGGATAAAACTAAGGTTGTGAATTTCAGCGTCAGTGTAAGAACATCCTGCCCAAATCATCTGTCAGTTAAATTACACTCTTGCCATAAAACAGCACTCGCAAGATGTACCTGCCCAAATCTCGAGCAAGTAAAACACATAAAGTACCTTGGTGTTCATATAGACCAGCATCTTACCTGGGTAAAACAAATAGAGCATGTAAGCAGTCGGGTAAGAAAGCTCCTACATATTTTTAAAAAGATGGGACGGATTGCTAGTAACACAGTTCTGAAAATGCTCTATCACACATTATGTCAGTCTGTTCTCAACTACTGCATTGCAATATGGGGCATAGCACACAAGACGCATCTTATGAGAGTGGAACGTGCACAACGGGCTCTTCTTAAGGTAACTTATAAGAAACCGGTACGCTTCTCGACTGACACACTATACCAAGAGACTGGTGTCCTGCGTGTGCGACAGTTGTATATAATGGCTGTCGCCCTGAAGTTCCATAAAAATGCCCATAGTTTGACGACATATTCCAAAGTACGGTCTCTCAGAAATGCAAATAAGCCCAAATGGGATAAACCCAAGTGCAGGCTCCATTTTGGTAATCGATGCTTTCTCTTCATGGGGCCATTAATCTACAACAAGCTCAATAACGTAATAGATGTACTTTCGATGACTAGAAGTAGGTGCAAAAATGTCCTTTTAAAATTTCTGGCAGAAATGGATTATGAAGGCACGGAAAACTTTCTTAGGAACGCTTAACATTTTTTTTTTCTTTTCTTTTTCTTCAAAAAAGTATACCCCACAGAAACCTACTCTACACTTGATAACCACACAATACATATACTCATCACACACATACACACCACATGCATCCACTACACCACATACACCACATTACACACACTAACCACACTTACTTACATTAAAATACCTACATTCCTCGTACAATTTCAAATTTACGATTTTTAATGTAAAAGGAATTATTTTATTTTCTATTGTTTGAAGTACCCGAAAATTGGTCGCCATAAGATCGTCATTGATCGATATTTGTATATGTTGGTACCTACTATCTTGTGCTTTACTTAGACGAAAGAGACTAGTCTCCACGACACAGGGAATCCTAGTGTGGAGGCTAGTGCTATTTGTGTACTGATATCTATGTTTTTTTTTGAACAATAAAGATTATTATTATCTTTGTATCTCTTTTCAGTCACGGCTCATCTTCCTTGCGGAAGATGTCCGGTCCTTTGGAAGGCATACACGGGGACACAGGTCCAACGCGCAGAGGCCCCTTTGAGAACTTTAATCTAAAATGGGGTGGGGCACCAACCGGGGGCTATCCACGGCTGCACTATTGGAGTACAGTCATGGACCGTCCCAGGTGGGTGCAAGACTATTGCAAAATGTGGTGAAAAATGTCTGGTCTATGGGAAGGGGTGTTAGGTGGACTGATAACCTCTATTGCCGGAAGAAAACGGCGTCTGCCTTTCAACATTTTAAATTGAAATTTATTGGCAGATTATTATTATTCCCTTTATTCATTTTAAACACATATAAATTATATTTTTAAACACATATCATAAATAAAAAAAAAACAATATACATTTAAAAATATAAAAAATAGTTTCCCACCGGCATCGGGAACAGGGTCCAAGCTGCCGGCAGTCAGGGCTCCAGAGAAAGGAACCTTCTCACTATGCGTGCCGTGTCAAGGAGTACTGCCTTCTGCATCAAGCCCTTGATCCAGCCACCTAACGAGAGCCTCTTGAGATGTTGATCGAGGCTCTTAGCTATTAGGCCATTCGCCGTAACGACTATCGGAACAATGACTGCTGAGTCCACATCCCACATGCCGACAACCTCGTGTGCTAGATCAAGATATTTTATTTGTTTATCTTTCTCAGCTTTCACGAGATTCTCGTCATGAGGGACGGTGATATCAACAATCATTGTGCGGCGCTCTGATCGATCTATTACCACTATGTCAGGCTTATTGGCAACAATAGTCCTGTCAGTGATAATAGATCGATCCCAGTACAATGTGACATGACCATTCTCGAGAACTGGGTCGGGCACATACCTGTAGTACGGTACTTCCGATTCCACAAGGTTATATTTCAGAGCAAGTTGCTGATGAATAATCCTGGCCACCAGGTTGTGTCTGTGCAAGTACTCTCCGTTGGCAAGACGGGAACAACCGGAGACAATGTGTCGGATAGATTCTCCTGGACGGTGGCATGCCCGACAAATGTCAACCGTGCCATCCTTCACAATATATCTCCTATAATTGTTCGTCATCATGACTTCGTCCATAATTGCACAGACAAAACCTTCGGTTTCTCCGAAGAGGTCACCAAAACGTAGCCAGGATACGGACGCTGGAAAGTCAACGTCGGGCCCATGAAGGGCCCGATAGAAACGTCCGTGTAGCTCCTTGCTTTGCCATACTTCCTCGCGATCATTGGTACTAAGCACTGCAGGCTTGCGCCAGTTCTCTTTAGCCAAGGCGAGCGGGGTGAGTCCCTTGTCCACTGCGACCACATCTCGATGCATCTCCCCTTCAGCTTGGAGGAAATACTCCCTGAGACTGCACACTTCGCGGTTGTGTAGGGTCTTAGCGTTTAAAAAGCCTCGACCCCCACACTTTCGCGGAATGTACAGTCTCATCACTGAAGAGCGTGGGTGATGCATCCGATGTGTAGTCAGCAGTGCACGGACCCTTCTATCCAGGGCGTCAAGATCAGTTTGAGTCCACTTGAGTATGCCGAAGGAGTACATCAGGACCGGCATGACCCAACCGTTAAAGGCGCGCACCTTGTTTCCGCCTGATAAAAGACTTCTTAATACTTTATTCAGGCGGCCAAAGAAGCGCTCCCGTAACGATTGTCTCACGTCGGCCTCACTGATGCCTAAAGCCTCCGACATACCCAAGTATTTGTAGGTCTCAGTTGGGGAGAGGGATCTAAGTTGTATGGAATTCGAGAGTTGGGTTCCCTCGGATTCCACAATCCTCCCTCGCTTTACATGCATGACCGCACATTTGTCCACACCAAATTCCATCCTGATAGAGCTACTGAAGTTTTCAGTTACCTTCAGTAGCTCCATCAGTCGCAAATCAGTGGGGGCAAATAGTTTTAGGTCATCCATGTAGAGGAGGTGGGATATAACTTGACCTTCTCTCCTCAACCGATAGCCTAGCCTTGTTCCCTCTAGCAATGTACTCAGAGGGTTCAAGGCTAAGCAGAACCACAGGGGACTCAGACTGTCACCCTGGAATATACCACGCTCGATCCTTACCGGTTCCCCTCTCCCCCGAATTTCCCGACATCCTGGATAGCGAAGGACCGTCCTCCATTGCCTCATACATGACATCAGGAAGGTGCGAAGAGTTGCATTTATTTTATACAACTCCAGCACCCTCATGAGCCATGCATGTGGCACCGAGTCATAGGCCTTCTTATAGTCTATCCAACATGTCGACAGATCCTTTCGGGAGCGACGAACCTGTTGGCTAATGGTCATGTCAATGAGGAGAAGCTCTTTAGTACCGCGGGACCCATTCCTACATCCATTCTGAGAAGCAGACATGATCGAATTGTTATCAATATGGTTAGAAATTTTGACTCTCAAAATGGATGTAAGGAGTTTATAGACCGTCGGTAAACATGTGATCGGCCTATAATTTTTGGGTTCCGCGGTACTACCAGATTTATAGAGCAGGTGGGTGGCTCCTGTTGTAAGAAATTGGGGTAGCGATCCCGACTCCAAGGACGATTGGAATTGGGACGCTAAGCAAGCGTGCGAACTGCGTAGCCACTTAAGCCAAAAATTGTGCAGCCCGTCCGGCCCCGGAGACTTCCAATTGGGCAATGGACGGGCTGCACCGGCTACGTCTTGGGGGCTGATTATAATAGCCCCCATTTCCGGAATTGATTCGCACGCTCGTTCAATATCCCGCATCCAACCACCCTCGGTGTGAGCGACGGGCACCGACCAGATGCTGCGCCAGAATGAACTCATGGCCTCATCATCCGGTAGGCGCACATCACTCCCACATGGGTCAGGTCGCTCCCAAGTTCTATACACCCGCCTTTGGTCACTCTGAAAAGTGCGGTTCAGGGTATATCGTTCCACACGACGCTTATACCTCCTAATGCGGTTTGCCCATGCATAAACCTTCTGCTTCAGGAAGTCGATGCGCTCTGTGATACGGGACATATAGTCTCGAGGGCTGATACCAGTCCCCGAGAACGCCCGCCTCACAAAGCGCATCACTCTTGGGCGAGTGTTGCCCTCCCTGAAGCAGATCAGTTTGCCAATGAGTGCTCTAGCCCCACCGATACGACGCTCAATCCTGCACTGCCAAGCCGGTACGGCAGGTTTCGGTCGTGTAGCTCGTTCATTGTCTGTGAATTTGACGTGAGCTACACGACATGCCGCAATCGCCGCGCAGTACAGGATCGAGTGGGTATCGGCGAGGTCTTCGCTGCCATCAAAATAATTTGACAGCAGCGAGTCCAGAGCACACACCAGCGCCCTGTTCTTTTTATGCATGGGCAAACGAGGCAAGCGTGGTCTTAGTTCTGGCGGTGTGGCCCGATACTCCAAAATCGCACCTTCCAGAGCGCTCCTCAATTCGTCACTGCACTGGTTACTTACTTCAATAACCTCACTGTCACCTTCCCCATCACCATGACTGGGCCGCGGAGGCACAGCAGGAAGTTGTGCCTGCACCACGGCCTGCACCGGGGGTGTGACGGCACGGTTATTTTGTACTTCAGAGCGAAGCCGCTCAAGTACGGTGTCGTCCAACCTACGATTTCGTTGGATGACACGCACCTGATCCGACAGTCGCTGGGTCGAAACGTTGATGGCTGGCTCAAGCACCCGAAACAAAAGGAGCATCCTATCACGGTACGCGGTGAGGTTAATTCCCCCCTCTGTAGCCCCATAATATGCGCGCATGACGTTCTCATTAATGGACTGAGTCCATCGCATGCGCGACACATTTCCACCAGCAGCGGGGACCCTGTTCGAGGCCGGTTGGCCTTGAGGCCCCAAGCAGGCTGGCGGCCGGGCTCCTCCCCGACGACGTACAGGTGGCGGCGACGAAGGCGGGGAGAAATACTCGTCGCTCGAGCTCGACGCTACTGCAGCGGCCGGTGTCACAGCACTCACGGAGGGGCTGGATTCCGGCGGCTGCGAGGCGGAGCGGAGCGACGGGTCCGGGGATCTTGGGCGTGCAACTTTTTCTCTGGCGCGAGCTCTTGTTAACATTGTTATTTTTCCATTATTTCAGTAGTATTTCCATATTTTCTTTTATGTGATGTCATATAATTTTCTTCTGTCATTCTGTAGGTTGTCAATTTAGCAATATATTTTTTAATGTTATTTATACGGTTTTTGGCCATAAATTTAGTTTTTAAACTATTTCTATTATTTTCCGGTGCAAAAAGTTGTCGAATGAAATGATTTGTAGGCCAGTTTGATGGATAAAGCGGAAAAAAATTAATAAAATTTAATCTCAGGCGAAAATTGTATGTTGACAAGATAAGTGTTGCCAGATTATTATTATTATTTATTATTATGTGTCTCTATTCACGGCTCATCTTCCGTGCGGAAGATGTCCGGTCTTTTGGAAGGCATACACGGGGACACAGGTCCAACGCGCAGAGGCCCCTTTGAGAACTTTCATCTAAAATGGGGTGGGGCACCAACCGGGGACTATCCACGGCTGCACTATTGAAGTACAGTCATGGACCGTCCCAAGTGGGTGCAAAACTATTGTAAACTATGGTAAAAAAATATCTGGTCTATGGGAGGGGGTGTTTAGTGGATCGGTTAACCTCTATTGCCGGAAGAAAACGGCGTCTGCCTTTCAACATTTAAAATTGAAAACTGTTGGCAGACGGTGACTCGCCAGCTCACTAGCTGGGCCCCCTGAAAGCCGCCAGTACATAGGCGAAGGGGGCAACAGACGTGTGAGCGGCTAGAGGTGTAGAGAGGTGTGGCCCCGGTTTCGCCGTCGCGGGTCTAAAAGACCCGGAGTGGGTTTCCCCGCTATTACGCCTTTAGACACTTCCACCCCCGAGCATATAGCTCTGGCGGCCCCCCTCTGGCCGGCCGATAAAGGCAAGACAGAGTTGAGAATCCTGCGGGCACTCTTGGGGTTCCACTCCAGCCAGCCAATAAAGGCAAACTGGAGACGAGGCCCTGACCGACTCTCTGAGGCAATAAGGTACGCAGTGTCGCCACTCACCAACAGCTCGCCACAAGCTGCCCTGCGTTTTGTAAGCTTTTCAGTAGACCTCATGATACATTTTTTATTATATGATGGGGTTGTAGAAAGCTAGTCTAATGTTCCCTCCGGTTTTACGTTAATCTCATGATGAGGTAACGCCTTTCCCAGAGGGGGTTTATTATTATTATTATTATCTCGTGCTAGGCATGTTAAGCCGGTTGGTGTGCTTTACTCACATTTTTTTTATCTTCACAGGTAACGTAAATGATAATCAAATAATACGAACAAAAAATCTAAAATAATTTGCTATACTGCTATAGAGCAGTGATAGCCAAGCAGACAGTTTATTACTGCATTAATATTAAAAATAAAACTTTGCTTTGAATACCACAATTAAACCGAAATATTAAACTTGCACTCCTGAATTAACGTTTGCGACTCCCGCAAGACAGCTTATATTTTATTCGAAAACTTATCATCCTTATAGTGTCCAGAAAAAGTAATAAAACCAACTTAATTCAATGTAAAATTTAAACTTAAAGGGCAGTTCAGACTACCTACGCTGTAATATATAGCTTATAACATATATTGTATAGCACAACGATATCGCTCAGCATATGTTTTAAAAGGACACTTTCACACAACGTTATGCTATTAAGTCTTGGCTTGCTGTACGCGATAAACTTAAGCTTTTCAGAACTATATCGTACGATTCTCTGATCCGCGCCTCGCCTCACTTCTACCTAGGGTTGCCAACTCTCCCGGAAAAAGGACATTAGATTTTAAAATCTATATAATTCTATGATTTCATCGTTTCTAATAACAAGCTGCTCACAGTGGAAAAAATACAACTTTAAATAAAAACTGTTTTTTTTCACCGGTCACCGGACACGGATTTCTGATCAACTGAGTTTGCAACCCTACTGCTACCCCGTACGTTGCCAGACGGATCGCCGTCAAATAACTTGCTATACATAGTAAACCGGCTTGCGATATAGCGTATAGTGTGAACGTCATGCTATATAGTCATAGCTTATATGACACAATATGCTTTACTATATAGTGAACTAATATAGCGTAGTCTGAACTACGCTTAAAGCCTACTTAATTAAATGTAAAATTAAAGGCGCGGGCCCACCGCGGCGCACGGAGAGGCTACGCACGTGCATTAAGCTTCGCTTTATAAGAAAATGTATGTGGTTGTGTCCACTGCAACCCACGGAGAGGCTACGCATGAATTGACGTCATTGATACATGCGTGGCTTGCTCGAATAGGCGGTTACATAGCCAACGCTGTCGACGTGGGTCTACGTTTCCACTGGAGTACACGAATATGACCCACGACTATGTACAGCTCGCTTATCGCAGCGCAGTTTTCAGTCATACACCTTGTGGAACTTGTGGAACGTGCGTAACCTCTCCGTGCGCCGTGCCACACGCTATACATAGTCGTGGGTCTTCGTGTACTCCAGTGGAAACGTAGACCCACGTTGTCAAACAAATTAATACATGCAGCTAAAATGCGCCGCGTGTCCGTGCACAGCATGCGCTGCGGTGGGCCCGCGCCTTTAAGTTTAAAAGTTCAACTGTTTTATTACGATATAAGATAAAGGTTGTTGTTGAAGGTTTTTTCTTTTAATGTTGTTTTACTTCTATTTGTTGAATAAAATAAATGATTGATTTGATTAAGTATCAAAAAATACAGCCGTCTAGACGAAATATTGTTCAGTGGTAAGTTCTAATTTAGCACCCCCCTGAGGTCGAATGTCCTACAGCATTGGCTCGTTCAATAAAATAATAAGTCATTCTGAATTACATAACATAACATCACGCATATATTCCCCAAAAGTTTGGGCAGAGGTGTATTAGTACAACCTCATTTCACCGTTATGTTTAAGTCCTATGTAATAGGGGGCGAGCCTATTGCCATGAACCACAAACCCAGACTCCGGACTGCTACTGAGAAATTTCACACGGTAAAACACAATAACACTTTGCCTGACTTGGGGATCGAACTCAGGACCTTACGCTCAGCAGTCGCACTTGCGGCCACTAGATCAAAGAAGCAGTCGTTCTGAATTGTCCTTAGATAAAAAATGAAATAAACGCAAGTTGTTCTACTTTGCGTGCTATCGGTAGGAGTAATGCTCCTAAATGTTACGTTCTTATGTCAGTTCTCCCTCGGCCTTTCCCATTTCCACAAGCGCAAATGGTTGCAGGATCGCTGTTCAGTGCCCGGTAATAAGTATTACACACTTGTACTTATTGCGTCAGCGTAAAGATCATTTTTTACTGTAGTACTAATAAAAAATCGTGGTATTCGCATTCAAATGTCGCATTCAGTTCGGAAGTGTTCGGTTTTACGAAGTTGCTGATGCTAATTCTTAGTTGTGTTGTATTGTACACATTCTACGCAAATACATCCATTAAGGCTGGGTGTTCACTAACATTATTTATCGGATTTAAAAGCCATTTACCTAAAATTCTAGTACATTTTTCGAGTAAACGGTTGTTTTATGATTAATTACGGCTTACTCACGTGCATTTTTAGGGATTGCCCGACTAGTTTTGGACCCAAACGGAGCCTTTAATCATGAACTGAACACGCGGCGAGAACGCGAATCGAACTGTGTACGTGAGTTAACTGTAACTAATTATGTATATGAATTTGTCCCACGAAAGTTATGAAACAAAAACGGTTGTTTAACCAGAGAGTTAACTTCGGTGAACACCAGCCTCTTTCAGATTTCCAGTTCTATTTTTTACCTCCATTGTCTGTCTATTTATAATACTTTTAGGCTGAGCCTCGCAATCCGGCCTATATCCGTACATTACCTTCTCAAAGCTGAAGGCGTACATTCTCTTTGCCTTACTTTCATATTTACAATTCATGAGACGCATTGACAATGCTGATGGCACGTTTCCACGTGAAAAATCAGCGGCGTCGATTCTCATATTATTTGGAAATGTTTAGATTTATTTGTATACATAATTTATATGTTTATTCGATTGGAAAGGAGAAAAATGAGGTTTCTGAGTCGTGGAAGATTTTATCATATCGACACCGGAAATTAAAATTGGCGTAAAGGACACAAATGTTCTTGTCCCTTACGCCATTTTTTTTTTATGTCGATATTTTACTGCGTGGTAATAACAGGCACCCAGGCACACGTTTAATGAAAATATTTTTATATAAAATCCTAGTTTACCTACAATTACTAAAATTATGGTAGTAGTCGCTCTGCTGGAAACGAAAAACTTGTACAAAATGGGGAAGTCCTAATGACATTGATATGACGTATTCAATGATGTCTCGTGTAGTGCCGGACTTAAAGAATAGCACTACCCCATCTCTTAACGTGGGTGTCGTAAAAGGCGACTAAGGGATTCTCTAGACCAGGGGTGGACAAACTACGACCCGCGGGCCAACTCCGGCTCGCGGTGGGTTTTAATCTGGCCCGCCAACCCTCCCTTTTAGAGCAAGAGTGTATGGCCATAACAAATAGCTGCAATTATTTGAGCCAAAAACATTAGTTTTGGCATAACAAAATGCATTTTTTTTTATTCTGGCTCCCTGCAAAATTTCTTGCGTTTTTTTGGCCCCTGAGGAAAAAAGTTTGCCTGCTCTAGAGCATGGGCAGCAGCGTTCTCTGAGTTCTTTAACAACCATACTGCGATCGTCAACCCGCCTGCCAAGCGCGGTGATTATGGCAAACATCTCCTTTAGGGGGAGGCCTATGTCCAGCAGTGGACTTCTTTCGGCTGAATGATGATGATGATTCAATGATGCGTTCTGTGACCTTGCACAACAAATAAATTGAGTACTTACATTCAATAACTTAGCCACTGGAACCTTCGTACGATATAAGTATGTTACAGTTCAAACTAAAATTATCTTTATTTGCAGCACGGCTATTGTGAAATAAGGTTCAAAACAACAACTTTTTATGTGCGGTCTGTTGGGAGAAAAAAGGCGTTTGTCTTTTTTTTTTAAAAACTAGTGTTTCTCAACACTAAGTTTATAATAAAAATACAATTATACTTTGCACTGTTTTCCCTACTTTTGCGAGTACCTGCGTACATGGAATTCCAGATTCTGTCTGCTTCTTCTTCTTCTATCGTATCGGCACGAGCTATACGAGAATAGGTCATGCCGTGATGAAAAGATTTGCCAGTCAGCATCGTTGGTAGCGGGGCTGACTGCCCAGGGTGCGCCGGACGTACTTAAGCATCGTCACTCGTGGACGCTAACGGCGTAAAGGCTAGTTCTGGCTACTTACGAAAACGAATAAAATTAATTACATTAACAAAACGCTAACTTGCACTTATGAACATATGGAAAAATACGCATTGAGTGCTGATTGCAATTTCATTGCATAGCGACAAAGGTTATACTTAACAGGTCCTAGAACGCATCATAGAATACGTGGTACCATTTAATGTAATTTACGTCATGTTCACATCGTATACCATGGAATTTTCTCGTAGTTTTTAAGTGACGTTGTAGCTATTAAGCCAAGTGAGCCTTACCAGGAACTAGGCAGACAACTAGGAATTGTTATTTTCCAATTGGTGAAATAGCTTTAGGTGGGTACATCAATCACTACATAGTATCAAACAAAGTCGCTTCCCGCTGTCTGTCCCTATGTACGTATGCTTAAATCTTTAAAACTACGCAACGGATGTTGATGCGGTTTTTTTTAATACTTAGATAGAGTGATTCAAGAGGAAGGTTTTAAGCTATAAAACTTACCCGTGAAAAGCCGGGGTGGGTCGCTAGAAAAGATTAAAAGAAATGCCATCACACCTATCCTAACTAATATTATAAATGCGAAAGTGAGTTTGTTTGTTTCCTTTTCACGCCTAAACCACTAAACCGATCATCCTGAAATTTTGCATATACGTTGTCAGGTGTACAGAAATGGACATAGGGTGCCTTTCATCTCGAAAAAAAGTACTGTTCCCGAGAAAAACAACAATAAATTTCTTGGTAATAGATGGCGCCGCGTGTCTTTCGAATCATGATTGAATTATTTTATCCCGAAAAATACGGAATACGCGATAAACGACATCCACGCGGGCCAAGCCGCGAGCGACCGAAAACGTAGATGAAGGCACAAAGTAATAAATAAATTATTAAAAAACGGGCCAAGTGCATGTCGGGCCACGCGCAGTAATACGGTTCCGTAGTTCCACAATGATGTGGACTAAGGAGAGGGCTTTGTAACTTTTCAATGGAACTCGTACGAAATTTTTACTTTTCCAAGTACATTTTAAAAGTTATAAGACTATTACTCGTAAAATTGTAAAGCCTAGTTAGCTGTGATAGTTTTCCTTTTAAGTTCGTTGTATATAATACTACCGTGAATTTTTTCACGTATCCAAAACTAACTGTTTAGCTGGCAGAGTCAAGACAAGTGTCCCCCCCGGACACTTGACTCTAACAAAAATTTACACTTTAAAGCTTAATATTTCAGAAACCGTTCCCTTAATCGGAAAATTGTCGTAACAAACCCGCAATATTTTTGAAATAACTATCCAACAACACCCCACACTATGGGACAGACGAGAAAAAAAAACATCCCCACATTACATGCAAAGGAGGCAAATCAAAAAAAAAAAAAATTTTGCCTGCTTTATTTTACCACTTTGTCGGCGTGATTAATATGTACATCCATGCCAAATTTTAGGTTTCTAGTATTAAGAGTCTCCGAGCTAAGCTGCGGACGGACGGACAGACGGACGGACATGGCGAAACTATAAGGGTTCCTTGTTGACTACGGAACTCTAAAAAACAGTATGTACTTAGTAAACAAACTTCCAATTAAGAATCACCCTTCCGCTATGAATTATAAAAAACATAGTTGTTTACCCGCACCAGCTTCTGTTAATTGCCTCATCAAGCAATCCTTTACTTGGTACATAATATTACCAGCTGTTTAACGAACCTCTACATTTTTTATACGCCACGCTTCAAAACAGCACTAGCTGATGGAAAATTAAACCTCATTCACGCAACGGAAAGCTCTTGTTACACAGAATTAAAATAAAATGGAGTGCTCATACTTTTATTTATTTTTTATTATTTTATTTGGTCGCTTTTGACCCTGTTCGTACCTGATGGTAAGAAAATAGGGTCTAAGATGGAGCACACGAATTCAAGTAACGGAGTTATAGAGGAATTCCCCTATACCCCTGTGGCTCTCTCATAAACACGGTGGAACACAGTAAACTTTATTATTATGAGCCCATGTTGTCCCACTGCAGGGCAAAGGCCTCCTAGCCCTCTTTCCATCTTTCGCGAAATAGTGCAATAGTAGGCCAATCCTTTTAAAATGAGTCCAGCTCATCCCGACATCTTCTTCTGGGCCTGCGCGTGGTCGTTTTCTGCCAGTTGGGATCCACTTAGTGGTTATTTTAACCCATTGCTTCTCCGACATGCAGCAGACATGACCGACCAGCCCAGTTCCACATTATTCTAGCAGCTGTGAGGCCAACATCGGCTATTTGTGTTTTAGAGCGAATTATGGAGTTTCTGATGCGGTCCGTAAGTTTGTAGCCTCATCAACATTTACTCATCATCATAGATAATTTACAGATTTTATTATTATATATTTTCAACATATTTGATATTTATTTATATTCAAAATTATATACAAAACTATTTACAAAATCTTATTATCTACTTATTAACTAAACTATAATCAAAAAACACAAACAGAACATTAACACAAAAGTAACACAAATAATATTAAATAAAATAAAGTACAGTGTTTACATTCGCCATGTTGTGCATTGGAAACGTACCGCCGCCGCTAGTAACTTATATCTATTGTTTTAACTCAATACGATGCGCGCGCGCAGTTTTGTTCCACGCGCCGCGCCAGTCGGCTTACTGTCCTCGTCCGCGAAGCCCGTGTCGCCTGCTAACCGAGCGCTCACTCATATACGTCGCGAATATCAGCTGTTTATGTATCTTCCGTATGCTATCGCTGTGATCTTTTCCTACTCCTTCAATTTCTATAGCTTCTGACTGTATTACTATTTTGTGTGAACTATTTCCTTCTGTGCAAATTGTGACAATAAATATACCTTTGTGCTAAGCTATCTGGAGTTAAGTTATTTAGCCCCGGACACACAACAACTACACTATCACCCGCTATAACTGGTGACCCCGACGTGATGAAGAACCGCTATGAGAAAATTAAATCCGAGCTGATCAAGCGACTCTGTGCTTCTCACGAAAAGAAAGTGAAGCAGTTGCTGACCCACGAAGAGCTTGGTGATAGAAAGCCTTCACAGTTCCTGAGGCATCTTCGGGACTTAGCAGGACCTTCCGTTCCAGAGGACTTCGTCAGGTCGATATGGAGCAATCGCCTGCCGCACGACATACTGACTGTGCTAGCATCGCAACCGACACATTCCCTAGAGCAGCTTGCGGACCTGGCTGACAGGATCCAGGAGCTAACGTCACCGTGCAATGTCGCCGCTGCATCATCCCGTAGTGCTCATGAGTCCCACCCATCCGAGGAGATCGCAGAGTTAAAGAGGATGGTCCAGCAGCTCACACTGAAGCTGGAAGAGCATGCCCGTGCGTCATGCTGTTCTACCGGCCGTTCTAGTCAACAAAAAGGCCGTTGTAGACAGCAAGAACGCCGTTCATCTTCGCAGCAGAGAAGTCGGTCTAACTCCAGCTACCGAAAATTCCCAGTATGCTGGTATCATGCTAAGTTCGGGGCAGAGGCTCATAAGTGTATCAAGCCCTGCGATTATGTCAAGGCGGGAAACTCCACGGGCAGTCGCTAATGGCGACAGACGATTGCCCATCTTCTTCAGGTCGCCTCTTCGTTACCGACCGCAGCACGAACACCCAGTTCCTGGTGGATACTGGCAGTGACCTCTGCGTCTACCCTCGTTCTGCGCTTCGGGAGCGTCGAGCCAAGACAGATTTCCAACTCAGCGCAGCCAATGGAACCATCATTGACACATACGGCTTTATTGAGCTTAGCTTAAATCTAGGCTTAAGGCGTAATTTTGCTTGGCGATTCATTGTGGCTAATGTTACAAAACCTATCATAGGCGTTGATTTTCTTAGCTGTTATAACTTAATTGTAGATTGCCGAAATCAACGCCTAATTGATAACACCACAACTTTGTCATCTAGTGCTTCTCTTGCTAATGCTGATATTTTTTCTGTTAAGGTTTCGACAGGCGACACGCGATTCCATGAAGTGTTGAGTAAGTTTCCGGACATAACACGCCCTTCAGGCACACCGGTAATTCCAAAGCACAACACGGTACACCACATTAGGACTACACAAGGACCTCCTATCTCATGTACACCCCGTAGACTGGCACCTGATAAACTTAAGATTGCTAGGCAGGAATTTGAGCTTATGCTCAGCAATGGCACAGCGCGTCCTTCTGAAAGCCCCTGGGCTTCACCCTTGCACCTCGCGCCTAAGAAGGATAACGGCTGGCGACCTTGTGGCGATTATCGCATGCTTAATTCACGGACTATCCCAGACCGTTATCCTATTAGGCATATTCACGATTTTTCCCACGCTATTGCTGGTTGTACTATCTTCTCAACCATCGATTTACTGAAGGCCTATAACCAGATTCCGGTTTTTGAGGACGATATACAGAAGACCGCAATCACTACACCCTTTGGCTTGTTTGAGTTCCCTTTTATGACTTTCGGTTTGAGAAATGCAGGCCAAACATTCCAGAGGTTTGTTGACGAGATGACTAGAGGCCTAGATTTTTGTTACGCATTCTTGGATGATTTTTTGGTATTCTCCAAGGATGAGGCCCAGCACGAAGCCCACCTTCAACAGCTCTTCACTCGCATGAAGGAATATGGCGTTCTTGTCAACACATCGAAATGCGTCTTCGGTGCAACCGAGGTAACGTTTTTAGGTTACCGAATCTCCGCATCCGGCACCAAACCTCTGGAATCTAAGGTCCAGGCCATAAACGACTTCCCCATACCTAAGACGGTCAGGCAACTTAGGCAATTTTTAGGAATGCTTAACTTTTATAGGCGGTTTCTACCTCATTCCGCTTCAATCCAAGCCCCTTTAAACGCTTTGCTTTCTGGCTGTGTTAAGGCATCTCATCCTGTCGATCTGTCTGGTGATTCACTGCTAGCTTTCAACAGCTGCAAGGATAGTCTCGCTAATGTTGCATTGCTTGCTCACCCAGATTGTCAGGCCGAACTCGCTCTGGTAACAGATGCGTCTGACCTGGCAATGGGTGCAGTTTTGCAGCAATTAAAGGATGACGTTTGGCAGCCACTAGCGTTCTTCTCGCGGAGGTTGAGTCCCTCTCAACAAAAGTATTCACCCTACGACCGCGAGCTCTTAGCCATATACGAAAGCATTAAATACTTTCGATATATGGTGGAAGCAAGGCATTTTGTAGTGTTTACTGACCATAAGCCGCTCAGTTATGCTTTCAACGAAAGGAAAGCCAACTGTTCGCCTCGGCAGTACAGACACCTCGATTACATCTCGCAGTTCACGACCGACATTAGACACATTTCGGGAAAGGACAATGTCGTCGCCGATCCACTGTCACGTATCGAGGAACTGCAGATGCCAATCGACTTAGACTTGCTGGCTTCATCCCAAGCATCTGATCGAGAGCTGACTCAACTTCTGGGAGGTGAATCATCACTCCGCCTTAAAAAGTTAAGCATCCCCAACTCTCACGCAGAACTTTATTGTGACGTCAGCACCCCTTCACCTAGGCCCTTCATTACCAAGCCTTTGAGGAAACTACTCTTCGACAGTCTTCACAGTCTTAGCCACCCAGGCGCCAACGCTACCGCTAAACTGGTTGCTGAGCGATTTGTTTGGCCTGGTGTGCGCAAAGACTGTCGTGAGTGGTCTCGACAATGTTTGGCATGTCAACGCGCCAAGGTTCATCGTCACGTGTCTTCTCCATTGGGCACGTTCGATCTGCCTCGCGCTCGATTTGCCTTCATTCACGTGGATATTATTGGTCCCCTCCCTATTTCACAGGGCTTCCGCTACTGTTTTACGGCTGTGGATCGTTTCACACGCTGGCCAGAAGTCACACCCATGGCGGATATGACGGCTGAAACAGTTGGGAAGGCATTGATATCGTGGATATCCAGATTTGGATGTCCAACCGATATTGTCACCGATCGCGGTCGACAGTTTGAATCTTCACTTTTCCAATATCTTGGAAAAATGATTGGATTCAAACATCGCAGAACAACCGCGTATCACCCAGCTTGTAACGGGCTAGTGGAACGATTTCACCGACAGTTAAAGGCGGCCATAATGTGCCACGCTGACGGTAATTGGGTGGACACGTTGCCTTTGGTGCTATTGGGCATTAGGAGCTCATTTAAAGATGATCTTCAATCATCATCTGCCGAGTTGGTATACGGTGAGCCGTTACGTTTACCTGGAGAATTTTTCCAGGCATCGGCTTCCCACTCCACCGATATATCGGAATTCACTACTCGTCTGCGCCAATTTGCATCAAGGCTCCAACCTTCACCTGCAGCACGTCACAATAAAGACAAAATCTTTATTTATAAAGACCTGAACTCGTCTAGTCACGTATTTTTAAGGGACGATGCATTACGTGCCTCTTTGCAGCCTCCCTACTCTGGCCCCTACGAAGTACTAGAACGTAGTGACAAAACATTTAAAATATTATTTAAGGGTAAAAGCGTCACTGTATCCATAGATCGCCTCAAACCGGCCTATATACTGACTGACCCATCTCCTAACCCTATCCCCACTCCTCCTACCCCCTCTTTTAACCCTAGTCCCGCTTCTTTCCCTGATCCTGTTCCTATAGGGCAGAATGCCCCAGCTCAGGATGACGTCAGAAGAACGCGCTCAGGCCGTATAGTTCACTTTCCGAATTATTATCGCCCGTAGTGACGGTCTCTGGGGGGGAGTGATGTAGCCTCATCAACATTTACTCATCATCATAGATAATTTACAGATTTTATTATTATATATTTTCAACATATTTGATATTTATTTATATTCAAAATTATATACAAAACTATTTACAAAATCTTATTATCTACTTATTAACTAAACTATAATCAAAAAACACAAACAGAACATTAACACAAAAGTAACACAAATAATATTAAATAAAATAAAGTACAGTGTTTACATTCGCCATGTTGTGCATTGGAAACGTACCGCCGCCGCTAGTAACTTATATCTATTGTTTTAACTCAATACGATGCGCGCGCGCAGTTTTGTTCCACGCGCCGCGCCAGTCGGCTTACTGTCCTCGTCCGCGAAGCCCGTGTCGCCTGCTAACCGAGCGCTCACTCATATACGTCGCGAATATCAGCTGTTTATGTATCTTCCGTATGCTATCGCTGTGATCTTTTCCTACTCCTTCAATTTCTATAGCTTCTGACTGTATTACTATGTTGTGTGAACTATTTCCTTCTGTGCAAATTGTGACAATAAATATACCTTTGTGCTAAGCTATCTGGAGTTAAGTTATTTAGCCCCGGACACACAACAACTACACTATCACCCGCTATAAGTTTGACACCCAGTATACTTCTCTCCATAGCTCGTTGGCAGACTCCAAGTGCGGACTTCTAACCTTAGTAAGCGACCAAGTTTTGCGCTCCATAGGTGAGGGTGGGGAGAACGCACATGTCCAACTACTTGACTTTATTATGAGGGTGGTAATTAGCCAGACGGACCGTAAAGATCCTACCACCGAGCGAGCTAGGTTTTGTTGAATCTTACTACACGCGTCTGTTCCCAGCGTGCGTCGAAGAAGTTTAATATTCTAGCCCGTCCCCATACGTGTTCCTATTCTTCTCTCAAATGATACTTATCGCATTCGTTTAGTGCGTAACAGAAAGAAATGTCTTCTTTGGACTTTCGCTATATCTTTGTATCATAAAGTTACAGTTTAGTGGTGGCTTTTGTGATTAGTGTTTATTGTGGTTATTAACTCTAGTCTAGTCTCATGGACAACCAAGTACGCACGGCTACATATCAAGCTATACGTTTCCAGTATGAGCTGATCTCTCATTGCTTTCCGTATAACGATAGGTCAGCTTACACAGGAAATGTATAGCTTTATTAGCCATGTATATACCTACTTATTAGGAGTTAGGAGTATTTTTCATGTGTGTATTCCCTTTGTTCCTGGTAGCTTGATCCACTCAGGGGTTTTAAACTGGTTTATTCTGAAAGCATCGACAGTGATTTCATCACACAAATATGTACAATTATTCATTTATTTATATTACACTTTCCGATTGGTACGCACCTACAAATTGTAATTGTATTTCAAACGGGACTAATCACGTGACAGGCGCGGGCGTCGGTGTCGTTTACCGTTAAGATGCTCTTACGCATTAATGGCCCCGCCCACATTCCTTGCATAATTTGTTTTGTTTTGATGTAACTGTCATGTTTTTTGTAGTGAAATGCAATTCTAGTTATTTAATAGCAATATTTGTATTGTATTTGGCACAGCACACTACACATTACACAGTATTTTAAATATATATGTATTTTTAAGTAGATTTAAGATGCCTAGGTAACCCACGCACTATAATAATTATAATCTTATCTATGTACCATAGATTATAAATATTGGCCATAGCTGATTGTATCCCTAACTAGTCTGTGCATAGCTGTTATTATTATTTTTAGTGTTTGGGTTGCCAGGCTATTGGGTGTTTAAATTTAATAAAATTTTGTTTTGTTTATAGATTGTGTAATTTATTCACTAGTTTTTTTATTTTTGTTTTTGTTGCATTTTTTATTCAAAGTCACACTATCTACATAATTATGTTCGTTATTATTTTTATTTAACACAATTTATTTTATTTTATCTAGTTTATAGACACACATTGCCGTACCTACACTGACTTACATCCGTCACCTCACACATCAGGTCCAGTTGAAAACCAGTGTCGGGCACTAGTTGTCTGGCATTTTTTGCTGAACTGGACCTTTTTGGCGCAGCCGTGAGGCACACTTCCCTGTTAATTTCTTTTCTTGTGTTTTTTCTTATGCTTTGTTTTGTACTGTGTGCCTTTTGGTCTGCGTTAAATAAATGTATTTTCTTTCTTTCTTTCTTTCTTTCATCGAAATAATCTTCATTTTGGCATACGGAGCAAAGAACCGTGCGGCTATATTTTATGGACGATTGCTAGTGTCGCGCCAATTTACATAGTGCTGATACTTATTACTTCATTTGCTATCTACTCCGTGTATTGTAACAAACAAAAAGCAATTTACTCGTAATTATATGACCCAAATATCAGGCGAATAACCCGAGATTGAGCTCTTTCAGTCTATCATTAAAAGCTCATTTTCATTCATTGAAGTGCTTCATGGTATGGAGACGTTTATAACGAGTTCTTTTAGTAGAGGGGAGGATGCATTTAAGGAAAGGGAGGGGATAATAATTCTCAAGCCTCCTTGGCTTTATGTTAAGAAGCTTCCCGACGCCCGAAAAATTCTTTGTATTTTTGACAGGAGTTCAAGTAATGCGCTTTAAATGACTATAATAAGCTTTGTCTACACCAGTGCGCTTTCATGTTCAGCTTGCGTCTTCGTCTGAAGCATGCGTGAAGCGCCATAGCGCATGCCTTAATACTAGTTCGACAAAAGCGCATGCTCCTATTGCACACTAATCCGTCTATGGCATGATCACTGACGACTGACCGAGGCGCACCGGTGTAGACGATAAGCTGCATGCGTCATATGGCAATCAATGTTGCATGCGCTTGACGCAAGAGGAATTGAAAGTTGAAAGCGCAAGATGAACATGAAAGCGCACTGGTGTAGATATACCAATAGGCTGTTAAGGCAGTGGTCTGTTACAAACGCCATAGGTAGCGTCCGGCATGACGCAGTGACGCTATACGCGGCCGACGAATATTTATAATGGAAATGCACTCTAGTGGTCTCTCTAAAACGCCTGACGCGTACGCGGCGTCAGGCGTCAGGCATTATCAAATTAGATCGTGTAATATTTTGTCTTTGTAGTGCTGTCTTTTGTAGTTCATGTTCAAAAAGTACGAATTAATTTAAATCCACTATGTTTAAACAAAATTTTCTTCCAAATAATTTTCTTTCTTTCATTGTTGCATTTATTTTGACATGTATCTTAGTCTTTGTGGTATTTATCTCTGGCCCTTTGTAACCTGTAACGTGTATAAGTTGTACGTAGTACTTATTACTTCTATGGTATAATGTATGTGTATCTATTAGTTTCGCTTATCTTTTACGACACAGGGAATCCTAGTGTGGAAGCTAGTGCCAAATGTAATATTATTATCATGTAAGTTTATTAAATAAAGTTATAAATTGATATAATCCCAATTGCGAAAAACACACACTACCTATTTTATATAGTTAAGATTTCATTGCAATTGCATCTGTTAAGTTAAGGTTTCATTGCAATTGCATCTGCTAAGTTGAAATTTCCATTTTAGTTGCAATAACTTAAGTTTAAAGGTGCCTTTCTACCAGAGATGTGCTATGCAACGTTGCTATGGATGCGTTTGATATCCACCAATCATATTCATTGGTCCACATAGCAAAGCACTGGTGGAAACTGATTCAACTATATTGCTTTCACGGTAAGTTGATTAATTTGGCAGATGTCAGTTCATGACATGAAAATAAATTGTAATGGCGCTTGTGTATGACAATTTAATTCAAAAAGTATTAAATCAATTTAAAATATTAATAAAGTCTTACCCAAAAGGTTGTTTTAAAATCAGAAACATAGAAACAATATAGTTATATGTGTTTAACGCCATAATTATATATTACATAAATGATTTTGAAAAAACCCCGACTCGTTTTCAAACTTGCGTCAGATGGTACCAGTTGCCAGAGACGTGCGTATCGATAAAATAATTTCGATAAATTTATATTAACAGAATGAATATTTTGACTGTCGTAATAATTATAGACGATAGGCTCAGTTGATTGAATAATTAAAATAAGGCTCATTATAGCCCAGTTGCCTTGCAAAAGGTCGGTCAGTCCTAAATTTTGGATATGTGATACGGATATGTGTTCTTATAAGTCCTTGTCCTTGAGTGACCTCGGCGCGCTCTGCCATCTTGGGTTAAAGAACAATGAGTTTTTATTAAATAACTCCTTATGGGTTTTATGCCAAAAATTATTCACATCAATTTTGTAGAAAATTAAATTCTTATTTTTCATTCCAGACTCAAAATCAGAGGTATTTTATAGGTTTGAAGCCCATGTCTGTCTTTCTGTTTGGCTGTCTATTTCTCTCTCTGTCTGTGTGTCTGTTTGTGGGCTTTTCATAAAAAAACACCTAACATAACACATCCAAAATTCAGGACCGACGAACCTTTCGCAAGATAAACCTCTTTTTCGCGACCCGGCTACTGGGCTATTGGTGATAAATAAACATTTATGTTCACTCATCCCATACCTGCTGGATTCATTATCACATCAGCACGTAATCGTCTATTGTTGAAGATATGCATGCTAATTGACTTAATCCTAATTACTTAAATCACAAGTATTTGAAATGTACATAAAATCACATTACAATAATTTGTCAAATTCTCGCTGAAATTTTACAAATTTTATCGATAGTTGAATCGACTACAGTTACATGTCTAGCAACTCCTATTGACATGTGTCATTTTAATCTTCTTATCGTAAAAACAATATAAGCTACGTTTTTTTATATGGAAGGATGCATGCTATGGATGCGTGCTATGGATGGTCGCGAGTGGTGTAGCCGCCGCTCCCCGTGCCATCCCTATGGTCGATAAGTCGCATAGCTCGAGCTGCGCATCTTTCTTGCACGGCTACCTTGCGGCGGCGCATTTTTACAGCACATTTTACTCGTTCCGCTTCATAGCTTAGCATCAGTGGAAACGGTCACAAAGTTTCGTAGCTTAGCTGTTACATTTTTGTAGCATAGCTGCATAGCACACCTCTGGTGGAAAGGCACTCTAAAATTGGTATCCAAAGCTACCAATGATAAAGAAAAAGCTTAACAAATAATTTAGGAATTTGTGAGACTCATGTCAAACAAATCTCAAAACAATACGAGGTCGTTTACCACAGCATCACATTGTACAAAATTTGAATATTGTGGTCATTAATCATGATGTTCTGGGGGAAACTGAGCGATGACAGCAAACCGACAAGTACAAACAGGGTTGCGGGTTGAGGGAGCATATCACATTAAATGTAAGTAATTGGAATATTGCCTGTACTGGTTCACAGTAGAGAATAGACCTGCATTCGAATTGCGTATCATATTCGCAATTTCAATAGCTTTGATTTTCATTGCGTGGTAGATAGTCGGATTGTTAATACATACGTTGCTATAGAAATTGTTGACCTGTCAAAATCAAAGCCATGGCGATTAATGCGGAATTTACACGGGTCGATTTTAGCCGTGCGGCAAGTCAACAGTTGCATCGCTCAAAATCGAATCACCACCCCATTTACACCGGTCGACAAAAATCGCATGCGACTTCTTCATTTCTAGCGGAACAACACAGCGGAAAACACACCTCAGGCGGCGGGTGATCGCCTGCAACTGACCATTTACACGGTCGATTCGCATGCGGCATGTCGCCGCACGGCAAAATTCGGATGGCACCCAACTTCCCCAAAGTTTGCCGCACGTAAAAATCTACCGTCTAAATGACAATTCGACTAAGCCGCAAGTGACTAAAATCACAAGCCCCAAAGTTGGGTGCCATCAAACTATTGCCGTGCGGCGACAAGCCGCATGCGGCGGGTGCCTACAATCGACCGTGTAAATGGTCAGTTGCAGCGATCGCCCGCCGCTTGAGGTGTGTTTTGCGCTGTGTTGTTCCTCTAGAAATGAACAAGTCGCATGCGATTTTTGTCGACCGGTGTAAACGGGGTGGCGATTCGATTTTTACAAGCGATGCGACTGGTGACTTGCCACACGGCTAAAATCGACCCGTGTAAATCCCCCATAAATTAAATTCTAGACGATCCTTTTGTCAAGGTTAGGAGCTGAAAGAAAAAAAATGCATTACTGTGTTTTTCTGCGGTGGGCCCCTAATAGGATTACGATGCATCAGGCATAGAAGTTATTGCTACTACTACTATTAAACTGTAGTGTCCTCTTTTTCCAAACAAGTAATTTTCAGTCCGTCAATCCCATATTAGCGTTTAATTTACAAAGCATGGGCAAACTTTTGTGAGATTTGTGTCTGTAAACGCACCCACGATACAAGAGAAATCTTAGTGTGGGGCAAAGTTTAAAAAAAAAAAAAAAAAATTTGGAAACCCGTGAACGCATTTGATAGCAATTTGCGTCCACATATTCAATCATACAACACAGAATTTTGAATACAAGTGAGCCGAAACTGTTCGTTGTGAAAACCCATTTGAAAGGCATAATGTACAGAAATGTCATTGAGCCAATTTCGGACACATACACTGAGTTGCAAGAAAGATACCATTAGGTGATCATTAACTAATCCGTCATTATGAATAATGTTTCCATTAAATTAATGGCTATTGCATGAACACTAATTAGGTCGTAGTTCGTTCTTCATTTACTAATTATCATATTTTGAAATCATGGGGAGTTTGACACATCAAAAATTAATTTTAATGGATAGTTAATCATTTCATTAAATCTAGCTTCTTGCAATGGACAGAAGAGGTTAATGGAGCATTAACATTCTAATGAGAGCATTAAAATTTAATGGACCTTTCTTGCAACTGAGTGTAAACGTCGCAAATGCAATGCATACCATGATTTTCAAAGCAAACCATGGGATGGCATCAAAACGACATACACAAACAGTTTCTGATAAGTACATCAAACAAACCAGACCTAATGAAAACCCCGCTTTGATACAGTTCCGTGCAGCTTCCGGTCAATCAGTTGATGGTCGTTCCTATTGTAAACAGTTTGGGGACTCAATATTTTCGTGTCCAATTTCTACAAATAAACTGGACATCTTGAGGATATTTCATTTAGGTCATGCTTTTGTTAGGCATTACATGACATAATAAAACTTGGCAAACAACGTTGTTTTTATTTTGTCAATAAATTGCAAAGTTTAAGCTATGTCTACACCAGTGCGCTTTCCTGTTCATCTTGCGTCTTCGTCTGAAGCATGCATGAAGCGCCATAGCGCATACAATAGCGCATGGCTTAATACTAGTTCGACAAAAGCGCATGCCCCTAGCGCACGCTAATCCGTCTATTGCACGGATCGGCAACCTTTTGAGTAATTATTTAAGTTACACCTTGTATACGTAGTGTTTTTTCACAAAAAATTAGATAATATACTATTAATTAGTATGCAAATATTATATATTAATATAATATTTACTTTTTCACAACAAATTAGATAATTATATTATTATACAGGGCTACTGGTAATTCGACGTATTCCTTGCACCACGTTATAGGGGGGCTAATATGCAACAAATTTAACCCCACATATGTTCTACGAAATTCAATGGATTTCGAGATATTGCAATTTTTATATTATTTTTAATAAAACCCAGAATTCCTCCTTAAACATTATTTATTTATAAAATATCAAATTGATCGGCTTTGATTACGATATAAGCTTGTAGCTGATACTTTTACGAAGCTTTCTGCGTATTTAACAGTTCTTAATGACCATCCAATTGAAAGTAATCATTAAAAGTTAAATAAGTGTATTAGAAAATCATCGAGGTACACGATAAAGAATGATGTTTATCTCAAAAATTTACTATGACACTAAGTGTACAAAATGCAAGACAAACATCCTTATTTAATCAGCTATCCAACGAGGTATAGACGTTCAAAAAATATTTAGAAACTAATGTAAAAATGTCATAAAATACTGACAAAGGCGATTTCTGAAAAATCTCTACAGGCACGCAGGTGGCCCGTTAAGTGCAATTCATTGCATAATCCTCGCGTAGAGATTAAACAGCAGTCTGTCGGGCACCAACTGTCCTCTAAATGTCAGGATTAGATTAGGTCAGGTCGTTAGGTTATGTTTGGTCAGGGTTAGGTAGGTTGACGACACTCTCATCACAGCCCGGGGAGGAAACTTTGAGGAGGCAGCGCGCTTGGCCACTGAAGGTGCGTCTCTGGTAATCAGCCGCATCGAAGCGCTGGGTCTAAGGGTGGCGCTCGAGAAGACGGAGTCCCTGGTGTTTTATGGGCCCCGCCGCCGACCACCGGCGGGCGCTTACATCACTATAGGAAGTGAGAGAGTCATGGTACGGACGCACATGAAATACCTGGGCCTCGTCCTAGACCGTAGGTGGAACTTCGGCGAGCACTTCTGCCGACTTGCCCCGAAACTGATCGGCACAGCTTCCGCCCTAAGTCGGTTACTGCCGAATCTGGGTGGACCGAGTGTGAACTGCCGACGGCTTTACACGGGGGTGGTGCGCTCGATGGCGCTGTATGGCGCTCCAGTGTGGGCGGACTCCCTGACTGCCCAGAACAAGGCTCATCTGCGGCGACCGCAAAGAGTCATGGCTGTCAGGGTAATACGCGGATACCGCACAATTTCAGCTGAAGCGGCGTTCGCATTGGCAGGAACGCCCCCGTGGGATCTGGAGGCGCGAGTGCTTGCTGAAGTTTACCAACAAAGTGTGGAAGTTCGGGCGGAGAGCGGGAGTGGTCCGCCGCCTGAAGTAGTGATGAGGTGGCGTAGAGAGGCGCAGACTGCCATCATGGGGCAATGGGCGGAAAGGCTGGAGACTCCAAGCGCCGGTCACTGGACAGTTGGGGCTATCCAGCCAATCCTAGAGGAGTGGGTACGGAGGCGACACGGGACGTTGTCCTTCCGTTTAGTGCAGGTATTGTCGGCGCATGGCTGTTTTGGCAAATACCTGCACACAGTGGCAAGACGGGAGGCGACTCCCATGTGTCACCAATGTGGGTACAGCCAGGACACGGCCCTGCACACTCTCGAGCAGTGCCCTGCCTGGGAGGCGCAGCGCCGTGTTTTGGCGGCAGAAATTGGGGAAGACCTGTCGCTGCCGGCCGTTGTCAGGGCTATGGTCGGCAGTGAAAGGGTATGGGAGGCAGTTGCGTCTTTCTGCGAGGACGTAATCTCGCAGAAGGAAGCGGCGGAGCGGGTCAGGGAGGCAGACTCTCTCGCTGACCCGATTCGTCGCAGGAGGGCAGGACGGCGCAGGCGGCGAAATGCCGACTTAATGCCGCCATAAGAGGGGCCAGCGGACGATAGATCGGGGAATCTATCGTTCACGCTGCATGGTCCCTAGAGTTGTGGTGATGTCCCAGTGCAACCGGACATCGCTGAAGGAGGAGGGTGCCTGGAGGCGGGCAAAGAAGAGGGAGCCCAGAAGTGGGCCACGCTGGATGGGTCGCGAATGTCATGCGTAGCAGTTCTCGCGGCCCACCCATCAAGGCGAAAGTAGGTGCACAGGCGGAGTTTTTAGTGGGTGCAAGCCCCACATAACCACATCGTCTCCCCGGACGACGTGGTATGCGACAGGCATTTTCTTCGCCCAAAAAAAAAAAAAAAAAAAAAAAAAAAAAAAAAAAAAAAAAAAAAAAAGGGTTACGTAGGTTAGGTTAGGACCTAAGTGTGCGAGGGAACACCGGGGTGGTTTTAGTCAGTAAGAGTCTGACAGACCCCTCTGCCCACCCCCAGGACGGAGGACATCCATGAGGATATCAAGAAGGCAAAAAAAAAAAAGGTCAGGTTAGGTCGTTAGGTTAGGTCACGGTTAGGTTTAGGTTTGGTCACAACTTCGATGCCCTGGGATCTGGAAGCGAGGGCCCTCGCACTGAGATATCGCCAAAGCGAGGAGGCGCTTGAGCGGAGTGGTCTCCGCCAGATCCTAGTGGCTGTGGAGGGAACGACTTGCGCAACCCAACGCAGGGCACGCCGCATTAGTGGCGGTAAGACCCGTAATGGAGGAGTAGCTGGAGAGGCGGCATGGCAACCTTAGCTTCCAGATGACGCAGGTGCAGATATCTCAGCGCGGGGGCCCTTGCCTCTAGATCCCAGGGCATCGAAGTTGTGACCTAACCTAAGCCTAACCGTGACCTAACCTAACGACCTAACCTGACCATTTTTTTTTTGCCTACTGGATATCCTCATGGATGTCCTCCGTCCTGGGGGTGGACAGAGGGGTCTGTCAGACTCTTACTGACTAAAACCACCCCGGTGTTCCCTCGCACACTTAGGTCCTAACCTAACCTACCTAACCCTGACCAAACATAACCTAACGACCTGACCTAATCTAATCCTGACATTTAGAGGACAGTTGGTGCCCGACAGACTGCTGTTTAATCTCTACGCGAGGATTATGCAATGAATTGCACTTAACGGGCCACCTGCGTGCCTGTAGAGATTTTTCAGAAATCGCCTTTGTCAGTATTTTATGACATTTTTACATTAGTTTCTAAATATTTTTTGAACGTCTATACCTCGTTGGATAGCTGATTAAATAAGGATGTTTGTCTTGTATTTTGTACACTTAGTGTCATAGTAAATTTTTGAGATAACCATCATTCTTTATCGTGTACCTCGATGATTTTCTAATACACTTATTTAACTTTTAATGATTACTTTCAATTGGATGGTCATTAAGAACTGTTAAATACGCAGAAAGCTTCGTAAAAGTATCAGCTACAAGCTAATATCGTAATCAAAGCCGATCAATTTGATATTTTATAAATAAATAATGTTTAAGGAGGAATTCTGGGTTTTATTAAAAATAATATAAAAATTGCAATATCTCGAAATCCATTGAATTTCGTAGAACATACTTGGGGTTAAATTTGTTGCATATTAGCCCCCCTATAACGTGGTGCAAGGAATACGTCGAATTACCAGTAGCCCTGTATATTAATATTTGCGTATGGAAGTAAAGAGCCGCAGCTTCACATCCAAAGAGCCGCTTGTGACTCGCGAGCCGCAGGTTGCCGACCCCTGGTCTATTGTGTCGACTGACGACTGACCGAGGCGCACCGGTATAGACGATAAGCTGCATGCAATCAATATTGCATGCGCTTGACGCAAGAGGAATTGAAAGTTGAATTGCAAGATGAACATGAAAGCGCACGGGTGTAGACATACCATTTGATGTTTTAGGCTGCAGACACACTGAGCGTATCTTGCGCGGCTCATGTTTTTTCGCGTTACGCATATGCATAGCGCTACATACAAATTCTCCCGAGCGGCTCACCACGCTTATTATACGTCGTTACGCCGAGTGTAATAGATCCTAGATGTTTCGCGCGTTCGTTTCGTATTTTCAGCGGCTACAGCCAAAAAGCATGTTTTGTGTCGCATATATTGCTCAGTACCTACGCGACGCAAAATACGGTAGGTGTGGTTTGGTCCTTAGAGGCAGAAAAGTAAAATAATAATAATAGGCCACTAGGAGTATGCGTCTTATTAAGATTATTAAAAGAATAAGCAAAAATATCCAGACATATGCCTTAACGACTATCGGCACAATAACTGCTGAATCAACATGTCACAAATCAACATTTCACATCGATAATTCAGTCTTCATCAAGCTTTTTCTCCACCCCAAGTCCCCGCCAGCAACGCCCTAAGCCGAGGCCCGAGTCCCACTAGGGGTCGCCCTTAGTGCTGTTGTTGCAGGTAGTCATGATGTTAGTGTAGTACAAGTAGTTAGCTAAGGTTAAATATTTTACCCCTTAAGGTTAAATATTCCCTCCCATTGGCTGGAGACCCTTCAAGTCTCCCCAATAACTGCCCGGTTACGTAGAAACGGTCCCCTAGGAACAAATACAGCAGACAAATAGAAAAAAAACGCAAGTCGACAACCTCGTGTGCCAAGTCAATTATTTATTTTTATTTTGTATTGAATTTAATTGACTCACGATGTTTAATTTGTTCATCCTTCTTGGCTTTCATACAAGGTGTCCCAAAACTCAACGTCAAACCGGGAACAAATGATAAGGTAAATTAAGACAGTTCAGAAAAAATACCCAGCCAGGTGCTTGTCGGGCCACGCACAGTAACAGGGTTTAGACAGGGGACAGACGGACAGACGGACGGACGGACATGGCGAAACTATAAGGATTCCTTGCTGACCACGGAACCCTAAAAACGTCGTTTTCCAGTTTTAAAGTTACCTTGAATAAAAAACCCACAAATCTAACTATTAAATGTGTTTTATGACGTTGTGTTTCGGGACACCGTGTATGAAAGCCGAGAAGGATAAAAAAATTAAATATCTTGACTTGGCACACGAGGCTGTCGACATGTAGGATATTGATTTATTGTCTCGATAGTCGTTACGGCCTACATCTGAATACCTTTGCTGGTCCTTCTTATAATCGTCCTATCAAGCATACGTACATAACCTCAGTGGCCATTTAATCTTATTTTGCTTTTTTTGCCTCTTAGTGTCTAAACACACTATGCCAAAGATACGCGACTGAAGTTCAGCATGATTACGCCTGCAATGTTTTTTAAATTATAAGTGTGGCGCCACACCATGCCGGAATTACGCGACCGGACTTCGGCGTCTATGTTTTTTATATGGGGTAAAACGCGACGTAATTTCAGCCTGGTGTGTCGCGGGTAATTTAAAAAGCATTGCAGACGTAATCATGCCGAACTTCGGTAGCGTATCTTCGGCATAGTGTGTTTACACACTTAAAGTTTTCGTAAACTTTGCGATTTATTAACAAAAATTGAGCAGCAATTTTTTTTAGCCACTGTGATTGTGCGTCATAGGACGAATTCAAAGATAACCAGAACGAAAACAAATCTTCTGTCTGTTTGTGCCCTATAGAGGTCAGATTCTATCGACATGAATTAAACTCACGACCTTGAATTGGAAGTACAAACTCAACTTCTCAACCATTCGTGTTTTAACGTCGGATATGTTTGTATGTATAGAACAAATGGGCAAATAGAATTTGAGGGCTCTCCATTTGTGTTTGCTTTGTACGCTCGGCTTTCTGGCTATCACTTTTTATTTTATCATACACATTTCAGAGATCATATCAGATTTCATTTAAAAAATCAGTTACGTTAGAGCTCTTACATACCACGTTTTTTACGGGCGCCGTCGACGCGCGTTTCGCTATCGCGCGTTGTCGGCGCTGCTAACCTTGAAATAGGCAGATTACTTGCGATTGCATCGCTGCAAACTCACGAGAAACGTGCTACAGACGAGCGTGAGCAACTCTCCTTGCAAAGTAAAACGAGTGAAGCACGCGCGCGAAGAAGCGTGTATCGCGCTACAGAAACGCGTGTCGGCAAGTAACCGATTAAAACGCGCTGTACGTATGTGCTTGCAGCTAAAGAGACGCGCTGTGGCAGCGCGTCTGTTTCGATGTAACTCCTCGCTACGAGCGCGTCGAAAGCTCGCGAAAAAGTCGTCGTCTGCATACTACAATTTTATGAACGTGTGAATAGGTAAATTGGTTGCGATAACATCGCGTTTGCAGCGCGTTATAGTAGCGTGCGACGCGCGTCGACAGTGCCTGAAAAAAACGTGGTGTGTAAGAGCCCTTACTCTACACGCAAAACGAACTCTCAACTACTGGGTCCACTTTAGCATTTACAACGGTTACCAACGAAAAAACTATAATTGAAAGCTGTGTATCATGAAGTTCTGCCTACCCTTTTCATAACTATGTTGTGGTTAGCTTCCAGTAACCAATGGGCCTACTCCCGAAGTCCGTCAACGAAGTTAGTCGCCCGTCCGAAAGTAGCCCGAAACGTAGGACTGAACAAAACAAGTGTCAAGTTCAACTTTTCGGACAGGCAAAAACACATCGTTAGTAGGGACAACTATCAAATCGTGTTGTTATTCATTCTTAGTTCGGGCCCCGAAATAATCGTATGTCCGTAGGTGATAGGGAGTAGGAAACGCTCGTAACTAAGGCCGAAACTACTGACTTCGTGATTAGGGAGTAGACCCCCAGATGCAGCTGAATAGCAGTATTTTATACGGAGCGACGGCTATCAAACTTCCACAACCCAGTTACTGGGCAATGCCGATATCCTAAAGTTAGATCGGTTGTCAGACTTTCCGGCTTCTGACTACCCGTAACGACTGTCATATACAGTGATCGGAAAAAGGTGAGCTAATTTACCTAAACTTCATAGAACAGAAACAAAAAATGGAGACTTCAAGACGACAACATTTATTTTCTAATTTTTAAAATTTACACAAAACCATTACTTAAACACGTTTTTTATTGTTTTCAAAAAATAAAAGACAATCTCCTTTTTTGAAAAGAATAAAAAACGTGTCAACTGGATTTGTGTAAATTTAAAAAAAAAAAACAGGAAACGAATTTAATTGTTTTGTAAGTAATAACATTTTATTAAATGTACTTTAGTGATGTCCCGAAGCCTGCAATAATATTCCCAAAAAAAAATGGTGTCGTAGGGCAGTCTCCACTTTTTGTCTCTGTTCTTTGAAGTTTGGGTAAATTAGCTCACCTTTTTCCGATCACTGGTCATATATATTTGTAAGACACCCGGGACCGAAGGCATAACGTGATCTCCCAGGTACGGAGGGGTCTCGATGTGTTACGAACGGTATCTCATCCACGGACTGACCGCGAAAAGTGCAGTTTAACCTTATAAATCGTATAATCCGCGCATTTGTTTATTGATTTGTCCTTCCTGTAGTATCATTCTATAAGAAACCCACCTCAATATCGACGGTTAGCTCGATATCCATATTGTCACAGTATGGATAATAGAAGCAAATAACACACAGATAAATCGACAGTATAATCAATAACGCGTAGTTTTGTTATCCACGCTATGTCACGACAAGTGTCTAATTGACAGTCGCGATCGAGGTGAGATTGTTACAGAATGGCACTGCTGAACTCGAGCTGTGTCTTATGAAGGTTATAGAAAATCACAAACAAAAACATCCAGATTGAAAATAGATGTTTTTTTGTCTGTTTGTATCTATAGAGGTCTTCGTAAATCTAAATTATGACCTTGAACTCCACTAAAAAAATAGCAGACACTAGCTTTTACGTCGGCTACATAAAACAAGAGGGCTAATAGAATTCGAGGGCTCTTGATTTTTGTTTGCTCTATCAACTCTTTGGACGCTCGCAGTTCCAGGCTATCGCTTTTTATTTGATTGTCGTACACAAGGTTTAGCTGCGTTGGGATTTTTATCTTCCGTATCGAGATTGCTACGTTGATTTTGAAACGATATGTGTCAATTTTTGTTGTGTCTATTGATTGTATTTTGTTGTTGATTGGTTCTTTTGTATTGCTTAGATCTAATAAGACACAAGTATAAGGCTTTGATAAATTAATATTTCCATTTAATTGTGTCATCGTGTCTATCTTCAGGGTTCATTAAAGAACCTCCACCAGTGACGATGCTGAAATACGTCCGGCACACCTTGGTTAGTCAGTCTCGCTATCAACCTTGCTGACTGGCTAATCTTTTCACCACGGCACAATGCTATCCTCATATAACTCGTGCCGACATGAGAAATGATGATATCAATCCTCAAACTTCTGCACAAAAGTCTATACATAGATCACCTATCGCTCCCAATGCAGGATTTTGAGAGAATGATATTATAATCATAATACATGAACCCTTACAAGTCTTTTGGTCATCATCTTTGGTACCTTTGATAATATTGATAATAAGGCAATTCGCATTAATGGGATTACCTATTTGTATGTAATCCTAAATATGAAAATCATTTTCTATACAATGCTACATCTGACGTAAGCTATGATCAAATATGTATAGAAGAAAAAACTGAAAGCAAGATACCTACTCACACGAAAAAAATCTGTAACGCGAAAGTTAATCGGCTTATACGAGTTGGTAACAAGAGAAATTCGGAGCTTTTTCTTGGTGCCATTACATTTTTCAAGTTGTAACACAGTTTGCCAGTTAGCAAAGTTACGCCAGCCAGTACTGAGATGAAGCACAAAAAATGACAATAAGTTTAACAAAATACACCGCGTGCTGAATAAAAAAATGGCTCTTTGATCTCAGATTTTTGGTAAAAATTTGTATTTTTCGACATTGAATTACGGATGGTAATTTTTGTAACAAAATAAGACGTGTAGATGAAATTTTGTCATTCAATGAATGTTAATGAACGGTATAAAAGCAAGTTACTTCGAGATCAAACGAAAGCTTTCGCTAAAATTGAGAAAGGCTCCATATCACTTTTAAAAAGTAATCTGATGCTTCCAATCTGGGCAATATTGGGACACATTAGAATAAGAAACAACTTGCTGTCGATTCCTATGAATTACCGAGAGTTATTGTAAGACTCTTTTAACTTACCAATAGTGAAGCAAATACCCCATGGCTTTCCACCTTCCTATACGTTACTAGCTATCACCAATAGAATTTGCTCATGAATCTAATTACATTCCTAGTTGGGTAATAAAAGATGTTACTATGGGTAAGCAAAACGATCCGGTTTTGGCAATAGGAACCGGGGATTAATCAATTATTTATTACGAGAAAGAGTTTTGTCAAACACCAAAAATAAAATTCTCGGGCTCGTCATCACTACATAGTATAAAACAAAGTCGATTCCCGCTGTCTGACTGTCCCTGTGTATGCTTAGATCTTTATAACTACGCAATGGATTTTAATGCGGTTTTTTTTAATAGATAGAATGATTCAAGAGGAAGGTTTATATGTATAAATTGCACCAGTGCAAAGCCGGGGCGGGTCGCTAGCAGTATTTATATGATCAAAATAAACCATTATTTTGAGCCTTACTGATGACTGATACCTCGGTTCCCTTATAAAATTAATGTTGCGTGATGTAATTTGTAAAAGAAGAATGGGTTTTTTTGTTTATCCCTCTTCTAGCAATGAGTGATATGTTACTAGAAATGTATTTTTAAGCAAAACGTCAAACACAGTTGTGTGACTTTAGTTAAAGTCAATTGACTTATTATCGAAATTATAACACCTTTGAAGTGAAAAATCAAATTTCTTCGTTTTTTGTTACTTATACTAAAGTACACTCTACGTCGTTATCATATTATTTGCAAATACACATATAACTTCCAAACATTTCGTCGCCATCATTCGTTTAATATAATATTAAATAAGTTTTCACATGCCTACTGAAGGCGAGATGTGTTGGAAACTTTTTAAATGTATCAACTTATAATAAATAAAATAAATATTAGCCTGTCACTGTCCCACTGCTGGGCAAAGGCCTCTTCTCGTACAGAGAAGGAACGAGCATTGATAACCACGCTTGCTCATTGCGGGTTGGCGATTTCAGACCATTAAAGTCCAGGTTTCCTCACGATGTTTTCCTTCACCGTATGTCAGTGGCGTCTTAGATTAACTAAGAATGTACATATGAAATTGAAAAAGTCACATTGGTATATGCCTGGGTTTGAACCCGCAACCCGGTGCTTAACAAGCGGGTCTGTAACCTCCGGGCCACCACGACTTCATTATCAACTTATATTACCTTATATCTTTGGCGAATAAAATTCTATTCTATAATTCTATGAGATTCTTACTATGAAGTATGATATTATATTAAACTATCGTCCACTTACCACCTCTTATACTTTGATTATCAATTAGAAATCTATATACAGACTGACCTAAAACTCAACGTCAACCCGGGAACGAATGATATAGTTGATGACTGTTCAGAAAAAAAAATAGTTTTTAGTTGTTTTTTTTAAGTAAGTTGTAATGGTTTTCGAGTTTCAAAGGAGACAATTTTTTTTGTTTGGGAATTCGGCCCACCACAAAATTGTGGCGTATAGTAAAAATGGATGTTGGTTTATTCCTTATAATCTTTAGATTGCGGTGGTAATATTAGCAAAACTTTATGCAACCGGAATATTGTGAAATACGACAGTCAAAACATGACTATCACAATAACCTCATGGAAAATCATGTTTTGACTGTAGTAAATTTATTTTTTGGGCCCTATATGATTAATATACGAGTGGGCCTAAAAATAGTTGTCTCTTTTATCATGAATAAAATGTTACCTCATAAAACTAACTTTTTTTTAAGAATACTTTTTTTTCTTACCCTTCATTTGCTGCCCCGTCATTTGTTTCCTGATTGACGTTGAGTTTCGGAACACCTTGTATGCAGCAACCCCATGTAACATTATTTGTTATTTGAACATTTATTTTTGTTACATAAATTCAAATTTCCTACCCAATATCAACCAAAAGTCTACCTTTATCCTCTACGATCAAGTACTTACTCCGAGCTCTTCCAATAACCCTTTAAAGCCTCAAAGATTACATTGATACAGGTATTTAATTATTGTTCAAAATCATGAACCGAACCCATAATAGGTTTAAGTTAATACCCACATATCTCAATATTTTTATCCGTTACGGGTTAACAGCTCTAAGCGGGTTAAGCTCACCTTGGGGCCCCCTTGCCAGAATTAACCCTTACAATTTATTATGGTATTTTAGGGGAACAGGTTAGAAGGCTCGAGGGTAAAAAGCCCAAGGCTTGCGTTATGTAAATTGTTACACCATAGCGGTGTTTGAGCTCAAAATTGTATGGCAGTATTTAGCTTCTTTGTATTTTCATTCATTCCGGTATTGTAATGTCGGTTTGGTATATATTTTACAGATTTTATGCTAGCTTTTCCCGCGACTTTGCTCACGTAAAAATTTGTCCTATTAATATTTCATATCGAGATAGGCTGGCATGATCAGAAACGGCACAAAGTAGAGATGTTTGGAAGACAAAAGAGGCTTCTCAGCAGTGGGAGGCTCAAAAGGCTAGTAAAAAAAATCGAATTGAACTCGAATTTCGAAATTGTAATCTTTTAATGCGAATAATTGAAAATTACCAAGATTTGTCGTGCTCAAAGTAACTACAAAATTGTGTTAGCTAGCTATCAAGCACATTAGTATACGCCTTTTTGATACGGCACTAACTGGACAAGATTGGGTAGCCAAACAGTTTATCAACCATGACTAACAAATACAAATTATCCTTTATTCCAAACTTGAACACAACTCAGCAAAACAAATTCCCTCGCCGAAACATACCTAAAAAATATTTACAAAAGAAGTCCGTTCCACACAAACTTAGCTCACCGCCCACACTTGGCCTCTGTCTACACAGGCCGGACTCTAGAACGTTCTACGTGATATGAATAGAAAGCCATACAGTCTTTGACGACTACCCTTTAAGAATATTCCTGTTACTAATGTACGGCGGCTTAAGTTATTTGATTTTAGATTTAGAAATGTAGAAATAATATTGACCTAAAAACGAATACGGTACTTTTTATATGGACTTCGAAGTATTTTATGGTCACAATTAATATTAATACCAGCCTATCATTGTCCCACTGCAGGGCAGAGGCCTCTTCTCATCGAGAGAAGGAACGAGCATTGATCGCCACGCTTGTTCAATGCCTGTCAAAATAAGCAAACACTCAATCACATTAAAGTCCAGCGTCAAACAGTTTATTGTGTCCATCGTGTCTATGTGAGAGCTGGAGGGGTATTGGGGAGCCTCAATGTCCGGCTGATTGGTGACGTCATGCGTCAGGTCGTTGAGCTCCCTAAAATAAGGTTGAGCTAAACGATGGCTTTTGGGACTAATCTACGAGTACTCAAACCTACTATGGCTCTTTCCTGAACATGCTATTCCAGACGTTGCCCTACATTGTTACACCTACATAGTTATTATAGCATAATGTCTAGACTTTAAAAGACCTTGAACTCTGAGTATATTTCGACTTATCTTTTCAGAGCTAGTCAGATAGGAAATGCTGGCGCCATCTAGTCTTAAAAAAACATTACATTGAGTTGTAGAAGAGTCTGTAACAGATTTATTTACAGGAATAAAAATCATTTATCACTTAAATCGTTGCTACTTGGATTCGTTTTTCCATCTTGGAGTCTGCCTGCGCTTATCATCGGATGAGATAGGGGTCAAAGGCGATCAAGTTAAAAAATAAAAACCTTAAGCTTTATTATATACAGGGTTATTTGCAAAGCACCAACAACCTCTTAAGGGGTCGTTGTACTCATCATTATGAACAACTTTTACTATGGGACAAAACCAGAAAAATCGCGACTTTCGCGAGAAATCGCGAAAAAAAACAGCTTTTCCCTACATTTATGTTCGCATAACTCGTTTAAAATGTACATTCTTCTATGAATGTACACTATACCTGTACCTGTGTCTTTAAGTTTTAGTAATTGTAGATAGTTGCGGGTGTGACGTAGACTAATAACTCTTCATACAGTAACGAAAAGTTTATTGTTCACTAGTTACAGTTAATCGCTCATAGTAAAGTTTGGCGATGCTCACATACGTCCGTTTCGCGTGGTAGTTGAAATGCACACTCACTCGAAACATAATCATTTCGATATAAATGAATGAAAGATTTGCTTGTTCAGCTTAACAACATGGATGTACGTAAACCGTACATGTAGGGAACAGCTGATTTTTTTTCGCAATTTCTTCCTTGGTCCCATAGTAAAAGCCCCCTTTAGAGGTTGTTTGTTGGTGTTTTACAAATAACCCTATATAAGCACTTATCGTTTATTACCTAGTATCAAGGCTACAGCTGCGTCACAGATAGTCAGAAGCCCTAAAATCTGACAACCTCTAATCCTAGTCTAATCTTAGGATATCGGCATTGCCCAGTAACTGAGTTAAGGAGGTCTGAAGGCAGTAACTCCGTGTAAAATACCTGTATTCAGCCGCATCTGGTCAGACTGGAAGCTGAACCAAACATCATTGGGACAAGGCTAGGCAGAACAACATCAAGACTACAGCCGGCTTACCAGAAAACATGGTACTCGAATCCAGTAACGAATTATAAATGAACTGAAATGAAATGAAATATTCAAAGAATTATTCTTGCGTTTACTCTCACGGAAAAATTTGCTACATTTATTAAAACCGTGTGTTCCGGATTAAAGGTATTATTCCGTCTCATTGCCTCCTTCCTGTCTTATTTTCAGATTGGAGCCAGTCAGGCATATAAAGGAATCTTGTTCCGTAATCTAGGTCACCAATCAACCGATGAATATTTATACGAACTTTGACAAAATCCTTTTACTTGAGCTTTTTACTTTAGTTTTAGTAGTAATAGAGCTCCTCGTGAAACAGCTTGTTTAAGGAAGTACTACCACCAAACTTATTTCTGCGGCAAAGCAGCATATTTCTTTTCATTTATTTCTCTGTTCCGATGTGAAGACAGCACTTCAACTACCTACAATCGTCCGATTTGACACACTCACACAGACACGCACTGCAACAAGACAAATAAGGTATTTTCGGGATTCAGTTCCATCCAAAAACAAAAAAACTACTTAGTATACAGAGCGTGTCTGTGTGAGTGTTTCAATTCTTGAGATTATAGTAAGTTGAGGTACTGCTTTAGCTTATATGTCTACTGTGGTATGGGTGCCAGTGAAATTACAGGCACATGTTTTCCAATTTGGTTTCCACCGTTGGCAATGCATCAGCGCTCCTCTTGGTGTTGTGACTGTATACAACGTGTTACAAAAATACCCCTAAAGCCGAAAGGGGATTAGAAGGTCCCTTGCAAAGAGTCTATTGGAATATTCTAAAATAAAAATTGGACTTAAAAAAAAAATTTGGACAAATCATGAAATAAAATCATCACTGAAACGCAACCCTGAAAACATAAAAGTAAAGAGTAGACTACCCAGCAGTGGCGAAGGCTCCATACAACTCGATTCCTATCGGCTTCCCTTTCGAAACGAGTAGTTACTGGAAATCACGCATCACACTTGAGCAAGGTAAGCATTTTTTGGTCCGGCTTCCCTTTTAAGAAACTTCACCCTACGCCACTGCTACCCAGAAAGTTATTTACATTCTTACCTAAGTTCCTCTGAAAGCTAAATGACAGCTACCAAGACTACTTGATTAACATTTTCTTTTTTAACGTGAATTATGTAACACGTTGTGTAGGCGGCGGTAACCACTTTCAATCAGGTAGGCCGTCGGCTTGTTTTCCAACCTACAGCATAAAAAAACTTCTGAAACGTCCACTGCTTCTTCTGACATTTCGGCACGAGGTGTATGAGGAATAGCATAATAATATGCTGTCGTGAAAAGATTAGCCAGTCAGTAAGGTTGATAGCGAGGGTGACTGATAGACCAGGAGCGGATGCGCCGGACGTACTTAAGTATCGTCATTCGTGGAGGCTTTTTTCATGTACCCTACGTCTATTGCTGAGCATAAGCCTCCTAATGACCGCTAGATGGGGCCAAAGGGGATTTCATTAATCACAAAGGTTCCAGACGAAAACCAGCGTCAAGTATTTATAGTGCTTGCCATTAAGCTGATCTGGACACCATTTTGGTCTAGCCGTGAGACACATACCCAAGACTGTTTTATTTTTTTATTATATCACACTTTTTATCTGTTGTGTCTCTTTATGCTGTGTCCAAATAAATGATTCTATATCTTTATCTTTACATCGACAGATGGATTGGTGATCACCGGTTGTTGCTATTGCCAGAAAGGAGGACGCTGCTATATCCTTGACCAAATGTCACCTTTCAATTGTCACCTTTTACGACACCCAATGGTGGGCGTGAGGGGGGAGGGTTGACCTATCTTTCCGGGACCTTACCGGGAATCACACGAAATTGCCGGGAAGCGCACGAAATACTACGTAAATATCATTATACACATACGTCTTCCCACTCACTTGCACGCAACATAGAAAAATAGTTGTGTCGAGAAAATTACGATCAGCGTTGATTACGGTAATTTTCATGGGCCATTATATGGAACGAGCGCGGCTCCCATCGAAATAAACACCATTAGCTAGATATAATGTAAGGAATCACATTCAAGAAGCAATTTTTAGTCGCACGTTTTTTGTAAGGTATTTTTTTTTTTGGGTAAACTATTCTTACAACATTTTAGAAGATGCAAAACCTTTTTGAAGCCGAATTTTCTAATCGGGATTCAAAGCGATAATTATCATGATAAATATAGGTTGCTAGTTATCTAGATAAATATAAATCAGATTTCAGTTGGACTTTGAATTCGGAATCTTCACTTAATGACTGAATCCCGTTCCAGTATCGGTAATCAATTCCAGTTATAAATTTACTAATACTAATACTTACTAATACTAATATTCCACTTATAAATTTAATTAATTAGTGCGTAGTTTATTGATTTTTTAATATTTATATTCACATTTTGCAAATTTTGGCAAAAATAAATAATCGAACAAATAACTGTGTTAAAATTTATTAAGAAAGTATTATTTATACGAAACTACTCCCATCTAAAGTAAAAGTTGAAAGGTCCAGTTCAATTAGGATTGGTTATTTGATAATTATCTGACAATATAGGATAATTATTGCGATAATTATGGGATAATTATTGCGATAATTATAGGATAATTATTGCGATAATTATCTGATCACTATCCGATGTATATTGATTTTTTAAATAAACTTACTGGGTGTTCAGCATCTTCCCCTAAGAAAGTTCAAAAGGAAATTAAAAATATTATTATGGGATAAAATGATTTATTCCGTTAATGAATCGGTAGTATAATATGTGTATGACGCTAATTATGAATTGTATTTTTTTTTTTGTAAAGTCGTTTCTAATTATTTTTTGTTTAGACATTTTGTTAATGATTTCCAATTTCACATGGCGTCAATAGGCTAAGCAATAGGCTAGATTTAAGGACATTTAATACGATGTATATAATCTATTTATGATGAATGAATAAATTGAGTTGAATTGAATTGATAATTATCATGATAGTTATCGCGATAATTATCACAAAGCATATTTATCTTGATACCACACCCTGCTTTAAATTGACACACAGCACAAGTTGAAACATTTATTCGCAATTGAAACTACCGAAGCTAAAAATAAATCAAACCATTTCACCCTACTATTGGAAAGGCCAAAAGGTTAGTAGGCTTGGAATAATTGATGTGAAAAAACTTAACATTTACAACAGAATTATTATTCAGTTAGGTACAACACACCCACGTGTTGGTGATTTACCAACAACGAGGTATTTTATTAATAAAATATACAAAATATTTTCATGCATAATTACCGGTGAGATGTTATTAATAATTACTTTCAATTTATTTAATGTTAATGATTTCCAATGAATTCCACTTTGTTTACTTTGTTTGTAATTAACATAAATTATAGGATAGTTCATATTTATGTGTTTTCTATTCTATTAGGTCCCAAAATATTCCAATTGGTCCAATCTATTAGATATTATTTATTTATACCTTCGCACAAAGTTAGTACAAAGGCGGACTTAATTCAATTTCGATTCATTTATTTATCAAGTAACTATGACTCATTTGTTAGTAAATTACTTATTCTATGTTAGTAGTTAAATTAATTATACATACAAAAATACACAGCGGCAGCACTGTCCGACGCTTCACCGCGATTGCACCATTCCATGGAAAATGGCGCAGCAGCGATTCACGTACTCACGTACGGACAGTCCAGCCTGCTCGAAATTAGAAACAGGATACTGTTGTTACTGCCCCACACCCTACGCACCAGAGACGCACAGCGTTTACGCATTGTGGCAAAGAAACAATCCACATGTGCGTCCGCGAATATCCCTGACGCGCTGCAGTAGCGGGGCAGCCTCAACAGCACCCTGAACGCGTTATTGTATTGCACGCGGAGGATGCGGACTTAATGCCTTACGCATTTTGTACCAGTCGACCTTTAGAGGCAGAGAAAACATGGTAGGTGCACTAAATAGAGCTAAATATGTGATGCGATAGAAATGTGGAGAAACTTGGTGTGGTGTTCCTCCAACCAAAGGGAGGATCCTCCAACCAGGTGGAGTCTTGTGCCTGGCGGGCTACTGCCCAACGGTTGATGTTGGGAGGTTGTGTATATACTATCTGCGTGTTAAATCTTGATTGAGCGATGTAGGATAGTTCGCATGTGGCGAGATAGATGCCGTCACATCACTCCCCCCCTGAGACCGGAGGTCGATCGTCGTGATGAGTCAGCGGTCGCTGACTTTTGAGAATTTGCCAGGGCCAGTGAGGGGTTCCTTTAAGTCGAAACCGGATGCCGCGTAGTTCGCAGTGAGTCGGAACTGTGAGCGGTGAGTGGTGGCTGTGGACTGCGTCGACCAGGAGAGTAGTGCCTCTGCTAGTTGACCGGCCGAAGTGCAGTATGACGCGCCATGATGCTTGAGTGGGCTGAGGGTCGTGACCAGGCTTGCGCGTTCGCTGCAGGCTAGTGGTCACATCACCCGTTTAAGCCAAGGTTGCTGGCTGGCTGTGGGACTTGCTGCTTGCTGCTCGATTGAATGCTGAGCTGCTGAGGGAGTGATGATGTGGCTGCCGAGGCTGCGAAGGTTGTGTGTGACGTCACCAGTGTGGAAACACTGTCTGTGACGATCACGTCGGGGTCACCAATGTGGAGAAACTTGGTGTGGTGTTCCTCCAACCAAAGGGAGGATCCTCCAACCAGGCGGAGTCTTGTGCCTGGCGGGCTACTGCCCAACGGTTGATGTTGGGAGGTTGTATATATACTATCTGCGTGTTAAATCTTGATTGCGCGATGTAGGATAGTTCGCATGTGGCGAGATAGATGCCGCCACAGAAATATTAAAAATAACCACAAAGATAACTGAAAAAAAAAATACTGATAAAGACATACATGACCCGTGAATAACAACAGGGTTCTCTGTTGGAATATCGAAATATTATCAGCCGATTCTTATCTAGCCCACAACCTTTCGCCACTTTTCATTTCGCCGAATAATTAAAACGCCGAATGATTAAAGTCCCTAATCATGTTTTGTAACGTTTTGTTACGCTTACTAGTCTGCTGGCCACTGTTTCATTAGTCAACTGTATTATTGGCCACTTAACACTTGTTAGATGGCTCATTTTCCCACCATGCAAGCAAAAAAGCAAGCAAGCATGCAAGTGTTTCTGGGTTGCTCCGCCAGAAGACTCGCTTTGTCGCCCCTTCGGTTCGTTCGCACACTCGACCAGCGCTACGCTCGGGAGGTCGGCCTTTGGCTTCGTGCACTCGTTCCACTCAGGACCTCCTTCGCGAGCTTCTGGCTCCACGCGTTTAAATAACACTCTAGGGGTAGGACAGTCTGACCACATGTAGTTGGAGTGCGCTAAGTCGAATTAACATTACATTCCGGTGTGTGAAAATAATGTGCGAATACTTATTTGGCAAATTAAACAACAGCCAAATAAGTATTCGACTAAAACAAAATTTCTGAATGATTTTTTGGTCAAATAATTATGGTGGCTAAAAATCATTCGGCGAAATCAAATAGGGTAAAAATTGCTTCGGCAAAGATTACGTAGGCGAATCGTTGTCGACGTAATGAAATTCGATATTATAATACTTCGGCAAAAACACGGGCACCTGTTTTTGTTTTCGTTTATCGCACTTGGCCGGTTTTTTATGCATAATTTCAATAATTTTGCTTTTAGTCGCATCATGCATAGTAAGTTTTAAACCATAAACAGGGTGTGATTGTCATCAAGATACATGCTATCGCCAGGTGAGGCACCTGTGTTTACCAACACCCGCAGGCAACCCTATTTAGTGACGTCACTTTAGAGTGCTTTTGTCATCTGTAATGCACTGCCATCGTCTATTTATATCCTTCAGTAGGTCAACGCGAGAATTAAGATTATGCGATCTAGGGCCTGATTCACCTAACTAAAAAGGTTCAGTTGCAGTTTAGTTGCAGTTAAGTTTCGATCAAAACAACGTTTTTCGTGTTCTCATATAGACGATCGTTTGGCAGATGCGTTCGCGTGGATTCAACTGCAACGTCATAATCATCATTATTCAGCCGAAAGACGTCCACTGCTGGACATAGGCCTCCCCTAGGCTAGGGTTTGCCATAATCGCCACGCTTGGCAGGCGGGTTGGCGATCGCAGTACGGTTGTTAAAATACTCAGAGAACGCTGCTGCTAATTCTCGTATAGATACGTGTCAAGACAAGAGAACAAGAAGAAGCAATCAAAGCAAAGAGGTAACTTTAAACCCATGAAAGGACATTCAGTACTTTCCACATTCTGAGAAATTAAAAACTTTTAATAGGCGTAGATAGTTAATAAATATACAAAAGCAGAGACACGTACACACATCAATGTTTATATCACTAATGCAGATACAGTCAGCACCATAAGTTGACGTATTTTTTGGAATTTCAGAATGAATTGATTATGATTGCCTAATTGCTGAATACCAATATCATTCACAGAGCGACTGCCATCAGACCTCCGCGACCCAGTTACTGGGTAACGCCGATATCCTAAGGTTAGACCGGTTTTACTTTGACTTTCGGGCTTCTAACTACTTGTAAAGACCGTCATAGGTATGCGTGTGATACCCAGGACCGACAGATTAACGTACTCTCTCATGCACGGAGAGGTCTCGATTTGCAATGAACGGTCCTCATCAAGGACATTTGGAATTTCAGAATGAATTATTATGTTATTATACCCATTTCAACGTTAAGTGAGTATTCGGGTTTTTCTACAAAACGTTACCATAAAAAGAATAATATGAAATATAAAAAAAAACATGGTTGATGATAGATGATGTCCTTTACGTTGTTTTGATAGCAGTCTCCTTACGGCTACAATTTATGAAATGACCGCTATGTCAGGACTCTTCTCGTTGAACAGAGTATAGTAGCTTAGTTAGCTAATTAGCAGAGTAAAAATATCTTTAACGAAACGAAAATAAATCTTTATTGCAGCGTAATTGTTACAAAAAAAAAGGTAAAACACTATTGAATATTTCACAATTCTCTTCTTATCTCGTGTCAGCACGAGCTATGTGAGAAAAGCTCATGCGTGGTGAAAAGATTAGCCAGTCAGCAAAGGTTGGTAGCGGGGCTGACTGCCCAGGGTGCGCTGGACATACTTAAGTATCGTTAGTCATGTAGACTCCTAGTTTTTTTTTTCTACGTATCCAGGCAGTTATTGGCGAGACCTAAAGGGTCTCCAGCAAATGGGGGGAAGTAAAATACTTAACCTAAGCTAACTACTTGCACTACACTAACATCATGACTACCTGCCACAACAGCACTAGGGGCGACCCCTAGTGGGACAAACAGCTTGATGAGGGCTAAATTATCGGTGTGACTGCGGAGTCTGAAGAGACGACCGGCTCTACGACGGGAGAGCTCGGTGGATCATCGTGACCGGCGGCGGTAGGACGTCGCGGCGGGCCTCGTCGGCGAGGACGATAAGCCAGACGGCGGCGGACACTGTGTAGTGTGCTGGTTGATTAATTCGCGTCCTGGAGGAGGGTTAAGTATCATCGCTCGTTGCGACTTTTTTGAAAGAAAGAAAAAGTATTTATTCTTACGTCCAAACAGACGCACAAGCATCAAGCATACTTAAAATTAATACCATAATTATTCTTATAACTAACAATTTCTTAATTTAAACATATAATTGCCTGGCAACCCAACCACAAAACAATAAAAAATAAAACTATGACTTAATTTGTAATCTATGCAAATCACATTTGCATATTTAGTCTGTGGTTACCTAGACATCATAGCAATAAAAATACATCAAAATAATTGAATACTTGAATTTGCGCGTCGCATGGCACATAAGAATTTGGGTCGTTGCTCAGCTTTATGCTGCGACTTTACTACTTTCCTTTACTTCTTTTTTTACTTTTTTTCCTTACCTCTATTCAAATGACAATCAGCGCTGGGCCTTTGACGCCCAGCTTATACTGAGTTGGTGACCCTTGCGGCATGGGCATGCTCGACAGCATAAAATATGTGTGTTTGATTCTTTTATGTTTTTTATTTTTATTGTGTTCTTGGCTGAATAAAATGTACAGACGCCAGCAGGTCAAGCTACCCGAAACTGTCAAATTTTCCCAATCAACCTTGAACCTAATGCTTTCACGATAAAGGTGAAAATCTATAACAGAAATTTGACAAATTGTAGTAGGTTGGTGTGCTGACGTCTGTACTTCTTTCTTTCTTTTATGCTCTTTTCTTTGTACAATAATCACTAACTTTTAATGCCAACTGTACTGAACGTGTTTACGCTACGACTGACAAGTATTTAGCTTGATGTGTGTGTGCTTGTGTGTGACACAGTTGTTCATACAAAGGATATGCGGGCTGGGATTTTTAATCACTACGTATTATAAAAGCAAAGTTCTCCGCCGAGTCTGTGTGTATAAATGATGTTTAAATAAATATAATGTTTTAAATGAAACTAGAAACAAACTGTTTGTGGTTTCAAGCCTTTGAGACTGAATTACCGAAAAATTGCGGTACTTTTATTTAACTATGTGACGTCATAGGTATCCGTTTAAAACGGTTAACCGAAAATTCCGGTATCCTAAAGTTTTAGTATTGCAAAATGTTAATATTGATGACTAGCTTTTGCATGCGGCTTCGCTTGCGTAAACATTATATTATTGTAATTTATTTACGGATCCCAAATTTGTTGATACTAAAATATAGCCTATAGCACTCAGGGATAACGTAGCTTCCTATTGGTGAAAGAATTTTTGAAATCGGATGATTAGTTTTGGAGATTACCTCCTACATACAAACAAACAAACAAATTCTACCTCTTTATAATATTAGTATAGAAGTATAGATAAATGATATCAAAGTATAATGATTCATCGAAATATATTGGTTAAATAACGGTATCGATATTTAAACGAAAAAAAAAACCGAGGACGGTAGATACAATTTTTCAAGGGCGGAAAATAATACATTTTCTGAAAATCAGACTAGTCGACAGTTTATACAACCGCGTCCCGCGCTCCCCGTGCTATACCTTCTCGCGTGGCTAATTCAATGTATATCGGTACCTACATGAAATATTTGTTCAATGCGGTATACACGAAAAAGGTTTAAAAAATGGTATGGTTAACTTGAGCTGGTTAAATACCAAAATGTAACAACCGTTTTCAGTTCCTGCTTTATAGCTTTAAGGTCACAGCTCATTAGAGCCACCCGGCACACGACCCGCATCGCCTCGTCGCTCGGCTTCCACTCGTTGTCAGCAGGTAGTTCACGGGTGGACGCCGCGTTATCACCAGTAAACGTCGCGTGGTCAACCAGAGGAGTCGTCGGAGGAGTTCACTCAATGGCAGCGCACGATTCTCTCGGGACTTGTGCGTTGGCAATGCGCAGCAACGTAAGGCAAGCATGCGAGGAGCGAGTTGTTCGTGAGTGGACGGCATACGCCCGAGGCGATCCCGCGGTAACGCTACGGAGTTGATGTGGTGAGCGCACATCCATACAAGTTCATATAAAGAATACTAACTGCAGAAGGCGCGGCGATGCGGGTCGAATGCCAGGTGGCTCTAATGAGCTGGGGCCTTTAATCCGCATTTAACTCATAGAAAATTGCCACTTTATATGATCATGATAGAACACGCTTCTATATCGATTTCGCATTGATTTCTTTATTTCTTTCGCATGTGTCAGCATCTTATCTTTCATGCAGGAGGATCTGAGATCGATCCCGGCCCTCACCTCTGACTTCGAATTCTACGGATAAATATTTGATTATCACTTGCATTACGGTGAACGAAACCTCGAGGAATATAACATAACATCAGTACTCTCCGAAAGGTAGAATGAGAGGTTTATTATATAATACACTCTCAATTCGTCATTATGTTTAGTCCTTAAATTTCATGGGGGCGAACCTTTAACAGTGTACCTACTTACTACATACAGTGGGTCAATGCCCATACATTTGACAGGTCCTATAAAATGTCAAAATGATGTAGAGGCGGAGGTTATGTCCCAACTATGCACTATGGCTACTCGGGACATAACCTCCGCTCCTTCACCCCGCAACCCCCCGCACGATTGCTCTGCGACAATGTTCTACGTTGACCGACTGTAAGGAGTAAGATATAGATAGACTGTGCTATTACCAACAACCGGGCACAAAACCAGACTCCGAGCTGCTACTGAGAAATTCCACACGGAAAAACCCAGTAACACTTTGCCCGACCTGGGGATCGAATCCAGGACTTCACACTCAGCAATCGCACTAGCGACCATTAGACCAGCGAGGCAATACACCTGGAGGAGTATGAGTTCTTCACCCATTCTGTTACCAACGATACTAAACCAACTAAATGGCCATCTAAATACATCACCAAGGGAGACATATTATGCGGAAAACATGTGGAACAACATGTCTTTATTTATCAAAGACCGCGAACTTGCTAGTTCCGACGGAATATTTGATGAAACGCCAAACTTACTCGGTACGTAGTTTGAAGACCGTTTCGCTGTCGCTCCGTTTGCTTTTATTGACTTCAGTCATTTATTATTCTGTTGAAAGTGGCATGCAACGTGCACGATTGCTTCTTGTTACGGAATGAGTCTAGCTCAAAATGTAGACATATTTTAGAAGCGGATTTCTGCTTTTATTGCTTCAACAGTTTCTAGAAATGAATAAATAATTCATTTACAGGGAGGTAATTTGAGATGGTGCAGTAAGGTCAGATATCTTAACCGTTGCAATTATACTGAAAATATTTCGAAAAAAACTTGATTTTGAAAAATGTTTTTATGCTGCCAATCGATCCTATTTCCCATAAAGATACAAAGTACTCTTTCGGATGAACTGAGGTTACTTGAGTACTAGACATGTCAGAAATCACAAAAAACTTATTTGTGATGGGGTAGTAATAAGGGCAGCTATCTTATTGGTTGTGGCTACAGGAAAATGTTCAAAAAAGACTGTCCATAATATTTGTTAATATTTCGAACTGCATTCACAGATATTGAAAAAAGGTAGCTGCCTTTACTGCCATATCTGAAATTACCACCCTATACAGGGTGGTAAATTGAGATGGGGCATGAAGGGCAGCTACCTTAACCATTGTAGCTACAGGAAAACGTTCTTAGAAGACCACCCCTAACTTTTGGGATAATTTCAATCGGCATTCACAGATTTTGAAAAAAAGTACAGTCAGCGAGAAAATGGGCTGTTTTCACAAAACTTTTTTATGATGCCAATCGATCTTATTTCCCATAAGGATCAAAAGACTCTTCCTGACCAACTGAGGTTTGAGTACTAGAAACGTCAGAAATAACGAAAAACTTTTTGAGATGGGTTAGTTATAAGGGCAACTACCTTAATAGTTGTCGCTACAAGAAAATGTTGATAGGAAACTGGCCATAATTTTTGACATTATTTCGAAATGCACAAAAAGATATTGAAAAAAAAAATTGGTACAGTCGGCAAAAAAATGGTCCGTTCTCACAAAACTTTTTTATGATGCCAAGCGATCCTATTTCCTATAAGGATCAAAATACTCTTCTAGACCCACTGAGGTTAGAGTACTAGAAATGTCAGAAATCACGAAAAACAACATTTTGTTCAAAAGTTACGTTTACGCCGAAAAAAAAATTATTTTATTTTCAAAAACTGTGAATGCAGTTCGAAATATTTTCAAAAATTATGGACACTCTCTTAGGAACATTTTTCTCTAGCCACAACGATTAAGGTAGCTGCCCTTATCACTACCCCATCTCAAATAAGTTTTTTGCGATTTCTGACTTTCCTAGTACTCCAACCACAGTTGGTCAGGAAGAGTCTTTTGATCCTCATGGGAAACAGGATCGATTGGCTTCATAAAAAAGTTTTGTGAAAACAGCCCTTTTTCTCGCTGACTGTACTTTTTTTTCAAAATCTGTGAATGCCGATTGAAATTATTCCAAAAGTTAGGGGTGGTCTCTCAAGCACGTTTTCCTGTAGCTACAATGGTTAAGGTAGCTGCCCTTCATGTCCCATCTCAAATTACCACCCTGTATATTTAAATCGTGTAAAAACTTAAATCTAAACATTAAATTCAAAGTCAAAGTTTTTTATTTCAAATAGACCAGATTACAGGCACTTTTAAAACGTCAAAACTAGGTGCACGGTTCCAAAAGGTAGGTTCTATGGAGAAGAGCCGGCAAGAAACTCCATGAATACTCTTTTTAAAATAGTAGATCATGACTATTCATGACAATTCCATTACAGTTGCGTGCGACATAGAATGAGAATAATGCAGGTTAATGTAACAAATAAATTCACATAAGAGTAGAAAATAGGAAAAGAAAATATGCCTTCTAGAATTGCCCTAGTAGTTATGGGCTGACCAGTCCCGACAGACAGCACCCGTTCACGAGCATGACGTGCACATCCGCATCGCTTAGCTCAACCATATTATAGGGAACCTAACGACCGGATATACAACGCCACCATCAGCAGGACATTTAAGTGAGCATGACAGACTCATACTACCAGACAATGGGCAGTAATATGATATGATTAAAGGTGTATCATTAATTGCTGCATGATGCTCAAACTTTACAGTTTAGAAAATGATATTATCGAAATTATACATGTAAAACAATATCAGACTATTAAGGCAGAGTATTATACAAATAAAATTGTAGTGGGATATAAAAATTTCAATATTTGAATGTAAAAAAATAATAATGAAAATTGATAAAATAATGTACAGGTTATTTTAAGTCAATAAAAAAAAGAAGAATAATAAAAGTAGGTAAACATTAAAAATAATGTTAGGTCATACAACCAACCAGTTAGACAGGGCCAGAGGGTCGCAATGTGCAGGACGGAGTTGTATGCCAGGCATCTTTATCTTCGATATACTGATTTATGCTATAATAAGCTTTAGATATCAAAATGCTCTTAATAAATGATTTAAACTTTATATCCGGTAAATCAGTAATACTAGATGGTATTTTATTGTAGAACCTAACACTGTTCCCCATAAACGACTTGCTGGTTTTTCTTAGTCTAAAACCAGGTACTGTTAGCTTGTGTAAATTAAACAAATATTCTAAAAACTATGGTCTGTCCATGTTTTTTGAAAATATTTCAATCTGCATTCAAAGATATTCCATTTCTGTCACTTGTTGAGACGTAGTCAACATACTCATTTACTTTTTGTAAGTCCGATAAATCGTTAATAACTTCTGTGGGTAAATCGAGATTCTTTTTTTTCTTAAGACCCTGTTTTAAGATAAGAATAATTACCTGTAGAAGACGTAAAGTTTTATAATCATCATCATCTTTAGCCCATCCCACTGCTGAGCCCAGACCTCTTCTCAGAATGAGAAGGGTTTAGGGCCTTAGGGTGCCTTTCCACAAGAGATGTGCTGTGCAGCTATGCTGCGATAATGTAAAAGCTAAGCTATGAAACTATGTGACCGTTTCCACTGATGTTAAGCTATGTAGCGGAGCGAGTAAGATGTGCTCTGAAAATGTGCCGTCGCTAGGTAGCTGTGCGAGGAAGATGCGCAGCTCGACCTATGAGATGTATCGACAGTAGGGAAGGCACGGGGAGCTGCGGCGCGGTGCTCTGTACATAGCTTCACCACTCACGACCATCCATAGCACGCATCCATAGCTCGTATCCATAGCACGCATCCACAGCACGCATCCTTCCATATAAAAAACGTAGCTTAGTTGAATCAGTTTCCACCAGTGCTATGCTATGTGGACCAATGAATATGATTGGTGAATATCAAACGCACCCATAGCAACGTTGCATAGCTCATCTCTGGTGGAAAAGCACTCTTAGTCCTCCACGCTGGCCTGGTGCGAGTAAGTGGACTCAACATACCATCGAGAACTGTTTGGATCCCTCCTAGGCATATAGGTTTTCTCACGATGTTTTCATTCACCGTTAACGCAAGTGATAATCAAATTTTGATCTGCACATGGGTTCAAAAACAGAGGTGCGGGCTGGGATCGATCTCATGCCTTTCTGCATAGAAGACAAGCGTTCAATCGCTGAGCTGTCATTGCTTCTGTTAACGCTCCATGCGTCTTGAGTCTGTGGCCGGATCCTGGGCGGACTGTACAAGAATACTGGGCGCACAGTCTTTATAATCTACAATACAGGGTTAATTGAAAAACACCAACAACCACTTAAGGGGTCATTGTACTCATCATTATGAACAACTTTTACTATGGGACCTGATATGAAATCGCGAAAAAAAAGCTGTCCCTACATTTATGTTCGCTTATCTCGTCAAAATGTAGGGAACAGCTGTTTTATTTTTCGCGATTTCAGATTTGGTCCCATAGTAAAAGTTGTTCATAATGATGAGTACAATGACCTCTTAAGTGGTTGTTGGTGTTTTTAAATTAACCCCGTATATTTTATCTGCGATTGAACGTACGCTTTTCGTCGATCATTATAAGAATACTAAGAAGAAGAACCATGTTAATAAAATTATCTATGTAGCAAGGAATTAAAATATTATAAGTAGCAAAACCTTGCCTTTTTAATCACATACAGCTTCCTTAGTTTTATTATAATCACCCTTTATTTATGCAAGAGGAACGTCATAATTATACAGCACATAATTCACCTCGTTCATTCGCTTAAATTCCTCCATACGAAAGTAGAGGCGTTAGACTAAATTAACTCAATGTGTGCGCGGTGGTCGCATTAACTGGAGTACCGTGAGTCGTGACTCGTGACGTCATTGTGCGACATTTTCCCACACTCACCACATTAGCTGCTTTATTACTTGAATGTCGGTAGTCGTTTGTTTCAGGGAATCTTACGCAATGTTTTTGTTTTGTTTGCGTATGATCATTACACACAAAGTTAGTCGGAAAGGTGGTACTAATATGAAAAGGTGTTTAAAGTACTTATAATAACGAATAACTTTTGTTCCAATGGGTGATTCATTCAGAGGTACTTTTTTCAAAACTAAATAAAACATTGAAAAAACTAATTTATCTTTATTAGGTACCATATAAAAGAACCATTCTTGACATTTATTTTTTAAAGATTATTGCTTTCAAAATATGTAAAGGATTGGATGCCAACATTACTCGCATTATTCATCAAATACCACTCGAAATCTCGGACGCGTCATCGAAAATTGGAACTGCAGAATGGACCATGTTAACCGCAGTTACGGACAACATTGGAAAGAAATAATCTTTAAAAAATAAATGTAAAGAATGGTTCTTTTGTATGATAATAAAGTTATCCCGATAAATTAGCTTTTTCATTACTTTTTTTAGTTTTCAAAAAAGTACCTCTAAATGAATCACCCGTTACAACTTTCCCCAAAAGTAAGTAGTTTAAGAGAAATTGCTGTTGAAAGATTTTATAAAAAATACGTGAAAGTCTATATATCCTGAGCTATGATCAGCTGCGTTTATATTTTAGGTCATATTTGGGGTCACAGATTAGAAGCTCCATTTTCTGAATACGTAACTAAAAACTAAAATAAACAGGTATCATTTTGCATGAAAATAAAATTATTGAACTTTGAAGTTGTACTCTTGCTTTAAAACAGTCATCAGTGATACTTTAATTGGCCTGCGGATTAGTATCCCCTTTCCGACTAACCTTAATCTTATATATGTTACGCTCAAAGACCGAAAACGCGTTCACACCGATAATTCAGCCCTCATCAAGCTGTCTTCCCCCCTAAGTCCCCGCCAGCAATGCCCTAAGCCGAGGTCCGAGTCCCGCTACGGGTCGCCCTTAGTGCTGTTGTTGCAGGTAGTCATGATGTTAGTGTAGTACAAGTAAGCAAGTAGCTTAGGTTAAGTATTTCACTTCCCCCCCATTGGCTGGAGACCTTTCAGGTCTCGCCAATATCTGCCCAGTTACGTAGAAACTGTCCCCTAGGACCATCTACAGTAGACCCATAAAAAAAAAAGACCGAAAACGCTCATTGAGCGAAAAAAACAGCTGACAACGCGTTGTGGTCCCTGTAAAACATCTACATCGCGAAATTCGTGTTATGGCTCTTATGAAAACGCTCACGACGCGTTGTGCCAGTCAAAGAAACACCACATAGCGAAATTCGTCTCGTGGCTATCGTGCTATACGACCACAACGCGTTGTGGCAGTGAAGAAAAGCCAAGACGCGTATTGAACACTATACTTGAGCCATTACAAAAGTGCGAACTGAGTTATAAATCATTAAGTTAAAGGAATGTGACAATGCTGCGCAAGTCGTTATCGATGATAAAAAACAGATCCTCAACAATTTTTTACATTATTTCCTTAATCTCTCCCTCATTACCTTTTATCGACTATCGACAACGCCTTTTTTACTGTTACACACAACACCAGGGCAGTTAGTCCCATAAGTGCGAGCGAGAGGTCCGATAAAAATGACTTATGACTGAGTTCGCACGTTTGTAATGGCTCAAGTATAGTTGGTGTAACCATATTGTCACGACAGACATGTTTCAAATAATAGTTAATCGTAACATTATGCTTATTCATCGTAATTTTCCTACTTCCATAACCTATCATTTCCCAAAATTGAGCGCAATATTCCATATCGTGGTAGTTTCCAATATAACTTCCATGAAAATAGTTTTCCGTTGTAAAGTTGGCAAGTCACGCAAAATTGATTTCCCGAAGGTGTAACCTCTAAACGAGGTTTTAATATTCGACTCTCCTATGTGACGTCAGAGATTTGCATAACACTAGTGGTGTGAGCAAACGGCCCCATGCTTTGGTGCAATTCACATGGTCCCTTAAAGCCCTTGACGAGAAATTCTTAAAACCTTTTGAATAAAATATTCCGGTTTTTTTTTACATGAGAATGCATACTGTCACCCTTCTAAGCCCGGTCGCATATAGTAATAAATTTCTGTCAGAAAATTTCTGACGCGTGTGCGAAGTCCCTCTGCACATACATTTTGTACTAGAATCCGCAGGCTGCCGGATCCGGCAAATTCTGACAGTAAGCAGGGTCTAGAAAAAAATGTATGAGTTAAGTCACGCGCCAGAAACTTTCTAACAGAAAGAAGAAGGGACACGGTCCATACAAAATCAACCCACATCCTACAGCGAAGAGAAGTATCTCAAAAAAATTATAAAATTGAGTATAAAAAGATGGCATGCTTCTGAACGCCATCCTTACAGTGTAACATATAAAAAAAATGCAATGAAAATTCGGTCACCGTACATCGAACTAGTGAAAATTATAATTTGATTGTTTGATCATTAGCATAGTTAAATAGAATGGATTAGACTATGGTAAATTCCAACTCTACATATTGTTATTGTTTTTTTTTTCTTTTGTAGATGATTAATAAAAAAAAAAGTGTTAGCCAACTATCCTGACTTGTGATCAAGCTCTATTGACAATAGAAGGTATTTTTAAGAGGAACCTGTTACTTTATAATTGTAAGATGTTCAAAAGAATATTATATTATGAATTGATGATTATGATGTTTGGTGGTCGATCAATTGAGAACAAAACCTCAGTTTGTCGAAGATGGAATTCAATAATTGAAGTCAAGTCAAGATAGCCCAGTATTTCTCAATATTGTAATATATTAATTGCAGATATTACTCTGTATCTTTGTTGCTTGGATTCGTGTGCTCCATCTTAGACCCTGTCTGCGCTTACCATCAGGTGCGACGAGGGTCAAATGCGACCAAGTCAAGTAATAAAAAAAATGAAAACGTTACGCAATAGCCCTGCTGTGCATTTAATTCAACGTCTGACAGTCGCGATCCGTCTTATCCGCGGTGACCACTGGGCACCGGTGCGGGCGGCGGTCGTTTTGTGCTACGTGTGCGTTGTTGCATAGGATTCTACAAGCTTTATCATCGTGAAAAAAATGTCCGGCCCGCCGCTGCCCGCCATCTGCCCGACGCCTAAGAATTACTTGATAGGAAAACCGATTAACACTTTGTACAATTGAACAAAGAAAAAGAAATGAAAATCTCACGTTACTAAGTCACGCTCGTTATACAAGGTTAGTTGGAAAGGGTGTGTTAATCCACAGACCACTTAAAGTATCACTGATGACGGTTTTAAAGAAAGTGTTAAAATTTCATAATTCGATAATTTTTATTTCCATGTAAAATAATTTTTATTTTAGTTTTTTCAAAAATTCTTCGTCCGTACTTTAGTTACGAATTAAAAAAATGGTGCTTATAATTTATGACCCCAAATATGACCTACAATGCAGCTGATCATAGCTAAAGATAGATAGATTTTAGCATATTTTTTTATGTAATTTTTGAACGGCTGTTTCTCTTATGTGATTCAGTTGGAGGTACTTTTTTCAAACCCAAAAAAATATATAAATATTCAACACATTTTACAAATTTATTGGATTATCTTTATTATCATACAAAAGAACCATTCTTGACATTAATTTTTTAAAGATTATTTCTTTCAAATGTTGTCTATAACTACAGTTAACATGGTCCATTCTGCAGTTCCAATTTTCGATGACACGTCCGAGCATTTTGAGTGGTATTTGGTGAATAACGCGAGTAATGTTGGCTTCCGGTAGCTCAATCGTACGCGGCTTATCCATATAGACTTTGAACTTTACATAGCCCCAAAGGAAAAAGTCTAGGGGTGTGATATCACAAGATCTTGGCGGCCAACTGACCGCGAAATTAACTGTTCACCGAATTGTTCTCGCAATAAAGCCATGGTTTCACGTGCTGTGTGGCAAGTGGCGCCGTCCTGTTGGTACCAAAAGTTCTGGAGATCACGGGCTTCAATTTCAGGAAACAAATAGTCCGTTATCGTGACACGATAATCAAACGAAAATACGTCGTCGAAAGTTGTTGAAAGTTACGAACAACATTTGAAAGAAGTAATCTTTAAAAAATAAATGTGTAGAATGGTTCTTTTGTATGATAGTAAAGATAACCCGATAAATTTGTTTTTTTACAATTTTTTTTTGGTTTTAATAAAGTACCTCCAAATGAATGACCCATTACTACTGACTTTTGGGGAAAGTGGTAGAACAAAAGTTACTCATTATTATGGGTACTTTAATACCCTTTTGGATTAGTACCCCCTTTCTGACTAACCTTGTATAACATAGAACGGGTATAATCGCATTTTTATTTTTGCTTGTTAACTGCTTTCTACCGCCCGGATCAACTTTCTGAGTAGGTTAGTTTGCTCCAAGTTAACTTTTGCAAGAGCAAATAATTAAACTAGTTACCTAGTTATCCAAGATTGTAAGTTTTACATCAGATTAAATCGATACTACAGCGTATTGTCAAAAGGAGTTCAAGAGAAAAATGTACCAGCTTGTTACATAAGTTTTTAAAGAGCTTTGAAAATTCATACAGTATACAGTCATAGGCCTCTTGTTCACGGCACGGTTTCTTAAAACCGTACGGGGTATTAGCCGCGTGCGTCGTTGAAAAATCGTGTGAGCTTGTACACGACACGGCAAACCACCAGTCGAAACTGATTTATATTCATTTTGTTACACAAAATCAGCGTTGGAAAGCTGTCATGCAATAATTGCCCGTCGCGTAAACGTCCGGTGCCGTTAACAAACTGTCACAGACTATCATACAACACTAATGTAAATGACGACACGTTTGGTGCAGTGGCTAAGCGATTGGCTTCTGCGCTATGGGTCGTGGGTTCGATTCCCACACGGAACAAAAATTTGTATGGCCTACAGATGGTTTTTCCGAGTCTGAGCGTTTGTTTGTGAGATTTGTGTCTGTAAACGCACCCACGATACAAGAGAAATCGTAGGGTGGGGCAAAGTTTAAAAAAAAAAAAAAACAAATCGTGCTCAAAAGAGGAGTAGCCACGGTGCATACGGCGGCGCAGGCGTGCCGTTGGGCCGCCGTGTACGTCAACAAACTTCTATAGTAGTCCATACAACACTAATGACCGTGCCTACACACGGCTAAATAACCGTAGGTTTTTACGACGAATAAACGTGTTTGAACAAGAGGCCTTAAAGTTCGTGGATTGGTGACTGTTCGTTATACGTCGAGATCTCTCCTTGCCTCGGAGAGCACGTTAAACCGTCGGTACCGGGTGTCATACGAATACCTATGACAGTCGATACAGATAGCCATAGCCCGAAAGTCTGACAACCAGTCCAACCTTAGGATATCGGTATTGTTTAGTAACTGGGTTATGGAGGTCTCATGGTAGTTGCTCCGTATAAAACACTGGTATTCAGCCGCATCTGGTAATACTGGAAGCTCACCTCACCATAGTCCTCTAGCCTCAGTAGTTCGGTTGTTTTGTTCGGGACCGGACTACTGAGATTAATTTTATCTCATTAGTTCGGTTATGACGTCAAACCGAACTGTTGATACTAAAAAAGATACTAGTGGTCCGGTTAGGGACGTAAATAAAATGTTTTTATTATTAACTAGCTGACCCGGCGAACTTCACATCGCCTTTTTTTCTTGTTTATTAAAATTTTCTTTTATACAAACCTTGTCCTGGCAAAAACAAACACACACAAAAAATAGTTATCCAATTTGGTGTAGTCGTTCGGAAGTTATGCGCGTACATACCTAAATTTCGGCGATTAACTTTATACAAGGTTAGTCGGAAAGGGGGTACTAATCCGAAGCCCAGTTACAGTATCGCTGATGAGTGTTTGTAAGCAAGTATAAAAATTTCAAAATTCGATATATTTTTTTCCAAATAAAATGATTTTTATTTTAGTTTTTTCAAAAATTCTTCAACCCTGCTTTAGCTACAAATTCAGAAAATTGTGCTTTTAATTCGTGGCCTCAAATATAACCTAAAATGTAAACACAGCTGATCATTACTGGGGATAGATAGATTTTAGAGACTTTTTTTTGAGATTTTTAAACAACTGTTTCTCTTAAACTATTGACTTTTGGGAAAAGTTGTAGAACAAAAGTTATTCATTATTATATGTACTTTAACACCCTTTCGGATTAGTACCCCCTTTCTGATTAACCTTGTATATAGATAAAAGAATCAAACATATTCTCTGAAATCATAGTTTGGTAGTTATTAATTAATAGGCAAACTAATGAGACAAAATTAGTCTCAGTAGTCCGGTCCCGAACAAAATAACCGAACTACTGATACTAGAGGAACATAGTTGAGAAAAGACTAGGCGAAGAAACTTCGGAAAGTTATGAAGGTACAGGTTCATCCATAGTTTAGAATCCGTGATCCAGTCATAACATTTAATTTTAGTAAGTATAGCAATATTTATGTTGGTATACAAAAATAAAATTGGCTACACAACTAGAATCCCAGTAAAAAAAGTTTACTCCTTAAAATAACCTTTGAGCATTTAATAAAATAATATCATAAAAACGAAGGGTTAAGGTTAACTTGTTACGACCAGCAGTACGTGATCTCAGGAGTTGAAGCCAGGAATTTCAAATGGGAATAATAAATGAAAGAAAGAATATATCAAGGTCGAAGCTTAGTAAAAGAAATTGTCCATTAATAGATTTCCTGATTTGAATGCATTAATATTGCATTTCCATAATTGTAAGAACTTCAAGGATAAACTTGAGGTACCGCCGGCACAGAATAAGTCAACTCCTTCGTGGCTATTACAGATCGGAGTTCCCTTGTGTTGTGAATGAGCTTCCCAGAGAGAACAATTTTTTTTTTATCTTCCCTGATCTTTCACCATTACTATTTATTTATACACAGTGGGAGTCTCCATAAAGAGGACAATAAAATTGTGTGAAACTAGACTTAGTTTTCAACTATAGAGAAAAACACTAAAACAAATAAGGTACCTATTCGATTTTCGGAAAATTCTTCCTTATTTTTGAGTTTCTGTAATATTTTTGGGCTATATGGTATTTCATCGTCATTACTTGTTATTTACAATATTTACTGTTTTTGTTTTAACACGATAGACCATTTAGTTAAAAAATTACAGTAAAAAGTAAACTTTTTTTTTTTAGATTTCTTTTATTATTTTTCTCGTCGATATAATTATGTCTAGTTTCACACAATTTCATAACCAATCAATCTTGATTATTTTGCTTTTCATGAAATAATACAAAAACATTTAGGGAAATAAGAAGAAAAAAAATCCACGATGTTAAAACGTCGAACTGCCGACTGGTAGAAAATGCCTAAATCATTAGTCCTGTACAATTTTTGTGCGAAAGTATAAATAAATATTACGTGGTAAAAGATGATAATATTTTAATATTTTTTAATATTTTTGGGACATTTTTCTACACAGCACCATCTAGTCCCAAACTAAGCAGAGCTTGTACTATGGGTACTAGACAATGGATATAATACTTATATACTTTTTTTTTTTTTGTAAATACATACTTATAATACATAAGAAACACCCAGACGAACACAAACACTTATATTCATCACATAATTTTTTGTGTCCTGTGGGAATCGAACCCACGACCTCGTGATCAGCAGTCCGACACTCGAACCACTAGACCACAGACGTCGTCAATGATGCAGAATGTGTGTGTATAGGGGCAGGATAGTGGGGGGGGGGGGGGGTGGTTATGTATGCACAACCGCACATGTTATGTTATCATGCCATCGATATTACTACGCGATGTGGATAGCCGATAGTGCATTGTGCGGTTGAGCGACCTGACCGCTGAACCTCATGGTAACCCAACCCCTTAACATTGTGGTGAGATAGGCTGCCGAAACTAAATATAATACATATATAGAGAGCTAATAATATACAGGTTGTAAACGAATTTGTGTAATTCCTTTGTCTACTACTGGTGTAGATTGGCCCCGTACGGGAATTAACCTGATTAAAAATAAAAATCTTTTTTTTCTCACGGTAGTGGTAAGTGATCGCATCTAAACCACCTAAAAAGGATTCAGTAAAAAAATTAGTTTTTTTTTTTTGCAAAAAATATATTTTATTTGTGTGAACATTTCGATGCCACGCATAAATGAATGAAAGCACGGCGACGCGGCGACGCAGCTGGCGGGCACGATTAACGCAATATTGCTCTTTGCAGTAAGTTAACTCGGGGCTCTAAAATGACTCAAAAATAAAAAATTAAGATTTTATTTTGATTTTTTTTTCAGTTGATTTTCAAAAAATGCCTTTTGTGGTTAATCTGTGTCACCAGTAGATCACGCGGTTTGAACGAATGATACGAATTCGTTTACACTCTGTTGAATTAAACTATAATCATCTTCCTGCCTTGTTCCCAAGTTACTTGGGATCGTCGCATTATGTTTTTTTCTTCCATTCTTTCCTATCAGCCTTCACATCATCATCCCTTTTTCCTTCATATCCTCCCTCACCGAATCCATCCATCTTTTCTTTGGTCTCCTACTCCTCCTCTATCAAATCAACAATAATTTGCAGGTTCAAACCCAGGCACCAATGTGGCTTTTTCAACGTCATAATGTACTTTCTTACTTAATCTAAGACACCTCTGACATACGGCGAAGGAAATAATCCTGAGGAAACCTGGACTTAATGGTTTCAAATCGATAATGCGCAAGCGTGGTGATCACTGCTCGATCCTTCTCTGTATGAGAAGAGGCCTTTGCCCCGCAGTGGGACAGATAAAGGACGATAAAAAAAAGTATCTATGATTTCCTATGTTTAATTAACCCTTTACAACCTCCCATCTGTCATGGCCGTTTACGCGAAAGGGTAAAAGGTTTTAGGAAAAGTAAATAACAAAAAATTTGGCAATTTTTATAATTAATAACAAAAAGAAAAAAAATGGCTTTTTTTTGTTGAAAGTAGCTAAAAATTTTAATATTTGAAGGTTTAAAAATATTTATAACATGTAGGTTTTTGGGACATCTTCCAAAAAAGTTTGTGGTGAAAATATTGCCACTACCTTATCAAGTTAAGTAGTAAGTATGGTTTGTTTTTGTTGTTGTATTTGAGGAGCTCGTGGCTAAATAATTACAGCCGCATAGACCGATCTTCCGGGTTAAGCAACGCTTGCCGAGGTTGGTCTGTGGATGGGTGACCATTTACCATAGCGAGTTTCCTCCGTGCCTCGGAAAGCACGTAAAGCCGTTGGTCCCGGCTGTCATTTGTAGATCTTTGACAGTCGTTACTGTTGGTCAGAAGCCAGAAAGTCTGACAACCAGTCTTACCAAGAGTATCGTATTACCCAGTTACTGGCTTGTGGAGGTCTGATAGGCAGTCGCTCCATGTAAAATACTGATATTCAGCTGCATCCGGTTCGACTGGAAGCCGACCCCAACATAGTTGGGAAAAGGCTAGGCAGATTGATTGAGTAAGTATGGTTTGTTATCGCTTTGTACTGTGTCCAAACGAATATTTCTTCATGTCATTAATTTAATTTAATATCTATACAGTTACCACAAAAAGAGTGGGACCTATCCCAGTATCCACTTCAAACAAAACAGCAAAAACACCCATATCCTTAAATACCATACGCCTAGGTACTCAAAATCATACCAGTAGGTACCAGTACACATTTTCTTAATATCTGTATGAATAACTCTGCAGTACTCCGTAACTTTTATAGGACGCTGTAAGTAGCATTTTACATGCGGCATCGCACCGAACCACTGCTTTTCATTTAGACATACCCAAAAATACCGGAGCAGACTTACTGTAGAGGATTTTGGTTGAATTTTGATGCGCGCGGCGCTTACCTGGGATACATACGGTAGAAAATTTAAATGAGCACTTGTTTTTTTTTTCAACATTTTTGTGATCGAATTTGAAGGGGGTATTTACAAAACTGCTATTAATTAGCTGTTTTTCGGTATATTTTTCGATCAATCCCTGAAACTTAGCTAGATGTTATGGTAAGCTATGGATAGACTACGCTTTTGTCTAAACAAAGGTGGCGAAAACATTTTTAATTTGTCAAATTAAAATTAAATAATAATTTTTCGTAGCCGCCTCCCTCGAAAATACTGAAAATGGGGTGAGTTTCGGTACTTTTACCTGAATAATACAAGGGTTTTAATAAATAAATACAATACCATTAGTTAACAGACATATTAACGATATCCTGGTAGAGAAAAAAAAAAGAAAATGTTTGGAATATGCACAGGAAATTAAAAAATAATTTTTAATAATTTTTTTATATTTTGTTAGGCAGATGAACCTTAACGATTTGAAAATAAATTTGGTTTTCCATCTGTCATTTTACTGTCAGCCATCATAGTGAGTAGACTCGAGTCACTTGACAGCAGAAATAAGCGGTCAAATAGATCCCTCCACGGTCACAAACATTTGAATTGACCTAACTTGAAGATGAAGGTACGCTGTGTGTGTGTGTTGGCCGTCCGCCGTAATTTTACTTTTTACTTACGCTTTCTGCAAATGCGTCCTTAAAGCGTTCAACTTCAAAACTCATTTATTCAAAATTGACTGGAATTACTGAGTTCTTTTTAACGTCAATATTACATCAGACAGCCCCCAAAAAAGTCCTCCCTTCACCATATTCTAGTGTTTATGCTGTGAAGAAGAAAAGGCGCAACAAACTCCCCAGCAACACAGATTTGTCTTTTTATTAGAGTACTCAATTTTAAAGGCCCGGGTGAAGGAGTCCCGAACGAAGACTGAACAGCTGCCGCCCTAACTGTTATCACTGTATTGAATAATAGTTAGGAACCCCTTAAAATCGGGTAATATAAAGTGCTCTCAATTACCTAAGCAAAAAAAAAAACAGTAACAATAATTTCATTCTACAATCGACTTACAACTGTACTTTTACTAGCCTCCTCCCTAATAACAGAGGAATCAGGGGAAATTAAGTTTTCTACTTTTAACTGCTAAATAGCAATTGCTTCGAGTTCTGGGGGTCTACTCCCTAAGCACGAAGTCCGTGATTTCGGCCTTAGTTACGAGCGTTTCCTACTCCCTATCACCTACGGACATGCGATTATTTCGAGGCCCGAACTAGGAATGAATGATAACACGATTTGATAGTTGTCCCTACTTCCGATGTGTTGTTGCCCGTCCGAAAAGTTGAACTTGACACTTGTTTTGTTCACTCCTATTCACTACGTTTCGGGCTAGTTTCGGACGGGCGACTAACTTCGTTGACGGACTTAGGGAGTAGACCCCCTGAATCAAGGAAATTGATTTTAATCAACAATTCGGTTTGAAACTAAGTTTTTTTGTTATGATTTTTGTGCATCTAAAATGTTCGAGACACGACCTCGCCGCGTGTTTAGCTAAGGAAATCCCGAAAATTACACATACGTGATTAAACCGTATACAGCGTGTCCCAGAAAGTAGTGTCAAGCGGAAGTCCAGAGGTAGAACATCCTTTGAGGTACCCAAATCACCCCCATGTATGTTCCGCGATTTTTTGTAGTTTTCGAGTTATGAATGTTTTTCATGTTTTTTAATCAAACTCTGACTTTATCGACATTTTTGATCATAGTGACGTGAATAGTTGAGATACATGAGTATTTTTTTTTTCTAAATTAGCTGATTAGTGACCCTATCGAATGCATAAACATTTGTAACCGTAGATGTAACGAATGCGTTACAAAAAAATATTGAATTGTCATAAAGTTAAAATCTTGCATGTTTCCTAAATCTTTGTGGCTGATTTAAAAATAAATCTCCCTAAACTTTTTTTGTCAGATGTAATTTAGAAACTTATCCATTTTATCAGCTATTTACCCTGTAAATTTCATCGAGCTATCTCTACGACATCACAATAAAAATTTCATTCAAAGCATACAATATCGAGAATTCCAGTTGTAAAAGGGTGAATAAAAAATTGATTAAAACTAACTACTAACGTCTTTTTAGTAACCCTCGATGCAAAAAGAGGGGTGTTTTTAAGTTTAACGTGTGTGTTTGTGTGTCTGTTTGTGGCATCGTAGCTCCTAAACGGATTTTGATTTAGTTTTGTCTTTTGTTTGAAAGGTGACTTTATCGAGAGTGTTCTTAGCTATGATTCAAGAAAATCTGTTCAGCCGTTTGAAGGTCATCAGCTCTTTTCTGGTTGTCGAAGGGATATGAGCAACTTTTACTGGTCTGATCGTTTCGAAATTTACTATCCTGTGACTTCAATGATATTGATGACATGTGACAAGAAGAAGGTCATTACAACTTATCATAAACTTAAAAAATCAATAGGCACACAATACCTCTACTGTAAGTTGGGTATCATGCTGTTTCAGATGATGCTTGAGTATCAGGTCAAGGTTACCATTTTATTGTAATATCATTGAAGTCACAGGATAGTAAATTTCAAATGGATCAGACCAGTAGAAGTTGTCATATCCCTTCAACAACCAGAAAAGAGCTGATGATCTTCAAACGACTGAACAGATTTTCTTGAATCATAGCTAAGAACACTCTCGATAAAGTCACCTTTCAAACAAAAGAAAAAACGAAATCAAAATCCGTTTAGGAGCTACGATGCCACAAACAGACACACAAACACACACGTTGAACTTAAAAACACCCCTCTTTTTGCGTCGAGGGTTACTAAAAAGACGTTATTAGTTAGTTTTAATCAAATTTCCATTCAGCTTTTTACAACTGGAATTCTCGATATTGTATGCTTTGAATGAAATTTTTATTGTGATGTCGTAGAGATAGCTCGATGAAATTTACAGGGTAAATAGCTGATAAAATGGATAAGTTTTTAAAATACATCTGACAAAAAAAGTTTAGGGAGATTTATTTTTAAATCACCCACAAAGATTGAGAAAACATGCAAGATTTTAACTTTATGACAATTCAATATTTTTTTGTGACGCATTCGTTACATCTACGGTTACAAATGTTTATGCATTTGATAGGGTCACTAATCAGCTAATTTAGAAAAAAAAAATACTCATGTATCTCAACTATTCACGTCACTATGATCAAAAATGTCGATAAAGTCCGAGTTTGATTAAAAAACATGAAAAACATTCATAACTCGAAAACTACAAAAAATCGCAGAACATACATGGGGGTGATTTGGGTACCTCAAAGGATGTTCTACCTCTGGACTTCCGCTTGACACTACTTTCTGGGACACGCTGTATAATAATCGTAAATATTTAAAATTAAATGCTAGATTCAGCTACAAAACGGCTAATTTGGCATGACTGCCAGCCGGTCTCTGTGTGTGGTGTAACCCTTTACAACCGAACTAAAACCAGTGGTTTTCACTTTAAAAAAAATCTGGCGTCAAACCGTTTACTTTCTGCGAATGCAACCGGCATCGATTGATCGTGAGGATGTCTCGCCAGCCTCACTATCGATCCATGCCAGTTGCATTGCAGAAAGTAAACGGTTTGGAGCCAGACTTTTTTAAAAGTGAAACTCACTGTCTTATAAGGGCGGGTGTAAAAGGGTAAGGTCATGCGACGGTGTTTGCACAAACGATGATAATAAACAATTTGGTCAAGCAAATTGTTCCTTTGAAAGTCACTCTTTCTTTCCGTGTGTCAGATCTAACGGCACACATTCAAATATGTTATGAAATCCGTTCTCCAGTGTATTATTCCACCAAATCTCTTTGACTGCGGATAACTTAAAAGATTTACAATGAAAAAATGTAAAAAACGTGTTTATTAAAGTATTTTGTGTATTGTGCGTCTTTTGGAACAGTTGATGCCTGCGAAACTAGCGTTATGTTAGTTTTTATGAGGTATGGTTTAGTAATACGAAATTTATATGGTGTCGAAAGTAAATAATAGCACTACCTTATCTCTTCCCATGGGTGTCGTAAAAGGCGACTAAGGGATTCACTAGAGGATGGGCAGCAGCGTTCTCTGAGTATTTTAATAACCATACTGCGATCGCCAACCCGCCTGCTAAGCGTAGCGATTATGGCAAACCCCCCATATTGGGGGAGGCCAGTGTCCAGCAGTGGACGTCTTTCGGCTGAATCATCATCATCAACATACTTTTATTGTTTCATTTTTTGGGTAAAGTCGCTGATTCAGAATGCTTTGATTAGTTAGTCGTCGAACAAAGCTGTGTATCTCTTTTTCTCACGTTACGAGAATCATATACGAAACGAAATGATAAACCGAATCAGTCGACAACTGCTTATCGGTTGGTCATCCAAAGATTGAAACTATAACGCTGTTTTAAGCTTTCACGGTTTGTCTCTAAATTTAAAATGTCACTTACGGGATATCTTCCGTGATTATTTATTGGCACATGACTACATGATTACATGGCGCTTGCAACAGCGTCGAAATATCGGGAACTCAAACCAATAAATAATCACGGAAGATATCCCGTAAGTGACATTTTAAATTTTGAAACTATAACGGTTTTAAAAATTGGACTCGAGTGTATTGTGTACATCGTGGCCAGATCTTAGAGTTGATCACTTCATGATGTGGCCGATCATTTCATGAAATGGTTGTATTTCATGATATGGTCGGCCACATCATGATATGGTCTGGCCAGATCAATGAATAATTAGCGTGTGACGATATGAACAGCTAAACGCACGGCTGCTTCATGATATGGTCAAACATTAGTGTGATCATATCATAAAATTAGTTACATTATCCACTGTTAGAGGCGCTGATATCATCGGCGACCTCCCGAGCGCAGCGCTCTGGTCGAGTGTGCGAGCGAAGCGCAGCCGCGCAGGGGCGACAAAGCGTTTGCTCCGCCAGAAGACTTCTGGCGGAGCAAACTCCGAAACACTTGCATGCTTGCTTGCTTTATTGCTTTCATGATACATGGTTCCTTTATTTGGAATTTTTATGAAACCTTTAATATCATGGAAACCCTATATTAATGATATGGCCAAACGTGGATTTACATATCATCAAACGTTTACGTTTAAACGATATGGTAAATTTTTAGTTGGCCATATCATGAAATACAACCATTTCATGAAATGGTCGGCCACATCATGAAGTGATCAATTCTAAGATCTGGCCACGACACGTTCTTTACGTACATAATGTACGTAAAGAACGGCTGAAGTTCAGATCGAAACGAACAACGACGAATATCGAACTTGTAAATATACGATCAATGTATTAGTAATTAGGGTTAAGTTCGCTTTATCTTACTGTTTTCCCTATCTATTTCGATTTCAGTGTTACTTTACGAGTAAACCGTTGGATTTTAATTAATTAGTCATGTCTTGCACCTCCCAAGGTAGGAGAGAAGGGAGTTAATACTTTCCCGGGGTCTACACAGCATTGGAAATACGTAGCCAGTGTTTTATTCCGTGAGGGGACGGGTTAGAATATAAAACTTCCTCACCACACGCTGGGAATAGTCGCGTGTTGCAAGATTCAACAAAACCCAACAAGCTTGGTGGTAGGATCTATACGGTCCACCTGGCTAGCTACCACCCTTAAATTAACCTTTCAATCGCTGTAATTATAGACACAATAGATAAACAATGGCACTGACGAACCGGATCGTCGGTCGGGCCGCTAACAGTTAAAGTCCGGCGCTAAAAAGTTTACTGTGTTCCGTCGTGTGTTTATTCAGGGTGAAATTGTAAACAGTCGACAAACCGAAATGGGAGTTTGTACTCATCACTATGAACAACTTTTACTATGAGAAGTGAAAAGAAATTGCGAAAAAAAATCTGCTGTTCGCTACATTTTGACGAGTCGTGCAAACATAATTGTAGGGAACAGCTGATTTTTTCTCGATTTCAGGATTGTTCCCATAGTAAAAGTTGTTCATAATGATGAGTACAGTGACCCCTTAAGAGATTGTACACTTATTTATGTTACGTCTTACATATGAGAGTCAGAGGGGTATAGGGGAATCCATCTAAATCTCTGTTACTTGGAATCGTGAGCTCCATCTTAGACCCTGTCTTCGCTTACCTTCAAGTGCGACTAAGGCGAAAGGCAAACGAGTCAAACAGTTATAAAACCATAAATGAACCTTAAAATTCTGTGACATACCTATACATATAACGAGGGTAGTTCACTCATTGGGGGTACCTCGTCATCAGAGTCCAAGTTCGACTTGGTGTAGGCAGGAAATAATAGTCACAACACTGATTTAGTCCTCTATTTATTCACTCTCGATAACAAAATAATAAAATCTCTAATGATCAAACCGATGGAAATAGATTAAAGTACGGAAACGCGGTAAGTTCGGTGCAGGCTGGCAAAACGACCTCTCGCCCTCGTGTCTCACTCCAAAGTGACTTCACTCAAATCAAATGCATCCAATGTCAACAAGAATGACAGCTGACAGCTTGCTGACAACCGTCAAACAAGACATGCCATGCCCCGCACCGACCTCATCCAAGCACACTGCTTGACGTTTCCGACAATAGATGGCGTCCTACTACATTAACAATAATCAATAGTCATTCTAATAATTGTGCTTCTGTGTTGATTCTGCGACACATATAAATATTAGCCTGTAACTGTCCCACTGCTGGGCAAAGGCCTCTTCTCATACAGAGAAGGAATGAGCATTGATCACCACGCTTGCTCACTGCGGGTTGGCGATTTCATAACATTAAGTCCAGGTTTCCTCACGATGTTTTCCTTCACCGTATGTCAGTGGCGTCTTAGATTAACTAAAAAAGTACATAAGAAATTGAAAAAGTCACGTTGGTACATGCCTGGGTATGAACCCGCAACCCGGTGCTTAACAAGCGGGTCTGTAACCTCCGACATACTTATACTAATTGAAAAACCTTTCATATAACAATAATGTAAAAATAACTCCCTCCGCTCTCATTAACTGAACAAACCTATGTGTATCATTATACTCAGTGGTTTTTCACCCTTCAAATAGACTCCAATAATTACAGCAATCATCACTAATGACTGCGGTTAACATTTATTTGACCCAAATACCTGAAAGACATAATAATATTGGAATACACTGACTTTTCAAATCGTTCAGCCGACACATTACGTAGTTTTTATTTACAAACTAAGTCTATGCTTAACATTCAATTTCATTTTGCACCTTAAAATTAACGACAGAAAATTCATATTGCAACGTTCCAGTCATCTAGTACTTCTATATCTAACAACTTCTATTTTTCATTTGAAACTTTATCTGTCGTACGATAAGGTTTATTTTTGACTGTATTGATACTTAGTATTTCTGAAACTGGCCTAGAACTTGGAACTTTTTGTAACTAGAACTTGGAACGATCGATGAGGCGTTCTCGGCTCAGATTTGCTATTTGAACTTGTACAACTTAAAGTTTATATTTATTCGAATTGCAGTACGGTTCATATATTTGTAGATACTGATAATAATTATGGACTTAAGTTTTTTTAGGTCGCTGTATTGCCTTCGTTAAGTTTGAAAAGCAATAAGTTGCAGACTCTTGCCGTCATTGGTCAAGTGGTCATAAGTTCAATCCCTAGAGCGGGAAAATGTTATTTAGTTTTTCTATAGATTACAAACGTGATCTTCTTCTCTCGCGTCAGCACGAGCTATACGAAAATAGCTCATGCTGTGGTGAAAAGATTAGCCAGTCAGCAAGGTTGGTAGCGGGGCTGACTGCCCAGGGTACGCCGGACGTACTTAAGCATACTCGACGAGGCTACACCTCATTACAGAGTGAGGCTCAATTCACACTGCCGTGGAATGGAATGGAAGCGAGGATCCCCCGGAAGACGCGTGACCTTTTTTGGCTCATATTTAGTTTCTAGTTTATACAATTCACATAAAGTTAATTATGATATGCACAATTTTGTCGCTTCCATTCTTATAACGCGGCGGCGTAAAATGAGCCTAAGTTCGTGTCATCATCATCATCATTCAGCCGAAAGACGTCCACTGCTGGACACAGGCCTCCCCCAGAAGGGGGGTTTGCCGTAATCGCTACACTTGGCAGGCGGGTTGGCGATCGTAGTATGGTTGTTAAAGTACTCAGAGAACGCTGCTGCCCATCCTCTAGAGAATCCCTTAAGGTACTATTCCGAACCGAACTGCAACTGCCGACAGCACGTGCAGCGACTGCATGAAGTTGGCCGCAGCTGCACTTCTGGTTTGTATGTATTTACATGAAATGGCTTCCAAGCGCCGCGGCAGCAGCACGTGCAGTCGCCGTCGTCACTGTCGGCAATTGCAGTTGGCAGCTCGGTTCGAAATAGTACCTTTAGTCGCCTCTTCTAGTGCCGGACTTAAAGAATAGCACTACGCCATCTCGTCCCGTGGGTGTCGTAAAACAGTTCGTGTATTCGTGAAATAAAAATTCCGAGCGTCCATTATAAGGCTCTAACTAAACACTTCCCGGACTTTTGATAAATGAGGTGTTGTCTGATTTCTATCAGTCACGAAGGTGGTATATTTTCGGCTGATATTGTGTATTTAGTAGACTACCTCGCTGGTATAGTGGTCGCTCGCGCGACTGCTAAGCGTGTGATCATGGGTTCGATCCCTAGGTCGGGCAAAGTGCTATTGGGTTTTTCCGTATGGAATTTGTCAGTAGCAACCCGTAGTTTGGATTTGGGCCCGGTTGATAGCAAGAGGCTGGAGGAGCTCGTGGCTAAATAATTACAGCCGCATAGACCGATCTTCCGGGTTAAGCCACGCTTGCCGAGGTTGGTCTGTGGATGGGTGACCATTTACCATAGCGAGTTTCCTCCGTGCCTCGGAAAGCACGTAAAGCCGTTGGTCCCGGCTGTCATTTGTAGATCTTTGACAGTCGTTACTGTTGGTCAGAAGCCAGAAAGTCTGACAACCAGTCTTACCAAGAGTATCGTATTACCCAGTTACTGGGTTGTGGAGGTCTGATAGGCAGTCGCTCCATGTAAAATACTGATATTCAGCTGCATCCGGTTCGACTGGAAGCCGACCCCAACATAGTTGGGAAAAGGCTAGGCAGATGATGATGATGATAGCAATAGGCTCGCTCCCTATTATACAGGGTTAATTGAAAAACACCGACAACCTCTTAAGGGGTCATTGTACTCATCATTATGAACTACTTTTACTATGGGACCAAATCAGAAATCGCGAAAAAAAAACCAGCTCTTCCCTACATTTATGTTCGCTTAGCTCGTCAAAATGCGCTTATGGCTGAGTCCTGTGATTTGCCAAGCGTTATTGGTTAAAATTAAGTAGCCTCTTTATCTTTACTTTTAATGAAGCAAAAACTCCATAGTTTTGCGTAGTAGACCCTCCCATATGTTCGTAGCTATCAGAGGTATAAGTAAACATACGAGTCTATAAAACAGCTATCATTGGTAATCAAAACGATTCGTTTTAGGCCATAGAAACCGGGCATTAGACATAGAGAAACAGGTGGAAACTTCGACTACCTGGACCGGATCATGCGGGTTTAAGGTTTAATTTACACATTTCTCTATGTAGGTCGACCTGGACCAATCGGTACCGATTTGCACCGACACTTCGGGAACGGATAGCCTGTTTCTTTATGCAAGCATTTTCTCGTGTCTCTTTCAACACAAAAACATCTCATCCGCAACTATTAAAATGCTGTACCTGCCTCCAAAACCCGAAACTGTAAGTAAAACTTCTGGTGGAATTAACTGATTTATATTCCCGACGCGAAACTTTCCCTCGTCTCCTTTCTCCGTTAAGACACGTCCATGATTGTTGGTGCTCATGTAATGGGTGATTTCCCTGAATAGCTTCCTTCCAGTGATGAAACGTGTCATTTTGTGAGCGGCACGGAATACGTAACGAAGTGTTCCATATTCAGTTTCGGAGTCCAGGCGTAGGTTTTATGTCTGTGCGGAGGAATATTGTGTAGCAATGAACTTTAGCAAATAGTATGAAAATGCGATCGTTCTATTGAACTTTCGGATTTGACAGATTACGCCAAACATTTTCACTTTACAAAGTAGCATAATCCTCACAAATAACCATTTTCATTAAAACCTTCAATTTCGCTATCTTAATTAATAATGTTCCACCTCTGGACTTCCACTTGACACTATTTTTTAGGACACCTTGTGCAAGCGGACGGAAAATATATGATGCGGCGCGGATGCAAAGGAGAAGGGCCGTGTTCGCAGTAAATGCTATAGAAGCCTTATAATAGCAAGCACATGCACTTACCAGGAAACCAGCCAACTCGCAATGCCTTTATATGCTGTAGACGGCAGCTTTTCTTGATGGCGAAAGTCTTTACACTAAAAGTTATTTGGACGAGCGATTTACGCGAGGGAAAGGCGCACCTCCCTATGTAGTTTTTGCACTCGTGAGCAGTAATACCTGAATCACTGGTAATTCTGAGACTCAGTAGCGGTTTATAATAATAAAAAATGATGGAGAGCTGACAGCGCGTCAAGCAGACATCAAGCGGAGAAAAGTTCCGGTGCAAACAATTGAATTTGAAAAGTTATAGCGTTCTGTTTTCTTCGTCTTGGGCACTGGGCTTTTCAGCGCCAAAAGCCGTTATGCAAACCATTAAAAGGCGAAGTCATCGGCCTAGCTAAATGTTTCGTACATGTGCCCATAGATGTAGCAACTATAAATTTGACTGCGAACAATACGGCGTAAACATCTTGCATAATATTTAGTGTTTTATTAAACTAGATAAAATAAATTCCCGATACCCTTTCTGGAGACCTTGCATTATTTCCCGTGCGCTTGTCCCACCGAAGATAAAAGAGAAATTGTGTCGTATATATCGAACGACAAAACACCTCTATATATTTCACAATACAAGAACAAAGCTTGAAACACATGCGTTCATAAATCGTTTCAAACTGCAACTTGTGGAAACGCATCGCAGATACGTAAAGTGATACATGGATACATTTTTCATTGCTGATACAAGCTTTGAACTGTCGGTTATATTTTGTGGTTGATGTCCAAGTGTGTTTTATAATATTTTAGCAGTAAATCTCTGACATAACCTTAAATATAATAGGATATCAGCATTGCCTAGTAACTGGATTGCGGACATCTGATGGTAGTCAGATGTCCAGATATGTCTATTATCTAACCTCATTACGATTAGCTTTCTTTTTTATTACTATCATTACTCTCAAGATATCTTTATCTTATTATACAGTGATTTACTTTGTAATGTGTTTTGATGACAATTAACCATGTCAGTTTTTTTATATAGTTTAGTGTCCTTCTACCTTTTTTATCTTTTGTAAATGTGAGAGGTTTGTAGACTTGCTAGATGCCTATTTAATTTGTGACCATATTTTTCATTTTGTTTTTTTGTGTGGTTCCTGCTTTTAAGTCTACTTTGCTCTCTCATAACTATTCTAAGTCATAACTGTACACTCAAATTGTTAAGATATGGATTTTAAAAGAGTAACCATGGAGTCTCTTGCCGGCTCTTCTCCATAGGAAACGACTAATTGGAACCGTGCACCTAAATTCGACTTTTCATAAGCGCCTGTAATGGTTTATGCGAATTAAAAACTTTTAATTTGATTTAATTTTAGTCGTTCCGTGTGAAATAATGGTATTCATCCACATCTGGTGATGCTGGAAGCTAACCTCAAAATAAATGTTTTTAAACTTTCGCGATTTGTACACATTATAAAAATATTGAATCGGGTCTTCTCGCGTAACAAACTTTAAGAGGCACAAAATACCTTTTATCCCGACGTTTCGGCCGAATTTCACCGGCCGTGGTCACGGGTAGACTGAAGTGGCGGAGCAGTTGTCATCTTCGTGAAGCAAGGGCATTTTCATCTACCCTCACTTGATCTTGATTTTTTATAAAGTTATCGTCGGTACTTCGACACACCACACTAACGACGTCTGACTCGCCTAAACCGTCCCGTTGACGATAACCATTAAGACTGTATATAGTCCTCTCTCCAAGGTATCAAGGCAACTGCGTACTCCAAAGGATGTTATTCCTCTTCAGACACCTGGCGTCTACAAGATTGACTGCAGTTGCGGTAGTTCTTATATCGGGCAGACCAAAAGAACGATCGCAGAAAGGGTTAAGGAACATATCGCCGCAGTCAAAAACCGCCAGATAAATAAGTCCGCAATAGCCGAGCATCTTCTGGAGTCCGGTTCCAATCACTGGATAGATTTACATAGTCCAAAAATCCTCTCCACCGATCGTCACTATTATCCCAGAATTGTACGTGAAGCGATTGAAATTAAGAAATACAAGAATTTCAATCGGGAAGATGGATACAAACTATCAACATCATGGAATCCGGTCATCAGCAAGTGTTATCGTCAACGGGACGGTTTAGGCGAGTGTAAAGACGTCGTTAGTGTGGTGTGTCGAAGTACCGACGATAACTTTATAAAAAATCAAGATCAAGTGAGGGTAGATGAAAATGCCCTTGCTTCACGAAGATGACAACTGCTCCGCCACTTCAGTCTACCCGTGACCACGGCCGGTGAAATTCGGCCGAAACGTCGGGATAAAAGGTATTTTGTGCCTCTTAAAGTTTGTTACGCGAGAAGACCCGATTCAATATTTTTATAACCTCAAAATAGTTATGAAAAGCGTCTTTTTGTTCTTGGTATTATCCTCATTGTTATCCGTCGCCCTTGGCAGGCGAAGGGTTGTGCCGGACTATTACCGGCTAAAAACCCACGGTGTTCCTTCTCCTGACCTTTGGCCTAGGTCACGGGATTCACAGCTGCATGCACCGCGACCCCGGCAGAGAACAAATATCCCTGACATATACCTACCTCGTATATTACTAGACATAAATAAAGAAAAGTATATTTATCGTCACTAAACTGACATACATCTGCAGACATACTAATAAGAAAACCAAGCAATATATTCATGGGTACATAAATAAATACGCTATCCACTTTGGTAATTGCACTACGTAGCTATAACAATGAGGTTCCCACTCAGCATGATGCTGTGTTGTAATGTGAGCCACAACTTAGTGCTAGTTTTCAGTGGTAACTCCAAGTATTATGATATTTTAGTCATATGCATAGATCACGGAATATTTTCCTGAGTAGGCCTCTTGTTCACGACACGGTTTCTTAACCGTACGGCATATTAGTCGACCCGTAGAAAAATCATGTGAGCTTGTACACGACACGGCAAACCACTAGTCGAAACTGATTTATATCCATTTTGTAACACAAAATCAGTGTTGGAAAGCTGTCATGCAATTATTGCCCGTCACGAAAACGTCCAGTGCCGTTAACAAACTTTCATAGACTGTCATACAATACTAATGTAAATCAAACCGTGCGCAAAAGAGGAGTAGCCACGGTGCATATGGCAGCGTAGGCATGCCGTTGGGCCGCCGTGTCCATCAACAAACTTCTATACTAGTCCATACAACACAGATGACCGTGCCTACACACGGCTAATTAACGGTAGGTTTTTACGGCGAAAAAACGTGTGTGAACAAGAGGCCTTACTGTGCATGCATAAATAGTTTGGAATATATGTTATTAAAGCAAAGCAGTGATAACCAGGCGGTTGAACGGTTGTCTTCCATGCAGAAGGGTCCGAGTTCAAATCCGGCCTGCACCTCTGACTTTTTGAATTCAAGTGCGGATCAAAATTTGATTATCACTTACGTTAACGGTGAAGGACAACATCGTGAGGGAACTTTCACACCTGAGAAGGCTCCATAAAGTTCTCGATGGTGTATGTAGTCCGCCAACCCGCATCACTCCAGCGTGGTGGACTAAAGCTTAGGGATGGGACATATTTACGCCACCACGTTTTAAAACCAGGGCTTCACTTCGAAGTACGGCGCCCTGGTCCGGACAGGAAATACTTACAAGTGTGAAAGTATTTGTTAGTAGGACGCGGGAGAGTTAGAACACACTAGAACTAAAAATACTAGCATAGGAAATCTGTCCAAGTCGTCCTATGAATAAGGAGCAAACTCGTATTTGAAAAAAATAATACTTTGAACTTCCAAGTAAGCGCGAGGCGCGCGGCTACGGGGCGCGGGCAGGCCTTGGTTGCGAGTTCGGGGTTCGGTGGCTGTGCCCAAAGTATTCCGAACGTGCTCGAGTGCATACGGTACGAACTAGCCCTTATACTGCCAAATACTTTCAAGTATTTTAAACCCTGGTTTTCGACCCTAGTATTTTTACATACTCGTACTTGTAAGCCCTGGTATTGAATTTTGCAAGTATATCTCGTGCCTACTAAAGCCTAACCCCGTCTCATTCTGAGCAGATACCCGTGCCCAGCAGTGGGACAGTACCTAATGGGCTGATTAAGTTATGTTATGTTAGTGAAAAGGAGGACGCTAGTACTACCTCTCGTCCTCCTCGTCCTCATCCTCGTACATAATCTCTTAGTCGCCTTTTATAAATTCCACGTTGACAAGAGGTCAGATCATTTCTACACAATACCACATAACTATGACACAATTGCATAATTTTCGCCACAAAAAATCCCAAATATAAGCATAGTTACTTGTTACGGGAAATTGTTTCTTTTGCACTATCCCGTGGGAAATAACCGCAGTTTGTCATACTATAGCATCTGCCAACAGAATCCTACGCCCATACATCTACATACGCACCCCGGGGAAATGACCGATTTCCAGAATACTGATACGTTTTACCAGGTTAGTTGACCGGGGTGATATTGGGATAACTATTTTTGGATGTAAGTATTATGGGTAGATAATGTGAAATGTGTACATTTATGACCAAGCCATTTAATACCTAAATGCATCGTACATAATTTTTTTTTTCTGAAAACGTCACGGCGTCGAAGTACAACAGCAAACTCGGACTTTATTTCTTAAAAAAGCCAATTCTACACTAAGTTCGCAACAGACACGTATTTATGTTTGCATGAATTTAAATTTTATACATTAAAATATAATGCAGGGTGTAAACGAATTTGTGTTCCTTAAAACCAAATGATCTGTTAATTTTTCGTCTATCAAAATCTTCTGCAATGTTAATCTATAGATTAACAATAAAAAAAGTGAATAAATATACAAGCTGTCCCGAAAAGTAGTGTCAGTTCCAGTGATCAAAAATGTCAGTAAAGTCAGAGTTTGGTTAAAACATGAAAAGAAATCATAACTCGAAAACTACAAAAAATCGCGGAACATACATGGGGGTGATGCGAGTTCCTCTAGGGGTACTTTACCTTTGGACTTCCGCTTGACACTACTTTCTGGGACACGGTGTATCTTCAATGACTTTTAGTAACTCCAAGACAGAAGACAAAGAAACCATGTTATTAAATTATTTTTATTACAATAAAAATAAATACATAGACTTCTAAAAACTAATTTAACTTTAACGAACACTAACAATCTGCATAGCCCCTAGGTATTAGAAAAATAATTTACATTTTCTCTTTAATTTATAACATTAATTGTATCTTCAATTTTTATTATACGACCTGAACTAATTATTATTCAACAAACGTTATAAACTATTGAGCGACTAAACTTACAAAATAAATCTATTGATTTGAATTCGCCTTAAAAAAGATCCAAATCCTAACAGTCTTGATCTAAGCTTCCGAAACGCTCTCCACTTCTATGACGTGTCTGTGCTTCTTCTTCTTATGTATTCCTTCGAACTCATTCTGAATCTCTTCCAACGACCTTCCTTTCGTCTCAGGAACGAAGAAGTAGACAAATATTATCCCTACAAGGCACGTTATTGAAAAGGCCCATAACGTCCAACCAGGCTTCACCATGTCTACCAAATTCTGGTACAATTTCGTCACACCGAATGCCAAAAACCAATGGAAACCAGCAGTCAAGGCTGTCGCTCTTCTTGTCATGTGTGGAGGAAATATTTCTCTAAGCATTAACCAAGGGATTGGGCCAACACCAGAAGCATAGAAACTCACAAATAAGCATAAAGTGAAGAGAGGCACCCACGTGCTACTTGGTGATAAGTTTGATGCCTTCAAATGGTAATAGATGCCTAGACAAGCTAAATTCACAGCCATAGCTGTAAACGAAACCATTAGAAGTACTCGTCTCCTTACAACTTTCAACAGCATAGTGGAAAAGTAAGTGGATGAAACCAAACAGAAACCTAATATTATAGCCGCACTAGGAGGATTGAGAGAAATAGCAAAAGTTTCAAAAATGTTCTTGGCATAGAAAAGGACAGGGAATATGCCACTCATCTGTTGGAATACCATAAGACCGAAAGAGACGATAAGAGCCTTGACCGTGGATCTTGTACCGAAAAGCTCTTTGAAGGTTACTTTGAGCTTCGCAGAATTTCTGAGCCGCTCCTTCAAGGCTTTAATTTCTGAGTCAATATCGTTATCGATACCTCTGAAGTAGCGTAAGGCTGCCTTTGCTTCGTGGAATTTTCCCTGAGACATCAAGTAGGCTGGCGATTCTGGTAAGAAGATGAAGGCGATGAAAAATGCTGTTGGTACACTGGCACAAAGTACTGTTAGCCAAGAAGTGTTCTCTACGAGACCTGAAAAGTAAGAAAACGGTAAAATTAGGTTTGATTCTTGTATTCCTGACTTTGTTAGAGGTCAAGTTTAGAATGTTAGAAAAATTCAAGGAAGCGTGCGTTTTGTTTTTAACATTTAAATATTCTATCCCAGAACAGTCAGATGTGTTATTAGTACTCCAATAGATATTACTGCTCTACAGCAGTATTTACAGGAAGTCAGACATAAATTATATCGGTATTTACCGATATAATCTTGGATCATTCTAGATCCTTGTCTCAAGACTCAATGTAGTGTAATCTAGTGTTGGACTCTGAATGTACTTAATATCAAGTACAATGATAAAATTAGCAGAATTATTTACCAATAATATATCCAAACAGAACTCCGCAGCTGAAGTGGACGTGATAAAAGTTGGCAAGTGTTGGTAGTGTATGTTTTTCTGCTATGTCTTCAACGTAAGGTGGTATACCAACACTAAAGGCCCCCAACGCCACTCCACCGACAAAACGTCCCACGTACAGACCATAAACATTTGGACTGAAAAGAGAAAGTAAAATTAAAGAACTCAGTTGTAAGGTAGTTGGATTATATAAAATTTCTGACATTATAAAAACAATCACCACGTCATATAAAGGACAGTGTTGTCAAAAGAGTTTCATCCGTTCCATCATCCAAGATCCATAATTTTGGAATCTTCAAATATTTACACGTAAATAAGATTTTTGTTTATGACTGTACAGTGCAGGAAAAATGGTATTACGGGAAATCGTTTGATTAATTAAAACATTGAGATCTTTTTCGTCGTACTTATTAACATTTTGCCCACAATATGTTCTACATACCTAGAAGCGACGAGAATCCAGGACACCACCAGAGGAAGCGCTAAGTAAAGCAGGGTCTTCTTCCTGCCAAAGTACTCTGAAATGAGACCCGCTGGCCCTGCGCCCCATAACGCTCCGAGACACAGCAGAGATGCTACCCATGAAGCCTCTGCAGCTGTTAGCTGAAAAATAAGAATATAGGTATTATTTTATTGTTCCATCGTACACAAATATATAATCCAAACCACTGTGGGAATCAAAACTAAAATGTACAGAGCCACATAGCTACATTTTCGCATTTTGTGCTGTTAAGCTGGAGAGTGTATAAATATGTGTCCAAAGGTCAACTGAGAAAAATAAATGTACGGTAGGAAATCTGGTGATGTTACGGTGCGACGCCCGGATGCGGCTGCGTAGTGAAATTTAATACAAAAGCTAAAAGACCAAAAGGTCGCGGGCGTGGATGAAAATTCAGTTAGCACCGAATTATTAATTTCATTTTGAAATATAAGCATAGAACTTTTTAACAAAATTGCGACATAAGACCAAGAAAACGTTACCTAAAAAGTTGTTCCAAGAATTACTAACTTATCGTAAGTTTGTTTGATATAAAAAATTCGGTGTTGGGGCTCGTAGCTCCAAATAAGCACTGGTGGATGTTGTCAAGAATGATGTGAGAGCCAATGTCTGCAGTCTGCAGTTCAATAGTCTGCAGACTATTGAAGATTTTGGAGATCAAATTGAGTAGAGAGTTGAGCTGCAATATCGACTCTAAAATATATATAATATAGGCTTAGCGATATAATTTCAATACAAAAAGATTGTACCAAAAACCAAACCTGGTAAATCTTGGACACGAAACAGATGAAGGATTCTCTTTTAAATAATATTTCAATACTATTTCTCACACTACTGTAATGGAAATGACATGATTTACTATTTTAAAAAGAGCATTCACGGATTTCTGCTTGCTTTTCTCAATAAAACCAACCTTTTGGAAACTAGCTTTGACGTTTTAAAAATGCCCAAAATCTGGTTTTTATTTGAAATAAAAAACGTTGACTTTGAATGTTTTGTACTGGTTACCTTAGATAAAAGGTAGACCTCGGCTCATAACATAATGCAAGATCTGGAAAACGTTAAACAGAAACTTGTTCCAAGAATAATATAGTAACTTACCACCAGTTTAGTGTGAGCAGGACTAAGTATGCTTGGTGTAGTGTTCTCCACAGCAATTACGTCTCGGGTCGGGGACGGCGGCTGTAACATACGTGTATTTATTGACTTCATTAATCTCGGACAGAAATTATAACCAGGATTATGTTGCTTGTTGCTGTTACAGTATAAGGTATTAATTTTTGTTGTGTGCTAAAAGAATTTTGTATAAGTACTCCATAAATCAGACCTTTGCTAAACTCTCTTTCTGTGGGTGTTATAAAAGGTGACTAGTTGGAGAGAAAGTTTGATATAAAAATAAATAGGGGTGCATGAAAAGAGCCTCTACGAGTGACGATATTTAAGTACGTCCGGCGTACCCTGGGCAGTCAGCCCCGCTACCAACCTTGTTTGATTGGCTAATCTTTTCACCACAGCATGAGCTATTTTTGTATAGCTTGTGCTGACACGAGAGAAGAGAAGAAGATAAAAGTAAAGCCGCCTGGATGGTTATTATAAATTTTGATATAGCAATAACAAGTCCTTAGTGAGAACCAAGTATACAGAATGAATTTTTCTGCTGAGCATGGATGGCCAAATCCGAATGTCTCGGGGCCAATTTTGATAAAAACTAGAACTGCACATGAAGATATAAAAAAAAAAAACAATTTTCCTAGCAGGATATCGAAAAATTTGATTTTGAAAAAAAAAACACGCCACCCTTTATTGCGCCATCCCATAGTCTTACTTAAAAGGATCAAATTCTGGGAAATAATCTAATAAAATAAAGTCAAATTTTTAAGAAAACATTCTTTCTTCACTTTGGTTGCCTTAAAATAAACATAGTTTAAAACTAATATGACTAACCATATTTTTCACCGGTGTAAGAGACTGGTGCCTGAAATAGGTTTTGGAACAAAACCTGTGATACAGTTCTTTATTTTATTTTTCGTCGAGTACGGTTACGTCTACAAACTCTATCTGGCATACACGCAAAAATACTTTAGTATCTTTATATCTTTAGTTTTAGTATCTTTATCTTTAGTAGCTTTAGTATCTTTGTAACGAAAATAGTCATAAAAGTTAAATAGTCAAAAATTCAAGCCGCAAAACCGACCGCAAGTATAACAAATAGAGCTTACGTATTCACTAATTACTGCAGCATTCATATGCATAAAATACTAATTGCCGACCAGAAACTCGGTATTCCATTTAAAATTCCCCTAAGTACGCAACCGTTTACGAAACGGTATTTTATCTCGACACAAACAACTTAGAGAAAACTGCACTTCTCAGTATCAAAATTACGGGGCGCGTAAAACCACTGGCAACTTCTTCGTTTCAGCTTCATATATTCAAAAGTTAGTTCGCTTCCGAACTCGGTGGCATTTACGCTCCCGTCATATAAATATATATAAACTTTTCATCTTGATGTACTCTCACAGCTTGATTGCTGAGGAGTTGTATAGATGTTTCGTTTCGTCTAGACAAGTAATGAAAATTGAAACTTCGAAGTTGAGGAAAGGAGATGTTTGATTTTGGGCCACCGTTATGTACAGTATATCGAAAAATAGGAAAAAAATAGGGGATTACCATAAAAATACAAATAAATTAATTTGAAGAAGAGTACAATTGTACTGGAATTATTATTTGGGGACGTTTTTTAATATGTTAACCCTTTTTTTCTGGTAGCCATGACAGTTCTATTTAACATTGACATGAATTTGACAACTTTGACAGTCCTATGTTTTGTGAAGTGTGTGTGACGCAATCGAGTACAACACCTGTAGTTCTATTTCATTATAATTGTAACGAAATCCAAGTATTTTCGTCTATAAACAACGTAGATAAGTAAGTACACAAGAAATAAACACTATGGGGTCAATGACATGTCAACAGTTGTCAAAATGACATTTCACATAATTTCGATCCACCATATTTTTATGTGTTGTGTTGCTCTCCTTGACGAAGTTAACTTGAATGTACAATTAAACAAAGTAAAATTATAGAAAATTAACATTAAAAAACGGTTACTTTATTGTATAGCTATATTTCCATATAGTGTACATGGTGCTGGCCCAGGCTCCATACATTTCTGAAACATCTCCTTTAAATATGTATATCCTTGGTATGAGGGCTTTATAATTCAGCCGAAAGATATCTACTGCTGGACATGGGCCTCCCCAAGCGTAACCTAATCGACCGGTTCTGTGCTTTTTGCATTCAGCGGATTCCCGCGACCTTCATCAGGTCATCCTATCAACGCTGCGCCTTTCGGTACAAAGATTTGACCAAGACTTTGCTAAGTAAGTGGTGCTTCTTGAATAATCAGTTATGGAGGTTTATCCCTAGCTAATATTAAACAACCCAACAGTGGATGTCTTAAAAGGATTATTTCAAGAGCGTGAGATAATGATAATGAAGAATATGCATTTTCGAAACGACTACCAAACTGAATTTCGACAAATCGTTCTACGACAAGATTATACTTCGACACTATGGAACTTCGACATTACGCTACTCCGTCAATTATGGAACTTCGACACTGGGGTTTAAAGTAACCTAACACGAAGGATATGACGGGGACTTTGTTCGCTCGCCTTGTTCGCTCACTGTAGCCCCCGTTATCCCCTTCAAACCTAACCTATCCGTGTCAGGGGACCTAAATTAGTGTGTCGAAGTTCCATAATTGTCGGAGTAGCGTATTGTCGGAGTTCCACAGTGTCAAAGTAAAATCTTGTCGTAGAACGATTTGTCGAAATTCAGTTTGGGAGTGTTTCGAAACACTGAGAGTCAGATAGATGTTCGCGTAAAAATAAAACTAGCTGCAAAGAGTCTGTTAGTGAATTTAGTAATAAGTGTCCAACTCATCAATTAGACTATGAAGAGTATTTAGGTTATTTGTGACATGCTTTTTTTATTTATTATTTGACTTGGTCGCGTTTGATCTTAGATGCACCTGATAGTAATCGCAGACAGGGTCTAACATGGAGCACACGAATCCAAGTAACAGAGATGTAGAGGGATTGCCCTTTACCTCTCTGGCTCTCACATACACACGAAGGAACACAGAAAGCTACTTGATTTTAAGGCTCTATTTACACCACCGCGGAATGGAATGGAAGCGAATTTTTGCAACAAAATTGTAGGTACATAGCATAATGAACTTTACATCAATTGTATAAAGTCCAAATTAAATACGAGCTAAAAAAAGGTCGCGCGTCTTCCGGGGAATCCTCGCGCATTCTCGAGAATTCCCCTAGCTACTGTCGGCGTCGTCTGTGAAATCCGCGGGAAGTGGCGTGAACGGAGAGTCGATCTGGACGGTCACAGTAGTGCGGTGCCAAGCGTTTATGATGATGATTCGCTGGAATGCGCGGGAATTCTCGAGCATTCCCGCGCCAGCTAGCGTCATGAGGCGAAATTGACGCTTCCATTCCATTCTGCGGCAGTGTAAACTGAGCCTAAGTGAGGGTGGTAGCTAGCCAGGCAAATTGTATAGATCTTACCATCAAGCGTACTGGGTTTTGTTGAATCTTACAACACGCGTGTATTCCCAGCATACAGTGAGGAAGATTTATATTCTAACCCGTCCTTACACGGGGAAATGCCTGTTTGTTTTTGTCTCTACTCTCTCGGTTCTTATGTATGAGTATTGCCAACAAAGATACAAGCACTTTAATTAAGTTAAACAAGTTCGCCAAGGAACTAAGTATGTAATGTCTGATACCGTCAGAATTATTTGGCAATGCAGCGCTATCCGCTAAAATAAGTGTTCCATTTTCCAGCAAGATGGAAATGTTGCGGATAAAATTGGAAATTGTAAACTTTGGACAAACTACACTTCTTTCCTGTCGACATGGATTTTATTTTGTTTTAAGAAAGCAGATATTTTAAGTAGGTGCTCGTCAGTTTGGTTCTAAAGCGCAGTTCAGAGTCTGAACTTCAGACTACGCTATGCTATTTCGCTATATAGTAAAGCATATTGCGTCATAAATTACAACTACATAAGTAGCATGGCGTTTACACTATACGCTATATCGCAAGCCAGTCTACTATGTTTAGCAAGTTATTTGATCCGTAGGGCGACGGACGGGGTTAGAAGTGAGGCGGGGCAGGGACCGGAGAATCGTACGATATAGCTCTGAGAATCGCTCAAGTTTATCGCGTACAGCAAGCCAATACTTTATAACATAGCGGTGTGTGAACTAACATGTCCATATAAAGTGTACGCTGAGCAATATCGTTCAGCAATATCATTGAGCTTTACGTTTTTTTTATCTATTATTTCGCTTGGTCGCGCTTGATGGTAAGTGCAGACATTGTCTAAGATGGAGCACACGAATCCAAGTAACAGAGATATAGAGAGATTCCCTTAAACCCCACGATATTTGCTACCTATATTATTATAGCGTGGTCTGAACTGCTCTGAAAGGTGACGACTGACATGTGAATATTCTCATCGAGCATTTGTTCGTTGTGAGAAAATGCTCACGACAGCTGAATGTTCGTCTCGAATACATGCTCGGCTGTGCTCCATCCATCTAGTTGTAGTCAAAATGGTGAACGTAGTAAGTGCTGCGTTCCTTCTAATACGTTCTAATCTAATGACACAAACAGCTCAACAGGTGCGAGATGCGTGTGCTCACGGTGATGACCACTGACTTGTAATGAACATTCAAAGGGACACGCCAAAAAACCAACAGCCGGATGAAGCGCGCTTGCGTGCTCGGCGCTCGCCATCGAGCTCCTCGGCTCGCTAAATGATAAATGATATTTATTCCTGTAAATAAATCTGTTACAGACACTTTTACAAGTCAATGTAATGTTTTACTGTACTGTACTGACATGCCGAATATTTAACTTATAAAGTGCTCACATCGAGCGAATTCATGTCAGCTTAACAAGTCAGTTCACGTGCAAGAGATCACGAAACATGACACACGTAATAAAGTGTGACAGTTTTGAATAGTACCTAATACAAATTCAGGTTTTTCAAAAATACAGCTATCGATTCCAGAAAATTCGATTTGAACTTTTGCTAATGATTTGCGTTGCATGTTCGACGATAATTCGATTTTTGAACTGACTACCTAACGTTCGAGTCAACCTAATAATACGTAAAAATAAGAATAACAGCTGCATACACGAAATATAACTGACTCACCTGCATTGCGCATTTTGAGGGTTAAAGCAACAAGCAAACATAAATCTACAGTTACAACATGCAAAAATCACCTTTATTGCTATTAAGATAAAAGTTATTGATGCGCAAATAAATTTGTATTAAGTTGCAATATCATAACTTCATAAGTCATGGTCTCACCGCATGCGGCGTGCTGTCAGTCGCTCGGAAAACTTCGGCTAAGTTCGGTAAAGTTAGTGTACTTAAAGTTTCCGGTGCGTTTAGGCAACTAACAAGGAACTAAGGGCAATCATTAGAGATTGTTCAGGAATTTGATCACAGCACAAAGTTATAGAAAGTTGTAGTTGTGAACCAATTAGTGCCAGTCTAGGAATCACTCTAGACAAGATGATAAATTTATTAGTGTTAGTACCAACGTTTAATTTATTAGAAATTTCAGAGCCCAGTAAGATTTAACTCTTTATCATTGCTCTTAGCGGATTTCGCCTTCCACAATTTTGTGTAGTAATTCCGAGGTCAATCCTCACTTAGATTTAATCAGTACCAAAGTTTATAATTGATGCATTGATGACTTTAAGATCCGCAGCAGAATTGCGTATAGGTATATCTACACCCGTGCGCTTTCATGTTCATCTTGCGCTTTCAACTTTCAATTCCTCTTGCGTCAAGCGCATGCAATATTGATTGCCATAAGACGCATGCAGCTTATCGTCTACACCGGTGCGCTTCGGTCAGTCGACATACAATAGACGGGATTAGCGTGCGCTAGGGGCATGCGCTTTTGTCGAACTAGTATTAAGGCATGCGCTATTGCATGCGCTATGGCGGTTCACGCATGCTTCAGACGAAGACGCAAGATGAACATGAAAGCGCACTGGTGTAGACATAGCTTATCATATTCGTAATTTAAATAGGTTTCAGTTTGTGGAGAAGGCGGATTTTCAATGCGATGAAAATTATTGACCTGTCAAAATCAAAGCCGATTATGAGTGTTCTGCGCAATTCGAATGCTGTTCGAATAAACAGCTGTCATTTTAGAGATCTTCCAAGAGGAGCGATCATAAAGGAAAATTAAATACATATGGCAACTTTATTTTAGATTTATCTCAATTCATATCATATCAACACTGAGGGATTTCTCAAATTAGAGCTATTTATTAATACGTGCTTTAAAAGGAACATACGACGGGCGCCAATCACGCACGATGTTTTTACGGGGACTTTGATTTATGCAAGCTACCGAATTTCTTTGTCTTGAACCTCGCTACCGAACGTTACATTCGTATAATATTAACACATACCACCGATGGCCGTATGTACATTCTATGGCCAGTTTAAAATAAATTTTACTATTTGGTTAAACTTATTATATTAGCACCAAAAACGACGTTGTGTGAAACTTATGAATTAAAACGGGTGCCGGGTGTGATAATTAGCACCCGATCACTCCACTATCGTGCGAAGCTGCCGACAAAGCTATCGAGAGAAAATTTCTTTACATTTTAATTGATGACATTTCATTATTTGATAGCGAGCTATCCTCACTAATAAATTGTCTGGGTGTTATCAATGCTAGACTGCAGACACGTCTCCAGTAATGAGGTCGATCAATGTACTACATAATAGGTATAAATGATTAATTCATGTAATTATTTGCACTCTACTACTGGTTCAGAAATAAACCACAGCCTTATGTTGTTACATTACAATATGTAAAGGGGCTCCCTCACCAGAAACATTCGCGTGTAATGTAACATTACAGAATATACGACTTTGAACATTACGTTACAATATTACCTCCCTGACTGATGACCATTCGCGTGTAATGTAACTTTGCAGAATCGACTTTGAGAATTACATTATAATACTACCTCCCTGACTGATGAGCATTCGCGTGTAATGTAACTTTGCAGAATCGACTTTGAGAATTACATTATAATACTACCTCCCTGACTGATGAGCATTCGCGTGTAATGTAACTTTGCAGAATCGACTTTGAGAATTACATTATAATACTACCTCCCTGACTGATGAGCATTCGCGTGTGATGTAACATTACAGATTCGACTTTGCGAGCATTCACGTGTGATTAAGTCGATTCCACAATGTCAGACGAAACGGTCATTGTGCTGAGTGCAGCAATATTAATACGACATTGTTATTTACGAAAAAAAACAGAAGAAACGACTCATAAATTATTTCAAAACCCGCCGCCACACATTTAATTACAAGTGGAGCGCATTAATGTTACAAGTTGTATCAAGATATTACACATTTTATCATTACAAGGTGCGCGCTGTAATGCTCGATTTTCCTCCCTCACTGATGTAATGCTCGAATCTCTAACGTTACATTACAGGCGAATGCTACCGATGAGGGAGCACCTTTAGCATTCTAATTGCGCAACACACTCGTAATCGCTATAGCTATGATTTTGACAGGTCAACATTTTACATAGCAACGTTTGCATTAACAATCCGACTTCTCCAAAACGATGTATCAAGCAATGAATATTGTTTTTGACACATCAACTGTCATGATTGATGTTGGTTAGGTGATTAACACAAGGCACCGCGCACCGCCGCGGTAGGCGGTGAAGCGGATCTCAAGTCGCATTGATCTCTAAAGCGTGAATTACATAGAAACGGCATAAAGCACAGGCACGGCGCAGGTGCGTCGCTTTCATACATTTTGTGCGAAAAAAAATTGAAGCGGCACGAAAAATGTATGAAAGTGCCGTGTATGTACGCGCCTGCGCCATGCCTGCGCCTTATGCCGTTTCTATGTAATTCAGGCCTAAGAAATCCGTTGATGCCTAACACACGTACACAGCCCGACCGCGCAATCGGGCGGTCTGTGTACGTGTGTCAATTGCCTTACGTTACGCAATTGCCCTGCAGGTAATATACGTTCATAATGACATATCGCACCGGAAGACATAGCGTGGTTAGGCCCCCGCAAGGTGGACCGATGACCTGGTGAAAGACGCGAGAATCCGCTAGATACGAGAAGCATAGAAGCGGTCAATGCTTGGGGAAGGTCTATATCCAGCAGTGGAACTCGTTCGGCTGAATGATTATGGCGATAATGGATATGATGATAGAATAAGTAACGCTTCTAAAGCCAGAGCTCCCAAAAACGATGTATGTGGAAAGTTTGTTGGTACACAGTTTTTCTAGAAGCTCTCCAAAACAACAGAACTCTCATTAACATGAATTTAAAAAGTCAAGCTTATAACTTAGTTACCCTTTTTACTATCCTGTGCCTCGACACCCCATTTAATATTGTCAACCAGGCACAAATCCAGACTCCGGGCCGCTACTGAGAAATTCCAGGAGGAAAAACCCAATAACACTGCCGTGTTTTTTTTGTTTATCTCTCCCAAGACCTCACGCTCAATCGCCACGTTTGCGACCATAGACCAACGACAGTCAACGTGTGGAATTTCTCAGTAGAAGCCCGGAGTCAGGATTTGTGACCGGTTGATTGTAATACGCTCGCCCCTAATTATTACATGGGACTTAAATAAAGATGCACTGTACCCAACCACCTCTGCCTAACCCTTTGCGGAATACAGGCGTGATGTTTTTTGTTTCACGAATTTAATTCTATTAATAATAATGCTTGACTTTCATAAACAACATCAAAAGCATTATTAAAAATTTCGTTAATAACGAATCCTTTCTAAGCATATTTAAAATTCATAAACTCGTTTAGTCAAGCAAAACAATGTTAGAAGTAAAATTCAAACCGCAGACGGTTTACGAAGAAAAAAGTCTATGAAATTTAATTTAACCTGCGGCACTTTACATGGTGCGCCAAGATTCATAAAGTTCCAAGTTTCGGGAATTACAATCGAGCTAGTTTTGTGTGGGATGCACACGGGCGGTTTTTGGGCGCAGTTCCAATATTTGGTGTTCGCATAAAAGATCTGGGGATAGTAAATAAGGTTAACTCGAAGCTATTTTATGTAGATGCAGCGCCGCCTACATAGTGAAAAGATTTAACCCTTTATAAGGTAGACGGTTTTAGGATATGTAAATAAAAAACAAACATTTTGGTAATTTTCTACAACCAATAAAAAAAAAAGTTTTCTTTTTTTTGTTTAAGAAAATTGTAATATTGCTAGGGTTAAAAATAAAAATATGTCGCAATCGAGTCGTATCCAGGACACCAACGCCATTTGTTTGGCGTTCGATGGAGTTAGTGATGCGCGCACCATCGAGTAGTGACTTACCTAAGTACAAGGACTTTATACGTAGTACTTATTACTACAAGGTACTCTATGGCGTGCGGTCGACACTGAACCATCGCGTGTTCTATGATATATGATATGATAGCTTGTTATATTTGCTTGCCTATTTACTGTCATTATAACTGTTAGAATTATAATCTGATTGAGTGTGTAGTGTGCATTTTCTTTATGCAACACCATCCACTGGGGCCCACGGTTATAAGCATCAACGTTGAGTGCTAATGAGGATTGTGAAGATTTTCATCCGTTAAATATAACAGAGGCTTGCGTATCATCTTCTAAAAAGGTAGCGGCGAAAATATTTCCACTGCCTTATAAAGGATTTAAAATGTACGGCCGATCCCAATAACCGTTTTTTATTAGCCTGTATTATCTATCCCATTGCTTGGCAAAAGCTTCACCCATATTATTCCACAACTATCTATCCATTACCAATTCTAAATTGAATTTCTGGCAAAAACCGCCAGAACTTCAATAGAAGTTATGTCAAAAATATACCTACATCAATCTAGAAAAGTCATTTTGCCATATAGTGACAGTAACAGAACGAGACTTAACGGCAACTTAAAATTGAGCAGCGTTTGAGTATTTAGCCATAAGTCTCAAATTACAAGCTTCATCAAAAACAGACAAGAATAAACATTCAAATTATACTTGATAGTGTCCAAACATACAACGCCTAAGATACGCGACCGAAGTTCCGCGGCTGATTTTATGTTCCGATTATGTTCCGGCTGATATGACTCACCATAAGTGCCGAACTTGCGCGGCAGAAATTCAATTGTACAAACTCGTGGAAGGACACGCGGGGCGCGAGCATGCCTGCCTCCCGCTGCTACACGCCCCGGATCTTCGTCGGCAATTTAACCGAACTTCGGTCGCGTATCATCGGCATAGTATGTTTTGACACTAACAATCTAATAGGTCCGATTTGACACCTATCAAAATATTAGGAGTAATGTCAACACTAGTAATAATTACTCCAATGCGTGGCGTTTAATTTCATTTTATCACGAGTGCGCTACGCTAAGATAAACAAAAAGGCGACTTTCTGAAAGGTACAAGTCCGAGACGGGCTGCAAACTGCAGACTACTCCGGAGACCACAACTCTCCATCCGAATAACACCTTTAAAGTGCACACCTTAAAGGTAGTATTCCAACGGCGACCGCAAACTGCAACCGCAGATGACAGCAGTAGACGAGCGACACTACTGGTTCATACAAACCAACGTGACTTGCGGTCTGCGGTTGCAGTCTTCAGTTTGCAGCCCGTCTGGAACTTGTACCTTTAAGATCGAAGGCGTACAACGTCTGTACCCAATTATTTTGTAATTTTATGCAAACATCAAATCCGACCTATTACGTCGTCCGAACTGTAGAAGCGGAATTGAAAAAGAACATAAAAAACAACAAATCAAAAAAGTATGGCTAGCTAATTGTTGGTAACAATTTTAATCAACACGAACTCGTTAACGATGATATAAACTAGATGCCAGTTTTTAGCCTCCTTGTCTTTGAATTTCAATTTGGTCCAAACTTTTGTTCTTTGATTACAAGTTCCATGAAATCTGCATAATTGAGTTGACGAGGCTGTCGTCATCCAAATGAAGGAAAGATTTCCTTGCGTACGGAATACCGTCTTATTTTGACGTCTCCAACATTTGCTTAACTAAGCAAATTACTCATTTGTATAAAGTAAGCCTGGTTGGTTTCTGTGTTTTATTTTATGCGGAGATCGAAACCCGGTACAAAATTGCGAGCTTATCCCTGAGATCGTTTATTATAGTGGTCGTTGAGAGTCCATGTTCATCTGTAGGCATTTTTGGACTAATAAAAGTATGATGATAATCAGAATGATTAAATACTGCAGTAGTCACAGAGCGGTCACCCTGCAAAGCGTTTCTTTACCCTTCTTCCTTTCTTGCTGGAGAAATTTAGTCCACTACACAAATTGTAGCAGAGGGCCAATTGATAAATAACACGAACATTGATCAATAGCAACCGAACCGAAGCCGAACCATTCGCTCGTAAACAAAAACTGTGAAATAGTTTGACAAAACAAAACCGAAAATATTGACAGTTTTCGTAAACGAAAATTGATTGACGGTTGTAGTTCATTCGCGGTTCGGCAACACTTTTGTTGCTAGAATTGACCCGCAGTACTTTTGTAAATCGAAAAAATTCGACTTTCCATTAGGCTAACGAAGCCGTGGCCTATCGGTTGCCCAATCGCGGATAAAATATATATTAGCAATGTACTAATGTGTGTTAGCTCAGTAATGGAGCTAAAAAGGGGATGGCTGGTACCTACTACACGGCTTAGGACGGCTAAGACTGCTAGACGGCTTCATCCCAACTAATCCCTAGTCCCAACTCGCCTGATTTTTTATATACCTATTAGCTGCCAGGGTATAGTTTGTCGGAAAAGTGCTACGATGTAGAAAATAAATAATTATCACGTATAAATTTCGCTCTTGATATTTTTCTAAACATTTTTTAACAAAATAACCTACTTACATTCCGTTCTAATAAGTAGGTAGTTATTAGGGTACATTTTTGAACTTCGAAAATTAAAGTACCTACGGTTGAAATGTCAATGTTCAAAACATCGAAAACTTATAATCGAACGACCATAAAACTGAAAATTAAATTAACGTAAGTATTATATTAAGTATAAGTTTATATTGTCGAATGGTTAGACAACCAATATACTTATCTAAAATCTAATTATCTACAAAAGTGACATCGAAAGACCCAAATATCGAAGTACAGAATATCGAATGGGGTACATAAACAAGCAAGCAATCAAGCATGCCAGTATTTCTGAGCATGCTCCGCCACAAAACACGCTTTGTCGCCCCTTCGCTTCGCTCGCACACTCGACCGGGGCGCTACGCTCGGGAGGTTACCGACTCGCTTCGCTCACCACCTCCCCCTGCTCGCTACGTTTCGGCCTCGTTCCACTCAGGACCTCCTTCGCAAGCTTCTGGCTCCACGCTTTTAAATAACACTCTAGGGGTAGGACAGAATCTGACCACGTGGAGTCGGGGTGTCTTGTATCGGATTAACATTAAATTCGACCTATTTTAATTAATGCCGTGGTAAAAGAATGTTCTGGCAGCTCAATCATTCTGATGAACTTAAGTGTATTAAATGTGATTTTTTAACAGAGAGCTTTAACTATTGTAAAAATTGTGATTTGAGATGATAGTTTAAATTATTGTTTATACAGACTGTGATTTTTTAGCAGAGAGCTTTAATTTATTGTAAAAACTGTGATTTGCGATGACTGAATAAAAATAAATACAAACCATTCAAGCACTTTTCTTACCATCAGTACTTTTGCGCCTTTTGCTATACATGTAAGTAGATACATATGGACCGGGCGAGTTGGGACTGGGGATCAGTTGGGACGAAGCCTGCTAGACCGCCTCTGGGAATCAGTGTCGACTAAACCAAGCAAACATCATGATATTTTAACAACGATAATTAAATTAAATTAACATGTAGTCGGTTATGATTGAAAGTAGGCAAAAGAAAAACAGTAAAAAAAAAAAAAACTAAGCTCATGATCTGCGCCCAAAACTTATAAGATAATTATATTGTTTATGTATAAGTAGTATTTTATAGTATTGTATAGTATTGTAAATATGTATTTTCCATGGGCCTTGATGCCTAAATTAAATAAATTAATTAATTAAAAAAAAACGCAGCGTCAAAATCGCCTGTCTACTTCTGCACGCAGCGGTCGCGCCTAACCGCGACTTAATTTATCGCTGGTCGCTAATGAAAACATTATTTATGATCTCACCACGCCCCATCCACCACTTGCGAATAAATCTAGTCGGATAACCCTACACACGATCCCTACGCTAAAGATACACGGGAGGACGCTTGAAACTTTGTGGAAACTTGAGAGTTGGCGCAAGATTAATTTGTAAGGGGAAAAAGGTGGGCAAAGTTATACTGTAATGGTGTTTTTAAAGAAATTATGATGAAAGAACTTTAAATTACAAGTTAAAAATGATGTTTAGGACGTGTTTACAAAACTGCTGTAATTTACTGTTCATCTGTCATTTTAATGTTGTCCATTATCGCCGTGAGCGGACTCAAGTCGCTTGACAGCAGAAATAAAAGATCAAATTTCCTCCACGATTGCAAAGATCTGAATTTACCTAACTTGAAGATAAAGGTACGCTGTGTGTGTGGGTCGTCCGCACGTCGTAATTTTAATTTTTACCTATGCTTTCTGAAAATGCGTCCTTTGTTTTTCTGCGTTCTAAGCCAGCAGTAAAATCAGCTCAATACTAACCAATACCAATGCTAAATATTGATAGGGACCAAGTCCACTGGAAGTATACGCCTTCTGTTTTAATCTTGTACTGATGTAGTTAGCCTATCATAGTCAATCCGGCATCCGAATTTATCCGTATCACATTCGTAATTTCAATAGCTTTCATTTTTACAATAAGTACAACAATATTCACTGTATGGTACATAGTTGTGGATAAGTGGGATTGCTAATACATACGTTGCTATAGAAATTGTTGACCTGTCAAAATCAAAGCCATAGCGATTACGAGTGTTTTGTGCAATTAAGATGCTGTTCACTCAGACCCCTCATTGCTACTCGTGGCTACTATTTTCTGTTCATCTACTAGACTTTTATCATTACCTAACCATATTATAAATTTGTAATGTAGTGTAAACTGTAAGCGCACATCGCATTAGTTTTTATAACTTGTTTTTATAATATGTGGAAAATGTCGTTGGTTAGGTAATGATAGCATTACACAAAATTTACGCACTTTGTTGCTCAAATTTTGTGTAGTGCTATAATGTGTAACCGTTTATTTTCCCAAACAAATAAAATAAAATAGACTGACAAAATTATCTATAGCGCATCACCACTTGGCATACTGTACCTAGTGTAACTTCATGAATTTCGATTAAGCCGACTTACCTCTAAATGTCCAGTTGTCAATAATGGCAGAGCTGATGATGACCAAGCAACACATACGCCAGCCGCAAATGCACCAAGATTAACTGAAAAGAAAAAAGGTTTAGTATTAAAGAAGGCAGTAACCTCAACTATCTTTACCACGTGACCTAAGCCTGAAATAGGCTACACTATTCATTTTTGGGTAGAAGAAAAAAAGAAAAATAAGTACCAGCAATTACCATACTTTGATATCAAGGGGCGATATTGATAGTTACTAAAAATATTGCATTTGGTCAATATGTCTGTAAAACTGGAACTTATGCAGTTTAACTTAGGGCCGATTTTTCAATCGTCAGATAAATTTTATCCAAGGAATAAATATGACGGTGTGACTTATTTTCTATACAAAAGCTGTCAAAACGTCAAACTTATTCCCCAGATAAAAGTTATCTGACGATTGAAAAATCAGCCCTTAACTGTATTAGGCAACGTTGACAGTTTTCCTATTTTACCATACGGTACAGAGGTGTCTGCGAAGTTAGATGGCGAAGATAAAAAGTACTAAATCACTCCCCTGATTATGTACAAAATTCGAATCCTAATTGGGGCTACTTTGACACTGAATGATAAAACAGGGATTATCAAAGTAAAAGCCTACGGTCCGACTTTGATAAGGAAATTTCCCCCTTTTTTACCGAAAACTATGATCTGTAGTTTTTTTTATCTAGTCTATGTGTTTTTATATATCTCTGTTAATTCAGTCTATATGAAATGTTTTTGATGTAGCAGCTAAAAGCGAAAAGAAATAAAACAGGTAAAAATGAACATGAAGCTCAAAAAAATTATCAAATTAACCCCGTTCTACGGTATTTCGTAGCGGAACGGATTAAAAATATCTACAAATCCCTTTCGTCGCCGGGCAAGCGAGTTGTAAGAGGCAATGAACCTGGCACCATATTATTGTACTCAACTAGCATTAGGCTAGCCACCTGTTACATTACCACAAGCGAAACGTGGATGTACAGACTCTTGAAATAGGAGTGAGAATATGTTGCATGCATGGAAGAAAACATATTTATTCACAGGTTTTTAATTATACAGGGTGTTAACGAATTCGTGTAATTCCTTAAAACCACATGATCTACTACTGATGTAGACAGGCCCCGCATGGGACTCAGTTTGATTAAAAAAAAAAAATATTATTATTTTTTCATGCGCCTTTGTTACCGATCGTATCTAAAGCACCTAATAAGGATTCAGTAAAAAATAAGAATTATTTGTTTTGCAAAAAAAAAATGTTTTATTTGTGTGAATATTTCGATGCCACGCACAAAGTAAAGAAAGCACGGCAACACGGCTGGCAGGCACGACTAACGTGATATCGCTCTTTGCAGTCAGATAACTCAAGGCTCTAAAATGACTCAGAAATAGAAAACCAAGTATTTTTTTGTTTTGTTGATTTTCAAAAATTCCAATATAGGGTTAATCTGTGTCACCAGTAGATCACGTGGTTTAAAGGAATTACACGAATTCGTTAACACCCTGTAAACAAGGTTAGTCGGAAAGGGGGTACTAATGTGAAAGGTTTTTAAAGTAATGAATAACTTTTGTTGTACAACTTTCCCCAAAAGTCAATAGTTGAAGAGAAATAGCTGTTCAAAGATCTCAAAAAAATATGCTACAATCTATCTATTCTCATCCAGGATCGGCTGTGTTTACGTTTTCGGCCATATTTGGGGTCACGTAGTAGAAGCTCTTTTTTTTGAATTCGTATCTAAAGAAGAGATGAAGAATATTTTGAAAAAACTAAAATAAAAATCATTTTGTATGGAAATGTAAATTATCGAATTTTGGAATTTCAACCCTTGCGTTAAGACAGCCATCAGTGATACTTTAAGTGACCTGCGGCTTAGTACCGTCTTTCTGACTAACCTTGTATAATAATACAATTGAGTACGCACGGCTACAGATCAAGCTAAACTTTCCAGTATAAGCTGATCTCGCATTGTATAGGATCTCCTTACAGTGAGAGGTCAGTGTAAACTGGAGTTTATTTATTTACTTTAATTAAAACGGTCTTAGACCAATTACAATAATTAAAGATAGTAATAGAAAACGATAGTATACATACATACAATACAAGGACAAGAAAATAAAAATTAAAAAATAATTCTAATAAACTCTTTCATAAATCCACGTATGGCTTGATGTGTAGCCGTGTGTACAAACTTATCGATAACAAAGCAACTGACAAAATTATGTAGACTCTCTCAATTCGGACTTTGGAAATTACTAAAAACTGCAGGATAAGAAAGAAGTCTTACCTATCCCAGTAGCAATGTACTGCGTGGTTATGCCCGAAGTATCTCGCTTGATGTCCGGAACTGTGTCCATTCGCCGTAACATCTTCTGGTTTCCATTCCGGTTATCTGGTTCTTCTGGGGGCTGCTCATTTCGGGACGCAGCTGCTTCCGCGTCCAACGTCGAAGTGCTTTGCTCGTCCACTACAAAAGAGAAATATATTTATAGATTTCAAATCATTCATTCAATTTTTCAAAACAGACTACCTGGTCCTACAGCGTTGTTTAGTTCGATTCGGTTGACACCTAGGGTTTTGTAAAATTTTGTTCGAATTAAAATTTTAGAAGAAAAACTCTCAGTAGCAACCTGAGAAGTAGAATTCAAATTCTTTATATCAGATATAAGTCCATAGAGTTAGTATAACAAAATTACTTGTTAATTGTGGCCAGTATTTTATTTTTATTATTGGCATGATCGCATTTGACCCTAGCCTAGCTACCCTTTTGCACCTGATGGTAAGCGCAGACAGGGTCTAAGATAGAGCACACGAATCCAAGTAATAGAAATATAGAGGGTTTCTCCTATACCCCTCTGGCTCTCACTTACACACGATGGAACACAATAAACTGCTTGGCGCCGGATTTTAATGTGAGAGTACTAGTAGCTAGCCAGGCGGACCATATAGATCCTACCACCAAGCGTTCTGGGTTTTGTTGAATCTTACAACAGTTTTATATTCTAGCCCGTCCCCACACTGAGGTGAAGTGGAGAACTTATTGCCTGAATCAACATTAATACCCCGTATTATATTGAAAGTCCTCCACCAAAAGGCAAAAAGACCTTCACCGCCTCACTACATGTAGATTATGTATGATTTCCACCAACTGGGACACGCAGGAGCGCAGCGCAGAGCATCGCAGCGGATGCTCGAGCATGCGCGCGTAGCCGACCGCGTCCGCCCGACGGCTACAATCTGCTGGAACCCGGGCGCATACGCGCGCGTTTTCGCGTATCCGCTATCGCAGTCAATTTCTACCTGCGGTGTGGCCGAGCGGAGCCGACCGGACGCGATGATAGCCGAGCGCCGCCGTCCACGTACGCGAGCAGCCGACCGGCTGCCGCGGCATACTCGAGGAGCCAACCGGCTGCCGCGGCGTACGCGCGGATCTAACAGAGTTCCAAGCAGTGTAAATTTCATGCAAACATGAAACTTAACTATTGTATAGAAGCCTGAATTTCCTTTAGCACATTGTGAAATGCGCTCCGGTGCGGCCCGTTTGTTGGAAATCGTACATAAGTGTCATGACATATAAACGACGTAGAAGATCGCGTGATGTTTAAGCTTGTAAGTATGTTCAAAGCAAGCAGAACTTACAACTGATACGAAGATTCTTGAGTGGCACACGAGTGGCACCCACAGACTCAAAGACGAAGTGTGACCCTACATTAAATGGAGAGACGACCTAGTTGAGGTCGGAAAGTGCCGCTGAATGCAGACGAGCCAAGTAGGTGCCTTATTGAAATCTTTGGAAAAGGACCTTCACCTAACAGAAGACATCAATTAGATTGCTAAAATGTTCAATGCCTACAAAATATTTATCTCACACTAGCTCACACTGCGTTGCAATGCCACTTAGAGAAAAAAAGTGTTTAGTTTTAAAATCTGTTTATTGAAGTGCTTTTGGTTTGGATACACAATATTTTTGGGTTTTCCGTCGTACACGAATAAGGCAGACGGTTTTCTGACACGTGAGCAAGCCATATAGAGTTGTTCATGTGAGAAGCATGGATTTTCCAAATTTGGTCAACACACTTGTAGCGATTGTTTGCTTTATTTTTGAATTTCCAAAAAAACCCCAAACACGTGTATGTTTATTTCTCGCCAGAAGACTAAATATTTAATTCCGTGCTTTCTTATATATATAGATAGATAATTGAGAAAATATCCATATACTTAGTCGATGTTATTTCATTGGTAATACAACAACAGCTGTTTATTTTTCTGCAGAATGTTTTCGTTGCGTATTCAAAAGATAATATGATTAAAATACTTTCAGAGACTAAGGGGTTATTTCACCAACATTTATGTGGTCAATAATCTTGTCATTATAACAAATGATATGTTGGTGAAATGCAAAACTGAATTAGCTTAATCAACAGTTATCAACACCCTAAGTAAGTATAATTTTTAACTCAATTTTATTCTCATCCTTCAAATGCCATTTCGTCTTAAGTAAAAATACGTGGCACTGTAACAATTGTCGGGAAGGCTTCGTCTAAACTATTTGCAGCGGCTACACAAGACGCCGCAAATTGGAACTTGCTAGAACCACTGAACGTGGCGACACTGCAATTTAGTTGGAGTTAGGAAGTAATAGAAGTGGCTATTTAAAATGTGATGTCAATAAAAGGTAAAGAAGTAAGAAGAGCGAGAAATTATGGGATGAAGAGGAAGACAGATTGATGCAAAAGAGTCAGATTTGGAATTAAAATTTAACCAGAGCGCCATTATTTACTACTAAAAAAATTGTTACCAAACCGCAAACGAAATACAACTGTCAGTAAGTTTTCATTTATGAAAACTGTCAAAATATTTCGTATTGTTTTTGTATCAAAAATTTTTGACAGTTATTGAGAATAAAAACTGTCTGAATGAACAGTTCGGCTTCGGTTCGGTTACGATTGATCAAAGTTTTTGATAGTAGAATTGGCCCTTACCCTAATGTTTCTATAACGTATATTCCAAATAATGTAACCAAAAGGATGTAGGAAACTGTAAAAAAAATGTATTTTGATGGACTCTATGCACTTTTATAGAAAAAGATAACAACTGCAGCATTATGAATGAACATCAGAATAAACATAACCGAATATAAATCTTACTGATTTTATTTTACAACAACATTGTGTAATGCAAATTTCTACTAAAATGCCTCAATATTATTTATAGCCAAAACTAAGATAAGTAAGTATAATCAAACTCTTAAAAATATCGAATGGAAACTAAAACAACAAGTAAAACATTTTAGCACTTATTTCTATAAGATGCGGAACAAGTTTTTAAAAGTTAAGAAAACTGCAACTATTCTAGGCCGTAAAATGAAGAAGTTGCTTTTATAAGACTTTTTCTTTCTGTGTTGATGGGGAATTAAATAGTGTGACAAAATGTAACTTTTCCTTCTTTATCACTACTTAAAAGTTTACTACTTTTACTTCAGTACAACTTATGAGTAACGGTAGTATAGTCGTGCCAATAGCATACAAAATTAATTAGGGGTTCTACTGACATGTCAATATTGTGTGTCACGTTTTTCGTTTTTTTACCGTTATATTTTTTTATTGTTTTCCCAAGACCTTGTTTTGGCAATTTTATTATGTTGGTAACGTAATATGCATTACACGCCTTTTTCTATATCATCATTATCATCATTCAGCCGAAAGACGTCCACTGCTTGTTGGGGGGGTATGCCATAATCGCCACGCTTAGCAGGCGGGTTGGCGATCGCAGTGTGGAGAAACTTGGTGTGGTGTTCCTCCAACCAAAGGGAGGATCCTCCAACCAGGCGGAGTCTTGTGCCTGGCGGGCTACTGCCCACCAGTTGACGTTGGGAGGTTGTATATATACTATCTGCGTGTTAAATCTTGATTGCGCGATGTAGGATAGTTCGCTAGTTCACGTGTGGCGAGATAGATGCCGCCACAGCAGTATGGTTGTTAAAGTACTCAGAGAACGCTGCTGCCCATCCTCCCCCATTGGCTGGAGACCCTTCAGGTCTCGCCAATAACTGCCCGGTTACGTAGAAACCGTCCCCTAGGAAGACCTACAGCAGTCCAATAGAAAAAAAAAAAAAAAAAAAAAAAGCTGCCCATCCTCTAGTGAATCGCTTAGTCGCCTTTTACGACACCCATTGGAAGAGATGGGATAGTGCTATTCTTTACACTGAACTTTTTCTATAACATGTCGCCAACAAAATAAAAATTAAAATTTTGATCCCTTGAGGTCCATGTTCTCATTTTTGTTTTGATTAATAATTTTGTATGTGTGTCGTCTTTCTGTGTGTAAATATATATTTTTTACTTTCTTTCGTTCATAACGCAGCATCCTCTAACCCGCTAATAACTTCTCTCATTCTCGCTAAGCGTTGTAATTATGCTATTATTCACTTACGACCGATCGTTTTAATGATCTATTACGAAGCCCATGGTCAGTTATAAACTATAATTATAAAGTGATAATTAAATACATCAGGATTAACGTGCACACTATAAAATTAATTGAAGATTAATTAAATGAATAAATGTACCTACTTATGTAATGAAATTGTTATTAATAATCTCAACGCTCGTGTCTCGAAAAGATAGCAAATGTATCAACAAAATATTTTAAACTTCACCTTTTATTCGTTATCTTACGTATAGCAAAACATTTGTACCAAGTTGTCATGTTAAAGTAATAGATTGGTGCCGATTCTGTTATGGACAAACTAAACTTAATTTAGGCTATAGCCATCTTTTTCACTCTAATAAAATAAGAAAGAGACATACGTAAATAAGAGCTGTCAAATTTAGTTGAACTAAAAGTTCCATACTTTAGACGACATTTAAAACGTGTCGACTAAAAACACGGTGAAGTTCAAGGCGTAAACTAATTTGACATCTCTAACTTAATTGTTGTCTATCACCGTCCTTTTCTCGCGCTATCTGTTAAAAAGTGTTAAGTGTATCTGCTGTAAAAGATAGCAATTCTCTCATTTTAGTTTAGTTGGTGAACAAGAGAATCGGCATCAGTGTCTGTACAATTTAAATTTTGCGCCTTCTTGTTTTTCTATGATCTCTACTCTGTGGAATATCGAACTGTGTTGTACGATTCCTAATTACCTTTATTAAAACTTATAAACATCATCAAAGTTATTTAATTCTAATCTGTCAGATAGTGTTTTTTGTTTATATCTTTTGGCTGTGTAGTTTGAAAGGCAACGCCGGTAGGTATCGTTAAAGAAGGCTTATACAAGATGATCAGGTCAATATGATAGGTAATGTGGATTATAGCCGGTTCATTCCGATTAAGGTGAACCTAGAAATAAACTGATAAAACGTTAGGATGATGGAAATGAACCTCATATTCATTTTCTTTCGTTATCCAAAGACACAAGACTTTAATAACCATTTAACCTGTTCCATTATTAACTAGCTACATACCAATAACAAAAAATATGGAAGAAAAAAAAACACCAATTGGTTCTGTAAGCTAATACATGTATTTTTTGAAGCAGGAAACCTACAGGAAGCATTTATTTAATGGTTGACAGTTTTTTTAACGAAAACTGTCAACTGTTAAAGAAATGCTTCCCGTTCGTTTCCTGCTTCAAAAAATACTTATTTGACACCAAAAACAAAACTAAACATTTTGACAGCTTTTGTAAACGAAAACTGGGGGCCATTTCTACTAACAGAATTTTTTATCAATTGCAACTTAATCGTTCATTCAGACAGTTTTCGTTTACGAAAACTGTCAAAATGTTTGGTTTTGTTTTTGTTGTCAAACAATTTGATAGTTTTTGTAAACGAAAACTGTCTGAATAAACGATTAAGTTGCAATTGATAAAAGTTTCTGTTTGTAGAATTGGGCTCCTATATGATGAAAGAAAAATACACGTTTCCTTCTTCAAAAAATACCTAAATTAGACCACTGTTTTTCACCCAGTTATTCGATTAGACAGGTCTATTGATATCATAAGTCTGTGAGCCACCGACCTAGCGTTTCCTGTACTCTACAAGATTATATCGTATTGGAAAAGATTTTTAGTTTTTCAATTTATTTTTATAAGACTTACAGAGCAAAATCACGAAACTTATTGACTACCATTGGACTCAATTCATTAGATCTAATAGAATATATTTATTAGCTTTAGTTTAATATTTATATTTTTTATTAGATTATTGTTGTATTGTATTGCTTGATTAGCTGTGATAATGCAGTGTGACCTCTTTTTCTATATAGCCTAAGTGCTGTACCTACTAGTCGCTCGAAAATCCCAACATGATAAATTTAATGCTATAATTATTACTGGCAATTAAAAGGATTACTTATAAATAAACAATTCCCCGTATTAGGAGGACCCATAGCACATAAGCCAATCGATTAGCCACTGCACCAAACGTATCGTCTATTAAACTTATATTATAATTGTCTTTTAGGCATCTGTATCGTTTTTTATGTAGCAATCATTTTCGTCCAAAAATATTGAATGTACAGTTTTTGCTTCGTTACGATTTTATTATTTATTTATTATATGTATAGATTATCAATTAAACTTATATTGTGCCCCTTATTGCTAAAAACACTTTTTTTAATTGATTAATTTTCAAATACACGTATTTTGGAACAATAAAAATTATTTAATTTGAAAATAATTTTAATCACGAAGAAACTTGACACGATTGTGACCCTCGGATTTACGATTTTAAGTGCAAATGTTAAAAGATATAAATGTAAATAATATGCGTAATATATTTTTGTTTTGTTGACACGAACATGTAATAAAACGTTGGTATTGGTAGAAGAGTCATGAAAGTAGAATAAATGGAAATGAGTTCCTTGCGAAGTATGTGCGGTGTAACTTTGAATTATAAATTGAGAAATGATGTAAAAAGACAAAGTTGCGGTTTAATAGATGATGTAGTGACAAAAACTGAAAGGAGTATGCTTAGGTGGTTTGGGCATGTTGAAAGAATGAGTAAATGGCGATTAACACAAGGAGTTTATTAGGCGGATGGTGGAAACGCCAGTAGAGGACGCCCTAGAAGGACATACGTCGATGTTATTGGTGATGTTCTTCAAAAAGGACAGGTGCGTTGTGCTCTCAATCGGCGTGCGTGTTCGACAAGATGTATGACCGTGGATGAAGCAAAAGAGTATGTAAGGATCGTAGCATGTGGCGTTGTGCAGTTTCAGCCTACCCCCATGGGAAAGGGCACGAGTTTATGTCTATATGTATGTATCTAATAATATGTTTTCGGACGGAAAATCGAATCTATCAGGATTATAATAAGAGTACTTACTTATTCCATTAAATCGCACTGACATTGTTTCCACGGAATAGAACTATTTTTCTATTCGTGGTTAATGGAAGAGTGTAGATGATAGCAGAGTTAGGGCGTCCGTATCTTATTTAAACACGTATTTATGCAGGAAAAGAGTTAGGAAGTAACCTAGATTTCACCATTAAAACTATTTTCCTCAAAATCTAAAAACTTTCACTTAAACAAAACAGCGGATGCAACTAGTGTGTTGCAGTAACACGGTTATAGCCGTTTAATGATCATAATCCAGCGATATAATCATATACCGGAAGATGCTTTTAGGAGAGTTGTTCATAAGATTCTCATTAGGAATATAAAACAACAAAAAACAAAAGTAATTAGTAAGCAAATTTATTGATTATATTATCATCATAAATATACAAATGTAACAGGAATAACGCAAACACTCAAACACCCTAATTAGAATATTCAGTAATCATAAAACATCCTATGAAATTTTACTTTTATGTGCTTAAATAATCTTTGTTCAAGAAAATTGTATTACTTTTTCATTGTTAACTGCATTTAAAATTCAATGTTTTAGCCTTGTTGTAATGCTCAATATTCTTTACCTCGATTAAAAGACAGATTAATAAGAGCACGTTTAAAAAAATTTACACATTAAAAATGGCTGGAATAGATTCAGTAGCCGATTCTTAATAAACTACTTTTAGGGTTTGCGGTTATTATGTTACACGTTGTATAAAAGGTCGACTGGTAGAAAATGCCTAAGGCATTAAGTCCACCTCTGTACTATTTTTGTGCTTATAGAATAAAATAAATAAGAATAATGAATAACTTTTGATAAACACCTATCCGTCAAAAGTCAATGATTTAAAAGAAATTGCTGTTCAAAGATTTCATAAAAACACGCTAAAATCTATCTATCCCCATCTATGATCAGCTGTGTTTACATTTTAGGTAATATTTGGGGTCACGGATTAAAAGCTTAATTTTCTGAATTAGTAACTAAACAGAAACTAACTGAAATTACTACTAACTGAAACTGAACTAAAATAATTTTGCTTGAATATAAAATTAACGTATTTTGATTTTTTAACACTTGCTTTATAAGTCATCAATGATACTTTAAGTGGCCGCGGATTAGTACCCCCTTTCCGACTAACCTAGTTTACGATAATCTTCCGGTATAATATCGCTAGGAATATGAACAAATACCGGCTATAACCACGTTACTGCAACATGTAAGTTCAAAGAAAATCAATTTCCGTGCCAGCTCTTTGTTCATACACTTGTTGTAAACAACATTATAATTACTCGTATCTCCTCCACACTTGAAATGACACTACACGTAACATATTGACTTTAGGTAGTTATATATCGTTAAGTGGTCTGATAACGTGATTAAGTTCCTCTTCGGTCACCCCTTGCTACTTCCGTGGCAAAACAAGTTAATTGATATGCTCAAAGCCCTTAAACGTCACACTTCTCATAGACTGTACAGTGGTCTGACCATGTTCAGCGGCGACCGTTCATGTTAGCAATAGTTTGAAGATTCATGCATAGAATAATAGATAGTTCATAGTACAGAAATTGCACTCCCTAATTGATACTCTGTGCTACGCGGAGGAAATTGAGCTTTAGCGTGAGGGGAAAGAGTTCTCATTCTGCTGTGCGTTCGCGCTGTTATTGCATTTCGATTCGGTCACTGTAACATACGGTTCGGTTTTCTTTTGTGGTTCACTCCGGAGGCGATGCGTTAGACATGATTTCATACCTAAACCACAGTCTACCTATATCTTACTCCTTACAGTCGGTCAACGTAAAACATTGTCGCAGTGCAATCGTGCGGGGGGTTACAGGGTGAAGGGGGCGGAGGTTATGTCCCAAGTAGCTATACTGCATACTTGGGACATAACCTCCGCCCCTACATAATTTTGACATTTCATAGAACCTGTAAAATGTATGGGCGTTGACCCACTGTATGTAGTTAGTAGGTACACTGTGCCTAAACCTTGGAGCAAATAGTGTTGTATTCTAGTAGAAATACGTCGCTATGATAGCGCTGTGGCGCGGACTCGTCGACAAACGCAGCGCTGCGGCACGAACTTGACTACAAACGCAGCGCTGCGGCGCGGACTCGTCTACAAACGCAGCGCTTCCGCAGCGATGTGCTTTTACTAGAGAATGTCATAGCTGATTCATGTTTAGAGGTACACAATAACGGGCTGGTGATAATGATGACTCATTACAAAGTGTGTTTAAAATATTTAAATTAAAATGTACTACGTTATGAGAGGGCGTTGATTTTTATAATTATACAGGGTGGTAATTTGAAATGGGGCATGAAGGGCAACTACCTTAACCATTGTAGCTACAGGAAAACGTTCTTAGAAGACCACCCCTAACTTTTGGGATAATTTCAATCGGCATTCACAGATTTTGAAAAAAAAGTACAGTCAGCGAGAAAAATAGCTGTTTTCACAAAACTTTTTTATGATGCCAATCGATCCCATTTCCCATAAGGATCAGAAAACTCTTCCAGACCAACTGAGGTTTGAGTACTACAAACGTCAGAAATAACAAAAAACTATTTGAGATGGGTTAGTTATAAGGGCAGCTACTTTAATCGTTGTCGCTACAGGAAAATTTTGATAGGAGACTGGCCATAGTTTTTGACATTATTTCGAACTGCATAAAAAGATATTGAAAAAAAAATTGGTACAGTCAGCAAAAAAATGGTCAGTTCTTACAAAACTCTTTTATGATGCCAATTGATCCTATTTCCCATAAGGAACAAAATACTCTTCCAGACCTACTGAGGTAAAAGTACTAGAAACGTCAAAAATCACGAAAAACAACATTTCGTTAAAAGAAACGTACACGCAGAAAAAAAAGTTTTTTTTTATTTTCAAAATCTGTGAATGCAGTTCGAAATATTTTCAAAAAACATGGATAGTCTCTTAAGAACATTTTCCTCTAGCCACAACGATTAAGGTAGCTGCCCCTATTACTACCCCATCTCAAATAAGTTTTTTGCGATTTCTGACTTTTCTAGTACTCCAACCTCAGTTAGTCCAGAAGAGTCTTTTGATCCTGATGGGAAATGGAATCGATTGGCATCATAAAAAAGTTTTGTGAAAACAGCCCTTTTTCTCGCTGACTGTACTTTTTTTTCAAAATCTGTGAATGCCGATTTAAATTATCTAAAAAGTTAAGGGTGGTCTTCTATGGACGTTTTCCTGTAGCTACAATGGTTAAGGTAGTTGCCCTTCATGCCCCATCTCAAATTACCACCCTGTATAAAGCGGTTCCAAAATTCGGGAAACGGATGACGATATTAATATTATCACACTATGCTCTAACATCAACTGTATCTTCTATATTTTTTCCTGAATATTGAAAGTAACTATTAGTTATACATGGAGCTTTTTTTCTGAGAAAGTTTTTAGAGGTCAAAATAATGCTGTAAATGAGTCATACCCCTAAAACTAACAGTTTTTTTTTTAATTCAAATCTGTTCCGACAATAATACATAAACACACGCAAAAAACAGAAATGACAAACATATAGCCGTCAAAACAATCAAATTAAAAAAAACAAAGTTAGGTTTTAACGAACACTAAAATGTTCAAGGTCATAATGAAAGTAAAAAAAACACCTACTTTGAAATCCAAAGTACACTCGCCGTCAACTGCACTAAGAGTTATATAAAAAAGTCACAAATAGAAATGTAATGTCAGAGTTGTTGCATCGACGACTGAGAACTCAATAACATAATCTTGATAACAACGGACGTTGGATACGTCAAAAATAATAAAACAGGGATGAACAAACGCGGGTCGCTCGGAGTCATTGTTTTTTTTGTATCTCTGGCTGATTGAATGAGAGGGGTGAGCATTTACATGTTCAGATATACATCATTGTTTGGAAATGTAGAGTTTTTGATTCAGAAAGATATGAGTAGCATTGCAAGCCCTAGTTATAATATTATGTTGATATCATATTTAGGTAAATGAACCCTGTAAGTAGGTATATCTCTATTTTTCATCAAAGAACACGAGATCGACGCACTTTCACGTCATTAATTTACGAATTCGGAATGCCAAAACGACGACAAAAGATTAGATCAAACTGACCAAGACAACACTTACCTTCCACTTTAAATTATACGAATAATTTGAGGCATCTCTGACAAAACAAACGTACATGTTGAATTACGAAACTCCTACTTCGCATTTTAGATTTCGAAGTCTGTTGAAAAGTTGAAACCATACAGAAATATAATATTTATCATATTTACGGGTTCTTACGGATAATGCGTAGTATTGTGTTTATTGTAAATTTTAAAACATTACAAAAAAGAAAAGCAATAGTAAAAATTCTAAAAATAAAAAAAAACATGCCCGATCTTAATCCTAATCCTAACTTAATATTATAAACCCAAAAGTAAGTTTGTTTGTTTGTTACCTTTTCACGCCTAAACCCACTGAATCGATCATCCTGAAATTTTGCATATACGTTGTCAGGTGTACAGAAACGGACGTAGGGTACCATTTATCTCGAAAAAAGTACTCTTCCCGAGGAAAACAACAATATCGTTCACAGATGGCGCCACGTGTCTTTCAAGTCATGATTGAATTATATTATTATAGAAACTTTAGGAGTGTGTTAAGAGTTTTTTTTTAACCTAAATTAACGAGAGCAAAGCCGCGAGCACAAGCTAGTAATTAATAAGCATTGTAAAGTTACGTCAAGGGGGCTAACGTCAGATTTGGTGAATCTTATTTCGTTTTATATTTGTAATCACAACTGCAAATGAACTACACTTTCAGAGTTACTAGACTCCTTGATTGTAATAACCCACAGTGAACATTTACGGTTTCAAAATATTATGGTCTTCTTATTCTTCTCTCGTGTCAGCACGAGCTATACGAAAATAGCTCATGCTGTGGTGAAAAGATTAGCCAGTCAGCAAGGTTGGTAGCGGGGCTGACTGCCCAGGGTGCGCCGGACGTACTTAAGTATCGTCACTCGTGGAGGCTCTTTTCATGCACCCCAAAAATATACAAGTTGAAATTGTAATCACTCGCCAAACCAAAATGGGAGATTGTACTCATCACTATGAACAAATTTTACTATGGAAGCAAACAGGATCAAAACAAAAATCTGCTGTTCCCTACATTTTGACGAGTTATGCGAACATAAATGTAGGGAACATCTGTTTTTTTCGCGATTTCCGGTTTGGTCCCATAATAAAAGTTGTTCATAGTGATGAGTACAATCTCCCATTCGGTTTGTCGAGTGTTTACAATTTCAGCCTGTATAATAAATATTATGGTGATAAACTAACACTTCTTTACTTGATATTACGTGTCCTAATTTCGTAGCCCATGAGTGTACCTTAACAGTATCGGTACGTCTGTTTGTATGTGTAACAGAATTAAGTCTGCAGTCAGCGGCTCGGCAAACACGATCGGATGCCTCCCCCATACATCAATGTAAATAAATGTTTTTTTATGTATTAGAACGGCATATTTTTTTCGCTTTTATTGAAATTACACCGAGCTTGTTTTTTTTTTCATGTATTACTCGCAACATCATGCCTGTATTACCCGAAAGATTAGGCAGGTGTGTAATATCGCGGACTTGAAATGTTTACCACCCTAAAGTCTATAATTGCTTGCACATTACTTTTTCATAAGGTCGATATGACATAAGTTGATAATTATGACATCTTAAACCTTATTACACAGTGTGCGAAGGAATCGACCTTTAAATCTGATAAACATTTCGAGTCCGCGACCGTACAGTACAACCTCAGTATGCCGTTATGTATAAGTCGCAAGTAATAGGGGGCGAGCCTATTGCCAGCAACCAGGCACAAATCCGGACCCCGGGCTGCTACTGAGAAATTCCACACGGAAAAACCCAATAACAGTTTTCCCGACCTGGCGATCAAACAAAATGAAACAAATGAAAGCCACTGACTTCTGAAACTGTTAATTTTATTATAAGGTAATTATTTCATTCTTTTTAGTTTTTTTGAAGTCGGTTGTTAATTTTATTTAGTGTTTTTGAAAATAGAACTCTTTGGCCGTAGAATCTATTAATTTTAACTATTATGTTTATGTCTATCATTTGTTTTTGCTTTGTGGCGCCCATTTGAAAATTGCGTGTTTAATTAAAAAGGGATTTATGTTAACCAATATTTTCGATGTATGATTTTTTACGACTATCGCTGTGGTTTTTTTTTTTTTCTTAATTGGCTTCGCTGTGGTTTATTTAATCAACAAAAAAGCTGCCAAAAACGTAAGTTAGCATTTGGTGATGAAGCTCCTTCTTGTAGCTCTATGTGCTTCTGGTATAATAAACTCAAATGTGGCCGTACTCATCTCTAAGACGATTCACGTGAAGGCCGGCCTGCGAAAACGATAACAGAAACTAACATTGATGCTGCACCACAACTAATATAATTGGATAAAAAAATTACGTGTCAGCAAATTCGTACAACGCTGAAAATTAACACGTTAACTGTGCATGACCCATCGATGATGCATTTAGAGTCTCATATCGTACGTGCAGGCCCCATCCATGGGGCATGAGTCCAAACAAGTTTATAGTCTTTTAAATTTATACACGTGGGAGCTTATTCATTTTTATCGACATATATTTCTGCCTAGCCTTTTCCCAACTATGTTGGGGTCGGCTTCCAGTCGAACCGGATGCAGCTGAATATCAGTATTTTACATGGAGCGACTGCCTATCAGACCTTCACAACCCAGTAACTGGGTAATACGATACTCTTGGTAAGACTGGTTGTCAGACTTTCGGGCTTCTGACCAACAGTAACGACTGTCAAAGATCTACAAATGACAGCCGGGACCAACGGCTTTACGTGCTTTCCGAGGCACGGAGGAAACTCGCTATGGTAAATGGTCACCCTTCCACAGACCAACCTCGGCAAGCGTGGCTTAACCCGGAAGATCGGTCTATGCGGCTGTAATTATTTAGCCACGAGCCCCTATAAAAATATATGTTTGAAAAATATCATTCTCTCGTCAAAATTTTGGTAGAAAAATAAAACAAAAACATTTTTCGATTACACGTATGGGGTGGTACCCATAATCCTAGCTGCACAGGGAACGTGTTATTATGAGCCAAGTGCAAAATATTTTCCACGTACACCTAAACGATCGGAAGCTTTGTTCGAGTTGGATACCGCATGAGTTTTCCATTAACTTTGTTCAAAAACGACAGCGAGTAATAGTGGTGTGAGTGAATGAAAAAGTGTATAAATTGTCTAGGAAAATACTTCGAAAAACTGTGAATACAATACAGGCTGTAAGGGTAAACACCGTTATCCTTGAAATCAGTGGTTTGGTTTCATTTATAGAACGTAAAATCAATGAAAAATAACAAACTTTTATTTTTTATAAAATTTTTCATTTTTCCACGAAAGCATTTCACCCTACGCGGGCAACAAGCTACGGAAGGGGGCGCGGGGAACTCGCCGCGTGGCCCGACGCTCGGCCCCGCACAGTTCGCTACCCCAGTCAGTCAGCTGTCTCACTAGCGAGTGTGTGTACGCCGCGTGGTAGCGCTGCCGCGCCGCTCATTTCTCGCGCATGTATACTTTTTTTTTTTACTCTTTCCTATATTTTTTTTGTGTTCACGTCAACTACCCATGGTTTAAGTGATAACGGTGTTTACCCTTACATGCTGTATAGACATTAACAGTGTCTTATGTTATCAGAATCCAGAAACTTTCAGTATGCCCTAAGAACCTATTTCTGCCAGTAAACAGATTTGCTGTGTTCGAGTTTAAAGGATATGGATGCCAGTGAAATTACAGGCATATGAGACTTTCCAACTTTGTCTCTAAGGTTAGCAAAGCATCAGCAATCCTTTTGATGTTATAGGTACACACGGCTACACATCAGGCTATACATTTCAAGTTTACACTGACCTCTCATTGTAAAGAAATCCTATACATAGCGAGATCAACTTATACTGGAAATGTATATGATCTGTAGCCGTACGTACATAGACGGTGGTAACCAGTTGGTGGATCATCGGTTTGTTTGCCAAATCATTTTATAAAAAAAAAACGTACCGTATTTTAATGGAGCACCGGCGGGTGTTCTAACTCTAAAGAAAAAAAAGGAAGTACCTGTAAAATTGGGCTATTTGAAAACCACGGAGCTAATTGGCAAGAACATGGTAAAGGAGATTTTTCGACATCTTTTTAAACTATCTTTAATTTCACACATTGAAATCGTAAGAACATAGCACCTGGGGCCTAATTCTCCTAAAATAAATCTTGATAAATCACAACCGAACCAAGGCCGAACCGTTCATTCAGACAGTTCTCAATTTCAAAAGCTATCAAATTGTTTGACACAAAATACAAAATCAATCATTTTGAAAGTTTTCGAAAACAAAAACTGACTGACGGTTGTGGTTCGATTGCGTTTGGCAACAATTTATTTTAGGAGAATTAGGCCCCTGTAGCCATGATGGTTTAAGAAGCACATTTTTCAAGTTGAATTCCAATTCCAATAGCCCCGTGGTTTTCAAATAACCCCATTTAACAGTAGCCATGTTTTTGTGCTTCCAATATTCCTGTCATTACCAATACTTATCTACTTTCCTAAACCCCCAAGCAATTTAAATAACAGGTGCGAAACAATCTAAAAATACACGAAAACAACCTGTAAAAGCAAGTTGGTTATAATTTTGTTTACACGCCTCCATCTTGAATTTTCATAATTTTACGAATTTTCTTACTTTGGCTTCGGTAACTTCTCTTTAATGAAAATTATACAGGAATCGTTAATTAATTTATTAATTGACGGAGAATGGTTGGTGGGTGGAACGTCTGTGATCTTTGGAACGATGGGTATTGAGGTTCTACGTATAATTAGTAATGTTTTGAACGGAATTGTGTTGTTTTATTCGTCTGTCTTAGGGCCTATGCACACGGCGTCTTTTCCACGCGCCGTCGACGCGCGTTTTCGTCAAACTCCATACATAAAAAACGTGATCATATTTCTTAAGTATAGAGTTTTACGGAAACGCACGTCGACAGCGCGTAGAAAAGATGTCGTGTGCGTAGGGCCTAAGGGTTTGCTCATTCTGAGCACTCTAATTACGTAAAGCCGGGTCCGCTGCGCCGTGTTTTCATGTTTGCAAACAGAATAACATTGTTTGCTAACCGAATATGGGTGTGGCCTAACAGTTTTGTTAGCAAAATTGGCGCTGCGGACCCGCTTTAACATTGTTTGCTAACCGAATAGGGGCGTGGCCTAACAGTTTTGTTCGCAAAAACACAATAACATGTTAGAAAATTGGCGCTGCGACCCGGCTTTATAGAGACCCAACCAACAAACAGGGTTCGATACCGGTTAAATCTGAATGAAACCGTATTCTGTCTCAACTGACTGCCGAGACTTCTTCTAGTGGTCGCAAGCGCGACTGCTGATGTGAGGTCCTGGAGTGCGATTCACTAAGGCAAAACATCTTTACAACCAAGAAATCGCCGTTGAAACATCTGATGAAAACATTTCGGTATTCTTTAGTTGAAACTGCGCGATCGTAGCGCCTCAACGATGTCGACGGCGTGACACAGAACTAAAATATGGTTCTGTTCATGCTCGGCAGATCGTTGACGAGCATTATGTAGCTTAGCGAATACGGTTTTTATTAACGTTGTTTTTAAAAGCGATATTTACGATGAAACATCAGTGAACTCGTCGTTGTTTACATCTATGATGAGTCTGTTAATGAATCGCATTGCTGGATTCTTTCCCCAGGTCGGGCAAAGTGCTATTGGGTTTTTCCGTGTGGAATTTGTCAGTAGCAGCAGTCTGGATTTGAGCCCGATTGATGGCAATAGGCTCGCCTTCTATTACATGGGACTTACACATAAAAATGAAATGAGGGTGTACTAAATAATACACCTCTGCCCAACCCTTCGGAGAATACAGGCGGGATGTTATGTTGTGAAACTTGATTCTTTGTATACAGAGTTTGGTTAAATGCAACAAAATTACGAATGATTGTAACGCGGCGTCTTACATAGGCGGTTCAAAGCGACGCGAATTGCGAAGCGATCCGATGCGGTGACACGCGAATTCAATGCGATGCGGTGCGACGCGGCGGCTTTGTCCTACGAGCTCGCGAACCGCCCGCCGGGCGCCGCCGTCATTCAGTAGCACTGTACGGCACCGCGTTCGCTTCGCTTCGCACCGCGCCGCACCGCACTCCACGTGCGTTTGGTCACGTAGGTCACTTCAATAGGTATCGACTGTTTGTTGTTTCCGCGGCGCCTCGCGTCGCTTCTAGTTCGCTCACGTAGGATGCCGCGTTAGCCTTCGTTGACTTGATGTGAACGCTCAATTCACAATCGCAATATTTTCATTTTGACCAGTCAACTATTTCGAAAATTATTTATCGTAAAACCCATTAATTGTAATCTAAATGCATAATAATGCTAGTGGTTACAATATTATTTCCTCTATCATACATTTTAATATTAGCAACTTTTCATACATAAGTAAATCGCTTTTGCAACTTTTCACTTACTTTTGTTGTTGATTGTACTTTATGATGGGTTAAGATTGTTTTTAGCAATGTTTTAAAAGTATCGAAGTCTAGGCTATGAAGTAAATTACTTTCAAAAACTTCAAGCTCAAAGCTTCCAAAAATTCCTACCTAGTTTCGAGTAGGTATTTATGGGTACTTAAAAACGTTAGTAAGCATAATGAAGAAGAGCCGGCAGAAAACTATGGATACTCTCACAGAATATTCAATATAAATACAAAACAAACACAGTATAAATCACGGGCAACGCTTGCGTACCCCTGGCGCGATACCCCCGGACCGTCCCGTAACCTCGCGCCTATCTGTCTTAACGCTAAACGCCCATAACACGCACAGATAAACTCCGCACTATCGCCGACGTGATTTTTATTAATATTATGTTGTTATTAAAGCAACAAACATAATAATATACTATAATATCCCGTTTTTTCCCTTGAAATATATACAGGGTGTTAACGAAATCGTGTAATTCCTTCAAACCGCGTGATCTACTGGTGACACAGATTAACCCTAAATGGAAATTTTTGAAAATCAACCAAAAAAAAAAACTATTTTTTTTTTGGTTTTCAATGTCTGAATCTTTTCAGAGCCTTGAGTTACCTGACTGCAAAGAGCGATATCGCATTAGTCGTTCCTGCCAGCCGTGTCGCCGTACTTTCATTAATTTATGCGTGGCATCGAAATGTACACAAAAATAAAATTATTTTTTTGCATAAAAAAAACATCTTATTTTTTACTGAATCCTTATTAGGTGGTTTAGATACGATCGGTAACAAAGCCGCATGAAAAAAAAAGTTTTTTATTTTTGTTTTTAATTAAGCTAAATCCCGTGCGGGGCCTGTCTACACCAGTAGTAGATCATGTTGTTTTAAGGAATTATACGAATTCGTTAACACCCTGTATATTGCCCGTATAATAGTAATTCTCCTATCTCGTCGTTGAGCGACGCCGACGCGTCACGCCGAAGTACGCGCCCCCATGCATCGACGCAGCTCAGCGTTGAACAATCAGTATGAGAGTATTTTTATCCCGAAAAGATGCGTGGATCATTGCAATCTAAACCTTATTGTCTTTGTAATAAAACTCATAAGACACGTCTTTGTAAGATAAGACTCCTAGTAGAATAGAATAGAATATTCTTTATTGTACACCAAAATTGTAACACAGCTGTTATACAATATTATACATTAAAGGGTACAATGGCGGTCTTATCGCTGATAGCGATATCTACCGACAACCTTTGGATGAACAGGAAGACTATGAATAAGATAGGGGGGTAGTCCGTGGTGTACTGCTGCAAAATATATACTACACACAATACATAGACATAATACTTACATTTAAAATAATAGATTGTATAGTTATATACGTATATATGTATATAAAAGGAGAAGCTGATTGACTGACTGACTGATCTATCAACGCACAGGCTAAACTGCTAGGGTTAGAAACTTGAAATTTTCACAGTAGGTTCTTTTTGTGATGTAGGCATCCACTAAGAAGGGATTTTTCCAAATTCAACCCTTAAGGGTGTGAAGTAGGGGATGAAAGTTTTTATGGAAAATCTTCACTTATCGGGTTCAAAATTTCACGCAAGCGAAGCTGCGGGTAATAGCTAGTGTTATATAATTATGTGATAGCATTAACTTCATCAACGCTGATGAACAGTGTGACTGGAAATTCAGTTATACAGACAAAAATACGCGTATTGTAAGATTCAACAAAACCCAGCACACTTGTTGGTAGGACCTATACGGTCCGCCTAGCTAGCTACCACCCTCACATTAAAGTCCGTCGCCAAGCAGTTTACTGTGTTCCATCGTGTGTATGTGAGAGCTAGAGGGATATACGGGAATCCCTCTATATCTCTGTTACTTGGATTCGTGTGCTCCTTCTTATACCCTGTCTGCGCTTACTATCAGCGACTAGTGCCAAGTGCAACAAAGTCAAACAAAAAAAAACTCACACACAGAAACTCTGAGCCGCTGGACGCTTTAGGCGATTGAATCAGTTTTAAGCGGACAGTAACACATAACCTTAACCTTTGTACCTGTATAAACAGATTTTATAATAGTACATAATATAATAGTACCCTAGGGATGAAAGTAACTTATTTAGTCCCGAGACGGGGTTTATTAATAGTTCGAGGGACTAAATAAGTCTTTAACCCGAGGTAAACACTGTGCTTTTCATTACGAATACAAGGAAAGTAAAAATAAAAACATGAATTAGCTACAGAAAAAATGAGTGATCCGATTGCCGCTTTCCCGCCTATTTTGTTTTTTTTTCTTTGGCCGGCTTATGATTCAGCCGTTATTTTTCATTTTCATTATTGAAAAAATGGTAAATATTTTGTACAAACCTGTTATTTTAAAAAAATTGTTGAAACAAAATTATAATAAAGTCATGTCTTATCTATTGTGTCTATAATTACGTGCTTGAGGTTTTAAAAAAATATATTCTTTAATTAATAGGTACTGAACTTTATGTTACTATAATTTTACATCGCACTGTAATTGAGTAGCTGTATAGAAAGTTGGAACATGGTTCAATAGAAAAGTAGAAATAGAACTAGTTTTTTTTTTTATAATTTGACAGATGTCAGTTGAAAACGATTGCCTCTAGGGCTGAAAAATATTACTTTCAACCATTGAGTTATATGTACTACGTACTAGAGGAGACACCTCAACTTGACTGTTTGTAACACACGTTAGAGCGCGCGCACTCCAACTCTCTTAGTCTGTGCCAAGCGCTTGCTGCAACGTGACGCGGAAGAGTGCGAAGTTCTTTCTTAAAAAATATGCCTTCGTGTGCATTGAGGTACTGTTTTAATAACTCGAGAAACATAAGTAAAAGTCAAGGAGTGACCTTTTACTAGTCAGTTCAAAATAATATCATTAAAACTTGCATAATTTAGTTAAATTTTATCAATTGTTACACGTCACCGTGGCGACGGCCATTTTAAGGTGAATGTCAAAGAGTAATAACATTTATATGCGCAGAGTTGACACTATCGACGTTTATCGACAGTAAAATATTAATACATGTGAGTCAAAATTAATAGTAGGTTATATAATATCTGGATATGTGTCTAGACAAATCAATCTGCCTAGCCTTTTCCCAACTATGTTGGGGTCGGCTTCCAGTCGAACCGGATGCAGCTGAATATCAGTATTTTACATGGAGCGACTGCCTACCAGACCTCCACAACCCAGTAACTGGGTAATACGATACTCTTGGTGAAACTGGTTGTCAGACTTTCTGGCTTCTGACCAATAGTAACGACTGTCAAAGATCTACAAATGACAGCCGGGACCAACGGCTTTACGTGCTTTCCGAGGCACAGAGGAAACTTGCTATGGTAAATGGTCACCCATCCACAGATCAACCTCGGCAAGCGTGGCTTAACCCGGAAGATCGGTCTATGCGGCTGTAATTATTTAGCCACGAGCTCCTCCACGAACAGGATATGTGTCTAGACAATTAACCAAAAAGTTAACATGTGATGATTGCATTGACAGTTTGACTACACCCTACACCAAATAAACTTCCACATCACACACTTATTACTATAAAAGACATGGGGAGTCTATGTTATTCTGCAGAAGACGTGTACATAATATGCTTGGCTACGGAAAAGATCATACGTAATTTAATACGGCAAAGCGGTGGAAGTCTTGCCTCGAAATATGATTTTAATTATTATAACCCTAAACACCCCGAAGCATTTCATTGGGAAAAAAGTATTTGTAAGTTTGAATCAACATTCACTGAATCAGCCATTAACATTCAATCATAGAATCCATTTAATTCGAGCCATAATAAATCAGTATATAAAAATTAGATTGCATCACGAAGCAAAAACTGATCAAACTGTGGATTATTATACCAAACGGCAGAAACTGACTAAAATTATATTATTTAAATGAAATTAAAATATTTTTAAAGTTGGATTATAATTTTATTTAATCCCTGTGTAAGTTCACACAGTTTCACGTAGGAATAGGCATAATAAAAAACATGTCGCATCTGCGCGCATTGATTGTTATCTATGAGAACATAACACCCCCCCGCTTGCCCCGCTGTCAACAAGTGACGCGCTGATTTTTGTTTGAAATGGCTTCTCTAGTACGTAGTACATACATATAACTCAATGCTTTCAATCCGCTCCACAGGCAACTTCAGACCTACTTTCCGAGTATGAGTAATGAAAAAAATATTGAATGTATTGATATGATATGATTATGGTTATTTAGGTAAAAAAACGGGTCAAAGCAGTCAATTGATGCGATTGTAAGTAATAAGAAAATAGCTCCAAAAAAATACATAGCTTAACGATGATTGAGTTTTTTACTGATATTACAACAATTCAGTTTAACCCGCTAGGGACAATTGAATTATCGATGATAATGATTGCGAGGTGTAACATAAATAAGTATACAACCTCTTAAGGGGTCACTGTGCTCATCATTATGAACAACTTTTACTATGGGACCAAATCTGAAATCGCGAAAAAATAAACAACTGTTCCTTACATTAGTGTTCGCAAAACTCGTCAAAATGTAGGGAACAGCTGATTTCTTTTCATAGTCTCTCTCTATCAGCATGAGCTATACAAGAATAGCTCACGCCGTAGTGAAAAGATTAGCCAGTCAGCAAGGATGGTAGCGAGGCTGACTGCCCAGGGTGCGCCGGACGTACTGAAGTATCGTCACTCGTGAAGGCTCTTTCATGCACCACATGTTCATAATGATGAGTACAGTGACCCCTTAAGAGAGCCCTTAAACAAACACTTCCACACAATAGGCATAACGGACAGCCCTCTGTGCAGAGCATGTATGGGGGCCGAAGAAACGGTCGCACACGTGCTCCTGGAATGCACAGGGGTCACCCGAATACGAGAAACAACCCTTGGCGCACCGAAATCACTCGCAAATGTTCTGAGCGGACTGAGAGCCCTAATCTGCTTCTGGAAGGAGGTGGGCTGGTTGGAATGATGGCCGCCATGGCCCACGTACAATGGTCCACTTAAAGGACTAAGTGCGGAAACCACATCTCCTAACATGGAACATAGACCCCTTAACTCTTTACACCCGACCTGAAAAGAGAGTGTGAGGTTGTACAGTTATTTGTGTTACATCTTGTATATGATAGCCAAGTAGATGCAAATACCCCATTCCCACGGACGCGCGGACATCCAGTTCTGCAGGAACGACTTTTTACTGATTCCCGCAAAATTAACTGGTGTAACACGCAGTAGTTTCTATCCTTGTCTTTTTTTTGTTCTGTCCTTTGCTAGTGCACTCACCGTGCAGATATTTTAATCCAGTTATAAAACCCCTGCGGGACGTTCATGTGCATACATAATATATTGGAATAATTTTGTTTGTATGGATCCACCGGTGACAAAACCGAATAGCAAAATTCGACTGGACCGGCTTCGTGTAAGCGCTAGTATTAAAACACTTCCGCCACTAGACGGAATCCTGCCAAAAACAGGATATTACCGTGGGTGCGAGCCGTAATAATGTCTTGCTATAACCATGTGTTATTAAAACAATTGCTTTACAGCATTACTGGTTGGTCACTTTAAGGTCTTGGCAAACTATACCGGCACCGCAACGGCACCGCTCTAAACCAGCAATGAACTTGTCATTCAAATTAGAGCATTAAATCGTGTGCCGTATAATATATTTCATAATGTCAATATGAAAAAACCAACGGCGGGCAGTCAGTGCGCTGCAAGCGAGCGGCCCGCGTGCTTACAGAGCGGGCCGACTTCGAATCGCCAGCGAAACAACGTCGTGAAACACATTATGAAAACGTGCAAATCCTAGGCGTGTTCAATCACAAATGCCATATAACAATTGTGTTCGCGGTGACAGCAAGCTTGCACCTCGCAGCCGGCGCGCAGACTGCGAGCTTGCACCTCGTGGACGACGCGTAGTTAGCGCGCTGGCGGCTAGCCGTATCATAAATTCGAGGCGACGCCGTGCTGCAGCTGTGCAGTTGCTGTGCCGGTATAATATGCCATGACCTGTACATCCGAAAACCATGAACTCTTGACTTGTACCCTGCATAGTAAGTAAAAGTTGAATGATGAGCAGAGTCCATGGTTTTGGATATAAGTTAACTAACCAGTCATACTGGTTAACATACTACTAGTAGCGAATATATACATGTTCATTACGTCATGAAAACAAGTAAATACTTCAAAAAAATACTTAAAGTTTACAACTTGTGTCACAATTTGTTTTTAGGTGTAAAGAGAGGTTAAATGTTGTTTTTACTGCACTGGATGATAGGTACTGCTGTTTGTTCAGTTTGTGCCAGAAATGAGTTTCTCCCATTGACGTAGAAACACATAGATTCCACAGAAACCCTTGGGTTTAGTGCATTTACGAGAAAGATTCAGACACCACAAAAGCGCGCGCCAAGGCACACCGCCACCCTTCCTAGAAATACCAACAAACTAATTGAATCCTATATCGTCATCACAATGCCTAATTTAGCTTACAACCAGATGAAGATTCACCACGCACATTGACGTAAATTAGTCTGCATTCGGTTCGGTCATTTTTGAGCGCTAACCCGTGGTCTATATGTTTCTAAGTCAATGATTTCTCAATTTTCTTTCGTACAAAGCTTCCATAATAGGCACGTTGACAGCATCAATAAATTGCAAATCTAATTAGTCCGCCAGTTAGAGTTTAGAAAAATAATGGACACCTATTTTTTCTTTTGTTAAAACTCGAGAGTGAGAGCTTGTGACGTCAGAAGCAAGTAAAACTTGTACTTGCTTGTGACGTTTTGCCAATTTTAAAAGTGTCGTATCTTCGTCAATTTTGGTTTACGTAACAAAAGAAAAAATATGGGTCAAATATTTTTTGATAATCTAACTGACGGACTAATTAGATTTTTTTCAGTCTAATACCCTATTATAATTAAGTAAGCCAATTATAAAATCTACAAACACCATCAAAAAACAAATCACAGTTATTCCAAAACTAAAACAAAGCCAAAACAAACTAATATTCCGGAAATTTTCACACGTTGTGCGTTAATATTATACCTACGTAGCACAGTTTGTGGGTCCCTTGTGTCGTTTATACTTATCTAAGGTGTCAGAGCCCAGTTAAACGGGCCGCCCGCGCCATTATCTCGGGGACAGACAAAAACTTTTTATCTAACCCTGTATAGACGCGATAAGCTGTGATATTTTTAAGTTTTTCTAGCAATGGGACAGTTTGCAGATAAGGGAGACTAATTTAAGTTTGCGGGTGGATGGTTAGTAATAATATTGTGTATAGAAATAATTACCTCAATAATACTTAGTATCGATGATCGTGAGGAAGTATGGCAAAGCAAGCTACACGGGCGCTTCTATGGAGTTGACTTTTTAGCGTCCGTATCCTGACTACATTTGGTGACCTTTTTGGGAAATCTTCGGATTTTGAATGTGCAATTATGGATGAAGTCATGATGACTAACAATTATCTATATAAATAATAAATAGAGAAATCCTGACTGACTGACTGACTCATCAATGCCCAGCCCAAACCCTTGGACCTAGAAAGCTGAAATTTTGCACAGAGGTTTCCTTTATAATGTAGACAAGGAATAAGGAAGGATTTTTTGAAATTCAACCCCTAAGGGGGTTAAATAGGGCATGAAAGTTTGTATGGAAAATCGTCACTTAACGGGTTCAAAGTTTCACGCAAGCGAAGCTGCGGGCAAAAGCTAGTAGGAAATATTTGTGAATGATGGCACGGTTGACATCTGTCGGGCATGCAGCTGTCTGGGAGAATCTATCCGACACGTTATTTCTGGTTGTTCTCGTCTGACTATCGGTGAATATTGAGTGCACAGACACAATTTTGTGGCCAGGATTATTCACCAACAACTTGCTCTGAAATACAACCTCATGGAATCGGAAGTACCGTACTACAGGTGTATGCCCGATCCAGTTCTCGAGAATAGTCATGTCACATTGTACTGGGATCGATCTATTATCACTGACAGGACTATTGCTGTCAAAAAACCTGATATAGTGATAATAGGCCAATCAGAGCGCCGCAGAATGATTGTTGATATCACTGTCTCTCATGACGAGGACCTCGTGAAAGCTAAGAAAGATAAACAAATAAAATATCTTGATTTAGCACTCGAGGTTGTCGGCATGTGCAGTCACTGGCCCGATAGTCGTTACGGTGAATGGCCTTATAGCCAAGCTTAAGCCTCAATCAACATATTAAAGCTCTCGTGAGGCGACTGAATCAAGGGCTTGATACAGAAAGCTGTACATATTGACACGGTACGCACTACCACTAGGTAGTGATATTATGTGGTAAACGAGGACGTGGCTGATGATCCGGATGTGGAAAGGGAACGCAGGGGGCTGGCGGTCCGGTGTAACATGCTGGCCCGCAGGTTTGCAAGGTGTAGTAAGGAGGTAAAAAAGACGTTATTTAGGGCCTACTGCCAATCCTACTACACCTGTAGCCTGTGGGTCAGTAACACATAGCGGGTCGTCAGCGCCCTGCGGGTCCAATACAACAATGCTTTCAGGTTGCTGATGGGACTGCCTCGCTATTGCAGCGCCTCAGCGATGTTTGCTGACGCTCAAGTGGATGGCTTCCATGCCATAATTCGTAAGAGAGCGGCATCGCTGATGCGCAGGGTGAGGGACAGTTCCAACAGCTACCTGAGAGTAATTGCTTGTAAAATAGAAAGTCCTCTATGGAGGCAATGGATACGCATCCATGTTAAATAGTTTCCTCACGTATAAAGTACTAACATTTATTATTAAGTTCTTTTTATGTATTTACTAACACTATATGGACACATCAGTCTGAAATAAAACAAAAATTGAATTGAATAGTGAGGAGGTTTCTTTCCTTGCCCTGACCACCGGCAGCTTGGACTCTGTTCCCGATAATCCCGATGCCGGTGGGCTACTATGTTTCATATTTTTAAATGTATATTTTTAGAAGATAATTTTTAGAGTTCCGTACCCAAAGGGTAAAGACCCTATTACTAAGACTCCGCTGTCCGTTCGTCCGTCTGTCACTAGGCTGTATCTCATGAACCGTGATAAGTAGTTAGACAGTTGAAATTTTCACAGATGATGTATTTCTGTTGCCGCTATAACAATAAACACTAAAAAATAAAATAAAATAAATATTTAAGGGGGCTCCCATACAACATCCGTGATTTTATTTGTCGTTTTTATACATGTACGGAACCCTTCGTGCGCGAGTCTGACTCGCACTTAAGCGGTTTTTTATTTAGTATTTAAAGATCAAAGCCAATAAATATACAATAATTATGTGATTTTACAGTTTAAGTCAAAACCTTTACAAGTCAGTTTTGTCGTAAAAGTATAAGCAACGATCTAAATTCACTTTATCATTTTAAGTTACTTATTTTTTTTATTATTTTTTTTCTATTTGACTGCTGTAGGTCGTCCTAGGGGACGGTTTCTACGTAACCGGGCAGTTATTGGCGTGACCTGAAGGGTCTCCAGCCAATGGGGGGGAAGTAAAATACTTAACCTAAGCTAACTACTTGTACTCTTTGCACAAAAATCCTGCATTTTTGTAAAATTAAAAACAATACTAACTGTACTACCAACTGTAATTTGCCTTAAATTGCCACATTTAATAACCTTATTAAAGCTAATGTATCAGGCGGTTTGCCCATAGTGACGCAAGATGGAGCGACAAAATCCATGCTCGTACCCCAGTGACGTGCGTCAATGCGTCAGCCGTGGGCACTGCGCTGTGCGACTCCATTAAGTTCAGTGCGATGCTAAAATTGTTCTGTCGTCACCGTGCGTGAACCGTCTAATAATAATACCTATCTGTTAGAAACTTTCAATTGTCTTGGGAACGTATTCCTGTTAGTACAATCAACAAAAGAATTAGGTACACAGGCAAACATCGGATATCAATGCACTACGCAGGCGGATGTCATTGTAAGACTCGCTCAGACAAGCGATGGCAAAAACTTGGGCACTCGACACAAGCATAACTCTGTTAAACTACGAATGTAATTAGTTTTTGGGATAAAGCTTTCCTGAAACACATTCATATTTATGATTAGTTTAACTTTACCTACGCGCATTTTTCAGGATTGCCCGACTAGTTTCAGACCCAAACGGAGCACTTAATCATGAACTTGCACAAATTGGGCAATCCCGAAAAACGCACGTGAGTAAACTGTAGGTAACTAATCACAAATATGTCGTTATTTGCCTATATACGTATCTTTTTGGTTGACTGTACATCCCTACGAGAGTATTGTTTGTCTAAGTGACTGATGAGAACTGAAACATCTTGAGTGATCACGTTACGGGACGCAGACAAGATGTAATTTATGTATTGTCTTCTGTAGTAGTGCCTGCTCCCGAAATACACTTACTTGCGAGCCAATTCTACTAATAGAAATGTTAATCGATCACAACCGAACCGAAGCAGAACGTTTTCTTTTTTAACCGACTTCAAAAAGGAGGAGGTTCTCAATTCGTCTGTATTTTTTTTTTTTTATTTTTTTTTTTATGTTTGTTACCTCATATCTCCGTCATTTATGAACCGATTTGAAAAATTCTTTTTTTGTTCGAAAGGGTATACTTCCCGATTGGTCCCATATAAATTTTGTTATGATTAGACCATGAACTTCAGAGATATGGAACGGAACTCCTCATCGGATCAAAGCAAAATTCTCAAATTTCTAATATTGCTTTGTTTATATTTGTTGTTGGGAACTGACTACTTGAAAAGAGGAGGGGGTGCGTGTCCCCCCCTCCCCCCCCCTTTGGAATGTTTTCATTATATCGTGTAAGGTATCATTTGAAAGGACTTTTTATGCCCGACTACGTCAAAGCCAAAAAGAAGGGTTATGAAGGAGGGGGTTAAAATTATGACACTAAAACGTATTTAATCTATACTAATATTATAAAGAGGTAGAATTTGTTTGTTTGTTTGTTTGTATGTAGGAGGTAATCTCCGAAATTACTCATCCGATTTCAAAAATTCTTTCACCAATAGGAAGCTACGTTATCCCTGAGTGCTATAGGCTATATTTTGGGATCAAAAAATTAGGGATCCGTAAATTAACGGGAGCGAAGCCGCGAGCAAAAGCTAGTAAAAAATAAACTTTAAAAAAAAGTAAAAACCGACTTCAAAGAAATACTAAAAGGAGTAAAATAATACTAATATTATAAAGAGGTAGAATTTGTTTGTTTGTTTGTTTGTTTGTTTGTATGTAGGAGGTAATCTCCGAAATTACTCATCCGATTTCAAAAATTCTTTCACCAATAGGAAGCTACGTTATCCCTGAGTGCTATAGGCTATATTTTGGGATCAAAAAATTAGGGATCCGTAAATTAACGGGAGCGAAGCCGCGAGCAAAAGCTAGTAAAAAATAAACTTTAAAAAAAAGTAAAAACCGACTTCAAAGAAATACTAAAAGGAGTAAAATAATTACCATAATATAAAATTAACAGTTTCAGAAGTCGGTGCAGCTCTACACTGAAGCAAATAGAAGCCACCGACTTCTGAAACTGTTAATTTTATATTATGGTAATTATTTTACTCCTTTTAGTATTTCTTTGAAGTCGGTTTTTACTTTTTTTTAAAGTTTATTTTTCTATTACTGTTCTTGTAGATGGTCCTTGCGGGCCGTTTCTACGTAACCGGGAAGTTATTGGCGTGACCTGTAGTGTCTCCAGCTAATGGGGAGGGAAAGTAAAATACTTAATCTAAGCTAACTACTTATGCTACACTAACATCATGACTACTAGCAACAACAGCACTAAGGGCGACCCCTAGTGGGACTCGGACCTCGGCTTAGGGCGTTGCTGGTGGAAAATTCGGAGGGAGAGAGATAGCTTAATGAGGGTGTGGCGGCATCTATCTACGCCACATGCGAACTACGCAACACGCCGGCGGTGTAGACGACTATAGCGACATTAACGACAACTCTCATAGATGACAGTTCCTACATCGCGCTATCATGATTTAGCACGCAGATAGTATATATACAACCGCCCAACATCAACCGTTGGGCAGTAGCCCGCCAGGCATAAGACACCGCCTGGTTGAAGGATCCCCCTTTGGTTGGAGGAACACCACACCAGGTTCCTCCAAAAGGGCTGAATTGTCGGTGTGACTGCGGAGTCTGAAGAGATGACTGGCGCTACGACGAGAGAGCTCAGTGGATCGTGACCGGTAAGTCCCATGTAATCAGTGGCAAGCCTATTGTCATATTTCGGGCACAGTTATGGCGCAACATGAGTGTACAGACTCCTGAAATAGGAGAACACGTCTGCCACTACCACTTCACTTTTCTAGGTTTCCGTACCCAAAGGGTAAAACGGGACCCTATTACTAAGACACCGCTGTCCGTCCGCCTGTTCGTCTGTCACCAGGCTGTATCTCATGAACCGTGATAGCTAGACAGTTGAAATTTTCACAGATGATGTATTTCTGTTGCTGCTATAACAACAAATTCAAAAAAAAACAGAATAACATAAATATTGAAGGGGGCTCCCATACAACAAACGTGTTTTTTTTGCTGTTTTATAGATAACCAGCGAACCACCCCAGTTTCGCCCGGGTGCAATTTATTATACATTAAACCTTCCTCTTGAATCACTCCATGTATTAAAAAAACCTCATCAAAATCCGTTGCGTAGTTTTGAAGATCTAAGCATACATAGGGACAGACAGCGGGAAGCGACTTTGTTTTATACTATGTAGTGATGGTACGGAACCCTTCGTGCGCGAGTCCGACTCGCACTTAGCCGGTTTTTTAGACTCGGCTCTCTAGAATTAGCCTATCTATAATTTTAAACTCCAGTTATATTGAAAATTAGCTCAACCGCATAGATAAGTAAACGTAACAGAAGCACGCATCAACAACTCAGTCACAGTAGATATATAAGCTAAAGCAGTACTTCAACTACCTACAATCGTCCGATTTGACACACTCACACAGACACGCACTGCAACAAGACAAATAAGGTATTTTCGGGATGCAGTTCCATACAAAAACAAAAAACTACTCAGTATACAGTGCGTGTCTGTGTGAGTGTTTCAATTCTTGAGATTATAGTAAGTTGAGGTACTGCTTTAGCTTATATGTCTACTGTGACTCAGTTTTGCAATGAACTTACAGCTATTTATGTAGTGAAAATATTATCAGTGTCATAGTCTAGTAGATAATTATAATTGGATTCGATCACCACGTAAACACCACATTCATAAACAGGAACGATTCATATGCTGCTAGAAAAACCTGTGCTCATAGTACGAGTTCGTAAATTACGAAAATGGAAATAGTTTTTGTGAGTTCGATAAACTGAAAAATATTCAGTGTGACTCTTCTTAAAGTGCATATGAAATTGGGTGAAATTGACATAATTTCGACGAAAAGAAAAATAATATGAACAAAAATGCTTGGTTGTAGAGACGTTAACTTTTTTTTATTGTACTTTTTGAACCTATGGTCTATGTTGAAACAAAAACAGTAAGAGCGATTACGCACTGCATCCGATCCGAATTCGTGAAAATTCGGATATAAAAAAAAACTCGGACCGAATTCGGATATTGCTTTACGCACTGCATCCGATCCGAATCCGTGAAAATACCGATCTAGAGTAAAAATCTCGGGCCGAATTCGGATGTTGCTTACGCACTATTCCGATATCTGATCCAAATTCAAACAATTCAGGGGCCATCTTTGGCATATCCATTTGGCGTCCGATTTGAATCCGAGGTAGTGCGAAAGCGTTTATACAAACATTACCATTGCCACTTCGGTCCGTCAATATTTCTTCCGAATTGGAGACTCACAGATGACGGATAGAAATCGGATGACGGATGTAGTGCGTAAACCACCATACAAATAGTTCCATGGCTACTTCGGAACGTATTTTCACGGATTCGGATCGGATGCAGTGCGCAATTGCTCTAATGTACAGCACCGGCCATAGACTATGCGGTACTGTTAATAGTATCTCATGTGGTATTTCGGTGACCTTGAGGGATTCTGATTTAAAGGTCATGATGATTGTTCATAATCTGAGATGGATTGAAAAGGACACGTGCCTTTGGTTGGATTTTCTTCTACTTAATAAAACACTAACACTGACTGACTAACAGACAGCGCAAATTTAATCCGGTGGGTCTAGAAGCATGAAATTTTGCACAGGAGTTCATCCCCTAAGGGGATTAAATAAGGGATGAAAGTTTGTATGGAAGTTCGTAATTTTTGAAGTATGGGAAATCCCATCGGGCTCACTCACAGGTTGTGAGACACAACCTTATAGGTATATTATGTTGATGTTGGTATCTATTTTTAAGTTGTTTTTTTTTCCTATGTTTGATATGTATGTTATGTTGTGGTTCATTGCACTGTTTAAACATTTTTTGTCTATATTTCGCCCGGCTTGTTTGTGAATAGTTGGTTACCGGAGAATCGTGTGTTTAATGTTTTTATTTTTTGTTTGCATGAAGGACTTACTTTTTTAATTAATTTGCATTGAACTTCGAAGTTACGCAGTGGGTTTCTATGGTTTTGTATTATAAACTTTTGTGACAAACATTCATATTCATTCAGAAGGAGGAGCTCGTGGCTAAATAATTACAGCCGCATAGACCGATCTTCCGGGTTAAGCCACGCTTGCCGAGGTTGGTCTGTGGATGGGTGACCATTTACCATAGCGAGTTTCCTTCGTGCCTCGGAAAGCACGTAAAGCCGTTGGTCCCGGCTGTCATTTGTAGATCTTTGACAGTCGTTACTGTTGGCCAGAAGCCAGAAAGTCTGACAACCAGTCTTACCAAGAGTATCGTATTACCCAGTTACTGGGTTGTGGAGGTCTGATAGGCAGTCGCTCCATGTAAAATACTGATATTCAGCTGCATCCGGTTCGACTGGAAGCCAACATAGTTGGGAAAAGGCTAGGCAGATGATGATGATTCATATTCATTTAATGATGATTATTTTTTTTTCCTTTTTATATTTAAATGTAAGATTTAGTTTATATGTAAGAAATCATAAACATGAAAACCTGTATTTTAAAGAATCGAATCCAATGCAACAAGTGTCAAAGACGTTGAAAAAAAAATTGTTACAGTCAGCAAAAAAATGACCAGCGCTTGACAGTGGTTCGAAAAATTTTCAAAAGCTATGGACTGTCTCTTAAGAACATTTTGCCATATCCACAACGATTAAGATAGTTGCCATTATTACTAACCAATCACTAATGAATTTTTGCGATTTTTGACGTTTCTAGTACTCCAACCTCAGTTGGTCTGGAAGAGTCTTTTGATCCTTATGGGAAATGTGATCGATTGGCGTCATAAAAATGTTTTGTGAAACCTGCCCCTTTTCTCGCTGACTGTACATTTTTTTCAAAATCTGTGTATGCAGATAGAAATTATTCCTTAAGTTAGGGGTGGTCTTCTAAGAACGTTTTCCTGTACTTACAATGGTTAAAGTAGCTGCCCTTCAGGCCCCATCTCAAATTACCACCTTGTATATCTTTTTTCTCCAAGTGAATTCAGGCATGCTGTCTTAGGATTAATTAAACTAGGTACTCCATGAGGGCAACAAAGACCAACATAGTTCACATACTCATAGTACAATTAACTTAAGGTCTGGGCACGCTCTTACCTATTCTCCTAACAAAATGCTATAGGATAGTTGTACTTTCGATTCAAAATTCACTCACATTAACGTTACGTTTATGTTACTATACGTCACAATAGTCGTGCCAGGCATATAGTTTTCTTATACACCGTAGGCCTGAGGTACCCGAAAGATTTTAACCTTCAATTCCGATACCTAATTGGAGAAGAAAAGCTAGGATATAGTTTGTTGAATAAAGATTAATTTTCGAAATATTAATTAAAAACGGAAATTCACATATCGAAAAATATTTCTGGTAACAAGTCGTATGAACGCAGCGTTGCGACTTTTGTCATACCATACCCCTCTCGCCTTAATATGTCTTATTTGTCGGGGAGGGTTGTGAAGTGAGAAGTTTCTTATCCACTCACACGGTAATTTATCAATGCTGCCAGTTCAACCTAAGATATTGTTTACAAGGAAGTACTAAAGTTAATTGATTTACTAAGTACATACAGAAAAAAAAACAAAACTGAATTTGACTTTCGTTGATTAGGTATAACATTTGACTCGTAATACCATTAGAAACGCGTGGTTAAAATATTTTGGTTACCTCGGGCCCACGGTGTAGAATGGGATTGAAAATGGTGGTGCTACTATTTTAGTCGTTATTTGCGTCTCGTTCACGCACGTTCTGTGTGAGCGAAAGGCAAATAGTGGATGCACCATTTCTAATCCCATTCTTTGAGTAATCAATCGGATTGTAACTAAAGAATTTTAATTCTTCGCATCTTCTCTGGCCTTACTAATCCCAGCTTTTATAAGGCCCGCCACAAACAGTCTTTAATTATAAATAGCTTGTAGTCGATGCGACACTAGTTGTCAGATAATTTCATATCCACGCAGCGAACGTGTGTAGCCTGCCGCATGTGCATGCGCACGTACGCCACCTACCCTTATCTTTTGCATACAATTCTGTCCGTACTTAGGTTCGCTGCAAGATATCGCAATAAGACTAAGCATTGTACTGTACCTTGATCTGCTGTTCGACCCCCAGGTCGGGCAAAGTGTTGTTGGATTTTTCCGTGTGTAATTTCTCAATAGCAGCACGGAGTCTGGATTTGTGGCCGGTTGATGGTAATAGGCTCGCCCCCTATTGCATATTAAACGTAACGACGAAATGAGGGTGTAATATACACATCTGCCCATCCCTTAGGGGAATACAGGCATGATGTTTTGTTATACAAGGTTAGTTTTCAATATCAGCCAAAATATAAAATTAAGATCTAGAGATCAAACCGAAGGTGCATTTTATTATTATTTATTACGGTTTACTCACGTGCATTTTTCAGGATTGCCCGACTAGTTTCGGACCCAAACGGAGCCTTTAATCATGAGCTGATCACGCGGCGATGTCGCGAGTCGAACTAGTCGGCCAATCCCGAAAAATGCACATGAGTTAATCATAAATATGGATGTGTCTCACGAAAGTTATGTACATTTTATTATTGTCGAATAAAATAATAGCATTTCAATTGAAAATATCTGGTGCGTAGGCGACCGCCTTATGGGAATCAATGCACTTGTGTGCGTGCATGCACCGCTCTAGGTTGTTGAACTGAATTGTGCTGTTGTAATACCCACACGTTCGCTTTTTAGCGGTGGACAGGAATGAAATCTTTTGTTTTTTAAAGTTGTTTTTTTTTTTTAATTATATGGAAAATATTTTCGATTCTACACCATCTCTGAAAAGGCCGGTTATAGAAAAATAGCCCCGTATACCTTCATACAATAGGTATCTTTGAAAAACTAGTTTTTATTTTCCGTAAGCCTGGTATACAATGACGATTATTGTACAAAATATTTACGCGACAGTAGTTGCCGTGAAAACCGATTGAGATTAATCGACTGTAAACAACTGAATTAATGTCATTTATGATGACATACAATTCATTAGATAAGAAATTGAAAGGAAATCTCGTGTAAACTTTGCTTCTTTCTAGAGATTTCTATGAATACGTGTTAACGCCTTTTTTTATCGTGGGAAAATCCTCATCGATATCCTTCGCCCGGAGAAGGCGAAGGGTTATGCCGGACTCTTACCGGCTAAAAACCCACGGTGTTCCTTCTCTTGATCCTTAGCTGGGGTCGCGGGATACGCAGCTGCATGCACCGCGACCCCGGCAGGCCTCGATCCACCAGCCCCTGGAACTTCCCTGTGGGGCCTTGCCTCACTTCCTCCGGAGAGGCGCGCACGGAACACTACACGCCGCCTTCTCGGGTCTGTTACTGGTCGGGCGTCGGATCTCCTAACCCGTCGCCCGCAGGCCACACACTAGGGTGGCCGGAGACCGTCTCGCGCTCTCCGGCGGCGCCCGCTGCGTCTGGCGCGGGAAGGGAGAGTGGCCTTCGCCTTCTTCTCCCTCTATGCTCCCTCCTTGGTTGCCATCACCACCTCGCAAATAGAGGCGATGGCTTCCCACGCACTCTCGCTCCTGACCATGGACAGAACCACGGCCGGAAGCGAGAGGTCGCCAACGACTGCTGCGACCAGTTCACGACGCTGTGTCGTCCACGCAGGGCACATCTGCAGCGTTTGCAGCGCCATATCCTCAGGGCAGTCGACGCAGTGGTGACATCCGGGCGTCTGCTCACGGCCTATACGACACAGGTACTTCCCGAAACATTCATGTCCCGAGAGCAGCACCTACGTCAGCTGGAAGCTGAGGGCTCCATGCCGCCTCTCCAGTCACTTCTCCATAACGGGTTGAGGAAAACCCAGAACGAGATGTACAGCGTGTAATCACCATAATATTCCTTAAAGGTTCTCTGTCAAAATTATACTGGCCTACTTTGTGGCACGACCCATGGAATGGACTGCTTCCTTCCCTCATGTCAGTATGACCTATACGAAAATAGCTCATGCTATGGTGAAAAGATTAGCCAAATATAATAGCAAATCTAATTAGTCCGCCAGTTAGAGTTATGAAAAATAATGGACACGTATTTTTTCTGTTGTTAAAATCTATGAATATTTGGAACGATAAAACGCATCAAAACTCGAGAGTGACGTCAGAAACAAGTAAAAATTTTACTTGCTTGTGACGTTTAGCCAATTTTAAAAATGTTGTATCTTCGTCAGTTTTGGTTAACGTAACAAAAGAAAAAACACGGGTCAAACATGTTTTTGATAATCTAACTGACGGATTTATTAGATTTTTTCAGTCAAATACCCTATTGAGAGCGTAAATAAAAGAGCTATACAACAAATTCAGAGCAAAATTTGATAGAACAAACAAAAGAGTTCGAACATTTTTGTTTCGACTTTCCATACAAACAGCATCAGCTAATCGGATTAATTAATATGGAGAGTCAAACAATTTTTGGCCGTTTTTTTTTATTTGGCCTCTGAAATTTTGCTCTGAATAAGAGTCCAACCAACCCCCTTAAATATAACCACGTATTTATATTATACGTTGTATATTTTAAGGTCTTCTTATTCTTCTCGTATCGATGACACATCTAATTATACCACTTGGGCCCAGTATGTGGCCACGTTTATTGCCGCATCTGAGGCGCTAATCAGATCGTCAAGGGTGCAGGTGAATGGATAGTTGGGACAATCCAGCATGTGGGACATAGTCTGATCAGGAGCTCCGCAATCACACTGAGAGTCAGACGAGTCTAAGATGCCCCATTTCACCAAATTATGTTTGCAGCGGCCTACTTGGGTGCGCAGTCGATTCAATGTCTTCCAAATGGACCACAGCATTTCACTGCCGGAAGGCAGGTGTTCCTGGGGCTTCAAGTAGTTGTGAGGTGGTGGATATCTTTCTTCCCACAATCTGCATCTCTCTTTATATTATATTTTAAGGTGAGTCTAGACGTGTGCAAATTACAATGTAATCAATAAATGTAAGCGGATCGCGTAATAAAATTACATTGTAAGATGTACCAGTGTGTTCTCACCGTTTTATATGACATTGTTTTTATTACATTAATTACATATCTTGTTTCCAATATCTCATGACTTTCTAATCTCCTTAACGACTGTTTAATATACAGATAAAGATGTTTATTCAAACAAAAATTATATTTTAATTAAACAATGATGGTGCATTTGGTTGCATATTTAATTATCACGTCTTTATCAGCATAAGTACATATACAATAATTATATAAAAAAAGCCTATTTGAAAAAATATTTTTTATCGTGAATAAACAAAAAATTAATTTAAAATTAATTAATTATAAATGAACGTAGTTATTACTGATTCTAGATTAGTTTTTTTGGAAGTTCATGACCTACTTAGCTCATGTAATATGGTAATTAGGTAATCAGTTGTGGTACATGCCTACATGATCGAAAATATCTTGAAAGTCCGGTTCCTTTACTAAAAAACGAATAGTTTGGCTTACGAATGGTATTTTTTGGTAGACAGTCTCATAAGAACATTTCTTTCTACCTAAAAAAAGTCCATTATGAAAGTAAATCCACGCTATGGATAGGTACTGACGCCAGCACATCAAGGTATCCGAAACTGTAAAATTTTCCTAATCAAACTTGAACCTATTGCTTTTTCGATAAAGATGAAAATCTATTAAAGAAAGGAGGACGATCAAAATGTCCCCACCCAGCAATAACGATAAGACTTATGACCTTAGAAAGCTCTCGTCATGACTATAATTTATGGGGAATCATTAATCGGGCGAATAAATAATATTATGGAAGACTGTTAATGAGATACTTTAATACTAAACCGAGCGGCATTAAAATATATTTGCGAAAAAATAACTTAACTGGCGATAAAATTATGAATGATTAAAATTCGTAAAATGAGCTACTAGCAGTGGGAAACAGTTAATCTAAGCTAGCAACTAAAATTCCAAGTGTCCGAATTAAATACTAACTTGGGCGAAAATATACATTTCCTTACCCCGACACGGATAGGTTAGGTTTGAAGGGGATGACGGAGCTAGAGTGAGTGAGCGAAGCGAGCGAACGAAGCCCCCGTCATCCACTTCGTGTTAGGTTACTTTAAATCCTGCAGACAGAAATAGGATTGATTGTCAATTTAGCGTGGTTAGGTACTAAGTCAAACGTTAAATACTACGCTTTTCGCGTATGCACTTCTTCTTCTTCTTCGTATCGTTGGCACGACAATCATCATATTTTGTTGGCCCAGAACTTCGCCACTTCCACGGCGCCATCGGTGGCTGCGCAGAGATGGCTCTGGCTGCAGGTTCTTGGGCTCAGAGGGCAGGATAGGAGATGGGGCATAGTTTGCAGCGCAGCTCCACATCCACACCCTGCTGCTGTTTGGTTCAGGTAGCCCCACTTGACGAGGTTGGAATTACATCTTCCCACATCGCGTATGCACTGAATGAGAGAAAGGAGCTTTCCTACCATTTAAAGCTCCTTGGACTCTGGTTGAACAAACTGAGCACCCCGATTTGATGTCGTACGCGCTATGGTAGGTCCGGCCCTGTATCAGAGAGAGTGAACAATTTTTTTCTTTAGGTATCTTATTATCTTATACAAGATTATATTAGGCAGAGAGGGGGTACTAATCCGAAAGGGTGTTAAAGTACCCATAATAATAAATAACTTTTGTTCTACAAGTTTCTCCAATAGTCAATACTTAACGAGAAATTGTTGTTCAAAGATTTCATAAAATAATCGCTAAAATCTATCTATCCTTAGATATGATGATTTATGTTTACATTTTAGGTCATATTTGGGGCCACGGATAAGATAATGGATAAGACCTATAAAAAAATAGATGGCGATAAAACAATCATTCTGTATACTTTTACGGTTACTTCAAATTAACGGGCGAAATTTCACAGGATTATTTAGTATTATTAATGGAACACAATCAAAAAACACAAAACTCGAAACTATAGTTATTTAGATAAAAATATACATAATACATGCGCGCTTAGAATTCTTTCTTAATTAACAATTTTTTTTTTTTGTTTGAATGACATATGTTGTTTTAATGATACCTGGTAACCCTGTGAATATTCGCCAGTTTATTTGAAATAACCTTATACAGGGTGTAAACGAATTCGTGTAATTCCTTCAAACCGCGTGATCTACTGGTGACACAGATTAACCCTAAAAGTGATTTTTTGAAAATTAACTGAAAAAAAAAACAAAATAAAATCTTGTTTTTCTATTCCTGAGTCATTTTAGAGCCCCGAATCACCTGACTGCAAAGAGCGATATCACGTTAGTCGAGCCCGCCAGCCGCGTCCCCTTGCTTTCATTAATTTATGCGTGGCATCGAAATGTTCACTCACATAAAATTACTTTTTTGCAAAAAAAATAAAATTTTTTTTACGGAATCCTTATAAGGTGGTTTGGATACGATGATTTACACCAACCGTAAGGAAAAAAAAAAGATTTTTTATTTTTAATCAAGCTCATTCCCGTGCGGAGCCAGTCTACAGTAGTAGTAGATCATGTGGTTCTAAGGAATTACACGAATTCATTGACACCCTGTATATTTGACATGATGTTTCGCTAGTTAATTTGAAGTTACCCTGTGTAAATTTATGAATCAACCACAGCCCCGCCTCATGGTGTGATGTGTGACCGAAGTACATAACGGCCCACTGAACTAGTTACGTAACCGTTCGTCTCAATGTTTAGTCTAAGACGCCGACGAGCCTTGACCCTTTTATCAGTTGCAACACGCTATCTGCATAAAGGCGCCAGGAAATAAGGTACTTCATGTATTAATGCATTACATTGATTTGTGCTTAAGAAATTATATTAGAATGGGCCTCATTTTCTAGTATGATTTTTTGAGGCTCTCTTTTTACGAGAGAAGTACGCAGGAGATTCATTAAAAATCGGATTTAAAAAAAAAGTTAGTTGGCCTACCATTGACAGTTTTTTTATAAAAAAAACTAGCTGTACCGTAGCGGCATGCGTTGCAATGCACTTTTTTCTACTTACTACTTACCTACTACCTACCTTCAGAAACAAAATCAAAATAGTAACAAAAAGTTCATGCATGCGGTAAATAAATGAAGAATATGGACTTACTGAGATAATTTAGTTTTTTTTTTTTTAGTATCGAAATCTTCTTTCATAAGAACCTTCTCCTGACGATTACGAACAAAACAAAAAAAAATAGCGAAATCGGTTCAGCCGCTAACGCGTGATGCCGTGACCAAGGGAAATAGGGATTCATTTGTAGATACATAGAAGGGGCTTCATTTTTTAATATGATTTTTTGAGGCTCTCTTTTTATGAAAGAAGTACGCAGGAGATTAATTTAAAAAAAACGGATTTAAAAAAAAAAGTTAGTTGACCTACCATTGACAAGTGAATAAATGACTTAAGACAGTTTAGGTACAAATTTTAATTTGATGTTTATTAAAAATTGTTTATAATCATTATCATTTATTTGCTACTAGATTTTTCCCGCAGCTTCGCTCGCTTTAATTTGGAATTTGACAATCAACTCTCAACACACTACTAAAGTTTCTATAATAATATAATTCAATCATGAATTCATGATTCGAAAGACACGTGGCGCCATCGATTATCATAAGAACGTTAGTGTTGTTTTCCTCAGGAACTGTACCTTTTATTGAGATGTAAGTTACCTTATGTCCGTTTCTGTACACCTGACAACGTATATGCAAAATTTCAGGATGATCGGTTCAGTGGTTTAGGCGTGAAAAGGTAACAAACAAACTTATAATATTAGTTAGGAAGTAGGATAAGGATTGATACAATGAAGGTCATAATAGAATATCTTAAATTCCTAACACTTAGCCATAAAACATACAAACACAAAATATAAAAATAAGTTTATAATACGTTGTATGTAACCTCTACTTACCTCTTTCCATACTTTTGTTGGGATGGGTTAGACTAAACAGGGTTTATTTATTTAATCAGGTTTATCCACAGCTTATGTACCTATACATGTATCTTATGTATGCATTACAAATTACAAGGGTTAATTTTGTTGCGCGTTGTAAACAAGGTTATTTTTAGTATTCACTCAACCCGAAACTGAACTGGTGAAGGTAAACATCGTGAGGAAACCTGGACTTAATTAATGGTCTGAAATCGCCGACCCGCAGTGAGCAAGCGTGGTGATCAATGCTGGTTCCTTCTCTGTATGAGAAGAGGCCTTTGCCCTGCAGTGAGACAGTTACAGGCTGATGTTATTGGTACTATATCTAAACCTGAAACTATTATAGTTTGTTCAGAATCGATTGGTATATAAATGATGGAATTAGGCGTTACTTTGCGGAAATCCATGACATACGAAATGCGTGAGGAGTACCATGCAGGGGTTGTCTAACTCAAGTTGAAATATGAACTTATTTTTAGTAATATAAAGTGGAATAAAAACTATACTAATCGATACGAATATGCAAATACAATATCTAGCTTTAATTCCGCTGAACAAGATCGCTAGTTTAGATGCAGTATGCAGCACCACCCTCCCGCCCATAAGTATATGTACATGCAGAAAGAGCGAAATTTCGCGTCCTAGCGGTCGAGGAGTCAACATATCCTGAGGATGCCCCGTGCAGGGGCGAAACACGTGTTGTGTATTGGTTTGGTTGCATGTTACATTATTTTTTCACTCTTTCTGCATGTGCATATACATGTGGCATGTCACTTCACTTCACGCCGAATGGCGGTTACACCTAGGTTTAGCCGGGTACAACTAGGTGCAACCAGTAGCAGTTGGTTAGAACTAGGTGTAGCTTAAGTCGACGGAGCCCCGTTGTGCGGGGCTCCTATTTCTGTCTGCAGGGTTTAAAGTAACCTAACACGAAGGGGATGACGGGGGCTTCGTTCGCTCGCTTCGCTCGCTCACTCTAGCCCCCGTCATCCCCTTCGAACCTAACCTATCCGTGTCGGGGTTCCCCTTAACCACCGGTGTGCGGCTGCACCTAGTTCTATCCGCTATGATGAAGGGTAAACCTAGTTCTACCCGAGGATAAGTAGGATACATCTAAGTTTAACCGCGTGTAGGCGGCTGCACCTAGTTGTACCCGGCTAAAACTAGGTGTAGCCACACTTCGGCTATTAGCCGTAACATATACACGTAGAAAGCCGGTTGCCGGCGCCGCTCTGTCAGCGCTTGTCGGTGCTGGTCCGCACAGTTAGTCGGCGCAGGTAGTCTGTACTGTGTGGCGAACCAGCGCCAACAAGCTCCGAACTGCGCCGACAAGTTCCGACCTGCTCCGATCAGCGCTGGTAGTAGGCCGTCGTTTGTTGCTACATTTGCAATTGAATAAGGCGTATTTTTGGTAAAAAAATGCCAGCCCCTGGTTCTACTTGCTTCCTTTATGTAGCAGTTACCTGCACGGACCAGTACCGAAAAGTGCTGGTAGGTCGGCGCTGGTTACCTGCCTATAATCGCCTGAATTGACACACTCACACAGACACGCACTGCAACAAGACCTCTAAGTGAGCTTCACAAGGCAGTTACGCGTATAATAGGAAACTTCAGGCAAATTGAACTGGCAAAGTTCCCAGAAAATCACTTGAACCATCATGGCGCTGACTGAGCAGGTCCCTGCTCTGACCTGTATGTCTTTTTTTTAAAGACCAATGACGTATTTTTTTTTATTTGATGATGTATAATTGTTGTTGATCATGGTCTAAACGACGTTTGTTCTAGCAAAACAACCAATTACATGTCAGCGTGTATTTAGGCAGTTCTGATAAAATGAAAAAAAAAAAACATGTGTCTCGGTTTTTGTGTAGGTATACTTAAAACAGCTTTGTTTGCTATATAGTACATTCGTTCGTTCCAAATTACTTATCACACGACAACAGCAGCAGTTGGAAGCTCTCTCCCCAACAACTTGGAAATAGAATGAGTTTTCAAATAGAATCCAATTTGATTGTGATCGTCGTTTTTACTGACCTTTTCTAGGGCTTCTAACTGTTTGTTTTAGTGTTGGACTAGTAGGATTCAATCCCTGATGGACTTTTAGTAGATTGTATTGAAGTAGTTACCAGAATTTGTAAAGACGCCAACACATCAACCTACTACAATCTGTCAAATTACTTTAATAGATTTCCATCTTTATCGCGAAAGCATTAGGTTCAAGGTTGATTGGGAAAATTTGACAGTTTCGGGTAGCTTCACCTGCTGGCATCTGTACATACGGCTACATATCAATCTATACATTTCCAGTATGAGCTGATCTAGTATTGTATAGGCTTTTCGTTCAATGAGAGGTCAGCTTATATTGGAATTTTTGTGTATAGCTGTGTGTATAGTTAATTCATTCGTAAATAAATACTAGGTATTCACACCATTAACAAAACCCCGTCCATCCGAACCCCCTAGTCGCCGCAGCGGCCGACTACAGTCCCTCTCTCATATGTTAAGTTCGCCGTTCCAGGCACACACTTTTAGAACCCGATGACGAAATAATCCTCCTCCAGGAGGCGAGTAAATCGACCAGCACACTAAACAACGTCCGCCGCCGTCCGGCATACCGTCCTCGCCGACGAGGCCCGTCGCGCAGCCCTCATCAACCCCCCCCTATGTCCCCGCCAGCAACGCCCTAAGCCGAGGTCCGAGTCCCACTAGGGGTCGCCCTTAGTGCTGTTGTTGCAGGTAGTCATGATGTTAGTGTACTCGTAGTACAAGTAGATAGCTTAGGTTAAGTATTTTACTTCCCCCCCCCACATTGGCTGGAGACCCTTCAGGTCTCGGCAATAACTGCACGGTTATGTAGGAAGGGTCCCTTAGGACCACCTAGAGCAGTCCCACAGAAAAAAAAAAAAAAACATTAACAACTCAGTCGTTGCATGACTTTCTTGGACAAAGTTTTAATTCCCCTAGTACAGGGGTAGGCAAACTATGGCCCGCGGGCCAACTCCGGCCCGCGATGGGTTGTAATCCGGCCCGCCAACCATCCATTTTATAGCAAGAGTGTATAGAAAGAAGAAGAATGAAGGGGCTATAGGTAACAAATCGTAATTATGTGAGCCAAGAATGTTAGTTTTTGCAGTTTTTTTTTTTTTGAAATTCTGGCGACCTTTAAAGTTTCTTGCATGTTTCTGGCCCGTGATGAAAAAAGATTGACCACCCCTGTACTAGTACGAGCTTGAAAATTATGAAAACAGCAATAGTTTTCAAGAGCTCGATAAACTCTATCTCTCTTACACACTCGTAAGAAAAAGAGACAAATATACAGAGTTGCACTACCGAGGGGATAGAACTTTTGTGGCATAGCCCCCCCGCAGCCATTTTGATTTTTTCTCCAAGTTGCGGCGCACGATTACACTAACATTTAAACAAAAAATATCAGAGATATGGTGCCCTAAGTGTCATGTTGCCGAGATATTTTGACTTAAAGTTTTTTTATTGCAGCGCACTTTGTAACTGGTAAATATGGGTAGAAGACACTCAAACAAACAAAAAATGTAATATCTTTTGATCTAGGAGTAATATAGGCTTCATTTCTATTTTATTTGCAAGCTTACAATTCCTCGCAGATATTTCATAAATGATGTCAGTTATTGACATAACTCATAAAAATGACAAATTAAAAAGAAAGTTGTTAAAATTAATATGAAATCTTTTTTAGTTATTCATATTACATACATCTACTACCAAAACGAGTAGTTGACATGTTTTTTTTTATGAAAGCTATTGCCATTTTCGTAATTTGCAAGCTTTCTTATTTTTCCAACTGTAATAAAAAATTAGATACGAAAATATTAAACAGTAATTCGGTTTTCCATTTTAATCTGTGTAGTACTGTAATTATAGACACAATAGATAAACAATGGCGGCCGTACCGTTTTCGGTACACTTGGACGCTTGTCATTAATGGAATATATAAATAAAGAAAAAACAAAAAAAAAACATTTACCTATTCTGTAGATTAGACAGCACAAAATAATAACAACAAAAAAAAAACAAGAAAAATAAGACACCAACAATTAAAATGTTCTGTCGGCATCATAAATGTATTCTTTTTTCCTGACTGCGCGCCAGTAAAAAGACGGTTATGTTGTTAACAGTGCAGCAGTGCGAGCACGGATCTTTTTATCGAGTCGATTCGAGAAATATATCTATTCTAAACGTCAAATTAGACATAAGATATAGATAAAACGACAACTGCTATCATTTTATCTATGTCTTATGTCAAATTTGACGTTTAGAATAGATAAATTTCTCGAATCGACTCGATAAAAGATCCGTGCTCGCAGCGCTGATTCTTCAAAGCCAACAGCTTTGATTTTCAATTGATGTGTCACACCACTTGATTCCAGCGTACAACGTGACTTAGGGCAGGTTAAAACATGTAAAAGATATGCTCGACACAAAAATATTGGTAAAGTTTGTCGGTAATTGCCCTTAATTACATTCAATGAACGCAGATAACGATAACCTTTGTTTTGAAGTTACCCGACTTGGGCGCGACTTGGGAGACGCCTATGTCCAGTAGTGGATTGCGATTGTCTGAATTGATGTCGTTGGTGAACTCGCCGAGATATCAAAGGGAAAGTCTTGCTGTGAATCTTTTGTCATATTTATAAGAAACTAGCTGTACCCGGCGTACCGCGCATGCGTTGCAATGCCACGTAAAGAAAAAAGTGTTTGGTTTTAAAATCTTTTTGTTGAAGTGCTTTTGGATGCACAATATTTTTGATTTGAGGGGACCTGAATTTACCGTAGCGACGGGGCGAACATCGAATGTTTGACAGGGGTTGGAACAGTTTGTATGGGAAAATAAAATTGTTGTTTTTACTATTTTCCTCGCAATTTTTCCATATTTTCTCACCATTTAAACTTTCCCTGGACTGCTACAAATATTGCAAAACCAAAATTAGCCAAATCGGTCTAGCCGTACTCGAGTTTTAGCGAGACTAACGAACAGCAGTTCATTTTTATATATAAAGATAGAAGATAGATAAATCAATTTTTGCAAATGTGGCTAATTAAGAAGGTGCACTTACCGTGGTCAGTCCTTGGATGGGTGACCGTTTGTTACACATCGAGACCCCTCCATGCCGCTGAAAGCAAGTTAAGCCGTCGGTTTCGGGTGTCATACGAATATCTATGACGTTACGTGTCGTCAAAAGCTTAAAAGTCTGACAGCCGAACTTACCGCAGTATATCGGCATTGCCTAGTGACTGGGTTGTGAAGGTCTGCTGGCAGTCGCTCCATTTAAAATATTGATACGTACAGTCTGCCTGACTGATTAGACTGAAGGCGACCCCGATATAGTTGGGCAAAAGTTAGGCAGAGCATTATACAAGGTTAGTCGGAAAAGGGATACTAATCCGCAGGCCACTTAAAGTATCACTGATGACGGTTTTAAAGCAAATATTATCTATATAAATAAAAAGAAAAATCCTGACTGACTCACTGACTCATCAACGCCTAGTCCAAACCCTTGGACCTAGAAAGCTGCAATTTTGCACAGAGGTTTCCTTTATAATGTAGACAAAGAGTGAGGAAGGATTTTTCGAAATTCAACCCCGAATGGAGTTAAATAGGGGATGAAAGTTTGTATGGAAAATGGTCACTAAACGGGTTTAAAATGTCACGCAAGCGAAGCTGCGGGCAAAAGCCTAGTAATTTAATAATTCGATAATTTTTATATTAGTTTCTTCAAAAATTCTTCATCCCTTCTTTAGATTACGAATTCAGAAAATGGAGCTTCTAATTTGTGGTCGTAAATATGATCTAAAATGTAAACACAGCTGATCATAGCTGAGGATATATAGATTTTAGCATATTTTTAATGTAATTTTTGAACAGCTATTTCTCTTTAACTATTCACTTTTAGGGAAAGTAGCAGAACAAAAGGTCTTCATTATTATGGGTACTTTAACACCCTTTCGGATTAGTACCCCCTTTTTGAATAACCTTGTATAATACTGCTATGATGGTAAATTTAATTGCACCAACAAATCACCATCATTAACCCCTACCAAATCCTTATCCAACCAAAATTCAAAATTTAAGTGCTGAGCACTTGTCGGTGTAGCAATCTCCATTTTTCTCTATCCAGAGCCAATCCCTTCATTTTTCTGTACCAAGAAGATATCCAATTGAAGGAAAAGGCAGAAGTGATAACATACAAATCCTAATAAAAAGGATTAATCCGTTCAAGATCAAACAAAGACCTAAAACTAGTTCAGATAATAGCAATTCTAAATGTCCAATTCCTTCTACAGCAATAGATCTTGTAGATTAGGAACACTTAAGAAAGGCAGTACTAGTTCATTCCTTTCCTATCTTAATTACAGTTCCCAAAAGTTTCCTCCCTAATCTAATCACAGGCGCTAACGATACCCGTAAACAAGCCACGTAGAGACTTCCCAAAGTTTTGTAACTCATTAATGTATAAAAGTACGTTTTGGATAACCCTTTGGAAGGGTGAAGGGTCTAAATAAATACTGGAAAACTTCGCCGGTTTGACGACCTAAATGATTCGCTGAGTTGTTTTAATGTTCGTTGTTAGGGTCAGTACTGTAGAGAGCAAAGATAGGACCTAATACTATGTAGCCGAACAAGCAAAGACAAGACAAGGGGTTTAATAATGTCACATTTGGTGACACATAATTTTAAGTCCTACATCATAGCAATACCCGATTGTACTTGAAATTAGTTTAAAAGAGTATCCATGGAGTTTCTTGACGGATTTTCTTCATAGGAACTTCTTATTGGAACCGTACAACTCACGCAGTAGAAAAAGTACAACTAAATTGTCGAGACGTTTCTTAAGTGCTTGTACTGTAATAATAATAATAATAATGTTTATTTTGTACTTAAAAACACAATACAGAGCACGTGAAACAACAGCAGGTTGTACAATAAAGTCTTAAAATATGACAGAGTTCCGGCCCCTAAACTAGGTACGCAGACCTGTATCTTAGGAGTCGGGAATTCTGAAACTGTGCTTATTCGAAATAACAAACGTTGAATAGTTAATATCAGAACTTTTTGGTGTGCATGAAAAGAGCCTCCACGAGTGACGATACTTCAGTACGTCCGGCTCACCCTGGGCAGTCAGCCACGCTACCAACCTTGCTGATTAGCTAATCTTTTCACCACGGCATGAGCTATTCTTGTATAGCTCGTGTCGACACGATAGAAGAAGAAGAATATCTGAAATAAATTTGTAAGGGCCCAGACAGATGGACTGCATCGCACCCATAACTGCAACTGCCACATGCACTTTAAAGGCAGTTAAGATGTAGTCAGTGCAACTGCGTGGCAATTACTAACTGGATGTGCTGTCCACTTGCAGTTACAATGCGGTGAATGAACGAATGCGGTCGAAAGGTTCTGGAGTATCAACAGCGTACCGTTAGACGTAGCTTGTGTAGAACAAGGTGGACCGATGACCCGGTGAAGGTCAGCCATCCGCTGGATGCAAGAAGCAAAGGAGCGGTCGATGTGGAAATGCTTGGAATTCTAAGTCCAGCAGTGGAGCTGAATGATGATGAATTAATGAAATATGATTCACCAAACGTGCCATTATTAGGCCTCCTGAACAAGGTGGCTTGTAATGGTAAGTAAAGTAGACTGTAGAAGATATGGAATTGTCTACTTTCTCTGCTTGGCGTTATTAAAATACCACCTTCCTTATTGCGCAAAACACTCGTAAACGCTATGGCATTTTGACAGGTCAACAATTTCCAAAGCAACTTAAGTATAAACAATCAGACTTCTCCAAAACTATGTACCACGCAATGAATATTGTTGTGTAGTCAAAATTAAAGCTATTGAAATTACGAATGTGATACGCTATTCGGATGCTGGCTTTTTCGTCATTAACCAACTCCAGTTGGCATGATATGACATGAAAATATCAGCTGATGATTGCTGTTGGAATTATAAACAAGAAATGGTGAGACAAGGTTCTTTTTCTTTTTAAAAAATAACGTTGCCCCCACACTAGGATATTTTGATATCCTGCTCGGCATGCTCTGCTCTCTTAACATATCTCCAACGGTGATTGATTGGTTTCGTAGTTACCTGTGTGGTCGCCGTCAACGTATTCGCATTGAAAATTCTTTCTCTTCATGGTGTGATACTTCCGCCGGTGTACCACAGGGGGGCGTCCTCTCTCCTATTCTTTTCGCAATATTTATAAATTCTATTTCCGATGAACTTCTCTCATCCTACCACCTTTATGCTGATGATCTGCAAATTTATTCACAAGCACCCTTATGCGAGTTGACTGAGGCTGTTGATATGGTGAACAAGGATTTGGTACGTATTTCCAACTGGAGTATGGCTCATGGCTTAAAGATTAACCCTACGAAGTCTCAAGTCATTGTTGTCGGCAGCCCTAAGCTACGCTCAAAAATTGACTGGTCACAGCTTCCCCACATTACTTTTGATGGTTCGACAATTCCTTACAGCGATTCAGTGAAAGACCTGGGTATTTATATAGACAAAGAGTTTTCGTGGGGTCCTCAGTTGCAAGAAGTAAGCCGCAAATTGTTTGCGTCAGCAGGGTCTTTACGGAGATTGCGCAATTTTCTGCCAACTGCCACTAAAACTGCGCTCGCCCAATCCCTTCTTCTCCCAATCCTTGATTACGCCGATGTCAGCTATCCTGATCTTACTGAAGTGCAGCTAGATAAGCTTGAGCGACTCCAAAACTTTTGCATCAGATTCATATTTGGTTTACGCAAATATGATCATGTTTCAGAATTTCGCATTAAGCTCAACTGGCTGCCAATCCGCCTTCGCCGGAATGCTCGTATCTTATCATTGCTATACAGTATTCTGTTCAATCCTGCAACCCCCTTTTATCTCAAAGAACGTTTTAAGTTCCTTCATGACACTCATACTAGAGACTTAAGATCATCGGAAGATTTGAGACTTTCAATGCCCTCGCATGCTACCAAATTCTATGACAAATCGTTCACAGTCCAGGCTATACGTTTGTGGAATGCGCTGCCGATGCCAGTAAGACAAGCTCAGTCACTGGATTCTTTTAAAAAATTAGTCAAAGATCATTTCTACTCTCAACACATTTCTATTTCTTCATGATATCAATACCTCATCATCAACCTACTTTGTTTTTCCTTATCGCTTAACTATATAACATATTTATACATATAAACAATATATATAATATATATACATAATTTTTATATGTAAGTATTATGTCTATGTATTGTGTGTAGTATATAGTATATATATTTTCCAGCAGTACACCACGGACTATCCCCCCTATCTTATTCATTGTGTTCCTGTCCATCCAAAGGTTGTCTGGTAGATATCGCTATCAGCGATAAGACCGCCATTGTACCCTTCACTAAATTATTTTGTATAAGAGCTATGTTACAATTTTGGTGTACAATAAAGTATATTCTATTCTATTCTATTCTATTCTAGGATTTCTCATGTATCGTGGGTGCGTTTACAGACACAAATCTCACATACACAAACGCCCAGACCCGAAACAACTATCTGTAGGCCATTCAATTTTTTGTTCCGTGTGGGAATCGAAACCACGACCCGTAGCGCAGAAGCCAATCGCTCAGCCACTGCACCAAACGTGTCGTCAAAATAGGTTGATTCGCATAGATTTATCTACTGCAAAATATATCGTCAACGTTGTCTAATTATTTTGCAAAATTGGCTTTATTGCACCTTATATTCGAACCACTGAAAACTTCGAATTTATATACGATTTAAATTCAAATCTTAACTCGTTTTATAAAATTTCCAACTTTGCGCCAAGTTTTAAGCGGGTCAGGTCCCTAGTCACTAGAGTTGCTGAATACTGCGATAATTTTGATCCGAAATGCTATTCAAAATTATCAAATATTTTGTTTAAATTACGACTTGGTGAGTCCTTGGAGATTGTTAATGAAGTATTATTTTTTGACCAGAATAATTAAAATTAAGGGCGTCCTTCACCGGAAATCACAATTTCTCTCGATTTGCGAAATTCTGCAATTCATTTGAACAATTTCAGCAAAATTTCAACTCTTTTCATTGCGTAACAATTCAGCAGTATGTTCTTCGCTGCCTTGTTTGGTCCAGTGGTCGATCTCAACAGCCTCAACAAGGTCAGGCTGCAAGTGGGTTATTGGGTTTTCCCGTGTGGAGCTTCTCAGTAGCAGTCTGGATTTATGGACGGTTGATGACGATAGGCTCGCCCCATATTACATGGGACTTAACAATAACGGCAAAATAAGGGTGTACACCACTGTCCCTTCGCAAACAAAGTACATGCGTAATGTTATGTTATGTTCTTCAGCTATATTTATTCTGAAAGAGAACCCATGTAATCCTCTTTTGACGTGAATTGATTCGTGTCTGGTTTAGTTGGCGATCCAAGAAAATTACCCTATCACAAGTTCCTCACTCAACTACTTAATCCGACGCCTTAAAATAGATTCGGGAGCAATTCTATAAGTTTAAATAAATCGCTATGGTTAAAATAGGTAGTCAGCGCCATCTGTTTTTATAAGCGTAAACTACTGACATGTTGAATTTGTTGATACATGCAGCGACACGCAATCAGAATGTTATCTTGTCATACATAATTTTACACTTTGTTACTTAATTTATTCTATTTTCTCGTTAGTGACAGTAGTTTTTTTTTATTTTAACCTGCAAAGGGTGCAAACGGCTGTCGCTGAAAACCAGCGCTGTGGCTCTTTGTGTGTACTCTTATTTTACTTTTGTGCGTCATGTTGGCGCGAATAAACAATTTTTCTTTCTAAATTCTAGTTTAAGAGAGCGTATAAATTTCAAATCTGTTATAAATAAGCTATTTTTCGGTATATTTTCTGATTAAACCGTGAATGTTAAATTTTATGGTAACCTGTGATAGACGATAACTTTTTTATATACATATCTTTTTCCGATGCCGGCGCGCTACTATTTTTATATTTAAAAATACATTGTTATTTTGTTTTATGATGTTGTGTACAAGGGTAGTCGGAAAGGGGGTACTAATCCGCAGGCCACTTAAAGTATCACTGATGACTGTCTTAAAGCAAGTGCTAAAATTTCAAAATTCGGTAAAAAAAATTCAACGTAAAATGATTTTTATTTTAGTTTTTTCAAAAGTTCTTCATCTCTGCTTTAGTTATAAATTCAGAAAATAGTGCTTCTAATTCATGACCCCAAATAGGATCTAAAATGTAAACACGGCTGATCATAACTGGGGATAGATAGATTTTAGAGCTTTTTTTTTTGAGATCTTTGATCACCTATTTCTCTTAAACTATTGACTTTTGGAAAAAGTTGTAGAACAAAAGTTATTCATTATTATGGGTACTTTAACTCCCTTTCGGATTAGTACCCCCTTTCTGACTAACCTTGTATAATAATATAATTTATATGTAGGTATGTAAAACGAATAAACGAAAACAACAAGTACCTAGGTATTATAAATAAATAAAAAAACGGCCCATCCGCAAGTAGCAATACGATTTATTACTATAACAACAACCTGTCACAATGACGCGTTAAGCCGGGTACGCATGAACAAACACGAATATCGCGAACACGAACGTCGAGCACGAATTACCTACTATGAACGTGTTCGGTGAACACAATGTTTGGTATTGGTACCTACGCACATGCAAACAAAGTGTTCGATATTCGTGTTCGCGAAGTTCGTGTTCGTTCGTGCGATCACGGCTTTAGAATATGTTTCGAATAAGTTTTATATTCTATCAGACAACATTAAAGCCACACACGTCTCAAACTATTCCAATCCAAATCCTTTGACAAACATTTGCCAAACTCCAAGAACTTCATTCGCATATCAAAATTCAAGAAAGAACTCCAGATTCGTATTCAACAAATTGCATTAGCTGACAACAAGAGAATGGAGGTTTTTAAGAAATCGTTTTAACTCCACGGCGAAATATCAATTTAACTTATCTCCTCTGAAAAGAAAAACTTTCCATCCAGTCGTCTTCAAGTTGGTTTTCGATTACTTGTAAGGTTGCCGCGCGTATTTTTAACCGACTGAGTAACTTTATGAGGGTTGTGATGTTTTGAGAGAAAAAAAGATATTACTGGGAAAGATGCGTCACGACGACGCGCGCTGCTGCTTCTTCTCGCTTTTGTTGTCGGTAGTGGGTAACACTGGGCAATTTTGACAAAGCAAGGTAGTCGTCGATTATGCATCAACGCACCCGATGTTATAAAGGCGGTAGTCATTCGACGAAGCGGAGCAGAACCGGATGACGAAATTACCCTCCTCCAGGAGGCGAGTAAATCGACCAGCACACTAGGTACACAGGGAACCGATCACTTTTCCGATTTTTTTTTGTTCGAATTTCATTTTACCGAAAGCTATTGACCGACGTCTTTTTTGCTATATGCATTATTTGACATATTTTTAGATCATCGAAGTATCATTTGTCATAGGTATTAGTTTACCGAACTATTTTTCGCCGATTTACAAAATAACTTTTTGCTCTTGGTCGAAGCTTCTTTTGAACGTTTTTCATTTGCCAAATAATTTATTTGCCATATTTTTACCACACTGAAACAACATTTTACGGAATATTATTTGGTCACAATAATTATATAGCCGATTACTTGGTAGCATTTTCAATAGAGAGTGCCTCCGCTGCCGGCACCCAAAAATAACGCCAATGCCCCATGGTACATTACTGCCGGCAATCCGGCGGTACATTACTGCCGGCAGCCGAGATTAAAAACATCGGCTACTTACTTAGTTACTTTAAACCCTGCAGACAGAAATAGGAGCTCCGCCCAGCGGGGCTCCGTCGACTCTGCTTTGGAGATCCAAACAACCTTACAAATATCCCCTTAAGTTTTTCATTCGTTTTTATTGTGAAAATGAAAGTGGGTGACGAATAGTCGACTCATGAAGAGTTTGAAGAGGCCTTGAAGGTGTATAAAAACACTATGCAGTCGCCGCGGCGCCGGCAGCCAGTTTGGCAACCGGCGCCGGCACTCGGAATGGCAACCGGCGCCGGCAGCGGAGGCACTCTCTTTTCAATATTAAGTTAAAATAGTGTCATAAAAAATCAATATGTTTTGCTACAGTGGTATAATGAATGTTCGGAAACATAATACTTCGAACAAATGTTATTTCGGCTAAGTGTAACTACGGTAAAAAGTTTTTCGACCAAATGAAACGTCGGAGTAACGAAAAAAAACGAATTGATAATAGGTCAACTGATACAGAAAAAAACGAAACGATAATAGTTGAAAAGTTTTAGGTGTAATGAAATTCGGTCAAATATTTTTCGAACTTATGGTTGGTAACCCACTACACAACGTCCGCCGCCGTCCGGCATACCGTCCTCGTCGACGAGGCCCGTCGCGACGTCCCACCGCCGCCGGTCACGATCCACCGAGCTCTCACGTCGTAGAGCCGGTCGTCTCTTCAGACTCCGCAGTCACACCGATAATTCAGCTCTCATCAAGCTGTCTCCCCTAAGTCCCCGCCAGCAACGCCCTAAGCCGCGGTCCGAGTCCCACTAGGGGTCGCCCTTAATGCTGTTGTTGCAGGTAGTCATGATGTTTGTTAGTGTAGTACAAGTAGTTAGCTTAGGTTAAGTATTTTCTTCCCCCCATTGGCTGGAGACCCTTCAGGTCTCGCCAATAACTGCCCGGTCACGTAGAAACGGTCCCCTAGGACCATATACAGCAGTCGAATAAAAAAAAAACGACGAGTCGTAGCATTCCGTGTTGATTAGCTAAAGTAGTCTAACCTTATTTTCTGATCTTGTATAATTGTGTAAATTTATGATAGGTATTGTGATCTAGTTCATGTTACTTACACTGACTAAAATATTAGTACTCTCAGTGGTGGAGAGTCTCTGTTGGTTTTATTTACTACATTTACCTTGCTCGCAATCCTGACATACCGATATTTGCTGTAACTGTAATGATAGAATCACCTCTGTGGAATCACCCCTACACGATTCTTTTGTTATGTCTTTTTACACTTTCGCTTTTCGCTTCTTTGTTTTTGCTGGGAAAACCCAATAAAAACACTAGAAAGTTTCACTACGTCCTACGCGTTTTTTTACGTGTTATCTTGTATTGTTTAACATTTAAAAAATACGGTTACGGTTTAGTCTGTTTTTTACAAGCTTTTATTTAACTAGCAATGTATGTATGTTTGTCCGGGTGGAATCTTGCAACTGAATTTTAAATCAGTTATCTTTAACCGATTGAGCTAAAATTTGGTATACACGCTTATTTTCGATGACAATGCATGTTTAGCTAAGTAAAGTCATTCTAATTCCAATATGGTGGATCATCCAAGATGGCAGACTAGTTATTTTTTTGTACTAGGTACCACAGTATGGGTATCAAATGAAAGGGCTTGCTGAGGAAAACACGAAAACAAACTTAGAAACGTTCCCAATCATAACTACAACATAAACAATAAATTAACGGTAAAAAAGTAGTCTTGCTTGACATACTTATTATAAAGTATGTCGAGACCTGTGTACTAACTAGTCTTACTTGACATACTTATTTTAAAGTATGTCGAGACCTGTGTACTAACTAGTCTTGCTTGACATACTTATTATAAAGTATGTCGTGACCTGTTTACTATCTAGTCTTGCTTGATATACTTATTATAAAGTATGTCAAGCAAGACAAGTTAGTACACAGGTAAATCTCGCGACAAGCTTTTATATCATTTAATAAATTGTGTAATACATGTATGTAATAGATTGATTGGTTTGATTTAATTTATAGTTTATTTTCTTCTTTTTAGGGCAATTAAATAAAAGTTTGTTTTTAAAAAGGTTTTTAACCATTAATTTAATTTATTAATTGCGTAGGTAATCTAATTTTTTTTCTGTAATTCCATATTGTACTAGTTGTGCATCTCGAACATTCAAAAATATCTTTCCTCATTATTATATTCTCATAATCTCTACATAGTATAAAACAAAGTCGCTTCCCGCCGCGCCGCCTACGCGTCTGTACGCTTAGATCTATTAAACTACGCAACGGATTTTGATGCGGTTTTCATTAATAGACAGAATGATTCAAGAGAAAGGTTTATATGTATAATACATCCACATTATAGTAAAAAACTGTGCGCAGCCGGGGCGGGTCGCTAATAAAATATAACGCTAACGAATTTATTTTGAGACAGCCCTAATCACTCCACAAACCCGTCCGATTGCCGGGGCCTTAACTTCGTTGAATTAACACCCTGTATATTTGCTGAAAACACATTTTATTTGAGACGTTTTTTAAGATAAACGTAGATCAATTTAGTTCTAACTTAATTGTGGTTGTGTAAAGCCTGTAAATATAAGAAAAATATAAAATGGAACTACTTTTCTTCCTGGACAAAGGACATCTGGAAAATTCAAAAGCTGATGGTCAAAAAAAAAGTTACGCGGCCTGGCCTAGGGTTATTTGAAACGGCTAGGTCATATACAAGGTTAGTCGGAAAGGGGGTACTAATCCGCAGTCCATTTAAAGTATCACTGATGACGGTTTTAAAGCAAGTGTTAAAATTTCAAAATCCGATTTAATTTCCATGTAAAACATTTTTTTTCCTTTTTTCAACAAATCTTCATCTTTGCTTTAGTTACGAATAGAAAATGGAGCTTCTAATTCGTGACCCCAAATATAACCTAAAATGTAAACAGCTGATCATAGCTGAGGATAGATAGATTTTAGCGTATTTTTAATGCAATTTTTGAACAGCTATTTCTCTTATACTATTGACTTTTGGGAAAAGTGGTAGAACAAAAGTTATCCATTATTATGGGTACTATAACACCCTTTCAGATTAGTACCCCCTTTCTGACTAACCTTGTATAAACCTTGAACAGTTACTATGAACATAACATTATAACTGCATTTCCTGAGCTGTAATTTATATACGAAACAATTATTTATCATAATATATATAATTATATTTTTCAATATAATTGAACTTGTAACTAAGGAAACGGATTATTATGGATCTTAAATGCAATAGATAATCATCGTTATTATAAGATTGCATTGTTAATACAATTAACTCGGCAGGCATTGAGCGGTGGCACCTAATTGGAGGGCTGTAATTGAAAATAAATATTCATAGCGTCATCACTTTTCCTGTATCTTGCGAGTGAGACTATCTCCCGCGCCGCTGCATTTAGGCTTCATTTAAAGATATTTGGACATTAGTGCGGAGCGTCAGCTGCCGTCCTATGTCTAAAAGGCCGATATGTGACTAAACTTAATTTGAGTTATGAGCAAAAACATCGAAAGTGTTGTCCCTAGAAATTCTGAAGACATACAGATGTTTTTGATTATACCAAATTATTGGGCTACTTTACGTTCAGTGCTCATTTTAATGAGTTACACGACTAATACAGTTGTTAAAATTAAACTTATTGTTTTAATGTCATGTTTTTTTTTGTACTGAAATTTGACCATCTACAATATGGTATGGTATGGTATTATTATGGTAATGTCTCAGTAAAAATCTCTGGATCTCGTAATTGACAAATGATAGAAAAATACGCAGCAGATTGGTCGATAGGGAAAATGTTGCGCTTTTACGTACTTTACAAAACTCAAATTTGAGAAAATATGACTTTACGGTCTTTGAGACATAGGACGGCAGCGTGAAGGAAATAGCATATTATAACGACTTAACACCAGTCTAACACCGTCTTAACTACAACTTTCAGTTCAGCGTCAACGAGCCGCCAACTCGGTGTCCACTAGGCGTTCGTCTACTTTCACTTAAATGTTGAAAATTATCCTTTGCGTGACTCGATGTAAAGCTCATATTTGAATGTATTACTTTGAGTCGAGTTGGAGGCCTATTCTACTAACAAAATTGTTGCCAAACCGCAAACGAACCACAATCTTCAATCAGTATTCGTTTACTACAACTGTCAAAAATTTTGGTTTTGTTTTTGATGTCAAGCAATTTGGACCGTTTTTAGGGTTCCGTACCCAAAAGGTAAAACGGGACCCTATTACTAAGACTCCGCTGTCCGTCCGTCCGTCTGTCACCAGGCTGTATCTCATGAACCGTGATAGACAGTTGAAATTTTCACAGATGATGTATTTCTAGTGTCGCTATAACAATAAATACTAAAAAACAGAATAAAATAAATAGTTAAGGGGGCTCCCATACAACAAACGTATTTTTTTTGCCATTTTTATAGATAATGGTACGGAACCCTTTATGCGCGAGTCCGACTCGCACTTGGCCGGTTTTTTTAACGAAATCTGCCTGACGGCTAATTTCTATGAATGAACGAGTGTTATTGGTTTAAATTAAGACTCTTCTATCTTTAGCAGTAATGAAGCAGAAGACTCATAGCCTTGCATAGTACCTATCTATACCTTAATTCCATATCTCAGATAATTTATGTAAACAAAGAAATGTCATTGTCAAAATGACAGGTTAGTGGTACAAAACATTTTATCATTAAATTTTTACTAAGTAATCATTTAAAAAATTAAAGTGAATTATAAAAACAATGCAAACAAAATACCGTAGCCAAACAATGTCTTGTGTAGTGTGTCGGAGACGCGCCTTTTAATCAGTCCTTTTAAGTCCAATATTAGACTTCTCAAAATCGGACCAAATTTCCACTTGGAACAGTTTACAGTCCTTTTCATCCAACATGTGGCAAGACTTGCTAAACTTACAAAATTAATCTATGAATGAGAGTTATGTGTTGTTGAAGATGTAAGTAGTTAAATAAAACATCTGATTCAAGATCTGATTTCAAATCAGTAGCTTCGATTAGAATTAACTATTATGAAATATTTTTTCATGATGTGTCTGAATCTGAATAACTATCACTTTCAGAATCAGATGAAACAATGACAACAACAAAATGAAAAACTTAACACGATGATAATATAGCACAATAACAAAATTAACAAACACGCAGCGAAAACGGGAAAAGAAAACGAATGTATTGTTATGACGCTAAGAAAACAACTTTGAAATTTTGTGAAACGAAATTTGAAAATGTTTGGTACTCCTACAGTGTTACCAGTATCATAAAATACTTTATACCAGAAAATCTTCTTTTTTTAATAACTTTGTTTAAAACTGAAAATTTATAAAAATAATTACGGTATGATCTTTTTTAAATTATTATTTCTAAAATCAATACATAAAAGAGAGTCTAACCTTTTTTTCCGGCATTTTTAGTGAATTACCATTAATAAGATATTTTTTTGATCTGTTATCCCCTTTGTTTACATAAATTATCTGAGATAGGAATTTAGGGTATAGTGATAAATGTTTTTAAACTTTCGCGATTTGTACACATTATAAAAATATTGAATCGGGTCTTCTCGCGTAACAAACTTTAAGAGGCACAAAATACCTTTTATCCCCACGTTTCGGCCGAATTTCACCGGCCGTGGTCACGGGTAGACTGAAGTGGCGGAGCAGTTATCATCTTCGTGAAGCAAGGGCATTTTCATCTACCCTCACTTGATCTTGATTTTTTATAAAGTTATCGTCGGTACTTCGACACACCACACTATCTAGTGATGTTCAAACCCGCTATAAACTGTGGACGTGTTATAAACTATAAAATATATTCATATAGTCTGTTATTTTATACGCTGTCATTATAACGCGGTGTTACAAAACTCGGGCGCAGTCTGAACGCGGAGACGCTATAATTTTTATTTAACAACACGCTAAACGGACTTGATGCGCGGTAAATGTTATCTCGCAACGCGCTGTACGCGCTGTTGCTAGTCGCTACGCTATCTTGCTATCTCGTTCTGGCCCCGCTGTGCGCGTTTAGACTTTTATTCGTTGAGTAGGTTGAGGCGTTATAATATAGCGCAAAGTCAGAGCCGCTATAGCAAACGCTATACGCTATGTACACATAGTCTGTTATATTTCGGCGCTATACGTTTTATTAACCACCACTAATAGTATCCTTCTCATACGTTAGTAGCTATCACAGGTAAAATTTACTTACAAGTATATTTAAGTATACGTATCTGCCCAATTACACCTTCACTTACATAAACCGCAAGAAAAAAAAAGTTTTTTTTTAAAGGAGGACGACCAAAATGTCCCCACCCAGCAATAACGACAAGACTTATGTCGTTAGAAAGCTCTCTTCATGACTATAATTTATTACTATGGCATTTAGTCCAAAACATTGTGTGAAAAAAGTTACAGCTAAAAAATAATCTTATGATTTAACGTAAAAATACTTAAGTAACTTCGATAATATGGTACATAGGATACGCAATGCATGCCCGTTTCATTGCTCCAGCAGCGTATTTGAATGATGTCATTATTGATGACCCCTTAAGTCTATGATTTATGTACCTACTATACAACGCATTTTATTAAAAGTCCCACTAAGTCCTACTATCCCATCCGCCCTAGAGTAGCGTATTACAAGGTCAATGTTATTTGTTGATTTTTTTATTTGTCTATTACTCTAATTAGATTTTTGGATTTTTGGAATAAACGATTTTTGTATGGAAAAAGTATTTTTTTGGCTGTAACTTTTTTTTCACACAATGTTTTGGACTGAATGCCATAGTAATAAATGATAGTCATGAAGAGAGCTTTCTAACCACATATGTCTTGCCGTGATTGCTGGGTGGGGACACGGTCCATACATCTTTGATCGTTCTCCTTTATTTCATTAATACCAGTATTTAATAGATCATGTGGTTTTAAGCAACTACATGAACTTGTTTAGATCCTGTATTGAATCCACTGCCAAGTAGCAGTATGCTTCAGAAGTTAATTTTTTTCTGCTGCCATCAAAATCTATTTTGATAATATTTAATTAAAACAAAACAGTTTATGATATTCCTTATTTTAGCCGTAAATTTACCGATTTTATGTAAACTATTTGGCATAGTTATAAAGATTGCAAACATTTAAAACTTTAGCATGCTTCATCAGCAAAAGTTTCGAAACAAAATTTTCTGGAATTAAGTTTTAGGAGTTTGCCAAATTTTAATAGTTTTAGTGCCTCAGGAGTAATATATTTTACTATCTTGGCGAAGTTTATTTGAATAATAATTTCTATCTACATAGCCACTATGTACGTTAAACAAATTGAACTGAATTGGGGCACACATAAGACGCAAACAGATTGAGCTTATGTGACGCGAAGTACGTGATGTAATTAATGTCCATCAGAAACCATCGGCTTTTCAAATTCATTTAATTTATTTGTAAATATGGGTAAACAATAAGATGTATAATAATCATATACAATGTTATACAATTTGGTATCACTATAATAATGATTAACCATTCAGCATGCAAAGTAAGCAAAAATGGAACAAATTGTCATGGATTAATAAAAAAATAAACATCATGCCTGTTTTCCGCAATGGGTAAGGCAGAGGTGTTTAGTAGATACATCTAAAAAAAATTGTAATCTTTAACATAATTATATTTGAATTTGACGACACGTTTGGAGCAGTGGCTGGGTGATTAACTTCTGCACTACTGGTCTTGGGATCGAACCAAAAAAAATTGTATGGCCTACAGATGGTTGTTTCGGGTCATGGGGCTTACTATGTCCTCTTAAGAAAACGTTCAAATGCCAGCCAGTCAACTTCCGTTCAAAAGCAGGCCTGCTTCTGAATCGCTAAAAATCGTACCATGACAGTACTAAAGGTGAACGACTGTTGAATCAAGTTGAACGGTAATGCTTGTTCATGGTACGAAAAGTCTATACAAAAAAAAAGGTTAACGGATTTCGTAAACGTCAACGTAGCAGGCCTGCTCTAATGATGTCATGGTACAAAAAAGCAGGGCAGTTCAACTTCCAGGCAAAGAGGTCATAGTAAGCCCCCTGGGCGTTTGTGTAAGTGAGAATTGTGTCTGTAAACGTACCCACGATACAGGAGAAATCCTAGTGTGCGGTAACGGTTTTATTATATATGTTATAGAAACAATAAAGAATTATTATTATTATTATAAAAAAAAGTTATTAAATAATAAAATGTACCTATTTTATGGACACCAAATTATCAAAATGTTAGTAAAATTAATTGCGCAACTATCGCTTATCCTGCAAATATTCAGATGCACTGTAATAGGCTTGTTTCTATTGAAAACGTTTTTTAACTTCTTTTTTATTTAAGCTTTCATGTATAATATAATATACAAAATAGTACAATCTAGAAACAGCCTTATCTAATGTAAGGTCGCTGACACTTTCAATTCACATTACTTGAGTGAATTGAGTGTTTTTTTTTAAATTATTATTTGACTTGGTCGCGCCGGACTCTTTTTTTTTTCGTCGGAATGTCCTCATGGATGCCCTTGCGCAAGGGGTATGCCGGACTCTTACCGGCTAAAAACCCACGGTGTTCCTTCTCCTGACCCTTGGCCGAGGTCGCGGGATTCGCAGCTGCATGCACCGCAACCCCGACTGGCCTCGGTCCGCCAGCCCCTGGCAGACCTCTTCCTCTGTGGGGCATTGCCCCACGTCCTCCTGAGAGGCACGCACGGAACACATGCGCGCCGCCTTCTCGGGCCTGTTACTGGTCGGGCGACGGGTCCCTAACCCGCCGCCCGCAGGCCACACACTACGGTGGCCGGAGATCGTCGCGCGCCCTCCGGCGCCCGGTGCGTCTTGCGCGGGAAGGGAGAGTGGCAGATGCCTCTCTCTCCCTCTCCGCTCCCTCCTTGGTCGCCATCACCTCCTCGCAGAAGGAGGCGACGGCTTCCCACGCACTCTCGCTCCCGACCATGGACAGAACCACGGCCGGAAGCGAAGTCGCGCTTGACCCTGACTTGACCTTACCTGATGGTAAGCGCAGACAGGGTCTAAGATGGAGCACACAAATCCAAGTAACAGAGATATAGAGAGATTCCCCTATACCCCTGAGTGCATACACGCGATCTGACGCATACAACGCGTAAGTCATGGGCCAAGCTGACTACAGTTGTGTGGCATTCTAACGTAACATCATCCTATAACGTGGCGTGGCGTCACATAGGCTTAATCTGTTTGCGCCTTTTTTGTGTCATTTATAATATGGATATTTTCTGTTTATTGGAGTGAGACCTTTCCAGAGTCCATTTTTTTGTTAAGGGACCTCATCGCTGGTTATTTCACGGTTTACTCAACATTTCGGCTTCTCCTAGCATATCGAGTCTTTTTAGGTATAAAAGATTTCTGTATGATAATCTCAGACCAAAAACTATCGTAAATATAATTGGATTCGGTTTACTATTCGGTTTATTATTAGACAACTTCAAAACTTATTTATTTCAAGTAGACTAGAATTACTTCTTTATTTATCTATTTACTTTAATTAAAACGGTCTTAGACCAATTATAATAATTAAAGATAGTAATAGAAGACGATACATACAATAAAAGGGTAAGAAAATAAAAATTAAAAAATAATTCTAATAAACTCTTTCATAAATTACAATGCTTCTGACAGTATATTCTTTCACTCATTCATGATGCATTCCTCTCGCAGTACTTCAGACATTCCGACAAAACCACCCTCCATTCATCCGCAAACATATCTTTTTTTTTTTTCTTTATTCAATAAACTTACATAACAATAATATTACATTTGGTACTAGCTTCCACACTAGGATTCCCTGTGTCGTGGAGGCTAGCCGAAACTAATAGATAGGTACCTACACATATACTACCTATACATAATTACAGGCTACAAAAGGCCATAGATAAATACCTTAAAGACTAACATACATCAAAATAAATTCATATATATTAAATATAACTTAATAACGCACTATTGTACACGTAGTGTCGGCGTCGTGTTAACGTGTGTGGTATCAAAATTCGGTCTGGCGTCCAGGAGGGCGGGCATTGAGCGCGGTGAAACTTCACGGTATGGGTGATCGTGAACGAGCCACATCCTTAGTTCTTTTTGAACGTTAATGTTACAAAAGACAGCCCCCAAAAACACCTGCCCTTTCGTAGTGTTTATGCTGTGAAGAAGAAATGGCGCAACAAACTCCCTAGCAACACAGTTCTGTCTGTCAGGTGAATAAATTAATTCAGTCTATCTTCACGACATGATGTTTTCCTTCTCTGTTAATGCAATAGGGTATTTGACTGAAAAAATTTAATCAGTCCGACAGTTACATTATCAAAAAATATTTGACCCGTATTTTTTCTTTTGTTACGTAAACCAAAATTGTCGAAGATACGACACTTTTAAAATTGGCAATACGTCACACGCAAGTACAATTTTTACTTGCTTCTGACGTCACAAGCCCCCACTCTCGAGTTTTGATACGTTAAAACGTTTTATCTTTCCAAATATTAATAGATTTAACACAAGAAAAAATACGTGTTCATTATTTTTCAAAACTCTAACTGGCGGGCTAATTAGATTTGCAATTTATTGATGCCGTCAACATGCCTATTTTACGTCATAGTACAAACATTTTAACATCACACAAATTCCCTTACACAAAGAATCACAAACAACCACATCAAATCTGTACAACCATAAAATAGTCCTCTGAATTCCCTTCAAAATTAATAGTATTACCTCACAATTGAATGTTGAAGCCCACGCTTACCACGAAAGGACCCCGAAGCACTTATTGTGTGGGCCCTTGATTTTTATACCCCCAACCGCACCAATGGGCTCGTATAATTCTTTTATGACCTACTAAATTTGCTCTTTTCATTCAATACTGAGATCTTTTGGATTTTCTAGTATTGTCCGGAATTATTGGTTAATTCTTGGTCATAAAATATTGGAGTACGCTTGTGTACCTATGTTGTGGATTGTAGTGTATTTTATAGTTCTTACGTTTGCTCCGAATTTTCTTTTGTATGTAACCTATTTGAATAACTTTTGTCAGAAGAATAAGTTAGATTTCTCGGCGCCGGATACTAAATGTTACAAAGACAAAAAGTCAATGGGCAACATAGTCCTAGTGTCAAAATGTACAAATGTCTTAATGTATATGAATGTGCAAACGACAAAAAGTAATTGTGATATAATGCGTAAGGGTCTAATTGTTAGATTGACGAAATGTACAAAAGTTAAAACACAATTATGCCAAAATGCATCGTGGTCCAATTGTCACACAGTCAAGATTCGAACTCACCCTGGGCTTCAAAGGTAGGATCACTAACGACTAAGCCTTCTTATCTTCTACTTACTTGATATCAACAACAACATACTTCTCTGCACTGGATATCTAATTAAAATCTCTATCTAATCTCTTTGAGTATAAATACTCCTTGAAAGTCCGATACCCTTGAAAAAGATGATTGAAATGTCATTTCATTTGTTCTATCATAGCAGCATTTGGGCAAAATGACATTTTGGCACTGGGCAATTTGTACAATTGAACATTACAGCTTTAATGCATTCTATCATAGTGGCATTTGGGCAAAATGACATTTTGGCACTAGGCAATTTGTACATTTTGACACTAGGACTATGTTGCCCATTGACTTTTTGTCTTTGTAACATTTAGTATCCGGCGCCGATTTCTCGACATATACAGTTATACGGTTACTGTTTATTGGTCACGATCCTTTTGCAGGGTTGTAAAACATATTATTCTCTATCTAATAACCCAGAAATTGTCGTTCATTGTTAATGACACCACCAAACGATACCCCCAGGGGTGTGATTGCCAAAAAGGATTTGTTAACGACACCACTAATGAATAGTGTTGTTGCCCTTCAGGGCACCAACGAGTAGGTATATGTATAACTAACTCGCGTAATATATTATTACCAATTGTGGCATCCCAACATTACGGTGGTGTCGTTCACAAATCCTTTTTGGCAACCACACCCCTGGGGGTTTCGTTTGGTGGTATCATTAACAATGAACGGAAATTGTTTATGCAAAATATAACCACAAAATTCCTCTCAAAACTCGATTAAGTACAATCAATTTGCATTTTGTCTGTAAGGGACTAAAACTTAGTAAGTTACCAAAAGCCAAAAAAATAAACGAGGGCTATTTAAGAACACAATATGCACATTCCGGGTCGTTGCAAGTCTGGAATCCATCGGTGTCCCTCTCCGCTTACCTACTTAACCCTAACGCGACTTTCATCCATTTTTACTAGGGCCCGTTTCCATCAATTACACACAGTGTGATACGTTGTTGCTGGCGGATTAACTCATAAGGACTGGAAGAGAAATTCAGCCTCCTTTCTGTTTATGCATATAATGACGAGCTGAACACTTGATTGACGGTTAAAATGCATAAATGCGTAAGGTGTTTAATCTCAGCTGGAAGCAAATATGTTGCTTATTTTTTTCTATACATTTCCTTGTGAAAATGGCTCTTATTTGTCTATAGTTATTAAGGCGCTTCCCCCAGCGAAAGTCGCGTCGCTTTCAGAAAAAAAAGCATAATTTCTCTCAAAATTTCAATATGTTGTGTAACATATTAAAATTTCGTACGTACAACATTTTAGTCAAGTGACGTAGAAATTTAAGAACACCAAAAAAAAACACTTGACTTCCTAGGTTAGAAGTTTTAGTAATTAATGCTAAAAACGGCCGTTTTACTTATCGCTAAAACTTCGAATCCAGAAGCTCTATAGTTTGAGCATTAATTCCATGCAGTGACTTGACAGCTGGAGGGATACCAGTTTTTGACAAAAAAAGATAGTGAGGTGAAAAATAGAATTAATGAAATCGAATGAACTTAATAATGTACTTACATGCATACTTTTTCTTGAATTTAGTAACTTGATGATCAAAACACGACAGAACAATATTAAAACATAGTTTTAACCACAAGTAACTACTGATATGACGTTTTTAATGCAACAAGGAACTGAAATAAGGTTATTTATTTATTCTATACTTCAATGCACAATTGTGGTAACATAATGCGGACTTAATGCCATAGGGCATTCTCCATCAGTCCACCAAGAAAACGTTACATGAAATGATTATTATTTTTTATTTTATTGCTATTACAAGTAAGAATAGAAAAGAAAGAAAATTATTCATTCTTGCACAAAAGACGCACACAACTAAACCAAACAATAGTTACTAAATGTAGGTAACAATAACAAACATACCAATCTTAACAGTTACAGAAAGTCTAGAATATTAATAAATAAGTTAATTAATTAATGTATGTCTGTCGTTAATAGCTTACGTAAAAAAATACCTTATCATTAAACACAAATATATTACGTAAACATCACAAAGCACAATAAACTTGGGAATTCGGCTTTGGATTAAATCATCTTTCACCAATAAATATGTAAATACTCATTAATTATTTAATTTTATTATTTTAAACTTAAAATGCAGAGAGTATTTAAGTTCCTTCTCCTTTTTATTCTTATATTGCAAACGAATTTGTAGAGATTTGTTTAAATTGAACTATTTTTCGTATTCGTTCTTTTCGTAAAATTGTTCACTACCCCAACACTATTAGTTTTAGAATGGTATCATTATTTTGCTTTGAACTGTCAAGTCACTGCATCGAATTAATAGCCCGACTATAGTGTTGATATTTGGTGTTCGAACACTTGACTAAAATGATGTACGTACGAAATTTCAACATACTGTGTGTTGACAAAAATTGTGCTTTTTTTCTGAAGCGCCATTTTCGCTGGGGGAAGCGCAATAATAAAAGTTATTTGAGCTACACTGTACAGCTCAAATAACTGAAATGCAACTGGAATCTATTGTTCACTCACATTTCAAAATCTCGTTCCGTAACCAGAATCCGAAAGTTCGCATTGCATTGTGTTACAGCTTATGCTTTTACTTCGGACTGCATCAAAGAAAGTGGTTGTATTGTGTTGGTGCCGGCGGTTTCCACCTGTACCTTGGTGAAGTAAAGTAATAACTTATTGTGTTCGCAAAATATGTTCTATCGTGTTTTCGTAGCTTTTTAGGTTTAATATGAGTTCTAAACTTGTTTAGAAATGGTAGGACATGGTGCGGACGGGGCGAGGACGCAAGTTCTTAAACTATACAGGGTGACTGAATCTCGACCCGCCATAGCAAATTCGCATATAGAGGAAGTCATTTTCTAATTATTAGACTTTACTTTCCCTACCTAAAGTTTTATAGTTTAGGAGATATATCAATTTTTATATTTTATTGAGATTTTTCCAAAACGTTGCGTTCAAGCATTCATAACTTCAGTTTTTTTCATTATTTTAGTATTTTTTTATTATTTGTTGGTAGTCATAAACATTTGTGATTAAAATACGTCGGAACTTCCCCAAAATAGGGTTAAAAAATAAGACATTATGCTCAAAAACTTAAAAAAAAACTTTACGATCAAATTCAACCTGAAATAAAAAATGACTACGGTGTTTTAGTTTTTTTTTTAAAAAAGCGTTCTATCTTATTTTTTAACCCTAGTTTGAGGGAAGTTCCGAGGTATTTTAATCACCAATGTTTATAATTACCAAAAAATAATAAAAAAAAACTACTAAAATAATACAAAAAAAGTTATGAATGCCTGAAGGTCAAATTTTGGAAAAATCTCAATAAATTATAAAAATTGACTTATCTCCTAAACTATAAAACTTTAGCCAGGAAAAGTTAGGTTCAATAATTAGTAAATGACCTCCTCTATATGCAAATTTGCTTTGGCAGGTCCAGGTCCAGTCACCCTGTATAGAAGAAACGAGGCACGTGCGGTTCGTTGCTAAATTAACAATCACGATTTTCAAGGTTAAGCTGCGGTGCCGCGGTCAGTCCGTGGATGGGTGACCATTCGTTACATAACATGTCGACATTATCTTGACCCCTCCGTGCCTCGGAGAGCCCGTTAAGCCGTCAGTCGCGGGTGTCATAGAATAACTATGACAGTCGTTACATGGTCGAAAGCCCGAAAGTCTGACAACCGTTCTAACCGTAAGTATCTAAACACACTATGCCGAAGGTACGCGACCGAAGTTCCGCGGCTAATTTTACGTTCCTTTTTTTTTTCTATTGGACTGCTGTAGGTCGTCCTAGGGGACGGTTTCTACGTAACCGGGCAGTTATTGGCGAGACCTGAAGGGTCTCCAGCCAATGGGGGGGGGGAAGTAAAATACTTAACCTAAGCTAACTACTTGTACTACACTAACATCATGATTACCTGCAACAACAGCACTGAGGGGCGACCCCTAGTGGGACTCGGACCTCGGCTTAGGGCGTTGCTGGCGTGGACATAGGGGGGGGGAGACAGCTTGATGACGGCTGAGTTATCGGTGTGATTACGTTCCGACGTATTCGGCTAAGATGACACACCATAAGTGCCGAACTTACGCGGCAGAAATTCAGTTGCGCAAACTTGTGGGGGGCGCGGGCTTAATGCCTGCCTCCCGCTTCTCCCCGCCCCGGATCTTCGTCGGCAATCGAACCGAACTTCGGTCGCGTATAATGTGTGCTCTACAGAATACGTTGCCGCTGAATTGTCGCTGAACTTACGCCCGTCCGAAGTTCGGTTGTACGCTATAACGCAACGTTCGGCATAATGTGTCGTCAGTAATTTAAATAGCATTGCAGGCGTAATCATGCCGAACTTCGGTCGCGTATCTTTGGCATAATGTGTTTCGATACTAAGATCTGACGATTTTAATGTCGATATTTGACGATTGAAATATCGGCCCTTAAACAAGCTAAATCTCATGTGGGGTTAATCTACACCAGTGAGATCATGTGGCTTTGAGGAATTACACGAATTCGATTACATTCTGAATGTCTAGGTCTTATTTTAATAATCCACGATATTTTGTATGGTGTCTTTGTAAATGCTAAAGGTGAAGTATGTAACACAATAAAAATAAATGGTATAATTAACCATTACTGTTAAAAAAAAAGAATAATTTAATTAATTTAATTCAATTCAATTTCTTAATTGCATTCCATTATGTCAAATACAGGTGGTAGGCTTAAGACTATGGGATCAATTATGGACCCTGTCGGGCACAGCATAATGTAGTAGAAGAGAGGAAGAGCACTTATTTGTTTAATAACAATTTAATATTTTATTCACTGTTGCCAGATATGTTAACTGCATTTCGATATTTTATTTATTTAGAGATTATCGTATTAATTATTTTGTTTATAATATTTATTTTTATGAACCTATTTATTAATTTTTATTTAGTATTTATTTAATTTATTACACTGTTCATTATTTATTTATTTTTATTTAATTAATTGTAATTAAATTAAATTATTGCACCAATTATTATATATATTATTTAGTTGTTGTTATAATAATAGCCATTTTTATAAAATATAATTAAGTCTATATTTAAATTAAATATTTTAGGTTTTATAATGTACTTTGTTGAATCATGTTTAATACAATCATCCGTGCATGTTACGTACCAATGAGCGCGTGGCCATTTTTTTGGCAGATGCGCAGATGTCATTACAATTTAGAGAACCCGTAAATAATGAAATGACTAATTTTCCAAAAATTTATGACAAAAAAAATGTTACTGATTTCATTTTTAGTGACATCAGCATAATCATTCACTATGGCGCTTTGCAAAATATCGTGGATTATTAAAGTAAGACCTTATTATATTTGTTACGTATTTGATAATTTGAGTTAAATTTTGTGTTTTATAATTATTTAAACTACTTTTTGCAAGACCACATATTACAGAATTATGATGTTATCACAATTTTATTTTAAGAACTGTTTTTTGTACTTTAATTTCATTCAAATAAAAGTATTGATTAATGAACAATGCAAACTTACAATCTGACGCTACCAGGCGCACAGAAAGATGAATTGATGTCCTTAACTAATTCATGCGACTTAAGTAACAGCAATTATGTGCCTAGATGCCATCCTACTATATAAATGAGCCTCTCCAACATTATACATCATTTAACAGGAAAACTTTCCCGTGATTTCCTTACGATGTTCGTCGTAGTATTGTTTGCGATATGTTGTTTAGTGTTAGCACTGCGTTCATGGATGAAACCACGTCGCTTGTCGCCTCCTGTGTATCCTGGTGCTTTGCCATTCATAGGACACGCACATAAAATGATTGGAGACGCTAACCGTGAGTATTTTAAGTATTTAATTAGTTTGTTGGGCCCGAGGAACCCAAAAGATTTTAACCTTCGATTCCGATGCCTAATTGGAGAAGAAAAGCTAGGATACAGTTTGTTGAATAAAGCTTCATCATCTGCCTAGCCTTTTCCCAACTATGTTGGGGTCGGCTTCCAGTCGAACCGGATGCAGCTGAATATCAGTATTTTACATGGAGCGACTGCCTATCAGACCTCCACAACCCAGTAACTGGGTAATACGATACTCTTTGGTAAAACTGGTTGTCAGACTTTCTGGCTTCTGACCAACAGTAACGACTGTCAAAGATCTACAAATGACAGCCGGGACCAACGGCTTTACGTGCTTTCCGAGGCACGGAGGAAACTCGCTATGGTAAATGGTCACCCATCCACAGACCAACCTCGGCAAGCGTGGCTTAACCCGGAAGATCGGTCTATGCGGCTGTAATTATTTAGCCACGAGCTCCACAGTTTGTTGAATAAAGCTTAATTTTCGAAATTCGAAATATTAATTATTTACGGAAATTCACAAATCGAAAAATTTCTATAGTAACAAGTCCTATGAACGCGGCGTTGCGACTTTTGTCATACCGTACCCCTCTCGCCGTATGTCGTATTTGTCGGGGAGGGTTGTGAAGTGAGAAGTTTGTTATCCATTCACACGATAATTTATAAATGTTGCCAGTTCAACCTAAGGTATTGTTTACAAGGAAGTAGTAAAGTTAATTGATTTATTAAGTACAGAAAAAAAAAAAACTAAATTGGACTTTTGTTGATATAACATTTGACTCATAATACCATCAGAAAGGCGTGGTTAAAATCTTTCGGGTACCTCGGGCCCACGGTGTATACAGGGTGTTAAAGAATTCGTGTAATTTCTTCAAACCGCGTGATCTACTGGTGACACATATTAACCCTAAAAGGGAATTTTAAAAATCAACTGGGAAAAAAAAATTAAATTAAAATCTTAGTTTTCTATTTCTGAATCGTTTTAGAGCCCCGAGTTAACTTACTGCAAAGAGCGATATCGCGTTAGTCTTGCCCGCCAGCCGCGTTGCCGTGCTTTCATTGATTTAAACGTGGCATCGAAATGTTCAAGAGCAAGAAATAACTTAATGGCAAAAAAAAAATTGTTTTACTGAATCCTTATTAGGTGGTTTAGATACGATCACTTACCCCTACCGCATGGAAAAACAAAGATTTTTATTTTTTGATTTTTAATCAGGCTAATTCCCGTGCGGGGCCAATCTACACCAGTAGTAGATCATGTGGTTATAGGGAATTACACGAATTCGTTAACACCCTGTATGTCTGCAGAAAAGGAGAATCGGAAAAAATGAATGGAAGCTTGTCTAGGAACCAATAACAACCTCACATATGTCATTAGATAGGTATTGTAACATACTGCAGTAAATACTACGGCAGCTTCTTTCAAATCACTTTGTGAAAAAAGTTATGGCGATGTTCGTTGGTTAGGTTAGGTTAGCTAGGTTCGTCGCCTCCTTTTGCGAGGAGGTGATGGCGACCAAGGAGGGAGCGGAGAGGGAGAGAGAGGCGACTGCCACTCTCCCTTCCCGCGCCAGACGCACCGGGCGCCGCCAGAGGGCGCGAGACGATCTCTGGCCACCCTAGTGTGTGGCCTGCGGGCGGCGGGTTAGGGGACCCGTCGCCCGACCAGTAACAGGCCCGAGAAGGCGGCGCGCCGTGTTCCACGCGCGCCTCTCTCCTGAGAGGCGTGCGTCCTCCTGGACGTGGGGCAAAGGGGTAAAGCCCCACAGAAGGAGAGGTCCGCCAGGGGCTGGCGGACCGAGGCCTGCCGGGGTCGCGGTGCATGCAGCTGCGAATCCCGTGACCCCAGCCATAGGTCAGGAGAAGGAACACCGTGGGTTTTTAGCCGGTAAGAGTCCGGCATAACCCTTCGCCTTCCCCGGGCGGAGGGTATCCGTGAGGATTTTCTCAAGAGAAAACAAAAAAAAAAAAGGTTAGCTAGGTTATTATTCTTTTATATTGTTATGTAATAAAAAACAAGAAGATTGATTAAACAGTATTTTAATTATGTCCCTTATCCACAATCATATTAATAAACTAGCTGTGCCCGCGACTCCGTCCGCTTGGAAGTCGGAAAACAACATTGTGTCGCAACAATTAAACAATGTATAGGTATAAATGTACCTACTCAATTTTTTTACAATAGACATACGTGGCCCACGTAGGCACTTATGTATTTTGAACCATTTCTTCAAGTAGAGCTTCAGCTCATTTTGATGGACTGTTAAGGTTAATAAAACTTAAAAAAAAAACTTAAAAAAAATGTGTTGTCACTTTACGTCCGAAAATCATGAACTCAGGAGGCTTACTATGACCTCTTAAAGCAGGACAGAAGTTGCCTGGAAGTTGAACTGCCCTGCTTTTTTGTACTATGACATCGTTAGAGCAGGCCTGGTGGCAGGCCTGCTACGTTGACGTTTACGAAATCCGTTCACCTTTTTTTGTACAGAAATTTTGTACCATGAACAAGCATTACCGTTCAACTTGGTTCAATAGTCGTTCACCTTTAGTACTCCCATGGTACAATTTTTAGCGATTCAGAAGCAGGCCTGCTTTTGAACGGAAGTTGACTAGCTGGAATTTGAACGTTTTCATAAGAGGTCAGAGTAAGACCCCTGCTCATCATTCAGTACTCCTTTTTTTAAATCAGCTTTTCCATACAGAATAATCAATGTTGCTTAAAAAATATATGGAACAGCTGATAAAGTGACTAACTAGGCAACTGTGTAGTGTATGGTATCTGGACAGCGAACCTGTTAATACAATTAACTTGGTGGGATTCACAGCCAAACAAGGCTCGATTCACAGGATTGGGAAAAGGTTAATGTCAACGCCCAGGCCGATATCGTGAGCTGCGTAAATGATTTTTGATATAATTAGGTTTAATCGTATCAAAAAAACTTCTGGAAAACTTGAAATGAAGGAAAGTGACAAAATTATACAGGCAAAACCGCGAGCCAACTTTATTAGCAACTCTTGTAATAGCAATATTTAAGAGAAAATGTTTTTTTTTCTGAATCTGCACGTAAATTACAAAAGTTCTGCCAAACTGCATAACAGTTTGCCGGCAGTTGTTCACGTCGAATTATAAAAAAAAAGTTTTGTACCCACATATTGAGTAAAACTTATGTAACTTATTTAACCTATTAAATTCACTAACAATTGAAGCAAAATACGAGACCTGTTACAAAAAAAGAGGTCTATAGAGGACACAATGACAAATCGTGGTTTTTTAGGATATTTTTATGATGATATTTGTATTTTACACAATACCAACGAAGAGAGTTTTGAAAACCTGGTCTACGTAATTCCTTTATTCTGTAAAATGTATTAGTCTATAATGCTCTTATTTTAATAATCTACGATATTTTACATAGTCCCTTAGTAAAACCTGACGATGATGTACTTACTTACCACAAAAATTAATCTCATGGTGTAAATATATTTTTTGTTAAATGATAATTTTATCATGAATCAATTAATAAATTTAATGGTTCTTTTAGGTGCAATAACATCCGTGCACGCTACCTATCAATTACGCGGCGTCTTACGTAAGCGGTTCAAAGCGACGCGAATTGCGAAGCGATCCGATGCGGTGACACGCGAATTCAATGCGATGCGGTGCGAAGCGGCGGCTTTGTCCTACGAGCTTGCGAACCGCCCGCCACGCGCTGCCGCTATTCAGTAGCACTGTACGGCACCGAATCCAGTTCGTGTGAAAATATCAAGCCAACTGATCGCGTTCGCTTCGCACCGCGCCGCGCGCACCGCACTTCACGTGCGTTTGGTTACGTAGGCCACTTCAATAGGTATCGACTGTTTGTTGTTTTCGAGTCGCGCCGCGCCGCTTCGCGTCGCTTCTGGATCGCTCACGTAGGATGACGCGTGAGCGCGGGGTCATTTTCTTGCTAGATGCACGGATGTTATTACAACTTAGAGAACCAGTAAGTAATTAAAATATTGATTTTTTAAAAAATATTACAAGAAAAATATACAACTGATTGAATTTTTAGTGATACTACGTTATCTTCAGTATGTACTAAGGCGCTATGCAAAATATCGTATCGACTATTAAAGTAAAACCCTCTTCATAAAATATAATAATTAATGAATTTTCAGATTTGTGGAAGTCAGAAAAAATGGTATACGCATACAGTTTAAAGAAAGAGGATATCATCGAGTGCCGACTTGGACCGCATTCCGTTTATAGTAAGCATGTACTTATTTATTTTATTTATAGACAAGGTTAGTCAGAAAGGGGGTACTAATCCGCAGGCCACTTAGGCTAAGTTCATATGATCGCGCGGTACCGCGCGGAACCTATGAACTTACTAACCGCGCAGTGCAAAATCTTGCGCACGGGACGGAGCGCGCCGCGCTGTGCCGCGCGTTAATGTAGACGATAAACACTATCTAGCTTAATCTTGTACCGCGCGGTTTGTAGTTCCGCGCGGTATCGCGCGGTCATGTGAACTTAGCCTTAAAGTAACCTCTCGCTTCCGGCCGTGGTTCTGTCCATAGTCGGGAGCGAGAGTGCGTGGGAAGCCGCCGCCTCCTTTTGCGAGGTGGTGATGGCAACCAAGGAGAGAGCGGAGAGGGAGGGAGAGGCGACGGCCACTCTCCCTTCCCGCGCCAGACGCACCGGGCGCCGCCAGAGGGCGCGCGACGATCTCCGGCCACCCTAGTGTGTGGCTTGCGGGTGACGGGTTAGGGGAACCGTCGCCCGACCCGCAACAGGCCCGTCAAGGCGGCGCGCAATGTTCCGTGCGCGCCTCTCAGGAGGACGTCGGGCAAGGCCCCACAGAAGAAGAGGTCCCCACCAGGGGCTGGCGGATCGAGGCCTGCCGGGGTCGCGGTGCATGCAGCTGCAAATCCCGCGACCCCAGCCAAGGGTCAGGAGAAGGAACACCGTGGGTTTTTAGCCGGTAAGAGTCCGGCATAACCCTTCGCCATCCCCGGGCGAAGTCAAAAGCTGGGTCATCAGCCTCCATGAGTGACGATACTTCAGTTTGTCCGGCGCACCCAGGGCCGTCAGCCTCGCTACCATCCTTGCTGACTGGCTTATCTTTTCACCACGGCATGAGCTATTCTTGTATAGGTTGTGCCGACACGATAGAAGAAGATGAGCTGGGTTTACATTTTAGGTCATATTTGGGGTCGCATATTCTGAATTCGTAACTTAAAACAGAGCTACTGAAATTTTGAAGTATAAAAAAATGTATACAGGGAGTAAAAGAATTTGTGTATTTCGTTAGAACCACATAATCTATTGCTGGTGCAGATTAGTCCCACATGAGGTAAAAATTGATAAAAAAAAAGAAAAAAAACACCGGCCAAGTGCGTGTTGAACTCGCGCACGAAGGGTTCCGTACCATTATCTATAAAAACGGCAAAAAAATCACGTTTGTTGTATGGGTGCCACATTAGATTTTTATTTTATTGTTTTTTTTTTGTATTTTTTGTTATTGCGGCAACAGAAATACGTAACCTATCTGTGAAAATTTCAACTGTCTAAGTGGCTAAACACACTATGCCGAAGATACGCGACCGAAGTTCGGCATGATTACGCCTGCAATGCTATTTGAATTACTGACGACACATTAAGCCGAAATTACGTCGCGTTATAGTGTACAGCCGAACTTCGGTCGGGCGTAAGTTCAGCGACAATTCGGCGGCAACGTATTCTGTAGAGCACACATTATGCGGACCGAAGTTTGGTTAGATTGCCGACGAAGATCCTGGGCGAGTAGCAGCAGGAGGCAGGCATGCCTGCGCCCTGCGTGTCCGCCCATAAGTTTGCGCAATTGAATTTCTGCCGCGTAAGTTCGGCACTTATGGTGTGTCATAACAGCGTCGGAACATAAAATCAGCCGCAGAACTTCGGTCGCGTATCTTCGGCATAGTGTGTTTGGACATTAACTATCACGGTTAATGAGATACAGCCTGGTGACAGACGGACGGACGTACGGACAGCGGAATCTTAGTAATAGTGTCCGGTTTTACCCTTTGGGTACGAAACCCTAAAAAATCAAAAAAGAATTTGCGAAAAAATGAAAAGCAATTTTGTGAAATAGCATTTCACAAAATTAATATTTTTAATAATATTTTAAACAAAGTATTATTATTTTACAATAGTCTTGCACCCACCTGGGACGGTTCATGACTGTACTCCAATAGTCCAGCCGTGGATAGTCCCCGGTTGGTGCCCCACCCCATTTTAGATTAAAGTTCTCAAAGGGGCCTCTGCGCGTTGGACCTGTGTCCCCGTGTATGCCTTCCAAAGGACCGGACATCTTCTGCAAGGAAGAGGAGCCGTGATTCCCAAAGAGATACAAATTTTAAACAAAGCATAAACGAAGGAAAGCACGATGACACAGCCAGCGGGCTGGACTAGCACGATAGGTGCTTAAATGACTCGAAAACAGAAAATCGTTTGTTGAATCTGAAAAAATTTCATGCAGGGTCAATCTGTGTCACCGGTAAATCACACGGCTTGAAGGAATTATACGAATTCGGTTCATCATCATCATCATTCAGCCGAAAGACTACCACTGTTGGACATAGGCCTCCCCCAAGCCATGTTGGGGGGTTTTGCCATAATCGCCAGGCTGGGCAGGCAGGTTGGCGATCGCAGTATGGTTGTTAAAGTACTCAGAGAACGCTGCTGCCCATCCTCTAGTGAATCCCTTAGTCGCCTTTTACGACACCTATGGGAAGAGATGGGGTAGTGCTATTCTTTACGTCCGGCACCACACGGAATGTTTTGTGAAAACTACCCATTTTCTCGCTGACTGTATTTTTTTTCAAAATTTGTGTATGGAGATACAAATTATTCCAAAAGTTAGTGGTGGTCTTCTAAGAACGTTTTCCTGTAGTTATAATGGTTAAGGTAGCTGCCTTTTATGCCCCATCTCAAATTACCGTTCTGTATACCAGTAATAGATCATATCGTTTGAAGGAATTAGACAAATCCGTTTACAACCTGTATACACTGGCCCAGTTCGTCAGTCCTGAATTTTGGAAATGTGTTATGTTTAAATGTCCTTACGAAAATTTAAAGTTTTTTTTTAAGAGAATTTTAGGTTTTCAGGAGTTTTTTTTTTTTTGCTTAATATATTTCACTTTTTTCGATGCCAAGCATAAATTAATGAAAGCACGGAGCCATACTGCGCTATATCGCTACGTGCAGTCAATTAACTCGGGGCGCAAAATGAGTCAGAAACGAAAATAAGTTTTTTTATTAATTTTTCCTGAATCTGAAAAAAAACCATTGCTTGGTCAATCTTCGTCACCGGTAGATCACTCAGTTTGAGGAATTACACGAATTGGTTTACACCCTGTATGTATTGAGCGGCCTAATGTACGATTTCCACAAAACGGGCCGCGCTGGAGCGCATTTAACACTGTGCTAAAGGAAATTCAGGCTTCTGTACAATAGTTAAGTTTCATGTTTGCATGGAAATTACACTGGTTGGAACTCGGTTAGATCCGCGCGTATGCCGCGGCAGTCGGTCGGCTGCGCTCGGACGCCGCGGCAGCCGTTCGGCTGCTCGAGTACGTGGACGGCAGCGCTCGGCTATCGTCGCGTCCGGTCGGCTCCGCTCGGCCACACCGCAGGTAGAAACTGACTGCGATAGCGGATACACGAACACGCGCGCGCATGTGCCCGGGTTCCAGCAGAATGTAGCCGTCGGGCGGACGCGGTCGGCTACAGGCGCATGCTCGAGCATCCGCTCCGACGCACTGCGCTCCTGCGTGGCCCGGTTGGTGGAAATCGTACATAATTTGCACACCAGCCTCTAAATACGACACTGGCTGATGAACAACTCCACAACTTCGAAGAAAATCTGTTATTTCAAATACAACATTCGGGCACTGGAGTTGTCAAAACTATACATATTTGCTACATTCTAAATTAATGTAAATTCCTATATCTGTTTTAGTGATAACGGACCCAGATGACAGTCTAACAGTAGCAAATAGTTGTTTGGAGAAACCATACTTATACAAATTTGGGATATCTTTGTATAACAGAGGACTTGTCACAGCGGATGGTAAGTAAAATAGAACGAAGTTACGAGTAGCATACGCTAACTTGATGGCTCCACCGAATATAACATATGTATTAATTTAACAACAAGTTTACAGGAAAAATTGAACACCGAGTCTGAAACAATGATATATTATTTAATATTGATTTTATTAAACAAAATAACTAACCTCTAGTTTCTGAAAAGCAGATCCTAAAGGACTTGTCACTTGGATGCGTTCTGCGTCCTCCGGTCCGGTTAAATCGAAAACAGCCCGCATCCTATGTGAACTTCTTGGTCATGGCAACCGGTCAGCGATCCGGGCACGTTATCCGGTCAGGGCATCCGGTCAGCGATCCGGGCACGGTCAGCGATCTGACGGGCAGGGCAAACAGCGAACATTTTATATTTGATTGCGTGTCGCCCGCCGCCCGCTGCCCGCCTGCCCGCAACCGGGCAGCCCGTCCGCTACCTTCCCACCCCGACCGCCTAACCGGAGCGTTCCCTACGTTCTTTGCTTGTGCCCGCATAATTACATAAAATATATAGATATAAAACGCAAATGATGTTCACATAGGATGCGGGCTGCGTTCGATTTGACCGGACCGCAGGACGCAGAACGCATCCTGTGTGACAAGTCCTTGAATTGTAGTTCAATCATAATACTTACCCGTAGTTAGTTGATATGTGAACGGGAAGTGATGCTCTGTGCTCCTACCTATCTTCCTCTCTGCTCGCGGTCAGAGAGGATTCGCTTATTCTTTGCTGTGAATATAATAATAAATTCACGTTCTTTTAACCGATCCTTTCTCTACTTTTACATAATTTTAGTGTCGACATGGAAGCCTCACCGAAAGCTGCTGAATCCAGCATTCAATCAGAAAGTGCTACACGCTTTTGTGGAAGAATTCTGCGACCAGGCAAAGAGTCTTGTCTCTCAACTAGCTTGTGAAGTAGGAAAAGGTCCGTTTGACGTGCAACCATACTTGAACTACAATTTACTGAGCACTGTGTATCGTAAGTATTAAATAATAACAAATGATTATTACTTTTTAACCGATTTCAAAAAGGAGGAGGTTCTCTATTCGGATGTTTATATACATGATTTGTTTTAAATTTTAAGAAAAAGTAAAAACCGACTTAAAAAAAACTAAAAAGAGTAAAATAATTACCATAATATAAAACTAACAGTTTCAGAAATTGGTGCAATTTTACACTGAACCAAATTGAAGGCACCGACTTCTGAAACTGTTAGATTTTTTAATAGTATGGTAATTATTTTAGTTTTGTTTTAAGTCAATTTTTACTTTTTTTTAGGTTATTTTATTTATGCTGAGCTTGCTTCCCGCACGCAAGGAAGCCATTTTTAGTGCGAGTCAAGTACAAAGTGTGTGCGAAGAGGACATTCCGGCGCGCGTCAGAAATATTTCTGAGAGAAATTTCTTCTAATATGCGACCGGCTTTAAAAATATGTGTGTTTTATATTTTTCAATTTAATTTGCAGGTCTTGTCTAGTTTTAACAATTATACAGGATGGTAATTAGAGGTGGGGCACGAAGAGACACAACCGCGGCAGGCCTCGGCCCGCCCACCCCTGGTAGACCTCTCCTTTTGTTAGGCCTTGTCCCACATCCTCCTGAGAGGCGCGCGCGAAATACGGCGCGCCGCCTTCTTCGGCTTGGCGCTCGTTGCATCTGTCACGGGAAGGGAGAATGGCAGTCGCCTCTGTTTCCCTTTCCCCTCTCTCTTTGGTCGCCATCAACTTCACGCAAAAGGAGGCGATCGCTTCCCACGCTCTCTTACTCCCAACCATGGTCAGAACCATGGCCGGAAGCAAGAGGTCAATACCGACTGCCGCGCACACTCAGAGCGAGGGCCCTCGAGATCCTAGGGCATCAATCCGGCTAGGAAGCTCCCCGCCTCGAAGGAGATTGTACAGAACCCCCTTATCACACTGAAGGCTGCGCGCGGTCGTGTGCTACGGTCTCCACAGGATTGTGACGTTGCGGGCCGTCAGGGCCTCCGCCTAGAATGGCGCCCTATGTAGGGTCACGAACCGTGCTATCCTCGCGTAGAGCCTCCGGCAGGAGGCATTAGGTCCCCCCAGATTGGGCAGTAGCCGCAGCACCCATAAATTTCGGCGCAAGCTACCGAAAGTGAAGCCCAAAGTCCCATTGGCCGTCGAGGACGAGTCCCAAGTATTTCATCGTCGATTCGACGCCGATGCAGACGCCTCCCACCACGATGTGGGATCACGAGAGTGGTCCCCTCCGAGGCCCGTAGAAACACAGGGCCGCGAACTTCAGCAAGGCCACCACGAGATGCCACACTTGAATTATTTTTCGCCATTTTTGACTTTTGTAGTTCTCTAGCCTCAGTGGATCCGAAAGATTGTTGTGATCTTTAAAGGAATTGACAGATTGGCATTATAAAATGTTTTGTGATAACTGCAAATTTTTTTGCTGAAAATTATTCCTAAACTCAGGGGTAATGTTCTATGAACGTCTTCCTTTAGCTACAATGGCCCTTCATGCCTCATCTCAAATTACCACTCTGTATAGTGGACCCAGAATACTGCCTTGGGGCAGTTATCAATAACAACAGAATGTATTTCGTATTTTTGTAACCGTTTTAACTTAGTTCCACATATTCATGCTTGAAACAAATCGGCACAGCGTGATATTGTAGTCTTAAAAAATATTAAGTTTTGATTTATCTGTTGAGTAAGATTTTTGATATTCATAATACAAAGTTTTCTGTTATTTTTACAGGGACGTCTCTTGGTCTAGAAACTGATGAGCATAATGCTACACTCAAAACCTACGCTCATGCAACCGAAGATTTTATTTCTCTTTATATTGACATAATACAGAGAGTCTGGTTACATTTTCCATACATATTCAATAGGACTTCTTATAAAAAAAAGCAAGATCAACTCACGAAAGTTATTAAAGACACAACCACGGCGGTAATTATGATTGTTTTCTTTTCTAATTAGTGCAGTAATTATATTAATAACCACAATGAAGAGTTTATACAATAAACAAAAAAGTCTAAATCCCTTCGAGACAAAAGAAATTGTTCATTGTCTGATAAAATTACTTACTTATAAGTAATGTGAATGTTTTAATTGTTTCCTTGTGAAAAAGTAAGTAAATGCTTTCTGTTTTACAGTTTTTGTAAAGCTTTGCGTCCGTGTCTCGATAGTTTAGATGTGGCAGATATTCACGCAAGCATGCATTTCAAACCTTGATAGCGTTAATAGTTCTTTTTTTATATTGGACTAGCTTTAGCTGAAAAGGTAAAAAACAAACAAACTTACTTTCGCATTTATTATATTAGTTAGGAGTTAGGATGTAAATGTTTGCTGTCATGTGCTGTTCACTTAAATAATCCAACATTTCCTGAGAATTATTTGTTGTAATATATTTCTAACATGAACAGTTACTAAAAGACCTTTGAAATAAATCACTTTAAACATGGCGCCCTAGGAGGAGTATCGGAGTATCCCAAGCGGAGCTGTCAAAATAATATAAACGTCATCATCGGAACTTCATTATTCTTTTTTTTTTATATTTCTTGTTTGACTTCTTTCCGCACGGAACAAATATTTGTATGGCCTACAGATAGTTGTTCCAGGTTTAGGCGTTGGTGCATGTGAAGATCTGTGTCCGTAAACGCACCTACAATAAGGGTCAAAATACACGCCTGATAGTTGCTTTCGGGAGCCGGATCCGACTATATCTGATCGGATTCATGAAATACACGTACGATTCTCGTGTCCGATTTTTTCTGGATGACGACGACGTCCGGGCGATACTTACGATTCTGACATCCGATCCGATAGTCTGATCATACGTGTAATTCATCTTCAAACAACTGTATGACGCGGAGGCCTTTCGATAGTCTGAACAGACTATCGGAACCGACTATTGGAGGCAAATATCGGACGTGTATTTGCGCTCATAGAGAGAAACGCAATGCTAGGAAAAAAAAATTGGTGGTTTGTTTATGAAAATGAAGATTGCGACCAGTGGATCAACGATTAAATGTGGCGACCGTATAAAGCAAGACTATGCTTGGTTCTTGCATATTTTCTTGATTAGCTCGTGCTATTCTCTTTACAGTGTATTTTTTTTTTCAGGTAATCGTTAAACGAAGATCAGAATTAAAAGAAAACGCAAGTTTGGGTCAGAACAGTGATACTACACCAGGTAAATTAAACTTACTATTTAAAAAAGTTTGTGATAAAATTATGAGATTGATGGTCAAAAAACTTCACGGATGGTTGTGGATTGTTTGTAGTTTGACAACATTTTTTTGTAGAATCGGCCGTGTGCGTTACCTGAGCAAAATGTTGTGATTTAGAGAGGTGAGACAATAACAAATAATTAGTGTATCATGAAGAGCAATTTGTTTACTAATAGCAAAATTTGTGTGGATTTTAGTTTTAAAGTTATTTGAGAAAAACACAGTCATTTTGCCGGAGTAACGTTTGAAACGATACCCTGGCTAAATCGTTTTTCAAAAATCGTTTCAGCCCGGAACCAAATACATGAATAGATAGCTTTTGTTGAGTAGTAAATGTTAGCAAATAGCAAAATTTGTGTGTTATGGTTCTTAAGTTATTTAAGACTAGGTTTTGCCCGCAGCTTCGCCCGAGTGTATGTCGGAAAATATCCCACGGGAACGTACTACCGAGATTGAAAGTACCCTATGTAAACAATGTCTTCTCACACTGCTTATTATAGCAACCGAGGTGCGGCGCGTGGATTGATATGATATAATTGCTGGAGGATAACAAATCCTAAAATCTAATAATAGTAACGGAATACATAACACCCACGGTGTTCCTTCTTTTGAGCTTTAGCCGGGGTCGTGGGATTCGCAGCTGCATGCGCCGCGACCCCGGCCGGCCTCGGTCCGCCAGCCCGTGGCGGACCTCTCCTTCTGTGGGGCCTTGCCCCACGTCCTCCTGAGAAGCGCGCACAAAACACTGCGCGCCGCCTTCTCGGGCCTGTTACTGGTCGGGCGACGGGTCCCTTAACCCGCTGCCCGCAGGCCACACACTACGGTGGACGGAGATCGTCGCGCGCCCTCTGGCGCCCGGTGCGTCTGGCGTGGGAAGGGAGAATGGCAGCTGCCTCTCCCTCCCTTTCCGCTTCCTCCTTGGTCGCCATCACCTCCTCACAGAAGGAGGTGACGGCTTCCCACGCACTCTCGCTCCTGACCATGGACAGAACCACGGCTGGAAGCGAGAGGTCACCACCGACCGCCGCGACTAGTTCGCGGCACAGCGACGCCCACGCCGGACATGCCTGCAGCGTGTGCAGCACCGTGTCCTCGAGGCAATCGACGCAGTGGTGACAACCGGGCGTCAGCTCCCGGCCTATGCGACACAGGTACTTCCCGAATCAACTAGGTCCCGAGAGTACTTACGTCAGCCGGAAGCTGAGGGTGCCATGACGCCTCTCCAGCCACTCGTCCATCACGGGCCTTACCGCCGCTATCGCGGTGTGCCCTAACGGAAAATTACCTACTTGAATGTCAGATTTGAAGGCAACTGTAAAACGGAAATTTAAATCCTATTAAAAAAAAAAAGTTAAAGTTAAGGTAAATAGTTACCTAAATAATTCAAATTACGCTTTTACTCACATTGTTATTCACAGGGGGTTGGTGAGCTCAATCTCGAGCAGGCCACGTAAAACTGGCCGTGCGAGAAGCAGTCCCCTCTAAGATCAATTCCCGCTGTTTTCAGTGATTGACTCTGAGACTTATTAATCGTCATTGCGAAACATACCTTAAGGGGGAACTGCAGCGTTTTAAAGTCGAATGAGTACTCCGACGGTATTAGTGGTATACACTACATATACTAGTATCTCTTTGGACATCACGGCTCATCTTCCGTGCGAAAGATGTCCGGTCCTTTGGAAGGCATACACGGGGACACAGGTCCAACGCGCAGAGGCCCCTTTGAGAGCTTTAATCTAAAATGGGGTGGGGCACCAACCCGGGACTATCCACGGCTGCACTATTGGAGTACAGTCATGGACCGTCCCGGGTGGGTGCAAGACTATTGTAAAATATGGTGAAAAATATCTGGTCTATGGGATGGGGTGTTAGGTGGACTAGATAACTTCTATTGCCGGAAGAAAACGGCGTCTGCCTTTCAACATTTAAAATTGAAGTGTTGGCAGACGGTGACTCGCCAGCTCACTAGCTGGGCCCCCTGAAAAGCCGCCAGTACATAGGCGAAGGGGGCAACAGACGTGTGAGCGGCTAGAGGTGTAGAGAGGTGTGGCCCCGGTTTCGCCGTCGCGGGTCTAAGAGACCCGGAGTGGGTTTCCCCGCTATTACGCCTTTAGACACTTCCACCCCCGAGCATATAGCTCTGGCGGCCCCCCTCTAGCCAGCCGATAAAGGCAAGCCAGAGTTGAGAGTCCTGCGGGCACTCTTGGGCTTCCACCCCAGCCAGCCAATAAAGGCAACCTAGAGACGAGGCCCTGACCGACTCTCTGAGGCAATAAGGTACGCAGTGTCGCCACTCACCAACAGCTCGCCACAAGCTGCCCTGCGGTTATATACTAGTATTATTATTATTAGGTATTAGTGGTATAAACAAATTGCTCCTCATGATACACTAATTATTTGTTGTCTCACCTCTCTAAAGCATAACATTTTGCTCGGCTAACGCACACGAATTGGCCTCCTCTGCATCATACCGTTGATGAAACTGAACAGCTTAACTTTTTTGACCATTTATTCTGTAGTATCATTAAAAAGTAATAGTGAAATTACATAACTATGTAATTTCACTATAACTTTTATTAATTTTCCTTTTTATGTAATAGGTGGTGTGGTGCCGGACGTAAAAATAGCACTACCCCATCTATTTCCGTGGGTGTCGTAAAAAACGACTAAGGGATTCACTAGAGGATGGGCAGTAGCGTTCTCTGAATACTTTAACAACCATACTGCGATCGCCAACCCGCCTGCCAAGCGTGGCGATTATGGCAAACCTATGGGGGAGGCCTATGTCCAGCAGTGGACGTCTTTCGGCTGAATGATGATGTAATAGGTTGGCAAACATGCCGAGGACGGCACATCCGATAGTAAGAGGTTACCACCACCTATGAAGGGTGTAAACGAATTCGTGTAATTCCTTCAAACCTCGTGATCTACTAGTGACACAGATTAACCTAGCACTAGTTTTTTTTTCAGATACAGCAAACATTTTGTTTTCAAAATGACTGTCTAATTTTCTGTGTCCTAGTCATTATAGCGCTGACTGCACGGAGCGATATCGCTCTAATCATGCCCGCCAGCTATGTCGCCGTGCTTTCATTTATTCATGCATAGCATAGAAATGACATATAAAAAAAAGATATAAAAAATGTTACCTCTTTTTGAAACCTTATTAGGTGGTTTAGATACGGTAACTTAACCCAAACAGAAGAAAAAAATGTTTTTATTTTTAATCAAGCTCAATCCCGTGCTGGGTTAAGGTAGAACCGCACTAGGCGGAACTGCACTGCAGCGGAACTGAGCGACACGACGCGTCAAAATATTCTTTATATGAAATTATATGAGACAACACGCACTACGCGGCAACGGAACTGCACTGCAACTGAACTGCGCGGCAAAGTTGAGCAACTGACCAAAAGTGTAGTTCCGCTGCCGCGGAGTGCGGTTCGACAAACTTCATTCCACTCCTATCGCGGCTGCATAATTTGTAATAACTCATTGAATTTGTATTGAGACATTCTAAAATAAGTATGGAATCTTATTGGATCCTTCTTAAGTCGTGGCAAAAGCGTAAAATACTCGCCTTGTTCATATCGCGAGTTTGATATGTCATGTAGCCATATTCTTTGCTTTTTTCTTGCCTGTTCTTGCTCGATCCTTTCCTCTTCCTCGCACAATAAGGAAATAATAATCATATTATTATCCATTTCGTCGTTCATCTTGCTCAGAGGTTGCCTAGCTACTGAATATATTTTTGTAGCGCCGCTGCAGTTCAAGTGCGGCTTACTATAAAATGACGCGTCGTGAAGTTCAGTTCCGCTGCGGTGCAGTTCCGCCTAGTGCGGTTCTACCTTTAATCTATACCAGTAATAGATTATGTGATTATAACACATTAGAGTCCACCACACTTTTCATAGAGCTCATATGCCATGCCGTCATACATATTGCTAGCAGACCTTCCAGGAGGGTCCTCGGCATTACGTTTGCGCTAAGAGTGAACCCTCGAGAAGGGTTCTTGGCATTATGTTAAAAACCGTAAAAATACGCTGCTACGTCGTAAAATAGGCGTTTGCTTCTTTCATGACGGTGCATTTTCCAAGATAAACATACATTAAAATGAGCCCTCCACGAGGGCACCCGGCACAGCGAATCCGACTACAGAATGCCCTCCTGGAGGGCACCTGGCACTGATTGTGTTAAGGAATTACACGAATTCGTTTACATCCTGTGTACACCTTCAAGTGAGGTCGTCACATACAGGGCCAGGGCGTTTGTTTGTGAGATTTGTGTCTGTAAACGCACCCACGATACAAGATAAATCTTAGTGTGGGGCAACGCTTTAAAAAAAAAAAAAAAAAAAAAAAAAAAAAAAAAAAAAAAAAAAAAAAAAAAAAAAAAAAAAAAAAAAAAAACCCAGGTACTCACCGAGACATCCGAGACATCACCAGTAACATCAAGGGTGTGCTGGCCTTTTTCGAGGAGTTAGGGTGGATCGAGTAATTATACTTACCACCCATCACGCAAAATACGCGCTTAGACGTGGAGTTGCGGATACCAGCCCGTTCCTTATACACCTTCAAGACTAAAAGGACTGCTGACGCGTTGCCAACCTTACAGACAAAGATAGGAATTCTCATGTGCCTGTAATTTCACCGACAGCCATACCCTTCAAACTGGAACACAGCAATGCTGCTTAGTGGCAGAAATAAAAACCTTAACTTACCTTCATCTTTCAGACAAGTTCAAACCACTAATAGATCGAATGCTTGATTTGGCTGATGAACAAAATGCATTCAACGACGATGAGATTAGGGAACACTTGGATACTCTTATGGTAGCTGCTTACGACACAACAGCAACTACAATGACTTTTACTTTGTTATTGATTGGATCTCATCCGGATGTACAAGAACGAATCTACAAAGAGTAAGTGTCAAAACGTAAGATTCAGGGATCTAAGAGAAGCTGTGCAGAACATCCACCGTATCTGCATACTGTGCACCCTGCTGCTAACTGTTGGAGTGACCCAAGGAAAGGAAGGCGGAAGATTAGGTTAAGTCGGACTCTTACTGACTAAAACCGCCATGGTTTTCCTCCGAGGACCTATAGCCAGAGTCGCGGGTTCGCTATTACATTCACCGCAGGCAAGGCAACGCAGAACTTGTCAGCGTAAAGTACGTCACCCGATGATGGCTCTGCGGTTTACACTAAGTAGGTATGTAATATAATTATTAACAGGTTGAGCACGGTGACGGGTTCAACCACAATTTATTTAAAGTATGAATCTGAAATGACAGTGATAGTCTAACGGTTGAACGGTTGCCGTCCTTTCGGGTTGGAGTTCGATCCTGACCCGCACACCTGACTTTGCGAATTCATGTGCGGATCAAAATTTGATTATCAAATGCGTTAACGGAGAAAGTAAAACATCCTGAAGAAGCCTGCACATCAGCGGACCTACTCCCTAAGTCCGTCAACAAAGTTAGTCACCCGTCCGAAAGTAGCCCGAAACGTAGGAGTGAACAAAACAAGTGTCAAGTTCCACTTTTCGGACGGGCAAAAACACATCGGTAGTAGGGACAACTGTCAAATCGTGTTATTATTGATTCTTATAACGGGCCTCGAAATAATCGTATGTCCGTAGGTGATAGGGAGTAGGAAACGCTCGTAACTATGGCCGAAACCACGGATATAGTGCTTAGGGAGTAGACCCCCAGAAATGGCTACAAAACGATCTCGATGGTTCGTGTAGTCCGTCTGCCCACACCAGGCCAGCGTGTTTGGACTTAGGCCAAAGCCCTTTTCATTTTGAGAAGGCAATTGTCCAGTTTTTGGACAGTAATGTGCTGATTATGGCTACGGGCTATGGATCGTCTTTCTTTTGTTGCTTGATTCCAATTTGATGTTACTAATAAAACATGTACGTACATTTAACAGATTACAAGAAGTCCTCGATAATCAAGACCGGGATTTGAACAGATATGATCTACCAAAGCTCGTATATATGGAAGCAGTGATAAAGGAGAGTTTGAGAGTGTTGCCTGCAGCGCCAAGGATTGCTAGAAGCTCACGCTCCGAGGTTAAGCTAAGTATGTATATAATAAGGCTTGTAGGATAATACAGACGTCGCTCGGGACATAACAGGGGTGCGGGGCGCGGATATTACAGGGCCAGAGGTCGATACACATAGGGCAATTATCCAATGAAAATTCACGATGCCTTGATGTATAATTTTTTACTCCACGAATTGTTTCCGCAGTGTACTTACTATTTTTGACGAAATTCATTTGCAATACATATACACAGTGTAACAGAAGTCTGAAGTAATACTTTAAGGGCCTATGAGGTACCCTGTAAACAATCCTTGGGCATAACTATGCTATGTTGGGACCGAATCCCTAACAGTAGTTAAGTAAATCACAACGATAGTTTTCACCAAAAACATTCAAACACAGCACTAAAACTTTATCGGAGAGGTGAATAAACGTAATTAAATTAGGATACAGATAATAGGTACAGTCCGCGCGGAGCTATGCAAATGAGCAGTCGCATGTCCCTAAGCGAGTCATAAGTTGCGAGTAATAATGACATCGACTACGGTCAAATGTAATGCGTGGAATGTGGTGAGTGATAAGTGAAGTGCTTGCCTTTGTGCAAAATAAGATTGATGTGATGGGTGAGGAGAGCCTAGTCCGTATCTGTACAACATCTTTTAGTATAGATGAGGTTTCATATGCGAAAAGGGTTAAGGAAACAGATCCCGAAGTGGTAGGTACCGATTTTTGTGGCACGTGAATTACAAAAACTCCCACCGGTCACTTTTGACCATGTAGACGCTACCCGGCTGTTAAAAGATATTCTGTTAATTCAAAACGAACTTAAGACTTATAGAGAAGCTTATGTCACCAAAGATCAGTTTAATGCAATTAAAGAGGACATAGAAACACTTAAAAGTTCATACACAATTAGTCATACTAGTTCCAACAATATAAATAACAGCAAAAATAAATTGTACAACACAAAATAATATGCGTTATCATCGCAAGTCACCAGACCTACCTCACATCGTCGTACAGAAAGCTACCGATAAAAGCGCGGAACTATGTGTATCTCCTTCCCACGAACCTGACGCATGTAACAACATCTCGCTCGAACATTTTGTTGACGCGTGCGCCTCGATGCCGTGCAAGGGGGCCCGCACCGCGGTTTCGGACGCGGAAGCGGGTGTGGCGCAGGTGCGTACGCAGGCCGCGGTGGGCCTCAACGGCACGTGCAACGAGATTTTGGAAAGGATAGGGATACCTACGTCTTACGCCGGAGCTGCTAGGCTTGCTATGTCAACACCACATAATATAAAAACCCTAACGAGTTTGGAAACAAAAAAGGATGAAGAACAAAATGAAGGGTGGATTCTAGCTCAAAAGAAAAAGAGGTTGAGGGATACATTTATAGGAAGTCAAGGTCGTGCGAACATGGATTGCATTGCATTTAAAGCAGCTGACATCAAAATACCGTTGTTTATCAATAACGTTGATCAGAATGCGTCTGCTAACGATCTACATACGTACATAATGGAAAAAACAAAAACCAGTGTGCAAATTGAAAAAATAAATATCTGAAAACAGAAAGACAAATGCATGCAATGCAAACAAAATTTTTGTACCAAGGCATAAATTGCATTTATTTTTAGACGACAATATATGGCCGGAAGGAATTGCTTTTCGTAGATAGTGTAGATACATAAATTTTAAGAAACGAGCCGAAGAATCTCACAAAAATATCAACAACGGATTGCGACATTAACGAAATGTTAATTCAAAATCAAGTATTTTTGTGAGTTTTAATTGTAAATCTATTAATGATCGGTGGATTATGTCAGATTGTTGTCAAACATCTGATATAATCGCATTGCAGGAAACCTGGTTGCTGCCTCACGACATTCCTTTTCTGAGCAGCATAGACCCTCAGTTCGACTTCGTGGGAAAATCGGTAGTAGATACGTCGACGGGCCTGCGAAGCCTACTAGGGTAGGCTTCGCAGAGAGGCACGTAGGGAGGCCTTGTACTGTGGCGAAAGAGCGCCTACGAAAATGTGTCTTCCATGCAGTGCAACAGTGTGCGTCTTGTGGCTATTAAAATAACAGTAGGCGGTAAATCCCTTTTAGTATTCTCGGTTTATATTCCGACAGAGTCGATGGATAATCTTGGTGAATTTGTTGAGTGTCTCAGTGAGATTCACGAAATTATAGAAAGTAGTGCCGTGGACGCGGTCTATATTCTGGGGGATTTTAATGCTCAACCGAATGGTCTATTCGGCAACGAACTATTGAGTTTTTCGTCTGAAGTGCAGTGGCGGTGCGCGGACGTGTACTTGCTCGGCAGTGAGTCAGACACGTATACTTACGTAAGTGATGCACATGGTTCTACTAGTTGGTTAGACCACTGCGTAGTGACGGACGCGGCGTGGAACACTATTAGAGATGCTAGTGTGCTGTATGACGTGTCTTGGTCGGACCATTGACCTCTAATTATAAAATGTGATCTCCACTAAGGCCGAAAGTTACATCTGGACCACCTAAATGTAACAAAGTAACATGGGGGACAGAGACTTACGGCAGACTGAAAAATATAGCAATTATTGTAATGATCTCTTGAAAAATCTAGACTTTCCCGTTGAATTTAGAGAACTTAGTAAAAGTAGATGTATAATTAAGGAACACGAAACCATTTTAGATAATATGTATTCGGAAATTGTACGTATTCTCGGTGAGGGTACAATCACGAGTTGTAATAAGGGGACACAAAGTAAAAAGCGATACATAACGGGCTGGAATAAGCATGTGAAGGACGCACACGGACAGGCTCGGCTTGATTTTCAAACCTGGGCGCTATTTAGTCGGCCTAAAACTGGTACTTTGTACGAAAAAACGGTGGACAGCAGAAGGGTTTACAAGAACAAATTAAAATGGTGCCAAACTAACAAGGACCAAATAAAAATGTACATCATTGCGAGTCATCATGACGTAAAGAATTTTGGTAGTTTTTGGAAAGCCACGAACAGGTTGAATTCCAGGTCGAGTCTACAAGTGAGTGTTGAGGGTCTTAGTGATCCTAATGAGATCGCCAATCTGTTCAGTAGACCCTTTAAGGTCAAGTCTCCCCTAGGTCCGTCGTCGGATGGGTCGGAGGTGGTGGGGGGGTCCGAAGACGTGCCTATCAGATTTTCGGCCAGGAAAGTAGCTACTGTCATACATAACTTAAAGAGAGGGAAGCCGCCTGGTCATGATATGCAGGTAAGCACTTACCGCGAGTGCTAGCAATGTTTTTTAATTTGTGCCTGAATCACTCTTGTCTTCCAAATGACTTACTTAAAACTATTGTTGTGCCTATGGTCAAGAACAAAACTGGAAATGCGAGAGACAAGAGCAACTACAGGCCTATATCCCTGGCAACTATCATTGCAAAAGTGTTGGACGGTCTGATTGATAGGCAGCTGGATAAGCACTTAACACTCCACGACGCGCAATTTGGGTTTAAGCCGCTTTTATCAACGGAGACAGCTATCCTCTGTCTCAAACAGACTGTTCAATACTATGCAAGTAGGAAAACTCCTGTATATGCATGTTTTCTGGACCCTTCCAAGGCTTTCGACCTCGTGTCTTACGACTGCCTATGGAGGAAACTATCAAGACGTTCCAAGCGATCTCATTAGAATGCTGAAGTATTGGTATAATAACCAATACAATTATGTTAAGTGAGCGGATGTCCTATCGTATGCATACAGGTTGGAATGCGGAGTGAGGCAGGGGGGACTCAGCTCACCCAAGCTTTTCAACCTGTACGTAAGCGAGCTGATCTGTGAGCTCAGCAATACCAATATCAGGTGCTCCATTGACGGGCACTGCGTCAATAACATTAGCTACGCGGATGATATGGTATTGCTGAGCCCATCGATCAGTGCACTTAGGAGGCTTCTCGGTATCTATGAGGACTATGCGGTAGCTCAAGGGCCCAGGCACAACGCGACAAAGAGTGAACTTCTAGTTTTCAAAGCGGGTAACAAATGTTACGACACTGTCCCACTAGTCACCCTGGGGAGCGCTCAGCTTTCCAGGGTGACGAAGTTCAAGTACCTGGGGCATTGGGTCACCGATTGTCTGTCCGACGATGTGGACGTGGAGAGGGAACGCAAAGCATGTTACATCGAACTGCCAATGATGAGATCCGCAAGACAACCAAGGTTACCGACATAGCTCGAAGAATTGCCAAACTTAAGTGGCAGTGGGCGGGGCACATTGCTCGCAGAACGGATGGCCGATGGGGCCGAAAGATTCTGGAGTGGCGGCCGCGTACCGGACGGAGGCAGCGTGGGTAGGCCTCCCGCAAGGTGGACCGATGATCTGGTGAGGGTCGCGGGAATCCGTTGGATGCGAGAGGCACAGGATCGGTCGATGTGGCGATGCTTGGGGAACGCCTATGTCCAGCAGTGGACGTCTTTCGGCTGAATGATGATGATGACTTATATCTAGAATCACGAGAGCTGCACGATAGTCACAGCACGAGACGTAACCGCAACTTAAATTTGGGCGTTTAATAATTTTGCCAAAACTCAAACAAACTCCCTTAAAAAAATGCACTCTAAATGAAGTACTAGATACAAAAAAAAAATGCTTTATTAACAGTGCATACATATTTTTTTATGGTTTTCATACCTTCAGCCATTATAAAATTATAAATTTCAGAGAACTACACTTTACCAGCTGGTTGTACCTATGTTATATCAATATACGGTCTCAACCGTCACCCGATGTGGGGCGCAGACGTGGAGCAGTTCAGACCGGAGAGATGGCTAGACCCTGCCACCTTACCTGACAATCCTGGCATATTTGCTAGCTTCAGTCTTGGCAGGCGAAACTCGGTACGTTACTTGTTATAATGACACTTTTAAAATTATAGAGTTTGTTGGCGCCATACCTAACGCCATCTATCGCTCTCATCGTGAAAACTAACTTCGACACAAACTGATAGATGGCGTGCACCTCAAAACATAAATCAAGTGGATTGAAAGAAGCTTGGGAAAGAAGCCTGTCGTCACTACGATTTTTTCCATTCGACTACCACTTACTTGTATAGGTATTAAAATTATTGTAATTCTGTATAAACGTTAAAAAGTATACCGATTCATGTACTTCAATAATCAAATAAAATAAACGCATACATACCACGAAAAATAAACGTATTCATTGAAGAAGCCCTGGATGACTCCTGACTACGAATAAGCGTAAGAAACAGAGTTATACCATAAAACTAATTATCGTACAGAAGCGAAATTGGCGAAACAAACGCGTTCAAGAACAGGATAAAAGCCTAGCGTCTCGCGTTGGCTTAACCACCAAGCCAGCCAAGCTTTCAGTTTTTGGTATACATTAAAGTAGAATAAGGTGTAACGCCATAATTTTTAAAGTATGCTTATGGATTACGATCATTAACTGAGTTGTTATCAATTGATTTCAGGTAAATTATACGGCATGATGGCAATGAAGACGACTCTTACCTACATTATTCGGCGGTACCGCATTACCAGTGATATCAACAATTTACAAACGCAGTGTGATTTACTTCTGAAACCAGTGGCTGGACATCATATAAGTTTAGAATTAAGAACATAATATTTAATAAAATCTCTTAAAAAATGGATCGCAAATAAGTATATTAGAAGATTAAATAAAGGGAACAAGACATTATTTTATAAGTAATCGGTTGGGAATAAAGCCTTCGGCCCACCTGACAAAGTGGTTGCCGCCTCCTTTATCCACCTACATACATACATATATACCGGGTGTAAACGTGTAAATTCGAGTAAAAAACCACATGTTCTATTACTGGTATAGATGAAACCCATTCGGGATTTTGCTTGATTAAAAATAAAAACTTTTTTTTGTTGCCTCTGATGTAAGTGATTGTATCTAAACCACCTAAGAAGGCTTCAATAAAAATAAGAAATCTTTTTTTTTACTAAAATAATACACTTGGGGGCAAATAAATCAAGCCACTGTTTTTTTCACGTGTCCTGGTAATTAGTTTTGATTTCATGGATTATTATGTATAATAAGTTGACAAAAAACTACCCTCATTGTAAAGGTTATCAAATAACCTTTTAGGCCATATGTTTCGGTTTTATGCCTGGTCGGGGTACAACAGATGCCATTTTCGCTATACGCCAGCTATGCGAAAAATACAGAAGTGCGCATAAAAACTTGCACATGGTGTTTGTTGACCTCGAAAAGGCATACGACCGGGTGCCTCGTGAGGTTTTGTGGTGGGCCCTTAAGGAGAAAGGTGTGCCTGGGAAGTATGTGCAGTTGATCCGAGCAATGTACAGTCGATGCAGTACCCAAGTCCGGTCTACAGTGGGCACTACTGGCAGCTTCAATGTGGCTGTCGGCTTGCATCAGGGGTCGGCCCTCAGCCCTTACCTCTTCCTGGTAATAATGGACGCTTTGACGGCGGACATCCAAGAAGAGGCCCCCTGGTGCATGCTGTTTGCCGATGACATTGTGCTGGTTGCCGAGAGTGGCCTAGAGGTCCAGAGCAGATTGGAGGTGTGGTGGCAAAGACTGGAGAGTGTTGGTCTGAGATTGAGCAGAACCAAAACAGAGTACCTGTTTTGCGATTTTGGCGGTCTCTCTAGTTCTGTGCCAATATCTCTCGCCGGAACGCCCATACCGACCTGCTCCGACTTTCGGTACCTCGGGTCGCTTGTCCAAGGGGATGGCGGAGTAGACCGAGACGTTACACACCGGATCAACTCAGGATGGATGAAATGGCGACAGGTCACTGGAATAACTTGCGACTCACGGATGCCTCTCAAGTTAAAGGGGAAAATCTACAAGTCCGTGATAAGACCTGTCGTACTGTATGGATCGGAATGTTGGGCCGTGAAGAAGACGGATGAAAAAAGATTGCATGTAGCGGAGATGAGAATGTTGAGATGGATGTGTGGAGTGACCAGAATGGATAAAGTCAGGAATGAGTATATTAGAGGAAGTTTGAAAGTAGCGCCAGTGACAGAAAAGTTGAAAGGGAACCGTTTGTCTTGGTATGGGCATGTGAAGAGGAGAGATGAAACGCATGTGACAAAAAGAGTTATGAGTATAAATGTGGATGGATGGAGAGGAAGAGGGAGGCCAAAGAAAAGATGGATGGATGGTGTGAAGAATGATATGAAAGAGAAGGGTGTCAGTGATATCATGACGGGTGATAGGACGGAATGGAAGAAGAAAACGTGTTGCGCCGACCCCAAGTAACATGGGATAAGGGCAGGAAGAAGAAGTTTCGAATTGATCTGTTCCATAATAGGTACCAAAAATAATAACAATTGTACGTGAAAAATAGTACCTAGTGCCTCGATTTATTTGCTCCCAAGTATATTTTATGTGATAGAACGTTTCGATGCCAAGCATAAATTGATGAAAGCATAGCGTCACGGCCTTTTTTACGGTTTTTGTAAACACGGTGCCTTAATGAAGATATAAAAAAGCCTTTGAACATAAGGAGGGTTGTACATTTAGTTGAGACTCTAACTGTAAAATATCGTATCAGGGAGGTATGCTCTTTGAGAAATGCAAATGCTGGTGTAACGAAGTCTTTGTGATATTTTGCTCCTTCAGCAACAAGATCGTTAATGCCTTAAAACAATAATTCTTGAAGTCAAATGGCGGAGCAGATCTGAGCTGCGACGGCCCTGCCTCTTCATTAGATAAAGATGCCTGCCTAACATCTTTTTTAATGGTGTCAGTTCGGGTGTAATTTTTACGGCAGCTGGTGTGAATAAAAAGGGATGTCAAGTCAAGGAAACTTCGATACTTGTCGTCTTTCCTTTCCTTACTAGCTATAATAAGACTCAGTATTCCCTTTTCTTTCACCTCAGAGACATCCTTACTTCCTTTAACGACATCCTCGTCACATACAGATACATATAATAACATAAGCCTGAAGGCATGTGTTCGGGCGCGTTCGAGGATCTTCGGCCAGCGGCGGGGCATCGGCGGGAGGCGGCGAAAGGCACGGGCGCGCGGGACGTGGGGCCAAGGAGCCCACCACTTCGCTACCGATCTCCATCGACAACACGCGCGCGAATTCACTGTTCACTCAATATCGTACCTATTTTATATTATTACAAGTTATTATTATACAGTCCATTGCTTTAATTTAAAGTCCTTAGATAGGTCCCTAACAGCATGTATACGATATTAATGGGAGTTTTAGCCAGTAAGGTGGCGTTTCCTACAGTGAGCATTAGAGGTATTGAGCGAAAAGCAATCTTCATCAATATCATGATTGATTGTCATTCCCGCCTCAGCTCAGTTATCCGCTGTTACAAAAAACGCGATTTCTTACTGTTACCACCTTCACCACGTGGAAGTGCTCCCAGCGTATGTTACAATACGTTTTAAGATAATTTTCGCATCAAGTAATGGTCATCACGCTGAATAACTTTAATTTCTACATTTCTGGAGCGTGTAGTTCAAAAACGGTTGACAGATGCCCATGTTCGTTTTCCAAGTACCGAGACGGCTTCTATGCTGTAGTTCTTATTCTAAGGTTGACAGAGTTATAATAATTATCTGAGATTATTAGAAAATTAAAAAGAATGGTGCTTCTGGAAGAAGGTCGAGGTCCTCTTGGATTACCTCGAGGATAACCGGGGTAACCGGTAAACTTGGCGCTCGGTAACTTTTCAATATTAAAATATGGTATGAACAGAAGTAAGAGGCATGGGGCAGTGTGCCCAAATCTTAAATTGCACGGGCCCTAACAACTAAAAGTTCAGACGGGTCGAAAACGGTAAGAACTTTATTAAGCAATAACAATTCTTTCAAATAAAGTATAATGTAAACATGAACTTTATGTATATCTGTTTTAAGTACTACAATGAGAAGAAGAATAAGACATTAAAAAAAAGAGCTTTAAAATCGGAGCAGAGTGCTAGAGGTAAGTGCGATACGTAGGGTGACTTTCGTAGAGCAATCAATGACGCGTACCGAGTACCGAAACTAGCCTAGCTAGGACATAACTACACAGTCTATGTAGTCTACAATAGAGATGGTCGTAGGGCGACGTGGAAGAAATCTCTACGTGTACGTAGAAATACGAGAGGATATATGCTAATCTCCAAGCCCCTTAGCTCTCTTGCTTTATAGTGGACGAGGCGCTTTATCTGTTTAACATTTGATACAAATTACTAATACAAGTTTATTATCTTTTCAGAAACAACAGCGACGGCACAGAGGGTGGACGATGACTCCTATTAATGTTTAATTTATTTTTGTTTTTACTTTTTAACCGACTTCAAAAAGGAGGAGGTTCTCAATTCGGTTGTATTTTTTTTATTTTTTTTAATGTTTTTTTTTATTTTTTAAGTTTGTTACCTCATATCTCCGTCATTTATGAACCGATTTGAAAAATTCTTTTTTTGTTCGAAAGGGTATACTTCCCGATTGGTCCCATATAAATTTTATTATGATTAGAGCATGAACTTCAGAGATATGGAACGGAACTCCTCATCGGATCAAAGCAAAATTCTCAAATTACTAATATTGCTTTGTTTATATTTGTTGTTGGGAACTGACTACTGGAAAAGAGAAGGGGGTGCGTGTGTCCCCCTCCCCCCCTTTGGAATGTTTTCATTATATCGGGTAAGGTATCATTTGAAAGGACTTTTTATGCCCGACTACGTCAAAACCAAAAAGAAGGGTTATGAAGGAGGGGGTTAAAATTATGACACTAAAACGTATTTAATAAAAAATTAAACTTTAAAAAAAGTGAAAACCGACTTCAAAGAAATACTAAAAGGAGTAAAATAATTACCATAATATAAAATTAACCGTTTCAGAAGTCGGTGCAACTCTACTCTGAAGCAAATAGAAGCCACTGACTTCTGAAACTGTTAATTTTATATTATGGTAATTATTTTACTCCTTTTAGTATTTCTTTGAAGTCGGTTTTTACTTTTTTTAAAGTTCAATTTTTTAATAAAACAATTTTTGGGTATTTATAATGACATTTATTTTGTTGTCTATACATAAAAAAATAATTAATTAAAATATTAGCCTGTAACTGCCCCACCGCAGGGCGATGACCTCTTCTCATACAGAGAAGGAACCATCATTGACCACCACGCTTGCTCACTGTGAATTGGCGATTTGAGACCATTACGTCCAGGTTTCCTCACGATGTTTTCCTTCACCGTATGTCAGTGGCGTCTTAGATTAACTAAGAACGTACATATGACATTGAAAAAGTCACATTAGTACATGCCTGGGTTTGAACCGCAACCCGGTGCTAAACAAGTGATTCTATAACCTCCAGGCCACCATGACATTTGACACATACATTGTAAAAAACATTAAAGGAGACATGTAATTTGAGGTCTTGCTACAGTTGCTCGGCATTTCTCAAATATTTGCATTATAAGTTTTATTGTCTTATATAAACGTAGGATGCAGTCCATAAACTAACTGACCATGTCATTAGGAAGCTTGATAATGGACAAAAAGCACTGGCTGTCTTCCTTGATCTTACCAAGGTGTTCGACACGGTGTCTGTTCCACTTCTTCTGGCTAAATTGGAACGTCTGGGAATAAGAGGATTGCATCTAAGACTGTTTCAGGACTATCTCAGCTGTGGCAAACAAAGCCTTAAAGTAGAATCGTACATCAGCACAGACCTGCCTGTCTCCTTTGGTGTTCCCCAGTGTCCCACGTCCTGTACCGACCAAATTTGGTACGCGGATTTAAACAATATGAAATAAGTGTACGGATGCGTACCTTCGCGTACCTTGATTTTCATAAGCGTACCTCTTACCATTTACGTGAAAATGCCAATTTAATTTGGTCCGTACAGAACGAGCACGTTCTGTACGGACCATAATGATTTAATGATGATTGGTCTTTTGTTATGATATAAAACGGATGTACCTAGGATGTACTCCACATAACTGCAATCGGTATTTAATAACTATTTATAAAATGTGTTGAAATATGCATTTGAAGTTGGCGCGTACAGGACGAGTTTCGGGTACAAAGCAAACCATGTGATACATAACAGAAATTGAGATGGAGGCTGAATGTACCTTTAATGTACTCCTCGAATCGTAGCTTTTCATGCCTGATAACTGTAAAATTTCCATAATAAAGATATTTAATTGAAAATGTAGTTGAAAATATAGACTTCAGAAAGCCTAGAATTGGCATATCTTATTAGAGTTTCGTAGTCAAACTAGGAACCCTTATGGTTTTTCCATGTCCGTCTGTACTGCCTGGTTATTATATATTATGGCTTTTAAAATCTCCAAAGAACGTCTTAGGTTTTTATTGGTTAAGTTACGTGTATTAATAATACCTTTCCGGATTAGTATCCCCTTCCGACTAACCTTGTACCTATGCCACCAAATTTACATGTTTACAAGTGTATCTTTTTGTTTCAAGAATATACAAAATATCATAGCTAGGTATAGTCATCATAATTTATAAAATAAATAATTTCATGCTTCTTTTAACTATGTGTTTTATTTTTCATCATAAAAAACAATGAATACATAAAAATCGTTTTCTTTGAGATGAAATTCTAAATTTCATTTATTAAGTACTGTTATCGGTTTATTTATCATACCGCATCACTACTTTTTGCGTTTGTTTGATATTGCAGTGAATACTTTTTGCACTAAAATAATTTATTTCATTGTATTTAAAAACAATACTATGTACTGTAAACTGTCATGTATTGATATTTAACAATATTTCGGCACAGTCAGCTACAAAAGCCGGTTACTATACTGTTACTTTTACAAAACATCTAAATTGACACAATTTCATGTAATAGTCAAGAATTTGCACTATTTAAATGAAACATCTGTTCTGATTTTTATTCATTATTATTGTGATCAGTTATTGTTTAAAAAAGGGTACCATTTAACTGATCAGTTATTAAATTGAATTTTCATTGGCGTTAAAAATAACTTGATCAGCGAAAAATACTAATTGATCAGCGACATATCAGCGGAGAGTGCTTAGACAAATAAATCATACTGGGTGTTTAAAAAAATAACTACAAGTGATTCTAAACCTAACCGAGTCGGTGTCGCTGACCAAATATTAATTTCACTGATCAATTAATTAGTTCCCGTTAAAAACAGAAGTGTTAACAACACCGGTTACATACTTTTGTCGCTGACTGTACTAGCGACGACAAGCAAATAATATTACTCATTCATTCAACTCATATATTATAATTATTAGTTATTTTTCCGTTTCATAATGAATAAACAAGGAAGAAAGCGTGCAAAAGTTCCATCTGTGAGTGTTAAAGAACAGGCAGAATTCTTCAATGAATACAAGGAACAGTTTCTAGATAGAAACAATTTGCCTGCTTCAACGAATAAAGTAATTGAGATAAGTAAAAAAATGTCACATAGAATGTCTTGCAAGGCTTAATATTTGTCAGCCAAGAGACACTTTGATTTTTTCTTTAAGAAACCAGCCAACCTTTCTCACATTGATGTTTATGAAAATATGCAGTACCCGGTCAAATTCTGTTCTGAGTCTGCCACCAGTGGCAGTGAAATGGAAATTTCTCAATTTAATGTCTTTGGCAAAGATAATGAAGCTGAATGGGAGAAAAACACTTTTCAAGTCCAACTAGAAAAATGGAAAAAAATGGATCTAACACTTCAAGTATCTGTAAGGAACGATCCTAAATTACCCAACTACAAAACCCATATCAGGCACACTTTACCACCGCGTCAGTGGACTTCCATTTTGAGGTATATATTATATGAAAATGTAAAATCTGATTGCTTGTGGATTTTTCAACATCATTCTGTAGACTTTGAAGGAAATTTTAAATGTGATGGGTGTTGCAAGCAATGTGGTGCAAAGATTATTATTCGATCTTTGAGCAAGTCAGACAAAATCATTATATTGGAAAGTCAAATACTTAATAAAGACAAATCGTTTATACAAGTAATTACAGTACAGTAATTTTTTTTAGCGTTTTGTTTTCCTATAAGTTTGTATGGTTTCCTTAAAATAAGTTTCCTTTTGTTTTTCTTTTTTTTTCTTGGACGTCGTCTCTGATTATAAGATATTTTTATAACATTTTATTTTGTTTCATTATTAAATTATAGATTTATTAAATAATATAACCTCTCATATCTTTATTCTACCAACTTTTACAAGTCCACTATTTATTTATTTTTTAATCTTATTTTATTCTACAGCTATTAATCATTTTCTTTATTACACGCTATCGAAAAGACTGACTTCCGAATAACATGAAATCTCGCCATCTTTTTTACGAGATGCCACTTCTGCGACTTTTATAACTCTGTATCTAGAAGAAAAATATAAATTATTATTTATATCTGTTATCATACATTTATCAGGCATGAAAAGTTACGATTCGGGGAGTACATTAAAGGTACATACAGCCTCCATCTCAATTTCTGTTATGTATCACATGGTTTGCTTTGTACCCGAAACTCGTCCTGTACGCGCCAACTTCAAATGCATATTTCAACACATTTTATAAATAGTTATTAAATATCGATTGCAGTTATGTGGAGTACATCCTAGGTACATCCGTTTTATATCATAACAAAAGACCAATCATCATTAAATCATTATGGTCCGTACAGAACGTGCTCGTTCTGTACGGACCAAATTAAATTGGCATTTTCACGTAAATGGTAAGAGGTACGCTTTTGAAAATCAAGGTACGCGAAGGTACGCATCCGTACACTTATTTCATATTGTTTAAATCCGCGTACCAAATTTGGTCGGTACAGGACGTGGGACACGTTCCCCAAGGCTCAGTGCTAGGGCCTACACTCTTCTTAGTATATTTAAACGACCTCTGTAAGTTAGATCTGGAGCAAAGCCCTATTATTTCATATGCTGATTATACTGCACTGTTATTCTCTGCTGACTCCTGGAATAAGACCTTCACCCTGGCATAGAGGGGTTTTGATAAGGTTGCTGCTTGGTTGAAACAATACATACTTACCCTAAACTCTGATAAAACGATGTATATGCCATTCTATATAAGAAATCTTAATCAACCCCCTTAGAACTTACCTTAAAATCACATTCAGATGCACATATCCATCCAGCAAACGGCAGCAGTTGTTATTGTCCTTTTTTAACCAGGAAAACCGAGGTGAAATATCTTGGCGTTATACTTGACTCATCACTGAACTTTCATGCACATATAATATATCTTTACTTCAAATCCGACTAAGAAAACTAGTATATGTATTTAAGAACCTACGCCATGTAGTTGACATAAAAATCCTAAAAAAAGTTTATATGGCTTTATGTCAATCACTTCTCTCTTATTGCATCATAAGTTGGGGTGGAGCCTCCAAAACAATTCTTCTTCCTCTAGAAATAGCTCAACGGGCAATACTTAAAGTTAGCTCCTTCCGTCCCATTTATTACCCTACACATCTTCTGTATCAATCCTGGAAATTACCCACTGTTCGCCATCTTTTCATCATTACTACAATCCTTTTTTTTTTCTTTGGAATATCCTCATGGATGCCCTTCGCCCGGAGAAGGCGAAGGGGTATGCCGGACTCTTACCGGCTAAAAACCCACGGTGTTTCTTCTCCTGACCCTTGACCGGGGTCGCGGGATTCACAGCTGCATACACCGTGACCCCGGCAGGTCTCGGTCCGCCAGCCCCTAGCAGACCTCTTCTTCTGTGGGGCCTTGCCTCACATCCTCCTGAGAGGCGCGCACGGAACACAGCGCGCCGCCTCTCAGCAGGAGAAACGCCTGACGAATTTCTCATACTAATATTAGTTGTAACATAAATTTGTTGCTTAACTTAAAAATGTACATATGAACTTTAACTAAGAATACGCTTCAACAGTATTTGCTGTCATAGCGGCAACAGAAATACATCATCTGTGAAAATTTTAACCGTCTAACTATCATGGTTCATGAGATACAGCCTGGTGACAGACGGACAGACGGACAGCGGAGTCTTAGTAATAGGGTCCCGTTTTCCCTTTGTGTACGAAACTCTAAACACAAATTGTGTTACCCAAACAGTTTCTTACACAAAACCACTATTTACTTTTTGACATTTTAACTGTTCTGCATCTGCTCGACGTCCGTATGGTGCTACTGGGATCCAGCAGAATACCAGCGTCAGGTATATTTGCCTGGCATATGCTCAGTTGGACTCCCATTTGGTGCAACCTAGAGACACGCACCGCGCTTTGGATATTTTTTTTTCGTGTGTAAAAGACACAACAACATAATCGTTTATGAGTGTTCCTATCATTACATCATCATCATCTGCCTAGCCTTTTCCCAACTATGTTGGGGTCGGCTTCCAGTCGAACCGGATGCAGCTGAATATCAGTATTTTACATGGAGCGACTGCCTATCAGACCTCCTATCATTAGTGTTCCTATCATTACAATTATAGCTAATATCATATATAGTTTCAGGATTGCGAGCAAGGTAAATATAGTAAATAAAACCAACATAGACTCTCCACCACTGAGAGTACTTGTATTTGGGTTAGTATTAGTAACATGAACGAGATCACAATATAATACTTTACACAATTAAGTATTACAAGATCATAAAATAAGGACAAGCTAGACGGATATAAAAAGACAGACTTCTTAAGCTGATCTACACAGAATGCTCCGCTTCGTCGAATGACCACCGCCTTTATAACATCGGGAAGGTTGATCCATATCGACGACTACCTTCCTTTGTCAAGCCCAGTGCTACCCGCCACCAATAACACGGCCCTCCTGCAAAACACACGTCCTCTTGTGTTCGTGGTTGGTGTACCATCAACCCCATCGTCAAGATTACCTATCATATTACATCAAGGCCTAACTTCAGTGACACCTCCGGACCTTAAATAGAAACAAATAATACAGTAGGTACACATCTCGGCCACACCTTATCACTCATCTTTGACCTCGTAATGTTACTCATGTCTATGACTAAAGTTACATGAAGTGCATCTAAAGAATGTTCGAATCGATTAGAGCTTGTTATCCCATCGACGTCCAAAAAGCTCATTACCCGTGGCTTAATCTATGTAGTTGATATTCATTCAGTATCAACCTAGTTCTATATTCGTTCATAACTTCTCGTATCTAACATCTTACAAACATTAGATTGCAACATTTTCACAGTAAAATACTATCTCAGATGCCTATTAGATAGTTCTACTTTGGTTAATCATCAAATTATAATTATTCAATAAATCATAATAGGTTCATAAACACACAATCTCGTCATACTCAAACTCATAAAATCATTTAAATACATTTACAATATTTGTCACGTCACGGCTAAATATCTCATTATAGTTTTTCACAAATTCATGATACATAATCACATAAAATATTTCATGATTAAATAACTCATAATTATTCACAAAATCATAACACAAACACTCAAAATATTTCATGGTAAAAAAATATCTCATTATTATTCACAAAATCATAATACGTAAACACTTAAATGTTTCTTTCTTCAGACCTCTGTCTCGTTACCAACTTTGCTGACTAGCTAACCGTTTCAAAACGGCATAAGCTATAATTATTCTCGTACAGCTCGCACCGACACGAGAGTAGAAGCAGATTTTAAATTGGTCATTGTTTAGTAGGAAGAGCATGGGTGATTCATCCGATGTGCAGTCAGCAGTGCATGGACCCTTCTATCCAGAGCTTCAAGATCCATCTGAGTCCACTTGAGTATGCCGAAGGAGTACATCAAGACCAACATGACCCAACCGTCACGCCCCTTTCACACGGCAGTCCAGTTTTTTGCAGGATCCCGTTTTCTGCAGGATCCCGTTTGATGGCGAATGTGTTTATATGCTAGCGTTCACACGAGCATCCCGCATGCGGGATCCTGCAAAAAACCAATCCGGTCGAATTGTGCCATTCGGTTTTGTCACTAGAAACTGGATCCGTTGTCCAGTAAAAAGCGGGATCCCGTTTAATCACACATACCTATATTTCAATAGCAGTGTTCACACGGCTTCGGGACCTTCGGACCAGCTTTTTGCGGGACCAGCATCAAAACTGAACTGCCATGTGAACACAGCGTCCAGTTTTGCAGGATACAGCAAAAAGCTGGTCCTGCAAAACTGGACTGCCGTGTGAAAGAAGCGTTACAGGCGCGCATCTTGTTTCCGCCTGATAAAAGACTTTACAGTAGGTACTTTATTCAGGTGGCCAAAGAAGCGCTCCCGTAGCGTTTGTCAATGAATAATCGAATTTTTATTGTATAAGTAAACTTACATTTGGCACCATCTTACACATTAAGTTTCCCTGTGTCGTGGAAGCTAAGCGAAACTACTATATATTATACATATTAAGAAAATGTAATAACACAATATAATATAAAAATTACATCTGACATAAAAATACTATCAATAAACAATAAAATATAAACATTAATTCACACGAGGAGTCCGCGGCGTGTGTCGCGCGGTGTCTGGTAGCCGGCCTCGAAGTCGTCAGACATCTAAACATTACTTACGTCTAAATCGCAACGTTATTTTATAATGATATGGTTTCTTCATGAATAAATCGTTTTTAGAATAATATTAATATTTATTTTAAACATACAAGGTGTTAAAAGATCAACTCTTAAGAATTTTATGGGGTTATTCGGTATCGGAAATTGAACAACTTTTGTTGATTGAACCCTAAAAACGTTTTTAATGTAACAAAATGTACACCAAACCTTGAGTTTTAATTAGGTGCATTCTCACATAATTATTATGGAGATAAAGATCTAGTTTGCAGTAACAAAATAAGAATCTTAAATGATTTTATAAACCTGTCCGACTTGCATTTCCTACTTACTTACCACGCTACCATGCTACCACAGTTAAAGATTGTTAAACTGTGATGCTACGCTTACCATGAAAACGGTTCTGGCTGGATGATGTGGAGATGATAATAAATACAGGGTGTAAACGAATTCGTGTAATTCCTTCAAACCACATCACAATCTATCAGTGGTATATTAACCCTGCACGGGATTTAGATTAATTAAAAATAAAAAAAAGATTTTTTTTTCAAATATTTTTTTATCTGATAGAAGATTTCGATGCCGTGCGTAAATGAATGAAGGCGCGGCGACACAGCTGACAGGCACGACTAGCGCGATCACGCTCCACGCAGTCAGTTAACTTGGGACGCTAAAATTACTCAGGTATTGAATACGTTGGTTCATTTTTTTTAAACTTTTTTTTGTTTTCTAAATAAAAACCTATGCAGGGACAGTCAGTGTCACCTGTAGATCACGCGGTTTGCAGGAATTACACGAATTCGTTTACAACCTGTATACAGTGTGATTGGTGTTGCACCACCGAAAAAATCATGGCGAGTCCAATACTTTGATTTGTACAGAAAAATAAAGAATTTTAGAGAAGTTGGAATGTCGTTATAATTAATCTTCGGCGCCTAAAGAGTAGCTTTAGGTATTTAAAATATTTTTATAACCCCGCAATAAAAATATAATTTATTTATGATTTCTAACTTATCATTGGGCTCATTTCTGAACGCGGCAACATTGACAAGTGATTAGTATGACATGTTCAGAAATTAACTCAATTTCAAAAGATTTTGTTTGGAATAATATATTTTATTCCGGGGTTCTAAAATTATTTTAAATACTGAAAAATATTCTTTAGCGAGCAAGGATCAATGGTAAAAGTAATCCAACTTCTCTAAAAATCTTTTTTTTTTGTACAAATCCTGCCATGATTCTTTAACGACGTGTGGAACACTTAACTCTATTCACAAAAATACTCCCTTCTGTAAGTTAACTATATTCTCTCTGAATGGCAGCCATTTTGAATTTTGTTTTGTTCATTAAAAATGTTATATCTAGGAGGTTTTAACGTTATTTTATTTGCAAGCTGACAATCCTCCTCATTTATTTCATGAAAATAATGATCTCAGTTAGCTCAAAAAAAGAGCCAAATTTAAAAAAAAAAACTTGCTTTTCACTTATTTCCTTTTTAACCGACTTCGTGTCTTGTCAAATGATTTATTGACTATTTACACAATTTGGCAAGATAAGAAGTCGATTACCTGAAACATTTTTCACCGGTAGATGAATAAAGAAAGCGATTCATAAGCAGCATTTATTGTTTATTAATTGAAAATATATAGCATCTTCTTCTATCGTGTCGGCACGAACTATACGAGAATAGCTCATACCGTGTGTCGGGAACTTCGTGGAGTGAGCGCCATCTGTTGTCCGCTGCCTAACTAACCGTGACGTCAACATCGGACCACCACTGCCCGTTGGAGGGAGGAGACCGGCTCACGTGGTGCGCCCGGCGGATTGCTTCTTGGACCGTACGACGGAACACTCGTCTAGAGTATTCTGTGTAGATCAGCTGAAGAAGTCTGCCCTTTTATATCTGACTAGCTTGTCCTTATTTTATGATCTTATAATAACTTGTAATAATTATCTAAAGTATTCTATTGTGAACTAGTTCATGTTACTAACACTAACCCAAATGCAAGTACTCTCAGTGGTGGAGAGTCTATGTTGGTTTTATTTACTACATTTACCTTGCTCACAATCCTGACATACCAATATTAGCGATAACTGTAATGATAGAATCACTCCTTATCGATTAAATTGTAGTGTCGCTAACACGTGGTGAAAAGATTAGCCAGTCAGCAAGGATGGTAGCGGGGCTGACTGCCCAGGGTGCGCCGGACGTACATAATTCAATATTTATCATAAAGATGTGTAATTACAATATTATTACTTGTGTCCGAAAACAATGCTTATGAATCGACCGATGCGATCATGGTATGGTTAAATGAAACATACTGTATACAGACAAATTGCGTCATGCTCACAACTTTTTTTCTCTAAACTGTTTGTCATTCTTAAAATCTGAAACCTTCTAGAATAAATCAAACGTTGTTTTTTTTTCTTTAATATTCTAACATATAAGTAAATATAAGTGAAAAACTGCAACAGAATTTCCTCAGACAGAAGAAATTCTAGTTTGATCGATACAATGTTTCTAGTAGTGTTGATTTTAATATGGTGTGCAGTGTTTGCTGTGTGGTCGTGGTTAAAACCGCGTCACCCGTCACCTCCAGTGTATCCTGGCACGCTGCCACTCATAGGACATGCACATCTGATGCTTGGAGATGCTAAACGTAAGTCATAATTTACCCCACAATCCCAGCAATATAAAAGATATGTAAGGACTATTACAACAGATATGAATAAATAACATCTTTATAGTCAACCCAACCAGTAAAGATATTACTAACGTCCGCGGACTGCAGCAGACATTCGCAGGACTAAAATGATTTAATAAGATTATCCGGCAAAGAATAGTTGTCACAGACATAGCTTACCAGAATAAGTGGGGTGACTCATTCGGCCGAAGGACAAATTAATGATTGCAGAAGCTGCGGGCCTATTATACTTACAGAATTGTTGATGAATCGCAACCAAACCGAAACCGAACCGTTTAATAAGATCAAATTGTTTGACAACACGAACAAAACATTTTGGCAGTTTTCATAAACGAAAACTGGCTGACGGTAATTAGGCTAAGCGTATGCTGAGACGCAGGTAACGCAGCGCAGCACAGTGCAGATTTTGCCACGCAGGCAGGGCAGGCGAGGCAGACATAAGCCACGACCGCGTGCTGCGACGCAGTTTGAAGACACATTCGAGTTTTAACTAGTACAAAGAATAGACGAGTTCGAGTTGACGAACGTTTTTTTTTAATAGTCTGCATGATTAATATCATACAAACTAGGTTTACAACGCACTTATTCAATTAAATGTTTTGTCATTGCAATTAAATTCAAATTAGCGGTAAAAAACACATGTCGACAATGCACGCGACGCGCAGAAATCTGAGCCGGCACTACAACGAGGCGCAGAGCAGGGCAGACGCATGTCTGCGTCGCACGCGTCTGCGCCGCAGCGTACGCAGCTCTTAGTACGTTCATACAACAAAATCTGCTCTGCGCTGCGCTGCGTGCACCTGCGTCACCTGCATCTCAGCATACTTGACTTTTGTACCTGTCAATTTAGTCTCCGAGATTAAAAAACAGACTGTAGATACTTAAAATATCTTCGTGTTCATTCTACTTGTACTAATATTTAATCTGTGCCAATACTTTAGGTTTTTGAAAAATACTTTCTACTTCACGTGAAATTATTTGTTTTTAGATAAGCCGAAAATAAATAAATGTCATCAATTAACTTTCGAGCGGTTTTATTTATTTAATGATTATTTTTCGATTAGGCTCAATGAATATCGATTTGTCTGAATGCAACATTTGTATTGTATTAACAATTTTGGATCGATGGTCAGCACTAGGTTCGAATTAAGTCGACGTACAATTTTTATTAAATTGAATTATGTTTTTTTTACGCGCTTTTGTATTTGAATAACGGTAAAAATGAACATGAAAAGAAAAAGAAAGTGTCTTTAACTTGTCCCTTCAGCGATTCAACCCGTAACTAGGTACGTTAATTATAGTCTTTGAGCTAATCTAACTCAACTAATATTGTCTTGGCTCTTGTCACCGCCGGCGTTCCAGCCGTATTAGAACCAAATGGCTTGGCACGTGACGATGGCAAGAGACCAGATGGTATGTCATTGATGCCATGGAAGATGGGTAGGCCTCTGGTATGGGACGCAACGTGCGTCGATACCCTTGCGCCATCTCATCTTCCAAGCTCGGTAGGCTGTGCTGGCGCTGCTGCTGCAGCTGCGGAGGCCCTCAAGCGGCGAAAATATAATAACTTGATTAGTTATTATATTTTCGAGCCGTTTGGGGTCGAAACACTCGGGCCGTGGGGTCCGAGTGCCCAAATCTTATACAAAGATCTTGCAAGGCGGCTGGTCGACACGACCCGTGACCCGAAGGCTGGCCTCTACCTTGGTCAGAGGATAAGCATTGCCATACAACGTGGCAATGCTGCCAGCCTTCTGGGCACGTTACCGGTCGACAGCGATGCGGAGGAATATTTTGACGCACTATTTTAGTTTATAGTTTTATTAGGATATTTTTTATTTTTATTTGTATAAACTTTTATTTGTAATTACTAATATTTGGTAATAGGTATTTAATTTCTATTTTATTCTTATTTCGCAGTATGTTGACGTAGCTTCACGTCAACAGCACATTTTTAAAGAAATTTACTAGACATTATTAGGTACAATATTTTTGAAATAAAATAATTTTCACATTAAACTCATACTTAAAACATGTTGCAAGTTTCGGCATCAGTATTGTTCGTAGACAAGAAGCAATATTTTTTTTTCAAAAATATTCATTGCACAATTTTTGCTACATTACGATTTTATTACATGAACAGTTTTTTTTTTTTTGTATTATAACTTTCGTGAGACACATTCATATGTATGAGTAATTACGGTTTACATGTACAGATGACAAAAAAACAACTGATTTCATTTTTTGCGATACCTATATTATCTTCTGCATTTACTAAAGCGAAGAAGAAAACTAAGGCGCTATGCAAAACTTAACTATTATAAGTAGTAAGACCTTATATAAAATTTAATGGATTTTCAGATTTGTGGAAGATGGAAAAATTGGTATACGACTTCAGTATAAAGAAAGAGGATATCGTTGAGTTTCGATTTGGCCCGCACTGCGTTTATGGTAAGCATTTGTTGTTTAATTCTACTTTTTATCTACACTATAATGTAATTTATTAATGTATGTAGATATATTTATTTATTTTTATTCAATATTATAAAGAGGTATTTGTTTGTTTGCTTGTGTGTATGTAGGAGGTAATCTCATCCGATTTCGAAAAATCTTTTACCAATAGGAAGCTATGTTATCCCTGAGTGCTACAGGCTATATTTAAGTATCAAAAAATAGGGATCCGTAAGAAAATTACAATAATGTAACCCAAGATATCAAACATTCGCTTAAAAAAGTTATAATTTGGCGTGCGCTGTGAAAACTATTGATGATACATAAAAATAATGGATAGTATTTAAACGATCGAATATAAATTCAAAATAAGGGTGTCAAAAATACTGATTACGGCGTACTGAAATATTAAGTGGGCGAAAGACTGAGGGCGAACACAAATATTGAAACCGGCGACTTAAAATTACGAATTTGAGGTACAAGTTATTCAGAACGATCAGTATAATAATTCTTAAGCGAACAAATTTCACTCACATTATTGTTGTATGTTTGTCAGGTTGTTTGGTTTTCCAAAGGAGCGTCGACGGAGCCCCGCTGAGCGGGGCTCCTATTTCTGTCTGCAGAGTTTATAGTAACCTAACACGAAGTGGATAACGTCATCCCCTTCGAACCTAACCTATCCGTGTCGGGGTAAGGAAATGTATATTTTCGCCCACTCAGTATGTTTTTTCGCCCAAATTACTATTTCATTCGGACACTTGGAATTTTAGTTGCTAGCTTAGATTAACAGTTTCCCACTGCTAGTAGCTCATTTTACGAATTTTAATCATTCATCATTTTCGCAAATATATTTGAATGCCGCTCGGTTTAGTATTAAAGTATCTCATTAACAATCTTCCATATATTATTTATTCGCCCGATTAATAATTCCCCAAAAATAATGTTTATAGTAGGGGAGATTACTCCAAAACCGGATATGGGGGTAAATACAGGACAAATGTTGCGTACAGAGAAGCTTTAAATGAAATAAATACCAAAAATAAACTTTATACTATCCATACTTAATATTATAAATGCGAAAGTAACTCTGTCTGTCTGTCTATTACGTTTTCATGACGAAACGGCAGCAACGATTTTGATTAAATTTGGTTTGAAGATAGCTCGATTCTAGGGGAAGGACAAAACCCGTCGCCCGACCAGTAACAGGCCCGACAAGGCGGCGCGCATGTTTTCCGTACGCGCCTCTCAGGAGTACGTGGGGCAGGGACCTACAGAGGGAGAGGTCCGCCAGGGACTGGCGGACCGAGGCCTGCCGGGGCTGCGGTGCATGCAGCTGCGAATCCCGCGACCCCGGCCAAGGGTCAGGAGGAGGAACACCGTGGGTTTTTAGCCGGTAAGAGTCCGGCATAACCCTTCATCTTCCCCAGGAGAAGGATGAGGATTTTCCCACGAGAAAAAAAAAAAAAAAAAAAAAAGGGGATGTACAAAGGCTCTTTTTAATCCGCGACTTCGTCTGCATCCATGATAACCGACATTCACGCGGACGAAGGCAAAAGCTATTAACTAAATAAATAAATAATATCACGCAGGTATTAAGGTTAGTCCGGAAGGGGGTGCTAATCCGAAAGGGTATTAAAGTATTCATAATTATAAATAAGTTTTGTCTTAAAACTATCCCAAAAACGATTAGCTGTAAAAAATTGCGTTCATTGTTAATGACACCACCAAATGATACCCCCAGAGGTGTGGTTGCCAAAAAGGATTTGTTAATGACACCACCTTCGTGTTGGGATGCCACAATTAGTAATAACATAATATGAGAGTATATACAAATAAAAAAATATCCTTATAAAACTATAAACTAAAATAGGGCATCAAAATATTCCTCCGCATCGCTGTCGACTGGTAACGTGCCCAAAAGGCTGGCAGCATTGCCACGTTGTATGGCAATGCTTTGACCAAAGTAGAGGCCAGCCTTCGGGACACGGGAACTGTCGACTAACCGCTTTGCGACATCTCTGAATAGGAGTTGAGCACTTGGACCCCACGGACCGAGTGTTATACTTTTATTTGTAACTAGCTGTACCCGCATGCGTTGCAATGCACTTTTTCCTACTTACTACCTACCTACTACCTACCTACTACCTACCTACTACCTACCTACTACCTACCTACTACCTACCTACTACCTACCTACTACCTACCTACTACCTACCTACTACCTACCTACTACCTACCTACTACCTACCTACTACCTACCTACTACCTACCTACTACCTACCTACTACCTACCTACTACCTACCTACTACCTACCTACTACCTACCTACTACCTACCTACTACCTACCTACTACCTACCTACTACCTACCTACTACCTACCTACTACCTACCTACTACCTACCTACTACCTACCTACTACCTACCTACTACCTACCTACTACCTACCTACTACCTACCTACTACCTACCTACTACCTACCTACTACCTACCTACTACCTACCTACTACCTACCTACTACCTACCTACTACCTACCTACTACCTACCTACTACCTACCTACTACCTACCTACTACCTACCTACTACCTACCTACTACCTACCTACTACCTACCTACTACCTACCTACTACCTACCTACTACCTACCTACTACCTACCTACTACCTACCTACTACCTACCTACTACCTACCTACTACCTACCTACTACCTACCTACTACCTACCTACTACCTACCTACTACCTACCTACTACCTACCTACTACCTACCTACTACCTACCTACTACCTACCTACTACCTACCTACTACCTACCTACTACCTACCTACTACCTACCTACTACCCCGAAAGGGTATTAAAGTATTCATAATTATAAATAAGTTTTGTCTTAAAACTATCCCAAAAACGATTAGCTGTAAAAAATTGCGTTCATTGTTAATGACACCACCAAATGATACCCCCAGAGGTGTGGTTGCCAAAAAGGATTTGTTAATGACACCACCTTCGTGTTGGGATGCCACAATTAGTAATAACATAATATGAGAGTATATACAAATAAAAAAATATCCTTATAAAACTATAAACTAAAATAGGGCATCAAAATATTCCTCCGCATCGCTGTCGACTGGTAACGTGCCCAAAAGGCTGGCAGCATTGCCACGTTGTATGGCAATGCTTTGACCAAAGTAGAGGCCAGCCTTCGGGACACGGGAACTGTCGACTAACCGCTTTGCGACATCTCTGAATAGGAGTTGAGCACTTGGACCCCACGGACCGAGTGTTATACTTTTATTTGTAACTAGCTGTACCCGCATGCGTTGCAATGCACTTTTTCCTACTTACTACCTACCTACTACCTACCTACTACCTACCTACTACCTACCTACTACCTACCTACTACCTACCTACTACCTACCTACTACCTACCTACTACCTACCTACTACCTACCTACTACCTACCTACTACCTACCTACTACCTACCTACTACCTACCTACTACCTACCTACTACCTACCTACTACCTACCTACTACCTACCTACTACCTACCTACTACCTACCTACTACCTACCTACTACCTACCTACTACCTACCTACTACCTACCTACTACCTACCTACTACCTACCTACTACCTACCTACTACCTACCTACTACCTACCTACTACCTACCTACTACCTACCTACTACCTACCTACTACCTACCTACTACCTACCTACTACCTACCTACTACCTACCTACTACCCCGAAAGGGTATTAAAGTATTCATAATTATAAATAAGTTTTGTCTTAAAACTATCCCAAAAACGATTAGCTGTAAAAAATTGCGTTCATTGTTAATGACACCACCAAATGATACCCCCAGAGGTGTGGTTGCCAAAAAGGATTTGTTAATGACACCACCTTCGTGTTGGGATGCCACAATTAGTAATAACATAATATGAGAGTATATACAAATAAAAAAATATCCTTATAAAACTATAAACTAAAATAGGGCATCAAAATATTCCTCCGCATCGCTGTCGACTGGTAACGTGCCCAAAAGGCTGGCAGCATTGCCACGTTGTATGGCAATGCTTTGACCAAAGTAGAGGCCAGCCTTCGGGACACGGGAACTGTCGACTAACCGCTTTGCGACATCTCTGAATAGGAGTTGAGCACTTGGACCCCACGGACCGAGTGTTATACTTTTATTTGTAACTAGCTGTACCCGCATGCGTTGCAATGCACTTTTTCCTACTTACTACCTACCTACCTACCTACCTACTACCTACCTACTACCTACCTACTACCTACCTACTACCTACCTACTACCTACCTACTACCTACCTACTACCTACCTACTACCTACCTACTACCTACCTACTACCTACCTACTACCTACCTACTACCTACCTACTACCTACCTACTACCTACCTACTACCTACCTACTACCTACCTACTACCTACCTACTACCTACCTACTACCTACCTACTACCTACCTACTACCTACCTACTACCTACCTACTACCTACCTACTACCTACCTACTACCTACCTACTACCTACCTACTACCTACCTACTACCTACCTACTACCTACCTACTACCTACCTACTACCTACCTACTACCTACCTACTACCTACCTACTACCTACCTACTACCTACCTACTACCTACCTACTACCTACCTACTACCTACCTACTACCTACCTACTACCTACCTACTACCTACCTACTACCTACCTACTACCTACCTACTACCTACCTACTACCTACCTACTACCTACCTACTACCTACCTACTACCTACCTACTACCTACCTACTACCTACCTACTACCTACCTACTACCTACCTACTACCTACCTACTACCTACCTACTACCTACCTACTACCTACCTACTACCTACCTACTACCTACCTACTACCTACCTACTACCTACCTACTACCTACCTACTACCTACCTACTACCTACCTACTACCTACCTACTACCTACCTACTACCTACCTACTACCTACCTACTACCTACCTACTACCTACCTACTACCTACCTACTACCTACCTACTACCTACCTACTACCTACCTACTACCTACCTACTACCTACCTACTACCTACCTACTACCTACCTACTACCTACCTACTACCTACCTACTACCTACCTACTACCTACCTACTACCTACCTACTACCTACCTACTACCTACCTACTACCTACCTACTACCTACCTACTACCTACCTACTACCTACCTACTACCTACCTACTACCTACCTACTACCTACCTACTACCTACCTACTACCTACCTACTACCTACCTACTACCTACCTACTACCTACCTACTACCTACCTACTACCTACCTACTACCTACCTACTACCTACCTACTACCTACCTACTACCTACCTACTACCTACCTACTACCTACCTACTACCTACCTACTACCTACCTACTACCTACCTACTACCTACCTACTACCTACCTACTACCTACCTACTACCTACCTACTACCTACCTACTACCTACCTACTACCTACCTACTACCTACCTACTACCTACCTACTACCTACCTACTACCTACCTACTACCTACCTACTACCTACCTACTACCTACCTACTACCTACCTACTACCTACCTACTACCTACCTACTACCTACCTACTACCTACCTACTACCTACCTACTACCTACCTACTACCTACCTACTACCTACCTACTACCTACCTACTACCTACCTACTACCTACCTACTACCTACCTACTACCTACCTACTACCTACCTACTACCTACCTACTACCTACCTACTACCTACCTACTACCTACCTACTACCTACCTACTACCTACCTACTACCTACCTACATGATGTCGAACGGGATAAAAAGTATCCTATGTCCTTCTCCTGGCTCTAAACTACCTCCCTCCCAATTTTCAGCTAAATCGGTTCAGCCGTTCTTGAGTTATAAGTGAAGTAACTAACACGACTTTCTTTTATATATATAGATTATGTAAATATTAGAAAATTAATAGTTTAGATATGAGAGTTAGTTTACAAACTCGTTGTTGCCCTGAAGGGTAACAACACTATTCATTAGTGGTGTATTTAACAAATCCTTTTTGGCAACCACACCACTGTGGGTGACCAAATGATGGTGGTGTCATTAACAATGAACGAAAAATTGCTGTTCGAAGGTTTCATAAAAAATACGCTAAAATCTATGTATCATCAGTTAATCATCAGCTGTGTTTACATTTTAGATCATATTTGGAGTCGCGGAGTAGTGGATACATACATATTTTGAATTCGTAACTAAAGCAGGGTTGCTGATATTTTGAATTAAAAAAATATCAATAAACCTTATTTTTATATGTATGTTGTTGCTTCAGGATTGAAGGCAGTGTCGTAGCTTGGGTCATGAGCGCCCCCCAAAAAACACGCTTAATAAATATAGGTAATTTAATTTAAAAAATGTCAATTAAGGCCGTAACGATTTTATCTGATATTTATACCTCTCAATCTCCAGACATATTTCATTTGCAAATAACATCATATTTTAACGCGAGATTTGCTGCGAATTTTTTATTGATATGTATTGAGCGGCTTAATTTGCGCCTCCTAGGTCCAGCGTTCTCGGCAGCCCCTAGATACGACACTGGCTGATGAACAACTACTTCAAAGTAAAATCTGTTATTTCTAATAGAACATTCAGGCACTGGGGTTGTCAAGACTATATTTGTTACATTCTAAATAATTGTAAATTCCTATATCTGTTTTAGTGATAACGGACCCAGATGACAGTCTAACAGTAGCAAATAGTTGTTTGGAGAAACCATACTTATACAAATTTACGAAATCAGTGTATAACAGAGGACTTGTTTCAGCGGATGGTAAGTAAAAGAAAACGAAGTTAACATACGCTAACTTGATGGCCCCACCGAATATACGTGCAGTAGTGTAACGTCAAGTGTACAGGAAAAATTAAATACCGAGTATGAAACAATGAAATATTGATTTCATTAAACAAAATTACTAACCTCTAATTTCTTCAATGCTGATCTCATCAAAAACATTCATGTAAAAAAGGAAATAAAAAAATCTAAGCCTGACTGCATAAAAAGTGAACCAAAATGGTGGAAACAAGATGATGTAGGGGCATGTGCTCAACCTGTGGACGATTTCCAGAATTTGACAAAAAACTATTTTTTTAAAAAAAACCTCATTCTTTTATCATGAAATTATTTATCGTACGGCTTAGTAACTAGTCAACTCTTAATAATTATCAGTCTCAAATGCGATAGCAAAAACAGTTGCTTAGAAAATTAAAGATTTTCAAAAACCCTTATTTTGTCCCTAGGTACAACGTACCAATGTACCTATGGACAACACAAATGTACTTATGGACGATAATGTACCTGTAGACAAGAATTTGGTGTTGCAAAAAAAAAACAGGTTTTCGTAGCGATAATTTTGGAAAACCTTGTCGATAACATCGAAACCATCCTATACCAGCTATTTTGTATTGATGCCAGCTTTTAAGAGTATTTTATTTATTTTTTGCACAGAAAACTGGTAGACAAGTTCCAGGACTTGTTTGGAATCTAGACTCATATGCATGCTAGCTGCCTTTTCTAAATATTCACGTAACATAATTTCTTTATGCTCTTGAAACACCTTTTTTACGTCATTCTTCAATAATACAACAATAAATCTATGTAATAATTAATATATAGATTTTTCATTGAGATCATTATTTATTTGTTGAGTTGAAAATGTTTAAAAATCGTATATTTTGGTATTTTGTGTTTTTCAGACACCTTACGAACTAAACATCCACTTTTGACCTCTATAACTGCTTCGGAGAGTGTGTCTGGACATATTTTATCCTGTTTCTCTCCGGTTTTAATACGTGGCACTGAAAAAAAAAAACAAAAGAAATGTAGTAATTTGTCTGTGTAAATTACTGTCCACAGGTACAACCGATATTATGTACCTATGGACAGTCCACAGGTACATTCATTCCCCCGTCCACAGGTACAAATATTAAGACAAAACCTAGAAAGGGTTAAATCTTTTTACAGAGCATTAACAAAAACGCGGAATAATCCTTATTTCAATGAAAAACAACGAAGTTCTGTAAATAATCTACAGTCGTACTTCTAGTTTAAGTTATCTCACAGAAAATCACCATGAAAATGTACAAAAAAACTTACTTTTTGAAATAAAAATCTTCAACAGCATATCACAACAGATTTATCACTGACAGCATAATGACAGTTAGTCAGTGTTGCCATTGGTCAAAAAAAGTTTACGAATGTGTTCTAACTATGAATTTACGCCGTTTGGTTTTTGAGATATTGGTAGTGTCCATAGGTAAAGCCGTCCATAGGTACAACACTTGACCCTACGACATAAAAACTGAAAATATGTAAAGACGTACTCTCCATCTCGATCTAAAAATGCCAACCATCAGGCAATACCTCAAACGCATTTCCAAGCGTTACTTCGACACTGCCCCCCTCCATCGGAACCCCCTAGTCGCCGCAGCGGCCGACTACAGTCCCTCTCTCATAAGTAAAGTTCGCCGTCCCAGGCACACACTTTTAGAACCCGATGACGAAATAACCCTCCTCCAGGAGGCGAGTAAATCGACCAGCACAATACACAACGTCCGCCGCCGTCCGGCATACCGTCCTCGCCGACGAGGCCCGTCGCGACGTCCCACCACCGCCGGTCACGATCCACCGAGCTCTCCCGTCGTAGAGCCGGTCGTCTCTTCAGACTCCGCAGTCACACCGATAATTCAGCCTTCATCAAGCTGTCTCCCCCCCCCCCTATGTCCACGCCAGCAACGCCCTAAGCCGAGGTCCGAGTCCCACTAGGGGTCGCCCTTAGTGCTGTTGTTGCAGGTAGTCATGATGTTAGTGTAGTACAAGTAGTTAGCTTAGGTTAAGTATTTTACTTCCCCCCATTGGCTGGAGACCCTTCAGGTCACGCCAATAACTGCCCGGTTACGTAGAAACCGTCCCCTAGGACGACCTACAGCAGTCAAATAGAAAAAAAAAAAAAAGACGTACTTCTAATTATAACAATATCATAATCAGCCCATTACTGTCACACTGATGTATGGTGCTGCGGTTGGTGGACGTAGGATTGCGAACCTTTGCTATGCAGATGACACCACACTATTTGCGTCTAGTGCTTGCCATTTGGAAAAGCTACTTCTCAAGATGGAGCGTGTAAGCTCTGAGTTCGGGTTAAAGATAAATCGCAGTAAAACCAAGATGCTTATCGTAGACCGCGCTAACAACAACTCGGAAGTGACTCAGATTGCGAACTGCGAAGTTGTCCAGTCCTACATTCATCTTGGAGTTTTGATCTCGAACAATGGAGGTTACGTAAAAGAAGTTAAGCGACGCATGGCGATAGCTAGAACTGCAACGGACAAGCTGAAGAAAGTGTGGAGAAATCGAAACATTACAAAAGCCACTAAGATCCGGCTAGTAAGAACGCTCGTTTTTTCCACATTTCTATACGCTGCAGAGACGTGGGTGGACGTTGCGAGAAATTGAGAAGAAGAAGATTGACGCTCTGGAGATGTGGTGCTGGAGAAGAATGCTTGGTATATCGTGGACCGAGTTTCGTACAAACGTTTCTATACTTCAAGAACTCTGCATCAAGCAGCGTCTTTCAACATTAGTACAAACTCGCATACTCAAGTTTTTCGGACACGTCTCACGGCGGGGAAATGACTCCATAGAGGGTTTGGTGGTACAGGGCAGAGTGGAAGGCACCAGACCGCGCGGAAGGTCACCGATGCGATGGACCGACCAAATAAAATCAGCCGTAGGTGGCCCCTTGTCTAAGTGTACCAGAATGATCACCAACAGGGAGAGATGGCGAGACATCGTGAGACAAGCCACATCAGCTGCAGTAACTCATAGTGCTACATGACGACCTGACCGCTCTGACAATCTGACAAGAGTGAAACGAATAAAAGGAAGATGGATGGTCACGGGCCTCTTCTCTGAATGAGAAGGTTTCAGTCCTTGGTCCACCACGCTTGCCTACTGCGGGTTGGTAGACTACAATATCTTTGATTATTTTGAATAATGTCTTATCTTGGTTTGATTAAACAAATTTTATACAGAACATGACATCGGGCCTGTGTTCCCCCCAATGGATTGGGCAGAGGTGTATAGTATAAACCCACATTTTGCCGTTATGTTTAAGCCCCATGTAACAGGGGGCGAGCCTATTGCCATCAACCGGGAACAAATCCAGAATCCGGGCTGCTACTGAGAAATTCTACATGGAAAAACCCAATAACACTGCCCGACTTGGGAATCCAACCCAGGACCTCACGCTCAATAGTCGCGCTTACGACCACTAGACCAACGAGGCAGTCAAATGAGTATATTACTTTATGAGTTTTTATATCACGTGGTCATTAAATTAAAAGTTTTATATAAATAGTCAATTATACCTTCAACTATTTATTATACCAAATAATGGGTATGTCAAACAAAATTATAGAAGTTGAAATTGTCTCATAAATGTTATATTTTTTGTTGTTATATCATGTATTACTTACCCGTAGTAAGTAGATATGAGAATGGGAAGTGATGCTCCGTGCTCCTACTTATCTTCCTCTCTGCCCAAAGATGGTTCGCTTATTCTTTGCTGGGAATATAATAATAAATTTACGTTCGAATAAACCTTCATTCGAATAATCCTTTCTCTACTTTTACTTAATTTTAGTATCAACATGGAAGCCCCACCGTAAGCTGCTGAATCCAGCGTTCAATCAGAAAGTGCTACACGCTTTTGTGGAAGAATACTGCGACCAGGCAAAGACTCTTGTCTCTCAACTAGCTACTGAAGTAGGAAAAGGTCCGTTTGACGTGCATCCATACTTGAACTACAATCTGCTGAGCACTGTGTACCGTAAGTAAAAAACTTATTACTTTTTTATGCCAAACTTGCTTCTCTCTTTCTCTTTTTACCGAGCAAGCAAAAATTTGTACATCGTGAACCTAGGCGGTTTAAAGATCTTTAAGATGTTGGTAAAAAGATACAAAAAAAAAACTGTTACCTGCATAACTTTGTTGCGTTCCCTATCTAAAAGCTAAAAACATGGAAACTTTATGGTGAGACTTCGGTATCGGTCTGTCTGTCTCTCCGTCTGTCAGTCTGTCTGTCTGTATATCACGCTCGTTTTCTCAGTGTCTTGAAATTCTGCATCTTTTGCCTCACTTATCTACTTATTTGCGGTGAAATATTATCAGGTTTTTTTTACTAACCCTTAGCGAGCTACCCCCTATTTTTGTCACTTAACTATCTCAATAGAAAAGTTTATGATAATGAGGGATTTTTTCAAATAACAATTAGCATTTTACAACCACTTATTTCAATAAAATGAACACACAAAAATTACATTATGTTTAAAACCTCGAGCACGGTAATTATAGACACAATAGATAAGACAATTAAGTGTCGTCCTGGGACGACGGGCGGTACGCAACTGGTTAAACTAAATCAATATCTCTTCATTCATTCTTGATTTGAGGAAAAAAATATTTGGAAAATGAGATCCATAATGACATTAGGTAATGACCATGTACCTAAATTACGAACTTTTACATGTCCATTTTCATAAATTCAATAATCAACATAAATATAAATTTCAATCAAAAAGTGATAACTTTAGCAAAATTGTAAGTGCTCAAGTTTACAATTTTTTTACTGCAAAAAATGCACATCTTCTCTGAACAATCGAGGCAGATTGGCCTATCTGATGAAGATTGCATCGACAAAACCGAAGGCATTCTCGATCGAAAATGGGTAGTTTCTTTAGCTAAAACAAATTCTTCACTACCTTCGATTTCGGAGTCAGATCGACAACTCTCTTCCAGTATAATTATGATCGCCCTCAAAATCGTTTTCAACATTGCTGCAATCTTCATTTAATCATTCGTGCTCATCTGATGGGGTTTCTTCTAGCCACCGCTAATTAATAACTCGATAAATTGGTCACGAAAATAAGAAAAAGTTAGTAACTACCTACCCCCGTCTCAGAGACGGATAACGAAAGTTTTAATGCACTAAAAGCAAACGCGCGCTTATATATCCTCAACGAGCGCTGGTGCAGCACCGCAGGTAGCGAGGAGAAGGTAAATGGACGTTCGAAATATAAATATAAGCGCACGATGAGATATTCAAAAAAAAAATGTATTTATTTAAAGGAACTCCAACGACTTATCCACTATAACATATGTATATATAAGTAGGCGAACATTCGTTTTTGGATTATGGTGAATTTGTCACTTATAGGAGTACACAGCACTTACATACTAAGTCGTTAAGCTAAATAGGTACACTGCAATGACAATGAAGAATAAAACAAACACAATAACGAAGAATACAATTATACAAATAAAAATTAATGAGGGTTGTTAATGAGTGCATTTCAAAATAATAATAAAAAAAAATGATGATAAAATAAAATGATAAATGGAAAAAATAGCAAACATACTTGCTAGTGTCTAAACTAGGTAGTTAAGGGTCAAGAACAAATATGCAGATTTATTGTTTACCCTTAACCTCTTACCCCTGATTGATACCCCAGGCTGTTCATAATTTTTGAAAATATTTTGAACGTAAATCGAGAATTTCGGAAAAAAAAATATCTAGGAAATGGGCAGTTGTCACAAAAAAAAAATTATGACGCCAATCGGCCAATTACTTGAAAGGTTACAACAATTTTCGGACCCACTGAAAACCATAACTTTTTTCACACCGATTTGAAATGAGCCGCCATAGTAGTTATTGCAGTAGGTATATTAAAATATCTTTCTATTGACATACGTGTGGTTGTTATTGGTTCCTTGACCAGCTTCCAGACATTTTTGTCGATTCTCCATTGTGAATGCAGAAGAAAATTATTCCAAAAGTTAGGGGTAGTCTACTAAGATCGTTTTCCTGTAGCTACAATTCATTTAAATTCAAATTCAAATAATTTATTTGCAAATATGGGTAGAAAAACAGATGTAAAATAATCATATGTAACATACAATTTGGTATCACCATATTTAACCCTTTGGCATGCAAATTACAGGTCACTGCAGAAAAAAATAGTATATAAACAAATTCAAGTATAAATTACAAATTAATTAACAAAACATCATGCCTGTTCTCCCCAATGGGTAAGGCAGAGGTGCTTAGTACACCTACATAAGATATTAATGTTTTTTTAATTTATTTTTTAACATGTAACGTAATTGTAATTATATAAATAAATAATAAACTGTATTTTATGAGATCAAAATTATCACAATATCACAATTAATTACAAAATTCTTATAGCTTATCCTGCAAATATTCAGATACACTGTAATAGGCTTTTTCTATTAAAAACTTTTTTAATTGGTTTTTGAATACAACAGGTGAGGATGTATCTATTAAAAACTTCGGTAGGTGGTTGTAGACACGGGGAGCCATGCAAAATAAACTGTTATTTAAAATTATCTCTCTGTATAGTGGTCCCAGAATACTGCCTTGGGGCAGTTATTTGAATATATTCCATATTTTTGGAACTGTCTTAGTTTATTTATTTATTTAAAAATCAGAACGACATAAAGTCAATTACACTGATAGTTACACATAACATAAGTACTGAAATTAATGAATATAATAGATAATAGAATCTAAAATATTAACCCTTTCACTCAGTCTTCTCGCAATACACCAAGCATTCCAACAATATCACCTTCCATTCATCAGCAAATAGATCCAGTGAAGGATTAGATTCCAGGAGAGCATTGAGTGCAATCAGCATCCTTGGAATGGGTGATCATCGCGCAGTCGTGCGACAACGCGGCTGCGAAAACAAATTGTGCCGTCTTGCCCGGCAATAGTTGTCGGGTACAAAAAAGACACACAGCTCACCATGCAAATTAGGTGCGTCAATGGCTCAGTGTTAGTTTAGTTTCATGCGTATGCGTATTCATGCTTTAAACAAACAGCGCCTGACATTTTAGTCTTAAAAAATATTAAGTTTTGATTTATCTGTAGAATAAAATTTTTCTTAATCGTAATACAAAGTTTTCTGTTTTTTTTCAGGGACGACTTTTGGTTTAAAAACTGATGAGCACAATGTGACACTCAAAAACTACACTCATGCAATGGAAGATTTTTTGTCTCTTCTTACTAACAGAACACAGAGAGTCTGGTTACATTTGCCATTCATATTCAATAGGACTTCTTATAAAAAGAAGCAAGATCAAGCAATGAAAGTTATTAAAGACATAATCACAGCGGTAATTATGATTGCTTTCTAGATAGTGCAGTAATAATATTAATAACCGATGAAGAGTCACAGGAAATGTATGAAACCTAGGAGTTGTATACAATTCCTAGGGAATGCATACAATGCCAAGCCAATTTAGGAAATGTGTTAAATAATTTGTCAAAGGTTCTTTGGTACATACATTTCCTAGGAAATGTATATATTTCGTAGGCATTGTATGCAATTCCTAAATGGTACTAGGAAATGTATACAAATAAACATTTTACCTGTAATTTGGGGCATCCTGAGATGGATAGGTTAGGTTCGAAGTGGATGACAGGGGCTAGAGTGAGCGAGCGAAGCGAGCAAACGAAGCCCCCGTCATCCCCTTCGTGTTAGGTTACTTTAAACCCTGCAGACAGAAATAGGAACCCCGCACAGCGGGGCTCCGTCGACTCTACTTTGGAATCCCAAACAACCTTACAAACATCAGCGGAGGCACTCACTTTTTTTTAAAGGCTTACACTGTGTTTCATCTGAATATACAGGTCACAATATGAAACATAAAAATCTTTTAACAGATTTCCGATTGCTGTTTAGGAAATGTATAGAATTCCTAGAAATGTGTATAATACAATTTAATTCACACATTTCCTATCGATTTTAGGCATTGCATACATTTCCTAGGAATTCTATACAATTACGGATTACATACATTTCCGTTATCATATACAACAAAAAAAACTCTAAATTCCTTGGATATAAAAGAAGTTGTTCATTATTGATAAAATTACTTACTTGAATGTTTTAATTGTTTGCTAGAGAAAAAGTTTCAAAGTGCTTTCTGTTTTATAGTTTTTGTATATTTGCATCTATATCTCGATAGTATGTATGTAACAGATATTCACGCAAGCATTTCAAACCTTGGTAACGTTAATAGTTCCCTTTTAGGGTTCCGTACATCAAAATGGAATCCATTTTGAATGCCAAACTGGGCACATAAATGGACTCGCCATTTATACGCCCAGTTTAGCCATAAAAAATGCTACCATGTAACGAAACGTTACATGACTAATCATGTTTTATTAATTGATGTAGTTCAAAAACCTTAAAACTATTAATTAATTAAAATCTATTCTTAAAACTAAATCTAAATAATAACAATTTTAACTAAACCAATATTTAAAAATAAAGGAACACATTTACAATAAATTAATGTTCGTTCTTTGAGTATAGTAGGTATGCATTTCCGAACGCGCGGCGCATCTAGTCGTGTGGGGAGTTTTTTCATAGCCTTATAAGGTGATACGTTTGCGCAGCTCGGCGCAGTCGCTACTAAGCTGAACCTGAGTGCACGTATCAATTATCACTAAATCGCGTCCCGTTGAAGCGCCCTAGCCGAGACGGACGTAATAAGTTTAAATTTATTAGTACCTAATAAGTAGTACTTAATTAAAAGTGAAAGTTTTAAATTCCCGAATTTGGGTAAGTTTTGAATAGCACACAAATAATTACTAACATAATATCATCTCATGTTTACTAATTACTTTTCTGTGTTTTTTTATGTGTAATTCTATTTGTTCACATTGTGTTTTTTTTAACAGCATTTAAATCATTCAGTCCAATATGTAACCGCTATTTAGATGCAATAATTTACGAAGTTGCTAATAATGCTTCATCATGCAATTTGTTTTCTTCTACCTTCATATAAAAAATAATGAATAATGTAGTAATTTTTAAATTCTTAACGGTGCTTATGTTTAACTTAAATTTCAAATTTAGTTTTTTTAACCGACTGCGGCAAACCCAAAGGAGGGTAATGTTTTGCGGCTTTCATTTCTTTTTTTCTCAAGCTTGCTTTTTCTCAAGCTTGCTTCGCTTTATCTATGTAAACTCCGTTCTGATAAGTACCACCGCGACAAAGCTACTACATTAAATTGGGTACTTTCCTGTTGTCGTCGGTGCTACCTACCCCAGAACGGAATATTAATATCAGAATATTAATGAACTGGAACGGTGGTTTCCAGGAACTACGGCCAGGTTAATACTGCCCAATTAACCATCATCATACAAGATCACGGCATACGGCGAAGATACAACATCCGTGGCGCGCTGAGCAAGTCGCCCGCTGCACCTTCCCGCCAAACTCGCCGCGCCATCGTGCATCATCGGCCACCCACCATCTCCGGCCTGGGAGGACTGCTGCCGAATTTCTGCAGGGAAGTCCCTTTCACTGCAGGTGTGACAACAGACGGCCGTAAACCCACGACCTACAAATTTGTGTGCCTCCGCATAGTCAATTTTATATTTTTATTATACGTTTGTATTATTGGACACACTCGTTTTTTATTTAGTAGACACCGTCCTAATTATTAGGTGCCTATAAAACGGGTGGAGGTTACAACCACTGGTAAGCAAAACGTTTCGTTTTTGTCCATAGGAACCGGGCATTAATGTGGCGGCCGTACAAGGCAAGACCATGCATGGTTCTTGCATATTTACTTGATTAGCTCGCGCTATTCCAATTTCAGTGTATGTTATTTTTTCAGGTAATCGTTAACCGTAAATCAGAATTGAACAAAAACAAAAGTTTGGGTCAAATCAGTGAAACTACACCAGGTAAATGTATAGTTTTTTTAATAATTTCCAAAAAAGTTTGTAATTAAATTATAAGTTATTTAAAGATGTACTACTCTGCCAAGAAAGTACCGGGAAAAGATCAGTAATAATACACAAAATGTTAGTTTTCCATAAAATAAAATTTAAAAAAAACTGAATGTCAATTCAAATAACTATACACATAAATACATACCATATATAACGTTAACCATTTTTATAACTATTAATAAAAATAGACATAACAAAAAAAAATACTTATCAAAAAAATAAAAGAACAAAACATTAAAAATACCTACTAATAGAAGTACATTTTGACGAGTTATGCGAACATATACATTCATGTAGGGAACAGCTGTTTTTTTTTTCGCGATTTCAACTTTGGTCCCATACTAAAAGTTGTTCATAATGATGAGTACGAGGTTGTGCGTTATTTATGTTACACCTTGTATATTGTGTATGTAATACGTTATATAAACGGACAATAAATAAATTAATATAAAGATGCAAACATAACTATATCGATAGGTAGTGATCATTGACGAGTCTTTTGAAAGTTGCCAAGGATTGCGCACGTCTAACTGTAACTGGCAAAGCATTCCAAAGCCTGGACTGTGAATGATTTACCAAAGAAGTTGGTAGAATGCATTCGCATTTTTAACGTCAGATTCTCTGATGACCTTAATAAACTAAAATACATACATTAAACTACACACATCAAAAGTGTCTAGGGATCAAGCATTTTTATGCGGATTTCTTGAGATTGAGATGTGGCTTTGTAATAAATTTATGATTTTATAAATTTATATGGATCCTTTTTGGTGCATTTCATAATTTGAATCAGGAACTGTGAATCAAATTCGAGTAAAAGATGAAAATCAGCTGTCAATATTTTCCCTACAAAAACATACAACGCATTGAAGACATTATTAGTGCTACTGTTTCCCTACTACTGATTAAAACCAACGTTATTATGGAGCGGCGACGTCATTTAAGCAGGGAAGAAATGCTCAGAGCCGTGGGAATGATAGAAGCTGGTTCCCGGCAACGTACTGTGGCTTTAGCTCTGAATACAAGTCAGAGTGTTATCAGTCGACTTTGGACACGTTACCGAAGCACTGGTACCGTGGCTGAGCGCCATGGAGGACGGTATCGCTGCACCACACGGAGACAAGACCGATACATTCAAATCTTAACTCGAAGAGCTCCAACAATAACCGCCATGATGTTAGCCGTGAGGCTTCATCACTCTTCAGGGAACTTAATTAGCGACCAAACAGTCAGAAACCGCTTGCATGAAGTGAACCTTCATTCCCGAAGACCGCTACGGGTACCACCTATAGCAACGCACAATCGTAGGATTCGATATCAATGGGCTCTTGGACACAGAAATTGGGCAGAAGAACAATGGCGTTTCGTGTGCTTTTCTGATGAGTCTCGTTTTGGTATGAGACCGGATACAAGACGTATACGACACTGGAGAACCCCTGGACGCCAACAGCGATTAAAATCCTGCCAGGAAGTCCATCCTTATAGTGGTGGAACCATCATGGTATGGGCGGGTATTTGGATCGGCGGAAGAACTGAGTTGATTTGGATCAGAGGCAACCTCAACGCTCAAATTTATGCTGAGACGATTGTATCAGACGTCATCGTTCCTCTACAAGCGCAAATCGGTCCCTTATTTCAGTTAATGCATGATAATGCACGACCGCACACCGCAAGAGTTGTAAGACAGACTCTCGCCGCAGCTAACATCAATGTCCTGCCCTGGCCTGCTCAGTCGCCAGACTTGAACCCGATTGAGCATGCATGGGATATGCTACAGAGAAGAGCTCTGCCGAATATGGAGGGTATCCAGTCGCAAGAAGACCTTTTTTTGTTGTTGCAACGAACATGGGCGGCCATTCCACAGCGTGATTTGGATGAACTCATTTTGAGTATGCCAAACCGATGTTCTTGTGTTGTTAGTGTTCGCGGTAGAAACACGGATTATTAATTGTTTAAGTTACCCAATAAAATTTTAAAGAAAACTGTTATTTCAGTCTTTTTTTCGAACTTTTGTGTTAGTGGTTCAAATGTCAAAAATCCCTTTATTAGGAAAATGGCAAATTTCTTTATTAATGCAAAGGTGACTTGGTTTATCGTTACTGTGACAAACGAAAACACTTTATTTGATGAATCCTTAAAGAAAATTTTAATTAATATCAATCAGGAGAAAAGTTATTGCAAAAATATATGTTGATCCCTAGACACTTTTGATGTGTGTAATTTACCGATTGACCAGAAGAGGTCAAAACTTTAAAATGACCGCCCTGAAAAATTGCAATTTTAGACATGTCAGATTCACGCCAGGCACGGAACTAACATGCGGTGCACCGTACACGGCACCGTGATGCGGCGCGGCGCCGCGCCCTTTTAGAAATTGGGCCACGGCCTAAGGGGTAACAAATTAGCCGCGGTGTAATATGGAACATTGTCATTGAACTGTTAGTAATTTTAGTAGTTAAACTAATTGGTTGCAATATTATTATTATTTATTAGACAAAAAAAATAGGCTATCGCGTTACGAAGGCAATCTAAAACTACAAAATTGTCTGTTTCCGGTTCGAAATCCCGGGACAGATTTAGGTAGTGCTCAGGAATCGTTTTATATGAAGGTTATTACATAGATGACGAAAATAGAGCAAAATCGAGTAAAGCTAACTCCGCCGGCATACTCGTATTGGATTAACAGTACGTAAGGAAGAGAGAGATTACGCAGGTATGATTACTTGAACGAAAATCTTATACTAAATGTATGGAGGGAGGAAAAGACAAAACTTTCGATATCTGGCTTTTCTTTTCCTGATGTTATGTATGTTATTTTACTCTCCATGTAGCCTAGTTTTGATATTAGCCTTAATTTTTTAAATATATCTGACGAAATTGACTAAAAATCGTCTGTTGACATAAAACCCCTTATTACAAAAAGGTGTTACTACAAAACCGAGACTAAGATAAACCAGATTTAAAATATACCCATCACTTTCTAACATAATATAACAAAAAGAGACGGGGCTATTTTAAATCTGGGTTTTTCTTAGACCATCGTTTGTAATAAGGGGGATAACGTTTCCACCCTGTATGCACCTACCACACCAAGAAAGTGAATTGCTGATGCGTTACCAACCGTAAAGACAAAGTTGAAAAGTCTCATGTGCCTGTAATTTCATCGGCAAATATACATACCCTTCAAATCCGAACACAGCAGTGCTGCTTAGTGGCATAAATAAAAACCTCACTTTACCTTCATATTTCAGACAAGTTCAAACCACTAATAGATCAAATGCTGGATTTGGCTGATGAACAAAATGCCTTTACCGACGATGAGATTAGGGAACACTTGGATACTTTTGTGCTAGCTGCTTATGACACAACAGCAACAACAACGACTTTCACTTTGATATTGATTGGGTCTCATCAGGATGTGCAAGAACGAATCTACAAAGAGTAAGTATCAAAACGTAAGATTCAGGGGCTAAAAGAAGCTGCGCAGGACATACAGCATCTCACTTCCGACCGTGGTTCTGTGCATGGTTGGGAGCGAGAGTGCGTGGGAAGCCGTCGCCTCCTTCTGCGAGGAGGTGATGGCGACGAAAGAGGGAGCAGAGAGGGAAAGAGAGGCAGCTGCCACTCTCCCTTCCCGCGCCAGACGCACCGGGCGCCGGAGGGCGCGCGACGATCTCCGGCCACCGTAGTGTGTGGCCTGCGGGCGGCGGGTTAGGGGACCCGTCGCTTGACCAGTAACAGGCCTGAGAAGGCGGCGCGCAGTGTTCCGTGCGCGTCTCTCAGGAGGACGTGGGGCGAGGCCCCACAGAAGGAGAGGTCCGCCAGGGGCTTGCGGACCGAGGCCTGCCGGGGTTGCGGTACATGCAGCTGCGTATCCCGCGACCCCAGCCAAGGGTCAGAAGAAGGAACACCGTGGGTTTTTAGCCGGTAAGAGTCCAGCATACCCCTTCGCCCTCCCCGGGAGAAGGGTATCCATGAGGACATTCCCACGAAAAAAAAAAAAGGACATACAGCATGTCTGCAGACGGTGCACCCTGCTACTAAATGATGAGGCGACCCAGGGGAAGGCGGAGGGTTAGGTTATGTCAGACTCTTACTGACTACAACCTCCACGGTGATCCTTCGAGGACCTATGGCCAGGGTCGCGAGTTCGCTATTGCATTCACCGCAAGCAGGACAACCTTGATCTTGTCAGCGTAAAGTACGTCACACGATGACGGCTCTGCGGTTTACAACAAATGTAATGCTCGGCATGGTGACGGGTCCAGCCACAATTTATTTAAAGTATGAATCTGAAATGGTAGTGATAGTCTAAAGGTGGAACGGTTGGTCAGAATTCAATCTGCATTCTTACCAGTACATCTGACTTTGCGAATTCATGTGCGGATCAGAATTTGATTACCAAATACGTTAACGGTAAAGGAGAAACATCGTGAGGAAACCTGCACATCTGAGACGCCTACAAAACGATCTTGATGGTTTGTGTAGTCCGTCTACCTGCACCAGGCCAGCGTAGTTGGACTAAGGCTTAAGCCTTTTTCATTTTGAGACGGCAAATTCCCAGTAATGGGCTGATTATGGCTATGGGCTATGGATCTTATGTCTTTTGTTATAGATTCCAATTTGAGTTACTAATGAAACATCGGACATTTAACAGATTACAAGAAGTACTCGATAATCAAGACAGGGATTTGAACAGACATGATTTACCAAAGCTCGTATATATGGAAGCAGTGATAAAGGAGAGTTTGAGAGTGTTGCCTACAGCGCCAAGGGTTGGTAGAAGCTCACGCTCCGAGGTTAAGCTAAGTATGTATATAATTGGACTTAATAGATAAAAAGACATCGCCCGGGACATTACAGGGGTGTGGGGCGCAGATTTGATATCACAGAGTGAGAGGTCGATGCACTGAGGGCAATTATCCGCTCAAAATTCACGATGCCGCAATATTTAATTTGTTAGTACACTTATACTCCACGCATTGTTTTTTTTAGTGTATCATTTTTGATTTGCAATATACATCGTGTAAAAGAAGTCCGAAATAATACTTTAACGGCCTATGAGGTGCCCTGTAAACAATTCTTGGGCAAGGCTCAGATTATAAAACAGAAGGCAGATAGACCGCCAGGAACAGCGTGAGTGCGGCCAAAAAAGCAAATACAAATTCAAAAGCGAATACAATCTCGAGTCAGTATGACACGAAGCGCCGCATTGTTAGGACGTCATAGATAATTTTAATATTTTTGATAATAATGCCGTCTTGCGTTTTTAAACATTGCAAAAACTATTCCCAAAAACAAAATAAAGAAGATAGAGTATCTTTTCATAGGTTTTATTAATTATTTATCTATTTGGATATTATTTTACGTGATTATTATTAGTGACATCTTGGAACACAAAACCTTAACAAAAATCATTCGGTGTTGCTTGTTTATATTGAAACATTTACCCCCTAAGTTAGGAAATAAGTAAAGAATACAGGAATAACGATTTACAAAAATATTTCTTTCGATTCTAGTGTTTTATTTATCGCGTTTTTTGGTTGGTATGTGTGTCCGTTTGTATGTGTCTTCGTAACTAAAACTACATAATGTATTGTCTGTCTCTAATAATAATCATGTACGTCAGTCGATTTGCCAACATAAAGTGAATATAGCTATCAAAAACATAATTACAACCATTCACGACTATACTAAATGACTGCCATAAATCCACAAAATATTTCTATTTATCATCTTCTATTCTGTAATCTGAGATTAATAAATTTCTAAAGTAGGTACTTGCATTAAAATACAATCTGACTCAATGGCAGAGATTCACTTTATATACATATGTATAACTCTGTATGTATCTGCATTTTTCGGAGACAGTAAATTGTTTATTTAATATAATGAAATATTATGGGAATTTTGTCATTATCATGGCAACCGTACACGCACAAAGAGGCAACGTGTTCTTATAGTGCTGTCATGCACACATGTCTACAGATGTGCCTCACATTATGGTTCAGTGCAGTCTATCTGCCTTTTGTTTTATAATCTGAGGGGCAAGGTATTAGAACCGAATTCCTAACAGTATGTCAGTAAACCACAAGAATAGTTTTCACCAAAAACATTCAAACACAGCACTAAAAATGTATTGGAAATGTGAATAAACGCAATGAAATTGGGATGCAGACAGAACATTTTAATTTTTAGTTAGGTTTATAGGTTCCGTAGTTCAAGCTGTCAAAATGGAACTCTTATATTGACACATCAAAACCTACAGAGTACTTCCCGTTGACATAGAATCGTAAAATTTGGTAGAAAAGAAGGTCTTACAGCGATTACGCACTGCATCTGATCCGGTTCCGTGAAAATAAGAATATAAAAAAACTCGGACCGAATTCGGATATTGCTTTGCGCACTGCATCCGATCCGAATACGTGAAAATACGAATCTAGAGTCTAAAAAACTCTGACCGAATTCGGATATCGCTTACGCACTTATCCGATCTCTGATCCAAATCCAAACAATTCAGGGGCCATCTTTGGCATATGCATTTGGCGTCCGATCTGAATCCGAGGTAATGCGAAAGCGTTCATACAAACAGTACTACGGCTACTTCGGTCCGTCAATATTTCTTCCGAATTGGAAACTCACGGATCACGGAGAAAAATCGGATGACGGAAGTCGGATCTAGTGCGTAAACCATCATACAAATTGTTCTATGACTATTTCGGAACGTATTTTCTCGGATTCGGATCGGATGCAGTGCGTAACCACTCTTATTACACAAGTAAAGGAAAAGATCAAAAATAATTAATTTCTAATTCATTATGACACAATAAATTAAAAATTATCATCAGAACTACGTACCCGTTTTGGTAAAAAGTAACAAAATGAAAAAAAAAACTGTGCCGGTTTTAAAGCGAGTTCCCCGCGGCGCCAGACCTGCCATTGCGCAACACTTAGCGGGATATGTCCGTCTCGCCGCCCAGGAGAACTCGCAGCGTACTTGGGAACAACTACTCACCTTCCCTTATAATTCAACATGTACAAAAGAATTTGGCAAACAAAAAAACTTTGGCAGCTCAAATTAAAGATAACTGCAACAGTTCGATCCAAAATTTCGACTCTAAATTATCAGCACAGATACACACCTCACCAAGAGGTATAATATCAACATTATGCCGCAATTTGGCTAAAAGTCAAACAAACTCCCTTAAAAATACACTTTAAATGACGTCATAGATCCGAAAAAATCCGCTCGCTTCGATTGCGCAAATGCTATACGTTCGCTTCGCTCGCGCCTGGACTCCACGCTGAACTACTCTGGTCCACGACAAAGCTCTTTAAAAGGAAATAATAGTGAAATTCATATCTAAAACAACATTGCTCCATTTTTCAATTTCCAATACTGAGTAAAAATACAAAATTTTTAAAGCTAATTTTGTAATACTGTATATGACGGTACGGAACCCTCAGAGCTCCAGTACTACTCTCACTTGTCCGGTTTTTAATTTACTAAACACCTAGTTTAACCGTTAGCGGCCCGACCGACGAATCGGTTCGTCAGTGCCATTGTTCATCTATTGTGTCTATAATTACAGTACTTGAGTCTTTAAAATAGTTATTATGTTGTGTTGTTTGATTTAGTTTTGAACAAAAATAATGCTTTTTGGTGTTTATTATTTTTAGAAGTGATTCTCATGTTGTGGCTGCGGGAAAATGTTCTCAGGTGATTGTCCATAATTTTTGAATTTATTTTGTATTGCATACAAAGATACTGAAAATTATATTAAAATTCAAAATCTGTGAATGCAGATTGACATTATTCCAAAAGTTAAGGCTGGTCTTCTGAGAACGTTCTCCTGTAGCTCAAATTACCACCCTGTTTAACAGTATTATTTTGCACTGGGTTTTCATTGCTGTGATCCCAAAATCTCAATCTTGTTCCGTGTGGTGCCAGACGTAAAGAATAGGACAACTCCATCTTTTCCCATGGGCGTCGTAAAAAGCGACTACGCGATTCACTAGAGGATGGGCAGCAGCGTTCTCTGAGTACTTTAACAACCATACTGCGATCGCCAACCCGCCTGTCTAGCGTGACGATTATGGCAAATCCCCCCCCCCCCCCCCCCACCCAGCATAGCTTGGGCGACGCCTGTGTCCAGCAGTGGACGTCTTTCGGCTGGATGATGATGATATTCCAAATTTTTCTTGTTTGTCATTCTTCTTTTTATGTAACTTGTGTCAACTCTTACCTAAATTGGAATCTTTAATTAGTTTTATTAACTGTGTACATTTTTTTTGGTTTTATACCTTTAGTCATTATAAAATTATAAATTTCAGAGCACTACACATTGCCAGCTGATTGTACCTATCTCATATCAGTATACGGTCTCAACCGTCACCCGATGTGGGGCGCAGACGTGGAGCAGTTCAGACCGGAGAGATGGCTAGACCCCGCCACTTTACCTGACAACCCTGGCTTATTTGCCAGCTTCAGTCTTGGCAGGCGAAACTGTATCGGTACGTTGCTTATTATAATGACACTTTCAGAATGATTTAGTTATACCATAAGACTAATAGTCGAATAGAAGCAAAACTAGCGCTCCAAATACGTTCAAGGACATGATAATAGCACAGTGTACCTACTTACTACATACAGTGGGTCAACGCCCATACATTTGACAGGTCCTATGAAATGTCAAAATTATGTAAGGGCGGAGGTTGTGTCCTAAGATACAGTATGGCTACTCGGGACATAACCTCCACCCCTTAACCCCGCAACCCACGCACGCTTGCTCTGCGACAATGTTCTACGTTGACCGACTGTAAAGAGTAAGATATAGGTAGACTGTGATAATAGCTTAGTGTCTTGCGTTGGATCAACCAACAAGTCAGCCAAGCCATAGGTATCAGTTTTTCTTCTACTTTAAAATAAAATTAGGTATAACTCTATCATTTAAAATTTTGCTTATGGTTTACGATCAATAACTGAGTTGTTATTAATTGTTTTCAGGTAAATCATACGCCATGATGGCAATCAAGACGACACTTGCCTACATTATTCGGCGGTACCGCATTACCAGTGATATCAACAATTTACAAATTGAATGTAATTTACTTCTGAAACCAGTAGCTGGACATCATATAAGTTTAGAATTAAGAACATAAAGGTAATCTTTTATAAAATGGGGGAAATAAATACATGCTGTAAGGGTAAATACCGTTATCCTTGAAACCAGTGGTTTGGTTTGATTTATAGAACGTCAAACCAATGAAAAAAAAGAAATTTTTTTTTTTTAATTGTCCTTTTTCCACAAAAGTATTTCACCCTACGCGCGGGGGCAACAAGCTACGGGAGAAGGCGCGGGGAACTCACCGCGTGGCCCGACGCACGGCCCCGCACAGTTCGCTACCCCAGTCAGTCAGCTGTCTCGCTAGCGAGTCCGTGTACGCCACGTCGCAGCGCCGCCGCGCCGCTCACATCTCGCGCGTATATTTTTTTTTTTTTCGTTCCTTTAGTTTTATGTTTAAGTCAACTACCCCTGGTTTGAGTGACAACGGTGTTTACCCTTACATGCTGTATATTAGAAGACCAGATAAAGGAAACAAGACTTTTTTTATGTAATTGGTTGGCAAACAAGCTTTCGGTCCACCTGATGGAAAGTGGTTAACGCATCATTTGTCCACTTACAATATACTTAATTAAGAGGAATGCTGATGTGTTGCCAGCGATAGAGACAAAGTTCGAAAATCTCATGTGCCTGTAATTTCACCGATACCTACCTATACCCTGCAAACCGGAACATAGTAGGTAATGCTATTGGCGGCAGATATCGGTAAGGTGGTAAGGAGCTCTAATACTATTAGACATGGACAACTGTGATATTGGATGTCGGTATATAATTATAACACTGTTTACTCAATCTACTTGCTTTTTATTACCTAACAATATACAAGGTTAGTCGGAAAGGGGGTACTAATCCGCAGGCCGTTTAAAGTATCGCTGATGACGGTTTTAAAGCAAGTGTTAAAACTTCAAAATTCGATAATTTTTATTTCTATGTAAAATATTTTTAATTTTATCTTTTTCAAAAATTCTTCGTCTGTACTTTATTTACGAATTCAGAAAATAGAGCTTCTATTTTGTGACCCCAAATATGACCTAAAATGTAAATACAGCTGATCAAAGCTGAGGATAGATAGATTTTAGCATATTTTTTTACATTTGAACAGCTATTTCTCTTATATTATTGACTTTTGGGGAAAGTGGTAGAACAAAGGTTACTCATTACTATGGGTACTTTAACACCCTTTCGAATTAGTACCCCCTTTCTGACTAAGCTTGTAATAGAAAAAAATAACCTAACCTAAGAAACATCGCCATAACTTTTTTCATACAGCTGTTTGAAATGAGCCGCCATAGTAGTTATTGCGGTATATTTAAATACCTATCTAATGAACTAAATGTGCATTATACAATTAAATTCCGATGATGACGTTTACAATTATTTTGACAGCTCCGCTTCGGATACTCCGATATTCCTCCTAGGGCGCCATGTTGAAAGTGATTTATGAAAAGGGCTTTTTAGCGACTGCTCATGTTAGAAATACATTACAACAAATAATTCTGAGTATATGTTGGATTGTTAGGTGAACAGCACATGACAGCAAACATTAACACCCTAACTCCTAACTAATATTATAAATGCGAAAGTAAGTTTGTTTGTTTGTTACCTTTTCACGCCTAAACCACTGAACCGATCATCCTGAAATTTTGCAGATACGTTGTCAGGTGTACAGAAACGGACATACCCTGTATCCCGAAAAAAAGCTCTGTTCCCGAGGAAAGCAACAATAACGATAAATAGATGGCGCCACGTGGCTTTCGAATTGTGATTGAATTATGTTATTGTACCTAAAATTCTAAATTAACGCGAGCGAAGCCGCGGGCAAAAGCTAGTGCAGTATAAAAAGGGAACTATTATAGCTATTTATATTGATATGCGTGCTTGCGTGAATATCTATCAAACTATCGAGACACGGAAACAAAGCTTTACAAAAACTGTAAAACAAAAAGCATTTACATACTTTTTTACTAGAAAACAATTAAAAGATTCACACTTATGTCATATTGTAGTAAGTAATTTTATCAAACAATGAACAATTTGTTTCGTCTTCAAGGAATTTAGCCTTTTTTTTTGTTTTATTTATTAACTCGTCATTGTGGTTGTTAATATAATTACTGCATTAATTAGAAAAAAGAACAATCATAATTACCGCCGTGGTTGTCTTTATTAACGTTCGTGACTTGATCTTACTTTTTTTATAAGAAGTCCTATTGAATATGTATGTAAAATGTAACCAGACTCTCTGTATTATTGTATAAAGAGAAATAAAATCTTCGGTTGCATGAGCGTAGGTTTTGAGTGTTACATTGTACTCATCAGTTTTTAGACCAAGAGACGTCTCTGTAAAAATAACAGAAAACTTTGTATTATGATTACGAAAAATCTTATTCAACAGATAAATCAAAACTTAATATTTTTTAAGACTAAAATATCACGCTCTGCCGATTTGTTTAAAGCGTGAATATGTGGAACTAAGGTAAAACGGTTACAAAAATATGAAATACATTCTGTTGTCATTGATGCCCCAAGGCAGTATTCTGGGTCCACTATACAGAGTGGTAATTTGATGTGAGGCATGAAGGGCAGCTACCTTAACCATTGCAGCTAAAGGAAGACGTTCATAGAAGATTACTTCTAAGTTTTGGAATAATTTTCATCTGCATTCAAAGATTTCGGAAGAAAAAGGTACAATCAGCAAGAAAATGGGCAGTTATCACAAAACATTTTCAAGATGCCAATCAGTTAATTCCTTTAAAGATCACAACAATCTTTCGGATCCAATGAGGTTAGAGAACTAGAACACTTACCTCCGGTTTCTGAATTGAGAATTTGACGTTGAGAACGTCTCAAACTCTACTTAAGTATTACTTAAACATTTTTTTGTTTCTGAATTAAGTTTTCTTAAACTGTAATCAAAATTTGAGTATTTTACTCAATTTTGACAAATAGCGTGCTTATCGCATACTTAGGATCGTTATTTGCGTTTCACAACTAAAAAAATCGCGTTTGACAATGCTCAAAGCATTCTCAACGTAAAGATAAGCAGTTGAAAGTTGAGCGACCGTATTCGGCTACTCAAACTGTAATCATTTAGGTATTTACGTGAAAAGAGTGGTATTGTATTTTAATGATTGTTGATATCACGGTTGTTCCCGATGCCGGTGGACTACCTACTACTTTTTATATTTCTAAATGTTTTTTTGGCTTTAGATAGAAATATTTTGTTGAATGAATAAACGGAATGTAAATATTATTATTTTTTATTTAAACTGTGGTACATTTTCATAACATTAAATAGGAAACAATCTTATAACAGCTAGTGCAAAGGCGCTTAATGACATTACTCCTAATTTACACTTATATGTATTTTAGTAGAAATCACAGAAATTCATAATAATTATTGTAACTTAAAATAAACAGGTACAGTTTTATTTAGCAATCGGTTACATTTAAAAACCCCGGCTATTCGTAATAATTGAAGTAATATAAAATAAATTACACTTTTATCGTGAATTTTGTACTAGACTCTGGACGTATTCTACGTTTGGACAAGAATTCGAACAGAAGAAGTATGGAAAAGGCTGGCATAAAAAAGTAGTTGGAAAAGGCTGAAAAGGAATTGATGTCGTAGGCAATGTACCTTCTACATCAAATCCTTTTGATGTAGAAGGTGTCTACATCAAATCCCTTTATGCCACTTCCAACTGCTTTTTTAAAATTCGTATCTCCAATTCATGCTTCTTCTGTTCGAATCAAAATTTTTGCATCTCATTTTTTTCTGGTAGTATGTTAATTCAATTTTTTTCTTAAAATAAATTTTCTTTAAAGCTTCTGCTGAATACTTAATGAGTGATATGTTATCTATTTATTTTTTTCGTTGAGGCACTCGTATTGGTTTTATTTTAGGTTCTGGGTACTGACTTTTCGGGAATTTCTTCATTTTTTTCTCCTGGAAAATAAAAGTTGTAGTAAATATTATTCACATTATTACACAATGTTTGTTTGTTTGTTGTTTGATGCTTGATGTTATTTTTCAACATAGTTTCGTCTCTAGGGCTTGACGTGCAGAGGCTGTTATATTCTATAGAGAAAGCCTTCCAGGCTTCTTGTTTTTTTTTAATGTAGTATGCCTCTGACCGTTTCCATTCTATAATACTTTGATATCTGGAGCAAACATAATAACACGCATCTAGATAAGTACATAACTACATTCGTGAAAAATAATTATGATCATCATCATCATTCAGCCGAAAGACGTCCACTGCTGGACATAGGCCTCCCCCAAGCATCGCCACATCGACCGGTCCTGTGCTTCTCGCATTCAGCGGATTCCCACGACCTTCACCAGGTCATCGGTCCATCTTGTGGGAGGCCTTGACCAGGGCTAGCAGAGCCGCCGGGGACTGAAGCCTTTGTGCTGTTGATTAATAGCGGAACATAATAGATTAATTGTACTTACTTTGCTATTATTGAAAGAACATTTTCTTTCTCCTCGATAGTATAGTTCGGCGATCTCTTTTTTTATCCATTATTTAAATTTGTACTTTATCTACACTCAAATATATATATAGAATAGAAAAGAATAGAAATATAATTTATGTAAATGAAAGGTTATGTTTATTTTCACAGTTTGACAGTTTGACTTTCACGATCCGTTTCATACTTCAAAATATAAGATAAATATTTTTAAAAAATGGCCTAATATGCATTAGAAACTTTAACCACTGAAATATGTTAAACTTTAATGACGTACTGTAACAATAACTAACTTTTTAAATCTGTATCAAAATTATAATAATAATATTATGCAATATTATTAATTTTCGAAAAGTACCGGTTTTTGTATGTATATCGGAACGTGACAGCTTTGGCTGGAAATACTTAAATCGTACTTAGGTAAATGATCAGTTGATGGCGGTTTGACGAAATTTGATCCTGACTAGTGAAACGTAAAAAACTTAAGGGCATACTTAAATATTTGAGAATAATCAGTTAAGATTTGCTACTTTTCTCAATTCAGAAACCGGAGGATAATACATGAAAAAAAACTTAAACTTGCGAAAGATTCAACCGAAGATCCGCAAGGAAAGTTTCTGTATTTTATTGAAAAATACAGGGGCGTTTGAAAGATACATGTATTTTACATGTCATTTTCAACGCTAGGTGGGAGGCGTCTGCATCGGCGTCGAATTGTCGATAAAATACTTGGGACTCGTCCTCGATGGCCAATGGGACTTTGGGCTTCACTTTCGGCAGCTTACGCCAAAATTTATGGGTGCTGCGGCTACTGCGCAATCTGGGGGGACTTAATGCCTCCTGCCTGAGGCTCTACGGAGGGATAGTACGGTTCGTGGCCCTATATAGGGCGCCAATCTAGGCGGACGCCCTGACGGCCCGCAACGTCATAATCCTGTGGAGACCGCAGCATACGACCGCGCGCAGCCTTCAGGGTGATAAGGGGGTACTGTACAATGTCCTTCGAGGCGGGGACCCTTCTAGTCGGATTGATGCCCTGGGATCTCGAGGGCCCTCGCTCTGAGTGTGCGCGGCTGTCGGTATTGACCTCTTGCTTCCGGCCATGGTTCTGACCATGATTGGGAGCAAGAGAGCGTGGGAAGCCATCGCCTCCTTTTGCGTGGAGGTGATGGCGACCAAGAAGAGGGGAGAGGGAGAGAGAGGCGACTGCCACTCTCCCTTCCCATGACAGATGCACTGGGCGCCAAGCCCGAGAAGGCGGCGCGCCGTATATCGCGCGCGCCTCTCAGGAGGATGTGGGACAAGGCCTAACAAAAGAAGAGGTCCACCGGGGGTGGGCGAACCGAGGCCTGCCCCGGTTGTGTCTCTTCGTGCCCCACCTCAAATTACCATCCTGTATAATTGTTAAAATTAGACAAGATTTGCAAATTAAATTGAAAAATATTGAACACACATATTTTTAAAGCCGGCCGCATATTAGAAGAAATTTCTCTCAGAAAATTTCTGACGCAATGAATGTCCTGAATGTCCTCTTCGCACACACTTTGTACTTGACCCGCACATAGAAATCAGAAATTCGCCGAATCCGACAGTCAGTAGGTCTAATACAAAATGTAGAAAGTCGAGCACGCTTCAGAAATTCTTATATTACGAGCTGATTTTCTTTTTGTTTTTTGTTTTCTTATATTTTCGGGAATAAAAAATGTAAAAAAATATATTTGGATCTTTAAACCAACCCCTTTCAAATAATCAGGCTACACGTAGATATATACAACAACAAAAAACGGTTTCTAACAAGCTGCATATTTAATGTGCATAAAATACAGATAAACCGACACAGCAAATAAGTAGGTGAGGTAAATAATTTCTGAAATGACGCCTAATTTGAAGTGAATTGTAATTTGGTCACTGAGAAAACGGTCGTGATAAACAAATAGACGGATGAACAGACGGAGAGAGAGATTGATATCGAGATCACACCATAAGTGTTCCGTTTTGAGCTTTTAGGTACGGAACACAACAAAGTAATGTAGGTAACAGTTTTATTTTTTGTACAGGTGGACACTAAGCGAAGCTGGGGCGGGTCGCTAGTAATTAATAATATCAACAAATATTTACACTATACAAACTGTATGAATGTTAAAAATCGAACATGCAGCGCGTGCGATGGACCGCAACTTCGGGTCCGCTCGGTAATCATCGGAGGCGCTAGGAACAGATGTTTGCATTAAATTCATAATTATGTTCGAGCGCCAAAGACTTCAGTCATCCTCTTAACTATGACTTCAGTGCTTTTACCTGTCCCGAGGCGAATGCACGCTAAATTTTGATCCGCAGCCTAGACTTTCTTAGATACCCAGATTCTCCAATTTATTTCAATTCTGTTTATAATAATAATTCATTATCAATAATTTAATTTGTACGTGTATACAATAAGATTACGCGGTTATTCATATTACAGTTTTCGTTGACTAAGAGCATTTCATTATCATTACCGCGTAACAACTTCAGATACAATGCTTTTAGTAGTGTTGATTTTAATAAGCTGTGCAGTGTTTGCTGTGTGGTCGTGGATAAAACCGCGTCACTCGTCACCTCCAATGTATCCTGGCGCGCTACCACTCATAGGACATGCACTTCTGATGCTTGGAGACGCTAAAGGTAAGTCATAATTTACCCCACAATCCCAGCAATATGAAAAATATGTAAGGACTATTACTATTTTAACAGATGGGAATAAATAACACTGCTTTATAGTCAACCCAACCAGTAAACATATTACTAACGTCCGCGGACTGCAGCAGACATTCGCAGGACCAAAATGATTTATGCTTATCCGGGAAAGAATAGGAATCACTGACATTAGCTTAACAGAATAAGTGGGGGCCAATTCAGTCGAAGGACAAACATCCGTAGGAGCAGCTAACTAATTAGTCTAACAGAAACGTTGATGAATCGTAACCAAACCGAAGTCGGACCGTTCAATCAGACAGTTCTCGTTTACGAAAACTGTCAAGTTGTTTGACAATAAAAACAAAACATTTTGACAGTTTTTGTAAACGAAAACTGACTGACGCGCGGCGAGTGGCGCGCATAGAAGTAATATGTACTACTAGCTTTTGCCCGCAGCTCCGCTTGCGTGAATTTTTGAGCCCTCGTTTGGTGTAGTTATAAAATCAAAAAAAAACTTTCATCCCCTATTTCACCTCTTACGGGTAGAATTTCCAAAAACCCTCAAACACGTGTATATTTATTTCTTAGCAAGATCCTACATTTTTAATTCCATGCTTCTTACTTCAAAAGTAACAGATTTCTCATACAAATTTTCACTCCTTATTTCACCCCCTTAGGCGTTGAATTTTCAAAAACGCTCAAACACGTGTAGCTTTATTTCTAATCAGCAACCTTAATATTTAATTTCATGCTTCTTACTTCAAAAATGACGGACTTACATACAAACTTAAATCCCCTATTTCACCCCCTTAGAGGTTGAATTCCGAAAAATCCCTTCTTAGTGGATGCCTACGTTACAAAAGGCACATACTGTCAAAAGTTCAAGTTTCTAACCCCAGCAGTTTAGGCTGTGCGTTGATAGATCAGTCAGTCAGTCAGCTTCTCCTTTTATATACATATATAGATTGGTGGCGACACACTTGATTCTTGATTTACTCGCCCAAGACAGCAGATGTCACATGAAAGATGCTTATTTTGTTCATAATAAAATTGGTTAAGAATCCCTCACGTTTAGATTCATACGCTCCAATACACAAACGTTACAACAACAGTCAAACTCAATAATTTCCGTACAAATTTGTCCCTTCAGTTCGAGACGTCTGTGTGTGCGTTGTGTAAATGTTTTACATTCCTATCAACCGAATTTACAATCGTCACACAGGATTGGAGATTTGGTCAACATTTAGGGCCTGTCCACATCTCCACGTCATGACGTCGTCAACGTGGAACGGTGTGGTTGACGTAACGTGCAAATTTACGTTACCGTATCGTAACACGTTCCGCCTCTAGCCGCAAGCACACACGTATGTGCGCTTCGCCCGCGCCCCCCACGCCTGCGAGTTAGTCGCCGCCTATGTGCTCCTATGCTTTAAACCCATACCTTACTGTTTCTCTTATTAAAACTCAGGATCTACATGGTCAACGATAAATCTAACAGTGATCCTGACGTACATTTTACGATACGGTAACGTAAAGGACATGGCTAAATGCATGTATAGGCGACTGCCTCAACAATGCATAAACATTGTACCTAGTAATATGTAATACTGCATAGCTGAATATTAGTATTTCATATGAAAAAAGTTTCAGGAACTGTTTATTTCATTACAATCCTGAAAAAAATCCTACCTCAATAGGTTAAGTACAAACTTATAAAAGAAAACGATTTTACCGTGAACTTTAGCTAGACTTTTGTTTACAAACTTCAACAATATATACGTAACATTACGCCTTGTTTCCCCGAAGGATCCTTCCGCACACATATTATAGGTACGCACTAATTAAACAAGAAGATATTAAATATTGAAGTAAATAACAACAATGACATTGACATAAGCCACAGAGCGATAAAATGACGTCTGACTACAGTTTTTTTTTCATGGAGATGGTTACGATTGAACTTGGAGTGTAAAGGCTAGCCGTACAGACAATAATATTGTAAAGGCAATATTGTCAAAAATATTCATTAATATATGGTCCCCTATGCAATATTATTAACAATTATCTTGGTACAATCTGACTCAGTCGCTCAGCAGCTAGATTCGTGTGCGCACGTTTTATATGATGGATAGAAGGAAAAAACTCGTTGCATTGATAATTGCATTTATTTCATTTACTAAAAAAAGCAATCAAGAAAAAAACAATGGATTAAAGACTGGATGAGAAAAAAAGCTGAGTTAAATCATTTTTATCCAATAATTGAACTACGACTTACTGACGAATATGATTTTAAAAATTACATGAGAATGAGAGATGGCAGCTTTCACAAACTCTTATTAAATAACTACTAATAATATCAACACTATTTTCGCTATGGATACTGTTTTCGTCTTCCATTTTAAACAAATAAAAAGCAAACTAAAAAGTTGCTAAAAAGAGGATGTCGAAAAAAAGAACTGAAAAGATGCAAACAAGACGTACAGGTTTTCAAAAAATCATGCTATCAAATCACAACACGTAGTCGGAGACTACGTATATTTTTTGATCAATCAGTTTGCGAATTACACAATTCATAGGTAGTCTCTGACTGCATGTTGTGATTTGACACAAACCTATACGTCTTGTTTACATCTGTTCAGTTCTTTTATTTTTATTGACCTCTTTTTAGGATTATTTTATTAAGATATCGTACCTATCTATAAATACCTACCGTTTTAATGAAGCTTATAGAAATCTATCTATAGGCACGACATTTACCTTAACACTCGCTCTAGTCCGCAATATAGATCCTGCACAACTTTCGGGTTGTGTAACTGTTAAATGGAGCTTATGGCTGTAAAATGGTCAAGGAAACATTATATTGATTTTAAAATGCTTATTCATCGATACCCATAAGTGGGGTATCGGTAGGCGACATTTTTTTGTTTCGTATTTCACGGCCGCCATTTTGTTTTTATAAAAACAAAACCTAGCCTATAACTTTAATATTGCCGTGCGCGTACACGACAATATTATTGAGAATACCCCTGCCTCCCCCCGATATTGCCGTGACAAAATCAAAATGTGTGGAAATCCACAATAATATTGAACAATACTGAAATACGGGGCCGCACACACAAAATATTATTGTCAATAGGTATGTACTTTAATTGACAATATTATTGTGTGTGTAAGGCTAGCCTAACAAAAGTTTACCTCGTTTTAATATCTTTAAAAGTAGGTTTCATGTCCACATTTTTCGTAAAACGAAACGTCAAATCATACGTTCTCCTTGTCAAACAAAAAACATGGAAAAACAAGTAAAAAACTTTTAATTATTTCATTTATTCACGAAAGTGCTACGAGAATAACAAACACGTAATAATTAATTAATTAATATTTGAACGTTACCAACTAGTGAGAAATTTCTATGCATGCTTGAGGCAGTCGTTTAGCCATGTCCTTTGCACGTTATGTCAACGCACCGTGCCGCGTTGCCGTTGACGTTGCCGACGTCACGTGGAGATGTGGACAGGCCCTTACACGAAATCGTTGAAAAGTAATTTGACGTGTAACGCAATTACCACCGACTAAGAGGCGGTTAAGAAAAGAAATACAACACATTTACTTGATATATTAATGGATGTTTTTTTTTTAATGTACATACATCTTTGTTTTCAATACTTTTAAAATGTGTCGTGTAGTTCCCATAAAATATAGCGTGATGACTCGTAATTAAGAATGATACTGATGACCAACGCATCACTTATCTGTAAAACTAACATTTTTTGCATAAAATATCTGTTGAAGAAATAATATCAATGATGTTGTTCTACTACTCACCTCCAATACAGAAAAGCGTTATAATTTGTACCCTATAACCTGACCCACTCTCTAACAGACATTTTGGCGAAATTTGAACTAAATCTGTTCAGTAGTATTGGCGTGAAGCTCCAACATACAAACAGACAGAAATTCTAAAAATTGTCTTTTTGCCATCTGTATCGTTTTTAGGGTTCTGTAGTCAACAAGGAACCCTTATAGTTGCGCCATGTCCACCCATCTGCTGCTTAGCTCAGAGACTCTTAGTACTAGAAAGCTATAATTTGGCATGGATATGTTACGGCTAACTGCCGAAGTGTGGCTACACCTAGTTTTAGCCGGGTACAACTAGGTGCAGCCGGCCACATACGGTTAAACTTAGATGTATCCTACTTATCCTCGGGTAGAACTAGGTTTACCCTTCATCATAGCGGGTAGAACTAGGTGCAGCCGCACACCGGTGGTTAAGGGGAACCCCGACACGGATAGGTTAGGTTCGAAGGGGATGACGGGGTCTAGAGTGAGCGAGCAAAGCGAGCGAACGAAGCCCCCGTCATCCTCTTCGTGTTAGGTTACTTTAAACCCTGCAGACAGAAATAGGAGCCCCGCTCTGCGGGGCTCCGTCGACTTAAGCTACACCTAGTTCTAACCAACTGCTACTGGTTGCACCTAGTTTTACCCGGCTAAACCTAGGTGTAACCGCCATTCGGCTTTTACCCGTAACAGATATACATATTAATCGCGCCGACAAAGTGGTGAAATAAAATCATAAAAAATAATTGTTCTTACAGCGATTACGTACTGCATCCGATCCGGATCCGTGAAAATACGGATGTAAAAAACTCGGACCAATTCGGATATTGCTTTGCGCACTGCATCCGATCCGAACACGTGAAAATACGAATCTAGTCTAAAAAACTCGGACCGAATTCGGATATCGCTTACATAAGTGCGTCCGATCTCTGATCCGAATTCAAACAATTCAGGGGCCATCTTTGGCATATGCATTTGGCGTCCGATTTGAATCCGAGGTTATGCGAAAGCTTTCATACAAACAGTACTACGGCTACTTCGGTCCGTCAATATTTCTTCCGAATTGTGAAAGTCACGGATCACGGATAGAAATCGGATGACGGAAGTCGGACCTAGTGCGTAAACTAGCATACAAATAGTTCTATGACTACTTCGGAACGTATTTTCTCGGATTCGGATTGGATGCAGTGCGTAACCGCTCTAGGGTACCTCCTGTACTCTTAAAGTGGGGATGTTTTTTTTTCTCGTCTACCCCATGGTGTGGGGTGTTGTCGCATAGGTCTTTCAAAAATATTACGGGTTTGTCCCGGCTGTCCAGGCTTGTCTTTTTTTTTTATTTGTTTCCGATTAAAAAAATATTTTTTCATTTGTCTTTGAACATTTCGATGCCACGCATAAATGAATGAAAGCACGGCGATACAGCTGGCAGGCTCGACTAGCGCGATATCACTTCATGCAGCCATTTAACTCGTGGCGCTAAAATAACTCAGAAACAGAAAACTAAGTACTATTTTTGCAAAACTATTTTACTGAATCTGAAAAAAGAAACAGTTCTTGGTCAATCTGCGTCATTAGTAGATCACGCGGTTTGAAAGAATTTCACGAATTCGTTTACACTTTTTTGTCTTCAATTAGCCATCGGAACCGACGGCTAAAATCTTTCCGGTACCTACCTCGGAAACCACAGATGACTAAAGAAAATTACAACTGATTTAACGTTTAGTGATGTGAGCGTAAATGCTAAACATTATCTTTAGCATTTACTAAGACTCTATGCAAAATAACGTGGATTATTAAAGTAAGACCCTAAATAGAATTTAATGGATTTTCAGATATGTGGAAGATGGAAAAATCTCTATACGACTTCTGTTTAACGAAAGAAGGTGTCGTTGAGTTCCGATTTGGCCCGCATCCCGTTTATGGTAAGCATTAGGTGTTTTGTTTCAACTTTCATTAATTAATAATATCACGCGAGTATCCAAGGTTAGTCGGAAAGGGGGTACTAATCCGAAAGGGTGTTAAACTATTCATAATAATAAATACAATTTGCTTTACAAGTTTCCCCAAACGTGAATAGCTTTAGTAATGATGACGAACAACTATAGAAAATATATTGTCGAGGACGGCACGGTTGACATCTGTCGGGCATGCCACTGTCCCGGTGAATCTATCCAACATATTGTCTCTGGTTGTTCTCGTCTTGCTAACGGTGAGTATTTGCACAGACACAACCTCGTAGCTAGGATCATCCACCAGCAACTTGCTCTCAAATACAACCTTGTGAACGCAGAAGTACCATACTACAGGTATTTGTCCGACCCAGTTCTCGAGAATAGTCATATCACATTGTACTGGAATCGATCTATAATCACCGACAGGACTATTGTTGCCAATAAGCCTAACATCGTGGTGATAGATCGATCAGAGCGTCTCACAATGATTGCTGATATCACGGTTCCGCATGACGAGAACCTTGTGAAAGCCGAGAAAGATAAAGAAATTAAATATCAAGACTTGGCACACGAGGTTTTCGCCTTGTGGGATGTTCATTCAGCAATCATTGTGCCCATAGTCGTTACGGCCAAAGGCTTAATAGCCAAGAGCCTCGACCAACATCTAAAGAGGCTCTCGTTGGGCAGCTGGATCAAGGGCCTGGTGCAGAAAGCGGTACTTCTGGACACGGCGCGTATTGTTAGGAAGTTCCTCTCTCTGACGCCCTGACAATTTTATTTTTAAATGTATATTGTTTTTTTATGATTTGTATTAAAAAATATAATTTATATGTACTGAAAATGAATAAACGAATACAATTTGCTTCACAAGTTTCCCCAAAAGTGAATAGCTTTAGAAAAATAGCTGTTCGAAGGTTTCATAAAATATACGCTGAAATAAAATGTAGGTATCATCAGTTGTGTTTACATTTTAGGGGCCTAATTCTCCTAAAATAAATCTTGGTAAATCACTACCGAACCAAGGCCGAACCGTTCATTCAGACAGTTTTCAATTTCAAAAGCTATGAAATTGTTTGACACAAAAACCAAAATCAATCATTTTGAAAGTTTTCGAAAACAAAAACTGACTGACGGTTGTGGTTTGATTGCGTTTGACAACAATTTATTTTAGGAGAATTGGGCCCTAGGTCATGATTTGGGATTGCAGAGTAGTGTATCCATATTCTGAATTCGTAACTTTATCAAGGTTGTTGATATTCTGATGTAAATAACAACATGAAAATGTTTGCTTTGAAATGCAAATGAAGCTTTTTTTTAGAGTGTATGTTGTTGTTTCAGGGCTGAAGACAGTGCGACGACACTGTCTTCACCCTGAAGCAGGGCCAGAATCAAATTTCGCGGCCCCCAAAAAACCACGCTAAATAAAAAAGGGCAATTAAGAATTTTGATGAAAATTAAGGCAGAAATGTTTTTATCTCATATTTGTAGCTCTCAATCTCCAAACATATTTTAACGGGAGATCTGCTGCGGTCATGAGCGGCCTAATTTGCACCCCCTAGGTCCTGCGCCACTGGCAGCCGCTCCTATGACCAGCCCCTAGATACGACGCCGGCAGATGAACAACTCCACAACTTCAAAGTAAAATCTGTTATTTCAAATAGAACATTCGGGCACTGGACACAAGACTATATTTTCTACATTCAAAATTTTTGTAAATTTCTATATCTATTTTAGTGATAACGGACCCAGATGACAGTTTAACAGTAGCAAATAGATGTTTGGAGAAACCATACGTATACAAATTTGTAAAATCGGTGTATAACAGAGGACTTGTTACAGCGAATGGTAAGTAAAATAGAACGAAGTTAGAATACGCTAACTTGATTGCCCCACCGAATGTACAACCGCGGACTTGAAGGGCCTTATTACAAAAGATGGTTTAAAGTTTAAACCAAGACTAAGGTAAACCCAGGTTTAAAATATACCCATCACTTTCTTATGTCATTTAACAAAAAGAGACGGGGCTATTTTAAAATCTAGGTTTTTCTTAGAACATCTATTGTAATATGGGGGGAAATGTTTATCAGATTTCAAATTCGATTCCTTCTCACATTGTACGCAATGGTTTAAGATGTCATATCAACCTACATAGGTAAGTAAGATACTTTCTCTAATTTTAAGTACTTAATTTTAGTATCGACATGGAAGCCTCACCGAAAGTTGCTGAATCCAGCATTCAATCAGACAATGCTACACGCTTTCGTGAAAGAATACGGCGAACAGGCAAAGACTCTTGTCTCTCAACTAGCTTCTGAAGTAGGAAAAGGTCCGTTTAACGTGCATCCGTACTTGATCAACAATGTGCTGAGCACTGTGTACCGTAAGTAAAAAACTTATTACTTTTTATGCCAAGCTTGCTTGCAAAAATTTGTAGATAGTGAACCTAAGTGGTTTAAAGATTTAGATGTTGGTGAAAAGATACAAAAAAAATAACTGTTATCTACATAACTTTGTTGCGTTCCCTATCTAAAAGCTAAACATGGAAACCTCATTGTGAGACTTCGGTATCGGTCTGGCTGTCTCTCCGTCTGTCCATCCGTCTGTCTGTATGTCACTGTCGTTTTCTCAGTAACTTGAAATCCTAATCCTAACTAATATTATAAATGCACGTTACGTCAACGCACCGTGCCACGTTACCGCACCGTTCCACGTTGACGACGTCGTGACGTGGATATGTGGACACGCTCTTAGAACGCAGTCATTCAACTAACACTAAACATTCAAGGAATATTTAAAATCCTTCGTAAACGAAAATCAAGATAATTGGCCTACTTTATGTGTATACAGCTATGCTAACTTATAATTTAAGATACAACAGAACATTCAACTACAAAATTTAATCCTTACGAGCTAATATTCGGTCACAAACCCTTTATTCCTAATTCTATCTACGAAAATGAACCCAGTACAACATATTCAGACTACGTTAAAATGTTACAACATAAAAAATCAAGGCAGGATTTGTACAAAAAAATAAAGATTTTTAGAGAAGTTGGATTAGTTTTATTATTGATCCTTGCTCGCTAAAGAATATATTTCAGCATTTAAAATAATTTTAGAACCCCGGAATAAAATATAATATTCCAAACAAAATCTTTTGAAATAGAATTTATTTTTAAACATATCATAGATACTAATCACCTGTCAATATTGCCGCGTTCAGAAATTAGCCCAATGATAAGTTAGGAATCATAAGATAAGTTATGTTTTTATTGCGGGATTATAAAAATATTTTAAATACCTAAAGCTACTCTTTAGGCGCCGAAGATTAATTATAACGACATTCCAACTTCTCCAAAATTCTTTATTTTTCTGTACAAATCAAAGTATGGGACTCGCCATGGTTCTTTAAATAGAGAAAAAGTTCTGGAAAATATACTAAAATCCAAGGAATCTTCTAAATCCTATTACGATTCTCACACTAAACCACCACACACTACAAGGTTGGTGACTACGTCTACCTCAAAACCTGAGGCTCAAAAAGGCACTTTCGCCTATCTGGAAAGGACCAAACAAAATCATCAAAGTTGACAATAACAACACAACTACGCTCCTTATCAACAGACGTAACGTGGCTCATCATTTTGATCAAATGAAACCCGCGGTAGAGAAAGAGACGGTACTACTGTTAGAGATCGATTAAGTTAAGAGACATTAGAGATAATTAATTAATTATTAGCGTATAAGTGTTAGCTGGTAATTATAATAAGTCTTTAGTGTAGTTTAACTGTATTCATTCATTCTATTTCAGCGCCTCAGTCAATGCGCATCAAGAACTTATCAAGCCACTTCCTTCTAGTTCCGGTATATTCTTCGATAGCGTAGGAAAACTTAAAGCAATTAAGGGAAAGTTAAATATTGTTAATCATGTAAACATTTCTCTTATAAATCCTCATCTTACTAACCTTAATGATATATTGGGTATAGTTAAGATAACATGTCAAAAATCAAACAACCTTCAATGTGAAAGCATACTACTACACACTTACAGTTCGATACAACGATATTAAACGCGGGTTCGATTCTATCTCACATTTAATTTCAAAACGTAGTAAACATTCAGCATGGTTCGGCGGAATAGGCACCGTTTTCAAACATGTTTTCGGCACTCTAGACGAAGATGACGCATTAAAATACGATTCTGCGATTGAATTCATTCAAAATCACAAGAAAAAGCTCGCGGAATTAATGAAAGAAAACATCTTAATTACTACCCCTTCTCTGGAATCTTAAAACAAACGATTAATAAATTAAAGAATAATGAAGATGTACTCAAAAATACTTTAAGTCAACTTGTATAGGGAATATGCATGTAACTTTTTTTTTCTCTTAATCAATAAAGCACATTAATATAAACCCAAGAAAAGTATTAAAAGTCAAATATGACTATTATTTCTTGCTCAAAACAGTTATTAAACTTCATCAATTTTCTTCTACAATTCAAACGTCCTTTATTGTAGCGGTCATAATGTGACGTCATAATCCAAGATACTGCTTTGTTTACATCTCTTTTTTAGCCACAAATCATACAATTAAATTATTTCTTGTGCTTTATTCAAGCAGAAATCGCACTTACTAACTTAACCTCAGTGAGACATCAAACAGTTTGCCAAGAAAAGATTATTTAAAGATTTATTCATTTGGATTTTGATGTCACTTCCGGCATTTTCGAAGACGACGCGTTTCGAGATTGCGTTCCGTTCCACGAAAAAAACGTAACATAAAACAATGAATTTCAAAATCAGTAATGAGTTAAAAAATGTAAAAAAAAATGCAATTTGTGTCTTGACTCCTGTACAATGTATATCTAAATAATGAAAGAGTTTTGAATAACATGCATATTCCCTATTAAATAATATCACGGAAACTTCTAAAATCTTAATATCTGAAACAAAAGTCCATTTGATACTTGCTAACCTTAAAAGCTTTCCACTAGCATTGCCGTTTTAGCTTGAAGACTTTACAAACGCTATCATGTCGAGCAGTCAAAACATCTTGCATCCAAACATAATAAGTCCGGCGCAATTATACAACAAACTTACTAATGACGACCGGTACCTACCTAGAGATACTGGAATTCCTGTAACGCTAACAACGATTAAGCACTGCATCCGATCCGGATCCGTGAAAATAAGAGTATAAAAACTCGGACCGAATTCGGATATTGCTTTGCGCACTGCATCCGATCCGAATACGTGAAAATACGAATCTAGTCTAAAAAAACTCGGACCGAATTCGAATATCGCTTACGCACTTATCCGATCTCTGATCCAAATTCAAACAATTCAGGGGCCATCTTTGGCATATCCACTTGGCGTCCGATTTGAATCCGAGGTAATGCGAAAGCGTTCATACAAACAGTACTACGGTCCGTCAATATTTCTTCCGAATTGGAAACTCACGGATGACGGAAGTCGGATCTAGTGCGTAAACTACCATACAAATAGTTCTATGACTACTTCGGAACGTATTTTCTCGGATTCGGATCGGATGCAGTGCGTAACCGCAGTGTAGCTACAAACAATTCTTCTCAAATTACCACTCTGTATAGTGGACCCAGAATACTGCCTTGGGGTAGTTATTATTTGAATGTATTTCATATTTTTGTAGCTGTCTTAGCTTAATTTCGCATATTCATGCTTTAAACAAATTGGTAGCGTGAAAAGTACTAAGTTTTGATTTACCTGTAGAATAAGTTTTTTTTGTAATCCTAATACTGTCTAATAATATAATATCTGTTATTTTTACAGGGACGTCTCTTGGTCTAAAAACTGATGACCACAATGTGACACTCAAAAGCTACGCTCATGCAACTGAAGATGTTATGTCTCTTTTTATTGACAGATTACAGAGAGTCTGGTTACATTTGCCATACATATTCAATATGACTTCTTATAAAAAAAAGCAAGATCATCTCACGAAAGTTATTAAAGACATAACCATGGGGGTAATTATGATTGTTGTCTAAATAGTGAAGTAATAATATTAGTAACCGATGAAGAGTTACTTAATATAACAAACAAAAGTCTAAATTCCTTAGAGATAATAGAAGTTGTTCATTGTTTGATAAAATTGCTTACTTGAATGTTTTAATTGTTTGCTAGTGAAAAAGTAAGTAAATGCTTTCTGTTTTATAGTTTTTTGTAAATCTTTGTTTCCGTGTCTCGATAGTTTAGATGTGATAGATATTCACGCGAGCATATCAAATCTTGCCATTTTTAGGGTTCCGTACCCAAAGGGTAAAACGGGTCCCTATTACTAAGGCTCCGCTGTCCGTCCGTCCGTTTATCACCAGGCTGTATATCATGGACCGTCATAGTTAGACAGTTGAAATTTTCTCAGATGATGTATTTCTATTGCCGCTATAAAAACAAATACTAAAAAAAACAGAATAAAATAAATATTTAAGGGGGCTCCCATACAAAAAACGTGATTTTTTTGCCGTTTTTATAGATAATCGTCCATCCGTCTGTCACCAGGCTGTATCTCATGAAACGTGATAGTTTGACGGTTAGAATTTTCACAGATGATGTATTTTTGTTGCCGCTATACCAACAAATACTAAAAACTAGAATAAAATAAATATTTGAGGGGGCTCCCATACAACAAACGTGATTTTTTTGCCGTTTTCATAGATAATGGTACGGAACGTTTCGTGCGCGAGTCCAACTCGCACTTGGCCCGTTTTTTATTAAATATATTTTAGTGCCATAAATTACACGGTTTAAGAATACTAATTTAAATGACACGGTTGTGTAATTTTTCCAGTAACTAGGTAGTTTTCTTTAAGAATAGGTATTAATGTACAGGGTGTTAACGAATTCGTGTAATACCTTAAAACCACATGATCTACTACTTACTGACGTAGACAGGCCCCGCACGGGATTTAGCTGGATTAAAAATAAAAAAATAAAATTATTATTTTTTCATGCGGCTTTGTTACCGATCGTATCTAAACCATCTAATAAGGATTCAGTAAAAAAAATAAGAATTTATTTTTTTGCAAAAAAATGTTTTATTTTTGTGAACATTTCGATGCCACGCATAAATTAATGAAAGCACGGCGACACGGCTGGCAGGCACGATTAAAGCGATATCGCTCTTTGCAGTCAGATAACTCAAAGCTCTAAAATGACTCCGAAATAGAAAATCAAGATTATTTTGAAAAAAAAAAATTTTTTGTTGATTTTCAAAAATTCCTGTTTAGGGTTAATCTATGTCACCAGTAGATCACGTGGTTTGAAGGAATTACACGAATTCGTTAACACCCTGTATAATCATCATGACGACTCCTTAGAAATACTAAAATCTTCTTTGTTCTTGGCTAAAGGCTCATTTACACGGAGATAGTTTCTCGAAGCGAGTCTCGTGCTATCTCGGTTTTCATCGTAGAAAAAGACAAAGACAGTACGAGTCGCGCTTCGAGAAACTATCCTCGTGTAAATCAGCCTTTATGTTTCTGTGATGACAGTTAAAACAGAGATTGAAAGTCCTCATCAAAACTTGCTCCTGTTGAGTAGGTAGGGTCCAATTATGAAGGTCCAATGGGTACGAGACCAAGGGAACAAGCCAAAACGTCATCTAAGTTTATGTTTTTTGTTTTTGTTGATTTTTCAAATAACGCTAAATCAATTTCGATTAAATTTATATGGAACCACCTCTGAAGTATGGCCTACCAAAAAAACAAGAATAATCAAAATCCATTTATAATTGGCGGAGATATCGCGTAACAAAAACACAAAAAAAACTCATTCTTTTTGAAGTCGGTTAAAAATAAAGCCGGTTAATAAAGATTGTGGCCAGTGGATTATCGGCTAAAAGCCGATTTACACGAGGATTGTTTCTCGAAGCGAGACTCGTTCTGTCTTTGTCTTTCTCTACGATGAAAACAGAGATAGCGTGAGACTCGCTTCGAGAAACTATCTCCGTGTAAATGAGCCTTAGATGTGGCGACTGTAAAAGGCGTCCTGCATTGTATACGCACATGCATAGTTATTGCATTTTTTTTTATTGGCACGTGCGTTTCAGTGTATTTATTTTATTTTTCAGGTAATCGTTAACCGTAAATCAGAATTAAAAGAAAACAAAAGTTTGGATCAAATCAGTGATACTACACAAGGTACATTAATTTAGTTTCTACTATTTAAAAAAGTGTGTAATTAATTATTATGTTATTTAAAAATTAAGATGTTTTAGTGTTCTGTTAGAGAACTTTCTACAAATGCATGTTTTTATAGAGCTGGGGCCTAATTCTCCTAAAATAAATCTTGATAAATCACAACCGAACCAAGGCAGAACCGTTTATTCACAGTTCTCAATTTCAAAAGCTGTCGAATTGTTTGACACAAAAACAAAATCAATCATTTTGAAAGTTTTCGAAAACAAAAACTGACTGACGGTTGTGGTTCGATTGCGTTGGGCAACAATTTATTTTAGGAGAATTGGGCCCCAGGAGCCGTTGATCAATCGTAACCGAACCGTTCATTCAAAGCAAAGTTTTCAGAATGAGGGTTGTGGTTTGTATGCAGTTTGGTTTGTATGTGGTAAGTTTGTTACGAGAATTGGCCTCCTCTGCGTCGTAATGTTGATGAAACTGAACAGTGTAACTTTTTTGACTCTTTATTGTACATAATTATAATTTCATTAAAAATTAGGATTAGGAGCTCGTGGCTAAATAATTACAGCCGCATAGACCGATCTTCCGGGTTAAGCCACGCTTGCCGAGGTTGGTCTGTGGATGGGTGACCATTTACCATAGCGAGTTTCCTGCGTGCCTCGGAAAACACATTAAAGGCGTTGGTCCCGGCTGTCATTTGTAGATCTTTGACAGTCGTTACTGTTGGTCAGAAGCCAGAAAGTCTGACAACCAGTCTTACCAAGAGTATCGTATTACCCAGTTACTGGGTTGTGGAGGTCTGATAGGCAGTCGCTCCATGTAAAATACTGATATTCAGCTGCATCCGGTTCGACTGGAAGCCGACCCCAACATAGTTGGGAAAAGGCTAGGCAGATGATGAGTATCATTAAAAATTAATATTTACATGACTAGTCATTTGCCTTTTCTATGTTAGGTTGGCAATCATGCCGACGGCCCACCTGATGATAAATGGTTAACGCTACCTACATACACCTACAACACCAAGAGGATTGTCGATGCATTGCCAACCTTACAAACAACGTTGGAAAATCTTATATGCCGGTAATTTCACCAGCACCCATACCCTTCAAACCGGGACACACTAATACCACAGTCTACCTATATCTTACTCCTTACAGTCGGTCAACGTAGAACATTGTCGCAGAGCAATCGTGCGGGGGGTTGCGGGGTGAAGGGGCGGAGGTTATGTCCCGAGTAGCCATACTGCGTACTCGGGACATAAATTCCAGGGCTCGCACTTTTTGATTTCGAATTTGATTGATATCGTTCATAGAAATTATATTAATTTGTTATTAATATGTATGGACCTATTACGAGAATTTTATTATAAAGTCTGTTTACTAATCCAATATGGCGGCATACATACATTTTCAAATGATTGTTAGTGGGAAGTCATTTCCACGGTTTTCGGGGCCACTGATGCCGAAAATGACGTCAAAATCCAAATCCAAGATGGCGGCCATGAAAATTCGTAAATTAGTCGTCATGGGTGTGAAATCCATGGTTTTCGGGGGTACTGATGCCGAAATTGAGGTCAAAATACATTTCCAAGATGGCGGCTACTAAAATTTCAATTTAACCATCATGGGTGTCATTTCCATGGTTTTCGGGGACGCTGATTACAAAAACAAGATTAATTCTCAAACATCAAGATAGGGACCACGTTTTACCTGGAAAAAATCATTTTACTGGTAAATTTTTTTGACAGCCTTATATGAGCGTGGAATACTTAGGCTTGATTTCCGGCATCAGCACCCACGAAAAAAATAGAAGTAATATCCATGAATAATAAGTAATTTTCTATGACTGCATCGTGGATTTGGGAATAATTTATGGCTCTTACCTACCCCCGCAAGCCTAGCCAAGTAACCTCGACAAAATTTGTAGTTTTAAATATTGTTAGAATATTCCAGGATAAGATGGCGAAATTGCTGATACATACTTTTGCATTATTTTGTCAATCGTCAAAATTACGCATGCATGGTTTTCTTTTTGCGTGTCACTGTTTCTATAAAACGTTAATTAATTTGGACGTTTGTGTGTAATTTGTTTTATGTGACAACCTTTTGACAAGTGTTACCAATTTTAACATTTCATAGGACCTGTCAAATGTATGGGCGTTGACCCACTGTATGTAGTAAGTAGGTACACTGTGCTAATACTATTTATCGGCAGAATTACAAACCTTACTTTACCTTCATCTTTCAGACAAGTTCAAACCACTAATAGATCAAATGCTAGATTTGGCTGATGAACAAAATGTCTTTACCGACGATGAGATTAGGGAACACTTGGATACTTTTGTGGCAACTGCTTTCGACACAACAGCAACAACGACAACTTTTACTTTGATATTGATTGGGTCTCATCAGGATGTACAAGAACGAATCTACAAAGAGTAAGTATCAAAACATAAGATTCAGAGATTTAAGAGAAGCTGCACAGAACATCCACCATATCTGCATACTGTGCACCCTGCTACTAACTGATGAAGCTATCCCAGGAAAGGAAGATGGAAAGCGGAAGATTAGATTATGTCGGACTCTTATTGACTAAAACCGCCGTGGTGTTCCTCCGAGGACATATAGCCAAAGTCGTGGGTTCGTTATTGCATTCACCTCAGGCAGGACAACCTTAAACTTGTCAGCATAAAGTACATCACCCGATGACGGCTCTGCGGTTTACAACAAGTATAATTATGTTCGGCATGGTGACGGGTCCAGCTAAAAATGGCATAAATGGAATGGAATCTGAAATGGCAGTGATAGTCTACGAGCGATTACGCACTGAATCCGATCCGCACCCGTGAAAATACGGATATAAAAACTCGAACCGAATTCGGATGTTGCTTACGCACTATTCCGATCTCTGATTCAAATCCAAGCATGTCAAGCATCTTTGGCTTCCGATTTGAATCCGAGGTGATGCGAAAGCTTTCTTATAAACAGTACTACGTCTACTTCGGTCCGTCAATATTTCTTCCGAATTGGAGACTAACGGATGACGGATAGAAATCGGATGACGGATGCCAAATAAATAGTTCGATGGCTATTTCGGAACGAATTTTCACGGATTCGGATCGGATGCAGTGCGTAACCGCTGTAACAGTTAAACGGTTACCGTCTATCCGGGTCCGAATTCGATCCTGACCAGCACACCTGACTTTGCGAATTCATGTGCGGATCAGAATTTGATTATCAAATGCGTTAACGGTAAAGGGGAAACATCGTGAGGAAACCTGCACATCTGAGACGGCTACAGAACGACCTCGATGGTGTGTGTAGTCCGTCTGCCCGCACCAGGCCAGCGTAGTTGAATTAAGGCCTAAGCTCTTTTCATTTTGAGAAGGCAAATTCTCAGTTTTGGGACAGTAATGTGCTGATTATGGCTATGGGCTATGGATCTTCTTTCTTTTGTTGCATGATCCCAATTTGATGTTACTAATAAAACGTGTGCATACATTTAACAGATTACAAGAAGTACTCGATAATCAAGACAGGGATTTGAACAAACATGATCTACCAAAGCTCGTATATATGGAAGCAGTGATAAGGGAGAGTTTGAGAGTGTTGCCTACAGCGCCAAGGGTTGCTAGAAGCTCAAACTCCGAGGTTAAACTAAGTACGTATACAATTAGGCTTACAATATAAGAAATACTTCGCTTGGGACATAACAGGGGTGCGTGGATATCACAGAGTGAGAGGTTCGGTATGATTAATTTGTTAGTACACTTTAGTAAAAGTTCGAAAGTTATTTTATACCTTACCTGTTGCCTGTTATATATTACCATTTTGATTTGCAATATACATCGTGTAACAGAGGTACCCTGTAAGCAATCCTTATGCATAGTTGGTGAAACCGCATCCCTAACAGTATTAAGTAAACCGCAGCAATAGCTTTCACCAACAACATTCAAACACATTACTAAAAATCTATGGGAAAGGTAAATAAACGCAATAGAATGAGGATGCAGATAGACTATTTTCATTTTTAGTTAGGTTTAGGTTCATCACTTTTTGTCCGTCTGTCTGTCCGTCGAGGCCTTTTATCTCTGGAACGGCGAAAGCTACCTACTAAATTGAAATTAATACCAAATACTAAACTCATCAGCTTAAAAGTCCTGGAAAAAATAAGTGTCTAACTCAATGCAATAAAATGATTCGATGTAGTGTTTTTTTATACTAGCAATCTGACTCACTGATTGACATATCAAAACCTATAGAGTACTTACCTGCGCAAGTAATAATGAAATGTAATTGTCTAAATAAACAACGAGATAATTAAAATACGCAGTTTTTAGAGTACTTTCCGTTTACATATAATCTTGAAATTTTGTTGGAAGGAAGGTCTTACAGCACAAGTAAGGCCGTGGCCCCATGTCTACGGTACGGCGCCGGCCGCCGTGTGAAGGCGCGGCGCCGCGCCGCAGCACGGCGCCGCGTACGGTGCCGCGTACGGCGCCGTGTAGGTTGCACCGTACGTCCGTGGCTGGCGTGAATATGGCATGTCTAAAATTGCAATATTTCAGGGCGGCCATTTTAAAGCTTTGACCTCTTCTGGTAAATCGGTAAATTAGTTTAACGTATGTATTTTAGTTGTTTTAAAATATACAGTATGTTAACGAATTCGTGTAATTCCTTAAAACCTTAAAAACTTTTTTTTTATGCGGTACCTATTTTATAGGTAATTAGGTACCACATGAAAAAAAAAGTTTTTTTTTTAAATCTGCCTAATTTCCGTGCCGGGACAATCTACACCAGTAGCAGATCATGTGGTTTTAAGGAATTACACGAATTCGTTAACAGCCTGTATATTTTAAAACAACTAAAATACATACGTTAAACTAATTTACCGATTTACCAGAAGAGGTCAAAACTTTAAAATGGTCGCCCTGAAAAACTGCAATTTTAGACATGTCATATTTACGCCAGCCACGGAATTAACGTGCGGTGCACCGTACACGGCGCCGTGTCGCCGTCCACGGCGCCGTACGCGGCGCCCTGGACGGCGGATATCTTAGGGTGAAGCCAAACGAGCGTAATTTTTTGAGCTGTGAGTCGCGTAAAATAAGTCAGCGTAACTTTTTTTAAGGATTTTAGAGACTCATTTTGCGTCGTCGTTTGAACAAAACAGGAGATTTGTATGAAACCGAATGTAGCAGAAATTACGCGACCGAAATTCTGCGACTAACAACTCAAAAAATTACGCTCGTCTGGCTTCACCCTTACAAGGAAGGAAATATCTCAAGTAAATTCATATACGAAGTTTTGTTGTAACACATAAATAATATTGTTTAAAAATAATAATTACAATAATGGTAATTATGATATAGGTATACTTATATCTAGAATCACGAGAGCTGAACGACAGTGACAGTGCGAGACTAAGGGTCATGGCACACTATACCGGCACCGCATCGGCACCGCCCGAACGCAGTAATTAACTTGTTATTCAAATTAGAGCATTAAATCGTGGGTCGTATAATATTTTTCGTAATGTAAATATGAAAAAAGCCAACGGCGCAGGCAGTCAGCGCGCTTGCCACTACGATACAATCGACTTGCAGCCTGCGCTCTGCAAGCGAGCGGACCGCGTGCTTACTGCGCGCCGACTCCGAATCGCCAGCGAAACAACGTCGTTATGAAAACGTGCAAGTCCTAGGCGCGTGTAAGTGTAGACGTTCAATCACAAATACCATATAATTACTGTGTTCACGGTGACAGCAAGCTTGCACCTCGCAGCCAACGCGTGGACTGCGAGCTTACACCTCGCGGCCGGCGAAAGGGCTGCGAGCTAACACCTCGCGGACGACTTGTAGTTAGCGCGCTGGCGGCTAGCCGTAACCTAAATTCGAGGTGACGCCGTGCTGCAGCTGTGCAGTTGTAGTGCCGGTATAATGTGCCATGACCTTTAACTGCAACTTAAAATTGGGCGTTTAATAATTTGGCCAAAAGTCAAACAAATTGCCAAAAAAAAATACACTCTAAAAGATGTTATAGATCCCAAAAAAATCCGCAAATGCTAGACGGTCGCTGCGCTCGCGCTGAGACTTCACGCTGAATTACTGCGGTCCACGACAAAGCCCTTTAAAGTGCAATTTATGATGACATTCATATTTTTTAATAATACCAAGTTACCCTATAAAATTCTTAGAGCTAATTTTGTAACACTTTATATCATATACGGGTACGGAACCATCAGGGCACGAGTCTTACTCGCACTCGTTCGGTTTTTATTTACTAAACCCTCAGGGCGCGAGTCCTACTCGCACTTGTTCGGTTTTTTATTTATTAAACACTCAGGGCGCAAGTCCTACTCGCACTTGTTCGGTTTTTTATTTATTAAACACTCAGGGCGCAAGTCCTACTCGCACTTGTTCGGTTTTTATTTACTAAACCCTCAGGGCGCGAGTCCTACTCGCACTTGTTCGGTTTTTTTATTTACTACTCACTCAGGGCGCGAGTCCTACTCGCACTTGTTCGGTTTTTCATTCACTAAACACCTAGTTTAAAATAATTATTTTCTTGAGATTCTTATTGTTTGATTTAGTTTTGAACAAAAGTAATGCTTTTTAGTATTTAATATTTTCAGTAGTGATTCTCTAGGTACTTAATATTAGTATCATTTTACATCAGGTTTTCATTTCTGTGATTTAAAAATTTTCTTGTTTGTCATCTTTCCTGTTTTATGTAACCTGTTTGAATTCCAAACTAAACTTAAATTTATAATTAGCTTTAGTGTGTGCATACATATTTATTTTATGGTTTTCATACCTTCAGCCATTATAAAATTATAATTTTCAGAGCACTACACAGTGCCAGCTGGTTGTACCTTTCTTATATCAATATACGGACTCAACCGTCACCCGATGTGGGGCGCAGACGCGGAGCAGTTCAGACCGGAGAGATGGCTAGACCCCGCCACTTTACCTGACAACCCTGGCTTATTTGCCAGCTTCAGTCTTGGCAAGCGAAACTGTATCGGTAAATTACTTGTTATAATGATGCTTTTAAAATTATGGAGTATAACCATAATAAGACTAATTATCGTATAGAAGCGAAATTGGCGAAACAAACACGTTCAAGGACAGGATAAAAGCCTAGCGTCTCACGTTGGCTCAACCAGCAAGTCAGCCAACCGTCGACTTTTAGTTTTTGATATAATTTAAAGTAGAATAAGGTATAACTCCATAATTTAAGTTCGACCATTTTTTACGATCAAAAACTGAGTTGTTATTAATTGTTTTCAGGTAAATTATACGGCATGATGGCAATTAAGACGACACTTGCCTACATTATTCGGCGGTACCGCATTACCAGCGATATAAACAATTTACAAATGGAATGTGATTTACTTCTGAAACCAGTGGCTGGACATCATATAAGTTTAGAATTAAGAACATAATATTTCAGGTAATCTGTTATAAAATGGGGGAAATAAATGTATTAGAACAAGGGAACAAGACTTTCTTTTATGTAATTAGTTGGCAAAAAAACCTCCAGCCCATCTGATGGAAAGTGTTTATCGCCTACTTTATCCAGGTACATATGTATATGACGGCGCGACACATGACATTTGACGTTTGCTGTCGTTGACGTCGGACAGAATGGCAGTATGACAGATGTCAGCTGTCATTCTAGCGGAACGTCACACTGGTGGTAGCGAGGCGGCCATCTTGTTCACTTTTGAATGGAGAGCCGCCAACGCACCACGCGCTCGACGGATCGCTAAGCACCGACGCCATCTTCAACTGTTTTTGTCTATTTAAAGTTCAATTGACTATTATTTTGTGAATTAAGAAGAAGTAAATCATTTCAAGACTAGTTTGAGACCTTGTTTGAGTTTCTGACCCACATAAAATATGGAAGATTCTGATATAGGCCATCCTGAGTCTATATCAGAAGTGGGATCCCACGTGCAACAAACAGGGAACACGCAATCTGCAGAAATAATTTCTGCGACGAGAATACTGTCGAATATGGAGGCGATGTTCGCGCGGATATTTGCTATGTCGCAACCATCAACTCCTGTGAGTACCAATACTATAAAACTAATCGAATTTGATCCTGACGATTCCGAAGCTGACATTGAAGGCTGGTGTAACGTCACTGAAGTAATAGTGCAGGAGAAAAATCTTGTGGGCGTCAATCTGCTGATGGCACTTACTAAGGCGCTTAAAGGTCGCGCAGCGACCCACTTGACCAAAATGAACCTCAAAGAATTAACATGGGCTGCTGTTAAAGAAACGTTGCTAGCTAGATTTGCTAAGCCTAAACTAATGCAGGATCATTTCGATGACATTTTACGATTTCAAATTGGTGCCAAAGAAACTGCGTCAGAGGCTGCAATGCGCTTATGGAATTTGATTGAGCGGATACCAAAGACTGACTTACCTGAGGAAGTTATTACTGGGTTCGTTATATCAGTCCTATGTCAAAAAGATAATTTGATACGTAGAGAGTTGACTGCACATGTGATAACTACACGTGCTCAATTATTTCGGATTCTTAATGGCATATCACTGAAGCGACGGTTGGACGTCAGTGATGAAAATCAAGACCCCGATTCTAAGCGACCTCGAATGACGGATTCTAGATTCCCTGGAAATTGTCATTGGTGTGGCCTGTCAGGCCATCGACAGGTTGACTGTAGGAAGCGAAGAAAGGAGGACTCCAAATCATCGATGTTCCAAGATCCATCAAGTTCTGCAAATAATCAAGACAAGCCGTCTATATCCTGCTACACGTGTGGAAAACCTGGTCATACGTCTACAGCTTGTCCAGAAAAGAAGAATGGAGGCAGGTCTGAGAGGAAGGAAGTCAACTTTTGTGATCATCGGGCTTCTAGATCTATGTTGGAGACATCAGCTGGTGAGAGATTTCCATTTTTGTTCGATAGCGGATCATCTTGCTCCCTTTTAACTGAAAGTTTCCGTTGTCGGTTTCCCGGTACTGTACGCAATAATCTAGTTTATCTTACTGGTATCGGAGGTGATGACGTACAATGCACTTACCAAATTCTAAGTACTGTAAAAAATTGGAGACGTCTCGGTTGACCTTGTGTTTCACGTCGTTCCTAATTCAGTAACCCTTACTACCGGGTCGGATACACACAGTGTGTACTCTGATCCCGACACACTAGATGTACAATATGAAGTCGAAATTCAAAGTGAGCAAGATTGTTCGTAACTAATAGGTATGTGTATTTCTGTTCCTTCGTATTGAAAATGTTGTGATAAAACTGGTCGAAGGGACAGCGTCGTCCGGTCCATGCTAATTTTACGGCTGGTCGAAGGGACACGCTCGTCCGGTCCATGTTTTTGATAGTTAACGTCGGATAATGAGTCGGTCGGAGGGACAGTGCCGTCCGGTCCATGCCATTGGGGCTGGTCGAAGGGACACACTTGTCTAGACCCTGTCTGTGAAATGGTCGAAGGGACAGTGCCGTCCGGTCCATGCCATTGAGGCTGGTCGAAGGGACACACTTGTCTAGACCCTGTCTGTGAACCGGTCGAAGGGACAGTGCCGTCCGGTCCATGCGTTGACGCTGGTCGAAAGGACACACTCGTCCGGTCCGGGTTATGTGTGGGTAACACAACGGGTATGAGAAATGTCATCCGGTCCATTACTCATGATGGTCGAAGGGATGCATGCTTTCATATCTTGCTTGTGTAGTATGTTAGAAATAGTGCTGTGCTGTTTGTCAGGCTGGACGAGCAGATAATCAAATAATGAAATTGCCTGTTTTAGGACAACATTAGATTTACGCCCGAGGACGGTCGAATGTCAGTCTGGCCGTGACGGCGCGACACATGACATTTGACGTTTACTGTCGTTGACGTCGGACAGAATGGCAGTATGACAGATGTCAGCTGTCATTCTAGCGGAACGTCACACTGGTGGTAGCGAGGCGGCCATCTTGTTCACTTTTGAATGGAGAGCCGCCAACGCACCACGCGCTCGACGGATCGCTAAGCACCGACGCCATCTTCAACTGTTTTTGTCTATTTAAAGTTCAATTGACTATTATTTTGTGAATTAAGAAGAAGTAAATCATTTCAAGACTAGTTTGAGACCTTGTTTGAGTTTCTGACCCACATAAAATATGGAAGATTCTGATATAGGCCATCCTGAGTCTATATATACTTAACTGTGAGGAATGCTTATGCGTTGGCAACTATAGAGACAAAGTTCAAAAATCTCATGTGCTATAGGCACATGAGATTTGTAAAGTTATGCGAATATAAATTATGACTGAATTTCATGTGTAGGGTAATGTATGCAACACAAACCATGGCGAATAAGCATTTATAAGGACAGACAGACAGCGGGAAACGACTTTGTTTTATACTATGTAGTGGAGATTTTAGCAAACGACTTTACATAAGTTATCAAAAGTCAAAAAAATAAACCAAGGCTGTTCAAGAAGATAATATGCAAATTCCGGGTCCCCTTGCCAGTCTGGAGACCATCGGTCTCCGTCTCCGCTTACTTAGTAGCCCTAACGCGAATTTTATCCATTTTTAGTAGGCCCCTTTCCATCAATCATACAGTGTGATATTCGTCGTTGCCGGCAGATGAACGTGTATGGACTGGAAGAGACATACACAAGGCCGTCTTTAACCTAAAGGTGCGTACGAATTAGAGCCGCTCAGCCCGAGGCTGCCTCGCCGCGCGCAACGCGAGCGATGAGGATGCTCAATTGCGCATTCGGTTTGTACGTTGAGGCAACGTGCTCGCGGCGAACCGTCGTAGCGCGCCGGACAAAATGGCGTCGAACGCGACTACAGCTGCTGCTGCTTTTATCATAATTCACCGCATTATTAACAACAAAAAGAAAAAGACACCTCGATGGTGGATGAAACAGTTGTATGAGAATCGGATTTCAACAAATTGCGACACTCGACAACTTTGTGTGTAGAAATATGCTCGGATACACGTCCATATTACGCGAGGCGTGCGCACCGAGGCACCTTTGAGCACGGCCAAAAAACCGACTCTGAGTGGCTCGCGGCGTCGTGCTCGCACACAGAGTGCGAGCCACGTACGAATTTGAGCAAATTGGCATGCCGTGCGTGCCTCAACCCGAGGCTGTCTCTAATTCGTACGAACCTTAATAGAGGCCCTGGGCACATTAGGATAATGAGGCCCCTGGTGACCTTGACAGAGAACTATTTTCTTCCAATAGACAAATAAATAATGAAGTATGCATTAGAGATTGCAATTGAAAGACACAAAAATAATAATTTGAAAAACTAGTTCACTGATGATTTTTGTTTAAAACAGTGCACTTTTACTTACTTAGTATACCCTAAAAATATATTTTTCAATATTTAAATTTATCTAAACATGCTGTAATCGGAAAACCTGATTTTCGGGCGAGAGTAATCTACTCTCGCCCGAAAATCAGGTTTTCCGATTACAGCATGTTTAGATAAATTTAAATATTGAAAAATATATTTTTAGGGTATACTAAGTAAGTAAAAGTGCACTGTTTTAAACAAAAATCATCAGTGAACTAGTTTTTCAAATTATTATTTTTGTGTCTTTCAATTGCAGATGGACGTGTATGGACTGGAAGAGACATACACAGGGCCGTCTTTAACCTAAAGGTGCGTATTGTTAGGATGGCGGCCTGTGGGTCCTTTCAAAAGAAACACTTTGGTACTGCTACTAAACGAATTTAATTACTGCACAAAATATAAGAATATACACAAGAATAATCGGACAAAAGTAGTAGGTTGACTGTATCGCTAAACATGCGATACAGGTTTATGTAGTACAATAAAATGTAACATCGGCATTTACTTAAATATTACAAAATTGGGTATAACAGTACGAATTAGAGCCGCTCAGCCCGAGGCTGCCTCGCCGCGCGCAATGCGAGCGACGAGGCTGCTCAGTTGCGCATTCGGTTTGTACGTTGAGGCAACGTGCTCGCGGCGAGCCGTCGTAGCGCGCCGGACAAAATGGCGTCGAACGCGACTACAGCTGCTGCTGCTTTTATCATAATGCACCGCATTATTAACAACAAAAAGAAAAATACATCTCGATGGTGGATGAAACAGTTGTATAAGAATCGGATTTCAACAAATTGCGACACTCGACAACTTTGTGTGTAGAAATATGCTCGGATACACGTCCATATTACGCGAGGCGTGCGCACCGAGGCACCTTTGAGCACGGCCAAAAAACCGACTCTGAGTGGCTCGCGGCGTCGTGCTCGCACACAGAGTGCGAGCCACGTACGAATTTGAGCAAATTGGCATGCCGTGCGTGCCTCAACCCGAGGCTGTCTCTAATTCGTACGAACCTTAATAGAGGCCCTGGGCACATTAGGATAATGAGGCCCCTGGTGACCTTGACAGAGAACTATTTTTTTCCAATAGACAAATAAATAATGAAGTATGCATTAGAGATTGCAATTGAAAGACACAAAAATAATAATTTGAAAAACTAGTTCACTGATGATTTTTGTTTAAAACAGTGCACTTTTACTTACTTAGTATACCCTAAAAATATATTTTTCAATATTTAAATTTATCTAAACATGCTGTAATCGGAAAACCTGATTTTCGGGCGAGAGTAGATTAGCTTCGCACATGCAAAAGCAAGTGGATATTGTAGTCAGTCATTATCGTTTGATTTTCTTCGAACTAAATATGTTTATCGGTAATAAATATCGGTCATCGTTTGGTGATCTGGCAGGAACTAGGGGGGCCCTATCTATCGCGGGGTACTGGACACGTGTCCAGAGTGCCTAGTGAGAAAGAGGGCCTTGGACATACAGTCTCCTATGGAAACAGAAAATAAACATAATTTCATTTACATGAAAATAATGATGTAGACATTAAACTTGACTATAGGGGAAAGGTTTAGAACAAAAGTTGTTCATTATTATGTGTACACTCTTTTGGATTAGTACCCCTTTCCGGCTAACCTTATAAATGATTATTTATAATATACCTACGGAGGCCTTCAAACGGCGAAAATATAATAACTATAGTAATTATATTTTCGAGCCGTTTGGTGTCGAAACACTCAGGTCGTGGGGTTCGAGTGCTTAATATTATTGTAAGCAGGATGTTGTTATTGTTGGTTTTGTGTAAAAGAAGGAGGGATAGCCTAGCGGTTGAACGCTTGCTTTCCACAGAGGAGGAGTTCAACCCGGCCAGCACCTCTGACTTTTCGAATTCACGTGCGGATCAGAATTTGGGTATCACTTGCGTTAACGGTGAATAATCGTGAGGGAAACCTACACCCTTGAGAAGGCTCTATAAAGTTCTCGATGGTGTGTGTAGTCTGTGAATGTCTGCTTATCTTGATTGACCGTTATGCCTCTTGTTCACGAACGATTTTTTAACCGTACGGCGTATTAACCGCGCCGTAGAAAAATCGTGTGAGCTAGTACACGACACGGCAAACCACTAGTCGAAACTGATTTATATTGATTTTCTGACACAAAATTAGCGTTGGAAAGCTGTCATGCAATAATTTCCAGTCGCGAAAACGTCCGGTGCCGTCAACAAACTTTCATTGACTGTCATACAACTCTAATGTAAATCAAACCGTGCGCAAAAGAGGAGCAGCCACGGTGCATACGGCTGCAGGCGTGCCGTTGGGCCGCCGTGACCGTCAATAAACTTCTATAGTATTCCATACAACACTGATCACCGTGTTTACACACGGCTAATTAACCGTAGGTTTAATACGGCGAAAAAACGTGTGTGAACCTTAAGGCCTCTGCCTTAAGGTTCATAAAAGTATAATTTGTAAAATTTCTGCTGGAAGCAAATATGTTGCTTATTTCTATACATTTCATCCTCACCTCACCTTACATTACATATCAACTTGCAGAAATGGCTCATAGTTGTCTAAAGTTATATCAAACTAGCTGACCCGGCGAAATTCGTACCCCTATTTTTTTTATTCGTTAAAATTATAAAAACCTTTTATACGAACCTTGTCCTGAGAATAACGAATACACACAAAAAAAAAAGAATTATCCAATTTTGGTGCAGTCGTTCGGAAGTTATGCGTGTACATACATTTCGGCGATTCATTTTTATTTATATAGATGGAGTATAGCTAAAATAACTGAAATGCAACTGAAATCTATTGTCCACTCTCATTTCCAAATCTCGTTCCGTAACTAGAATCCGAAAGTTGGTATTGCATTGTGTTACAGCTTATGCTTTTACTTCGCATCGCATCACAGAAAGTGGTTGTATTGTGTTGGTGCCGGTTCCCACCTGTACCTTGGTGAAGTATAGTAATAACTTATTGTGTTCGCAAAATCTGTTCTAACGTGTTTTCGTAGCGTTTTAGGTTTAATAATATTATGAGCTCTAAACTTGTTTAGAAATGGTAGCGAGTAGCGATCATTAGCTAGTTTGAAGATGATAGTATACAATGTGTCCGGTCAGGAACTAGCGATATTCTAGGTACATACACAACTATTCTAGTACACAAATAGACTATACACTAGTGTCCAATCCACTTCCATTTTTTTGTTGAGATATTCTGTCCGTGTATACAAAAAAAAGTCATATCTCTCAAAGTTTTGGGCCTACTGAGATAAAACTAGGCTTATTCGGAGAGCAACAATATTGTATGTCGTTTACATTACGATACAATGGGTTCACATAAAGACATACAGTTGTAGACAATATCTCAACAAAAAGGCAAAATGGCTGCCAAATAGGGTGGAAGTGGATTGGACTCTAGCGTGTAGTGTTTTTGTGTAATAGAATAGTTGTTATACACTGTGTCCCAGAAAGTAGTGTCAAGCGGAAGTCCATAGGTAGAACACCCTCAGAGGTACCCGAAATACCCCCATGTATGTTCCGCGATTATTTGTAGTTTTCGAGTTTTGATTTCTTTTCATGTCTTTAGTGACAAAAAAGAGGAGCTCGTGGCTATATAATTACAGCCGCATAGACCGATCTTCCGGGTTAAGCCACGCTTGCCGAGGTTGGTCTGTGGATGGGTGACCATTTACCATAGCGAGTTTCCTCCGTGCCTCGGAAAGCAAGTAAAGCCGTTGGTCCCGGCTGTCATTTGTAGATCTTTGACAGTCGTTACTGTTGGTCAGAAGCCAGAAAGTCTGACAACCAGTCTTACCAAGAGTATCGTATTACCCAGTTACTGGGTTGTGGAGGTCTGATAGGCAGTCGCTCCATGTAAAATACTGATATTCAGCTGCATCCGGTTCGACTGGAAGCCGACCCCAACATAGTTGGGAAAAGGCTAGGCAGATGATGAGTGACAAAAAACATAACTCTGACTTTAATGAAAATTTTGATCATAGTGTCATGAATACCTGATAAAAATGTCTGTTGTATTCATCTAGTTTGGGAAAAATAACTATTCACGTTGTTATGATCAAAAATGTTATTAAAGTCAGAGTTTGGTTAAGACATGAAAATAAATCATAACTCGAAAACTACAAAAAAACGCGGAACATACATGGGGGTGATTCGGGTACCTCTAAGGGGCTCTAGCTCTGGACTTCCGCTTGACACTACTTTCTGGGACACGGTGCATAAGTACCTAGAATATCGCTAGTCCATGACCGGACACACTGTATAAAAGTTGATAAAAGTCCAGTTTTGTCGCAAAGGTATAAAGGGACACAAATCGTCTCCGCGTGGACGTGGCTTAGAGGTGTAGCGAAGGAAGCTAAGGAAGCTTAACTTAGCTGCAGGACACACAGAAGAGACGTCAAGTGAGGACGGAGCGCAGACACGAGTTTTCAAACTATACAGCAAAGATGAGACGTGGGCGCGGACCTGACTAGAGACCAATCCATATGTTCCAATTTTTGGAATACCAGCATACTGAGAGCCGCAGCGAGCGAGATGTGGGCACACCACGCCCCAGCGTAGCGGTGAACTACCAGCTCCCCGCCGGGTCGGCCATTGCTGGTCCTCCGGCACTGCTACGCTGCTACACTACCAGCACTCCGTCTGGTTGTCGAGTTGCTGAATCACCACCGCACTGCTAACCTGCCAGCCTTCATCTCCCTTCGTGCTCGCATTACCGAGTTTACAGGATTGTGTGTTCCATCAGCTACAGTTCATTTACGTGTGACTCCCGGATTTACTGACTTAGTGTTTTTATTATTATATTATAAAGTTGTCGTGTTTTCAGTGTTTTCCTTATTTGTCCGACTAGGGATAGATAGGTAGGATTCACTGATAACGTCACATTCTTTACAACTGGTGTGGCAGACGTGCTCAGGAGATCCTGGGACCATCTGTTACATTACAGTTTGCACGCCCGCTTCCTTTTTGCTATAAGGCGCAGACGCCGAAGCGTCATGCCCGTGCTCCGTCGCGTCGCCTCTGTATGTTTTGCATCGAGACGCTTATACACATTTAGTATGAAAAGGAGCGCCGCGTCTTCGACTCTTCCTCACCCGACGTCTCTTCTACACGGCCTTCACCTTAGTCTCCAGAGTCTGTTTGTTAAGCGGAAGATGGCCACTGAGTGGGTTTTAGTGCGGTAAAATTTCCTCGCTCCCTGGTGTTACCAGGAAACCAGCAGCCTTTTAAAAGTTTCCCCCACTAAATAAAGTGAACAGCTATTTTCAAGATACAACATTATAAGATACTAAAGAGTCTTCTCTTCTTCACTTCAACCGCGCGGATCACGAATTGCAAGGTTAAACTGCGCTTTCCGTGATCAGTCGGTGGATGGGTGACCATAGGAGAGCACGCTAAGCTGTCTCTATGACAGTCGTTACATAGTCAGAGCTCCCATACAACAGACATGATTTTTTTTTCATTTTCATAGATTATGGTACGGAACCCTTCGTGCGCGAGTCCGACTCGCACTTGGCCGGTTTTTTTTTTAAATGTCGCAGTTTTGTACTGAGATAGGATAAATAGTTTTCTGGCCTTATGCAGGATGTTAAATTATTATTATTTTTGATTGTTTTGTTCTGTTTCTGTAACTGACTGTGCAATATAAATGTTTTTCTTTCTCTCTAAGATATTAAAATTTAGATAGATATGAACTCTACAAAGTTAAATGAGACTAATGCGCTATCCAGTGATCCGTGTAGGTCTCGGTTCGTCCCAAACCATCAATCATTTGCAGATAACGCTGAACATGGTGCGATCGTAGTTAGCTTCATTTACGTCACGGCAAAACAAGTCTTGTTAGAAGTTATTTGCTTTTTGTTGGGGAAGTATGGTAGAAAATACAGCCATCGATATTTTTTTGTCAGATATACATTTCTTCAGCGCCTTCAGTAACAATTTGTATTATTATTTATTTATTTAATTTGAAAGAAAGCTTACAGACCAATAACAATCTTAAATATGATGCATAAGTAGGGTATTTGCTAATTAAAAGCTTCCACATGTATATATCTACTTTTTTACGAGCTATTTTCGTTGACCAGTTACAGCGATTTGAGTAAATAAATGGATTACAATGTAGCCATATTAGTATGTCGAGATAATAAGTATAGGAATATCAAGTCGTGCAATATCAAAATCAAAAGATATTTATGGTTGTCACTAAAATACTCCTTATTTAAAATGTTTCTAATCTTGTGTGCGCTGCGCGCTGGTGTGATGGTGAACTATTGAAAGCTATATCACTACATATTATGCAGAAGGCGTTGCGCCTGTACTTTGTTATTATTATTTATTTATTTATAAGTAACAATGCCTCATTTCTTATTTACATTTAAATTTAATTAAACTGCTGACATCTGTATGTGACGTGCAAGTCACAACAAAGTCTGATGTAGGGGAAGTCCAGCCTGTGGGCTATCATCATCAGTACGCCATTGGAGCTGCCACGAACTCTGTGCACTTGGGACGCGCATCGCTCACGCATCGTTGCAAAGAGGCAGTCGACGCGCGCCTCGGCAAACATGCCCGAGACACTGAAGTATTGCAGAGCACGCCGCCACTTTGATGACGACAGGTTTGCTGCAGCTGCTGAGAGATTGGTTTCTGCGCTACAGGTTGCGAGTTTGATTCTGTTATACAGCATGTTAACTAACATAATACTAAAACAACCAAAAGAAAATAAAAAAAAATAACACAAAAAAAAAATCATACGTCAAAGCAACGCTTACTGTACGGTCGGGGCCATAAGTACAGCCCCACCTTACGGACGACATTAGCTTGCGCGTTAGAGGAGTTTATGTGTGAGTCGTTACTTGATTGGTATAGGTAGCTTATTTACATCAAGTACATCATAGCTTCTGCGGTCTAGCGGATACATGTAGTACCCGATAGGAGTGAGGCGTATTTATCGTAACAGCTATTTAAAACAGGTATCATAAGATAACAGACTGTGACAAACAAACTGAAAAAGCAGTTCCTGTTCCACGAGCTCACAAAATCCTCTATATGACAGCCACAAGCTTTTCTCTATTCATGCTTATGACACTTACCTTAGTTAGAATAAGATAAAAAATGTTACCATTACTCTATGATACCCTGTTACAGCCTTCACAAGCTCTTTCCTTTTCTCGCATAGGTTTAACACCTTAGTCAGAAAGAGAAGTCCTGCTGTTACAGTAAACAGTTTAAACGTTGCTATCTGTGGTAGCAGAGAACACACAATAATTTGCTCCCACATAGTATGAAATAACAGACTGTTATTTTGTAACAGGTTTTTGGAACTGCTATTTACGTGTAATAGGAACAGGCGTAACAGATACGTGATTTTACCTATTACAACTCACTCCTAGTACCCGAAACGCATCGATCTGAGTATGGTTCGTACCCCGCTAGTGGACACATTCTCTTTTTGTTTCTATTTTAATTTGTTTTTGGTAAACTGAAGTTTATTTCCATATTAATATTCAATAATATGGAACTTGTTGATTGGGTGTAGAATTAAAAGAATCAAAAAATGTATATGTAACAATATATTACGGGTTTAAAAAATCTGCATTTGCCAATACGAATAAACTATTACAATATCCCAAACTATTTATAAATAGTATTGCTTAATGTTAAACGAGGTTTAAGCTCATCATCACAGACGACAGCTATAAATTATATTATCTATTTACGTAAAAATGTACTTTGTATTATAATTTCAAGATATATCAAGGTATACCATATATGTATCAAGGTGTATTGTAATATAAACAGTGTCGTGTGACGACTCAATGTGTTGAAATAAGTCTTAAAAATATAATATACGATTTATTTAATTGCTACAGGTATTTGTTTTTATTGTCATCTGTCAAGTGCTTTAAGCTTAAGTATTCGTTTTCGTGTTGAAAAGATGATTGAAGCTTAACACCTCAACAATGTTGTAATGTCAATAATAATTAACACAAATTACTTCTAACAAAATTGGATTGTTTTATTTTTTTCATTTTTTATAATTGTCAATACTTATGACTGACTAGCTTTCGCCCGCAGCTTCGCTTGCGTGAACTTTTGAACCCGTTAAGTGACGATTTTCCATACAAACTTTCATCCCTTATTTAACTCCCTTAGGGGTTGAATTTCGAAAAATCCCTTCTTAGTGGATGCCTACGTTACAAAAGGAACCTACTGTCAAATTTTCAACTTTCTAACCCCAGCGGTTTAGGCTGTGCGTTGATAGATCAGTCAGTCAGCCAGTCAGCTTCTCCTTTTGTATGTACATATAGATGTAAGCGTCGACGCATAGAACCGACGACTTGCGCACATAAGAAGTTGCCCCTTATTCCTTCTCATATTAACATACAGTGGGACTTGGATACTTGGTTTTTTGACGGGCATTCTATGATGGAATCCTTGGGTATGCAGTGCGCGGTGAATGGTGACCATCAAAGTACCAAATTGATTCGCAAACTATCGCTGTACGACAGCGATAGAACCATTGCATTCTTACTGCACTGGCTGTATAGCTTTTAAAAGAAATATTCTACTGCTTCAGTTTTGAGTCCTTCTTCTTATCCTTTTCTTCAAACCTCATAATCCAACGCCTTACTGTTTTCATTAATTAATTTAATTTAATTAATTTTCATCAATTAATCGTATTTATTAAAAATAAAATAAAATCGACGCAGACGCAAAAAAGACACAGCATTAACACATAGGAACTCTCGAGACGTGAACTGATAAGCCATCGTAGTTATCAATTTAATAACAGACTAGCTGTTGCCCGCAGCTTCGCTTGCGTGAAATTTCATGCTTCTTACTTCAAAAGTACCAGATTTATCATACAAACTTACAACACTTATTTCACCCCCTTAGTGGTTGAATTTCCAAAAACCCTGAAACATGTATACCTACGTTTATTTCTGACCAGTAACCTAAATATTGAATTTCATGCTTCTTACTTCAAAAGTACCAGATTTCTCAGACAAACTTACAACACTTATTTCACCCCCTTAGGGGTTGAATTTCCAAAAACGCTGAAACACGTGTACATTTACTCCTAACCAGAAACCTTAACACTTAATTTCATGCTTCTTACTTCAAAAGTGACGGACTTGCATACAAACGTTAATCACCCTTTTCACCCCCTTAGGGGTTGAATTTCGAGAAATCCCTTCTTAGTGGATGTTTTCGTCACGTAAAAAACCTACTGTCCAAATTTCATATTTCCAGCTTTAGTGGTTTAGGCTCTGCGTTGATGAATCAAATGTCAGTCAGTACCAGTCTCTTTATACACTGGACCGCAAAGAAAAAGGGTCGGTTAGAAAATCTTCAATATCTTCAAAAGTACCTGACCTAGCTTAATGAAATAAAGACTAAATTAAAGAATATTTTAATGTGCTTAAACGAAAATAAAAAAAAAATTAATTCAAGCCTTTCATTTTTTATAAATGTAAAATTAATAAAAATGCGTAGTTTTTCCAGTATTTTCGTAAATGTAGATTAGTTACAGATGTGCCGTTTTCACGCATTTTGGTACTTTGTGTTGCCTCCGCGAGCTCGCAATACTGCTGTTATGCGATTTAGCATACTTTCTACTAGGTTTTTGAGGCGATGCTGCGGAATATTCTGCCATTCCTCCATTAGAGCTTCTTTCATTTCACGTAACGTGATTGGCGACGGATTCTGGTGACGTACATGTCGTCCCAGTTCGTCCCATGCATCCTCAATGGGGTTTAAGTTGGGGCTTCGTGCTGGCCACTCCATGCGTGTGATACCGACTTCTTGAAAATAGGCAAACACTATCTGAGCTGTATGCGGGCGGGCTTTGTCTTGCATAAAACCGGCATTCTCGCCCATGTCCACTAAAAATGGACCAACACAGTCATTTAGAATTTCAGTGACATATCTTTCTGCAGTCAAAGTTCCATTTTCTATCACCACTAGCTCAGTGCGGCTTTCGGAAGAAGTCCCAGTCAACACGTGAACAGAGCTTCCGCCGTATGGTACTTTTTCTTCTTTACAGGCTTAGTTATAGCGCTCTCCCGGTCTTCTGTACACTCTTTTCCTCCCGTCGTGCTTGTATAAACATAATCTAGACTCGTCTGAAAACATAACTCTTGTCCAGTCATTCAGTCCAATTCTCGTGTTCTCTACCATAACTCAACCTTGAGTTTCTGTGGTGTCTTTCTAGTTTTGGGCCATTTGCAGGTATGCATGGCTTTAAATTTGCTTCAACCAGACGCCGCCTTACTGAATCCGTAGTTTGATTGTTTCCTCCAGCTCGTAAATGATGATTCTTTACTTCAAAAGTCGTAAGAAAGCGATTTCTCAAAATTGTTGACACCATATATCGATCCCCCCGCGCCGTCGTACACCTTGTTCGGCCTGTTCCTGGTCTTCGAAGATTGGATCCAGTCTCATGGAGACGCTGGAGTACTCGCTGATCTGTAGAAAGAGTCACACCAACAGTTCTCGCTGTATTTCGCTGACTGTGCCCATCTTCAAGCATTGTCAGGATCCTGGTACATTCTTCAAGGGTTAATGACATGATGACTTCCGAATAATAAAATTTATAAGGCAGAGACACCATATTTATAATTTTTTATTGCAAAACTAAAACAAACGCGAAACAATTGATTTGAATTTTTTGGTACTAAATTCAAAAACGACCATTATTTTACATTTTCAGTTTTTTATACAATTATCAAAAATAAATAAAAATGTTATATGTATTATTTTATGTGGCATTAAATGTTCTTTAATTTAGTTTTTATTTCATAAAGCTAGGTCAGGTACTTTTGAAGATATTGAATACTTTCTAACCGACCCTTTTTCTTTGCGGTCCAGTGTATATAAGAAGAAGATAAGATGTTAACAGGTAATACGTATTGCGCGCTCGAGTAATGCGTTCTGCGGAGTTGGGCTCGCTGGAGAGGACACGATGCAGTCTGCTTTGACTTTAGTTTACCGAATATTAAGCCTATTTAGTATTCATCAATACAACATGTAATCACGTATCAACAAAAACAGGTACGCGGTACAAGTACTCGGTAACGAGAGGATGCGCTTGCATCGCGTGTCACACAACTTGACCTAGTTACTGCGAGTGGCCGATTGACGGGCGACACACGCGCAGGGGCGGGTGGGGTTGGCGGCGCGGGAGCCTGGGCATCGGGCGCCGCTCGTCTCGTGAGCAGCCTCATGTTTTGCGCGGACTTTTATATAAACAAATAAATAAAAAGGTAGCGTGTGTGCGTGCGCGTACGAATATCATTGACAATGTGATTGAACTTACTTACCAATAATTGGTGTTTTTGAAGTACAATTTTGGAACATAATATTATTATTTTTTTCGCTTGATTTGTTTATTAGGTACAGTAATTACTGATCATGAACTTAATTTTTTAATGGTGAATTTAAATTAATGGTGTATAATGTACGTGGATAAAGTAGGCGGTAACCACTTTCCATCAGGTGGGCCGAAGGCTTGTTTGCTAACCAATTACATTAAAAAAGTCTTTTTCCCTGTGTTCGGTCTTTTAATTAATTATTTCCCCCATTTTATAAAAGATTACCTTACATAGTTCTTAACTCTAAACTTATATGATGTCCAGCCACTGGTTTCAGAAGTAAATTACATTCCATTTGTAAATTGTTGATATCACTGGTAATGCGGTACCGCCGAATAATGTAGGCAAGAGTCGTCTTCATTGCCATCATGGCGTATAATTTACCTGAAAACAATTAATAAAAATTCAGTTATTGATCGTACACCATAAGCATAATTTGAAGTGATGGAGTTATACCTCATTTTATTTTAAAGTAGACCAAAAACTGAAAACCGACCGTTGACTGACTTGATGGTTGAGCCAACGCGAGACGCCAGGGTTTTATCGTATCCTTGAACGTGTTTGGAGCGTTGGTTTCGCTTCTATACGACTATTAGTCTTATGGTATAACTCCATAATTTTAAATGTGTCATTTTAATATGGAACTTACCTAGACAATTTCGCCTGCCAAGACTGAAGCTGGCAAATATGCTAGGATTGTCAGGTAAGGTGGCAGAGTCCAGCCATCTCTCCGGTCTGAACTGCTCCACGTCTGCGCCCCACATTGCGTGGCGGTTGAGACCGTATACTGATATGAGAATGGTACAATCAGCTGGCAATGTGTAGTGCTCTGAAATTTATAATTTTATAATGACTGAAGGTATGAACACCAAAAAAAAGTATGTGTGCATAGTCAATAAAGATGATTAAAGATTTAAATTTAGGTTAGAGTTGACACAACTTACATAAAAAGAAAAGAGGACAAACAAGAAAAATTTACACACCAATGAAAACCTGGTCCAAAATAATACTGATATACAGGGCGGTAATTTGAAATGAGGCAGGACGGGCAGCTACCTTAAACATTGTAGCTACAGGAAAACGTTTTTAGAAGACCAACCTTTACTTTTGGAATAATGTCTATCCGCATTCACAGATTTTGAAAAAATGTACAGTCAGCAAGAAAAAGGGCAGTTTTCACAAAACACTTTTACGATGCCGATTGATCCTATTTCCAATAAGGATCAAAAGACTCTTCCGGATCAATTGAGGTTGGAGTTCTAGAAAAGTCAGAAATTGCAAAAAAGAGTAACAAGGGCAGCCACCTTAATCGTCGTGGCTACAGTAAAATGTTCTTAGGAGACTGTCCATAATTTTTGAAAATATTTCGTAATGTCTAAAGAGATACTTCTTCTCTCGTGTTAGCACGAGCTATACGAAAGTAGCTCATGCTGTGGTGAAAAGATTAGCTAGTCAGCAAGGTTGGTAGCGGGGCTGACTGCCCAGGGTGTGCCGGACGCACTTATTAAGATCCTGAAAATAATATTAAAATTCAAAATCTGTTTATGCAGATAGACATTATTCCAAAAGTTAAGCGCATCATTTTATTGCGTTTATTCACCCATCCAATACATTTTTACGGCTGTGAGATAGATAGATAGATAGATTCATTTATTTGCCTTTTTTGTTTGAATGTTTTTGGTAAAAACGATTGTTGTTGTTTACTCAAATACTGTTAGGAATTCGTTTCCAACACATATGCCCAAGGATTGTTTACAGGGTACCTCATAAGCCCTTAAAGTATTATTTCGGACTTCTGTTACACGATGTATTTTGCAATTTGCAAATTAAAATGGTACACAAAAAAAAACAATTCATGGAGTAAAAGTGCACAAAAAAATTAAAGATCGAGGCATTGTGAGTTTTGAGCGGATAATTGCCCTCTTTGCATCGCCCTCTAACCCTAAGACATCCGCACCCCGGTACCTTGTTATGTCCAGGACGACGTCTTTCTTATCTTATAAGCCTAATACATACTTAGCTTCACCTCGGAGCGTGAGCTTCTAGCAACCCGTGGCACTGTGGGCAACACTCTCAAACTCTCCTTTATCACTGCTTCCAAATATACGAGCTTTGGTAGATCATATCTGTTCAAATCCCGGTCTTGATTATCGAGTACTTCTTGTAATCTGTTAAATGTACGCACATGTTTTATTAGTAACATCATATTGGAATCAAGCAACAAAAGAAAGACGATCCACAGCCATAATCAGCCCATAATTTTCCCAAAACTGCAGTGCGAGCACGGTTCTTCTTATCGAGTCGAGTCGAGAAATTTATCAATTATAAACGTCAAACTTGACATAAGATGTGGATAAAACGACAGCTCTTGTCGTTATATCTATATCTTATGTCAAATTTGACGTTTAGAATTGATAAATTTCTCGAATCGACTCGATAAGATCTCGAGTCGATAAAAATTTAAACATACCGAATCTTATCGAGGGTCGGTAGCACGGAACTTGCTTCGGGAACTTTATAGAGCCTTGTCGACGGCTATGTTTTCTCGACAGCTTATCAACTTTACAAATAGCAACACCAGAAATATGCAGATACACAAATACTATCACTAAAATATTTACAATACTATTAAATAATCTAAGCAATTAGAAAATAACCACAGAATAATAAAAAAAGTACTCCGCTGTGGATCCTTTCCACGTCCCGACGCGCTCTGCTTTCAATATTAACAAGACGATTTCTCCAAAATCTATTTTTTTGCTTCAAAAAGTCTTTATCGACCAACTTTTTAAAGAAGACAACAATTCGAGATAATTCGAGAAATTTACCAATAAGAACTGTCAAAAGTCGATATAATCGTTAAATCTTATCGAGCATGTCGACTTCATATCGAGGCGTCGGTAAATTACATTGATGAAAGAAAAATAAGAGGATATCCGATGTGGTCACATGATCTGAAGCCAAGTTTTCCTCTTATGGCGTCGACTCCGCCCTCAGCAATGAATTACATCTTCTGATGCAACACTTTGTCATGTTAGGTTTTGTTCACTTATCCTTTATAATACAACAAAAAATACCTAAACACCCAAAGTTCACTGTAAAACTGTAAATAAACTTCGAACAAAGCTTGAATGACAGACGAAAGGGTAGATCTCTAAAATGGCGTCATGTCAAAAATATCCTACAAGGCGGAGCTTGGTGACGTTGAAAAATTATAATAGAAAATTAAAATCTATGACATATAGTGTACAAACTTTTTACATTTGTAAATTACGTGTAAGAACGAGACAGATTATATTTTTTAACGCGGTACATATTGGCATAGTATTAAGAAAAAAACATCAATTTAGGTCTTATCCTCTTATGTTTCTTAAATCAATGGTAAATTGCGATCCGTGCTACCTTTGTCGTTTTATCAATATCTTATGTCAAATTTGAAGTTTAGAGAAATTCGATAAAAAGAACCGTGCTCGCACTGCTGGGCATTTATCTGCTCAAAATGAAAAGGGCTTAGGCTTTAGTCCAACCACGCTGGCCTGGTGCGGGTAGACGGAATACAAAAAAAACATCGAGATCGTCTTGTAGCCGTCTCAGATGTGCAGGCTTCCTCACAATGTTTTTCCTTCACCGTTAATGCATTTGATAATCAATTTCTGATCCGCGCATGAATTCACAAAGTCAGGTGTGCTGGTCAGGATCGAACCCGGACCCGGATAGACGGCCACCGTTCAACTGTTAGACTATCACGGCCATTTCAGATTCATACTTTAAATAAATTGTGGCTGGACCCATCACCATGCCGAACATAATTTATACTTGTTGTAAACCGCAGAGCCGTCATCGGGTGACGTAATTTATGTTGACAAGTTTAAGGTTGTCCTGCCTGTGGTGAATGCAATAGCGAACCCGCGACTCTGGCTATAGGTCCTCGGAGGAGAACCATGGCGGTTTTAGTCAGTAAGAGTCCGACATAACCTAATCTTCCGCCTTCCTTTCCTTGGGTCACTCCATCAGTTAGCAGCAGGGTGCACAGTATGTAGATATGGTGGATGTTCTGCGCAGCTTCTCTTAGATCCCTGAATCTTACGTTTTGATACTTACTCTTTGTAGATTCGTTCTTGTACATCCTGATGAGACCCAATCAATATCAAAGTAAAAGTAATTGTTGTTGCTGTTGTGTCGTAAGCACCTGCCACAAAAGTATCCAAGTGTTCCCTGATCTCATCGTCGTTAAAGGCATTTTCTTCATCAGCCAAATCCAGCATTTGATCTATTAGTGGTTTGAACTTGTCTGAAAGATGAAGGTAAGGTAAGGTTTGTATTTCTGCTGATAAGTAGTATTAGTGTGTTCCGGTTCGAAGGATATGGGTGTCGGTGAAATTACAGGCACATGAGACTGTTCAACTTTGTTTCTAAGGTTGGCAACGTATGAGCAATCCTCTTGGTGTTGTAGGTGTATGTAGGTGTCGGTAACCACTTATTAGCAGGTGGGCCGTCGTCATGTTTATCAACCTATTACATCAAATAGGTAAATTACTAGTCATGTAATTTCACTAATATGTTTTATTGATCCTACAGAATAAAGAGTCAAAAATGGTCAATTTCATCAATGGCGTGATGCCAATGAGGAGGCCAATTCTCGTAACAAAATTGTTGTCAAACTGCAAACAAACCACAACCATCATTTTGAAAACTGTTTGAATGAACGGTTCGGTTAGGTTCGGTTGCGACTGATCAACGGCTCCAGCTCTTTGACATGCATCGGGACAAAGTACTCTAACAGAACACTAAAACATCTTAATCTTCAAATAACATTGTAATTTAATACAAACTTTGTTAAATAGTATGAAACTAAATTAATGTACCTGGTGTAGTATCACTGGTTTGACTCAAACTTTTGCTTTCTTTTAATTCTGATTTACGGTTAACGATTACCTGAAAAATAAAAAAATACCTGTTAATATGCAGGTTGTGGGATGCACAATAAAAATACGATGTATGGAAATATTAAACTTGTAATAAAAGTAAATAATACAATGTAGGTGTTCGTAATGACGGCGCGGTATCTGTAACTGCAATGGCGGTTGGCGGCGCGCGGGCGCCGAGCGACCACTCCGCGTGAAGCCAGCGCTGGCTCCCCTCCCTTGCCTCCTTGAATCCCCTCGTTCACCCACAGCGTTAACAATACTTACACTGAAATGGGAATAGCACGAGCTAATCAAGAAAATATGCAAGAACCATGAATAAGCGTGTTCAATACAAGACGCCTTGTACAGTCGCCACATTTTATCGTTGATCCACTGACCACAATCTTAATTTTTAAGCGACTTCAAAAAGAGGGAGGTTCTCAATTCGTCTGAATGTTGTTTTTTTCTCATTAATGAATCTCAACCTCGCTCGATATTTTTGACTCACTTTGTAATACGAATAAATCGAGGATTGTGGCAAGTGGATAAAGGATTAAGGTCTCTATCGAGAGTCAATCGATAGTTGAGCAACACATGTTCCTACACCATTCGCCGCGTCTACTGCGCGGCCCCGTGGCATGCGCCGTACTGATCCATACATCTGTTTCTGCCGCCCGCCGCGCCGGGTCGCGCCCGTTTGGTAACGCTCCCGTTTGGTAACGCTACACATACTTACCTATAGCGGTGTGTATCTCATGGACTAGGTACAGTCAGTGCGTTAAGTCTAATTTTTAAGGAATGTAAATTTGTTTCAAATGAAATAAGTAATTTAAGACTTTTGTAGTGTATATTTATATCATCATCATCATCATCTGCCTAGCCTTTTCCCAACTATGTTGGGGTCGGCTTCCAGTCGAACCGGATGCAGCTGAATATCAGTATTTTACATGGAGCGACTGCCTATCAGACCTCCACAACCCAGTAACTGGGTAATACGATACTCTTGGTAAGAATGGTTGTCAGACTTTCTGGCTTCCGACCAACAGTAACGACTGTCAAAGATCTACAAATGACAGCCGGGATCAACGGCTTTACGTGCTTTCCGAGGCACGGAGGAAACTCGCTATGGTAAATGGTCACCCATCCACAGACCAACCTCGGCAAGCGTGGCTTAACCCGGAAGATCGGTCTATGCGGCTGTAATTATTTAATGCGGCTGTAGTGTATATTTATATATTATAAGTATTTAATTATATAAACTAAGCAAAGAAAAATCAGCAACATACGTTAGTACAATGTACAATAAACAACAAGTAAACTTTGTTCATTCATTCCAAATGTGTCTAATTGCGACTAGCCATACCTACAAAAATAAAAATCAAGTAAATAAAGTATTAAGTTGAATATACAGGGTTACTGGTAATAAACTACTGAGTAGTAGAGTAGTAGTAGTACTGAGTAGAGTTTCTTACGATCAACCCAGACAATTAAAGACAGACTACCTACCCAAAGAGAGAAGCAGATTGTGGGAAGAAAGACATCCATCACCTCACGACTTCTTGAAGCTCCAGGAACACCTGCCTCCCGGCAGTAAACTGCAGTGGAATCTGGAAGGCATTGAATCAAGTAGGCCGCTGCAAACATAATTTGGCGAAATGACCATCTTAATGGGGCATCTTAGACCCGTCTGACACCCAGTGCGATTGTGGAGCTCCTGATCAGACTATGTCCTACATGCTGAAGTGTCCCAAATGTCCGTTCACCTGCACCCTTGACGATCTGATTAGCGCCTTGAAAATATAAGACTTAACATACTGACTGTACCTGATACATGCGATACACCGTTATAGGTAAGTGTGTGTAGCGTTACCAAACGGGAGCGTTACCAAACGGGCGCGACCCGCCGCGCCGCCGATTCGCTCGGCAAATTTCGCCGGTCGCGCAGCCCGGTCGCCGCTACGCGTGGCAAGATAAGTACATTTCTATACATTTGTTTTAGTCGCCAGACGCTTCGCCGTTCGCACCGCGGGAATTTTCGTTGCTGCGAATGTCCCGTGGCCAGACTGTTAAACCTGCGCTTACCATACCAGCGACGAGTATCAAACGTGATGAAGTCAAAAAAGTAATAACAAAAACAATGAAGATGCGATGGTGACGCTTTACTTTGACAATGAACAACTTCTTTTTTATGAGTATCTCCAAGGAATTTAGACTTTTGTTTGTTGTATTCATTAACTCTTGATCGGTTATTAATATTATTACTGCACTATTTAGAAAACAATCATAATTACCGCCGTGGTTATGTCTTTAATAACTTTCATGAGTTGATCTTGCTTTTTTTTATAAGAAGTCATATTGAATATGTATGGCAAATGTAACCAGACTCTCTGTAATCTGTCAATAAAAAGAGAAAAAAAATCTTCAGTTGCATGAGCGTAGGTTTTGAGTGTCACGTTGTGCTCATCAGTTTTTAGACCAAGAGACGTCCCTGTAAAATTAACAGAAAACTTTATATTAGGATTAGGTACGAAAAATCTTAAACTACAAATAAATCAAAACTTTTTTAAGACTAAAATATCACACGCTACCAATTTGTTTACAGCATGAATATGCGAAACTAAGCTAAAACAGTTACAAAAATATGAAATACATTCAAATAATAACTGCCCCAAGGCAGTATTCTTGATCCACTAAGCATTTATTTTTTATTTTAATACTTACGATACACAGTGCTCAGTAGATTGTAGATCAAGTATGGTTGCACGTCAAACGGACCTTTTCCTATTTCACAAGCTAGTTGAGAGACAAGACTCTTTGCCTGGTCGCAGAATTCTTCCACAAAAGCGTGTAGCACTTTCTGATTGAATGCTGGGTTCAGAAGCTTTCGATGAGGCTTCCATGTCGACACTAAAATTAAGTAAAAGTGGAGAAAGGATTATTCGAACGAAGGTTTATTCGAACGTGAATTTATTATTATATTCCCAGCAAAGAATAAGCAAACCCTCCCTGACCGTGAGCAGAGAGGAAGATAGGTAGGAGCACGGAGCATCCTATCCCGTTCTCATATCACTAAGGGTAAGTTATACAATGATATAACTACAAAAAAGATATTTAGCAGACGTATATTAAATTTCTATAATTTTGATATGATAAACAGTTGATATAATTTTAAAACACGTAAACTTCTTAAGGTATAGACTATTTATATAAAACTTTTAATAAAATGATCACGTGACATAAAGCACATATAGACTAATATTCATCTCATAGAGGTATATTCGGTGGGGCCACCAAGTTAGCGTATGCTAACTTCGTTCTATTTTACTTACCATTCGCTGTAAGAAGTCCTCTGTTATACACCGATTTCACAAATTTGTATATGTATGGTTTCTCCAAACAACTATTTGCTACTGTTAGACTGTCATCTGGGTCCGTTATCACTAAAACAGATATAGGAATTTAGAATATAGCAAATAATTAGTCTTGACAACCCCAGTGCCCGAATGTTCTATTTGAAATAACAGATTTTACTTTGAAGTTGTGGAGTTGTTCATCTGCCGGTGTTCTATGTCAGAGCTGGCCATAGGCCAGGGGCGCTATGCTTTTGATTGCAAATGAAATGTGACTAGAGATTGAGGTCTACAAATATGAGATAAAATCATTACTGCCTTAATTTTCAACAAAATTCTGAACTAAATTGCCTTTTTTTTAATTTAGCGTGTATTTTGGGGGGCCGCGAGATGTGATCCTTTGCCCTGCTTCACGGTGAAGACAGTGTCGTCGCACTGTCTTCAGCCCTGAAACAACAACATACTCTTAAAAAAAGTTTTATTGGTATTTCCATGCAAACATAATTACTTCAGAATATCAGTAGCCTTGATAATGTTACGAATTTAGAATATGGATTCAATAATGCGCGACCCAATATGACCTTAAATGTAAACACAGCTGATAAAAAGATGATGATGACTACATAGATTTTATCACACATTTTATGAAACTCTGGAACACCTATTTTTCTAAAGGTTTTGAGGAAAGTTATAAAGAAAAATAATATTTATTATTATGAATACTTTGTCACCCTTTCGGATTAGCACCCCCTTTGCGACTAACCTTGTAATCCTTGTATACCCGCGTGATATTATTTATTTATTTAGTTATAAAAAAAACACCAAATGCTTACCATAAACGGAATGTGGGCCAAATCGGCACTCAACGATATCCTCTTTCTTTAAACTAAAGTCGTATACCAACTTTTCAATCTTCCACAAATCTGAAAATCCATTAAAAAGGTCTTACTTTAATAGACCACGTATATTTTGCGTAGCGCCTTAGTAAATTTTAAAGATAATGTTTAGCATTTACACTCACATCACTGAAGATTAAATCAGTTCTAATTTTCTTTAGTCAGATCTTCTATGTCTATATACCGTGGTTTCCGAGGTTCCCGAACGATTTTAACCATCGATTCCGATTGCCAATTGAAGAAGAAAAAGTAATATATATACAGGTTGTAAACGAATTCGTGAAATTCCTGTTTTTTTTTTCAGATTCCACAAAATAGTTTTGCAAAAACATAACCCTGTTCTTGCTGTCACGCAGTCGGGTAAAAATAATATCTAGTTTTCTGTTTCCGAGTTATTTTAGCGCCCCGAATTAACTAGCTGCACGGAGCGATATCGCGCTATTCGTGCCTGCCATCTGTGTCGCTATGCTTTCATTCATTTATTCGTGGCATCGAAATGTTCAAAGACAAATGAAAAATTAAACAAAAAAATTTTTGGTTCTTTATTTAAGGGAACTATATTTTTTGTCAGCTAAGTTTATTTTTGTCATCGACTTGTTTCATCTAATTAATAGATCTATCGCCACAAAATATTTTCATTCTCAGATAAATTAAAGTGTCGCCAGATATGAATTACCAAATTAATGTCAATATGTACGAGTATCTAAAATAAGAGATGGATTATCAATAAAATCGTAGTTCATTCCTTGGATAAAAACTTTGTTCTCAAAATAACAGTATATCTGTCGCCAAATATCGATTATCATCCCCAGATTGCGACTTGTTTTTATTTGTTATTTTGTCACTAGTAGGTACAGTAGTTACATTTTATATCGTTCAGTTATCAAAATAATACTTTTCGTTACTAATTTAATAGTTCAATTTATAAATTGAATGAAAAAATGTTCAAAGGGGCGGAGCCAAATTGGCGCGCTATGAAATGGCTTCCAATGCCATTCCAATTTCCAGCTCTTCAGCTTTATTGTATTAGTGTAGGTAATGAAAAACTCGTCTATTGGGTTTTTCCCACATAAATACCCGGTTTTTTTCAAAGGTCAACCCAAGCTAAACTGGTTGGTTTCTTACATTATTTTTGATTATGGGGTGAAATATGACTTACGTTTAGCATCTCCAAGCATCAGAAGTGCATGTCCTATGAGTGGCAGCGCGCCAGGATACACTGTAGGTGACGGGTGACGTAGTTTTATCCACGACCACAGAGCAAACACTGCACAGCATATTAAAATCAACACTACTAGAAACATTGTATCTGAAGTGGTTACGCGGTAATGATAATGAAACGCTCTTAGGTAACGAAAACTGTAATATGAATTACCACGTAATCTTTCTTATTGTATATACGTACAAATTAAATTAAATTATTGATTATGAATTATTAAATGAATTGAATTATTATTATTTATTTACAAACAGAACTGAATTAAATTGGAGAATGTAGGTATCTAAGAAAGTCTAGATTGCGGAGCAAAATTGAGCGTGCATTTGCTTCGGGACAGGTAAAAGCACTAAAGTCATAGATAAGAGTAGCCAGTATACTATAGTAGTCTTTGGAGAAGAGCCCACCCAATAACAGTAACTGGGGCCCAATTCTCCTAAAATAAATCTTGATAAATCACAACCGAACCAAGGCCGAACCGTTCATTCAAACAGTTCTCAATTTCAAAAGTTGTCGAATTGTTTGACACAAAAAACAAAATCAATCATTTTGAAAGTTTTCGAAAACAAAAACTGACTGACGGTTGTGGTTCGATTGCGTTAGACAACAATTTATTTTAGGAGAATTAGGCCCCTGAAGTCGTTGGCGCTCCAACATATGAATTTAATGCAGATCATCTGTTCCGAGCTCCTCCGATGTTTACCGAGCGGGGGGCCTACTCCCTAAGTTCGTCAACGAAGTTAGTCGCCCGTCCGAAAGTAGCCCGAAACGTAAGAGTAAACAAAACAAGTGTCACGTTCAACTTATCGGACGGGCAAAAACACATCGGTAGTACGGACAACTATCAAATCGTGTTGTCATACATTCTTAGTTCGGGCCCCGAAATAATCGTATGTCCGTAGGTAATAGGGAGTAGGAAACGCTCGTAACTAAGGCCGAAACCACGGATTTCGTGCTTAGGGAGTAGACCCCCGGACCCGAAGTTGCGGTCCGTCGCACGCGCTTCATGTTCGATTTTGTTTTAATTAGGTACTTATAAGTTATAACATTCATAAAGTTTGTATAGTGTAAATATTTGTTAATGTTATTAAATATGTATGTAGATATTATGTGTGTTGTAAATATAGTAAATAAGTAAATGTTGTGAATTTGATTTTATTAATAGTGTTAAACTAAGGATAATATAATAAATAGATAATGCGTTCTGCTTCTGTGTGTTTATGGTGTAATGTCAAATGTGGGAAAATAAACATGATGCTTTTGCTTGTTGTTGTGGAGTGTTTTACAATGATATAAATTTGACTTTCAATTATTATACATTGCGGACAAAACAAAATGAGTAACCGCCACATACCAATCAAACTAGCATATCTTCTGTCTGAGCAAAAAATCGCGCAAGAAGAGAAAAGTCGCGGACACCAATTCTTCTTCTATTGTGTCGGCACGAGCTTTACAAGAATAGCTCATGCCATGGTGAAAAGATTAGCCAGTCAGCAAGGTTGGTAGCGGGGCTGACTGCCCAGGGTGCGCCGGACGTATTTAAGTATCGTCACTCGTGGAGGCTACCAATACCAAGCGGACACCAATGAAATCTATACAGGGTTAATTGAAAAACACCGACAACCACTTAAGGGGTCATTGTATTCAATATTATGAACAACTTTTACTATAGGACTAAATATGTTGGAAACAGCTGTTTTTTTTTACTCGATTTCAGATTTGGTCCCATAGTAAAAGTTGTTCATAATGATGAGTACAATGAGAGGTTGTCGGTGTTTTTCAATTAACCCTATACAAATTATTTACATAGGTAGATACTACACCTACCTTGTTTAACACTGTGAAGTTTTTCCTTCGCTGACTTATGGGAATGCTGAGAATATGAGGTAATTACATTTTAGTTTGTTTTCGTTATTACTTCACAAAATGTGATAAGTTACGTTCAAATTAATTATTAAAAATATTACATTAATTAGGCCCCGTCACTATAACAAAAATAAATTCATGAAAAAATTGGACATTCATATTATAAACAAAAAATCAAAATAGATAACCTCTTAAGGGGTCATTGTACTTATCATTATGAACAATACTTACTGTGAGACAAAACATGAAATTGCGAAATAGAATCAGCTGTTTCCAACATTTTGACGAGTTACGCGAACATTAATGTAGAGTTATCCATTAATTACGGGATAACCTGTATATGACATATTTTTTATAATATACATGTCCAATAATTCCATGAGTTCATTAATGATAAGCTACTTGTACTTCGGAGGAATCACCCACGCTCTTCTGTGATGAGGCTGTACATTATTATAGATACTAAATAATGACAAAAAAGTCTTCTTCTACTCTCGTGTCGGTGCGAGCTGTACGAGAATAGCTTATGCCGTTGAGAAAAGATTAGCGAGTCAGCAAAGTTGGTAGAGAGACAAACGTCTAACGACATGCCTGGTTATAAATAACATTATATTTAGAGGATACTTATCAACTCGACTTGCCTGTACATAAAGTTTCCAAAAGTGAAGTAAGGACTGCTATCAATAAATTAAATCAATACAAAGCACCTTTTTTATGGAAGGGAAATCATTATATGACTTCTTCCGCTCTGGGCGGAGCGGAAGGGAATGTCAGACTCTTACTGACTAAAACCCATCCGTGTTCCTCGTAATGCCCTTTGCGTTCCAGGGCCGCGGTAACTCTTTCGAACAAATTCCGCAACCCTGGCAGGCACTGGCCGTAGCGTGCCCCGCCTACTAAGCTGACATCTCTTTGAGACGCGCGTGGAACACAACGCGCCGTCGACCCGGGCCTGGTTCTGATCGGACGGCGAGCCACTCAACGCTAGCCGTCCGCAGGCCCGCGCCTACGATGGCCGGGGATCGCCCTGCGACTCCCGACGCCCAGGGCGTATCCTTCTGTTGCGGCGGCTGGAGCGTGAGGTTTGCCTCTTCCTCACGCGTTTCGCCTCCTCCTTAGCTAGCATTACTGCTTCGCCGAAGGAGGTGACAGCTTCCCATGCCCCCTCGCTCCGGACCATGGATTGAACCAGGGCCGGACGCGAGAGGTCGCCGCCGCCGGTCGCCTCTACGAGGACACGGCGGTGCTCCGCCCAAGCAGGGCAGACCTCCACCGTATGCTCCACCGTGTCCTCCGGGCGATCCTCACAGTGATAACATATAAGTAAAGCACCTAGAGTTGATTTAATAAAAAATAAATAAAGAGGAGCTCGTGGCTAAATAATTACAGCCGCATAGACCGATCTTCCGGGTTAAGCCACGCTTGCCGAGGTTGGTCTGTGGATGGGTGACCATTTACCATAGCGAGTTTCCTCCGTGCCTCGGAAAGCACGTAAAGCCGTTGGTCCCGGCTGTCATTTGTAGATCTTTGACAGTCGTTACTGTTGGTCAGAAGCCAGAAAGTCTGACAATCAGTCTTACCAAGAGTATCGTATAGCGCAGTTACTGGGTTGTGGAGGTCTGATAGGCAGTCGCTCCATGTAAAATACTGACATTCAGCTGCATCCGGTTCGACTGGAAGCCGACCCCAACATAGTTGTGAAAAGGCTAGGCAGATCACCTAGAGTTGATTTAATAACTTATACTATTACTCATACTGAGTATTATTATGTGCATGTTAAGACTTGTCTGTAAACGCATCCACGATACTGGAGAAAAGCAGGTGGGGCAACGATTGAAACAAAGTTATTTTAACTGTTTTTGTGTACTACGAGTATCATTACTATTGGGTACTTTACCAACATACATAACATCGCGCCTGTATTCCCAAAAGGGTTGGGCAGAGCTGTATATTTAACCCTCATTTCGCCGTTATGTTTAAGTCCCACTTAATAGGGGGCGAGCCTATTGTCACCAACCGGGCACAATTCCAGACTTCGGGATGCTACTAATAAATACCAGCCGAAAAAACTCAATAACACAGCCCGACCTGGGGATTGAACCCGGGTCATTATGCTCAGCAGTCACGCTTTCCCCTTACCTTAAGACCTTACTAAATTCCATAAAATGAAATGATAAATGAATTATCATCACTCCTAATTTAAACTTTTTTCTGCAAGTCCATTGATAAATCACAGTGTCTATCGGCTGCTATTAATTTTAGTAATTGTAAGCCATCGCCTTAATAATATAATGAGAAACGCGTCCAGATTCCTGGTGGAAATGAGGGAGCGAAATTAAACAGGCTTAGAAAAAAGCTCTACGCAACTGCTGGCATTGTCCTTTCAAGATTCTATATCAACGGGAAGTACCTTATAGGTTTTGATGTTTCAGTAAGTGTGTTATGAAAATACACTTTGAAAAACCGTACCTTTTTATTTTATTGAGTTAGAAACTTGAATTTCTATAGTCTTGTACTATGAAGCTGATGACTATAGTATTTGGTATTAATTTCAACTGAATACCAATATACAGGGTGGTAATTTGAGATGGGGCATGAAGGGCAACTACCTTAACCATTGTAGCTACAGGAAAACGTTCATAGAAGACCACCCCTGACTTTTGGGATAATTTCATTCGGCATTCACAGATTTTGAAAAAAAAGTACAGTCAGCGAGAAAAAGGGCTGTTTTCACAAAACTTTTTTATGATGCCAATCGATCCCATTTCTCATAAGGATCAAAAGACTCTTCCGGACCAACTGAGCTTGGAGTAGTAGAAAAGTCAGAAATCGCAAAAAACTTATTTGAGATGGGGTAGTAATAAGGGCAGCTACCTTAATCGTCGTGGCTACAGGAAAATGTTCTTAAGAGGTTGTCCATAATTTTTGAAAATATTTCGAACTGCATTCAAAGATTGTAAAAAAAAATTGAAAAAAATTCGGCATATCTGTGACTTTGAACAAAATGTTGTTTTTCGTGATTTCTGACATTTCTAGTACTCTAACCTCAGTAGGTCCAGAAGAGTATTTTGATCCTTATAGAAAATAGGATCGATTGGCATCAAAAAAAAGTTTTGTGAGATCCGACCATTTTTTTGCTGACTGTACCAAATTTTTTTTTTCAAGATTTTTTTGTGCCATTCGAAATAATATCAAAAATTATGGCCAGTGTCCTACCAACATTTTCCAGTAGCGACAACGATTAAAGTAGCTGCCCTTATAACTAAGCCACCTCAAACAGTTTTTTGTTATTTCTGACGTTTCTAGTACTCAAACCTCGGTCCGGAAGAGTCTTTTGATCCTTATGGGAAATGGGATCGATAGGCATCATAAAAAAGTTTTGTGAAAACAGCCCTTTTTCTCGCTGACTGTACTTTTTTTCAAAATCTGTGAATGCTGATTGAAATTATCCCAAAAGTTAGGGGTGATCTTCTAAGAATGTTTTCCTGTAGCTGCAATGTTTAAGGTAGCTGCCCTTCATGCCCCATCTCAAATTACCACCCTGTATACAGAGTGTAAATGAATTCGTCTAATTTCTACAAACCACATGATGTATTAATGATATAGATTAACACAGAACGGGATAAAGAAAGATTAAAAAATAAAATTTTCTTGCTTTATGTTTAAAACTACCTAATAAGGTTTCAATAATGAAATGAGCAAAAATATTTTTAGTAAAAAGAAAATAAATATGTGGTCATATCGACGCCATGCATAAATGAATGAAAGCAGGGCGACACAGCTGGCAGGCAGGACTAGCGTAATATTGCTCCGTGCAGTCAGTTAACTCGGGGCGCTAAAATTACTCAGAAACAAAAAATCTGGTTATTTTTATGACAAAATTTATTTATTTACACTTTCGCACAATATCTGTACAGAGGCGGACTTAATAATAATAATAATAATCATTTATTTTCGACCAACTTGGATCACCACATTACATTACATTCACTTTATACATATAAACATTATCAAATTAATGCCATAGGCATTTTCTACCAGTCGACCTTAGGGTGGTGCAGAAAAAACATGGTAGGTGCACTTAATAGTGTTAGAATGTGATGCGATAATAATGAATACTATTTACACTTATAAATATAAAAATCAAATAAACCAATAAATACTAGATTTCATATTCACATGCATACATAAAAATATATATCAATAATCATAAACTACATATATACTACTCAAAACAAAATAAGAGCCACTCGTTATTTTCACATTTCAGTGTAATTTAATGAACGTTGTGTAATTAATAACTAACAAAATATTGATGTTACAAACTCTTAGATATTTAACCTCTTTGATTTTGTACTTGAGACCAAAGTGATGGCCATCATTTAAAAAAAAATGAATTTGAAAATTTTCTTGTTATTTTGTTTTGATTTTTCTTTAAGTTTTGTTTCGATTATCTTTATGGTAATCTGAAATAATCGTTTAACTTTGTTTAGTTAATTTGTTTATGTAACATCATAAGTTAATATGCCACAAATACGAAGACATATGGACGCAGTTACTGCAACCAGAGCCGTTACAATGATCCAAGAAGGAATTTCCCGGCGGTCTGTGGCTTTGCATCTGGGTTTTTCTCGGAAAGCTATCCAAAATGCTTGGAATCGCTTCCAAGAGACTGGTGGCGTTGCAAGAAGACCTGGTTCGGGTAGAGTTCGCATTACAACTGTTCACGAGGATCGGTACATCCGGTTAAGTGCCTGCCGAGAACGCACAGTGACGGCTCGTAAGTTACAACATCGCCTACGGTTGACAACGGGTACTCGCGTCAGTGACGAAACGATCCGTAACCGATTGCACGAAGACCAGCAAACTTCAAAACGTCGAGTTGTTCGAATTCCTTTGTGCTGAGCTCAACGTGCAAATCGTTTAATTTTCTCCCGTCAATATTAAGACTGGGGCATAAACGTGGGGCATGGTGCTTTTCACCGACGAGTGTAAAGTAAAATTCTATAATGTCGATCGGCGCATTAGAGTATGGAGGCGACGTGGCGAGCGATTTTCTGAAGCCTGCATTCACGAAGTTGACCATTTCGGTGGACCCAATGTAATGATTTGGGGTGGATAAGCTTACATGGCAAAACTGAACTCGCTATTTTAAATGAAGGTTCTGTAACTGCTCAGCGTTACATTGAGGAAGTCATCAGGCCTCATGTGATTCCATTTGCACAGCGAACGGGTCCCGGGTTCATCCTGATGCAAGACAATGCCCGTGCATACACAGCTCAAGCGACCCAATCTGTACTGGAAGGCTCTCACATTCAAGTGTTGCCGTGGCCAGCAAACAGTCCGGACTTAAATCCGATTTAGCACATGTGGGACCAATTAAAACGAAGGGTTAGAGAGAGTGCGCAAGAGGTCTACAACCAGCACCAACTGATTGATGCTTTGAAAAGTGCCTGGTAAGAGATCCCAGCTGAAAACGCCAGGCATTTGATAGAGAGCATGCATTCCAGGCTGCAGGAGTGCATAGCCAAAAGAAGAGGGCATACCCATTATTAATAAAAAGAAAAACAAATAAAAAGTGAAGTTTTTTTTTAGTTTTTAGTGACTTTTTGTTATTTGTGTTTTTTATCCCAAATTGTCATTTTTTATCAAAAGTTAAATAAAAATGTTTATTAATCACTAATTTCAACAATTACTAGCCTAAACGGTAAACAATAACATTGTTTTAAGTTTACGCATATTGAACAATGTTTTAATTTAATATTTTTCATGGTATACCTTAAATACCTAGTGGCTCTTATTTTGTTTTGAGTAGTATATATTATATTAATTAATATACCTAATAAACATATAATACCTACAAAAATATAGAAACAGATCTTTGCTGAGATGATTCTGCCAATCCCTTGTGTAGATGTTCACGTAATTTAATTTTGAAAGAATATATTTTTGCTGAACTGAAAAAAAAACAATGCTTGGTGAATCTGTGTCACCAGTAGAAGGTGGGCTGGAGGTTTGTTTGCCAGCTAATTACATAAAAGAAAGTCTTGTTCCCTTGTTCTAAAACATTTATTTCCCCCATTTATATAACAGATTACCTTAAATATTATGTTCTTAATTCTAAACTTATATGATGTCCAACCACTGGTTTCAGAAGTAAATTACATTCCGTTTGTAAATTGTTCATGTCACTGGTAATGCGGTACCGCCGAATAATGTAGGCAAGAATCGTCTTCATTGACATCATGGCGTATAATTTGCCTGAAAACAATTAATAACAATTCAGTTATTGATCGTACACCGGAAGCATAATTTAAAATGATGGAGTTATACCTCATTTTATTTTAAAGTTGACCAAAAATTGAAAACCGACCGTTGGCTGACTTGTTGGTTGAGCCAACGCGAGACGCTAGGCTTTTATCGTGAACGTGTTTGGAGCATTAGTTTCGCTTCTATTCGACTAATAGTCTTATGGTATAACTCCACAATTTTAAAAGTATCATTTTAAGAAGGAACGTACCGATACAATTTCGCCTGCCGAGACTGAAGCTGGCAAATATGCTAGGATTGTCAGGTAAAGTGGCAGAGTCCAGCCATCGCTCCGGTCTGAACTGCTCCACATCTGCGCCCCACATTGGGTGGCGGTTGAGACCGTACACTGATATGAGAATGGTACAATCAGCTGGCAATGTGTAGTGCTCTGAAATTTATAATTTTATTATGAATGAAGGTATGAAAACAACAAAAAATGTCTGTACAGTTAATAAGGCCAATTAAAGATTTAAATTTAGGTTACACCTACTGACTGCCTCGTTGGTCTAGTGGTCGCAAGCGCGACTGCTGAGCGTGAGGTCTTGGGTTCGATCCCCAGGTCGGGCAAAGTGTTATTGGGTTTTTCCGTGTGGAATTTCTTAGTAGCAGCTCGGAGTCTGGATTTGTGCCCGGTTGATGGCAATAGGCTCGCCCCCTATTACATGGGACTTAAACATAACGGCGAAACGTGGGTGTATACTATACACCTCTGCCAACCCTTCGGGGAATAAGGCGTGAAGTTATGTGTATTTAGGTTACAGTTGACACAAGTTACATAAAAAGAAAAGATGACAAACAAGAAAAATTTGGAATCACACCAATGAAAACAAGGTCCAAAATTATTTTTTTTAAATCTTTTTGTACCGATAGACTTGATTCTAAAAGTTAAATGTACGTTTGCCTTGCAAGGCCCCCCAGAATTAGCGTTTTAGGTGTGCACCAATGCAACGTACTTGCCCCTAGGAGTATTTTACTCGTTTCTTTTTCTCTGTACTTTTGAAGAAATAAGCAAAAAAGGACGTGTCAGCCAAACGTTTTCAGCACGGCCCCCGTATAACTTGAAAAATATACAGCGTATTAAAAAGTTTCTCAAACTCAAGGAATGTACTAGTCTACGAGTATTAACACGTTATATGTGCCACAACACATATTGTAAATTCGTAATAACAAAAAATATATAGATGTGGATAAGGGGCCGTGCTGGAAAAAAATATATAAGAAAATATCTAAAAAAAGACACAACAGCCTTAGCCAAAAACGATTAAAACTTAATTGGTGTTTGGCAAGTAACATTATGTAACGCATTGGTTTCTCATACAACTTGCTAAATATGAAAAATAAACCAATTTTAGTTCATTCAGGTCCGATAGGTTTGGTGTGGCGGTTAACCCTACTAATGTCAAGCTATCATTCTAGGTAGCTCTCGAAGTATAAGCAGGTTAGACACTTTAACTTTACCACCAGTCATATTCAACGGTACGATCATTCCATTTAGCTCCGATGTTAAAGATCTTGGCTTGCACATCGACAACACCCTTAGTTGGCGAACGCAAGTCACTAATGTGAGTCAGAAAGTGACAGGAACGTTGCGGTGGCTCTATCGCTTGAAAATTTTTGTCCCATCTAATACAAAAACAATGCTAGTGCAGACCTTAATACTTCCCATAATTGACTATGGGGATGTGTGCTACTATGACCTGAATGCAGATCTCCTCAACAAACTTGACCGCCTTCTTAATAACTGCATTCGATTCGTCTTTAACCTTCGTAAGTATGATCACGTGTCGGCGTATCGATCCCTGCTAAAATGGATGCCTATTCGTCAGCGTAGAGTGATGAGGGCACTGACTACTTTGTTCTCTTTTCTCGACTCTCCCACTTCTCCTACTTATCTTACCCCTCATTTTCAGTATATATGTTCTAATCATAATAGAAATCTTCGCTCCTCGCATAATCGTCTTTTACAATGTCCCTCTCGCCGCTCTGACTTTATACATTCTTCCTTCTTTGTCCAGTCTATTCTTCTTTGGAATGCGCTTCCCTTGGAAATCAGGATGGCCACCAGTCGCTATTCTTTCAAAATTAAATTACGTGAACATCTACACAAGGGATTGGCAGAATCATCTCAGCAAAGATCTGTTTCTTTATTTTTGTAGGTATTATATATTATGTATATTAATTAATATAATATATATGTAGTTTATGATTATTGATATACAGGGTGGTAATTTGAGATGGGGCATGAAGGACAACTACCTTAACCATTGTAGCTACAGGAAAACGTTCTTAGAAGACCACCCCTAACTTTTGGGATAATTTAAATCGGCATTCACAGATTTTGAAAAAAAAGTACAGTCAGCGAGAAAAAGGGCTGTTTCCACAAAACTTTTTTATGTTGCCAATCGATCCCATTTCTCATAAGGATCAAAAGATTCTTCCAGACCAACTGAGGTTTGAGTACTAGAAACGTCAGAAATAACAAAAAACTATTTGAGATGGGTTATTTATAAGGGCAGCTACCTTAATCGTTGTCGCTACAGGAAAATGTTCATAGGAGACTGACAACAATTTTTGACATTATTTCGAAAGTTAACAAAAAAAATTGAAAAAAAAAATTGGTACTGTCAGCAAAAAAATGGTCAGTTCTCACAAAAGTTTTTTATGATGCCAATCAATCCTATTTCCCATAATAATCAAAATACTCTTCTGGACCTACTCAGGTTAGAGTACTAGAAAAGTTAGAAATCACGAAAAACAACATTTTGTAAAAAGTGACGGTTAAGCGAAAAAAAATTTTAATTTTATTTTCAAAATCTGTGAACGCGGTATGAAATATTTTCAAAAATTATGGACCGTCTCTTAAGAACATTTTCCTCTAGCCGCAACGATTAAGGTAGCTGCCCTTATTACTTCTCCATCTCAAATAAGTTTTTTGACTCCCGCATTCCCCTTAAACTTAAGGGGAAGATATACAAAAGCATGATTAGACCTGCTGTCTTGTATGGATCAGAATGTTGGGCCACAAAAGGGATGAATGAAAGGCAATTGCATGCAGCAGAGGTGAGAATGCTAAGAGGAATGTGTGGTGTTACACGAATGGATAAAATAAGAAATGAGTACATAAGAGGAAGTTTGAAAGTGGCATCGATAACTGAAAAGTTGTGTGGAAATCGGCTGTCATGGTATGGGCACGTGTTACGGAGAAATGAGGAAAATGTAGTGAGGAGAGTTTTGAGTATGAATGTCGATGGCTATAAGAGTAGGGGAAGACCAAAGAAACGATGGATGGAATGTGTGAACGATGATATGGTTAGAAAGAGGGTGACTACCGAGATGACGACTAATAGAGAAGTATGGAAGAAAAAGACATGTTGCGCCGACCCCAAATAAATTGGGATAAGGGCAGGAGAATGATGATCTCAAATAAGTTTTTTGCGATTTCTGACTTTTCTAGTACTCCAACCTCAGTTGGTCCGGAAGAGTCTTTTGATCCCTATGGGAAATGGGATCGATTGGCATCATAAAAAAGTTTTGTGAAAACAGCCCTTTTTCTTGCTGACTGTACTTTTTTTTCAAAGTCTGTGAATGCCGATTTAAATTATCCCAAAAATTAGGGGTGGTCTTTTAAGAACGTTTTCCTTTAACTACAATGGTTAAGGTAGTTGCCCTTCATGCCCCATCTCAAATTACCACCCTGTATATTTATTTATGCATGTGAATATGAAATCTAGTATTTATTGGTTTATTTGATTTGTATTTTTATATTTATAGGTGTAAATATTATTCATTATTATCGCATCACATTCTAACATTATTAAGTGCACCTACCACGTTTTCTCTGCTCCACCCTAAGGTCGACTGGTAGAAAATGCCTATGGCATTAAGTCCGCCTCTGTACAGATTTAGTGCAAAAGTATAAATAAATAAGTTCATTCAGCACGGCCCTCTATAGTTGCCTACATAGTTTTAAATATGACATGTCTGTTTACAAAATTCGATTTCCTGAATTATGTATAGGAGTACATTCGTTCCAAATAAATTGCGATTTTGCTTTATTAGTACTTTGAAAGGATCAAAAATATCATACAGGGTGTAAACGAATTCGTGTAATTCCTTCAAACCACATGATCTATGTATGGTATAGATTAGCCCTGCACGGGATTGAGAATGATTAAAAATAAAAAAATAAAACTTTTTTTCCACATATTTTTTTAAGTGACAATATTTCGATGCCACGCATAAATTAATGAAGGCACGGCAACACAGCTGACGGGCACGACTAGCGCGATATCGCTCCACGCAGTCAGTTAACTTGGGACGCTAAAATTATTCAGATACAGAATACCATGGTTCATATTTTGAAAACGTTTTTTTGTTGCTTCTGAAAAAAACCTATGCAGGGTCAATCAGTGTCACCAGTAGATCACGCAGTTTGAAGGAATTACACAAATTTGTTTACACCCTATATATTACAACTGATGGGGTGACCATGATTCCATATATTAGGTATACCGTATCTACATATATTCTATACCTATATTAATTAAATTATGTGACTACATTGAAATAAACATTCTTTTTAGCAATTTGTTTTTTTTTTCATCGATATTCATAATAGCGATTACATGGTATAAAGGAATTAAGTGCCAAACCTCCGATTTTTAATTTGAGAATTCGGGATAAGCAAATACTTATGTAACATTTGAGTACAAAGTTGTCAAAAAAATGCTTTAATATCCATCATTTTTTTGACAACTCGATATTCAAATGTTACTTAAGTATTTGCTTATCCCGAATTCTCAAATCAGAAACCGGAGGTATATCAGTTAAAACTTGTTGTGTGCGGTCGCTATTAGTTCACTAACGCTACCGTACAGACGAAATATGTAGGGAATATGATAAGGTATATGTAGGGAATTCAATGGGGCCTCTGGGCCATTATAAGTGCCATATGCTTGGCTATGATCAGTGGCTATGTTACGATTTGGCCTTGAAAATTAACAATAGTACAGTAGATTCGATCTTCGTACACACCCTTACTTACGTTTTAGCGAGTGATCTTTGATATTTTAAATACATCTAAAAATAATAACCTTTACGAATATCCCGCTTTCACGTCGGAGCGGAGCCCAGGGTTCGCTGACAATGATCTTATGAGTGGCGGCTCTGGTTATTACAGTGAAGCGATTGCCATCTCACCTTCAGGATCAAACCGGAACCAGACTTTAATTTTGGATCATGGTGTTTTAAATACATCTATTTTGTAGTTAATTAAACAGTATTTATGAATCCAGTAAAGACTAGTTGCAAAAAATTTGCTCATGAAACTGTGAAGTGTTTAATAAGAAATCAATACCGTTGTCATATAATCTGTGATTACTTTTAACAAGTTAATTTATAGGTAATACTAGTTTTTCTATGATTATTCCATAGGTAACATAATATTACAGTTTCATGAGTTTAACTTTATTAAAAAATGAATCTGTGATTTTATGATAACGTAAGTTTAAGCATGAAACGAACAATATTCTAATTATTATAGTTGCTTGAAACACAATCTAGATAGAATATATTATTATGTAGGTACCTAATGTATAATAGAATCATAGTCACCCCATCAGTTGTAATGTATGATATTTTAGATCTTTTAAAGTATTAATACAGCGGAATCGCAATTTATTTGGAACAAATGTACTATACATAATCCAGGAAGTCGAATTTTGTAAACAAACATGTCATAATATAAGTATATGTATATACAAGGTTAGTCAGAAAGGGGGTACTAATCCGAAAGGGTGTTAAAGTACCCAAAATAATGAGTAACTTTTGTTCTACCACTTTCCCCAAAAGTCAATAGTTTAAGAGAAATAGCTGTTCAAAAATTACAAAAATTTGCTAAAATCTATCTATCCTCAGCTATGATCAGCTGTGTTTACATTTTAGGTCATATTTGGGGTCACGAATTAGAAGCCCCATTTTCTGAATTCGTAACTAAAGTAGGGACGAAGAATTTTTGAAGAAATGAAAATATTAATTATTTTACATGGTAATAAAAATTATCGAATTTTGAGACTTTAACATTTGCTTTAAAACCGTCATCAGTGATACTTTATGTGGCCTGCGGATTAGTCCGACTAACCTTGTATAGATATTATAATATATCAAATACAAAACATAATGAAAATCTAAATGCAAGTATGACGAAGACTAAATTAGATGATTAGGAGTGCAGGGACATTAATATAGTATTCCTTAACTTTGCGTTTGAACGAGAATTTACTCGGGCCTTTTTTTTAATATCAAGGGGGAGCACGTTCCAAATTTTGATTACTGAGATAGCGAAAGAGTTAGATATGAAACCTGTGCGGTGGGAAGGTATTTGGAAAACTAAATTTTCAGAAGCACGAAGGTTGCGATTGGGAGAACTGCCCAAAACTTGAAAATATCTTTTTATATAATTAGGAGCACACGAATCGTTCAAAATAGAGAAGAGCATACAGAGAAATCTGAGGGAACGTCTCTGCCGGCAGGTAGGCAGCCATTTAAGCTGAGAACGGAAATGAGAAATGTGATCTTCTTCTTCTCTCGTGTCAGCATGAGCTATAAGAAAATAGCTCAAGCTGTGGTGAAAAGATTAGCCAGTCAGCAAGGTTGGTAGCGAGGCTGACTGCCCTGACTGCTGAATGTGATCATATTTACGAAGTCCAAAAATAAAATGAATGCAATTGTTAAAAAGACGATCCAAATTGTTCAGAAATTTTTGGGATAAATCAGAATAACAAACATCTGCTTAATCAATTACTGGGAGCACAAGAGACTGGACTAAAAGGGTTTTAGTGGTGGATGGGAGGAAATGCTTAAACCTACAGAGAGATCCCTCCAGAACTAAAAGTCGAATAACCAATAATCCTGTATATTGCAAATCAAAATGGTACCCAAAAAAAAAAACAATTCGTGAAGTAAAAGTGTACTAACAAATTAAACATCGAGGCATCGTGAGGTTAGAACGGGTACTTGCCCTCTGTGCGTCGACCTCTGACCCTGTGTGTGATATCTGCACCCCGCACCCCTGTTATCTTTCGGGCGAAGTCTTTCTTATCTTATAAGCCTTATTATATACATACTTAGCTTAACCTCAGAGCTTGAGCTTCTAGCTATCCTTGGCACTGCAGGCAACACTCTCAAAGTCTCCTTTATCACTGCTTCCATATATACGAGCTTTGGTAGATCATATCTGTTCAAATCCCTGTCTTGATTATCGAGTACTTCTTGTAATCTGTTAAATGTATGCACATGTTTTATTATAACATCAAATTGGAATCAAGCAACAAAAGAAAGACGATCCATAGCCCATAGCCATAATAAGCCAATTACTGTCCACAAACTTAGGCCTTAGTTGTAGGCCTTAGTCCAACCACGCTGGCCTGGTGCGGGTAGACGACTACACAAACCATCGAGATCGTTTTGAAGCCGTCTCAGATGTGCAAGTTTCCTCACGATGTTGTTCCTTGACAGTTAATGCATTTGATAATCAAATTCTGATCCGCACATGAATTCGCAAAGTCAGGTGTGCGGGTCAGAATCGAAATCAGACCCGGATAGACGGCAACCGTTCAACTATTAGACTATCGAGGCCATTTCAAATTCATACTTTAAATAAATTGTGGCTGGACCCATCACCATGCCGAACATAATTATACTTAATGTAAATCGCAGAGCCGTCTTCGGGTGATGTACTTTACGCTGACAAGTTACAGGTTGTCCTACTTGTGGTGAATGCGAACTCGCGACCCTGGCTTTAGGTCCTCGGCGGAACACCACGGCGGTTTTAGTCAGTAAGAGTCCGACATAACCTAATCTTCCGCCTTCCTTTCCTTGGGTCACCTCAACAGTTAGTAGCAGGATGCACCGCATGTAAGTATGGTGGATGTTCTGCGCAGCTTCTCTTAGATCCCTGAATCTTACGTTTTGATACTTACTCTTTGTAGATTCTTTCTTGTACATCTTGATGAGACCCAATCAATATCAAAGTAAAAGTCGTTGTTATTGCTGTTGTGTCGTAAGCAGCTGCCACAAAAGTATCCAAGTGTTCCCTAATCTCATCATCGGTAAAGGCATTTTGTTCATCAGCCAAATCCAGCATTTGATCAATTAGAGGTTTGAACTTGTCTGAAAAATGAAGGTAAAGTAAGGTTTGTATTTATGCCGCTAAGTAGTATTAGTGTGTTCCGGTTCGAAGAGTATGGGTGTCGGTGACATTACCGCCACATGAAACTTTATAACTTTGTTTCTAAGGTTGGCAAAGCATCAGCAATCCTCTTGGTGTGGTAGGTGTATACAGGGTGGTAATTTGAGATGGGGCATGAAGGGCAACTACTTTTTTGTATTATAACTTCCGTGAGAATGAGTTCGTCTCGTGACCTGGCCGCGTGTTCAGCTCGTGATTAAGGGCTCCGTTTGGGTCCGAAACTAGTCGGGCAATCCCTAAAAATGCACGTGAGTAAACCGTAAATAATCATAAATATGGCAACTACTTTAACCATTGTAACTACAAGAAAACGTTCTTAGAAGCCTACCCCTAACTTTTGGGATAATTTCAATCGGCATTCACAGATTTTGAAAAAAAAGTACAGTCAACGAGAAAAAGGGCTGTTTTCACTAAACTTTTTTATGATGCCAATCGATCCCATTTCCCATAAGGATCAAAAGACTCTTCCGGACCAACTGAGGTTCGAGTACTAGAAAAGTCAAAAATCGCAAAAAACTTATTTGAGATGGGGTAGTAATACGGGCAGCTACCTTAATCGTTGTGGCTACAGGAAAATGTTCCTAAGAAACGGTCCATAATTTTTGAAAATATTTTGAACTGCATTCAAAGATATTGAAACAATTATTTTTTTTCGGCCTGGCCGTATCTTTTAACGATATTCTGTTTTTCGTGATTTCTGATGTTTCTAGTACTCTAACCTCAGTAGGTCCACCAGAGTATTTTGATCCTTATGGGAAATAGGATCAATTGGCATCATAAAAAAGTTTTGTGAGAACCGACTATTTTTTTGCTGAATGTACCTACCATTTTTTTTTCTTTTTTGTGTGCATTTCGAAATAATTTAAAAAATTATGGCCAGTCTCTTGTCAACATTTTTCTGTAGCGACAACGATTAAGGTAACTGCTCTTATAACTAACCCATCTCAAATAGTTTTTTGTTATTTCTGACGTTTATAGTACTCAAACCTCAGTTGGTCCGGAAGAGTCTTTTGATTCTTACGGGAAATGGGATCGATTGGCATCATAAAAAAGTTTTGTGAAAACAGCCCTTTTTCTCGCTGACTGTACTTTTTTCTCAAAATCTGTGAATGCCGATTGAAATTATCCCAAAAGTTAAGGGTAGTCTTCTAAGAACGTTTTCCTGTAGCTACAATGGATAAGGTAGCTGCCCTTCATGCCCCATTTCAAATTACCACCCTGTATAGGTGTCGGTAACCACGTATCATCAGGGGGGCCGTCAGTGTTTGTTAACCTATTGCATAAAAAAGGTAAATATCTAGTGATGTAATTTATCTATTACGTTTTAATGATACTACAGAATAAAGAGTAAAAAAATGTATATTGATCAGTTTCATTAACGGCGCGATGTAGTTAGAGGAGGTATATAATAATATATTCTCGTAACAAAATTGTTGTCAAACTGTAAACAAACCACAAACATCATTCTGAAAACTGTTTGAATGAACTGTTAGATTAGGTTCAGTTGCGATTGCTAACGGCTCTAGCTCTTTGACATGCATAAGGAGAACGTACAACAGAAAACTAAAACATCTTAATCTTTAAACAACATATAATTTATTACAAACTTTTTTAAATAGTTTAAATCTAAATTAATTTACCTGGTGTAGTATCACTGATTTGACCCAAACTTTTGTTTTCTTTTAATTCTGATTTACGGTTAACGATTACCTGAAAAATGAAATACCTACACTGAAATTGAAACAGCACGAGGTAATCAAAAAAATATGCAAGAACCATGCATGTGCGTGTACAATACAAGACGCCTTGTACAGTCGCCACATTTAATCGTTGATTCACTGGCCACAATCTTTATTTTCATAAATAAAGCTCAACCTCGCTCGATATTTTTGTCTCACTTTGTAATACGAATAAATCGAGGATTGTGGCAAGTGGATCAACGATTAAGATCTCTAAACTCCCTCTTAAGTGTCGGTTTGATGCCATTGATTTCATAAATACAATTAATATTTGTATGATTAGGATAACAATCCTTGATTGTGGGCGGAGCCTGCTGACGTCAAGGCCGAGTGGTGGAGAGCGGTAATGGAGGGGCGCGTGGGGGTTAGCGTCTACGCACAACCCAGTAGAGAACTTCACTTTTGCTTCAGGTCCAGAAATAGATAGTCGTTGTATTCATGTGCTTTTCCAACTATTTTGCAAATTGTTTTTATAATTAATTCTATTGATTGTTATTTAATAACTAACACTCAGTTGCAAGAAAGGTCCATTAAATTTTAATGCTCTCATTAGAATGTTAATGCCCCGTTAACCTCTTCTGTCCATTGCAAGAAGCTAGATTTAATAATAAAATAACTATCCATTAAAATTAATATTTGATGTGTCAAACTCCCCATGATTTCAATATATTATGATAATTAGTAAATGAAGAACGAACTACGATCTAATTAGTGTTCATGCAATAGCCATTAATTTAATGGAAACATTATTCTTAATGACGGATTAGTTAATGATCACCTAATGGTATCTTTCTTGCAACTCAGTGTAATTCTTTTTGTTTTCTATTATAGTCGTTTTTGTTAGTAAATATTAACGGTTTGGTTTACAAACAACAGTAACGCTTTTTTCTTATTTTGGTTGAGTTTTGTAATCCCAGAAGTGGGATTCTTATTTTGCTCTTAGCTTACTGTCCTAATTATAAAATATGGCCGATAAAAGTAAACGTAAAAACAAGATCGTACGTCTGTTTCTGAAATAGAGCAGACATTTCAAGATATTTTGAATCGTTTAAACGTTTTGGAAGATAGTTCCAGGATTCATAATTCGAGTGAAAGTGCAGGTACTTCGCGTATCTTACAAGTAGAAACAACTCCACCATCGGCTTCGCCAGCTCCACTCAGCGAGTCTCCTGCAGTGTTAGCTGTACCATCGAAAAGTAAGGTTTTGATTTACAAAAACCTGTAACACTTTTTGCTATTTTTTATATTAAATTTTGATTGTGGTTTATAATCATATAATAATTGGATGTAGGTGAATCCCTCTACATCACTATTACTTGGATTCGTATGCTCCATTTAGATCTGTGCTTACTATACCAGCGACTAGTGTCAAACGCGACCAAGTCAAAAAGTGTAGTTAATAAAAATCAATGAAGTTCCGACAATGACGTTTATATTTTGATAGCTCCACTTAGGTTATAGTGATTTATTAATACGGCCCTTCTTGTGACTTTACATGTTAGAACCATGGACGTACAAAAAGTTAGAACAATATTAATCAAACAATTCTGAGTAAATATTAGACTGTTGGGTGAACAGCACAGCAAGTATTTTTATCGAATATAAAAAAGGAACTATTTCCTTACCAAGATTTAATATGCTTGCGTGAATGAATATCTGTCACCTCAGAATACAGAAAGAACTTTCTGTATTCTGAGTCTGTCACATCTAAATTATCGAGACACGGAAACAAAGATTTACAAAAAGCTATAAAACAGAAAGCATTTACTTACTTTTTCACTAGAAACAATTAAAACATTCAAGTAAGCAATTTTATATAATTTTTTTTTAACGTTGCCCCGCACTAAGATTTCTCTTGTATCGTGGGTTCGTTTACAGACATAAATCTCACAAACAAACGCCCAGACCCGAAACAACCACCTGTAGGCCATACAAATTTTTGTTCCGTGTGGGAATCGAACCCACGACCCGTAGCGCAGAAGCCAATCGCTTAGCCACTGCACCAAACGTGTCGTCAAATCGATTATTATTATGATTACTTCACTATTTACAAAACAATCATAATTACCGCCGTGGTTATGTCACTAATAACTTTCGTGACTTGATCTTGTTTTTTTTTATAAGAAGTCATATTGAATATGTATGGCAAATGTAACCAGACTCTCTGTACTCTGTCAATAAAAAGAGAAAAAAAATCTTCAGTTGCATGAGCGTAGGTTTTGAGAATCTCACTGTGTTCATCAGTTTTTAGACCAAGAGACGTCCCTGTAAAAATAACAGATATTACATTATTAGACAATATTAGGGTGTTTATAGTGTTATGCGGATTTCGTCATGCACGCGGGTTCGACCCGCATGCGTGCCGGTCACAATTACCTTTTCGTGCGTGGATCACGCATCATAATAAACACGTGTATGGAAAGGCGAAATTCAGGTGCCACGCATGCGGGTCAAACCCGCGTGCGTGACGAAGTCCACATGACACTGAAAACACCCGTAGGCCGGCCATACACGGGCAGCTCGAGCAGTTTGCCAGTGATAAACATACACGGACAGCTCGAGCAGTCAGTGTATGCCTGACGACTGCTTGACCGCACGCCGTGCCGCCAACCGCCCGAAGCAGTTGCAACTGCTCGAGCTGTTTCGTGTATGTCCGTACGTAGAAGGCTGTTTACTATGCATTACGAAAAATCTTATTCTACAGGTAAATCAAAATATAGTACTTTTCACGCTACCAATTTGTTTAAAGCATGAATATGCGAAATTAAGCTAAGACAGCTACAAAAATATGAAATACATTCAAATAATAACTACCCCAAGGCAGTATTCTGGGTCCACTTTATAGAGTGGTCATTTGATATGAATTGTTGCTACAGGAAAACATTCTTAAAAGACTACCCCTTACTTTTGGAATAATTTCTGTATACGCTAACTATAGTTCGTTTCGAAATCCCTGAGACAAAATTGACAGGCGCAAATGTGGAACTTGTTATTTTTAAGATCATTTTTTTCAAAATTGACGTTTCGCGCATGTCAGTTCAGTCTCAGGGATTTTGAAACGAACTTTAAACAGCACATCACCTGCGGCGGCACAACACTACTGACAGTTTCGCCAACCGACCGGATCTATCCACCGGAACTCAATTCAATGCAGAGAAGCCATCATACATCTATTGAATCGATCCACAAGACATGCATTCACATTTTTTTTTAAATGTAGGTACATACTTCGAGAAAACTGTTAGTTTCACAAAACATTTTTATGATGACAATCGTTTCCATAAGGATCGTATTTTCCATAAGGATCAAAAAACTCTTCCGGATCAACTGAGGTTGGAGTACTAGAAACTTCGGAAATCGCAAAAAAACTTATTTGAGATGGGGTACTAATAACGGCAGCTACCTTAATCTTTGTGACTACATGAAAATGTTCTTAGGAGACTGTATATGAAATTTGAATACATTTCGACAAGCACGAAAAGAAATATAAAAAACCGTTTGTTCCTAACTTTACACTTGAATTATTTTTCGCCATTTTTGGCTTTTCTAGTACCTACTCTAACTTCAGTGGGTCCGAAAGATTGTTGTAATCTTTAAAGCAATTGAACGATTGGCATCATGGAAATGTTTTGTGACTACTGCCCATTTTCTTGCTGATTGTACCAGTTATTATTTTTTCAAATTCTTAAAGGCTATTCAAAAGATTTTTAAAAACATTTTTCTGTAGCCCCAACGATTAAGGTACCCTTATTACCAACCCATCACAAATAAGATTTTTGAGATTTCTGACGTTTTTAGTAGGTACTCCAACCTCAGGTAGTCCGGAAAAGTCCAATGATCCTTAAGGGAAATAGGATCGATTGGCATCATAAAAATGTTTTGTGAAAACTGCACTTTTTCTTGCTGAATGTATTGTTTTTCAAAATCTGTGGATCTGTGGCTCTATCTCCAAAATAAAAATAAAATGTGTCTTTGTGAAGAAGTCCCCGGTATACTATGAATTTTTAATGAAAGTATTTTTTGTTCATTGGTAATAATAATAATAATTTACGTTACGTTACGTTCAATAATAATAATAGTTTACGTATTTAACCTATCTACGCTGCTATTTTGGTTTTAAACAAGCCGTTCCGAATAGTTTTTATTTTCATATTTTTGTGCTTATTTTTTATTTTAATTTTAATCTATTCATGATTTAGATTAAAGGGTCTAAGGGAACGCTCTCGTTATTTAACATACTGGATATATTATAGACTGCCTCGTTGTTCTAGTGGTCGCAAGCCTGGGTTCCCGCGAGTCCCTTAGAAACGTGTTCACTCTCACTGCCACCCATATTGTAGATATAGAATTTTTCAGTGCAGCAGGCAGTGCGGTCTGCCGGCGGCCGCAACTTTGCCTACCCATGCAGGCCGCGGTGAAAAATCTATAATGAGTGAAGCAGGCCGTACGGGCTGCTGGCGGGCTCACTGTGTGTTTTTGATAGCAAGCCATGCAGTCCGCCACGACCTCGCAATTTCATATTCAGTTTGTAGTGCGTGGCCTGCTGCTACAGAAAAATGAAGCTGCCAGATGCAAAGTTTATTAAGTATATGGCACACAATTTAAAAAAATTGCTTTGTCTTTAAATTTACAAGTTTACTAGGGGTTAATTGCAGACATGAAAAAGTAATTTTAAATGAAAGAAACTTAGTTTTAATAATAAAATGACGTAATTACTGCCTTACAATGGCGCTATGGAATATGGATGTTGGCAAAGCATTCGGAGCACACACTGAGATTTGAAGGGCAAAGTAAGCGTGCGCAAAGTAAGTGGCGTGATAGACTCGGTTATTATTTATGTAATAACGGAAATTTTGTTACATTTTGGCACGAAAGATGCGGTGCGCCGGTGCCCCGTACGGTTTGCTGATCTCGCTCAGTGCATGCAACATATGGTTTATTCCACTTTGTTCACCTGGGTGATATTACCTGGGTGAACTGAACAAAATGGAATTTTTTGTGTCTTCATTTCACCTCGGATTTATTTCACCTGACATTATCAGCCAGGTGAATTAGTGCGACATATTTGGTCTCAAAACATATTTTTTATTTATTATATTCAAAACATATTTAATAGAAAAATGCTTCTACTCAATCAAAGAATATTTAGTAAATAAAAAAGTTTAAAACCCCTAATATAAGCACAAATGAGATAAACCTAAATAATAACCATAAATAACATAATAAACCTAAATAAATAAAACATACAACTTATAATACACCTATACCAATACCTGTATACTCGATAACGAATTACTCGATAAACTATGTTATTTTAGTTCTAGTACCTATCCATAATTAAAAATATTGTGTTTAAATATTAAAACAATAGTCAAAAATTAGGAACTATGTACTAAGTAGACATAAGTAAATTTATAAATATGTATACTTTTATGTAATTAGAGCCCTCAAATATTGCAATACCTGGAAAAGGTTGCTAAGCTGTACCTACTTTATATAATAAGACCTGTATTATAACCTTAGTGTGCAAATAAATAGTTTGAGTTTTGAGTTTGAGTCATTTGTTCACCTTGGAATTAAATCACCCAGGTGAACAGTTGCGACTTTTTTTAGTAATGTGGTGGACTTTATTAACCCACATGCTAAAAAAATTCAAATCAAAGCCAACTTAATATTTAAATCAATTTAATAAAAAAGAAACAAAAAAATACAAAAATGATTGTTAGTGTTTATTAAACTGTGTAAAAAATTTGTCATTTTCTCGAAAAGTTAAGATGACCCAGCATTTTAAATAACTTTTTATATTTTTGTTTAATAATTGACATGCATTATCTTCTCACAATATTTTAATTATTCCAACCATTTTTCAAGTTGACCTAGGATATTCTGTATGTGTGTGGGTACAAAAAAGTCATATCTCTCAAAGTTTTGGTCCTACTGAGATAAAAGTAGGCTTATTCGGAGGGCAACAATAATTATGTACCTATCTTATGATGTGTATACATATAATAAATGCATATAATATTATAATGTTATTCTACGAAATTTCTCTCAGAAAATTTCTGACGCGCGCCGTGATGCACTCTTTGCGTACATTTTGTACGAAACAATAAGAAATTCGCCAAATCTGACAGTTTGTAGGTCTAATACAAAATGTATGCGCAGAAAGTTGCGCACGCGTCAGAAATTCTTATAATAAGAGCTGATTTACTTTTTGTATTACTTCGAATATTTTCGGACATACGAAAAATGATCAAAAAAATATTTGGATCTTTAAACCAACACCTTTCAAATGATGTGGTTACACGCGGATACAATAAAAAAGTTTACTTCTAGGTCTAACATAATATGCTGCATAGGTATTTATTGTTAGTAAAAAACTAGTAATAATCTTTCACCGCAAATTAATAAGTGACGCAAAAGATTTCTACAATTATACAGAACTAGCTTTTGCCCGCAGCTTCGCTCGCATTAATTAAGCTCAAAAAACTCTTAACACACTACTAAAGTTTCTATAATAATATAATTCAATCGTGATTTGAAAGACACATGGCGCAGTCTATGAACGTTATTGTTGTTTTCCTCGGGAACAATACTTTTTTTCGGGATGAAAGGTACCCTATGTCCGTTTCTGTACACCTGACAACGTATATACAAAATTTCAGGATGATCAACCGATCAATGGTTTTGGCATGAAAAGGTAACAAACAAACAAGCTTACTTTCGCATTTATAATATTAGTTAGGACTAGCTGTGCCCGCGACTCCGTCCGCGTGGAACTCGGAAAACAACCTTGTGTCGCAGCAACTAAATAATGTACAATTATGTATTCCATTTATTATAATAATAGACAAAGGTGTCCCACCAAGGCACTTATATCCTTTAAACCATTTCTTTAGGTAGAGTTTCAGCTCTTCTTGATTGTCCGTAAAGGTTCATAAAACCATAATACTAAAAACGTGTTGCTTATTTCCATACATTTCCTTGCTAAAATAGATTATAATTGAATATTGATACTTATTGTGATAATGTAACAAAACCTTAACGCGATACAAAAATGATTACAACGCCATCTAGTTACAATCGGCGAACTAAATCAAAACATTTAACGCAGGATTAGTACCTTCTTGGGATAGCATTTTTCAATAGACCTTCCGTAGACTGAGAATAGTAATAAATTCTTTGTAATATATTTCCTCACAACGTGATTTGATACACGTAACGATCTATTGAAAAGAAATGCTATAAACAAATACATCCTAAGTTCTTCTAGAAAACTTAGTATTCGCATAATCGAACCGATTGCGATGAAACAAAAAAAAATATGTTACTTGGAGATAAGCACAATATTTATTTATAAAAGTCAACAACATTGGATCAGTTGTTTTTACGTGATGCTTGCACAAACAAACAGATAAATAGACAAACAGATAAACCGACAAGCAGATAAACAGACAAAAATTCCAAAAATGTAAAAAATGGGTACTATTGGTTTTCGTTTAACACCCCAACCAGGTTTTTTCAAAATATTTGCTATGTACAGACACGCCATGTCTACAGATTTATTATATGTATGGATTAGGAAGTTAGGAGGAGCTCGTGGCTAAATAATTACAGCCGCATAGACCGATCTTCCGGGTTAAGCCAGCTTGCCGAGGTTGGTCTGTGGATGGGTGACCATTTACCATAGCGAGTTTCCTCCGTGCCTCGGAAAGCACGTAAAGCCGTTGGTCCCGACTGTCATTTGTAGATCTTTGACAGTCGTTACTGTTGGTCAGAAGCCAGAAAGTCTGACAACCAGTCTTACCAAGAGTATCGTATTACCCAGTTCCTGGGTTGTGGAGGTCTGATAGGCAGTCGCTCCATGTAAAATACTGATATTCAGCTGAATCCAGTTCGACTGGAAGCCGACTCCAACATAGTTGGGAAAAGGCTAGGCAGATGATGATGATGATGATGAGATTAGGAAGTTAGGATTAGGATTTCAAGTCACTGAGAAAACGACCGTGACATACAGACAAGAAAGACAAGAAACGGACGGAGAGACAGACAGACCGATACCGAAGTCTCACCATGAGGGTTCCATGTTTAGCTTTTAGATAGGGAATGCAACAAAGTTATGCAGGTAACATTTTTTTTTGTATATATGTACATATTGTGTACCAACATCTAGATCTTTCAATCGTTTAGGTACACGACACACAAATTTTTGCTTCCTTGCGTAGGGGAAGTTAGCTCGGCATAATAATGTAATAAGTATTTTTTTTTTTCATTTCAATACTTACGGTACACACTGTTCAATAAATTGTAGTTCAAGTATGGATGCACGTCAAACGGACCTTTTCCTACTTCAGAAGCTAGTTGAGAGACAAGACTCTTTGCCTGGTCGCAGAATTTTTCCACGAAACCGTGTAGCACTTTCTGATTGAATGCTGGATTCAGCAGCTTTCGGTGAGTCTTCCATGTTAGTCCTAAAATTAAGTAAAATTAGAGAAAAGAGCGGTTATTCTAACGTGAATTTATTATTATATTCCCAGCAAAGAATAAACGAACACTCTCTGACCGTGAGCAGAGAGGAAGGTAGGTAGGAGCACGGAGCCACGGTAATGTTATCTAACAGTATTGTGACTCGGCCCTCCGCGTGAAAACAAAACACGCGATAGGGCTGCCCGCCTACAGTATTTTAATTTCATCAACCTGCTTGAGTTTGTTTCTAGTTTTGTGATTGTAAATTTGATATATTTTATTTAAAAAAATAAAATACCTACTTTGTGAATGAAATAGGAAGTGTTCAATAAAAATACATGTTGTGTTTCTGATTTTATTGACGAACTAGCTTTTACCCGCGTCTTCATCTGCGTGAATGTTGGTTATCGCGGATGCAGACAAAGTCGCGGATTAAAAAGTAAATTCTGTAAATACATACTTGTGACGGTCGCGAATCATATTTCATCAAAATATAACCTGCCACTGACCAGCAAATTGCAAAATTCGTAAGAATGTTTGAATTTTGCGGGCTACCTTAGCGCATCCACCTTAAGAAATTTCTTACTGCGGAAGGAGAAATGAAAAGAAAAACTTTATTTTGTGAAATTTAAATTATCGTTTATTTTGTTGATTGATTTAGATTAATACATCTGAGCTATGGATGCTGGATCGATATTTCAGGCATTTAATTTAATTCCTCAAAAAAATTAAAATATAGATTATTTAAAAAAAACAATTATATTTAAAAATCGATTATTATTATTCGATTTTATGTTTAGGCAAAACAATCGGTTATTAAATAATCGTTTTTTTATGTAGATATAGGTATTGTGACATCCCTAACTATTTGTGTACCGAGTGTATACCGAACTCGAGGCGCGTAGGTATGACTCGCGTTCCGACCGTTTGTATGAAGATAGAATACTCGTACTGTTAGTATAATATTACCGTGACGAAGCATCATTTCCTGTTCTCATATAAAATTACTACGGGTAAATAATACTTGATATAACTAAAAAAATGTTAGATTTAGGAGACCATCACAATTTCTATAATTTTGTTTGACATACGCATTATTTATACAGGGTGAAATTGTAAACAGTCGACAAACCGAAATGGGAGATTGTACTCATCACTATGAACAACTTTTACTATGGGACCAAAACTGATCTCGCGAAAAAAAACAGCTGTTCCCTAAATTTATGTTCGCATAACTCGTCCAAATGTAGGGAATAGCAGATTTTTTTTCCGCGGTTTCACGTTTTTTAAGTCTCTTAAGTCAAAATATGCGCATGAAAGTTTCTTGACAGAGGCTACTTAAAAATATTCGAAGAATAACATACTTGTATTTTTTTGTGTAGAAGTGATGAACATGCGTTTCTCCCCCACTGACACCGGGACGCCAAGGAGCTACCGTGCAGCTAAAACTTGTAGCGATAAGTTGGCACTCTTGTCATATGGGTGAAGTTTTGTTGCGCGCTCGCGAAACTAGCAAAATCGTGTGACCGAGACATAATGCCTAGTAACTATTGTAACTTAAGAAATACAAATAATATTTATTATTAATTATGATGCATAGTTAAACACGATTAATTTGATGTATTACATTATATGCTTATGAATTTGATACAAAAGTTATCAAAGTTTGCCGTGAGCGCGAACAGAGTGTGACGCGCGAAGAACACCGATTTTGCTCCCGTTTTCGACAATAGATATTTTTTTATTTAAACATTATAAACAATATTAAATGTTTAGTGATTAAATTATACACATATATAAATAGAGAGCAATGTGTATTTGGTCCTAAGGCTGAATGTTTAATAGGTTAGGAATTAAGACTGTGTGACCGCGTTTTAAAGGTCCTCGAAGAACTACCCAGTAGCAGCCCGGAGTCAGTATTTTTGTGCCCGGTTGGTGGCAATAGACTCGCCCCTATTACATGGGACTTAAACATAATGGCTAATTGAGTGTTTATACTATACAGCTCTGCCCAACTCTTTGGGGAACACAGGCCCGATGGTATGTTATGTACAACATTTGTTTAATCAAACCAAGATAAGACATAATAAACAAAAGAAATGCACTCTTGACAGATTCAGAAGATCAAGCAATTAGACGATGTCAAAAGAAAACCAAGGTCAAGTCAGTTTCGTTAACTAAGTCGACGAAGTCCTGCTGAACGGGGCACCTATTTCTGAGTGGCATGGTCACAAGAACAACCACTCGAAGGGAATGACGGGTGCAAGTTCGCTCGATTTGCTCGCTCACCAGCTCCCAACATTCTCATTGAGCCTTAACCAACCGAGTCTGGGTATTCCAAGCTTCGCTTGCGCTTAATATAGTAGATATATTTTTCAACGCGGTTTTATAATTTAGAGCGCTTGACAATATACCACGAACCAAAGCTGTTTCTGGTAAAATTTTCGAGTAACGTACTTCAATTTCTTATGTTTGACTATTTAACCGGGCTCAGATGTATGGAACTCTGGGTAGAGATTAGAAACAAAAAGATTTTCAAAAGTTGAAATAAAACGGCATGTATTTAACGCGACGACAAACTAATCTGATTTAGGGTTTTAAAAATACTTAAAATGGGTAGCAAAAATAATAGGTTGGCAGCTACAGTGAAGTAGCATTTTAAGCAGGCAGGGGGTTTTAAAAATAATTAAAATGGGTAGCAAAAATAATAGGTTGGCAGCTACAGTGAAGGAGCTTAAGTAGACGGAGCCCCGCTGTGCGGGGCTCCTATTTCTGTCTGCAGGGTTTAAAGTAACCTAACACGAAGGGGATGACGGGGATCATCCCCTTCGAACCTAACCTATCCATGTCGGGATTCCCCTTAACCACTCTGCTAACATTATTAGTCGCCAAGTCATTATATTAGTCGCCAAGTCATTATTTATAGCTCCACGCCTCATTTTATTAGTTGCAAACACTTAGTCGCCTTTTAAGTCATTAGTCACCTGGAAAATAATAAGCCAAATAAAACCTTTAACGAATTATGTAATTCGCAAACTGACTGACCAAAAACATTCGTAACTGTATGTTATGATTTGATAACAATATGATTTTTCGAAAACCTGCGTAAAGGAGAATGGGCGTTTTTGTATGGGCTGCGTCCCTAGTGCTGTATCATGTTGTGGTACACGCCATTTTAAAGGTCATAATAATAACTTTATTTTATTGTATAACACCAACAGTCAAGCATGTGCAGGGAAGGAGCTATGCATATTTTTATTTCTTCTTAGAAAAAAAGTGTTATTTTTAGATAAATTACTTTTCTTACAGTGACTGACATTACTTGACATTCCTATGTATGCAAAAATTAGGCGAATAAAGATTCTTCTACAGACATATACAGAGTGACTTTTAATTCATTGGCAATATTTTAACCCCGTATTCTACCCATGATACTAATGTATTTAAGCCCTTAATAACGTGTATTAAAATTGTCAAGTTATTAATTTTAAAAACGTAACATATCTTGTCATTTACCTACATAAAGTCCAAAATTAATAAACACGATAAAAAAATAAATCGTAAAAATGATAATTAAAACTTTAATAAATTTAAAGTATCAAGATGCGTCCGCTAGTAATGCTAGTATACCAGTTTACTACGCGGTATTAATACTTACGCTACAACGTAGGTACGAGTACGAGCTCTCATTCAGTAGGCATGTCCTTGAAAAGAAATGCCGCCAAACAATATTCGGCATGAACAAAGTTTACCTACATCGGGCCTCTCGATCGATCCCCGCGCTCATCTGCGGGGCCGCGGGGTGCGGCCGCCCCCTCTCGAGCAAAGAAATGCATGCGCGGCGTCGCCTGCGCCGCTCCAGTCACGCGTTTAATAGGTCAAGTGCATGACGTGTAATTCGCGAAAGATTCTGTGAACCGTAAACCGTAAGTAACATGCCACGACCACGTAGAACAGTGTACACGAACCAGCAATACCTGGATATGGTCTTGTTTTACGACCGAACGCACAGTTTTCCGCGAACCCGTCTGATGTTCTATCCCGATGAATCAAGAGACCGAATCTTGAGGTCAACTCAAAACTTACTGGATTTTGCATCATTCCACGTAATAACGTATGCCCAAGTGCCAAGAGACCTCCGTGGAAGCGCAGCTGCAGAACGTGCCTGAAAGCTATCAGTCCGAGCTGTACTACCAACATGACACTACCAGCGGGATGTTCGCACGTTCCTCGACCGAAGCTTCGGCAAGCGTTGGATAGGACGCGGCGGGAATGTACCTTGGCCTGCGCGGTCGCCTGACCTGACGCCCTTAGTTTTTTTTTTTGTGGGGTTAATTTAAAAGACTAGTGCACGAGCAAGAAAGTGAAAGTCGCGAACAGTTAAGCGAAAGGATTGTTACGGCATTCGAAATAATAATTGTTAAATCGCGTACATCTGTTTTGCAAAACGTGAAAAGAAGCCATAGGCGCCGTGCTGAGCTGTATGTACAAAGAACAAGTGAACACTTCGAGCACCTCTTAAAGTACACGTAGGTAAGTAGGTACCTCCTAAGTACTAAACTAAAACGTAGTAGTTAAGGTACTGTACTAAATAATTACAAACACACGCGCACGCCGGCCACGTAGTCCCAATAAGCTGTTTCGCCAAAGTTCACGCGCGGTCGACGCAGTAGGTACAACACAAACGCGCACGCCGGCCGCGTAGTCCTAATCAGCTGTTTCACCAAAGTTCACGCGCTGCAACGCTGTAGGTACTTTTCTAAATAACTCTAATCAGCTGTTTCATTCAATTAATTTTTAATGATATTACAGTCACAGCACATGTAATTTGAAACTTTTGCTAAGAATAAGTTTTACTTTGAACACCGAAGTAAAAGTTTAAATCACTTCCAATTTTCCAATTCTTCCTCTGTCTTTTTTTAAAACATTCCCAGCGCTTGTACTTAATTACTTTTGTAGGTAATGTGCTGGGTGCGTTTACAAACTCAACACGTACATCTTTCTATGCGGAAATCGAATTCGCGACACGTAACGCAGCAGCCACACACTCAGCCACTTTGCCAACAGTGCTGACAATTATTACGTAGCATAACTTATTATTATGTCATTATGTGCAAGCTGCCATATTTCATTGATTGATGCGTAGAAGTGGCCCCCATTTTTAATTTGCTTTCTCGTGTTTGTGGCTTAGACAAACGGGTGCTATTGTGCTTCAGGGCTTTCTGTCATGATTTTAATTTCTTTCGGACCTAACTAAATAATTTAATTTAAGTACGAGTTACACGTTAGTTCCGTAGGAAAATCGAAGCTGCTACATCGCGATCCGCGAGTTCGCGACCGCAATCAAAGCGACGCCGGCGCGCCGCCCGCGCTCCGTCCCGCGCAAAAAATGAATGGCTCGCGTCGACGGTGATGGCGCGTGTGTGCGTACGTGTCACACACACTCACACACGGCACCCGTACATTTTAAATAGCGCGCAATCACAATTTGATCCTTTTTATTTTTTTGTTCATTTTGGGAAAACTCTGGGTTATTATTTTTGAACACTTTACTAGCTTTAGTTATTATTTGTTCCTCAATTAGATTCTTGGACTAAAATATTGCCAACGAATTCAAAGTCTTCCTGTATATACTTTGATTTTGGCTGGTACAAATAGGCTGGACTGCAAGCGGTTTGGATCCGTCGGGTAAGATGGAACATATAAACCACTCTGTTACACGTGGCTATTTTTTAGCACGCCAGCCATATAACGTAACGCCATAAAATAATAACATAATTATACACCGTGGGCCTGAGGTACCCGAACGATTTTTACCTTCAATTCCGATGCCTAATTGGAGAATAAAAGCTGGGATATACATAGTTTGTTGAATAAAGCTTAATTTTCGAAATATTCATTATTTACGGAAAATCACAAATCGAAAAATATCTACTTATGGTAACAAGTCCTATGAACGCGGCCATTCCCCTCTCGCAGTATGTCTTATTTGTCGGGGAGGATTGTGAAGTGAGAAGTTTCTTATCCACTCACACGATAATTTATAAATGTTGCCAGTTCAACCTCAGGTATTGTTTACAAGGAAGTTGTTGAGGACAGCGGACCAGATCCAGTAATAAAACACCAAGTGTATAACTACTAGATCGACTTTAATTGTCATTAACACAATTACTTACATAATATTACATAGGATGTTAGCAAGCATGGCTTCAGTAGAGTTACCGTGTCCTATCACAATCGCAGCTAAAACAAGACTACTTGTAAGAACGTGAAAGTGGGCGGAAACATCTACGCCAAAAAGGGAACTTCCGGCTTCTAGAATGATCGTACAACTTTCTAGAACATAATAGTGCGCACCCCAGCGTCGAATAGTGGTCAACTAAGGGTTTTCTATACATTATAGCGCTACCTCCACCTAGCGTCCACTAGCTAGACACGATCAATACAATCCCTTAAAGTGCCTCCACTATCAGGCGCTAGAGCGCGCCACTCTCTTCAGGCTTTGTATATCAGTCACAGAAGTACTAAAGTTAATTAATTTATTAAGGGCAGAAAAAAAAACAAACAATAATAATGTCTGCATTCGACTTTTGTTGATATAACATTTGACTCATTACCATCAGAAAGGCGTGGTTAAAATGTTTCGGGTACCTCGGGCCCACGATGTATAAATATATAAAAGTACATTAAGGGAAGATAACATTTAAGTACTAAAGGGAGTTACTCTATTTTTTATATGAATGTTTTTGATGGGATCAGCATTTCAGAAACTATAGTGGGACTATTAATTCGATGCAGTGACTTGACAGTTCAAAGCAAAATAATGATACCATACTAAAACTAATAGTGTTGGGGTAGTGAACGATTTTACGAAAAGAACGAATACGAAAAATAGTTCAATTTAAACAAATCTCTACAAATTCATTTGCAATATAAGAATAAAAAGGAGAAAGGACTTAAATTTTAAATGCTAAGAAAACCAAATGCATTAAATTTTCATTACCAAATGTAGCTCCTATTAACGCAAATGTAAGTCTGGGCGGGAAAAGGTTAGATCTTGTTCCCTCAACAGTGTTTTTAGGGATTACAATAGACCCTAAACTACAATGGGGGCCTCATGTAGAGGCAACTGCGGGTAAACTCAGTTCTGCCGCTTTTGCTGTTAGGAGAATAAGACAGCTTACTGATGTGACTACGGCTAGGATGGTGTATTTTGCGTACTTTCACAGTATTATGTCTTACGGCATTTTACTGTGGGGGTCAGCTGCTGATGTCGAGACACTTTTCATATTGCAAAAAAGAGCAGTCCGAGCTATTTATAACTTAAGCTCTCGAGAGTCTCTTCGTGAACGATTTAAGGAGATCAATATACTTACTTTACCATCTTTGTACATTTACCAAAATATCCTGTACGTCCGTAAAAACATAGCGAGTTACAGTAAGAAAAGTGATACACACAGCTTGAATACTCGAAATAAGCATAAACTTGTAGTTCCTGGTTTTAGACTTTGCAAGACTAGTAAGTCTTTTTTGGGGAATAGTATTAGGTTCTATAATAAAATCCCATCTTGTATTACTGAATTGCCTTACATGAAATTCAAGTCTTTGGTAAAGCGTGTCTTAATGTCAAGAGCATATTACAACATAAACCAGTACATTGAAGATAAAAATGTCTGGAATACGATTCCCAACTGCACACTGCGACCCACTGGCACTCCTTAATTGGCTGTTTAATCCTTCATGCGTAGGTCCTTAAATTTTTAATTTTTAACATTTAACTGTAGGTATCTTTTTTTTTTACCTACTCATTATATATTGTATTATAATTTTATATATCTTTTATTCTTTGATTCTGATATAGGTAGTATCAGTTTTCTTTTTAGTAATGCCCATGGCATCAAGCTATTTACAATTGTAATAATTACAAAATGTAAAATGTGAGTATCATGTAGCCATTATTGTCATGCTTAGTATGTTTTTTTTTTGTGTATTCCTACATTAACCTGACTGTTGTCCGGCAGTTGAGGCTGTCATGCTCACTAAAATGTCCTGCTGACGGTGGCGTTGTGTATTGGGTTGTTAAGTTCCCTACAATATGGTTGAGTTAAGCGATGCTGATGCGCTCGTCATGCTCGTGAACGGGCGCTGTCTGTCGGGACTGGTCAGCTCTTACATGCTATGACAACATTAAGGCAATTTCTCATTGTTATTCTTGTACTACTGACATTGACCTACATTATTCTCACATTAACTGTAGTAATAATAATGTATTGGAATATATAGAGTCTATATATAATGAGTGTAGGTATATAATTGTATGTTTATATTATGTTGAATTATCTATATTTAGATACTTTTACTTTTGTTTTCAATTCATCCAGAATTGTTCTAGGTAAATATTTTGTTTACCATCATCAACTTGCATAATTTAATCAATGTAATTAATATTTTACTTTTTTGTGTATAGACTCATTTAAATATTCACTTGACAGACTGAACTGTGTTGCTGGGGAGTTTGTTGCGCCGTTTCTTCTTCACAGCATAAACACTAGGAAGCGGTGAAGGGTGGGAGCTTTGGGGGTGCAGTCAATTGTAACTACCAAAATGTGACGTTCAAAAAGAACTAAGTAATACTAGTCTACTTTGAATAAACGAGTTTTGAGTTTGAAATATTCTCTGTATTTAAGTTTAAAATAATAAAATTAAATAATTACTTAACGAGTATTTATGTATTTATCGGTGAAAGATGATTTAATCCTAAGCCGAATTCCCAAGTTTGTGTGTGTTTTGTGATGTTTACGTAATATATTTGTGTTTAATGTTAAGGTATTTTTTTACGTAAGCTATTAACGACAGACATAAATTAATTAATTAACTTATTTATTAATATTCTAGACTTTCTGAAACTGTAAAGATGTTTGTTATTGTTACCTACATTTAGTAACTATTGTTTGGTTTAGTTGTGTACGTCTTTTGTGCAAGAATGAATAATTTTCTTTCTTTTCTATTCTTACTTCTAATAGCAATAAAATAAAAAATAATAATCATTTCATGTAACGTTTTCTTGGTTGACTGATGCCATGAATTCCATATAGCATTCAGTCCGCATTATGTACCACAATTGTGCATTGAAGTATAGAATAAATAAATAACCTTATTTCAGTTACTTGTTGCATCAAAAACGTCATATCAGTAGTTACTTGTGGTTAAGACTATGTTTTAATATTGTTATATCGTGTTTTGATCATCAAGTTATTAAATTCAAGAAAAAGTATGCATATAAGTACATTATTAAGTTCATTCGATTTCATTCATTAAATTTTTCACCTCACTACCTTTTTTTGTCAAAAACTGGTATCCCTCCAACTGTCAAGTTACTGCATGGAATTAATGGTCAGACTGTAGAGGTTAGTTATTTTGTTTAATGAAATCAATATTCATTAAGTACTCGCTGTTTATTTTTTCCTGTAAACGTGACGTAAAGGTGCGTACGAATGAGAGGCAGCCTCGGGTTGAGGCTCGCACGGCATGCCAATTTGCTCAAATTCGTACGTGGCTCGCACTCTGTGTGCGAGCACGACGCCGCGAGCCACTCAGAGTCGATTTTTTGGCCGTGCTCAAAGGTGCCTGGGTGCGCACGCCTCGCGTAATATGGACGTGTATCCGAGCATATTTCTACACACAAAGTTGTCAAGTGTCGCAATTCAACTGTTTCATCCACCATCGAGGTGTCTTTTTCTTTTTGTTGTTATAATAATGCGGTGAATTATGATAAAAGCAGCAGCAGCTGTAGTCGCGTTCGACATCATTTTATCCGGCGCGCTACGACGGCTCGCCGCGAGCACGTTGCCTCAACGTACAAACCGAATACGCAACTGAGCAGCCTCGAGCTGAGCGGCTCTAATTCGTACGCACCTTTACATTAATGCCTTGAAATGTTTGCCACCCTGAGGTCTATAATTGCTTGCACTTTACGTTTTCATATGGTCGCTCGGTCTAGGCTCAATTGCTCGCAAAGATTGATAGGGCAAAGATATTATTTTCTTAATTGACATAAAAATATTAATTCAAAGAGAATACATACTAGGTACCTAGTACAGAAAAATAAATCAATCTATTTAGTAAATTCAATCAAATGCGTTCCATACAACTTTTGACTAGACACACATATCCAAAAAGGAGTTCATAACATCAAAAAATGGTTAGTAGCCTTTTCGCTAAAATCGTCGCTTCACAATTTTATAAACTAAAACTTATGTAGGTATCAATCTACATAAGTTTTAGTTGTTCATGACATCTTAAACCTTATTGCGCACAGTGTCAGAAGCAATCGAATTTGAAATCTGCTAAACATTCAACTACATTCGGTGGGGCCATCAAGTTAGCGTATGCTAACTTCGTTCGATTTTACTTACCATTCGCTGTAACAAGTCCTCTGTTATACACCGATTTTAGAAATTTGTAGAAGTATGGTTTCTCCAAACATTTATTTGCTACTGTTAAACTGTCATCTGGGTCCGTTATCACTAAAATAAGATATGGGAATTTACAATAATTTTGAATGTAGAAAATATAGTCTTGTCAACCCCAGTGCCTGAATGTTCTATTTGAAATAACAGATGTTATTTTGAAGTTGTGGAGTTGTTCATCTGCCGGCGTCATATCTAGGGGCTGGTCATAGGGGCGGCTGCCAGTGGTGCAGGACCTAGGAGGCGCAAATTAGGCCGTTCATGACCGTAGCAGATCTCCCGTTAAAATATGTTTGGAGATTGAGAGCTACAAACATGAGATAAAATCATTTCTGCCTTAATTTTCATCAAAATTCTTAACTTCCCTTTTTTATTTAGCGTGGTTTTTTGGGGGCCCTGGCCCTGCTTCAGGGTGAAGACAGTATCGTCGCACGGTCTTCAGCCTTGAAACAACAATATACACTTACAAAAAAGCTTTATTGGTATATCAAAGCAAACATTTTCATGTGGTTATTTTACTTCAGAATATCAACAACCTTGATAAAGTTACGAATTCAGAATATGGATACACTACTCTGCGATCCCAAATTACGACCTAAAATGTAAACACAACTGATGATACCTACATTTTGTTTCAGCGTATATTTTATGAAACCTTCGAACAGCTATTTTTCTAAAGTTATTCACTTTTGGGGAAACTTGTTAAGCAAATTGTATTTATTATTATGAATACTTTAACACCCCTCTTTCCAACTAACCTTGGATACTCGTGTGATATTATTAATTAATGAAGGTTAAAAAAAACACCTAATGCTTACCATAAACGGAATGCGGGCCAAATCGGTACTCAACGACACCCTCTTTTTTTAAACAGTTGTCGTATAGCAATTTTTCCATGTTCCACATATCTGAAAATCCATTAAATTCTATTTAGGGTCTTACTTTAACAATCCACGATATTTTGCATAGCGTAGCGTCTCAGTACCTAAATGCTAAAGATAATGTTTAGCATTAACATTCACATCACTAAACATTAAATCAGTTGTAATTTTCTTTAGTCATATTCTATGTCTATACACCGTGGTTTCCGAGGTAGGTACCTGAAAGATTTTAACAATCGGTTCCGATGGCTAATTGAAGATGAAAAAGTGTAAACGAATTCATGTAATTCTTTCAAACCGCGTGATCTACTAATGACACAGATTGACCAAGAACTGTTTCTTTTTTCAGATTCAGTAAAACAGTTTTACAAAAATAGTACCTAGTTTTCTGTTTCTGAGTTATTTTAGCGCCACGAGTCAACTGGCTGCATGAAGCGATATCGCGCTAGTCGTGCCTGCCAGCTGTATCGCTGTGCTTTCATTCATTTATGCGTGGCATCGAAATGTTCAAAGACAAATGAAAAAATATTTTTTTAATCGGAATCAAATTTAAAAAAAAAGACAAGCCTGGACAGCCGGGGCAAACCCGTAATATTTTTGGAAGACCTATTCAATAACACCCCACGACGAGAAAAAAAACATCCCCACTTTACGAATACACGAGGTACCCTAAGAAGAATTATTTTTTATGATTTTATTTCACCACTTTGTCGGCGCGATTAATTATGTATATCCATGCCAAATTAAAGCTTTCTAGTACTAAGAGTCTCTGAGCTAAGCTGCAGATGGACGGACATGGCGCCACTATAAGGGTTCCTTGTTCACTACAGAACCCTAAAAACGATACAGATGGCAAAAAGACAATTTTTAGAATTTCTGTCTGTTTGTATGTTGGAGCTTCACGCCAATACTACTGAACAGATTTAGTTAAAATTTCGCTAAAATGTCCGTTAGAGAGCGGGTCAGGTTATAGGGTACAATTATAACGCTTTCCTGTATTGGAGGCAGGGACTTGAAAACGAAATGAATTTCGTTCCGTTACACTAAATGTTATCACGTAACGTTCCAAAATTTGATAGTATTTTTTTGTATGAAATGTTTTGTTTTTGTTGTCAAACAACTTGATAGTTTTCGTAAACGAGAACTGTCTGATTGAACGGTCCGACTTCGGTTTGGTTACGATTCATCAACGTTTCTGTTAGAAGAATCAGTTAGCTGCTCCTACGGATATTTGTCCTTCGGCTGAATTGATCATCCCACTTACTCTGGTAAGCTATGTCTGTGATTCCTATTTTTTCCCGGATAAGCTTATTAAATCATTTTCGTCCTGCGAATGTCTGCTGCAGTCCGCGGACGTTAGTAATATCTTTCCTGGTTGGGTTGACTATAAAGCAGTGTTATTTATTGACATCTGTTAAAATAGTAATCGTCCTTACATCTTTTTCATATTGCTGGGATTGTGGGGTAAATTATGACTTACGTTTAGCGTCTCCAAGCATCAGCAGTGCATGTCCTATGAGTGGCAGCGCGTCAGGATACACTGGAGGTGACGGGTGACGTAGTTTTAACCACGACCACACGGCAAACACTGCACACCATATTAAAATCAACTCTACTAGAAACATTGTATCAATCAAACTAGCATTTCTTCTGTCTGAGCAAATTCTGTTGCAGTTCTTCACTTATATACCTTAGAATAATAAAGAAAAAAAAAACAACGTTTATATTAATTGGTGCTACCGCGTAGTAACCGAATTAATGCAATACGGGTTTATTTTGTTTCTAGAAGGTTGCAGATTTTTAGAATGATAAACAGGTATACAGTATGTTTCATTTAACCATACCATGATTCATAAGCATTGTTTTGGGACATACGTAATAATATTTTAACTACACATCTTTATGCTACATATTTGCAATTAATAAAGAATAAAAGATGCTTATGAATCGCTTTCTTATAATCATGTACCTGTAAAAACAGATTTCAGTTAATCGACTTTTATCTTTCTAAATAATTTTAAATAGTCAATAAATCATTTGACAAGACACGAAGTCGGTTAAAAGGAAATAAGTGAAAAGCATTTTTTTAAATTTGGCACTTTTTATGAGTATAAGCAATAACTGATATATTTTTTTAGTTAAATAAATGAGGGGGTTTTTCAGCTTGTAAATAAAATAACACTAAAATCCTTAATACGCTTAGATGCAATTATAAATAATTTTAATAAACAAATTAAAATTCAAAATGGCTGCAATTCCGAGGTCGGCGTTGTCATTACAAAAGATGGTATTTTTGTTGTTTCATAGGTCGTTAAATTTTCGGTTATCATCTCCACGACATCCAACTAGAAGCCTTTTTAGATGCGCTTGCTAAGTAGATAATGACCTCTTAAGGGGTCATTCTACTTATCATTATAGATAGATTCGCTAGATAGATTCTTGTCCTAGCGGTCGAGGAGTCAACATATCCTGAGGATGCTCCGGGCAGGGGCAAAACACGTGTCGTGTATTGGTTTGGTGGCGTGTTGCATTATTTTTTCACTCTTTCTGCATGTGCATATACAGGCTGTTAACGAATTCGTGTAATTCCTTCAAACCACATGATCTATTAATGGTATATATTAACCCTGCACGAGATTTAGATTGATTAAAAATAAATAAAAATTAGCTTTTTCCAAAAAAAAAATTATGTTTTTGAAAATTTTGATGCCATGCATAAATTAATGAAGGCACGACGACACAGCTGAAGGTCACAACTAGCGCAATATCACTCCATGCAGTCAGTTAACTTGGAACGCTAAAATTACTCAGATACAGAATGCGATGGTTCATTTATTGAAAACTTTTTTTTGTTGATTTTGAAAAAACTTGTGCTTGGTCAATCAGTGTCACCAGTAGATCACGTGGTTTGAAGGAATTACACGAATTCGTTAACACCCTGTATTTGTGGACGGGAGGGTGGTGCTGCATACTGCATCCAAACTAGCGATCTTGTTCAGCGGAATTAAAGCTAGATATTCTATTTGCATTTTTGTATGTCATGGATTTCCGCAAAGTAACGCCTGATTCCATCATTTATTTTTATAATTCGGTTTTTGTATATATTTCTGGTAACGTTTTTTTTTTTTATTTTGGTCATTGTTGACTGTATTATAAAAAACCATCCAAGCCACCGTGGTGTATTTAATAAATAACTTAAGATGATTAGTGTCTCTATGTTGATTACTTATAATGTTTATAATTTGTCCTTCAAGTATGCAATTAGTGATGGTATATTTTATGTGTACCTATACTTATAATTATAATAAAATGTAATCATAACCGACAATTATTCTGTAGGTACGACTTTAAGTATGCAAGATAAATACTTTAAGTCAGCAGGTTTATCTGAGCAGGCAAAACTGTACATCAAGTTGACGAAGCTCCATCGTTTGGCGGCTCAGAACGTTTGGTTCAATCAACAGTGTAAACAGTTAAACGTAATACCCCATTATATTAATATACGTACCAACACACACAGCCGGTCTAGTAGTGTAGCATTGGTGAAGGCTAAACAGATATGGTTGAATGAAGAGTGTAGGCACTGGTTTACAGTTAGGGACAGTATCAAACTCCACCTTAAAGTATTGTACTCAGAGTTGAGTTTTAATTTACATAATGTGGGGTTTGATCTTTTAGATAACAAGGCTCGGGATTTAGCTTGCAAATTAGCGCATGAAAAGTATTTAACACAAAATAGAAAGTTGGAGCAATTATCTCGGGATAGCCACGGTAATAATGTCCACCATTCTGAAAATGATCCAAATACAGCTCACTCGTTTTATCCGCGCGTTAAAAATTACACTAATACCCAGTTTTCACCTTCTGAGATGTCTTTATTAGAAAAAGGCCTTAAATATAATATCAAACCGAGGCTATCCCAGAAATCACTCGAAACTTTGGTGGTAGATTCAGAAATAGCTTGCTTTAGAAGTAAAGTGGATGTCGCCGTTAAGCATCAGGTTGCTACTCAAATTAAGAAAGGTTCGAATTCCACCCCCATTTCTCAAAATTTCACAGAGTTACAAGTATATCGGTCACTACAAAGTCAAATTAATCAAAATAATTTAGTAATTACAAAAGCAGACAAGGGTAATACAGTTGTCATTTTAGAAAGATCTGCTTACAACCAGAAGGTTAACGACGTCATCCAGGGGGAGGATTTTGAATGTCTTAGATCCGACCCTACTAAAACCTTTACATTAGAGTTAAAGTATGCTATTAAAAGTACGTCCTATATTTCTCCAGATGAGTTAAAATATAAAATCCCTATGAACCCGCGTTCACCTTTTTTGTACGGTTTACCGAAAACTCATAAATATAATATCCCTATACGCCCCGTTGTCTCTTACATTGGTGCCCCAACTTACAATCTAGCTAAATACCTTAATAATCTTTTAAGAACAAAGTCCTCTTTTCAACCTCAGTATAGTTTATAAAATAGTTTAAATTTAATTGAAAAATTAAAAATGTTAATATCCCCTCTTATTCCAAATTATTGTCACTAGATGTTGATAGTTTATTTACTAATGTAGGTACCTTCTGAAGAATGCCTAAGTATTTTGGGTAGCCACTTTGAGAGACAGCGTTTGCATCCTGGAGAAGTATATGATCTACTTAACCTCACTCGTATATGCATGAAACAAAATTATTTCAGGTTTAATAACCAATATTACCGTCAAAAAGAAGGGTTGGCAATGGGTTCACCCTTAAGTCCATTAATGGCGGAAATATTCATGGATAATTTTGAGTGTAAATATGTAGTGAGCGAGCCCAACATTCTGTTCTATTATAGATATGTTGATGACGTAATAATCTGTTGGACAGGTACTAATCGTCAAATTGACTTGTTTGTTAATAAACTTAACGCTATCCACCCTAAAATTAAATTCAAATTAGAATTAGAGTCCAACCAGTCCTTAATTTTTTTAGATCTAACTATAACTAGAGTTAATAACAAATTAGACTTCCAAAGGACCATGGGACAAAACGTCCCCATACCCCAACAGATCTGAAATGTATCTCAGTTGAAACATCTTAGTAGGGTGATAAATTTTTCCTATGGCGACATTCCTCAAAGGAGCGGGATATTCCGGGAAAAACGCATTTTTATTATTATTATTTTATTGAAATGAATATTCGCATCGTACATCCGATTGAGTTGAAACTTTGTACTGTTGTTGTTGGCACTCACGCAAAAGTTTCTGACATAGAACCATCAACGTGCAATAGGTGGCGCGCGATTCGTATCGGATAATTGTTACTAAAAATTTGCATGGTTCATTCGATTGAGTTGAAACTTTATACAGTTGTTGTTGCCACTCACGTGACAGTTTCTGACATAGTACCATCAACGTACAATAGGTGGCGCTCGAGTCGTATCGGATAATTGTTACTAAAAATTCACACGGTTCATCCGATTGAGTTGAAACGTTTTACAGTTGTTGTTGCCACTCACGTAAAAGATCATATCGTCTTCCACAATTACATTAATAAATTGTCTGCATAACCCCTGAAAGACGATGCCTACCAAATCCTAAATACTACACTAGGAACCAATAACGTGAGTAAATAATGTGAGGTGGCGCGCATGTGGAAAACCAGAGTCAGGCCCTATTTGGAAGGCAATGTCTGAGAGTAGGAAAATATTTAAGAAAAAGCTCAAATCCCTACAAGACAATCGCGAACAGGTCCGTATGGACATCCTAGCGACGCACCATGACAATAAGTCCTTCAAGCAATTCTGGAAGCAGACCAATAAACTTAATCCGAGGCCGAGTCTCCCGGTGAGTGTGCAGGGCAAAGTAGAAGCAGTGGACATCGCCAACATATTCAGGGAGCACTTTCAGACAGAGCAGAGAGTACTAGTGCGGAAGGAAATGCCCCAGGCTACAGGTCCTACACGTGACGAGCCCGTTAGAATAACATCAAAGGACGTGTCGCGGGTTTTACATAACATGTGTAAGGGTAAGTCTCCTGGACACGACGGACTTAGCGTGGAGCATCTGAAGCATGGGGGTCCTCACCTGTGTAGGGTGTTGGCGATGCTTTACACTTTTTGTTTACGTCATGCATATTTGCCCGATGATATTATGAAGGCGGTTGTAGTACCAATTGTGAAAAATAAAACAGGGGATGTCAGTGACAAACACAATTACAGGCCTATTACATTGGCCACTATAGCTGCCAAGGTGCTTGACGGTGTACTGAACGGTCATCTTTCTCAGTCTGTGGTACTCGAAGACGCCCAATTTGGGTTTAGGCCTGGCCTCTCTACTGAGAGTGCCATATTAGTCCTGAAGCACACCGTCAGGTACTACACTGACCGTAAGACGCCAGTATATGCTGCCTTTTTGGACCTCTCAAAGGCTTTTGATCTTGTGAACTATGATAGGCTGTGGGATAAACTTAGGGAGACCAAAGTGCCTGAGGGTGTTACTAATATATTTAAATATTGGTACCACCATCAGACGAATAATGTAAGGTGGTCAGGTTCCTTTTCAGATGCCTATCAGTTGGAGTGTGGTGTGAGGCAGGGGGGATTAAGCTCCCCTACGCTCTTTAACATTTACGTAAGGGAGCTGGTCCGTGAGCTCAACGGCACCAGGGTAGGCTGTTCTATAGATGGTCAAATTGTGAATAACATTAGCTACGCCGACGACATGGTGCTGTTGAGCCCGTTGATCAGCGCCCTGCGGAGATTGCTGAGTATCTGTGAGGAATATGCTAGGACGCACGGATTGACATATAATGTCAAGAAGAGCGAACTGCTGGTGTTTCGGGCGGGGCGCATGACGCCCTCTTGCGTACCGCCCGTGATGCTGGGTGGGGTGGCGCTAAACAGGGTCAGCCAGTTTGTGTACCTTGGCCATGTGGTAAACGAGGACCTGGCTGATGATCCGGATGTGGAAAGGGAACGCAGGGGGCTGGCGGTCCGGTGTAACATGCTGGCCCGCAGGTTTGCAAGGTGTAGTAAGGAGGTAAAAAAGACGTTATTTAGGGCCTACTGCCAATCCTACTACACCTGTAGCCTGTGGGTCAGTAACACACAGCGGGTCGTCAGCGCCCTGCGGGTCCAATACAACAATGCTTTCAGGTTGCTGATGGGACTGCCTCGCTATTGCAGCGCCTCAGCGATGTTTGCTGACGCTCAAGTGGATGGCTTCCATGCCATAATTCGTAAGAGAGCGGCATCGCTGATGCGCAGGGTGAGGGACAGTTCCAACAGCTACCTGAGAGTAATTGCTTGTAAAATAGAAAGTCCTCTATGGAGGCAATGGATACGCATCCATGTAAAATAGTTTCCTCATGTATAAAGTACTAACATTTATTATTAAGTTCTGTTTATGTATTTACTAACACTTTACGGACACATCAGTCTGAAATAAACAAAATTGAATTGAATTGAATAACAACCACACATATGTCATTAGATAGGTATTGCAATATACTGCAATAATTGCTATCGCGGCTCATTTAAAATCGCTGTGTGAAAAAAGTTATGGCGATGTTTCATAGGTTAGGTTCGGTCAAGTTAGGTAATTTCACCTATCACTTATTTATTGGATGTGATTTTGAATGACGACATATAATTATAACACTGTTTGCTCACTTTACTTGCATTTTTTGCTATTACCGAACAATTTATAAGAAAAAAAACACCTAACCTAACCTAGGAAAAAATGCCCTAACTTTTTTCATACAGCGATTTGAAATGAGCTGCCTTAGTAGTTACTGCAGTATATTAAAATACCTATCTAATGACATATAATATGTGTGGTTGTTATTGGTTCCTAGTGTGGTATTTAGGATTTGGTAGGCATCGTCCTTTTAGGGGTTCTGCAGACAATTTATAATGTGATTGTGGATGTCGGTACATAATTATAACACTGTTTACTCAATCTGTTTGTTTTTTATTACATAACAATATACAAGAAAAAAACTACCTAACCTGACCTAACATAACCTAACCTACGAAACATCGCCATAACTTTTTTCATACAGCGATTTGAAATGAGCCGCCATAGTAATTATGGCAGTATATTGCAATATCTATCTAATGACATATGTGTTGTTGTTATTGGTTATGTTGACCAATTTGTCCGGTCCTCCTTTACCACCCTGTATATACTAAACCCCATCGATTTTGAAGTTAAAACTGGTCGCTAGTCTTATCATAGATCCTTATGAAAATTTAGGCTGAGCCTCTAGGCGCACCGTTCATTAACTAATATTCGCGCGTTAATTGAACGTTGCGCTTAGAGGCGCAGCCTAAATTTTCATACATTTTGGCGTGACGCAACTACAGTAGTTAACGAAAAAAACTCACACTTGGGGTACAGCTGTTTTTTTTTCTCGATTTCGGGTTTTGTACCATAGTAAAAATTGTTCATTGTGATGAGTACAATCTCCCATTTCGGTTTGTCGAGTGTTTACAATTTCAACCTGTATAGCTAATTATAATTTTAAATATCAACCTAATCTACGCTATTGTTCTTAGGAATTGAGCACTTTTTCCCGTGTAAGGTTATGTTATGTTATATTATGTTATGTTAGAATTTGGTGTCACAAATTTATTTTGTGACGAAGTTTATTTTCCACCGCCGCTATCCCGATGCATCAAGAGACCGAATCACTCAAAACTTACTGGATTTTGCATCATTCCACGTAATAACGTATGCCCAAGCGCCAAGAGACCTCCGTGGAAGAGTAGCTGCAGAACGTGCCTGAAAGCTATCAGTCCGAGCTGTACTACCAGCGGGATGTTCGCGCGTTCCTCGACCGAAGTTTCGGCGAGCGTTGGAGAGGTCGCGGCGGGCCTGTACCTTGGCCTGCGCGGTCGCCTGACCTGACGCCCTTAGTCTTTTTTTTTGTGGGATGAGGTTAAAAGACTAGTGTACGAGCAAGAAAGTGAAAGTCGCGAACAGTTAAGCGAAAGGATTGTTACGGCATTCGAAATAATAATTGTTAAATCGCGTACATTTGTTTTGCAAAACGTGAAAAGAAGTCATAGGCGCCGTGCTGAGCTGTGTGTACAAAGAGCAGGTGAACACTTCGAGCACCTCTTAAAGTACACGTAGGTAAGTTGTATGCCCTACACAGAATACAATCTTCCTCAGTCCAATTGATCCTTACGAGGTTAACACATTATTAAAATATTTGAAAAATAAGAAAAGTCACGGCGTTGATGAACTTCCACCTACCTTATTAAGACAATGTGCAGATGAATTAACCTTACCATTTTACAAATTATTAAATCAATCATTTGAAGAAGGCGCTTTTCCCAATCTTTTAAAAAAAGCCCTTATAAAACCTGTTCACAAAAAGAATGACAAAACTGATCCGAATAACTACCGCCCCATTGCCCTCTTACCGACAGCTTCTAAAATTTTCGAAAAAGCCATGTGTAATCGAGTATATGCGTTTTGCGAAAAATACCATATATTTAACGATTGCCAAAACGGTTTCCGAAAAAACCGTTCCACTTCCCTGGCCGTTTACAAATATATCCAAAATGCCCTTGATATCATTAATGATAAAAAATACGCGATAGGACTTCTGCTCGATATGTGCAAAGCATACGATAAAGTGCAATTTGATATATTACTAAATAAATTATATAGTATAGGACTCCGCGGTAAATGTCATGATTGGTTTGTATCTTATTTGAAACACAGGGAACAAATAGTTGAAATCGAACATTACAACAACTGTAAAAATGAAATAGAATTAATCAGATCCGACAGCAAACAAATCAACGCCTCAATCCCGCAAGGTAGCGTAATAGGGTGTTTTCTATTTCTTGTTTACGTAAACGACCTTCCTAATAATATAAATGAGCCATGTGTCTTGTTTGCGGATGACATTTCTATACTCACCTCATGCGAAAATAACATCAATTTAAATGATAAATTAAACTCTATTCTAAATTCTACAATAAATTGGATGACTGAACACAACCTAGAAATTAATTTCAATAAAACTAAAATAATTCCATTCCACCCTCGCCAAAAATACCAATAAATATAAACTTTAGCTTTAATAATAATAAATTAGAAGTAGTCGATAAATTCACCCTACTAGGCCTAAACATTGACACAAATATAAATTGGAAGTCGCACATTCATAAAGTAAGAGAAAAAGTATCCAAATTTTCATACGCCCTCCGCGAGATTAAAAAAACGACAGACCTTAAAACTGCACTAGTAACGTACTACGCGTATGCCTACGCATGGCTCAAATATGGTATCATCTTATGGGGCAACAGCACTGACGCACCCACGCTATTTATCCTACAAAAAAAACTAATTAGAATCTTAGTAAACATTGAAGCCACCGATAGCTGTAAACCTCACTTTCAGGAACTAAAGATTCTATCCCTACCCTGTCTCTATATATTTGAAGTCTGTAAGTTCGTGCGTAAGTACCCAGAATTCTTTACTAAAAGAGAGAACATACAAACTAAAATTATTTTAAGACACAAAAATAGACTTAACTTACCAACATCGCGTCTAAAAATGCACTCCGATAGTACCTTTGTCATGTCCATCAAAATCTACAATAAGTTACCCGAAATATTAAAGAATTTAAATAAATATAACATCTTTATCAATAAATTGAAGCTTTTCCTTGTAAGCAAATGCTACTATAGTTTAAGTGAATACTTAAACGATAAATTATAATTTATATATAAATAATTAGAACCGTCTATTTGTATCTACAAATACGCACTATTCATAACACGAAAAATAAATTCTGAAAATAAACACGAAGCCTTCTAAATATATCCTACCTCAGTGATAATAAATATTAATTACGTAATAAATAAAAATTATAAAGGAAATAAAAGCAATAAATAATAATTTAAAAAATTAAATAGTATTTACAAAAAATAATGTATAAATCAATAATTATAATTCTTCAATTTAATATATAATATTCTGCATTAATATAATATTATACTTACTAACAATTAACTAATAATAAACAGGTGCCCTTCCTCCTCTCTCCTACTTGATCTGTGCTGTGCCCGACAGGGTCCATAATTGTGACTATCTAATATTCCCTACCAACTGTATGTAAACATTATGGTACGCAATAAAGAATTGAGAATTGAGAATAAGTACCTCCTAAGTACTAAACTAAAACGTAGTTGGTAAGGTACTTTACCAAAATAACTAAAAACACGCGTTCGCCGGCCGCGTAGCCCCAATCAGCTGTTTCACCAAAGTTCACGCGCGGTCAACGCAGTAGGTACTTTACTAAATAACTAAAAACAAACACGCGCACGCACCGGCCGCGTGCTCCCAATCAGCTGTTTCACCAAAGTTCACGCGTGGTCAACGCAGTAGGTACTTTTCTAAATAACTCTAATCAGCTGTTTCATTCAATTCATTTTTAATGATATTACAGTCATTGCACATGAAATTTGAAACTTTTGCTAAGAATAAGTTTAAGTTAAGTTTACTTTGAACACAGAAGTAAAAGTTTAAATCACTGCCAATTTTCCAATTCTTCCTCTTTCTTTTTTTAAAACATTCCCAGCGCTAGTACTTAATTACTTTTGTAGGTAATGTGCTAGGTGCGTTTACAACACCTACAACTTTCTATGCAGAAATCGAATTCGCGACACGTAACGCAGCAGCCACACACTCAGCCACTGTGCCAACAGTGCTGACAATTATTACGTAGGTAGCATAACTTATTATTATGTCATTATGTGCAAGCTGCCTTATTTCATTGATTTATGAGCATAAGTGGCAACCATTTTTAATTTGCTTTCTCGTGAATGTATGAGTTTGCGGCTTAGACAAACGGGCGCTATTGTGCTTCAGGATTTTCTGTCATGGTTTTTTTATTTTCGGAATTGCTTTCTGTCATGATTGTAATTACTTTCGGTCTTAACTAAATAATTTAATTTAAGTACGAGTTACACTTTAGTTCCGTAGGAAAATCGAAGCTACATCGCGATCCATGAGTTCGCGACCGCAAAGCGACGCCGGCTATCCGCCGCGCCGCCGAGCTCGGTCCCGCGCAAAAAATGAATGGCTCGCGTCGACGGAGAAGGCGCGTGTGTGCGTACGTGTCACACACACTCCCGTACATTTTAATTAGCGCGCAATCACAATTTGATCCTTTTTATTTTTTTGTTCATTTTGGGATAACTCTGGGTTATTATTTTTGAACACTTTAGCTTTTTTAGCTTTAGTTATTATTTGTTCCTCAATTAGATTCTTGGACTAAAATATTGCCAACGAATTCAAAGTCTTTCTGTATACACCAGAAACAACGTAGGACCGAGAATACTTCCTTGTGACACACCAAAACTCACACGAGCCTCGCCACTAGTTCAACCATCAATCCTCACTCGCTGGGTCCTACAGCTGAGATAATCTTGCAACAATTGGTGGGGGAGGCCCCTTCCACCGATTTTGTCCAGTTTGGTTAGTAGGTGAGGGACAGAGACCGTGTTTAAAGCCTTGGCCAAGTCCAGAAATATTGTAATGCATTTCCTTTTTTTGTCCAAGTTGATAGCAACTAAGTTTGTTAGCTCATGTACGGCGTCACCGTGGACTTACCGGATCGAAACCCGAATTGTGACTCTGCAAGGAGGTTGTTTTTTCCATAAAACTCACAAGACGATTATTTATCAGACGCTCCAGGTTCTTAGATAAACTTGGAAGTATTGAAATTGGCCTATAGTTGTTGACAGTCTTTCTCACCGCTTTTATGAATGGGTTTAATCAGTGCTTACTTAAAAGATTGAGGGAAGACACCAGTTGATAGCGCAAGGTTACATATACAGGGTGTTAGCGAATTCGTGTAATTCCTTAAAACCACATGATCTACTACTGATGTAGACAGGCCCCGCACGGGATAAAGATTGAATAAAAATAAAATAAAAAGTAATATTTTTTTCATGCGGCTTTGTTATCGATCGTATCTAAACCACGTAATAAGGATTCAGTAAAAAAATAAGATTTTTTTTTTTGCAAAAAATAAATGATTTGTTTTTGTGAACATTTCGATGCCACGCATAAATTAATGAAAGCACGGCGACACGGCTGGCAGGCACGACTAACGCGATATCGCTCTTTGCAGTCACATAACTCAAGGGTCTAAAATGACTCGGAAATAGAAAACCAAGTTTTTTTTTTGACTTTTTTTTTAGTTGATTTTCAATATTCCCCATTTAGGGTTAATCTGTGTCACGTGGTTTGAAGGAATTACACGAATTCGTTAACACCCTGTATACAAGGTGTAACTTAAATAAAGCACAACCTCTTAAGGGGTCACTGTACTCATCATTATAAACAACTTTTACTATGGGACGAAATATGAAATCGCGAAAAAAAAATCTGCTGTTGGAACCTCCCTTGAAAATCAGCTGTTCCCTACATTTATGTTTGCATAACCCTACATTTTGACGAGTTTTTTTTTATTTTTAGTTTTTTTTTCGCGATGGCACATTTGGTCCCATAGTAAAAGTTGTTCATAATGATGAGTACAGTGAACCCTTAAGCGGTTGTGCGTTATTTAAGTTACACCTTGTATGCTATCGGCGGTGTGAGTAAATGGCCGTAACGCTTGATTACTTTGCTAGAGATTTGGTCAACTCCCATAGCACAGTTTTCTCTCAAGTTCACCATGAGCTGATAAATCTCTTTTTCGTCCGTAGGAAGGATGACGAGTGATTTGGCCGGGCTCGTGTTAGTCTGTAAAACTTCGTCCAGGGTTTTAAATTTGAGTGTATTTGGAATAAGTTCGGCAAGATTTTTTCCTACAGTAGCAAAGAAACTATTTACATCATTTATGTTCCTTTCCGGATTGTCAGTGGAAATAAGAGAGGATAAATGATCCGGTGAATTTGATGATACTCCAAAGTTTATTTTTATTAGTTGCATTTGTTATTTCTTATTTGTCTTGCTTCCTTTTTTGCTTTCTTAGGAGAGCGTTGCGGAAGTTTTTATATTTTCATGGGTGGCTTTGATTATTTCGGTGTCCGGATTCTTTTTGAGTTTTTTATTTAGGTTGTCCCTATTCCTTCCACAAATCAGATGGCCTCCGAGATCCTCAGATCTAACCCCGTTAGATTTTTTCATGGGGTTACGTAAAAGTTTTAGTTTACAGGAACGAGTATGAGGGTGTGCAGGAGTTACAAACTGAACTTAGAAATATTATTTTAAACATTCACCATGAAAAAATAAATAATTCAATGGGAAGCGAAATTATTAAAAGAGTTACAATTTGTATACTACAGGAAGGGACACATTTTGAGCATTTACTTAATTAAATTAATTGTAAGTTGCAGTTAAACGCATCTTATTTGTTTAAGTAAATGTACTTCATGGTCTTCCTTTTATTTAAGATGCTGTGTTAATTGGCAGAAATAAATGGAATTGATCGAGCCTTTCGATCAGTACAATAAAATTACAGGTTTTATTCTGTTCATATTGAGCGGGTTTGGTTCCCGGTTCAGACAGGTGTTTATTTAAAATTCTTTGAATGCAGTTCGATTTTTTTTTTAAATAAAAATGAAGTCTTCATTCGGTATTTTTTTTCTATCTAAAGTATTTAACGTACTTTTCCTCCATGCGGCAAAGTCGTGGGACGCCCTGTATACGGGGTGGATATGATAATACGACAATAAATGATACCACGTATTCTATGATGAGTTTTAAGACCGGACACAAATAATCAATCATGTACATTCAATAGTTTAGTCACTGGAATTTTCGTACGATTTGATAATTTTACGAGTATCAAGATCTCTACGCGAAGTTAAAATCTATGTCCCGTTTAAATCAAAATGATCTTTATTTACACGTGTAGGATAGATATAGTTAACAAAAGTTTCCACTTAAATGTCCCTTCATCTACATGAATGAGTGAAATTGAAAAATCAAGCGAAAAAAAATGTGCTTGGAAGTAACTGATTTTTTGTGTACGATACTAGACCACATCATAGAACACGTGGTATCATTTATTGTCATATTATCATATCCACCCCGTATGTACGTATACTATACATGGATAAAGTAGGCGATAACCACTTTCCATCAGGTGAGCTGGAGGTTTGTTTGCCAACCAATTACGTAAAAGAAAGTTTTGTTCCCTTGTTCTAAAACATTTATTTCCCCTATTTTATAACAGATTACCTTAAATATTATGTTCTTAATTCTAAACTTATATGATGTCCAGCCACTGGTTTCAGAAACATATCACAATGCATTTGTAAATTATTGATATCACCGGTAATGCGGTACCGCCGAATAATGTAGGCAAGAGTCGTCTTCATTGCCATCATGGCGTATACTTTACCTGAAAACCATTAATAACAACTCAGTTATTGATCGTATAAACCATAAGCATAATTTAAAAACTATGGAGTTATACCGTATTCTACTTTAAAGTATACCAAAAACTGAAAGCATGCAGCTTGGCTGACTTGTTGGTTGAGCCAACGCGAGACGCTCGGCTTTTATCCTGTCCTTGAACGCGTTTGTTTCACCAATTTCGCTTCTATACGATAATTAGTCTTAGAACTCCTTTTAAGTGTAATTATAATAAGTATCGTACCGATACAGTTTCGCCTGCCAAGACTGAAGCTGGCAAATAAGCCAGGGTTGTCAGGTAAAGTGGCGGGGTCTAGCCATCTCTCCGGTCTGAACTGCTCCGCGTCTGCGCCCCACATCGGGTGACGGTTGAGACCGTATATTGATATGCAATAGATACAACCAGCTGGCAATGTGTAGTGCTCTGAAATTAATAATTTTAAAATAGACGAAGGAAAAAAAATCGAGAAAAAATATATGCACATTTAATAAAGCTATTTATAAATTTAAGTTTAGTTTCGAATTGACACTAGTTACATAAAAAAAAAGATGAAAAACAAGAAAAATTAGAAATCACAGCAATGAAAACCTGGTGCAAAATGATACTAATATTAAGAGGCTGCATACCGACTACACTAACCGACTTCAAAAAGGAGGAGGTTCTCAATTCGGTTGTAATTTTTTTTTTTCTATGTTTGTTACCTCATATCTCCGTCATTTATTAACCGATTTGAAAAATTATTTTTTTGTTCGAAAGGGTATACTTCCCGATTGGTCCCATATAAATTTTGTTATGATTATTAGACCATGAACTTCAGAGAATGGAACGGAACTCCTCATCGGATCAAAGCAAAATTCTCAAATTACTAATATTGCTTTGTTTATATTTGTTGTTGGGAACTGACTACTGGAAAAGAGGAGGGGGTGCGTGTGCCCCCTCCCCCCTTTGGAATGTTTTCATTATATCGTGTAAGGTATCATTTGAAAGGACTTTTTATGCCCGACTACGTCAAAGCCAAAAAGAAGGGTTACGAAGGAGAGGGTTAAAATTATGACACTAAAACGTATTTAATAAAAAATAAACTTTAAAAAAAGTAAAAACCGACTTCAAAGAAATACTAAAAGGAGTTAAATAATTACCATAATATAAAATTAACAGTTTCAGAAGTCGGTGCAACTCTACACTGAAGCAAATAGAAGCCACCTGCATACGAAATTTTGCCGATTTCGCTGTTTTATGTGATTTTACAGACGACCTGTTACAGTTAAAATTTTAGTCTTGCCATAAATACTGTCAAGAAGAAAAAAATTTTTTTTATTGCATATAATATTTATTACTTTTATAGTGTGTTAGTTTAATACATAAATATAAAACAATTTAAAATATAAAAAGCTTATTCGAAGTGGTCTCCATTGGCTGCAATACAGTCCTTTAAACGTTGAGGCCAGTTATCAATAGAAGCACGTACTCTTTCCATGGGAAAATTCTTCACTGCCAATCGTATGGATTGTTTTAGGGACTCCAAATTATCATGGCGTTTAGAGCAAGCCATACTCTCTAAAACTGACCATAAATCATAATCCAGCGGACTAAGATCGGAACTAGACGACGGCCAGTCTTCAGCTCTGATGAAGTCCGAAACGTTCACTTCCAACCAAGACTGCGTGGACGGAGCTTTATGACCCGGCGCCGAGTCTTGTTGGAAGGACCATACTTGGTTATTGAACACGGTGTTGTTAAGGGGCTTAACTACCTTCTCAAGAATGGTATCTTGATACACTTGTGCCGATGTTTTGATACCTTTTTCACAAAAATATGTCTCAGTCACTCCTTCATAGCTAACACCCCACCAAACCATCACTGAAGTCGGATAATGCCAACGTTGCACTCTGTCGACTAATTGGGAAGCTTCCTTAGAGCTTTGAGCATATACGGTCATTTTGTTTGTTAAAATGTTGCTCAATTGTAATGATTACCTCATCCGTAAAAAAAAAAAAAAATGTGACCTCCCTTTGCGTACCGCTTCAGTAGTTGTTTCGATTTTACCACCCTATTCTTTTTTAAATTATCAGTTAAAAAATGACCAGTGCGTCTCTTATAGGCTGCAAGTCCTAAGTCGTCTTTTAAAATACGCGACATGGTTCTGGTGCTATCTTCATCTCCCGAGATAAAATCTTTTGCTTTCGGACAGGATTTCTTCGAATTCTTTCCCTTACTGCTTTGACCACCTTTTTCGTACGAACACTACGTGGACGGCCAGATCTTTTTATGTCACAAACAGAGGAGGTCTCATTGTACCTATTAATAGCCCGGTACACAAACATTTGGCTAATACCAAGCGTATGGAAAGTTTTAAAAATTGCATTAGGCTCCATACCAACTTTGTGTAATGCAATCACAGCGATTCGGTTCTCTTTATCACCCCACTCCATTTTAATATCGCAAAATATTGTACAATGTATTGGCGCCAAAATTAGAAAACCAATGAACAATCGTATAAAAAGGACAGATTCCAAATTCAAATGTAATATCTTTCTTATTTTTAACTGTAACAGTATTTATGGCCAGACTAAGTATTACTATAAGTTTGAATGCACAACATGAAATATCATTTCAATTATCATCTAATGAATGAGCCTACTTATGGTTTGCGTCGAGTATTATAAGTCGAGATTTAGATTGTTTTAAAAGATTTCTAACTATCAATTTTTTTTGTAAATTTTCATTTTTTTTCCGAAAATTGATTGATATTGAATTGAAGTTTATTTTTTGTTGTTTTAATTTTATGAACGAGAGTTCTAAATAACCAAAATCAAAAGCAATTATTTGCCCATTTTCTGTAAAATTTGACTAATTTAAATTTTTTTTACTCAACATTTTATACGAAAGTGGTAAAAAGTGATTTATAAATTTTGTAGAAGATTTTCACAACAATACAAGCAAAATTTTTCATACCGTTTAGACGTCAAAACAATTCGTAAATATATGATATTCTAAACCTATTACAACAAAAATTCACAAAACAGTCGTCGGTTTGTGGTCGATTAATTGACATTAAATAAAAAAGTAACTCATTCATTAGATCATAATTGAAATGATCTTTCATTTTATGCATTAGAACTCATAGAAATATATTAATTTAAGTATAAAAATCACGTAAATCAGCGAAATCGGCAAAATTTCGTGTACGGCCTCTTAAGTAGAGAATCACTTATGAAAATATTAAACACCAAAAAGCATTATTTTTGTTCAAAAGTAAATCAAACAACAAGAATCACAAGATACTTAATAATAATTATTTTATACTACTAGGTTATTATTTCCTTTATTCATCTAATAAACATAAAAATATTTCTTTAAAAAAACATTTAAATATATAAAAAATAGTAGTCCACCGGCATCACCCGGCATCACCGGGAACAGGGTCCAAGCTACCGTTGATCAGGGCTCCGGAGAAAGGAACTTCCTAACAATACGCACCGTGTCCAGAAGTACCGCTTTCTAAATCAAACCCTTGATCCAGCTGTCTAACGAGAGCCTAAATAGATGTTGGTTGAGCCTCTTGGCTATTAAAATATTGGCTGTAACGACTATCGGCACAATGACTGCTAAGTCAACATCCCACATGTCAACAATCTCGTGTACCAAATCTTTTTTTTTATCATTTTCGGCTTTCACGAGAGCTTCGTCATGCGGGACAGTGATATCAACAATCATTGCGCGGAATTCTGGTCGATCTATCACCACTGTATCAGGCTTATTGGCTACAATCGTCCTGTCAGCGATGAAGCCGATCGTCCCAGTACAATGTGACATGACACATTCTAGAGAACTGGGTCGGGCACTTACATGTAGTATGGTACTTCCGTGTCCACAAGGTTTCAGAGCATGTTGCTGGTGGACAATCCTAGCCACGAGGTTGTGCCTGTGCAAATACTAACCGTTAGCAAGACGAGAACAATCAAGAGACAATAATGTCGGTTAGATTCACCGGGACAGTGGCATGCCCGACAATATAATAGACAAGATAATATAATTGTTCGTCATCATTACTTCGTTCATAATTGCACAAACAAAACCTTCGGTTTCCCCGAAGAGGTCACCGAATCGTAGCCAGGCTAAGGAAGCTAGAAAATCTACATCGGGCCCATGAAGGGCCCGAAAAATCGTCCGTGAACCTCCTTGCTGCGCCATACCTCCTTGCGGCCATTGGTATCAAGGACTACAGGCATGCGCCAGTTCTCTTTAGCCAAAGAGAGCGGGGTGAATCTTTTATTCACTGCACTGCATTTTCGATGCATCCCCACGTCGGCTTGGCAGAAGTACTCCCTGAGATTGCACACCTCGCGGTTGTGGAAGGTCTTAGCATTTAAAAAGTTTCGACCCTCATACTGCCGCAGAATGTACAGTCTCATTACCGATGATCGTGCGTGATGTTTAGACATGTTTATGTTTAGACACACCTCAAGAGAAATAACTGTTCAAAAATTACATAAAAAATATGCAATATGAAAAACCTCCACAAAATTAAGTTTGTCAAGTGATATGGACATAAAACTACATGTAACATCTTCGTTAGTAAGATTGTCGGATTTTTTCCTTTACTAGTGCTATAAGACCTTCCTTCCTACCAAATTTCAAGATTCTATGTAAACGGGAAGTACTCTATAAGGTTTTGATGTGTCAGTCAGTGAATCAGATTTCTAGTATAAAAAACACCACACTGAATATTGTTATTATTGCATTAAGTAACACACTTATTTTTTACAGGACCATGAGGCTGATGAGTTTAGTATTTGGTATTAATTTCAACTTTGTACCTTTCGCCGTTCCTGAGATAAAAGGCCTTGACGGACAGACAGAACGACGGACAAAAAGTGATCTAATAAGAATTTCATTTTGAAGTACGGAACCTAAACCTAACTAAAAATGTTTATATACTACACTCACCGGCATAATTAGCGGAACGTTTTCACTTTTTTTTTTATTATGTGGTACTGCTACTGCTATGACGATTTTTTTATTCAAAAGAACCTTCAATTAGGACTTGCATGTTGAAAAAATATTTGGTTTTCCTAAGCGATTAGAGGTAAATTAGGCCTAGTTTTGATTTTACAAAGATTTTGACCCTTTTGTGTTTTTGATCGGAACTTTCTTTTATTTAAGTTCTGGTGGTTTGGCCTTAGTGTATTCATTGCATTTGGAGAATAAAAATTGCGTAGAGGCTGAAAGAAGTAATTTACCTGTGACAAAAGCTACGACGGATGTTACAGTGATCGATGAAAGTCAAACCTATCGTGCAGTAAGTTAAGCACAGGGTGTATCGACATTAGTCATTCCTCACAATGTCCATCGGTACAAGCAGACAGGATGTTTCGTTAGAAGATGAGGATAATGCAGAAATCAAGGAAAAAGCGCCGCTGATGATTGGTTTATGACAGTTCAAACCGGTTCAGGCTCTTAAAAACTGGCGCAATGCTTAGCAGCATTGCGCCAGTTTTTACGACCCGTAATTAATTTTTCGGACCCGTAATTTGCTTGTGAGTATGCGGAAAGAAAGACGACGTCTCATTGAAGGTAATCTGATGTCTAACGCGACTGCTGAATGTCCAAAACGTGCTGTAAGTCATCGCGTAGTGAAATTAAGTTTTGCTCAATAACATCGAGATCGGACTAAGGAGTTAGAAAGAGATTTTTTTTCAGGGGCAAGCTGTTTTTTGATACACAATTTTTGGATGGGAAGCATAGAATACGTCAAGGGAATCGCTTTGAACAGGCTAATTTTACAGGAATGTGCCTTATACTGGAGGCTCCAGTAGTGGTTTGGCATGGAATTAGTTTTGAAGTGCACACGGAGTTAGACGTTACTGAAGGAGGCTTACTGGCTGCTTATTTTTGCAGGATAGATATCTCAGAACCTCATGCGATGCCACTTGATGCATTATCAGACAATAACAAAAAAATAAGCACGATTATGTGTGGCCGGATTGTGTATTCGTGGTTCGAAATTTCATTTATGATATTGTAATAACCCACCAGGGTGGGTCAACGTGGACCCCGGACATGAGTCCAATAGAATACGACTTGGCCTTGACGGGAAATAGGGTTACAGAAAAAAATCCAGCCACCCAGAAACATTAGAGGATTAAAAGGTGTTTCATGCGAGTATGGGAACAATTTGCCATAAGAAAAGGTAATAGATTAATAAATTGCATGGAAAAACATGTCATTATACTGATAAAGATCCTGGCAGTATAGAAACGGTGATAAAACAAACAAGAAAGTAAAATGAATAGCAAATTCATTATTCCAAAGAATTTGCGCCGAAAGTTACAAAATGGATATTTTAGCAAATTAAAGATTTAAATTGCCAAATAAAATTCAACGAATATTGATTATTGGTCCTTTTAATGCATTTAACCCTAATTATAAAATATTTAAGCAAAAACATTAATAAACAATACAAAATTATGGAAAAAATACGGTTTTTTGTTGCTTTCCGCTAATTATGCCGGTGAGTGTATTATACTACTATTATATACATACTTAGCTTAACCTCGGAGCGTGAGCTTCTACCAACCCTTGGCGCTGTAGGCAACACTCTCAAAGTCTCCTTTATCACTGCTTCCATATATATGAGCTTTGGTAGATCGTATCTGTTCAAATCCCGGTCTTGATTATCGAGTACTTCTTGTAATCTGTTAAATGTACGCACATGTTTTATTAGTAACATCAAATTGGGATCAAGCAACAAAAGAAAGAAGATCCATAGCCCATAGCCATAATCAGCACATTACTGTCCCAGAACTGAGAATTTGCCATCTCAAAATGAATAGGGCTTAGGCCTTAGTCCAACCACGCTGGCTTGGTACGGGTAGACGAACTACACACACCATCGATATAGTTTTGTAGCCGACTCTGATGTGTAAGTTTCCTCACGATGTTTTTCCTTCATCGTTAACGTATTTGCCAAACAAATTCTGATCCGCACATGAATTTGCAAAGTCAGATGTGCGGGTCAGGATCGAATTCGGACCCGGATAGACGGTAACTATTTAACCGTTAGACTATGACTGCCATTTCAGGTTTATACAACATAATTATTCTTGTTGTAAACCGCAGAGCGGTCATCGGGTGACGTGCTTTACATTGACAACTGCAGGGTTGTCCTGCTTGCGGTGAATGCAATAGCGAACTCACGACCCTGTCCATAGGTCCTCGGAGGATCACTGTGGTGGTTTTAGTCAGTAAGTGTTTGACATAACCTCACCCTCCACCATCTGGTTCGCGTCATCAGTTAGTAGCAAAGTGCACCATCTGCAGACGTGATGGATGTTCTGCGCAGCTTCTCTTAGATCCTTGAATCTTACGTTTTGATACTTACTCTTTGTAGATTCGTTCTTGCACATCCGGATGAGACCCTATCATTATCAAAATGAAAGTCATTGTTATTGATGTTGTGTCGTAAGCACCTAGCATAAAAGTATCCAAGTGTTCCCTGATCTCATCGTCGCTGAATGCATTTTGTTCATCAGCCAAATCCAGCATTCGATCTATTAGAGGTTTGAAATTGTCTGAAAGATAAAAGCAAGGTAAGGTTTTTAATTCTGCCACTATAATAGGCAGCATTGCTGTGTTCCGGTTTGAAGGGTATGAGTGCCGGTGAAATTACAGGCACATGAGACTTGTCAACTTTATCTTTACGGTTGGTAATGCATCATCAATCCTCTTGGTGTTGTAGGTGTATACATATAGGTGGCGGTAATCTCTTACCATCACGTGGGTTGTCGGCATGTTCGCAACCTATTATATAAAAAAAGGTAATTTACTAGTCATGTAATTTTACTGTTACATTTTAGTGATACTACAGAATAAAGGGTCAAAAAGTTGTACTGTTCAGTTTCATCAACGGTACGAGTATGACGCCCATTCTCCTAAAAAATTGTTGCCAAACCGCATACAAACCTTAACCATAGTAGATATATAAGCTAAAGTAGTATCTCAACTACCTTTAATCGCCTGAATTGACACACTCACGCAGACTCGCACTGCAACACGACTTCTAAGTGAGCTTCACAATGCAGTCAGTCAAGGCTGTCATAGAGTACATTACAAACAGTACATTATACTCAGTATACAATGTGTGTCTGTGTGAGTGTTGTACGATTTCCACCAAACGGGCCGCGCCGGAGCTCATTTCACACTGTGCTAAAGGAAATTCGGGCTTCTACTTCTATACAATAGTTAAGTTTCATGTTTGCATGGAAATTGTACTGCTTGGAACTCGGTTAGATCCGCGCGTATGCCGCGGCAGCCGGTCGGCTGCTCGAGTACGTGGACGGCGGCGTTCGGCTGTCGTCGGGTCCGGTCGGTTCCGCTCGCCCACACCGCCAGTAGAAACTGACTGCGATAGCGGATACACGAGCACGCGCGCGCATGCGTCTGGGTTCCAGCAAATTGTAGCCGTCGGGCGGACGCGGTCGGCTACTGGCGCGTGCTCGAGCATGCGCTGCGACGCGCTGCGCTGCGCTCTTGCGTGGCCCGGTTGGTGGAAATCGTACATAAGTCAATTCAGGCGATTAAAGTAATTTGAGGTACTGCTTTAGCTTATATTCTACTGTGCACAAAACATAATTCAAATCACGTTTACGAAACTGTCAAAATGTTTGGTTTTGTGTTTGTTTTCAAACATTTTGTCAGTTTTTTGTAAACGAAAACTATCTTATGAACGGTTAAGTTCGGCTGCGTTTGATCAATTTTACATGTATTGCGAGAGATTACTCCAATAGAACACTAAAACATCATGATGTATGTATATTTAAATAACATTATAAATTAAACACAAACTTTTTTGAAAACTATAACATAAAACTATAATTTACCTGGTGTAGTGTCACTGATTTGACCCAAACTTTTGTTTTTTTTCAATTCTGATTTACGGTTAACGAAAACCTAAAAAAAATTAATACAATGAAAATAAAAATAGCACGAGCTAATCAAATAAATATGCAAGAACCATGCATGGTCTTGCCTTGTACGGCCGCCACATTAGTGCCCGGTTCCTATGGACAAAAACGAATCGCTTACCAATGGTAGCATTTTTTATTGCCAAACTGGGCACTTAAATGGATTCGTAAGCGAATTTTATCTCGGCAATTAGGCTACTAATGTAAAGAAGAGCGTATGCAAAGCTATGAGGTCTTTGCTTCATTATTGGTGAAGACATACGAGTCTTAATTTTAACCAATAACGCTCGGTAAATCATAGGAATCGGCCATTAATCGTTGATCCACCGGCCACAGTCCCTCTATATCCCTGTTATTTGGATTTGTGTGCTCCATCTTAGACCCTGTCTGCGCTTACCATACCAGCGACTAGGGTCAAATGCGACCAAGTGAAATCTATACATAAAATTGTAACGAAGTAAAATCTGTACATTGAATATTTTTTCCGGAAAAAAATAGTGCAAATTGTTAGGAAAACGCTACCTACAGATGTCAAAAAGACAGTTTTTAGAATTTTTGTATGTCTGTTTGTATGTTTGAGCTTCACGTTTGTTTGCTTTGTTAATATTTCGAAAACATATTTGTTGCAGGTCGGGTCAGGTTACAGGGTATAAATTATCACGCTATTTATTAAGGGGGACGAACAATATTGTATTTTGTACGCATTTTCCCTACAATTTGCCGAGGGCTATATGAAAATCGAAAAAAATGATACAATATCTTATTTTAGCAAGAGAGGTAACTGTAGGTTTCTAAATTTTAATATGAATGTTAAAGAGTAAAATAACACACGCAATTCAGTTACTTGCAACGGCATCTTACGACTGAAAATAGAACTAATGTTGACAGTTGAACTCCATACTCGATGGATGGCGTTGTGCTTATAATGATGAGGTTATTCATGATATAAATAAATAATAATTGAAATTGCATCGAAAGTAAGAAGAGTTTAAAAAGTTTATTCGTCTACTATCTCTGAAAAAGGAAACTAATTTTGTAATATAAAAGTGTTTGTAAGTAAACTTTGAAAACTTATCGGTTTATATTATACATACCTATTATAAAATCGTAACGAAGCAAAAACTGTGAATAGAATATGTATACAGGTGTAAGCGAATTCGTACAATTCCTTTAAACCACGTGATCTACTGGTGACACAGATTAAACCTAAAAGGGTATTTCTGAAAATCAACGAAAAAAATTTAAAAAAAAACTTAATTTTCCATTTCCGAGTCATTTTAGAGGCCCGAGTTAACTGAATGCAAAGAGCGATATCGCGTTAGTCGTGCACGCTAGCCGTGTCGCTGTGCTATAATTAATTTATGCGTGGCATTGAAATGTTCACTCAAATAAAAAAATATTTTTGCAAAAAAAAAAAAAAATTATTTCACTGAATCCTTATTAGATGGATTAGATACGACCACTTACCACTACCGCATGAAAATGAAGAATTTAATTTTTAATCAAGCTAAATCCCTTACGAGACTAATCTACACAAGTAGTAGATCATGTGGTTTTAAGGAATTACACGAATTCGTTTACACCGTGTAAAACGAAATTTAAAAAAAAAACGTGTTATAACAATACTGATGCCGAAACTGAAGTTTTTAGAATTTCTGTCTGATTGAGCTTCACGCCAATACTGCTGTATAGATTTATATAGATAGAGCGGGTCAGGTTATACAAATTATCAAGCTATTTAGTGTGGATGATGAGTAGTAGATAACCTTATTGGAAATAAATGTGATTAGATTAAAAAAAATGGTGAACACATCATTGTTTAGTAGTTTCGACACAGTCAGTGTTGTTTTCCGACTTCCACGTGGACGAAGTCGCGGGCACAGCTAGTAAGTAATAAAAAAAATAATGTTTTTTTTTTATTGGACTTCTTTAGGTAGTCCTAGGGGACCATTTCTACGTAACCGGGCAGTTATTGGCGAGACCTGAAGGGTCTCCAGCCAATGGGGGGGGAGTAAAATACTTAACCTAAGCTAACTACTTGTACTACACTAACATCATGACTACCTGCAACAACAGACGACCCCTAGTGGGACTCGGACCTCGGCTTAGGGCGTTGCTGGCGGGGGCTTAGGGGGGGGAGACAGCTTGATGAGGGCTGAATTATCGGTATGAGAATAATGAATTTCCGATGCTGACGTTTATATTTTGACAGCTCCACATGGGATACTCTCCATGGCCCGCCATGTTGAAAGTGATTTAATATAAGGCCCTTTTAGTGACTGTTCATGTTAGAAAAATATTAATCAAATAATTCTGAGTAAATATCGGATTGTTGTTAGTGCTGTTCACCAACAATCATTGCAAGCAAACATTTTCATCGAATATAAAACAAAAACGGGCAAGTGTGAGTAGGATTCCATAGTGTCATAATATAACAAAATGTTACAAAATTAGCTCTAAGAATTGTATGGGGTTACGCTGTATTGGAAAATGAATGAAAGAAGGTTTTTTCTATTTAAATAAGAATGTCATGATAATTGTATTTTAAGAGAGCTTGTCGTGGACCGGAGTAGTTAAGCGTGGACAGTGATTTTTTCGGATCTTTGACGTTATTTAAAGTGTACTTTTTAAGGCAGTTTGTTTGACTTTTGGTCAAATTATTAAACGCCCAGTTTTAAGCTGCAGTTAAGTCTCATGCTGTCACTGTCACTCAGCTCTTGTGATTCTAGATAGAGGTATAAACCATTATTATTTTTAAACAATATTATTTATGTGTTACAACAAAACCTCATACATTAATTTTCTTGATATCATTCCTTCCTTATAAGACAGATTCTAACAGAATCCAGCTGTTCGGTTTTTTCATGATGTATGAAAAACCTCCGCAAAATTAAGTTTGTCAAGTGATATTTCAACATTGAATTAGAAATTAGCTATTTTCAGATTTATTCTTTTATTTGTGCTATAAGATCTTCTTTTGTACCAAATAACAAAATTTTACGTCAACAGAGAGTACCATGTAGCTATAAAATATGAGTTAGATTACTAGTATGAAATATACTTTGAAAGACTGTATATTTTTATTTGCCAAACCGCCTGCCAAGCGTAGCGATTATGGCAAACCCCACTATACTATACTTGTGCTATAAGACCATCCTTCATACCAAATTTCAAGATTCTAGGTCAACGAGAAGTATCCTATAGGTTTTGATGTGTCAGTCAGTGTGAAACTCACAATAAATAATAAACATGGTAAATATCCCGTTTTAAGTTCTAATGATTATGTTAGTGACCATGTCAGTATAAAAACTTATATAATGAACAACTTCTTTTATCTCCAAAGAATTTAGACTTTTGTTTGTTGTATTTATTAACTCTTCATCGGTTATTAATATTATTACTGCACTATTTAGAAAACAATCATAATTACCGCCGTGGTTATGTCTTTAATAACTTTCGTGACTTTATCTTGTTTTTTTTTATATGAACTCCTATTAAATATACATGGCAAATGTAACCACAGTCTCTGTGCTCTGTCAAGAAGAAGAGACAACAAATCTTCAGTTGCACGAGCGTAGGTTTTGATTGTCACATTGTGCTCATCAGTTTTTAGACCAAGAGACGTCCCTGTAAAAATAACAGAAAAACTTGCATTAAGATCACGAAAAATCTTATTCTAGAGATAAATCAATACTTAATATTTTTAAGACTAAAATATCACGCGCTGCCAATTTATTGAAGCATGAATATGCGAAACTAAACTAAGACAGTTACAAAAATATGAAATACATTCAAATAACTGCCCCAAGGCAGTATTCTGGGTCCACTATACAGAGTGGTAATTTGAGATGAATTGTAGCTACAGGAAAACGATCTTAGTAGACTACCCCTAACTTTTAGAATAATTTTCATCTGCATTCACAAAAGAGAATCGACAAATATGTATGGAAGCTGGTCAAGGTATCAATAACAAACAACACGTATGTCAATAGAAAGGCATTTTAATATACCGCAATAACTACTATGGCGGCTCATTTCAAATCGCTGTGTGAAAAAAGTTATGGCGATGTTTCGCGGGTTAGGTTATTTTATATTGTTATGTAATACAAAACAAATCGATTGAGTAAACAATGTTATTGATTGAATGGATTTTATGAATGGATTTTAATTATTCTGTTTTTGTTTGGTAGGCATACTTCAGAGGTGGTCCCATATAAATTTAAACCAAATTGATTCAGCGCTTTTTGAAAAAATCTACAAAAACAAAAAATGTAATACTTAGATGACGTTTTGGTTTATAGTTCCCTTCAACAAAAGTTTTGATGAGGACTTTGAATCTCTGTTTTAACTGTCATCACAGAAATATTAGCCAAGAACAAAGAAGATTGTATGTATTTGTAATGAGCCGTCATGATAATTATTCATTAATACCTATTCTTAAAGTAAACTACCTAGTTGTTGGAAACATTACGCAACCGTGTAATTTATGGCACTAAAACGTATTTAATAAATAACTTTAAAAAAAAGTAAATACCGACTTCAAAAAAAACTAAAAAGAGTAAAATAATTACCATGATATAAAATGAATACGACCTATCCACAAAAAAGGAAATAAACTAGTCCTAGATAACTATAGGCCAATAGCGCTTATACTGTTCCTTGCTGTTTGAGAAAGTATTGCATGCTAGAATCACGTCATTTTTGGATAAATTTAATATTAAAAAAAATGAACAACACGGTTTTCAGATAGGCAAATCTACTTCTATGGCAGTTTTATCAAAAATTACAGGGAGCATTGATAAAATTACCTACAGTGGGATTCTTCTTTGACATGAGCAAGGCATTCGATTTTGTTGACCACGATATCCTACCTACTCGATAAATGCTCCAAACAAGACATAATACTACATAACGGGCATGACCGCTGACTGACATCCGTGGAGCACAATGGTTCCAGACGAAAACCAGCGTCAAGTACATAAAGTGCTTGACATTAAGCTGATCTGGACACCTTTTTGGTTCAGCCGTGAGACACATACCCTAGACTTTTTTTTATTTTATTTATATCACATTTTTCACATGTTGTGTCTCTTTGTGCTGTGTCCAAATAAATGATTCTTTATCTTTATCTTATCTTACTAATAAAAATAATTTTACTTACGGTACACAGTGCTCAGCACATTGTAGGTCAAGTACGGATGCACGTTAAACGGACCTTTTCCTACTTCAGAAGCTAGTTGAGAGACAAGAGTCTTTGCCTGGTCGCCGTATTCTTTCACGAAAGCGTGTAGCATTGTCTGATTGAATGCTGGATTCAGCAGCTTTCGGTGAGACTTCCATGTCGATACTAAAATGAAGTAAACGGAAAGGAGCGGTTATTCGAACGTGAATCTATTATTATATTCCCAGCACAAAATAAGCGTATTCTCTGACCGTGAGCAGAGAGGAAGATAGGCAGGAGCACAGTGCATCATTTCCCGTTCTCATTTCAACTTACTACGGGTAACTAATACTTGATATAACTACAAAAAATTTAAGATTTAGGAGACAATTTCAATTTCTATAATTTTGTTTGATATAATAAATAGTTGAAGGTATAATTGACTATTTATACAAAAACTTTTAATATAATGACCGCGTGATATAAAAATTCATATAGTAATACTCATTTGACTGTCTCGTTGATCTAGTGGTCGAAAGCGCGACTGCTGAGCGAGAGGTCCTGGGTTAGATACCCAGGTCGGGCAGTCTTATTGTGTTTTACCGTGTAGAATTTCTCACTAGCAGCCCGGATTCCAAATTTGTACCCGGTTGATGACAAAGGGCTCGCCCCTATTACATGTGACTTGTGACGTAACGGCGAAATGTGTGTTTATACTATACACCTCTGCCCAACCTTTTGGGAAACACAAGCCTGATGTCGTGTTATGTATAACGTTTGTTTAATCAAACCAAGATAAGACATAATAATAAAAGATATAGAACAAATAAAATATCTTGATCTAGCACACGAGGTTGTCGGCATGTGGGATGTGGACTCAGCAGCATTGTTCCGATAGTCGTTACGGCGAATGGCCTAATAGCTAAGAGCCTCGATCAACATCTCAAGAGGCTCTCGTTAGGTGGCTGGATCAGGGGCTTGATACAGAAGGCAGTACTCCTTGACACGGCACGCATAGTGAGAAGGTTCCTTTCTCTGGAGCCCTGACTGCCGGCGGCTTGGACCCTGTTCCCGATGCCGGTGGGATACTATTTTTTATATTTTTAAATGTATATTGTTTTTTTTTTATTTTATGATATGTGTTTAAAAATATAATTTATATGTGTTTAAAATGAATAAAGGAAAGATATAGTATCAAGTGTGTGTAGTTCACGAACTCGCAGTAGTCCAGCGTGGTGGACCAAGGCCTGAAACGTTCTCATTCAAAGAAGAGGCCTTTAATAGACCGTTATGATATCGTTGTGATTAGAAGTACAGACGCCAGCATATAAAACTACTACAATCTGTCTTTCTATATTTTCATCTTTAACGCAAAAGTATTAGGTTCAAGGTTGATTGGGAATATTTGACAGTTCCGGGTAGCTTGTTGTACTGGCGTCTGTGTATCTTTACATCTTTCCAGTTTTTTTTTTTTTTTTTTTAATTTTTTTTACATCATATTGTTTCCATAATTTTAGTTCGCTTTTTATCCGACTATGGCAAAGCAAAAAGGAGGGTTATGATTTGGAGCGGTATGTATGTGGGTATATATGTATAAGTCGCGCGGAGAAGGTTTGCCGATAGCCTCATAACGTCACGCGTCGATGGTCGGTACGATTAGTAGGTATGCCAGACGAGCGCGGGTAGCGGCCGGTGTAGTGGGAGGGGCAGTCATCGGCAAACCTTCTGCGCGCAACTAGTATGTATGTTCATCTGTTCCCTACTAACTTCCAAACTACTTATCATAATTTGACATATCGGTGGAAGCGTCTTAATCGTCTGCTGGTTATAGACCATGTGACGTCACATTAAATTGAATATGGCGCCCTCTAGAGAACATAAAGCCATGAACTAAAAAAAAGGGACTTATCTGACAAATAATTTAAAAATTAATTTCGTTTAGACAGAACTCAATTTGATTATGTTCTCAACATCGTGAAGAACACGTCTCGACGTGCACGCGTCGTGCAGAAACCTGTGCTGGCAAACGAGCCGCAGAGCAGAACAGAACATGTCTGCGTTTCACGTGCCTGCGTCGCAGTGGACGCAGCTTTCAGCTCGTTCTGCGTCACAAAATTTGATCTGCTCTGCGCTGCGTGAAACTGCGTCGCCTGCGTCTTAGCATACGCTTACTGTGTATGTATATTCGGTGGGGCCATCGAGTTACTTTATGCTTTTTACTTACCATCCGCTGTGATGAGTCCTCTGTTATACACCGATTTCATAAATTTGTATAAGTATGGTTTCTCCAAACAACTATTTGCTACTGTTAGACAGTCATCTGGGTCCGTTATCACTAAAACAGATATAGGAATTTACAAAAATGTATAATGTAATATGTACTTATAGTCTTGACAACCCCAGTGCCCGAATGTTCTATTTGAAATAACATATTTTACTTCGAAGTAGTGTAGTTGTTTATCAGACAGTTGCAGCTAGGGCCTGCCAGGGGCGCTAGACCTAGGGGGCGCAAATTAAGCCGGTCAATAGATATAATCGAAAAATTCGCAGCAATTATCGCGTTAAAATATGATGATTTGCAAATGAAATATGTCTGGAGATTGAGTGCTACAAATATCAGATCAAATCGTTACTGCCTTAATTGTCATTTTTTTAAATTAAATTACCTACATTTATTAAGCGTGTTTTTTGAGAGGCACGTATGACCCTAGCGACACTGCCTTCAGCCCTGAAGCAACAACATACACTTAAAATTAAAGTTTATTGGTATTTTTTTACTTCAAAATATCAAAAGCCCTGATTTAGTTCCGAATTCAGAATATGGATCCACCACTCTGCGAGTCCAAATATTTATTTATTGGTTCACCAACAATTGCTTACACAGGTATTGTGACAACGGTAACATTTATAAAAAGAAGACAATAGTGTAACAATCACTTATAGGTAAACTCCGCATGCATAAATAAAAATATATAAAAAAAAGTATGATCTAAAATTAAACACAGCTGATGATTAACTGATGATACATAGATTTTAGCGTAGGTATTTTTTATGAAACCTTCGAACAGCAATTTTTCTAAAGCTATTCTCTTTTGGGGAATGTTTTGAAACATAAGTTATTTATTATTATGAAAACTTTATAACACCCTCGGATTTGCAGCCCCTTTCCAACTAACCTTGTATTCCGGCGTGATTTTATTAATTTATTTAATTATAAATAAATACCAATGCTTACCATAAACGGAGTGCGGGCCAAATCGAAACTCAACGATATCATCTTTTTTTAGACTGAAGTTGTATATCATTTTCTCCAACTTCCACGCATCTGAAAATACATTAAACTTTATACACCGTGAGCCCGAGGTACCCGAAAGATTTTAACCATCGATTCCGATGCCTACTTGGAAAAGAAAATCTAGGATATAGTTTGTCGAATAAAGCTTAATTTTCGAGATATTCATTATTTAAGGAAATTCACAAGTCGGAAAATCTCCAGGGTAACAAGCCCTATGAACGCGGCGTTGCGACTTTTTTCATACCTTGGTCATACCATACCCCACACGCCGTATGTCGTGTTTTGTCGGGGAGGTTCTTGAAGTGAGATTTTTTTTATAACACTCCCACGATAATTTTATGTTGCCAGCTCGACCTAAGGTATTGTTAACACGGTAGTACTAAAGTTAATTGATTTATTTTATTTCGTACTAGCTGGTGCCCGCGGCTTCGCTCACGTAATTTAGTTTTTTTTTAAAATGTATAAGTATGTATACTTAACAGATCATCGTAAAATTTTGGGGTAAGTACAGAAAAGGACATTAGGTAGGTTCCTACGGGAAAGCGGTTAGCAAACCGTTAATATAATGTGAACGCCTTAATTTCTCTCTAATCCAGATTCCGAAAGTTGCATTCAGCAATGGTTACCTATCATAAGGTCGAAAAATATTTGGCCGAATTTCATTTCAAAACTTTTCAACTATTATCGTTTCGTTTTTTTTTACTTCATCGAAGTCACGTCTGCCACTGTATCAGTTGACCTATTATCAATTCGTTTTTTTTCGTTACTCCGACGTTTCATTTGGTCGAAAAACTTTTTACCGTAGTTACACTTAGCCAAAATAACATTTGTTCGAAGTATTATGTTTCCGAACATTCGTTATACCACTGTAGCACAACATTTTGATTTTTATAACACTATTTTAATTTAATATTGAAAAGGGAGTGCCTCCGCTGCCGGCACCGGTTGCCATTACGAGTGCCGGCGCGGTTAACAAACTGCATACAGTGTTTTTATACACCTTCAAGGCCTCTTCAAACTCTTCATGAATCGATTATTCGTTACCCACTTTCATTTTCACAACAAAAACGAATGAAAAACTTAAGGGGATGTTTGTAAGATTGTTTGGATCTCCAAAGTAGAGTAGACGGAGCCCCGCTGAGCGGGGCTCCTATTTCTGTCTGCATGGTTTAAAGAAACCTAACACGAAGGGGATGACGGGGGCTTCGATCGCTCGCTACGCTCGCTCACTCTAGCCCCCGTCATCCCCTTCGAACCTAACCTATCCGTGTCGGGTGCCCGAAAATATTGAGCTCGCTTCGCTCGCTCTTGAAATTAGTCTGTTGGAAGAAAAGTTACAGTTTTTGGCCCAAAATCTAACGTACCGTTTAACTAACATATCTACCAAACAACTAATTACGGCCGCTGGTGTCCATTTTGGGTGCCGGCAGCCGATGTTTTTAAGCTCGGCTGCCGGCAGTATTGTACCGCCGGATCCCAATGGCGTTATTTTTGGGTGCCGGCAGCGGAGGCACTCCCTATTGAAAATGGTACTAAGTAATCGGCTATATATTTGTGACCAAATAATATTCCGTAAAATGTTGTTTTAGTGTGGTGAAAATATGGCAAATAAATAATTTGGCAAATGAAAACAGTTTAAAAGAAGCTTCGGCCAATAGCAAAAAGTTATTTTGTAAATCGGCGAAATATAGTTCAGTAAACTAATACCAATGACAAATGATACTTCGATGATCTAAAAATATGTCAAATAATGCATATAGCAAAAAAGACGTCGGTCAATAGTTTTCGGTAAAATGAAATACGAACAAGAAAAAATCGGAAAAGTGATCGGTTCCCTTCAGCAATATACACACATCAAAAGTGTCTAGGGATCAAGCATTTTTATGCGGATTTCTTGAGATTGAGATGTGGCTTTGTAATAAATTTATGATTTTATAAATTTATATGGATCCTTTTTGGTGCATTTCATAATTTGAATCAGGAACTGTGAATCAAATTCGAGTAAAAGATGAAAATCAGCTGTCAATATTTTCCCTATAAAAACATACAACGCATTGAAGACATTATTAGTGCTACTGTTTCCCTACTACTGATTAAAACCAACGTTATTATGGAGCGGCGACGTCATTTAAGCAGGGAAGAAATGCTCAGAGCCGTGGGAATGATAGAAGCTGGTTCCCGGCAACGTACTGTGGCTTTAGCTCTGAATACAAGTCAGAGTGTTATCAGTCGACTTTGGACACGTTACCGAAGCACTGGTACCGTGGCTGAGCGCCATGGAGGACGGTATCGCTGCACCACACGGAGACAAGACCGATACATTCAAATCTTAACTCGAAGAGCTCCAACAATAACCGCCATGATGTTAGCCGTGAGGCTTCATCACTCTTCAGGGAACTTAATTAGCGACCAAACAGTCAGAAACCGCTTGCATGAAGTGAACCTTCATTCCCGAAGACCGCTACGGGTACCACCTATAGCAATGCACAATCGTAGGATTCGATATCAATGGGCTCTTGGACACAGAAATTGGGCAGAAGAACAATGGCGTTTCGTGTGCTTTTCTGATGAGTCTCGTTTTGGTATGAGACCGGATACAAGACGTATACGACACTGGAGAACCCCTGGACGCCAACAGCGATTAAAATCCTGCCAGGAAGTCCATCCTTATAGTGGTGGAACCATCATGGTATGGGCGGGTATTTGGATCGGCGGAAGAACTGAGTTGATTTGGATCAGAGGCAACCTCAACGCTCAAATTTATGCTGAGACGATTGTATCAGACGTCATCGTTCCTCTACAAGCGCAAATCGGTCCCTTATTTCAGTTAATGCATGATAATGCACGACCGCACACCGCAAGAGTTGTAAGACAGACTCTCGCCGCAGCTAACATCAATGTCCTGCCCTGGCCTGCTCAGTCGCCAGACTTAAACCCGATTGAGCATGCATGGGATATGCTACAGAGAAGAGCTCTGCCGAATATGGAGGGTATCCAGTCGCAAGAAGACCTTTTTTTGTTGTTGCAACGAACATGGGCGGCCATTCCACAGCGTGATTTGGATGAACTCATTTTGAGTATGCCAAACCGATGTTCTTGTGTTGTTAGTGTTCGCGGTAGAAACACGGATTATTAATTGTTTAAGTTACCCAATAAAATTTTAAAGAAAACTGTTATTTCAGTCTTTTTTTCGAACTTTTGTGTTAGTGGTTCAAATGTCAAAAATCCCTTTATTAGGAAAATGGCAAATTTCTTTATTAATGCAAAGGTGACTTGGTTTATCGTTACTGTGACAAACGAAAACACTTTATTTGATGAATCCTTAAAGAAAATTTTAATTAATATCAATCAGGAGAAAAGTTATTGCAAAAATATATGTTGATCCCTAGACACTTTTGATGTGTGTATGTAAGACAGCGCGGGGCCCGTAGCAAATATGAAAGGGGGCCCTTGAGTTGCATTACTTGTTAATTTTACTGTCATAAAACAGTGGTATTACACTGATTTTGTATTAGTCCAAAGCGATCGAGCGATCGTCAAAACAGAAATAATAACACAAAAGCACGTAAAAACTAAGAAACTAACACGAAATAAAAAGGCCGGTAAAAAAAACAAAAGTAAAAAAATATACGCCTGAAAAGTATAAATTAGCATTATAAGCGTTTTTTTTTTAATCATTACCTTTTCATTGTTATTTAAGTTTTTAGGCTTAATTTCTTAAATAAACAAACGTAATGAAATGGTTTGTTTGAATATATAAAAGAAAATAGTCGAGTGGAGCAGTACATACAAAGCGTAGTAGCAGCGCGAACGCAGCGAGCGCGTTTTTTTTTCGCATTTTTGGCGATCGCATGATGTCATTCTAAGTGCATTTATGGCTTTTGGCAAAATTCACAAATGTTCAGTTTTAAGTTGCCGATAAGTCTAGTGCTGTCACTATCGTTGGACTCTCGTGATAAGTTTCACTCAAACAATTACGCTCAGGCAGAGATGAGTGGCTTTAAATATGCGGAGCCCCCTTTCGCGCGGGGCCCGTAGCAATTGCTACCCTTGCTACGTGGTTAATCCGGCACAAATGGTAATCACAACTTCAGCTGCTGCTAGAGCCTGATTAGTAATCTTCTTTCGTCTTTCTATCAATCATCGTAGTTTGTTATTTACAAAAGTTGTGCTTAAAACCCCTGAAAAGTATAAGTTAGCATTACAAGCGTGTTTTTTTAATCGTTATCTTTTCATTGTTATTTAAGTTTTTTAGGCTTAATTTCTTAAATAAATAAACGTAATGAAATGGTTTGTTTGAATATACAAAAGAAAATAGTCGAGTGGAGCAGTTCATACAAAGAGTAGCAGCAGCGCGAGCGGAGCGGGCGCGATTTTTTTTTTCGCATTTTAGGCGAAAGCATGACGTCATTCTAAGTGCATTTATGGTTTTTGGCTAAATTCTCAAATGCTCAATTTTAAGTTGCCGATAAGTCTAGTGCTGTCACTTTCGTTGGACTCTCGTGATAAGTTTCACTCAAAAAATTACGCTCAGGCAGAGATGAGTGGGTTTAAATATGCGGAACCCCCTTCCGCGCGGGGCCCGTAGCAATTGCTACTCTTGCTACGTGGTTAATCCGGCACTGATGGTAATCACAATTTCAGCTGATGCTAGAGCCTGACAAGTAATCGTCTTTCGTCTTTCTATCAATCATCGTAGTTTGTTATTTACAAAACTCCTGTGCTTAAAACCCTCTTTCCGTGGTTACAACAATTTAATCTACTCTGATGACACGTAGCGATGTGGAGTTTTATACTAAGACTCGTATATTATGTAAGTACTACCAGAACTGTAATTTTGTGTTATTAAGCCATTATAAGAAAAAAAAGTGATGTGAATTGGTTTTAAAAGATAACTATAAATCCACATAAATGTTTAGGTAACGACCAAAAAGTAATTAATTTTAGTTATATTCGAAAACTTCTCTGTAAACTACGTTCGTAGTTTTGCCCTCGGTATTTAAAATGTATAGAGATTCAGGACTGGTGACGCGAGAGCAAGCGACGTACAGTTGTCCGTGTGAGAAGCAGCTCGTCCTGAGGTCAGCAGCGCGGTATGTGGGATACTCTACGCCATCAACTGTCCTCAAGAACGAAAAAAAATGTTTTTGCCTGTTACGTTTTATCAATAAATATCATGATAATTTACTATTGTTATAAAATTACTTGGGAACCTGAATTTTGTATTACAGACACTTTTATAATACTAAGCAAGACTAAGCTGCAAAATGAAACATAATTAACCGACTTTATAAACAGACTTAAAAAAAGGAGGTTCTATGTTCCACCTATATGTATGTTTGTTCACAATTTTCTCAGAAACGACTGATTCGATTTGAATGGGGTTTTCGCTATTCGACTGCATATTTTTCTTATCTGATGAAGACATTCAGAGATAGACAATCGACCTCTTTAATAAATGACAGCAAATTTTCCGCGATTATTACAATCGTATGTCTAGGTGTTGTTTACACCATTCCATTGCAAAACATCACGGCTGTTTGCTTTGGAGGGATAGGCAAATGTGTAGGTACTGTAAACTCTCTTTTCGAGAGTTAAAACACTTATGATTGCTGTTGCCACTGACGCCAACGCCATGTAGTTAGGTTCAAGGAACTATTTTGTTTGAATATATTTTTAAAACCGAATAGCTTGATAATTTATACCCTATAACCTGACCCGACCTGCAACAAATATGTTTTCCAAATATCAACAAAATCTGTCCAGTAGTTTCGGCGTGAAGCTCAAACATACAAACAGATAAACAGACAGACAAAAATTCTAAAAACTGTCTTTTTGACATCTGTAGCGTTTTTCCAACAATTTGCACTTATTTTTTCTGGAAAATATTCAATGTACAGATTTTACTTCGTTACGATTTTATTATATGTATAGAAAACAAAATCGTTAAATTAACTGAATTGGACTTATGTTGGATAACATTATTGACTCATAATACCATCAGAAAGGCGTTGTTAAAAACTTTCGGGTACCTCGGGCCCACGGTGTATAAGGTCTTAATTTAATAGTCCACGATATTTTGCATAGCGCCTTAGTAAATGCTAAAGATAATGTTTAGCATTTACAGTCACAACACTAATTTAATAAGTTGTTTTTTTTTGTCATAACTCATTACGTTTATTTATATCAGTGCATTATAATAAAGAGCTAATATTACAAAACATAAATAAAAACAAAAATGCCTTTAAATTCAGCTGGAATACGGGGTAATTTACGTTCGTAAAAAGCAAAATAGGTAAAGATAAATTATTGAGAGCCGGTCACCGGTATAATGTGAACATTAAAAATAAAGATGACTCAATTATATGGTAGTCGTGGTGGCCCGGAGGTTACAGCCCCGCTTGTTAAGCACCGGGTTGCGGGTTCAAATCCAGGCATGTACCAATGTGACTTTTTCAATTTCATAATTATGTACTTTCTTAGTTAATCTAAGACACCACTGACATACGGTGAAGGAAAACATCGTGAGGAAACCTGGACTTATGGTCTGAAATCGCCAACCCGCAGTGAGCAAGCATGGTGATCAATGCTCGTTCCTTCTCTGTACGAGAAGAGGCCTTTGCCCAGCAGTGGGACAGTTACAGGCTAATATTTTTTATTTTCAATTATATGGAGACGTATGAAGAGAGATATAAAAAAAATATAATTACTGTTTGATTGAAAAAATTAGGATAGGTTAAAAACAGAATAGAATAAAATTGACTTGACGAATGTAGTATTTGACGAAATAAGAAATTGAAGAAAGACGAATTTGACGAATGTCGGTGGCTACCCGGATTAGTACCCCCTTTCCGACTAACCCTGTATAGCCGATGTGTACTTTAAAATTACATAGATTTCACCTCTGTACAGTCTGGGGTACAGGCTTATACAATTTTTACTGCACCTACTGCAAGAAAAAAAAGTTATTCATTTATTTCTTTTTAAGCAAGCTAATCCCGTGCCTGGGCAATCTTCACAAGTAATAGATCATATCGTTTTAACGAATTACACGAATTTGCTTACACCTTGTAGTCGAATAAAGCTTAATTTTCGAGATATGATTTTTTTATGGAAGTATTGAATTCACTAGTCGAAAAAACTTTATGGTAACAAATCCTATGAACGCGATGTTGCGACTTAGACGCAGAAAATACAACTTTGTGCCAACCAGTTAGTTCCTTGTCATCTTTTTATTAGGTTTACCTACATTAAGTATTGTAAAAAGTTTGATATCAAACAAAAAAAGTTTCCATTTTAAAGAGCTCACCAGCAATAAAAAATAAACTTTAAAAAAAAGTAAAAACCGACTTCAAAGAAATACTAAAAGGAGTAAAATAATTACCATAATATAAAATTAACAGTTTCAGAAGTCGGTGGCTTCTATTTGCTTCAGTGAAGAGTTGCACTGACTTCTGAAACTGTTAATTTTATATTATGGTAATTATTTTACTCCTTTTAGTATTTCTTTGAAGTCGGTTTTTACTTTTTTTTAAAGTTTATTTTTTATTAAATACGTTTTAGTGTCATAATTTTAACCCCCTCCTTCATAACCCTTATTTTTGGCTTTGACGTAGTCGGGCATAAAAAGTCCTTTCAAATGATACCTTACACGATATAATGAAAACATTCCAAAGGGGGGGAGGGGGGGACACGCACCCCCTCCTCTTTTCCAGTAGTCAGTTCCCAACCACAAATATAAACAAAGCAATATTAGTAATTTGAGAATTTTGCTTTGATCCGATGAGGAGTTCCGTTCCATATCTCTGAAGTTCATGGTCTAATCATAACAAAATTTATATGAGACCAATCGGGAAGTATACCCTTTCGAAAAAAAAAAGAATTTTTGAAATCGGTTCATAAATGACGGAGATATGAGGTAACAAACATAAAAAAAAAATAAAAAAAAAAAATAAAAAAAAAAATACAACCGAATTGAGAACCTCCTCCTTTTTGAAGTCGGTTAAAAAATGCTTTAAAATCCGTAATTTTTTTGACAACTCCGTACTCAAATGTTACTTAAGTACTGCTTATACTAGAATTCTCAATTCAGAAACCGGAGGTGTGACTCCCAATTCTTTTCCGGATAATCTTCTCAAATCATTTTAGTCCTGCGAATGTCTACTGCAATCCGTAAAACGTTGTATATTATAGTAATATCTGTACTGGTTGAGTTGACTATAAAGGAGTGTTATTTATTCGCATAGATCTGTTAAAATAGTAATCGTGCCTATTTTTGTGGTAAATTATGACTTACAATTAGCGTCTCCAAGCATCAGATGTGCGTGTCCTATGAGAGGCAGCGCGCCAGGATATACTGGAGGTGACAGGTGACGTGGTTTTAACCACGACCACACAGCAAACACTGCACACCATATTAAAATCAACACTACTAGAAACATTGTATCAATCAAACTAGCATTTCTTCTGTCTGAGCAAATTCTGTTGCAGTTTTTCACTTATATATCTTAGAATATTAAAGAAAAAAACCAACGTTTATATTAATTGGTGCTACCGCGTAGTAACCGAATTAATGCAATACGGGTTTATTTTGTTTCTAGAAGGTTGCAGATTTTTAGAATGATAAACAGGTTAGCCAAAAAAAGTTGCAAACATGATGCAATTTGTCTTTATACAGTATGTTTCATTTAACCATACCATGATCGCATCGGTCGATTCATAAGCATTGTTTTGGGACATACGTAATAATATTTTAATTACACATCTTAATGCATGTAGCATTATTTATTTGCAATTAATAAAGAATAAAAGATGCTTATGAATCGCTTTCATAAAATCATCTACCGGTAAAAACTGATTTCAGTTAATCGACTTTTATCTTTCCAAATAATTTTAAATAGTCAGTAAATCATTTGACAAGACACGAAGTCGGTTAAAAAGGAAATAAGTGAAAAGCATTTTTTTTTAAATTTGGCACTTTTTATGAGTTTAAGCAATAACTGATATATTTTTTTTAGTTAAATAAATGAGGGGGTTTTTCAGCTTGTAAATAAAATAACACTAAAACCCTTAATACGCTTAGATGCAATTATACATAATTTTAATAAACAAATTAAAATTCAAAATGGCTGTCATTCCGAGGTCGGCGTTGTCATTACAAAAGATGGTATTTTTGTTGTTTCATAGGTCGTTAAATTTTCGGTTATCATCTCCACGACATCCAACTAGAAACCTTTTTAGATGCGCTTGCTAAGTAGATATCATTATCTACTTAGCAAGCGCATCTAAAAAGGCTTCTAGTTGGATGTCGTCCGTTGAGGTCATCCTCTTATGGGTACTTGTCATTATAGATAGGTTCGCTAGATAGATTCGCGTCCTAGCGGTCGAGGAATCAACATATCCTGAGGATGCTCCGGGCAGGGGCGAAACACGTGTCGTGTATTGGTTTGGTTGCATGTTGCATTATTTTTTCACTCTTTCTGCATGTGCATATATTTGTGGGCGGGAGGATGATGCTGCATACTGCATCCAAACTAGCGATCTTGTTCAGCGGAATTAAAGCTAGATATTCTATTTGCATTTTTGTATGTCATGGATTTCCGCAAAGTAACGCCTGATTCCATCATTTATTTTTATAATTAGGTTTTTGTACATATTTCTGGTAACGTTTTTTTTTTTTTATTTTGGTCATTGTTGTCTGTATTATAAAAAGCAATTCGCCACCGTGGTGTATTTAATAAATAACATAAGATAATTAGTGTCTCTATGTTGGTTACTTATAATGTTTATAATTTGTCCTTCAAGTATGCAATTAGTGATGGTATATTTTATGTGTACTTAAACTTATAATTATAATAAAATGTAATCTTAATCGACAATTATTCTGTAGGTACGACTTTAAATATGTATACAGGGTGAAATTGTAAACACTCGACAAACCGAAATGGGAGATTGTACTCATCACTATGAACAACTTTTACTCATCATCTGCCTAGCCTTTTCCCAACTATGTTGGGGTCGGCTTCCAGTCGAACCGGATGCAGCTGAATATCAGTATTTTACATGGAGCGACTGCCTATCAGACCTCCACAACCCAGTAACTGGGTAATACGATACTCTTGGTAAGACTGGTGGTCAGACTTTCTGGCTTCTGACCAACAGTAACGACTGCCAAAGATCTACAAATGACAGCCGGGACCAACGGCTTTACGTGCTTTCCGAGGCACGGAGGAAACTCGCTATGGTAAATGGTCACCCTTCCACAGACCAACTTCGGCAAGCGTGGCTTAACCCGGAAGATCGGTCTATGCGGCTGTAATTATTTAGCCACGAGCTCCTCCTGATCCTATGAACAACTTTTACTATGGGACCAAAACTGAAATAGCGAAAAAAAAATCTGCTGTTCCCTACATTAAGACGAGTTATGCGAACATAAATGTAGGGAACAGCTGGTTTTTTTTTCGCGATTTTGGGTTTGGTCCCATAGTAAAAGTTGTTCATTGTGATGAGTACAATCTCCCATTTCGGTTTGTCGAGTGTTTACAATTTCATCCTGTATACCTAATTATAATTTTAAATATCAACCTAATCTACGCTGTTGTTCTTAGGAATTGAGCACTTTTTCCCGTGTAAGGACGGGCTAGAATATAAAACTTCCTCACCTCACGCTGGGAATCGATGCGTGTTGTAAGATTCAACAAAACCCAGCACGCTTGATTGTAGGATCTTTACGGTCCACCTGGCTAGCTACCACCCTAACACTAAACTACGGCGCTAAACAGTTTACTGTGTTCCGTCGTGTGTGTATGTGAAAGTCAGAGGGGTTTAGTGGAATCCCTCTATATCTCTGTTACTTGGATTCGTGTGCTCTATCTTAGACCCTGTCTGCGCTTACCATCAGGTGCGACGAGGGTCAAACGTGACCAAGTCAACTAATAATAATAATAAAAAAACGGAGTAGTAGTTGTATGTTTAAATTACAAACAGTAAACGAGTTACATTTAAAAGTATGTCGGTTGGTGTGTTTATTTATTTATTAAGGTAGACCAACAGCTTCTGTATAAAAATTTCAAATTACAGTAGGCAACAATTAGTAGTGGTCTTATACAGTTTCCAATAACAGGTGAACCAACATTCTCAAATACAAGTGACAACCTAAGCTAAAAAACTAAATGTAGTAAAAATTAAGTGGAATAAATTAAGAAATATAAAATTACAAAAAGAATAATAACAATAACAAAATTGCAGTAACGCTTAATTATAACAGAAGACATAAAATTAAAAAAAAATTACAAATTCAAATAATGTTTCAAGATATACCTAATACTAACACAATGAATCACTTGATCGTGTGCTTTGGGACTTAAGGATTTGGGTTTTAAATATATTCATGGAGTCATGATATATGTCAGCATTTGGAGTGGATTTTATGTACGAATTCATCTCTTGGCTGAGCCTATTGAGGGGTGAGTATACTCCTATATTTGTGTTGGATGCTTTAGTGTGGAATAAATGGGTAATGGGATGTCTGGGTATTCTATAGGGGACTTTTATTCCAATTTTTTCAGTTAATTTATCGCAGTCTAATCTATTGTTAACTAATTTTTTTATTTTTTTTTAAACGTTGCCCCACACTAAGATTTCTCTTGTATCGTGGGTGCGTTTACAGACACAAATCTCACAAACAAACGCCCAGACCCGAAACAACCATCTGTAGGCCATACAAATTTTTGTTCCGTGTGGGAATCGAACCCAAGACCCGTGGCGCAGAAGCCAATCGCTTAGCCACTGCACCATACGTGTCGTCAACACAATCAATTTTCAGTCAATTTGAAAAAGAACACAATCAATTTTCAGTCAATTTGAAAAAGAACATGAGATCTTGAACCAGTCGACAGTCGCGCAAAGTAATCATTTTGTAAAATTGAATACGTTATTCATATGGACACCGGGGAGATATATCACCAAAGGTATATTCTAGGTGTTTTGTGAATGCCCTTTGGATGCTTTCTACTCTTTGCGAGTGTACTGCATAGTGGGGGTTCCACACCACGCTGGCGAATTCAAGGTGGCTCCGAACTAAGGCGTTATATAGCACAATTTTTATTCTTACCAGCTTGAATCCTTTGGTGCTTCTCTTAAGAAATCCTAGTAGCCGTGCCGATTTCTTAACGATACTATCAATATGGCTTCTGAAGTTGACTTTACTGTCCATGATGATGCCAAGATCACGAACCTCATTTACAGTTTCCAATAATTCTCCTTTAATATTATATGAGACTGTATTTGATTGTTTTTTTCTTGTGAATCGTATATGGCTACATCTTTGAACATTAAGTTTCATGTGATTAAGGCTGCACCAATGATCAATTCTGTCTAAATCCTCCTGAATTAGGGTAGTATCTTCATTTGAAGTTATAGTTTTATAAATTTTAAGATCGTCGGCAAACATTAGATATTTACAATGATGGATTTGGACAGTTATATCGTTAATGAAGAGTAAAAACAGAACCGGTGCAAGGTGAGAACCCTGAGGAACTCCTGAGTCGGCATGATATGGGTAAGATTCGTAACCATTAACCACAAGAATTTGTGATCTATGAAATAAATAAGATGAGAACCAGTTAAAAAGTGAGCCATGTATACCACTATAGAATAGAATAGAATAGAATTCATTTATTTGTTAGAATATTGTACAAGGTTGTTATGTGTAATAATTATGATCATAATATTCTGCCGTTTCCGGCGTACAAATAACGTTTACAAAATAATATGGGTCATCATTACATTAAAATTAGATAAGAATTAAAAATAAATTAAATACATTGAACATCATTAATTAATTTAGTCAAGGAGATACATGTTTTGTAGGCAATAATGTCAAATATTCAGGTAAATTTTTCTTTCATAAAATCTTCAGTTGAAATTAAATTTAAATCTTCTGAGGCTGAGAGTTTTAAAGACATTAGGTAATTTATTATAAACAGTAATGGACATGCAGTACGCATTGTTATCAAACAATTTTATTCTACGCCTGGGAACATTAAGCATATGCACCTTGCGACTGGGTCTAGATACAACATCATTAAATAATTCAAATTCACGTCTATTTTGGTGGACAAAGACACAGATTTCAAAAATGTATAGTGCTGGAAGAGGCAGTATTTTTAGTTTTTTAACACTAGAGCGCACGCGCGGGCTACATATGTAACCCAGCGTGTAATATTGTCGTATATTTTCTTAACTTGACGCAGTACAGTGCAATCGTCTAGTGTATTCCTTAAGTAATAGCACCCGCTCCCGCCAGTAGCGTGCCGACTCCTACGGCACACGGACTTCTTCACAAATCTTCCTTGAAGTTGGTGGGCTACACCTGTACCCCGCGCGAGCGTTGGAGGAAGTAATTTTTTTACTGTACAGTAGGTGAAATTGAGGTAAATATGATACATTGGCTATAGTGTTACTATAAAACGTACTGTAAATTACTTTTTTAAGTATTTGTTGTTTGTATTTATGGATTTTTGATGGAGCTTCTTTATGTTTCAGTATTTTTTTAGACGTCGGATAACTTGAACGATTTCTGTAAATATGTACAAAGATGGCAGCTGGAAGATGACGAAGACGAAGACATTTTGAGTGATAGTGAGGAAGAAGGTAGATTCACGGAACAAAGTGGCCTGCTTAGATCTCCTCACCATTCTCATAAGGAACAAGATGGCGAGTGGGACGAGGGCAAAAATGAAGACGTTCCTTTGTCGACTTTCGCTTCCTACCTGTCCATTGTACCATTATGAAATGGTACAAAATGGAGTAAGTTTCCACCGCCCACTTCAAGAACCAGATCTCACAACATTTTAGTCCGTCTAGTAGGCCCAATAGGTGAAGCAAAAACGCAAATAGAAGAAGTAGGATTCGATCTTGCAAGAACTTCCCACCTTCCCACTTATCCCATCAACATATATTCAAGAGATATAAAACTGAAATCAGACTACTTCTAGGACTGTCAGAACAAACCCCAGAACATAATATGCCTATTCGGAGAGGAGTTGGTTGGTGTTATTTTTGCAGTAGGGCTAGCGACCGCAATAAGCGATGGCGCATTTGTACCGAACATCAGGCAGTCGTGTGACCTGAATGTAAACCAACAGAGTGATTTATTACCAATTGTTTTGATAATTGGTTCAAATAGATACTTAGAAACCAATTTTATGGTAAAAATAACGTTTCTAAATGAAAATAAGCCTAACAGATCGCAAACCTTCCAAATATAGTAAATTTTTAAGAAGTTTTTGTTTATGTTTCAAATTATAATTAAAAAGCTAAATTTTGCTGATTGTATGAGCCATTGTGATAAAAATAAAGATGTTTAGTAATAATATACTGTGTTTTATTCATTTTCTGTCTTATTTAGAGAATTAATTGACCTCTAAGTGGGCTACGCCTGTAGCCCGCGCGTGCGCTCAAGGAGTATTTACGGGCGCGTGCACTCTAGTGTTAAATAGTGGAACACAGCTGTCCAGTGGGTGCGCTCCACAAATTGAGCGTACACATTTTTTCTGAGCTCGAAACACTCTTAATAATTCAACCGAATTACTCCATATTATTAGGCCATAGCGCAACACAGACGAGACATAGCCATGGTATGCACATAGAGCTGCATCAACACTAGCCACACGTGTTAGTCTATATAGAACGAAAACAAATCTATCTATCTTCTTACATAGATCTTCAATATGAGATTTCCAGTTACAGTATTTGTCAATTATTATCCCCAAGAATTTTGCATTATCGACCTCTTCTACTGTCTCATTTCCATATGGTATTTTAAGCCGTGGGCGATTACTTTTGTATGTCTGGAATTGTATCATTTTAGTTTTGTTAATATTTATATGAAGATTATTTTGTTCAAGCCATGTAATGATTTTGTTTAATGTCATGTTTATCTCATTTTGGTACTCGACAATGTCTTTATTTTCATTTATAATACTTAGGGTCGTATCGTCGGCGTAAAGAATGCAATTGTGGGAAGTTACTCTAGGCAAGTCATTTACATACAACAGGAATAAAAGCGGCCCTAGTATGGTTCTTTGAGGAACACCGCAGATATTTTCCCGATATTCAGACCTATATGCGAGCTTTTGATTGCCTGTTTGTCCCAAAATTTCAACGCATTGCTGTCTATGGGTAAGATAGCTTTCGAGCCATTTCAGCGCGTTTCCTCTTATGCCACATCGGTCTAATTTATAAATTAACAGTTTATGGTTCACGAAATCAAAAGCCTTGGACATGTCTAGAAAAATGGAGACAATAGGTAGTTTATCATTAAGGCTTTTGGTTATTAGTTTTAATAGAGCAAAGCAAGCTGATGTGGTCGATTTATTTTTTCGGAAACCGAATTGATTTTCACTCAAGATGTTATATTTGGATAAGAAACAGAAGAGCTTTTCGTACATAACCTTTTCAAATATCTTTGATAGTATTGGTATGAGTGTTATGGGGCGGTAATTATTTACATCACTTCTATCACCTTTCTTGTGGATTGGTTTAACGATGGAGAATTTTAATCGTGAAGGAAATAAACCTTGCATAAATGATAAATTAATAATGTGTCCATAAGAGTTGATAAAAATTTAGAGCAGAGTTTAAGAATTTTTGTGTTAATGTCATCGTAGCCTGTAGAGTTGGTTGATTTTAAAGAGCTAATTATTTTATACAGGGTGGAATCGTTAAGTGTCAACAGACGATTTTTTCGTCAATTTAAGAGATATTTAAAAAGTTAAGGCTATTATCAAAACTAGGCTACCTGAAAAATAAAATAACATAAATAACATTAGGAAAAATAAAAGCCAGATATTGAATTTTTGGTTTTTTGCTCCCTCCATACATTTAGTATGAGAATTTCTTTCAACTGATCATACCAATCATGCTTACGTAATCTCTTTCTTCCTTACTGTTAATATGGCGGCGGAGTTAGCCTTACTCGATTTCGGTCTATCTTAGATCTTAGTCATCTCTGTAATAAAGCTTCATATCACTAGATTCCTGAGCACTACCTAAATCTAACTCAGGATTTCGAACAAAAAACAGACAGATTTTGTAGTTCCAGATTGCCTTCATAATGCGATAGCCTATTATTTTCAAGTCTAATAAATAATAATAATATTGCAACCGGTTTGTTTATCTTATAAAAATACTAATAGCTCAATGACAATGTTCCTTATTACATGGCGCTAAATACCGTCATGACGAACTTGTGGCTGTATAACAGAACTCCTCTGCCTACGCTTTAAAGGAATAGGCATTAAGTGTATTTTTTTTATAAAAAAAAAAAGCCATAGGATTGTTCCTATGTTTTTTTTTTAAATTTGGATCTAATGGCTTCTTACGTAGTTTTTTTGTTTTAGTAACTTGTTATTTTTCGTTGTCAGCCAGTTCAATTGATTAAAAGTTTAAATAAAAAATGTTGCCGATGTTGTCAATTACAAGAAAGAAATATTATCCATTTTTTTATTGAGTTATTATTAATCCCGTCATTCAGTAAAAAAATTAGCACAAAATAAAATGCAAAAAAATTATAAACTTCTTGAATATCTCATGAACAATATGTCGTACTAAATGTACGGAAGTAGGTAAAATCAAAATTCTCGAAATATGGCGGTTATTTTTTCAAAAATATTTATGTTATTTTAGTTACTAAGCGGCCTAGTTTTGATATTAGCCATAAGTTCTGAAATATTTACTAAACTGACGGAATAATCGCCTGTTGACACTTAACGATTCCACCCTGTATACATCGATGTCATACGTTGGGGTCAAATACATAGTGATGGGATTATATGTCATCGGTGGGGTGAAGTCAATAGATGGGTTAACTGTGTTATTCGTTATGTCTATAAAAAATTGTTAAAAATGTCAGCTATCTTTTCAGGTTCAGTGTAAGTTTGTTTGTCTAATTGAATTCTATTTATGTCATGTGAAATTTGTTTTTCGCTGATATTACTTTTTATTACTTTCCAGGCAGCCTTACATTTGTTGGTCGATTGAGACAAATAACGCGTGTTTTCGCCTTTTTGTGCCTGGTACATACATCTTTTAAGAATGGCAGTATATTTTCTATATGTACTTTTATGGCGGTTCTTATTTGCTGTGGAGAGACGATATTTTAGATATAGGCGCCGTTTGTTTATACAACACTTTTTAATGCCTTTTGTCATCCATTTATGTTTTAAGGGCTTTATAGTTATTTTGAACTTGATTTTGGGGAAACACAAATTATAAAATAATAATAAAATGTCATGGAAACCATTAAAGGCAACGTCAGTATCTTCAGTCTGGTAGATGTCTGAAAAGGACAGTGAAGAGAGACAGTTTACAAACTTACCTATATTATCTTGATTAAAATCGCGTCTATATTCAAAATAAAAAGGTCGTTTAGAATTCGTGGTAGTGTCAACTGTTACCTCAAAACATATAGATTGTCCAGTTTCATGATCAGATAGAGCTAGGTAGTGTATTTGGGGCTTAACATTTGACAAATTACTTGTTATTAAGTCGATACAAGAGAGTTTTCTTGTTGGTTTGGAAATGTGATTATTTATGTTATAGTTTTTTAAGATGGATTCTAGTTCTTTGAAATGTTTATCTGCTTTAATAGCGTCTATGTTCCAGTCACCACATAAGATGATGCTTTTATTTTTTCTCATAAGTTTTTTAAATTTTCTAAAAATAATTGAACGTTTGAATTTGGTGTGCGATACACACAGACAACATAAAGTTTTAAGGTTGTGATTTCAGTTGCACAGTATTCGAAGTAATATAATTGGGGCTCAAGTAAGTTACATATAGGCTTGCAGTCAAGGTCTTTTTTGGTCAATATACAAGTCCCACCTCTACGTTGATGCGGTCTTGAAAAGGCTGACGCTACTCTATAGTTTTTCAGGATAAGATTGGATTCTGCACCTTGTCGTATAAATGTTTCACTAAGACAAACAATATCTATATTCAGATTATTAGTTTTTTTTATTTCCGTTATTGATAATTCTAAAAGGTCTTTTTTACTCAATACGCCGGCTATGTTTTGATGTAGAAGAGAACATTGAATGAATGAATGAATGATTTATTTACTTAAAATTTCTTAACGCTAAGTACATTGCCCCACAAAACTGCTTACGCAGTTCGCGTCTAACCTCGAAAAAACTTCGGTTGGCTAGTGTTTTCAGAGTTGCTCCTAGATTTAGTAATATGATTAGTGGTATTGTGTTGTTTTCTAAAATAATATGGGATAGTTCCTTTTTTGAACTCAATTGCTTTTGTAACATTACTACTATATTTATAATGTGAATCTTTATTGGCGTATCTTGATTTCAACTGTGACAAAACTAGTTTCTGGTAATTTATGTTGTCTATTTCTATATTTATTTTAAAACACATAAAGCGCTTCGATACAAAATTATAGTTATTAGCGCTTATCATAACATCAGATGTATCAATGAATTGGCAGTTTGGATAGTTTTTTACAATCAGTTTTATGTGTTTATTTAGTATGTTAGTATTTAAGTAGCGATTATTTAAAACATTTAGGACGAATACTTTGTTATTTTTTACCTTATGAAGTGCAGAACATAACTCTGTTAAAATTAAGTAGGGATTTTTATCGTTACTTCCAATACTCAATACGATAATATCGTCACTTTTGAGTTCTTCTGATAATTTTTCAAAGTTGCACAGTACTTGTGAGCTCGTTGCATATGGTTTTGAAATTCCCGATACCGAGTATATGTTGTTCCATTTATTATTATTTCTTTGTGTTACTATTTCTTGAGCAAATTCCCGCACCTGTTGGTCACCCAAAACTAATATCCTTGGAGATCTGTTGTGGCTTAGTTCTTCTACTTTTCCTGAATTTGAGGAAGAAACAGTTAAGTCTTCATTTGGGATATCTTGAGTCAGTTTGGGTGGCCCCTTTATAATATCTGCGTTTGGGCACTTATTTTTCTCCTTAGATGTCGCAAAATGTTGTGTCGTGTTGTCCGTAATGTCGTTCTTTAGTGTTGGCGGTTGAGGAGTTTTCAGGTCATGGTCAAAATGTCGAGTCTTTAGGGGTGTTGAGTGAGTAGATGTACTAGTCTTTCCGATGAGAGTTAGAGGTGTAGAATGAGAAGACTTACTGGTCGTTCTAATGATGTATCGTTTACGTGGCGTAGTCGGTGTCGTGTTTTTCATATCGGTAGAGATTATTTTTTTGTATGTATCAATAATTTTTTGACCTTCGCCTATATCCTTTTTTAGTCTGAAGTTTTCGTTGTTCAAGTTTTCAATCTCCTGATGTGCCGATTGAAGTTCCGTCGTTAATCGTCTTATTGTTTCGTTGAGGTTGATTATAGTATAGCTGTCATTCAAGGACGTGCTTGGCAAGCTCTTCATGGTGGTATCAAGCAATGTTGAATTATTTGTAAACAAATGCTCAAGTGAATTTGCCCGTCGTGGCTTTCTGGTCGTAACATTTTCCAATTCCATTTCAAAGGAGCTCATATTGGTAATATATTATAATAATTTGTATTACTTGATAAATTACGCGCGCATACACTCCTTAAGTTTGTTGTGATCTATTCGACCTCTTCAAACGCACCACTAGTGTCACAAATCACAATTATGCGTTATCTATGCTTATTCGCTAATTACGAACCGGCTCTTGTCGCACGCTATTCTCACGGTTACGCAGAGTTCATAACCGTGAGAATCCCTTGCAACACGCAACTTTTTTCGATATGTCGCAATTAGTCACAATGAATTAGCACTTTTTATGAAGTTGTTCTTTATTGTATTATCTCACTAAATATACTTGTTCTTCGGTAAAAACACTACACTTTAATTGTTTACGCTTTTACACTGATTTTAGTACAATTTTTGGCACTTAATTAGTCCTTAAACTATTTTTCACATTTAAATAACTTCGGAGAGGTACGGAGACAGTTTGGTCCGTTTGAGGCGCGTTTACGAAGTCTCTTGGGTTAAAATCTTTCTGGTACCTCTGACCCACGGTGTATACAGTGGAAATGAATTCGTGTAATTCCATCAAACCACATGATGTATTAATGATAATATACACTCACCGCCATAATTAGCGGAATGCAACAAAAAACCGTGTTTTTTCCATAATTTTGTATTGTACATTAATGTTTTTGTTTAAATATTTTATAATTAGGGTTAAATGCATTAAAAGGACAAATAATCAATAATCATTTAAATGAATTTGGCAACTTAAATCTTTAATTTGCTAAAATATCCATTTTGTAACTTTCGGCGCATATTTTTTGGAATAATTAATTTGCTATTTATTTTACTTTTTTGTTTGTTTTGCGTCCGTTTCTATACTTTTAGGGTCCTTATCAGTATTATGACATGTTTTTCCATCCAATTTTTTAATCCATTATCTTTTCTTAAGGCAAATACTCCCATGAAACACTTTTTAATCCTCTATTGTTTCTGGGTGGCTGGATTTTTTTCTCTAACCCTATTTCTCGTCAAGGCTAAGTCATATTCTATTGGACTCATGTCCGGGGTCCACATTGACCCACTCTGGTGGGTTATCTTACAACATCTTATATGAAATTGCGGACCACGAATACACAGTCCAGCCACACATAATCGTGCATATTTTTTTTTCTTGTCTGGTAATTCGTCAAGTGGCATCGCATGAGATTCTGGGATGTCTATCCTGCGAAAATAAGCAGCCCGTAAGCCTCCTTCAATAATACCTAACTCCGTATGCGATTCAAAACAAATGGCATCCCAATCCATTACTGGAGAATTTCAGTATAAGGCACATTCCTGTAAAATTTGACTGTTCAAAGCGATTCTCTTGACGTATACATATTCTATGCCTCCCATCTAAAAAATGTATATAAAAAAACAGCTTGCCCCTGAGAAAAAATCTCTATCCAACTCCTTAGTCCGATCTCGGTGTTATTGAGCAAAACTTAATTTCACTACGCGATGACCTACAGCACGTTTTGGACATTCAGCAGTCGCGTTAGACATTAGATTACTTACCTTCAATGAGACGTCGTCTTTCTTTCCGCATACTCACAAGCAAAATACGGACCACCTTCAGGATGCTACAGGTCCGAATAGCAGCATTGCGCCAATTTTTCAGAGCCTAAATCGGTTTGAACTGTCATAAACCAATCATCAGAAGCGCTTTTTCCTCGATCTCTGCATAATTTTCATCTTTTAACGAAACATTCTGTCTGCTTGTACCGATGGAGATTGCGAGGAATGACTAATATCGATACACCCAGTGCTTAACTTATTGCACGATTGGTTTGACTTTCATCGATCACTGTAACATCCCTCGTACCTTTTGTCACAGCTAAATTACTTCTTTTAGCTTCTACGCAATGTTTATTCTGCAAATGCAATGAATACACTGAGGCCAAACCACCAGTACTTATAAAACAAAGTTCCGATCAAAAACACAAAAGGGCAAAATCTCTGTAAAATCAAAACTGAGCCAAATTTACCTCTAATCGCTTAGGAAAACCAAATTTTTCTTCAACATGCAAGTCCTAATTGAAGGTTCTTTTGAATAAAAAAATCGTCATAGCAAATAGCAGTACCATTTAATAAAAAATGTAAAAAATGAAAACGTTCCGCTAATTAGCCGGTGAGTGTAGATTTAATTTAAACCGAACAGGATAAGGGCAGGAAGAAGAAGAAGGAGGATAAAGTACCAAAGATTAAAAAAAAAACTTTCGTTATTTATCAAAACCACTTAATAGGGTTTCAATAATGAAATGAGCAAAGATATTTTTACTAAAAAGAAAATAATTATGTGGTCATATCGATGCCACGCATAAATGAATGAAAGCAGGGCGACACAGCTGGCAGGCAGGACTAGCGCGATATTGCTCCGTGCAGTCAGTTAACTCGGGGCGCTAAAATTACTCAGAAACAAAGTATCTGGTTATTTTTATGAAAAATATTTTTGCTGAACTGAAAAAAAACAATGCTTGGTGAATCTGTGTCACCAGTAGAACACGCGGTTTGAATGAATTACATGAATTAGTTTACGCCCGTTATACGATAAAAGGCCATTAGACAGACGGGCAGACGACCAAAAAATGATCCTATAAGAGTTCCGTGTTGTCATTTTGAGGTGCGGAACCCATAAAAACTGAATTCGTGAAAATAGATCTACTGTTCCATACATTTTGTATAAAACCGCTGATTGGTTGACAGTTGATTGATGAGCTATCCTACAAGGACGTAGGTACCTAGTTTATATTTTATAACTAGCTGTGCCCGCGACTCCGTCCGCGTGGAACTCGGAAAACAACATTGTGTCGCAGCAACTAAATAGTGTATAATATGTATTCCAGTTATTATAATAATAGACAAAGGTGTCCCACCAAGACACATATCTTTTAAACCATTTATTTAGGTAGAGTTTCAGCTCTTCTTGATTGACCGTAAAGGTTCATATAACCATAATACTAAAAACGCGTTGCTTATTTCCATACATTTCCTTTCTAAAATGGATTATAATTGAATATTGATATTTATTGTGATAATGTAACGAAACCTTATCGCGATACAAAAATGGCTACAACGCCATCTAGTTACAATCGGCGAACTAAATCAAAATATTTAACGCAGTGTAGTCTATAAAATGATTTCATTCGAAATGTGGAATAGGAAAGTACTTTAAATGTATAAAAATTTGACCTATAGAAGACTTCATTTTATTTTTATAAGTTAGAAATAGGTACTGCTTTCAAAGATTTCAAAAAGTTTGATCTGGAAATCGAACCAACCCAAATGCGAAAAAATATCATCTGTATTTTTATTTCACCAATCGATAGGATCAATAATACGATGGAAGACCATAAAACTAACATTGACTAACTTAGGTACATTTCAATTCAACCACATATTAATTGTTGTTAGTTCTTATTTTTTCCACTTCGTTCAATATAAGACAGTGTGTTTGTTGGCGAAATTTGATCCTGATTATTGACCATAAAGATATTTATCAACAGGTGCCACCAGATGGTATAGCGTTGTTAGTTCGATTCCCAGTTCAGGCAAAAAAATCAGTAAAAAAAAATATTTCTTACTTTAAAAAATAAAATGAAGCCTCCTTTGAGTGAAATTTGCAATTTTTAATATTTAAAGTACTTTCCCTTCATGGCCATGTGTTTAGGGGCATTACCTAAGGTTTAAATAAACCTAATAAAACGGCGACGACAGGCTTTAAATAGTTCTGACAACAATGAACAAAATAAAATATATAAAAACATTCCAAAAAAATTACAAAAAGTGTTTTTTTTAAATGAGGTTTCAACGCAGGACACTGAGCCAGCGACCGTTCACTGCAGCACTTACTTCTGTCTACAGCTTATACTAAGCAGTATATTGAAATAATGTTCCGTTGCTCGGCTTCTATGAGCAATAGCGTGATAGTTTATATACCAGCATAAGCGCAGGCCCATCAAAACCGTTTCACGCGATTTTACGATCCGAATATTAAGCTTATACTTCGCAGTATGTAGAAATAATGTTCCGCAGCTCGGCTACTATGAACAATAGCGTGATGATATATGTACCAGCAAAATTGCCGCTCTTTACGCAACACATCAACGAAAGTCCCATCAAAATCCATCCTCGGGATTTTACGTGATGCCCGGACGGAAAGACAGACAGACAATAATTCTAAAAAAAATGTTATGGCTTCTGTATCGATAGTTAAAGTACCACCGAATCGAAATTTTGGAAAAATATTTAATTACAGACAAAGTGCACTTTGAATTGTATTAATAGTAAATAGATTTATAAATACGGATGTAAGTATTTATTTAAGTATTAATAATAAAATTTATGAGTATTTCAAATTAATCCATCGTATTGCCTTGCTCAATTAACAATTTAGAATACCTATCTATCTGAATGGCAGTGGAAGAGAAATACACTCAATTTCATAAGTGAGTGTAGGTATTCTAAATTGTTAATTGTGCAAGGCAATACGATGGATTAATTTGAAAAACCTTATAAATGTTAAATAACAATATCTTCGTTTGTTTTTTATAAAAGCTTAGTACCTTCTTCGGATAGTATTTCAATAGACCTTCCGTAGACTGAGAATAGTAATATATTCGTTGTAATATATTTCCTCACAACGTGATTTGACACACGTAACGCCATGTATTGAAAAGAAATGGTATACACAAATATACATGATAAGTTCTTCTAGAAAACTCAAAATTCGCATAACTTTTGATTGCGTGAACCGATTGCGATGAAACAAAAAACATATGTTACTTAGAGATAAGCACAATATTTATTTATAAAAGTCAACAACATTGGATCAGTTGTTTTTACGTGATGCTTGCACAAACAAACAGATAAACGGACAAACAGATAAACAGACAAACAGACAAAAATTCCAAAAATGTTAAAAATCGGTTCTATTGGTTATCGTTTAACACCCCAACCAAGTTTTTTCAAAATATTTGCTATGTACAGACACGCCATGTCTACAGATTTATTATATGTATAGATATCTAAACTTACGTACTAAACATGCTTGTAGAACACTTTCGCAACTGAAAGTACACGGCTTCACAGTTGTCCATATTTAGTAGTATTAGAGCTCACCATCATACCGATTTCGTTCGGAGGAGCTCGTGGCTAAATAATTACAGCTGCATAGATCGATCTTCCGGGTTAAGCCACGCTTGCCGAGGTTGGTCTGTGGATGGGTGACCATTTACCATAGCGAGTTTTCTCCGTGCCTCGGAAAGCACGTAAAGCCGTTGGTCCCGGCTGTCATTTGTAGATCTTTGACAGTCGTTACTGTTGGTCAGAAGCCAGAAAGTCTGACAACCAGTCTTACCAAGAGTATCGTATTACCCAGTTACTGGGTTGTGGAGGTCTGATAGGCAGTCGCTCCATGTAAAATACTGATATTCAGCTGCATCCAGTTCGACTGGAAGCCGACCCCAACATAGTTGGGAAAAAGCATAGGCAGACCATCATACCGATTTCTGCCGCCAAACAGCATTACTGTGATCCGGTTTGAAGGGTATAGGTAGGTATCGGTGAAATTACAGGCACATGAGATTTTCGAACTTTGTCTCTATCGTTGGCAACGCATCAGCATTCCTCTTAGTCTCATATAATAATATATGTACGTAGATAAAGTAGGCGATAACTATTTTCCATCAGGTGGGCTGGAGGTTTGTTTGCCAACTAATTAACATAAAAATTAATTAACATAAAAGAAAGTCTTGTTCCCTTGTTCTAAAACATTTATTTCCCCCGTTTTATAACAGATTACCTTAAATATTATGTTCTTAATTCTAAACTTATATGATGTCCAGCCACTGGTTTCAGAAGTAAATCACACTGCGTTTGTAAATTGTTGATATCACTGGTAATGCGGTACCGCCGAATAATGTAGGCAAGTGACGTCTTCATTGCCATCATGCCGTATAATTTACCTGAAACCAATTAGTAACAACTCAGTTATTGATCGTAAACCATAAGCATAATATAAAAATTATGGAGTTATACCTTATTCTACTTTAAAGTATACAAAAAACTGAAAGCTTGGCTGGCTTGCTGGTTGAGCTTACGCGAGACGCTAGGCTTTTATCATGTTCTTGAACGCGTTTGTTTCGCCAATTTCGCTTCTATACGATAATTAGTTTTATGGTATGGCTCCATAATTTTAAGTGTCATTATAACAAGTAACGTACCGATACAGTTTCGCCTGCCAAGACTGAAGCTGGCAAATAAGCCAGGGTTGTCAGGTAAAGTGGCGGGGTCTAGCCATCTCTCCGGTCTGAACTGCTCCACGTCTGCGCCCCACATCGGGTGGCGGTTGAGACCGTATATTGATATCAAATAGGTACAATCAGCTGGCAATGTGTAGTGCTCTGAAATTTATAATTTTATAATGGCTGAAGGTATGAGAACCATAAAAAATATGTGTGCACTGTTAATAAAGCATTTTTTTTGTATCTTATACTTCTTTTAGAGTGTATTTTTTAAGGGAGTTTGTTTGTTTTTTGACGAAATTATTAAACCCCAAAGGAGATCATTCATTTTCGGCCCAAAAGTCAAAGTCAACGAAAAAAAACATATCATCACTGTTGGGGAAGTCAGTCCGAGTATTTTTTACTACAGCACTAAGTCTCTAGAATCATTCCTTCTGCTGATTTTTTGAGTTGAAAAATCTGGTTTTCCGTACGTTTGACAAAAATATTTTATTTTATTGAGGTATGTATCCAATGCACGGACAAGTGGACTACAAATCCACTCTCTGAGAGAGGCCATGGTCGAGCGCTTGAATTTTTCCCTTAAGGCATTCTCCGACTGGGGCGATGCCAACCTAGTGAAGTTCAATTCAGCTAAGACCCAAGCGTGTCTGTTCTCTGCCAAAAGGAGGCCATTCCAGCTGGCTCCTACTTTTCGAGATGTGTCTATACCGATAACTGACCATTTTGAGCTCTTGGGCGTTACTTTGACATCAACCCTCAGCTTTGGCCCCGATATTGAGCCCAAAGCTCAATTGGCTGCTAAAAAGCTGGCTATCCTCTCGAAGGTGCGGCGGTACTTCATATCGGACCAGTTGCTTCTATTGTACAAAGCACAAGTTCGTTCGCGCATGGAGTACTGCTCGCACCTTTGGGATGTCTCAGCCAAGTACTAGCTTGAGGCGTTGGAGTCCATTGAGAAGCGTGCCAAAAAGCTTATCAACAACAGCTCCCCTTGTTCAGACCAAGCTCCAAAGTCTTGAGTATCTGCGCAAAATTGCTAGTCTATCGGTTTTTTATCGGATACATTTCGGAGAGTGTGCTTCAGATCTGCATGATCTAATTCCCCCCGTCCTTTTTTCTATTGGACGACCAGAAGCACGAAAAAGCGCAATCGGTACATGGTTGATATACCAAAAACCCGAACGAAGCGCTTTTATTCCACTTTCATCGTGAAAACCGCCAAACAGTGGAATGCGCTGCCTGAGTGGGTTTTCCCCGACAGCTACAATCTGGGTGTCTTCAAGTCACGAGTGAATCGTAGACCGCAACATCGCATAACATCAGGCGAGATGGCGGTCAAACGCAGGCCTATTTTCAAAAATAAAAAAATCTATAATATTCACAGCGGTTTGGTGTCATACATAATAATACTTGTTCAAGGTCATCATCCCAACAAGCTCATATCAGTTTTTTTGCCAACAGATGAAAAGATTTTGTTAAATAATACGAACGGAAATCCAATTTTTTAACCAAAAAAATCAGCTGAAGGAATGATTGTAGAGACTTAGTGCCGTAGTAAAAATACTGGGAAAGACTTCCCCAATAATTGTGACACCTTTTTTTTTGTTGGCTTTTGCACTTTGACTTTTGGGCCGAACTTTGTATGAACCGTGAATGATCTCCTTTTAAGTTGCGGTTAAGTCTCGTGCTGTCACTGTCGTTCAGCACTCGTGATTCTATATAAAAGTCATCATCATCATCATTCCCACCCATATCTCGATCGCGCGAACTATAATATGGACCCATATTATAGATCGCGCGGATTGCCCTCTTCTGTAATATAAATATCGAGTCGCGATCGGCTGCTGTCCCCCACAGCAGAATACCATAAGTCATAATGCTGTGGAAGTACGCAAAATAAAAAAGTCGGGCAGTAGATACGTCAGTTAGCTGTCTAATTCTTCTGACTGCAAAAGCAGCAGAACTTAACCTACTACGAGTAGAAAGGGCAGTTATATGAGCTCCCCACTGTAATTTGGAATCTATTGTTATGCCTAGAAATATAGATTGTTCTACTATGTCCAGTTTACTGCCGTCAAGCGTTATGTTTACTGCTACATGGGGAACGTTTGGCAATGAGAAATTTAAACATTTCGTTTTAGTCGCATTCAATCAAAGATTAATTGCAGCAAACCATTTCGATTGAGCGGATAAACTACTATTCACATTTAATAAATCTATTTGTCGTTCCATTCTATTTGTATATGTATTCTATATAAATATTGTATTCCATCTATTTGATTTAAAAAAATAAGGGAAGTGTCTTCCGCGAACAAAATTATGTCAGATAGTGCCGACATCATGTAAGGAAGATCATTAATATAAGCAAGGAACAGAAAGGGGCCCAGAATCGAGCCCTGTGGCACGCCCATTTTTACTAGAGACCCTGAAGATGTTATGTCAGATATGCCTACTTTTTGTTGTCTTTTAGAACGATAACACCAGTTCCAGAGGACGTCCACGAATCCCGTAGTGACTTAACTTACAAATTAGCGTTTTATGATCCACGCAATCAAAACCCTTGGAAAGATCACAGAACCTGTGACCCTTCCCAAGCCTCCAAGATATGAGTGACTAATTTCGCACCCGCGTCGATCTACCTTTCGCGAAACCAAACTGTCGATCGTGTAAAATCCTATTTTTATTAAAATGAGACAACATCTGTTCAAGCATATTTTTTTCAAAAATCTTGCTTAATGATGGAAGTACTGAAACAGGTCTATAACTAGAGGGATTTTGCTTGCAGCCTGATTTAAAAATTGGGATAACTTTGCTGTGTTTCATCAGATCAGGGAAATTACCGCTATCTATGCTAAGATTAAATATTTTTGCAAGAATTGGGGCTATACAACCAATAATGGATTTAAGTACCTTAATAGAAATACCCCACAAGTCTTCAGTGTTTTTAATATTTAAGCTTTTAAAAGTTTTTATAACTGCAAATTGTGTAACATGTTTATACTCGAAATTTGGAATATCTTTAGAAAAGAATTGTTTCAACAACAATTCTGCTGCTGATGGTGACATTTGAAAAAGATAATTCAAATGCATTAGCAACTTCTACCTTTTCCGATAAAGTTTTATTTTCAATTTTCAAAGATATTTCAGGATCCCTGTGATTGACTTGGCCCATTTCAGTGTTTATAACTTTCCATACCGCTTTTATTTTATTTTTAGATTTACTTATTTTGCTACTGATTAATTTTGATTTTGCAAAAGTACATACCTTCTTGAATAATTTTGAATAGTTTCTGACATAATCATGAAAAGATTTATCAGAACTAAAAGACTTTTCAAAATATAAGTCACAAAGCACATCTCTACTTTTTCTTTTACCTTTTGTGGCCCGGCCCATTCATTGAAGCTACATTTATTGTTAAATTTAATATTGTTATTCAGTTCCGCGCTCTTATCGGTAGCTTCCTCTGCGACGATGTGGGGTAGGTCCGGTGACTTGCTATGGTAAAGCATATTTTTGTTGTATAATTTATTTTTGCTGTTATTTATATTGTTGGAACTAGTATGTCTAATTGTGTATGAACTTTTAAGTGTTCATGTGTCCTCTTTAATTGCATTAAACTGATCTTTGGTGACATAAGCTTCTCTATAAGTCTTAAGTTTATTTTGAATAAACAGAATATCTTTTAACAGCCGGGTAGCGTCTACATGGTCAAAAGTGACCGGTGGGAGTTTTGGTAATTCACGTGCCACAAAAATCGGTACCACTTCGGGATCTGTTTCCTTTAGCAATGTAATTATATCGTGTACCATTTATACCATATAATTACATTGCTAAAGGTTGTTGGATGACGGGGGCTTCGGTCGCTCGTTTTGCTCGCTCACTCTAGCCCCCGTCATCCCATTCGAACCTTACCTATCCGTGTCGGGGTGCCCAAAATTCCCGAGCTCACTTCGCTCGCTCTTGAGATGGCATATCGTCTATTTTTACATTTTCGTTGAAATGAAATACCACAGAAAAATACACCGAATAACCAATATGCGTTAAAATATAACTCTAGTGTTTGATAAGTTTGTTAAAATAAAGTCGTGTGATTATAAAATTCATTGAATTGTGTTTCTTTGAAATATGTTTCATTCAAGTATAGTTTTTGAAACAATAATATCCGAAATAAAAATACAAGGACCAAATATTATATAAAACATTTTCTGGGAAACGAAAATCTATGAAATTTCTGTCTGCGAAACAAGGGGACACCCGTATAAATCTCTTTCATTTTTTTCATTATCCTCTCCTCGTTACTTTACGTTTTGATGACGGCGCCGACTCAAACAGTAATTTCTTCGTATTTGAAACCTCATCTGTACTAAAAGATGTTGTACAGATACGGACTAGGCTCTTCTCGTCCATCAAATTAATCTTATGTTGCACAAAGGCAAGCACTTCACTTATCACCACATTACACGCATTACACTTGACCGTAGTCGATGTCACTATTACTCGCAACTTATGACTCGCTTAGGGACATGCGACTGCTCATTTGCATAGCTCAGCGCGGACTTTTCTATCTGTATCCTAATTTAATTGCGTTTATTAACCTCTCCGATAGAGTTTTAGTGCTGTGTTTGAATGTTTTTGGTGAAAACTATCGTTGTGATTTACTTAACTACTGTTAGGGATTCGGTCCCAACATAGCATAGTTATGCTCAAGGATTATTCACAGGGTACCTCATAGGCCCTTAAAGTATTACTTCAGACTTCTGTTACACTGTGTATATGTATTGCAAATGAATTTCGTCAAAAATAGTAAGTACACTGCGAAAACAATTCGTGGAGTAAAAAATTATACATCAAGGCATCGTGAGTTTTGATTGGATAATTGCCCTATGTGTATCGACCTCTGACCCTGTAATATCCGCGCCCTGCACCCCTGTTATGTCCCGAGCGACGTCTGTCTTATCTTACAAGCCTTATTATATACATACTTAGCTTAACCTCGGAGCGTGAGCTTCTAGCAAATCTTGGCGCTGCAGGCAACACTCTCAAACTCTCCTTTATCACTGCTTCCATATATACGAGCTTTGGTAGATCATATCTGTTCAAATCCCTGTCTTGATTATCAAGTACCTCTTGTAATCTGTTAAATGTACGCAAATGTTTTATTAGTAATATCAAATTGGAATCAAGCAACGAAAGAAAGACGATCCATAACCCATAGCCGTAATCAGCACATTACTGTCCTAAAACTGAAAATTTGCCTTCTCAAAATGAAAAGGACTTAGGCCTAAGTCCAACCACGCTGGCCTGGTGCGGGTAGATGGACTACATACACTATCGAGATCGTTTTGTAGCCGTCTCTGAAGTGCAGGCTTCCTCACGATGTTTTTTCCTTCATCGTTAACCCATTTGATATTCAAATTCTGATCCGCACATGAATTCGCAAAGTCAGGTGAGCGGGTCAGGATCGAACTCGGATACGAATAGACGGCAACCGTTCAACCGTTAGACTATCACAGCCATTTCAGATTCATACTTTATGTATATTTTAGATTATATTACATAATTGTTTTAAACCGCAGAGCCATCATCGGGTGACGTACTTTACGCTGACAAGTTCAGCGTTGTTTTGCCTGCGGTGAATGCAACAGCGAACCCGCGATTCTGGCTATAGGTCCTCGGAGGAGAACCATGGCGGTTTTAGTCAGTAAGAGTCCGACATAACCTAATCTTCCGCCTTCCTTTCCTTGAGTCACTCCATCAGTTAGTAGCAGGGTGCACAGTATGCAGATATGGTGGATGTTCTACGCAGCTTCTCTTAGATCCCTGAATCTTACGTTTTGATACTTACTCTTTGTAGACTCGTTCTTGTACGTCCTGATGAGATCCAATCAATATCAAAAGGAAAGTCATTGCTGTTGCTGTTGTGTCGTAAGCAGCTAGCACAAGAGTATCCAAGTGTTCCCTAATCTCATCGTCGGTAAAGGCATCTTGTTCATCAGCCAAATCCAGCATTCGATCTATTAGAGGTTTGAACTTGTCTGAAATATGAAGGGAAGGTAAGATTTTTATTTCTGCTTCATTGCTGTGTTCCAGTTGGAAGGGTATGAGTGCCGTTGTAATTACAGGCACATGAGACTTGTCAACTTTATCTTTACGCTTGGGAACGCATCAGCAATCCTCTTGGTGTTGTAGGTGTCGACATATAGATGGCAGTAATCTCTTACCATCACGTGAGTTGTCGACATGTTCGCAACCTATTACATAAAAAGGTAAATTACTAGTCATGGTAATTTAACTATTACTTTTTAATGATACTACAGAATAAAGGGACAAAAAGTTGTACTGCTCAGTTTCATCAACGGCATGATGCAGAGGAGGCCAACTCTCCTAACAAAATCGTTGCTAAACTGCAAACAAACCACAACCATAATTCAATTCTCGTTTACGAAAACTGTCAAAGTGTGTGGTTTTGTTTTTGTTTCCAAACAGTCATTTTTGTCAGTTGATGTCAGTTTTTGTAAACGAAAATTGTCTTTATGAACGGTTTGGTTAGGTTCAGTTGCTATTGATCAACGGCTTTAGTACTCTTTAACATTCATTGGCACAAAGTACTCCAAGAGAACCCTAAAACATCATACAAAATAACATATAATTTAATCACACACTTTTTTGAAAACGAAATAAATTTACCTGGTGTAGCTTCACTGGTTTGACCCAAACTTTTGTTTTCGTTCAATTCTGATTTACGGTTAACGATTACCTGAAAAAATAACACACACTGAAATGGGAATAGCACGAGCTAATCAAGTAAATATGCAAGAACGATGCATGGTCTTGCCTTGTACGGCCGCCACATTAATGCCCGGTTCATATGGACAAAAAAGAAACGTTTTGCTTACCAATGATAGCATTTTTTATTGCCAACTTGGGCACAGAAGTAAATGGATGCGTAATCTAATTTTACCTAGGCAATTAGGCTACTATCGCAAGGAAGAGTGTAGGTATGCAAATCTATGGGGTCTTTGCTTAATTATTGGTAAAGACATAAGAGTCTTAATTTTAACCAATAACGCTCGGTAAATCATAGGAATCGGCCATTAATCGTTGATCCACTGGCCACAGTCCCTCTATATCTCTGTTACTTGGATTCGTGTGCTCCATCTTAGCCCCTAGTCTGCGCTTACCATACAAGCGACTAGGGTCAAACGCGACCAAGTAATCCGCCAACCCGCCTGCCAAGCGTAGTGATTATGGCAAAACCCCCCTTTTTCGTTCTTCAGGGCTGTTTGGACGATGTGCCATTAGAAATTGTTCACACGAAGTCAATCTCGGTAACTGTATTTTGTTACCTTAAGTCTCCTTTCAATAAATTAAACCTTTATAGGTGGTTCTCATCTTATGTTGAGAACAGGTGTCAAACTATTGTCCTTAATGGTTTTTCATCCAGGGCTATGTGTATTCCTTCAGGAATACCACAGGGATCGCTGTTGGGACCTTTGCTGATCAATATATTTATTAATGATATCTCTTCGTGTTTCGTCAACTCTAAAATCCTTCTGTTTGCCGATGACATGAAAATATTTAGTCAAATTAAAACCAGCGAGGACGTAATTCGTCTCCAGAGTGATCTCAATCGTTTTCATAATTATTGTGTCGTTAATAAGCTTCACTTGAATATCTCCAAATGCTACATTTGTTCCTTTACTCGCAAACCTAATCCTATTCTTTTTGATCATAAGCTTGAAAATGCCTAGATAGCCAAAGTTAACACTATCAAAGACATCACCTTTGATTCTAAACTTCTTTTCGATTCACATATAGATATTAGTGTCAAAAAAGCTTCCAAAGCACTAGGCTTTATCTTAAGATTATCTGCTGAATTTAAAAATATCAAAACTATTAAAATTCTCTATTGTGCTTTTGTTCGCAGTCGCCTGGAATATTGTTCACAGGTTTGGAATCCGAATTACAAAATTTATATAGATCGCATCGAAAACATTCAAAAGAAGTTTATGAGGTACATACAAAATAGATCCAAAACTTATTTACCTAATTATTTCAGCCGCTGCAAGAAATTTCATATTCTTCCACTATGTGAGCGCAGGAAAATAGCGGATTTAGTATTTTTGTTTAGTTTATTAAATGGTTCAACCGACTGTTCCGAGCTATTGAACAGTATTGGGCTACGCGTACTGTTATACACAGTTTTGTATTATTTTAGTAAATGCTGATGTTACATTTTATTTTCTATATAACACTGTATTGCATGTTTAGCGATACAGTCAACCTACTACTTTTGTCCGATTTTTCTTGTATATTCTTATATTTTGTGCAGAATTAAAATTTATTTTATTAGCAGTAAACAAAGTGTTTCTTTTGAAAGGACCCCCAGGCCGCCATCCTAACAAATTGGTGTCAGAAGTGGGGTCCCAGGAAAACGTATAAGTACTGGGATTCTTAGGTGTTAGGCGCGTCGCGATTATAAATCCCGCCTGACCCTATTATGGCCCTGTGGACAGAGATCCTTTCAGTAAGTGCTATAGTTGCCGACGTTAAGCCTTGGGCACATAAGCCTAAGCCCGCGCTGCTGCACTTGTGACCGACGGTAAGCCTCCGCTGTTGAGCGTGAGCCCGCATCACCACCTGAACACTCCTGCCGCTACTCCGTGGTCGACGTTAAGCCTCCACTTTCTAGTGTGAGCCCGCATCACATTTACTGCACCATCAAAAATGGATATCATCGATCTTCCTGGTTCATCACCACCTCTGGACAGTTGACTCGTCATTATCATCACCTCACGTAGACCTACAACGTGTCAAGTTTTGGCTAACAACGCAACGTGACTCCGAGGTCCCGCCGTAATACGACTCCCTGAGTCGCCGAATCAGCGGACAACCTACAAGTTTTTGACGTCATCGCTGCGCTACTAGCCACGTGTTGCTCCACTTTTCACGGTTTTTGAAGGTTTCCAAAATATTTGTGAGTGTTATAAAAAAAAGTGAATTTTGGTGAAAGTGATTTTTTCAATAGGTACTCGTTCTAATTTTTACATAATTTTATTTTGCATGCTCCATTCTAATTCTTTTGTTATTTGAGTGTGTTTCTGATGATCTGTACTGCATTTTAATACCTACAAAAAAACTAAAAATGTCAGATAAAATCAAACTTTCAGTACTGATTAAATTTATAAAACCCTACAACGGGGATCGCGAGTCTTTGCCCGCGTTTTTAACTAATTGCGATAATGCAATTTCGCTAGCCAGTACAGATCAGCAGAATTTTTTGTGTAAATATATTGTTTCACAACTCGAAGGTAAAGCACAATTAGCAATATGCTTGAAAAAATATAATACGTGGACTGAACTTAAGCTATTTTTAAAATCCACTTTTGGGGAGAAAAAGCATTCTACCCATTTATTGCTAGACTTACAAAATTGCAAGCAATTGCCTTCTGAGGATGTGACACAATATTCTCTTCGCATTGAATCGTGCCTTACGCGTATCCTATCAGACATTCATTACAGCTGTAAGGACAATGAAGAACTTATAGGTAGATTAGCAGCAATGGAAGATTTAGCTCTCATTACTTTCTTGCTAGGCTTAAACTCTAATTTCTCACACATTGTGCGCTGTCGGAATCCTAAAACCTTATCCGACGCGATTATACACGCTACCGAAGAAGAGAAGATATTTAATCTCTCTAAGGTATCACAACGTTTATCCAAACAGTGCACAATTTGTCAAAAGTTTGGCCACTTTGCTTCCGAATGCTTCTACTCTAAATCTAATTTTTCTACCCCTAATGTTTACCAAATTCAATCAGATAATCCAAAACCTAATAATAATTATTATGAAAACAATTCTAATTCTAAATTTAGCATAAATAAAATATGCGCGTATTGCAAAAAACGTGGTCATTTGATAGGTGAATGTCGCAAACTTAAATTTAAATATGAAAATCCTCTGCGCAATGACTCTCGTAACGCGACACTATTTAATACATATGCACCGATTGCTAATAACTCTACAATTAATAATTTTTCTTATGTGCATGTTGTTGATACTTTTAATGAGAAAAAACTTAGTGATCTAAATTCGGGTTCGGTCTCGTGTCTGCCGGAACCTGTAGTCGCCTTAAATGACACAAAATCCTATTATTTATCTAAAAGCCGTGTTCCTAAATTATTTAACACACGGATTTCACAAAAATCTCCTTCTACTGAGTTCTCACTGAAGTCTCAAAGCCATTCTCCATGTGGTCAATTCACTGTTGCACAGGTTAATGCGCCGGCGATTCAGTTTAATTGTAATAAGCAGAAATTGCTTAACACTCAGTTTATTAAGTCTGAAGGACTTACTCCTTGTGTTCCTAAATTCTATTCAACACAAGTTTCAGAAAATTCGGAGATTTCTAATTTAAAAAAATATTCAAATGTCTCTAATTCTAAACGCAATCTCTCATCTCGTGAAAAATCGAGTTCTTTTTCTAGGGATTGCTCACGTGAGAAAATATATACTTTAAATAATGTTAATAACTTTTGTTTACCTCACGTTCTTTTAAAAACTAACTATAATGACAAAATTATACGTTTCGTAATTGACACTGGTTCTACAATTTCTATTGTAAAATGTTCTAGTTTGCTAAATCAACCAGTTCTTAAGCCTGAAATTATAGCGTTTAAAGGTCTTAGTAACCATAACTCCTGTTGTAAATCTATTGGATCTATTGATCTTAATTTTGAATATCCAATTTCCCCGAAAAGTAAAATAATACTCAATTATATGTTCCACGCAATTGACGATACGATTAATAATTTATGTTATGATGGAATTAGTGATTGTATAAAGCATTCAAAAATAGACATTCAGTACTCTACTAATTCCCCTAATTTAGAAGGTCAAATAATACCTATGTATTTTACTGAGTCATCATATGTTATACCTCCACGGTCTGAAATCGTCATTGAGTGTCAAGTTTCCAACTTAGCTGATATTTATAATTCTAAAGCAGCCTTAATTTTAAATCATAAAGTTTGTGACGACGTATTTCTATTTAATTGCATAGTTCATATAAAACCTAATTATATAGTAAATGCTATAATTAATTCTTATTTAAACAAAATGTTTTATGAACAATACTTTGGAATAAAATTAACTAAACCAGCTTCTAATAATACAAAAATGAAAGAATATTGTAAAAAATTACATTTATCAAGGAATAAATTAATTGCGTGTCAAGTTTCCAACTTAGCTGATATTTATAATTCTATAGAAGCCTTAATTTTAAATCATAACGTTTATGAAGGCGTATTTCTATCAAATAGCATAGTTAATATAAAACATAATTATAGATTAAATGCAATTGTTCATTCTAATTTCAAGAAACCCTATTATAAACCATACTTTAAAAAGCAATTTTCTAAATCTATTGAAAAACAAAGTCAAAGTTTACATTTGTCAAAACAAAAATTAATTGCGTGTCCTATTTCATTACACTTCGACAACTCTATGCCGTACTGCAATCAGCTGTTATTAATAATAAACAATTCCGCTGAGGTGTTATCAGCTGAGCATGAACCTGAGACCGTACAGTCGGTTGATTCGAACAATAAAGTGTTCTATTTCTTATGTATTATTGTTCACCATTATGACGAAAAATCTTATAAAATTATTTACACCTTATTACTTAAATTAAGAGATCAAATTATTACTATTTCTTCTTATTATTATTTCGTCTTTAACGAAGAGTTAGCTATTTTACATTTTCCAGAACCATTTACTTAATTAGTTTACTTTAAGAAATGTTCTTATTCATCCTAATAAGTTATACTTACATGGCTGTAACGGATGGTAGATTGAGTTACGCATTATTTTATAGTTTAATTATTTTTTTTAGAAAATTAATAACGATTTTTATAATATTACTAGCTGTACCCGCATGCGTTGCAATGCACTTTTTCCTACTTACTACCTACCTACTACCTACCTACTACCTACCTACTACCTACCTACTACCTACCTACTACCTACCTACTACCTACCTACTACCTACCTACTACCTACCTACTACCTACCTACTACCTACCTACTACCTACCTACTACCTACCTACTACCTACCTACTACCTACCTACTACCTACCTACTACCTACCTACTACCTACCTACTACCTACCTACTACCTACCTACTACCTACCTACTACCTACCTACTACCTACCTACTACCTACCTACTACCTACCTACTACCTACCTACTACCTACCTACTACCTACCTACTACCTACCTACTACCTACCTACTACCTACCTACTACCTACCTACTACCTACCTACTACCTACCTACTACCTACCTACTACCTACCTACTACCTACCTACTACCTACCTACTACCTACCTACTACCTACCTACTACCTACCTACTACCTACCTACTACCTACCTACTACCTACCTACTACCTACCTACTACCTACCTACTACCTACCTACTACCTACCTACTACCTACCTACTACCTACCTACTACCTACCTACTACCTACCTACTACCTACCTACTACCTACCTACATGATGTCGAACGGGATAAAAAGTATCCTATGTCCTTCTCCTGGCTCTAAACTACCTCCCTGCCAATTTTCAGCTAAATCGGTTCAGCCGTTCTTGAGTTATAAGTGAAGTAACTAACACGACTTTCTTTTATATATATAGATGTCCATTCCCTTCTATTTTTTCTGAGATTAATTTAACCCTACCTGTCAATCTAAGCTATTCACAGAAGTTACTTTGTCACTTCCTGTTTGTAATTCAAAAATGTTTTATATTGTTATTAACTTATAGTAAAAACCTAATGATGGAAGATTTGTTTACACACAATCTTAAACTAACAAATTAAATATAAAAATGTACAATTGACACTGTAACTACTACACCTTACAAGGTACCGGAATTTTATCACTATAATACGATTGTGTTGCATTTTTACAAACCTTGTAACTCTATCCATCTCATGTTCATAAAATAACTTTTCCAAACTAATTAGTAATTGAATTCATTATTGTTGAAGATGATTGTTTTAAATATAAATTTATCAATAGTAGAGTCAGCAGTTTTTTTTCGTTTCTGTTTCCATATTTACTATTGTTATAATTGTTGTTATTTTTAGCTAAATATAAAATCCATAAGAAATGTTTTCCTAACCGTAAATCTTTTTGCTTTTAAATTAATTTAATTAATTAATATAAAATTTTGGGACTTGTTTAGAATTAGTTATTTGATTTGTAATATTATAAACTAAACTGATTATGTAATTGCGATGAATTTCTTTTCTGTTGTATTGTATTCATTTAGTTTTTTTTGTTATTTCATCCTGCGTTTATTTTTTTAATGATAAAGCTCCGTCTTAAGGGGGGAGATGTTATACACAGTTTTGTATTATTTTAGTAAATGCTGATGTTACATTTTATTTTCTATATAACACTGTATTGCATGTTTAGCGATACAGTCAACCTACTACTTTTGTCCGATTTTTCTTGTATATTCTTATATTTTGTGCAGAATTAAAATTTATTTTATTAGCAGTAAACAAAGTGTTTCTTTTGAAAGGACCCCCAGGCCGCCATCCTAACATCATCATTGATCATCATCCGCGTTGTTACGTAAACATAATCTTTTACATATTCCTGTGGTACGATGCACTTATAGGCAAAACTCCTTTATGATAAGGGCGAGCAGAACTTACAACTCAACGTGTCAGAGCGTTGAAACTGATCTTTTCTACACTAGTATTCCGAAATTAAAAAGGGCAATGTGTGAACATTTCTTTGATGCTAATTGAGAAATCAATAGATAAATGAAAAAAAAACCTGTGTAATTAACTGTGTCAAAGTTTCTTATTTGTGTCTATCTGTTCTACTCTCGTTCTTAACCGTGAAAACTTGTTATATGGCCATCTTGTAATACTGTGTCTGATAATTTTGTTCTAGCTGTAAGTTTTCTAGAGAAATAAAATAAAATAAAAAATAATAAACGAATAATTCAGTGAATCGGGTATTTCTTTTCAAGATCCTTTACAAACCACGATTATATCCCTAGACAGTTTTGATGTATGTACATTTTTAACTGCCGTATCTTTTATTGTATTGAGTTTGAAACATGAATTTTTACGGGACCGTGAGTCTATTTAACGACTTTAGTATTTGTTATTAATTTCAAATTGATACCTTTCGTCGTTCCTGAGGAAAAAGATCTTAACGGACAAACACAAAGTGATCCTAAAAGTTCCGTTTTTTTCATTTTGAGGTACAGAACCCTAAAAAGGAACTACTAAAGTTACCAAGGTTTAATATAATTGCCTGAATATCTGTTACAACATACATACAAACGATCGAGACACTGATGCAAGGATTTACAAAAACCATAAAACATAAAGCATTTACTTACTTTTTCTCTAGCAAACAATTAAAAAATTCAAGTTAGTAATTTTATCAAACAATGAACAAATTATTTTTATCTCCAAGTAATTTAGAGTTTTATTTGTTGTATTTATTAACTCTTCATCGGTTATTAATATTATTACTGCACTATTTAGAAAACAATCATAATTACCGCCATGGTTATGTCTTTAATAACTTTCGCAACTTGATCAAACTTTTTTTTATTCGAACTCCTATTGAATATGTATGGCAAATGTAACCAGACTCTCTGCGTTCTCTCAACAATAAGAGAAAAAATATCTTCAGTTGCATGAGCGTATGTTTTGAGTGTCACATTGTTCTCATCAGTTGTCAGACCAAGAGATGTCCCTGTAAAAATAACAGAAAATGTTATATTAAGGTGCGTACAGATTAAGTAACATGTTGTATAACTTGTGTTATATAACACGTCCACAATATGTAACATTGTTTTATAACATTGCAACATATAACAATACTGTACACATTAGAATAACAATGCAATATAACCATGTTATTAACACTATCGTTTGTCGTTCTGCAGTACTGTTCACAATGTCGACACGAGAGTACGTTTTGCTAGCTGCTGCAGCGATTGTTGTACTTTTAAATAACAAAAGATAAAAACGTAAATGCTGGGTTCGTCCTAGTTTATTGACATTGTTGTAAATATTAATAACATGTTATATAACACGTTTGTTATTATAACATGTTTTATAACATTCAGTCTCCACATTACTGAAACATGTTATATAACAACGTTTTATAACACGTTTTGTTATATAATATGTACGCACCTTAAGGATTACGAAAAATCTTATTTAACTGATAAATCAAATCTTAATATTTTTTCAGACTAAAATATCACGCGCTGCCGATCTGTTTAAAGCATGAATATGTGGAACTAAACTAAGAAAGTTACAAAAATATGAAATATATTCAAATAATAACTACCCCAAGGCAGTATTCTGGGTCCACTATAGAGATAGGTCATTTGAGATGAATTGTTGCTACAGGAAAACGTTTATTTATTTATTTATTGCACAATGTAGTTTACAGAAAACTTATAAAATAGTTATTCCAAACAGACATACAGACCCTGTAAGGGATTGCAAGGCATACAACAATAGTACTAAAATTATAATAAACTTTAACCCCCGTATTACAAACGACGGTCTAAGAAAAACCCTGGTTTTAGGGTAGCCCCGTCTCTTTTTGTTATGTGACATAAGAAAGTGATATAAGTTATTCAATTACACGTTCTTACAAGACTACTTCTAACTTTTGGAATAATTTTCATATGCATTCAGAAATTTTGAAAAATGTACAATCATCGAGAAACAGCTAGTTTTCACAAAATATTTATACATATGATGCCAATCGATCCTATTTTCCGTAAGGATCAAAAAACTCTTTCGGACCAAGTGAGGTACTAGAAACGTCGGAACCCGCAAAAAACTTATTTGAGATGGTGTACTAATAACGGCAGCTGCCTTAATCGTTGTGACTACAGGAAAATGTTCTTAGGAGACTGTATATGGAATTGGAAGATATTTTGAAAGTCAAATAGAAAAAACATGTTTTTTTCCGTTTGTTCCTTACTTTGACACTTGAATTATTTTTCTTCAGTTTTGACTTTTCTATAGTAGTCTAACCTCAGTGGGTCTGAAAGATTGTTGTAATCTTTCAAGGAATTGACCGATTGGCATCATAAAAATGTTTTGTGACAACTGCCCGTTTTCTTGCTGACTGTACCAGTTTTTTTTTCGAAATCTTTTAGTAACGTTCAAAATATTTTCAAAAATTATGGACAGTCACTTTAGTACATTTTCCTGCTGCCACAATGATAACTGCCCCAACTACCCCATCTCAAATAAGGTTTTAGCGATTTCTGACGTTTCTAGTACTCCAACGTCAGTTGGTCTGTAAGACTCTTTTGATCCGTATGGGAAATAGGATCGATTGGCAGTATATTTTTTTTTTTTAAAAACTGACCTTTTTCTAGCTGGCTGTAGGTACTTTTTTATTTAAACTTTTATGTAAGTGAGACAATAGATTGCTACAATTATGTAGAATTTCAAGTCACTGTGAAAACAACAGTGCCATACAGACGGACGGACAGACGTAGTAACAGACAGACAGATACCGAAGTTTCACCATAAGAGTTTCATGTTTATAGGGAACGCAAGCTTTTTGTATAGGTGTAATCTTAAAGATCTTTAAAGCGCTTAGGTATACGACACACACATTTTTTCTTGCTTACGTGCGGGAAGCAAGTTTGGCATAAAAAAGTAATAAATATTTAATTTTTATTTTAATACTTACGATACACAGTGCTCAGCGAATTGTAGTTCAAGTATGGTTGCACGTCAAACGGACCTTTTCCTACTTCAGAAGCTAGTTGAGAGACAAGACTCTTTGCCTGGTCGCAGAATTCTTCCACAAAAGCCTGTAGCACTTTCTGATTGAATGCTGGATTCAGAAGCTTTCGGTGGGTCTTCCATGTCGATACTAAAATTAATCAAAAGTAGAAGAAGGAGCGGTCATTCGTGAGTGAATTTATTATTTTATTCCCAGCAAAGAATAACCGAACCTTTTATTATTTCCTGTAAACTTGACGTTACACTAAGGCTAGGCGTATGCTGAGATGCAGGTGACGCAGCCTAGCATAGTACAGAATTCGCAAGGCAGCGCAGTTACGCAGACATAGGCCGCGAGTGTATGCTACGACGCAGCTAAATGATACAGGCACACACGCATTCACGGCCTAGCTGGTGCTAAGAATGGATAGTTGTCGAGTTGACGAGCAAAATGAGTTCAGAGTCAGAGTCTGATTATAAAATTAATGAGTTGGTGTTACTTTACAGTTTGTCAAAACGTAAAAAAACTATTTGGCAAAGTGTCTGTCTGTCTACTTATGGGAAATTTGTACTGTCGAGGGATTTATCTAACAAAAAAAATAAAAATTACTTTCGTTTAGACAGAAATCAATTCGATTATGTTCTCAACATCGTAAAGATCTCGTCTCGACGTACACGAGTCGCGCTGAAATCTGTGCTGTCAAACGAGCCGCAGAGCAGAACAGACACATGTCTGCGTTTCACGAGCCTGCGTCGCGTCGCAGTGGACGGAGCTTTCAGCTCGTTCATGCGTTACTAAATTTGCTCTGCCCTGCACTGCGTGAAACTGCGTCGCTTACGTCTCAGCATACGCTTACCTTTATGCACGTATATTCGGTGGGGCCATCGAGTTAGTTTATGCTAACTTCGTTCTATTTTACTTACCTTCAGCTGTGACAAGTCCTCTGTCATACACCGCTTTCACAAATTGGTATACGTATGGTTTCTCCAAACATGTATTTGCTACTGTTAGACAGTCATCTGGGTCCGTTATCACTAAAACAAATATAGGAATTTACAATTATTAATGTAGCAAATATAGTCTTGACAACCCCAGTGCCCGAATGTTCTATTTGAAATAAAAGATTTTACTTCGAAGTTGTTGAGTTGTTCATCAGCCAGTTTTGTATCTATGGCCATAGGGGCGGCTGCCAGGGGCGCTGGACCTAGGGGGCGCAAGTTAAGCCGCTCAATACATATAACTAACTGAAAAATCTGCAAAAAATCTCGCGTTAAAATATGATGTTGATTGCAAATGAAATATGTTTGAAGACCGAGAGCTACAAATATCAGTTTTTTTTTTTTATTAAATTGCCTATATTTATTAAGCGTGTTTTTTGGGGGGCGCTCGTGACCCTAGCTACATTGCCTTCAGTCCTGAAGCAACAACATATACTTAAAAATAAGGTTTATTGGTATTTGTTCACTTTTAATTATCAACAGCCCTGATTTAGTTCCGAATTTAAAATATGGATCCACTACTCCGCGACTCCAAATAATTATGATATAAAATGTAAACACAGCTGATATATAGATTTTAGCGTATTTTTAAGAAGCCTTCGAACAGCAATTTTTCTTAAGCTATCCTCTTTTGGGGATACTTTTAAAACAAAAGTTATTTATTATTATGAATACTTTAACACCCTTTCAGATTAGTACCCCCTTTCCGACTAACCTTGTTTACTCGCATGATATTATTAATCAATTTAGTTATAAACACCAAAAAAAGTAAACACCAAATGCTTACCATAAAAGGAATGCGGGCCAAATCGGAACTCAACGATATCCTCTTTCTTTAAACTGAAGTCGCATATGGATTTTTCCATCTTCCAGAAATCTGAAAATCCATTAAATTTTATTTAAGGTCTTACTTTAATAATCCACGATATTTTGCATAGCGCCTTAGTAAATGCTAAAGATATTGTTTAGCAATTATTCTCACATCATCAATCAATCTATACATATAATAAGATCGTGTTTCAGGAGTAATCTATACATATAATAAGATCGTGTTTTAGGAGTAATCTATACATATAATAAGATCGTGTTTCAGGAGTAACTTAGAATATTTTGTCTAGAACTTATAAATCGCACGGTAACGAAACCATAGCGCGATCTAATTCGACGCCAACGCCATCTAGGGAAGTAAAGATTAAACATACGTTTGCATGTTTATGCAAGCATCACGTAAAAAGAGCTGACCAAATGCTGTTGACTTTTATAAACAAATATTGTGCTTATCTCAAAGTAAATTATTTTTTTTGTCTCATCGCAATCGGTTCACGCAATCAAAAGATATGCAAATAATCAATATCTTCTATCATATCTATATATATATATGTAATGAAACAGTAAAAAAACTGTGTCTGTACATTAAATATATTGAAAAAAAAATTGAGGGGGGTTTAGAAACAGTAATAGAGCATGAATCCAAAAAAAAAATCTGTCTTTTTGTCTGTGTGTCTGTTTGTTTGTACACGCTAATCTTCGGAACTACTGGACGGAATTGAATGATTTTTTTTTGTTGCATAGTTCTTAAGTCTGGGCAACATATAGGCTATAATTTATCTTGGAAACTTGAACACCTGATGCAGAACTGCAACAGACCAGCTAAACGATAAGAGATACAAAAATGGTACCATAGCAAAAATAGTTCCACATGATGAGCATTTTCTGTTGAGAGAATAAATTTGAAGATCTGGAACACCTGATGTGGAACTCCACGAGCCCAGCTACACTACAACATATATAGGAATGACGTCTTAGTAAGAGTTGTTCAGCCTGATGAGCACTCTCTGTTGACCTATAAAAATTGAGGATCTGGAACATCTGTTGTGGAATTCCAAGCGCCCAGCTACACTATAACTTATATAGGAATGACGTTTTAGCGAAAGTTGTTCAATCTGATGAGCACTCTCTGTTGATTTATAAAAATCGAAGATCTGGAACACCTGTTGTGCAACTCCAAGAGCCCAGCTACACCATAACAATATAGGAATGACGTCTTAGCAAAAGTTGTTCGGTCTGATGGGCATTTCCTATTGACTTATAAAAATCGAAGATCAGAAACATCTGATGTGGAAATCAAAGCTATCACTAATTTCACTGTATAATTATAAAATAACATAAGCTGGGAGCACCTCCACACAGTGAAGGCGGTAACAGTTTAGGACTGATTTTCAATGACGATGGTATATCATTGAAAATTTGACTCTACTGGCCAAAACTCCCATTATTTTTTTATTTTATTATACAGTGTAATTAGCATCCCCGAAATAGGAACCCGTCTTATTGGCAACGCTTTACAACGTCTGTGTTCATACCGCGCATACCACTCATCCCCAACAATTTCCCCTTTCAATTTAAGCGCACACAATTCCCTGTGACTACATGCTTTGCCATGACAATAAACAAGTCACAAGGGCAGACGCTTAAAGCCGCTGGTGTTGACCTGACAACCGGCTGTTTTTCTCATGACCAACTTTATGTTGCTTTTTCATGGGTCAGCAACGCTTCCAGTCTTTATATATTAGCTCCTGAAGGAAAAACCCCAAATATAGTTTATGAAGAATTTTTTTTAAAGTTATTTGTAATATTATTGTTAATTCAGTGTACCCTTGGGATCTGCTGCGGAATTACGGGAAGATTTTTTTTTATTGTATATGTATTAAGTCTGGGCAACATAGGCTATAATTTATTTTGGAAAATGGAACACCTGATGCAAAACCGCAACAGACCAGCTAAAGTATAAGAGATATAAAATGGTGCCATAGCAAAAATTATTCCACGTGAAGAGCATTTTCTACTGTGAGAATAAATTTGAAGATCTGGAACACCTGTTGTGGAACTCCAAAGCCCAGCGACACTATAACATTATAGAAATGACGTCTTAGCAAAAGTTGTTTAGTCTGATGGGCATTTTCTGTTGACTTACAAAAATGAAAGATCTGGAACGTCTCGAATCGTCTCGCGCATCCCGTTGTTTTCCCGTCCCCGGGCTCTTAGAATTCGACATCGGACGTTTCAGATCTTCGATTTTGACGACCCCGTTGTCGCTGGCATAAGCAACAGGATCCGCGTACGAAGTCGCGGGCAGAAGCTAGTTTTTAATATATATAAACAATCTCTGCAAAATGATGCCAGATAATGGTCGCATTTTCTCTTATGCAGATGACACAGCTATTGTTTTCTCTGGTGACACATGGGAATCCGTATATCAATCTGCTGAAAAGGGTCTTTTCGAAATTGCTAACTGGTTGAACTCACATCTTCTAACACTAAATATTTCTAAAACAAAATATATTGCATTTACAAATTACAACAACACTCAACCCGGACCTAACGAAACTCTCAAAATCCACACTTGTTATAATATATCTAGCACAAATTGTTCTTGTAAAATTATTGAAAAAGTAACTCATATAAAATACCTGGGTATAATCGTTGATCAGCGGTTATCTTGGCACACTCATACAGATATGGTCATGGCCCGTACGAGAAAACTTATTTGGATATTTAAGAACTTAAGACATGTGACAACTAAAAAAATGTTAAATGAAATCTATGTCTCTCTGGCTCAGTCAATTCTTATCTACTGTATACCTGTGTGGAGCATAGAAGTAATAAGTATGTGGAGTAGTGCGACAAAAACGAAATTTCTTGAGCTAGAGCGAGCACAGAGTACAGATTCCCAACCAATGAGTTATACTCCCTTAGCGGTATTCTCTCTGTCAGAAAATTATACATACTCCATGCTGTCTTAAAATTACACAAAGTCCTGCCCTATGACCCTCAAAAAGAAAGAAGACGAAATTACCGTGTTGTACCAGTTGAATTCGTTAAAACTACATATGCCAAAAAACAATTCAATACAAATTCCGCTACCCTACATCTATACATATAATAAATCTGTAGACATGGCGTGTCTGTACATAGCAAATATTTTGAAAAAACCTGGTTGGGATGTTAAACTATAACCAATAGAACCCATTTTTAACATTTTTGGAATTTTTGTCTGTTTATCTGTTTGTTTGTTTGTCTGTTTATCTGTTTGTTTGTTCAAGCATCACGTAAAAACAACTGATCCAATGTTGTTGACTTTTATAAATAAATATTTTGCTTATCTCCAAGTAACATATGTTTTTTGTTTCATCGCAATCGGTTCACGCAATCAAAAGTTATGCGAATTTTAAGTTTTCTAGAAGAACTTAGCATGTATTTGTGTATACTTACCATTTCTTTTCAATAGATGGCGTTACGTGTATCAAATCACGTTGTGAGGAAATATAATCAACGAATATATTGCTATTTTCAGTCTACGGAAGGTCTATTGAAATGCTATCCGAAGAAGGATACTAACTAAGCTTTTATAAAAAAAACGAAGATAATGTTATTTTAAAATTTATAGGTACCTATCTATCTGAATGGCAGTGGAAGAGAAATACATTCAATTTCATAAGCGAGTGTAGGTATTCGAAATTTTTAATTAATTTGAAATACTCAGTTATTTATTTTGAATACTTAAATACGTATTTATAAATCTATTTACTATTTATAAAATTCAAAGTGCACTTTGTCTGTAATTAAATATTTTTCCAAAATTTCGATTCGGTGGTACTATACTATCGGTACAGAAACCATAACATTTTTTTTTTTTTGAATTATTGTGTCTGTTTGTCTTTCCGTCCGGACATCACGTAAAATCCCGTAGATGGATTTTGATGGGACTTTCGCTGATGTGTTGCGCAAAGAGCGACAATTTTGCTGGTACATATATCATCACGCTATTTTTCATAGGAGCCGAGCAGCGGAACATTATTTCCACATACTGCAAAGTAATATTCGGATCGTAAAATCGCGTGAATCGATTTTGATGGGCCTGCGCTTATGCTGGTGTATAAACTATCACGCTATTGCTCATAGATACCGAGCAACGGAACATTATTTCCATATACTGCGTAGTATAAGCTGTAGACAGAAGTAAGTGCTGCAGTGAACGGTCGCTGGCTCAGTGTCCTGCGTTAAAACCTCACTTTAAAAAAATACACTTTTTGTAATTTTTTTGGAATGTTTTTATATATTTTATTTTGTTCATTGTTGTCATAACTATTCAAAGCCTGTCATCGCCGTTTTATTAAGTTTATTTAAGCCTTAGGTAATTTCGCAAAACACATAGCCATGAAGGGAAAGTACTTTAAATATTAAAATTGCAAATTTCACTCAAAGGTGACTTCATTTTATTTTTAAAAGTAAGAAATATTGCCTTAATGATTTTTTTGCCTGAACCGGGAACCAAACTGACAAAGCTATACCATCTGGTGGCACCTGTTGATAATAATCTTTATGGTCAATAATCAGGATCAAATCTCTCCAATCAACACACTATCTTAAATTGAACGAAGTGGAAAAATAAGAACTACTTAACAACAATTAATAAGTGCTTGAATTTAAATTTACCTAACTTAGTCAATTTTCGTTTTATGGTCTTCCATCAATTTCAGACACAATGTTTATTGGAGCGATTTGATCTGTATTATTGATCCTATCGATTGGTGAAATAAAAATACAGATGATATTTTTTCGCATTTGGGTTGGTTCGATTTCCAGATCAAACTTTTTCAAATCTTTGAAAGCAGTACCTATTTCTAAGTTATAAAAATAAAATGAAGTCTTCTATAGGTAAAATTTTAAGTATTTAAAGAACTTTCGTATTCCACGCCTCGAATGAAATCATTTTAAACACTGCACTGCGTATAATGTTTTGATGTAGTTCGCAGATTGTAACTACATAGATGGCGTTGTAGCCATTTTTGTATCGCGATAAGGTTTCGTTACATTATCACAATAAATATCAATATTCAATTGTTATCCATTTTAGAAAGGAAATGTATGGAAATAATCAACGCGTTTTTGGTATTATGGTTATATGAACCTTTACGGTCAATCAAGAAGAGCTGAAACTCTACCTAAAGAAATGGTTTAAAAGATATAAGTGCCTTAGTGGGACACCTTTGTCTATTATTATAACAAATGGAATACATATACACTATTTAGTTGCTGCGACACAATGTTGTTTTCCGAGTTCCACGCGGACGGAGTCGCGGGCACAGCTAGTAATAAAATAAATAACATAATTAACATCTATCCCATGACTACTAAAAACTGCAAACAGGCAATAGTTCAATGGCTAAAACTGAAGACCTATGATGACATTGAATTATTGCTGCAAGCATCGTCATTATAAGTTGATAAGATTCACACACGCACCCACACCCACATATACTTACACACATGCACACACACACTCAAACACACACTAATTTAGATAATATCTCTAAGTTTTTTCTTTTCTTGTTAATTTTATATTTGTTTTGTTTCTTGTTTAAATTCTATCTTCTTCTTCTTATTTTGGTACACTTTATAATTTAATATTTAAGAACGGGGCCTCCTAGCACAGGTATATTCTTTACTTAAAAGGAGGTCCCTGTGTGAGATTTATTGCAAAGTGTACAAGATTTGGAAATAAACCATATTTTATTTTTATTTTTTAAGTACATTTTATAAGTTGGTCGAATATTGTTCGTAAACTTGTAAAGCCTACTTAGCTGTGATAGTTTTCCTTTTAACTTCGTTGTATAATACTACTACCGTGATTTTTCACATATCCAAAACTAACCGTTTAGCCCGCAGAGGGGTAAGCGGCCACTAATAGTACATTATTACTTCTATGGGCGCCACTCGCCGTATGTAGTATTTTGTCGGGGAAATTCGTGAATGAGAAGTTTTGTCATCCACTCACACGATAATTTAAAAATTGCCAGCTCGACTTACCTAAGTGTGTTGAAAGAACTAAAGTTAATTGATTTACTTTGTTTAGAAAAAAATGTTCATCCATGGTTTCCGTTCTCAGGGTTCATTCCACTTTGTTCATCTGTATGATATCACCAGGGTGAACAAAGTGGAATTTTTGTGTCTTCATCATCACCTCGGATTCATTTCACCTAGGTAAAATCGCCCAGGTAAATTAGTTCGACAAATTTGGTCTTCTTTATTCACCATGGAATTAAATCACCCAGGGGAACAATGGCAACTTGTTTTAGTAATGTTGTGGACTTTATTCACCCACATACAACATACTATAAACTTTCAAATCAAAGCCAATTTAATATTTAAATAAACTAAAAGTAAAAAAAAAAAAAAATATATGTAAAAATATTGTTAGTGTTAATTAAATTGTGTAAATATGTCGAAATTATTCACCTGGGTGATATTACCAAGGTGAAATTAATCCGAGGTTAAAAGAGGATACCAAAAATTCTACTTTTTCACCCAGGTGAACAAAGTGATAGACATAAGTTATTCTTAAATCCAAGATGGCGGACTTGAAAATTTACTAATTATTCCATAATTATATTATTTCCACAAATTTCGAGGGTGCTGATGCCGAAACTAAATTCTACTCCTAAATCCAAGATAGCCGGCATGAAAATTCACTAGTAAAATGAAATTTACTAGCCCTAAAATCATGGGATTGACACCCATGACAGCTAGCCAATTTGCATAACCGCCATCTTGGATTTGGATTTTGATCTCATTTTCGGCATCAGTACCCCCGAAAACCACGATTTTGAAACCCATAACGACTAATTAGCAAATTGTAGCCACTATCTTGGAATTTCATTTTGACCCCATTTTCGGCATGAGCACCACCGAAAACTACAGAATTGACACCCACGACGACTAGTGAATTTTTCATGGCTACCATCTTGGATTTGGGTTTTGACCTCATTTTCGGCAACAGGAGCCACGAAAACCATGGAAATATCACCCATGATGAATAAGTAGTGGGTAAGTTTTCGTAGCCGCTATCTTGGATTTAGAAATCGATCTTAGCCATCTTTGTTTTGTAAACCGGTCTCATATTCCCCTAACAATAATAAAACCTGATTATAGTAGTAGAAACGTCCTCTATCGTATGAACTATTTCACATCTATTTGAAATTAGGAAGCAAAAGCCCAGGAATTTATGTCCCAACCTACGGTATGGCAGGTCGGGACATAATCTCAGCCTCTCCGCTGCTCGCTTACTCAGCAAACCCTCGCACGAATGCTCTGCGACAATGTTCCGCGTTGACCGACGGATAAATGATATTTATTTCTGTAAATAAATCTGTTACAGACACTTTTACAAGTCAATTTTATGTTTTTTTAAGACTAGATGGAGCCAGCATTTTCTATCTGACTAGCTCTGAGAAGAAAAGCCGAAACAAACTCAGAGGTCAAGGTCTCTTTTAAAGTCCAGACATTGTAGTATCAAAAACTATGCGAGTGTAACAATGTAGGGCAACGTCTGGAATGGCCTTTTGAGGAAAGAGCCATAACAGCTTTGAGTCGACCTGTCTAAACTGACGGTACGCATGCATCAGCTATCGTGTAGCTCAACCTTATTTTAGGGAGCTCAACAACCCGACGCACGACGCCACCAATCAGCAAGACATTTGCGTTGGTCACAAAAAACACTCAAAACCGCCAAAAACTTATGAAATTCGAGTAGGATACTAGCCTACACGGTACTCACATTCACAATAAAAAATAAAATAAAAATAATATCAACATATTAATAATTGAATAATTATTCATCAAAACGTCAAAGTAAAAAAAAAAATCAACAATAATAATAATCAATCATGCAAAATGTCAAAATAAGAGTTACAAAAGAATTACAATGATTTTTCTGTGATGACTGCATGTAGTAATATAGGAAAGAATGTGGTAATACATTATAATTATGTCCATTAGATACTTAAAATATCTTCGTGTTCATTCTACTTGTACTAATATTTAATCTGTGCGAATACCTTAGGTTTTTGAAAAATACTTTCTATTCACGTGAAATTATTTATTTGTAGCTAAGCCGAAAATAAATAAATGCCATCAATTAACTTTCGAGCGGTTTTATTTATTTATTGATTACTTTTCGATTAGGCTGAATGAGTATCGATTTGGCTGAATGCAACATTTTTATTGTATTAACAATTTTGGATTGACGATCAGCACTAGGTTCGAATTAAATCGACGGATAATTTTTACTAAATTGAATTGTGTTTTTTATGCGCTTTTGTATTTGAATAAATGTGAAAGCGAACATGAAAAGAAAAAGAAAGTATCGTTAACTTGTCCCTTCAGCGTTTCAACACGTAACTAGGTACGTTAATTATATGTTTTGAACTAATCTAACTCAACTAATATTTGGATATAGGTATATAAATTTCTATTTTATTCTAATTCCGTAGTATGTTGACGTAGTTTTACGTCACTAACACATTTTTAAAGAAATTTACTAAACATATTAGGTACAATATTATTGAAATGAAATAATTTTCACATTAATTCATACTTAAAACTTGCGTGCAAATTCCTGCATTTAGTGACATAATTCGATTAATTAACGCGACAACTCCATGAGTCAGCTGATATGACAAATGTCAGAATCTCGTCGAGCCGAAGGGTTAAATTTATTTTGATCCTGCGAATGTCTACTACAGTCAGCGGAAGTTGTATAGTATAGTAATATCTTTACTGGTTGGGTTGACTAAAGCAGTGTTATTTATTCACATCTGTTAAAATAGTAATCGAGCCTTACATATTTTTGATTATGTGGTGAATTATGACTTACGTTTAGCATCTCCAATCATCAGATGTGCGTGTCCTATGAGTGGCAGCGCGCCAGGATACACTGGAGGTGACGGGTGACGTGGTTTTAACCACGACCACACAGCAAACACTGCACACCATATTAAAATCAACACTACTAGAAACATTGTATCAATCAAACTAGCATTTCTTCTGTCTGAGCAAATTCTGTTGCAGTTTTTCACTTAAATACCTTAGAATATTAAAGAAAAAAAAAACAACAATTTATGTTAATTATAACCGAATTAATATAATGCGGATTTATTTGTTGGTTGCAGATGTTTTGAATGACATACAGGTTAGCAAAAAAGTAGCGAGCATGATTCAGTTTGTCTGTATACAGTATGACATTTAACTATACCATAATCGCATCGGTCGATTCATAAGCATTGCTTTGGGACTAATGTAATACTATTTTAATTACTCATCTTTACGTTACATATAGGTTGACTGGTAATTAGTGACCGATACTTTAATACATGATTGTACTCATGATAACAAACAACTTTCCCAAAGAAACATTATTTATGAAACAAAAAAATTTTTTTCCATAAATTACGAGCCGCGTCCATTCCGTAACGATTTACTAATAAATTTTAAATGAAAAAATATAAAATAAAACAGGGTAAAATTGTAAACACTCGACAAACCGAAATGGGAGATTGTACTCATCACTATGAACAACTTTTACTATGGGACCAAACCGGAAATCGTGAAAAAAAAATCTGCTTTTCCCTACATTTTGACGAGTTATGCGAACATAAATGTTGGGAACATCTGGTTTTTTGGCATTTTACCGATAGAACGAACTGTTTCACACGTCGTTAAATTTTACTTGGTGCAATACCAAACACACTGTATCTTCTTTGTCATCTCCTCGTCATCCAGCCAGATGCGTTTTTAGACGTTTAGTTTTTTTGCAAATCTGACCGGTTTTATCAAAACACAAGTTTTTTTGTTTTGTTATTTGTTTTTCTTAGGAAAACCAGCAGCTACAAAAATTCAATGAGTAATTCACGAATAGCAACAGACATCTTGATAGCAAAACAATTAGGATTCAACAATTAGGTATAGTCTCAAAATAAAAACAAGTACACCTCACAATTAATTGAAAAACTTAAGGTTAAGCAACCTTCTTGCCGTGCCACCAATAGTGTCAAATGAGTCAAATGAGAACTCCTTACTAAGTTTATTAACCTTTTAATCCCCACTGGTTATTTCAAAAAAATGTTCCCCCAGTAGTACGCTTCATTTGTACTAATATTACTAGTGATGTGTGAATGACATTCATTGAATTAAGAAATACAATTTTAATAAAGAAAAGTTGGTTTTTTGAACTTTTATCAATTTAAAAAAAATTGTTGGTTGGTTTTAACTCAAAAAATATATATTGTTTTGTGGCGGCATCTATCTCGCCACATGCGAACTAGCGAACTATCCTACATCGCGCAATCAAGATTTAACACGCAGATAGTATATATACAACCTCCCAACAGCAACTGGTGGGCAGTAGCCCGCCAGGCACAAGACTCCGCCTGGTTGGAGGGTCCTCCCTTTGGTTGAAGGAACACCACACCAAGTTTCTCCACAGTTTATTTATATATGTATTTCTGATCGTTTATATAAGAAAGAACATGACATGTAAAACTTGGTAAGAATGCTATTCGATCTTTTCAAAGACTCTGTAAAATATCGTCGACGTCACAGTCTGTCGGATATAATATATAGGTACGATCTGGCGCTGGAAGTTTTGAAAATGTTGGAATTGATAGTGACTTAGTGACACTATAAAACCAACACGTTATAACTGCGAACTTAGATGATTATATCGTCTTTTTATTGGAGCCTAAAATATTTTGCATTACAATGTTTTACAAAGTAATTGAAAAAATATTTGGAATAATAAATCCAAGATTATTTTAATCTATGACATGCTTTAATATTTCACGGTTTTGGAATATAAGATTAGATTGTGAGATAAGTATAATTATAGACTGTAAACATAACACGTATAGCTTAGTATTAAAAACGTATTAATTAAGAATAATAAATTGAGTTCTATCGTGCCAGTGACGGCACGCTAGACTGTATACAACTAAATCCGTGTATCATTTCACGACCCAAATAAACCCCACATTACAACAGAATTCCTCATAGTTAAGTATTTAGGGCGTCCCACGTCTTTGCCTGTCATTTGAATTTCATGGTCTTCCTTTTATTTTAGATGCTATGTTATTTGGAAGAAATAGATGTAAATGTACACAAACTGTAACACAAACATAAATGTACAGTACAATAAAATTACAGGTTTTTTTCCGTTCAAATTGAGCGGGTTCGGTTCCCGTTTAGATCGGTGATAAGTGGGACGCCCTGTATACGGGGTGGTTATAATAATACGACAATTAATGATATCACGTATTCTATGATGGGTTTTATGACCGGACACAAATAATCAATCATGTACATTCAATAGTTTAGTCACAGGAATTTTCGTACGATTTGATAATTTTACGAATATCAAGATCTCATTTAAACCAAAATTATCTTTATTTACACGTGTAGGATAGATATAGTTAACAAAAGTTTCCACTTCAACGTCCCTTCATCCACATGAATGAGTGAAATTGAAAAATCATGAAGCATGGACGTACAAAAAAGATCGGACAGATTTTCGCTAACAAAAAACTGTGTTACTCAGAGTCAGCCAGCTTGCTCTACGTACAGGCTGGCACGCACACATTCACACAATAGTCAGCCATTACACGCGTAAACGTCAACAGAGTCGACACATAAAAGCGGCTAAAAAATATTAAAATACAGCATGTCTTGTGTGGTGAAATGGTGTAAAAACCGTAGTGATCGGAAGAAAAAAAACCAGGAATCACGTTTCATAGGTCAATGAATAATTCAATCACTTAATTCCTAATTGTATGCATTAAAATCAATCTTTATTCACCAGAAGAAAAGAGTCCGTCACAAGGCCAGTGTTTTCAATATTCACGTGTGCAAATTACCCTAAATATGGGAAATTTATAGCTTTTGTTCAATTCAATTTATTTATTACTAGGTATTTTAATTTATAATTTTTTTTACTAGATTTCCTAAAGAAAATAAAGTATGGAGAACGGATTGGATTAAAAAAATAAGAAATTGTAATGGTGAAAACGATTGGATTCCAAACAAATACAGCGTCATTTGCAGTTTATATTTTGAAGCTAACGACATAATATACTTATGTATACAACTAAAAGAGGACTCCAGTGTGTTGTTACATACGCAGTATGTCAAAATCCTCAAAATGTAAATTAACAATCTAAGCTAACATGGCATTTATTTTGCAGATATTTTCATAGGGAGATTTGGTTCTTACCATTAAACTTTTCAAATGGCACGGTATAATTCTGCCTACATTTCCAAGAAAGTCTGCCAACCTGTATGTGTCTTAAAATAAAATGATATAAATGGGTAAATTTGGCTAACATGACAACCCTAAATTCATTCACACTTAGATAGTCACCGCCATTACGGGACACAGTTTTGTCTTAGCGGGAGTTCCATCCGATCTTTTTTGTACGTCCAAGCTTGGAATTATCTGATTTTTTGTGTACAATACTAGACCACATCATAGAACACGTGGTATCACTTACTGTCGTATTATCATTATCCACCCCGTATGTACGTATACTGTACATGGATAAAGTAGGTGATAACCACTTTACATCAGGTGTCTGGAGCTTTGTTTGCCAACCAATTACATAAAAGAAAGTCTTGTTCCCTTGTTCTAATATTTACATTTATTTCCCCATTTTATAAAAGATTACCTTAAATATTATGTTCTTAATTCTAAACTTAAATGATGTCCAGCCACTGGTTTCAGAAGTATATCACAATGCATTTGTAAATTGTTGATATCACTGGTAATGCGGTACCGCCGAATAATGTAGGCAAGTGACGTCTTCATTGCCATCATACCGTATAATTTACCTGAAAACAATTAATAACAACTCAGTTGTTGATCGTAAAAATGGTCAAACGTAAATTATGGAGTTATACCTTATTCTACTTTAAATTATATCAAAAACTAAAAGCCGACGGTTGGCTGACTTGTTGGTTGAGCCAACGTGAGACGCTAGGCTTTTATCCTATCCTTGAACGTGTTTATTTCGCCAATTTCGCTTCTATACGATAATTAGTCTTATGATATAACTCCTTAAAAGTGTCATTATAATAAATATCGTACCGATACAGTTTCGCTTGCCAAGACTGAAGCTGGCAAATAAGCCAGGGTTGTCAGGTAAAGTGGCAGGGTCTAGCCATCTCTCCGGTCTGAAGTGCTCCACGTCTGCGCCCCACATCGGGTGGCGGTTGAGACCGTATATTGATATAAGATAGGTACAACCAGCTGGCAATGTGTAGTGCTCTGAAATTAATAATTTTATAAAGGCTGAAGGTATTAAAATCGTAAAAACATTCAGATATAGATAAAAACATTCAGATAGATAGATCAGGTTACAATTGACATAAGTTACATAAAAAAGAAAAGATGACAAACAAGAAAAAATAGGAATCACAGAAAAGTGAAACCTAACGCAAAATGATACTGATATTAAGTAGAGAATCACTTCTGAAAATATTAAATACCAAAAAGCATTATTTTTGTTCAAAACTAAATCAAACAACAAGAATCACAAGATAATAATTATTTTGAACTAGGTGTTTAGTAAATAAAACTGAACAAGTACGAGTAGGACTCGCGCCCTGGGGGTTCCCTACCGTCATATACAGTGTTACAAAATTAGCTCTAAGAATTTTGCAGGGTAACTTGGTATTGGAAATTAAATGAAAGAGATTTAAAAAAAAATATGAATGTCATTATTAATTGCACTTTAAAGAATTTGTCGTGGACCGGAGTAGTTCAGCATGGAGTCTCAGTGCGAGCGAAGCGACTGTGTAGCACTTGCGGTTTTTTTTGGGATCTATGACGTCATTTAGAGTGTATTTGTATAAGGCAGTTTGTTTGACTTTTGTCTAAATTATTAAACAACCAATTTTACCTCTCTCTCTGTGATATCCACGCCCAGCACTCCTGTTAAGATATCCCGGGCGACGGCTTTTTTATCTTGTAAACCTAATTATATACATACTTAGTTTAACCTCGGAGCGTGAGCTTCTAGCAACCCTTGGCGCTGTAGGCAACACTCTCAAACTCTCCTTTATCACTGCTTCCATATATACGAGCTTTGGTAGATCATGTCTGTTCAAATCCTTGTCTTGATTATCGAGTACTTCTTGTAATCTGTTAAATGTACGCATATGTTTTATTTGTAACATCAAATTGGGATCAAGCAACAAAAGAAAGAAGATCCATAGCCATAATCAGCCCATTGCTGTCCCAAAACTGAGAATTTGTCTTCTCAAAAGGGCTTAAGCCTTAGTCCAACCACGCTGGCCTGGTGCGGGTAGACGGACTACACACACCATCGAGATCGTTTTGTAGCCGTCTCAGTTTCCTCACGATGTTTTCCCTTTACCGTTAACGTATTTGATAATCAAATTCTGATCCGCACATGAATTCGCAATGTCAGATGTGCGGCTCAGGGGACCTACTCCCTAAGTCCGTCAATGAAGTTAGTCGCCCGTCCAAAAGTAGTCCGAAACGTAGGAGTGAACAAAACAAGTGTCAAGTTCAACTTTTGGGACGGGCAAAAACACATCGGTAGTAGGGACAACTGGCAAATCATGTTGTTATTCATTCTTAGTTCGGGCCCCGAAATAATCGTATTTCCGTAGGTGATAGGGAGTAGGAAACGCTCGTAACTAATTCCAAAACCACGGACTTCGTGCTTAGGAGTAGACCCCCGGGATCGAATTCGGACCCGGATAGACAGCAACCGTTCAACTGTTAGACTATCACTGCCATTTCAGATTCATACTTTAAATAAATTTTAGCTGGACCCATCACCATGCCGAATATAATTATTATATTTGTTGTAAACCGCAGAGCCGTCATCGGGTAACGCACTTTGCGCTGAAAAGTTTAAGGTTGTCCTGCTTGCGGTGAATGCAATAGCGAACTCACGGTCCTGTCCAGATGTCCTCGGAGGGACACCGTGACGGTTTTAGTCAGTAAGAGTCTAACATAACCTCACTCTCCACCTTCCCCTGATTCGCCTCATCAGTTAGTAGCAGGGTGTGCCGTCCGCAGACATGGTGGATGTTCTGCGCAGCTTCTTTTAGCCCATGAATCTAGCGTTTTGATACTTACTCCTTGTAGATTCGTTCTTGTACATCTAGATGAGACCCAATCACTATCAAAGTTAAAGTCATTGTTATTGCTGTTGCATCGTAAGCAGCTAGCACAAGAGTATCCAAGTGTTCCCTAATCTCATCGTCGGTAAAGGCATCTTGTTCATCAGCCAAATCCAGCATTCGATCTATTAGAGGTTTGAACTTGTCTGAAATATGAAGGGAAGGTAAGGTTTTTATTTCTGCTGTTAAGCAGCATTGCTATGTTCCAGTTGGAAGGGTATGAGTGCCAGTGAAATTACAGGCTCATTAGACTTGTCAACTTTATCTTTACGCTTGGGAACGCATCAGCAATCCTCTTGGTGTTGTAGGTGTAAACATATAGGTGGCAGTAATCTCTTACCATCACGTGGGTTTTCGACATGTTCACAACTTATTACTTAAAAAACGTAAATTACTAGTCATGTAATTTTACTATTACATTATAGTGATACTACAGAATAAAGGGTCAAAAAGTTGTACTGTCCAGTTTCATCAACGGCGTGACGCAGAGGAGGCCAACTCTCCTAACAAAATTGTTGCCAAACTACAAACAAACTACATCCATAATTCAATTCTCGTTTACGAAAACTGTCAAAATGTTTGGTTTTGTTTTTGTTTCCAAACAGTCATCTTTGTCAGTTTTGTAAACGAAAACTGTCTTCATGAACGGTTTGTGGTTAGATTCAATTGCGATTGATCAACGGCTCTAGTACTCTTTAACATGCATTGGGAGGAAGTACTCCAACAGAACACTAAAACATCATACATCTTTAAATAACTTATAATATACTCACAAACTTTTTTTAAACTATCTAATTTACCTGGTTTAGTATCACTGATTTGACCCAAACTTTTGTTTTTGTTCAATTCTGATTTACGGTTAACGATTACCTGAAAAGAATACATACTCTGAAATGGGAACAGCGCGAGCTAATCAAGAAAATATGCAAGAACCATGCACCACCATGCATGGTCTTGCCTTGTACAGCCGCCACATTGATGTCCAGTTCCTATGGACAAAAACAAATCGTTTTGCTTACCAATGGTAGCATTTTTTATTGCCAAATTAGGCACACAAATGGATTCGTAAGCGAATTTTACCTAGGCAATTAGGCTACAACGTAAGGATGAGCGTATGCAAAGCTATGGAGTCTTTGCTTCATTATTGATGCAGATATAAGAGTCTTGTTTATAAAACCCGTTCAACGTGACCGCGCCGGCGACGCCACTCTCGCGCCCCCACCTAGCCGTGCATCGTCGACTGTGACTAGCGACACACGACAATTTCTCACATCTACTCTGTACATAATCATTGTTAATTAAATTAAAACAAAGTATATTTTGGAACTTGGATTATTCATTTACCTATCAAGAAGTAATAACAGTCTTAATTTTAACCAATAACGCTCGGTAAATCATAGAAATCAGCCATTAATCGTTGATCCACTGACCACAGTCCCTCTATATCTCTGTTACTTGGATACGCGTGCTCCATCTTAGCTCCTGTCTGCGCTTACCATACCAGCGACTAGGATCAAACGCGAGCAAGTGAAACGAGTAATAAAAACACTAGTTCTCGACAACGTGCTGTAGCCATCGCTCTGGCCATGCAGAGTGCAATGAGTCACCTCTGGACACGCTACCGTATCACTGGCAGCATACGAGAACGAACTCGCATCACCACACGAAGCCAAGATCAAAAATCGACTGCCATGATGTTGGTTACGAGGCTTTATCGTTCTTCAGGGCTGTTAATAAGGACCTACAGAGGGAAAGGTCCGCCAGGGGCTGGCGGACCGAGACCTGCCGGGGTTGCGGTGCATGCAGCTGCGAATCCCGTGACTCCGGCCAAGGGTCAGGAAGAGGAACACCGTGGGTTTTTAGTCTTCCCCAGACGAAGGGTATCCATGAGAATTTTCCCACGATAAAAAAAGGGCTGTTAATAAGCAATCAAAACATTAGAAATCGTTTGCACGAAGTCAATCTCAGTAGCCAAAGGCCGCTACGAGTACAACCTATTGAGCCCCGCAATCGTAGGGCCCGTTCAGAACGGGCTCGTGAACACATAAATTGGGCAGACGAAGAGTGGCGTTATGTGTGCTTTTTTAATGAATCTCACTTTGGCATGAGACCAGATACTAAATGTATCCGGTATTGGAGGATCTCTGAACGCCAAAAACTTTAAAGATCATGCCAGAAAGTCAATGCATATAGTGGTGGAACAATAATGATATGGGCGATTATTTGGATCGGTGGAAGAACCGAACTGATTTGGATCAGATTCAATTTCAATGCACAGATTTACGCAGAAATGATTGTTTCAGATGTTATCATTCCTTTGCGGGCCCAATTGGATGCTTCATTTCAGCTTATGTATGACAATGCACGTCCAAACATATTCTTTTATCTCCAAGGAATTTAGACTTTTGTTTCTTGTATTCATTAACTCTTGATCGGTTATTAGGTAATATTATTACTGCACTATTTAGAAAACAATCATAATTACCGCCGTGGTTATGTCTTTAATAACTTTCGTAACTTGATCTCGCTTTTTTTTATAAGAAGTCCTATTGAATACGTATGGCAAATGTAACCAGACTCTCTGTACTCTGTCAATAAAAAGAGTCAAAAAATCTTCAGTTGCATGAGCGTAAGTTTTGAGTGTCACATTGTGCTCATCAGTTTTCAGACCAAGAGACGTCCCTGTAAAATTAACAGAAAACTTTATATTAGGATTACGAAAAATCTTATTCTACACATAAATTAAAACTTAGTATTTTTTAAGACTAAAATATCACACGCTACCAATTTGTTTAAAGCATGAATATGCGAAACTAAACTAAGACAGTTACACCACAACAAAATTATGAAATAAATTCAAATAATATCTATCTGCCCCAAGGCAGTATTCTGGGTCCACTATACAGTAGCTACAGGAAAACGTTCTTAGAAGACTAACCATAACTTTTGGAATAATTTACATCTGCATTCACAAATTTTGAAAGCGAAAAAACAGGTAGTTTTCGCAAAACATTTTTAATGATGCCAATCGATCCTATTTTCCATAAGAATTAAAAAAACTCTTCCTGACCAACTGAGGTTGGAGTAATAGAAACGTCAGAAATCGTGAAAAACTTATTTGAGATGGGTTACTACGAGTATTAACGGCAGCTTCCTTAATCGTTGTGACTATAGGAAAATGTTCTTAGGAGACTGTGTATGACATTTTAAGATATTTCAAAAGGCACGAATACAATTAGAAAATTATTTTTTTGCTTTCAACTACGTAGTAATGTTAACATTAATCACTACAAAACCGATCACAAAGGACGTATTTTTTGCTTGGAACTAAAACAGTGCAGAAATGTTGTATGAAATCTCATTACTGCACTGCAAACAGTGCAGAAATGTTGTATGAAATCTCATTACTGCACTGTTTTTCATTAATGGAGTTTTTTATTTTTTATTTAGATATAAATTTACCACAGAGGTTTAATGTCTCCCGTTAAGTTTAATATTAATTAAATGTATGCATTCTTATGCATTAGATCAAAAAGATACTGGCTGAAAATAAAAATCGGCTGAATAAAACCGACTCATCTAGAGATGAAAAAAAAAAAAACAAATGGCGCGCATTTTGTACCATTGTAAAACTTTGATACCTAATTAGCAAGAAAAGTTTAAAAAAATGGAAATAGATAGCGATATGGATTCAAGTCCAGAAAGTATAAAAACAGCTGCAAATGAAATTGTTAATAACCTTTTGCCGCAAAAGTCGCAGGATAACCTTGTTTTCATTAACTTGAGTTTTTATTTTGAGTAGGTATATTTTAACACGGTAGATAAATTGGTATTTGAAAGAAAAGTAGATTACGCACCTTGCTGAAGTGAGTAATTAATGCACTCGTGCTAATTTAGTGCCCTCGCTTGCGCTCGGGCATCAACATAACACTCGTGCATTAATGACTCACTTTGCGCTCGGTGCAACAATCTACTATTTTTCCGTTACTTGAATTAATTTTTGCCATTTTTGACTTTTCAGATACTCCAAACTCAGTGGGTTCGAAAGATTTTTATAATCTTTCAAGGAATTGACCGAAACGATCTGAGTCATAAAACGATCGTGACATACAGACAGACGGACAGACAGACCGATACAGAAGTCTCACAATAAGGATTCCATGTTTAGCTTTTAGATAGGGACTACAACAAAGTTATGTAGGTAACAGTTTTTTTTGTATAGGTGTACCAACATCTTAATGATCTTTAAACTGCTTAGGTACACGATACACAAATGCTTGCTTGCATGAAGGAAGCAAGCTTGGCATGAAAAAATTAATAACTTTTTTTTTATACTTACGGTAGGCAGTGCTCAGCACATTGTAGATCAAGTATGGATGCACGTCAAATGGACCTTTTCCTACTTCAGAATCTAGTTGAGAGACAAGAGTCTTTGCCTGGTCGCAGTATTCTTCCACGAAAGCGTTTAGCACTGTCTGATTAAATGCTGGATTCAACAGCTTTCGGTGAGGCTGCCATGTTGATACTAAAATTAAGTAAAAGTAAAGAAAGGAGCGGTTGTTCGTAAGTGAATTTATTGTTATATTCCCAGCAAAGAATAAGCAAACCCTCTCTGACCGTGGGCAGAGAGGAAGATAGGTAGGAGCACGGAGCATCCTTTCCCGTTCTCATATCAACTTTCTACGGGTAAGTAATACATGATAATTTTAACAACAAAAAATAGAAGATTTAGGAGACAATTTCAATTTCTGTAATGTTGTTTGACACACCCACTTCAAAAAGGATAAATAAAAATTATTTATCCTTTTTGAAGCCGAATTTTCTAATCGGGATTCAAAGCGATAATTATCATGATAAATATAGATTGATAGTTATCTAGGTAAATATAAATCAGATCTCAGTTGGACTTTGAATTCGGAATCTTCACATAGGTACATAATTTTGCTAGTGATCGCAAACTTTTTTTGATGTGTGTAGTATAAAACAAAGTCGCTTCCCGCTGTCTGTTCCTATATTTTATTCTTAGATCTTTAAAACTACGCAACGGCTTTTGATGCGGTTTTTTTTAATAGATATAGTGATTCAAGAGAAAGGTTTATATGTGGAATACATGCATATTATATTACAGGAATGTGCCTTACGGAGGCTCCAGTAATTGTTTGGGGTGGCATTTGTTTTGAAGCGCACACGGTGTTAGGCATTATTGAAGAAGGCTTACTGGATGCGTATTGTTACAGGATAGATATCCCATGAAACTCATGCTGTGCCATTTGATGAATTATTAGAAAATAAAAAGCAATGCAATGAAAATAATTAAATTAAAATGTAAGTGATTTGGTTATAAACACTGTAAACTTATGTTTTAAATAAATAAATAAATAATAAAATAATAAATAAATGCCCGATTATGCATGGCCGGACAGTGTTTTCGTGGTCCGCAATTTCATATAAGTAAGATGTTTTATAACCCACCAGGGAGAGTCAACGTGCTCCTCGGATATGAGTTCAGTAGAATATGACTTGGCCTTGACAGGAAATAGGGTTAGAGAAAAAAATCAAGGTACCCAGGAACTCGCGAGGACGGGTTTCATGCGAGGATTGGGACAATTTGACAATTGAAAAGATAATGGATTAATAGATTGCATGCAAAAACTTGTCATAATACTGATTAGGACCCTAGCAGTATAAAAACAGTAATTAAAAAACAAAAAAAAGTAAAATGAAAAGCTAATTAATTATTCCAAAAAATATGCGCCGAAAATTACAAAATGGATATTTTAGTAAGTTAAGGATTTAAATTGTCAAATTCAATTATTTATGTTTATTGATTATTTGTCCTTTTAATGCATTTAACCCTAATTTTAGAATTGTTAAAAAAAATATAATAAAAAATACAAAATTAAGGAAAAAAGCGGTTTTTTGTTGAGTTCAGCTATGTGTGTAATTTCCATCATTTTAGTTCGCTTTTAATGCAGTCGGGTTTTGTTTTTTTTTTTGACATGTATGTTTTTGTTGTCATCAGCTTTTCAGAAACTAGAAGTTAGTTATTTTGTTTAATGAAATCAATACTCCGTTGTTTCATACTCGGTGTTTATTTTTTTCCTATAAACTTGACGGAGGTGGAAGGATGGAAGGGAGGCCTTTGCCCTGCAGTCGAACAACATAGGCTCATAATAATAAAAACGATACCCCTCTGGGAAAGGCGTTACCTCACCATGAGATTAACGTAAAACCGGAGGGAACATTAGACTAGCTTTCCACAACCCCATCATGTAATAAAAAATGTTTCATGAGGTCTACTGAAAAGCTTACAAACCCCAGGGCAGCTTGTGGCGAGCTGTTGGTGAGTGGCGATACTGCGTACCTTATTGCCTTAGAGGGTCGGTCAGGGCCTCGTCTCCAGTTTGCCTTTATTGACTGGCTGGAGTGGAACCATAAGAGTGCCCGCAGGATTCTCAACTCTGTCTTGCCTTTATCGGCCGGCCAGAGGGAGGCCGCCAGAGCTATATGCTCGGGGGTGGAAGTATCTAATGGCGTAATAACGGGAAAACCCACTCCGGGTCTTTTATAGTGATGTTCAAATCCGCTTTAACTGTAGACGTGTTATAAACTATAAAATATATTCATATAGTCTGTTATTTTATACGCTATCATTATAACGCGGTGTTACAAATCTCGGGCGCAGTCTGAACGCGGAGACGCTATAATTTTATTTAACAACACGCTAAACGAACTTGATTATGCGCGGTAAATGTTATCTCGCAACGCGCTGTACACTAAAGAATATAATAATATTTCATTCCCTTACGCGCTATTGCTAGTCGCTACGCTATCTTGCTATCTCGTTCTGGCCCCGCTATGCGCGTTTAGAGTTTTATTCGTTGAATAGGTTGAGGCGTTATAATATAGCGCGAAGTCAGAGCCGCTATAGCAAATGCTATACGCTATGTACACATAGTCTGTTATATTTTGGCGCTATACGTTTTATTAACCACCACTAGTCTTTTAGACCCGCAACGGCGAAACCGGGGCCGCACCTCTTTACACCTCTAGCCGCTCACACGTCTGTTGCCCCTTTCGCCTATGCACTGGCGGCTTTTCAGGGGGCCCAGCTAGTGAGCTGGCAAGTCACCGTCTGCCAATGTATTTCAAATTAAACTTGAAAGGCAGACGCCGTTTTCTTCCGGCAATAGAAGTTAACCGGTTCACTTAACACCCCTTCTCATTGACCAGATTTTTTTCACCACATTTTACAATAGTCCTGCACCCACCTGGGACGGTTCATGACTGTACTCCAATAGTGCAGCCGTGGATAGTCCCCGGTTGGTGCCCCATCCCATTTTAGATTAAAGTTCTCAAAGGGGCCTCTGCGCGTTGGACCTGTGTCCCCCGTATGCCTTCCAAAGAACCGGACGTCTTCCACACGGAAGATGAGCCGTGAACTGAGAGAGATAATAATAATAAACTTGACGTTACACTAATGCACGTATATTCGGTGGGCCCATCGAGTTAATTTATGCTAACTTCGTTCTATTTCACTTACCATCCGCTGTGACAAGTCCTCTGTTATACACCTCTTCCCCAAATTTGTAAAAGTATGGTTTCTCGAAACATGTATTTGCTACTGTTAGACTGTCATCTGGGTCCGTTATCACTAAAACAGATATAGGAATTTACAAAAATGTATAATGTAGCAAATATAGTCTTGACAACCCTAGTGCCCGAATATTCTATTTGAAATAACAGATTTTACTTTGAAGTTGTGGAGTTGTTCATCTGCCGGTGTCGTATATAGGGGCTGGTCATAGGGGCGGCTGCTAGTGGCGCTAGACCTAAGGGGTGCAAATTAGACCGCTCATAATCGCAGCGGATCTCCTATTAAAATATTACAGAGATTGAGTTATAAATCTATAAAAAAAATACATTTATAAATATAAAAATAGTGGTCCACCAGGATCGGGAGCAAGGTCCAAGCTACCGCTGGTTAGGGCTCCAGAGACAGGAACCTCCTCACAATACGCGCCGTGTCGAGGAGGACTGCTTTCTGTATCAGGCCCTTGATCCAGCCACCTAACGAGAGCCTCATGAGGTGTTGGTCGAGGCTCTTGGCCATTAGGCCATTGGCCGTTACGACTATCGGCACAATGGTTGCCGAAGCCACATCCCACATGTTGACAACCTCGTGTGCTAAGTCGAGATATTTGATTTGTTTATCAAAATTTTATATATTATTATGAATACTTTAACACCCTTTCGGATTAGCAACCCCTTTCCGACTAACCTTGTATACCTACTCGCGTAATATTATTAAGTAATTAAGGTTAAAAAAAATCACCAAATGCTTACCATAAACGGAATGCGGACCAAATCGGAACTCAACGACACCCTCTTTCTTTAAACAGAAGTCGTATACCAATTTTTCCATCTTCCACAAATCTGAAAATCCATTAAATTTTATATAAGGTCTTACTTTAATAGTCCACGATATTTTGCGTAGCGTCTTAGGGCCTTTTCACTGTCATGCGGGTTCGTGCCCGCGTGCGTGCGTCACCCGTATGCGTGGCGCTCGCAGTTTACCTTTTCGTGCGTGTTTCACGCATCACAATAAATACATCTTTGAAAAGATGAAATTCAGGCGCCACGGGTGCGGGTGACACACGTATGCGGGCACGAACCCGTATGACAGTGAAAAGGTGAAAAGGCTCTAAGTAAATGCTAAAAAGATAATGTTTAGCATTTGTACTATCACTAAAAATTAAATCAGTTGTAAAATTACAACTGATTTAATTTTTTTAGACAGTTTTCCTTTACGAAAACTGTCTGATTGAACGATTCGCCTTCGGTTTGGTTACGATTTATCAACGTTTGTGTTAGAAGAGTTAGTCAGCTGCTCCTGCGGATATTTGTCCTTCGGCTGAATGAGTCACCCCACTGATTTTGGTAAGCTATGTCTGTGACTCCTATTCTTTGCTGAATAATCTTATTAAAACATTTTCGTCCTGCGAATGTCTACTGCAGTCCGCGGACGTTAGTAATATCTCAGTGTTATTTATTCATATCTGTTAAAATAGTAATCGAGCCTTACACAGTTTTGATTTTGGGGTAAATTATGACTTACGTTTAGCATCTCCAAGCAACAGATGTGCGTGTCCTATGAGTGGTAGCGCGCCAGGATACACTGGAGGTGACATGTGACGCGGTTTAATCCACCACCACACAGCAAACACTGCACAGCATATTAAAATCAACACTACTAGTAACATTGTATCAATCAAACTGGAATTTCTTCTATCTGAGCAAATTCTGTTGCAGTTGTTCACTTATATACGTTACTTTTACTTACTACTTGTTACTTTATTAAAGAAAATAAGCAACAATAATTTAGTTGTAACCGAATTGATATATTGCGGATTTATTTGTTTTTAGAAGGTTGTAGATTTTTAGAATGACATACAGGTTAGCCAAAAAAACTTTAAATAAAAGTAAAAACCGACTTCAAAAAAAACTAAAAAAAAAGAGTGAAATAATTTGCATGATATAAAATTAACAGTTTCAGAAGTCGGTGGCTTTTATTTGTTTCAGTGTAGAATTGCACCGACTTCTGAAACTGTTAATTTCATATCATGCAAATTATTTCACTCTTTTTTTTTTAGTTTTTTTTTGAAGTCTTTTTTTACTTTTATTTAAAGTTTTTTTATTAAATACGTTTTAGTGCCATACATTACAAGGCTCAAAACCACTTTAAATGACACGGTTGCGTAATCTTTCCAACAACTAGGTAGTTTTCTTAAAAAAAAAGGTATTAATGTATAATTATCATGACGGCTCCTTACAAATATATACAATCTTCTTTGTTCTTGGCTAATGTTTCTGTGATGACAGTTAAAACAGAGATTGAAAGTCCTCATCAAAACTTTTGCTGAAAGGAACAGACCAAAACGTCATCGTATATGTTTTTTTTTTTGTATTTGTTGATTTTTTCAAAAAACCCTGGATCAATTTCGATAAAATTTAGTATATGGGACCACCTCTGAACTATGGCCTACCAAACAAAACAAGAATCATCAAAATCCATTCGCAATTGGCGGAGATATCGAGTAACAAATATACAAAAACAAAAAAAAAAAAACAACATTCAGACGAATTGAGAACCTCCTCCTTTTTGAAGTCGGTTAAAAAAAGTTGCGAACTTGAAGCAGTTTGTCTGTTTATAGTATGTTTCATTTAACTATCGCATCGGTCGATTCATGAGCATTGTTTTGGGACTTATGTATAATGTTTTATGTATACATCTTTATGCTACATATTTGCAATTAATAAAGAATAAAAGATGCTAATGAAACGCTTTCTTATAATCATCCACGGGTAAAAAATGATTTCACTTAATCAACTTCTCATCTTGCCAAATAGTTTAAATAGTCATAAACCATTTAGAATCAAAAGTCGGTTTAAAAGGAAATAAACGAGAAGGCAAGGCAAGAAGTCGGTTAAAAAGAAAATAAATGGGAAGCAAGGTTATTTTTGAAAGGAGAATGGGCGCTGTTGTTTGTGCTGCGTCCCCAGAGCTGGAACAAGTTCTGGTATATGTCATTTTAAAGGTCGTAATTACAGCTTTATTTTGTTGTATGACACAAACAGTCAGACATGTGCAGGGAAAGGACCATGAATATTTTTCTTTTAGTAAATGTTATCTTCCCTTACAGCGGTTACGCACTGCATCCGATCCGAATCCGTGAAAATACGTTCTGAAGTAGCCATAGAACTATTTGTATGGTAGTTTACGCACTACATCCGGCACCCGTCATCCGATTTCTGAACTATCCGTCATCCGTGTGTTTCTAATTCGGAAGAAAAATTGACGGACCGAAGTAGCCGTAGTACTGTTTGTATGAACGCTTTCGCGTTACCTCGTATTCAAATCAGACGTCAAACAGATATGCCAAAGATGGCCCCTGAATTGTTTGAATTTGAATCAGAGATCGGAATAGTGCATAAGCAACATCCGATTTCGGTCCGAGAGTTTTACTCTAGATCGGTATTTTCACGGATTCGGATCGGATGCAGTGCGTAATCGCTCTTAATGTACTTTTATAATAATTATGTTATTATTATGCAAGGTGTAGCATAAATAACGCACAACCTCTTGAGGGGTCACTGTACTCATCATTATGAATAACTTTTACTATAGGACCAAATATGAAATCGCGAAAAAAAAACAGCTCTTCCCTACATTTTGACGAGTTATGCAAACATAAATGTTCCGTTTCCTTTTAGAGTAAGAGTATATGCCCTCGGAAATATATTTTTGCAGCCTCGACACAAATGGGTATAAGTAAAGACATAATATTAAATAATTATACAATGTGTCCGGTACGGTGTACGGTTAAGGACTAGCGATATTCTAGATACTTTTAAAGCAACTATTCTAGTACACAAATACATTACACACTAGGGTCCAATCCACTTCCCCGCTATTTGGCAGCCATTTTCGCCACAACCACACATTGCGCGCTACAAAAAAAGCGTTTATTTATGCCAAAAAATAAAAGTCGTTTCCCAGCAATTATTTTTGGTCAATGTAATTTAGTTTGATGTCCAGAGTGCGCAGATTTCGGCTATGTGATGGATCTTTTTGCAGCCTGTATAATCGCTTGCACATTACTTTTTCTTAAGGTCGTTCGGTCGCTCGCAAAGAATTGACAGGGCAAAGACATATTTTTTTCTTAATTGACATAAAAAAGTTGATTTATAGAGGATAATTATACAAGGTTAGTCAGAAAGGGGGTACTAATCCGAAAGGGTGTTAAAGTACACATAATAATGAATAACTTTTGTGCTACAACTTTTCCCAAAAGTCAATAGTTTAAGAGAAACAGTTGTTCAAAAAACTCAAAAAAATATCTCTAAAATCTATCTATCACCAGTTATGATCAGCTGTGTTTACATTTTAGGTCGTATCTGGGGTTATGAATTAGAAGCACCATTTTCTGAATTTGTAACTAAAGCAGGGATGAAGATTTTTTGAAAAAACTAAAATTAAAAATCATTTTATTTGGAAAAAAAAATGCCGAATTTTGAAATTTTAACACTTGCTTTCAAACAGTTATCAGCGGTACTATAAGTGGGCTTCGGATTAGTACCCCCTTTCCGACTAACCTTGTATAGGTAGCACAGAAAAAGATAAATTCAATCAAATTCGCTCCTACTTTTGACTAGACACATCCAAAAAGGAGTTCACTACATCAAAAAGTGGTTTTGGCTTTTTGCTATAATGGACGCTTGACAATTTTAAAAAGTAATACTTATGTTAGTTGATATGTCATATTAAACCTTATTGCGCACAGTGTGAGAAGGAATCGACTTTGAAATCTGAAGCCCAATTCTCGTAAGTAATTTGAAGTAAGACTAAAGGTTGACCGAACTGAGATTAAATTATGAATTGATTAAAAATGGTATTCTGGTACAGTCAGCATCAAAAGTAGCTGAACATTTGAGTTTTTAAACTTTGCATTAATTAGATAACTAATTGATAGGAAGCAAAAAATGTAAGGCATACTCAGAGCTATATCTAGCAGCTCTAGGTATCTATTAAACTTTTTGTTTTAAAACAATTCGTTTTGTAATTAATGCCAAGTTTAAAAGCTCAAATGTTCAGCTACTTTTGATGCTGACTGTACACTTAAAGTTCGGTCCAGTTTCAGTATCATCTCAATCTAATTTCGATATACCTAATGTCAATTCAGTCAACTTAAAATCTATTAACGATATCAACAGTCATAGACTATAATCCTTGAAAAAAAATGAGAATTCCAACTTGTCAAAATGGCTCAGTTCGTTGTAACCAGAATACCCTTTTGGCTTCAATCAACTTTCAATCTCATTTCAATATAATATCACGTTTGACGTTGTTTGTTATCGAACAAGAATACCATTTGTCATATTTATGAGATTGAGACTAGACTGAGACTAGATCGAAACTATATTTTGAACATTTTTAATTACGAGAATTGACCTTCTGATAAACATTTCAAGTCCGCGACTACACGAGAGATGTACATCTCTAAAAAAATGAAAACAGGATTTGACCGATAAACCGAGGGAGGCAAAGGTGGGGTAAAAAAAAGTATTTATAAAATAAATCTAAAGACGTGCGTGGTTGCTAGCGCAAGGCAAGTGGACTACACAGTTAAAACATCATCTTCGAATGAAGCGACTCATAATAATAATGATCGAACTTCACTTGGAAGTTCGTTTGATATATTAAATTATATTAATTATATTGATGTACATCGGCATTCAATATTATTTACTCCAATACAATGTTGGATGATGCCGCGTCACCGGTGAGGTGCAGCACTAGACCCGCGCGTGATAAGCTACGTAAAGGTATGTCCACATTTGTAGCATTTCGGTGTATCCCGATCAGTAGTGTCATTCTGTAAGAAACCCACCTCAATATCGACGGTTAGCTCGATGTCTTATGACGACACGTTTGGTGCAGTGGCTAAGCGATTGGCTTCTGCGCTACGGGTCGTGGGTTCAATTCCCACTCGGAACAAAAATTTGTATGGTCTACAGATGGTTGTTTCGGGTCTGGACGTTTGTGTATGTGAGATTTGTGTCTGTAAACGCACCCACGATACAAGAGAAATCTTAGTGTGGGGAAACGTTTTTAAAACAAAAAAGAAAAACTTTAATATCATAGTATGGATAATAGAAGCAAATAACACACAGATAATCGACAGTATAATCAATAACGTGTAGTTTTGTTACCCACGCTGTGTCATGACAAGTGTCTAATTGACAGTCGCGATCGAGGTGAGATTCTTACAGAATTGCACTGCAGGTGTATCGTATCGAGTATTTGTTGTATCCTAAGTATGGACGCCAATTTTGACCATACCGTATCACTAGCCGTATCGTGTCAAAAATCGCGTCCATACTTACCAAATATTATATCGTGTCAGCGTAATTAATATAATTAACATTCTAAATGTGGACGCAACAACATTTTCTCCAATCTCGAAACTGTTATATGTTTTACACTTTCGTTATCCCAACTCATCATCAAGAAGGTATAGTCTTTTCCTTGGCAAATGACAAACTGGCAGGTGGAGCGCAGGAAATGATCGCGTATCAAATTAAATGCATTCACGTCTAAACTTGTCAAGACGATCTGTATCCTCTTTGATGATCGCGAAAAAACTGACAAGTCTCGGGACGCGGTGTATCACGTATCGTATCGCAACATCGTGTCGTGATACGGTATCAAAATACGTCCATACTACCGATCATGATACGTGCATCATACACGAGGTGTATCAAGATACGCGGTTAGTAAGCAGGGTACTCACCTAGCCGAAAGCATGTAACGTATCTGATACTGTATCAACCTACAAGTGGGTACGGCTCGTCCACGGTCACCGCGTATCTAGCTACGAGCTCCCGGATCCGCAGTGCTCGTGACGACATCAAAGAGTACAGGACGACATCACGCCGACAACATGTCTCAAATGGTGGCTAGTTCTGCGTTCATATTCATGTAAATATCATCGAAAATTATAAAAGTCCACGTCGATTTTTGTAATAATTTGTATCTTTAGGGTCCCACAATACCGGAGTATTTTGATAAAAGTTCAATTAAATTAAATACTTTTTCATCCGTCCACTCCATGATGAAGACGTTAGTTTGAAGCTCGCGCCTATGTACTCACTACACAAGCAGTCGTGTCGCCGTCCACGCGCACACTGCGAGCAGCCTTTGTGTTCGCAGTGATACCGCCACTCGGCGGGTCACTGCGAGCTTACTGCGCTCCACGCGTGAGCGGCTCGCAGCGAGCTCGTGCCTACGTACTCACTTGATACAGTATCAGATACGTTACATGCTACACGGCTAGGTGAGTACCCTGCTGTACAGGTCGGGCCGTATCAGATACGGCGTGTATCATTGTCACGTATCATTTTGCGTCCTATAGGTATGTCCACATTTGTAGCATTTTGGCGTATCGTATCTCCGTCGCGTGGCACCGACGTGTATCATGATCGCTGGTTAGGACAAACACACATACAAATGTGGACATACCTTAACCAGCAATCATGATACACGTCGGTGCCACGCGATGGAGATACGATACGCCAAAATGCTACAAATGTGGACATACCTTAACCAGCGATCATGATACACGTCGGTGCCACGCGATGGAGATACGATACGCCAAAATGCTACAAATGTGGACATACCTTAACCAGCGATCATGATACACGTCAGTGCCACGCGACGGAGATACGATACGCCAAAATGCTACAAATGTGGACATACCTTAACCAGCAATCATGATACACGTCAGTGCCACGCGACGGAGATACGATACGCCAAAATGCTACAAATGTGGACATACCTTAACCAGCAATCATGATACACGTCAGTGCCACGCGACGGAGATACGATACGCCAAAATGCTACAAATGTGGACATACCTTAACCAGCGATCATGATACACGTCGGTGCCACGCGATGGAGATACGATACGCCAAAATGCTACAAATGTGGACATACCTTAACCAGCGATCATGATACACGTCGGTACCACGCGATGGAGATACGATACGCCAAAATGCTACAAATGTGGACATACCTTAACCAGCGATCATGATACACGTCGGTACCACGCGATGGAGATACGATACGCCAAAATGCTACAAATGTGGACATACCTTAACCAGCGATCATGATACACGTCGGTACCACGCGATGGAGATACGATACGCCAAAATGCTACAAATGTGGACATACCTTAACCAGCGATCATGATACACGTCGGTACCACGCGATGGAGATACGATACGCCAAAATGCTACAAATGTGGACGAAGTTTAACAGTGACGTAGCCACCGAGCGACGTAGGTAAACGCTAGGAAACGCTCGGTCGTTCGACTCGTTGCGACCTTCAGTGGTAATTAAGTAAAGTTTTTTTGTTATTTTTAAATATAATTTAAAGATTCGGCTATTTCAAGAATCTGATTCGAATATTTTTGTTTACTATACGGTAGTTTTTTTTTTTTAATACTTTTGATAGTGACTCTATTCTGTGACGTTACTGATTAGTTTTAATGTTGATTTATTTTACAGCATTTAGTTAGAGAGTTAGTTTTTAGCTTTGATATTAAAAAGTTGATACATTGATTAAAATTTATGTTCAGAAACTTGTTTTTATATTGAAGTTTTTTTTTCTTTTCGGTTAATTTTTGTGCTCAAGACTTGGTACTACATTACTCCAAGGTCGGTGGTCAAGACTACATTGTTCTCTCTCATAGTAGGTACTATGAGAAAAAAGATATAATTTACAATTTCAGTGAATACAGTAGGTCTGTATTCACTGAAATTGTAAATTATATCCTTTTTTAAAAAGAGTAACCATTGAGTTTCTTGCCGGCTCTTCTCCATAGGAAACGACTAATTGAAACCGTGCACCTAAATTCGACTTTTCATAAGCGCCTGTATTGGTTTACGTGTTTTTTTTTTAATTTGATTTGTTTTGTTTTGAAGAATCTGAATCGAACGTATTTAGCCAATATCGCTGAATCTGTGACGAAATTTAGAGATCAAATAGATGTAAGGCGTATTCGTGTATTTATGTAAAAATAAGCACCATCTCATAATTTCAAGAGTCGGAAATAACGAAATAAGGTTTAGAAAACTAAAGTATCGAAATGGTTTTGGAATCGGCATAGCTTAACTTTTACTTTACATTCCTACCGAATAGGCTATCGCGACGCACCACTGCGTTACTTTATTTTGTGACACCTTGTTCACCCAAGTTTACGAACTATTACAGCAACTGGGGCCCAATTCTCCTAAAATAAATTGTTGCCAAACGCAATCGAACCACAACCGTCAGTCAGTTTTTGTTTTGGAAAACTTTCAAAATGATTGATTTTGTTTTTTGTGTCAAACAATTTGATAGCTTTTGAAATTGAGAACTGTCTGAATGAACGGTTCGGCCTTGGTTCGGTTGTGATTTATCAAGATTTATTTTAGGAGAATTAGGCCCCTGTTTTATACACCGTGGGCCCGAGGTACTCGATAGATTTTATCCATCGATTCCGATGCCTAATTGGAGAAGAAAAGCTAGGATATAAATGTAGTTTGTTGAAGTTTATACCTTAATTTTCGAAATATTCATTATTTACGGAAAATGACAACTCGAAAAATTTCTATGGTAACAAGTCCTATGAACTCGGCGTTGCGACTTTTGTCAAACCATACCCCTCCCGCCGTATATCTAATTTGACGGGGAGGGTTGTGAAGTGAGAAGTTTCTTATCCACTCACACGATAATTTATAAATGTTGCCATTTTAACCTAAATTATTGTTTACAAGGAAGTACTAAAGTTAATTGATTTATTATGTTCAGAAAAACAACAAAAAATTGGACTTTTGTTATTATTATAACATTTGACTCAAATTACCATCAGAAAGGCGTGGTTAAAGGACTTGTCACACTGGATGCGTTCTGCGTCCTCCGGTCTGGTCAAATCGAACGCAGCCCGCATCCTATGTGAACATCATTTGCGTTTATATTTTATGTAATTACGATCTGACTATGCGGGCACAAGCAAAGAACGTAGAGAACGCACCGGTCAGGCGATCCGCATCAAAATCCGTTGCGTAGTTTTAAAGATTTAAGCATACATTATAGGGACAGACAGCGGGAAGCGACTTTGTTTTTATGCTATGTAGTGAAGGTTACTCTGTTCTTGAAGGCGCCTTGACCGCTAATGTCCCAGCGCCACCGATCAGCGGCGGCGTCTATTTTTTATCTATTGCGTCTTTGAAACTGATCTTCAAAGAATTAATCAAGATTGGACTAATCTACTACTATATCCTAAAATTACCCGAAAATTGTAAATAAAACACAAAGGGTTATTTTAATCATCCAAATTACTTTTTCCCCTTCATAGTAATTCCTATTGGAGGCAATAAACTTTCACCGGCTCTTCAACCAGTCCTCGAAACACTTTTCATAAGTCTAAATCGGGATGGCCTTCAGCGCCTTCGTCGTATTTTCTTTCACCGCCTCAGTAGGCTCAAAACGCTTTCCGCGAAGCGGCAATTTAAGTTTAAGAAACAGAAAAGTCACAATAGTGCCATATCGGTGACTAAGGTGCCTGCGGAGTGATGTTCGTTGAATGTTTGACCAAAAAGCCACGAATAATCATGGCTGTGTGTGCCGTGTTATCGAGGTGTAAAATCCATGAGTTTTTCACCCACAAATCTTGCCGTTTGCGACTGATAACATCGCGCTAACGCCTCATGACTTCGAGGTAATACTCCTTGTTTACCGTCATGCCCGTCGGAAGGAATTCGTAAACTTCTGCAGCCATTCATTGTATCTTTATCTTCGTCCTCAATTATTTAAGCTTAGTATACCAATTCGGAAACTCGGAGATCCAAATAAAATTTATAAATAAATGAATTCAATAAAAACACTTAACAGAGCCGGAGCACAGACTATGTGTGTCAATAAAAAGCATTATATACACAAGATAATAATTGTAATGCAGATATTTTCATTACGATTGTCCATTTACTAATTATGCGACCTGTGTTTGAACTTTGCCTGAGATTAATTGGTTACGAAACACGTGTAAGAATAATAACCAGAATACTAACATTACTCTCTTGATTTGCTTAGGTGCTGTGGTGACTGAACTGCGGGTGACGGGTTAGGGGACCCGTCGCCCGACCAGCAACAGGCCCGAGAAGACGGCGCGCAATGTCCCGTGCGCGCCTCTCAGGGGGACGTGGGGCAAGGCCCCACAGAAGAAGAGGTCCGCCAGGGGCAGGCGGATCGAGGCCTGCCGGGGTCGCGGTGCATGCAGCTGCGAATCCTGCGACCCCAGCCAAGGGTCAGGAGAAGGAACACCGTGGGTTTTTAACCGGTAAGAGTCCGGCATAACCCTTCGCCATCCCCGGGCAAAGGGTATCCATGAGGATTATCCCAAGATAAAGAAAAGGTGCTGTGGCGACATCTATCACGTCGGGGTCACCAATGTGGAGGAACTAGGTGTGGTGTTCCTCCAACCAAAGAGCAGTAGCCCGCCAGGCACAAGACTCCGCCTGGTTGGAGGATCCTCCCTTTGGTTGGAGGAACACCACACCTGGTTCCTCCACAGTGCTGTATTATTTTTTGTATCCCCTTTTCTTCATCTGCATAGTAGCCAGTGGCGAAGGGTGAATTTTCTTAAAAGGGAAGCCGGACCAAAAACATGCTTACCTTGCTCAAGTGTGATGCGTGAATTCCAGTAACTACTCGTGTAGCTGTGGCCCTGTGGCTGACTTCGAAATCTTGTACAGATGAATTGGCTTTAGCTCACTTTCACTATACATGTAAGCACTGATACATAGAAACAGTGTCTTGCAAGTATAATCAAAATCAAAATCAAAATCAAAAGTTTTTATTTCACATAAACCATTACAGGCGCTTATGAAAAGTCGAATTTAGGTGCACGGTTCCAATTAGTCGTTTCCTATGGAGAAGAGCCGGCAAGAAACTCCATGGTTACTCTTTTAAAATCCATATCTTTAACAATTTGAGTGGGTACAGTTATGACTTAGATATGAGAGAGCAAAGTAGACTTAAGAGCAGGAACCACACAAAAAAAAAACAAAATGAAAAATATGGTCAAAAATTAACTAGGTATCCAGGCATCTAGCAAGTCTACAAAGCTCTCACATTTACAAAAGGTAAAAGGACGCTAAACTATATAAAACAACTGACATTGTTAATTGTCATCAAAACACATTACAAAGAAAATCACTGTATAGTAAGATAAAGATATCTTGAGAGTAACGAAAGTAATATAAAAAAAAAAACAAAAAAAGCTAATCGTAATGAGGTTAGTTAATAGACATACCTACACATACGACGTTAATGAGGTACCAGGGAAGCCACATGTGCAGAAGGAGTTATTTCCAAACACCTTTGTCGTCAACGTAGTCCTTAGTCTTGTAATATGCTTTTTGAATAAGGACACGTTTAATATGGGCTTTAAACTTCCCCTCGGTAAGATCAGTTACAGATTTCGGTAGCTTATTATAAAAACGCACGCCATTTCCTAAAAATGACTTATTAGTTTTACTCAATCTAAATTTTGGAATCACAATTTTATGTTTATTACGTGTATTTTTATCATGAAAATCGCTTCTAACATTAAACGTATGCAAATTTTTCCGAACATACATAATATTTTCAAAGATATAATGTGACGACAAGGTAAGTATATTAATATCTTTGAACACGTTTCTAAGGGATTCGCGGGAACCCATATTGTAGATTGCACGGATTGCTCTCTTTTGTAAAATAAAAACAGAATCTACGTCAGCTGCTGAGCCCCACAACAGAATGCCGTAGGACATAATGCTGTGGAAATATGCGAAGTATACTAACCTAGCTGTAGCTACATCAGTCAGCTGCCTAATTTTCCTAACTGCGTATGCAGCAGAACTTAACCTAGCCGACAGGGCAGTAATATGCGCACCCCACTGCAATTTTGAATCGAGAGTTATACCTAAAAATACAGTGTCATTAATTGTATTAAGATTATTGCCTTCAAGCATTAAATTTAAACCTACTTGGGGAACATTTGGTAGTGAAAACTTAAGGCATTTAGTTTTATTTGCATTTAGTAATAGATTATTGGCTGCAAACCATTTAGAAAGAACAGCAAGGCTCTCGTTAACATGTAAAACGTCCCTATCTTTTCTATCTATTTTAAAAATAAGGGAAGTGTCATCGGCAAATAAAATTATGTCTGATAAGTCGGTCATCATATAGGGTAGATCATTTATATAGGTTAGAAACAGAAAAGGTCCAAGAATTGAGCCTTGAGGCACGCCCATCTTAACTAGAGACCCCGAAGAAATCGCACCGTTAGCACCAACTTTTTGCTGTCTATTAGATAAATAGGAGAAAACAAGGTCAGCAGCTCGGCCACGAATTCCGTAATGGTGTAATTTACATATGAGGGTGTTGTGGTCAACGCAGTCAAAAGCCTTGGAGAGATCACAGAAGATGCCAATAGCATCCTGAGAGCTCTCCCAGGATTCCAAAATATGAGTGACTAGTTTCACTCCTGCGTCAGTAGTCGACCTACCTTTCGTGAAACCATACTGGCGACTATGCAATATCCCGTTCAGGTCAAAATGAGACATCATCTGATCAAGCATGATTTTCTCAAAGATTTTACTAAGTGCTGGAAGCACCGAAATGGGTCTGTAATTTGAGGGGTTATTCTTGCAACCTGATTTGAAGATTGGTATTACCTTACTATGCTTCATCAAATCAGGAAATGTACCGCTATCTATACATTGATTAAATATGTCTGTAAGTAAAGGGGTAATGGTGTTAATGATAGCTCCAAGAACCCTAACAGAAATGCCCCATAAGTCTTCAGTATTTTTTATATTTAGACTTTTAAAAGCTTTTATAATCGAGGTAGCAGAAATGTGCTTAAATTCAAAGATAGGTATATCTTTACAGAAATTCTGTTTAAGTAAGGATTCGGCTAGTATAGAGGACGAAGCAAGGGATTTCGTGACCTCTATCGGGATATTCGTGAAAAAGTTTTCGAGTGTCTGAGCGACTTCCGACTTATCTGTAATTAATTTATTATCTGATTTTAAAATTAGTTCGTTATCCCGTTTTTTTGTGTTTCCGGTTTCTTTATTTATTACCTGCCACACAGTTTTTATCTTATTATTAGAGGCACCTATTTTGTTACAAATTAATCTAGATTTAGCTAGAGTACAGACTCTCTTAAATATCTTTGAATAATTTCTTACATAATTATGAAAAGCTTGATCAGATGTCAATGATTTTTCATGATATAGACTATACAAAGTTTCTCTACTTTTCCTTATACCTAGGGTGGCCCATTCACTAAATTTTGATTTACAATTAATTTTACGTTTCTTGACTGGACATGTGTTGTTAAATTCTTGGCAGACTGTAGCGAACAATGTACAATAATTTATGTTGGGATCCCTTGAACTAGAGCAGGATGTAGGAAGATTACTTAATACATTATTATTAAATTTTTGCAAATTATTTTTAGTCAGTGGGCGTAATTCAATGATTTTGTCTAATTGAAGCTGCTTATTTAACTGAAAGGACACTAGTTGGCCTGTATGATCAGACCTAACGCCACTAATTAAAGAAGAGTCTTTTATTTGACAGTTTGTAAAAATATTGTCTATACATGAAGCTGAGGTAGCAGTTATTCTAGTTGCTTCATTAAAAATATACTTTAAATTAAAACATTTAAACAATGACACAAGTTTACATTTTTCCGGTGACTCAATTAAAAAATCTATATTCAGGTCACCACAAACAAAAATTAAGTTATTATTTCTAAAAAGTTTTCTCAATATGTCTTCCATTATGATCAAAAATGATGACAAGTTTGATGCGGGTGGCCTATAAACGCATAATATAGTGTGGCCCTCTACCTCTGCACATGCTACCTCACATAAGCGATCAACAGAACAGGCAGTGATATCTTTTCTTTCCTTATGTTTAAAACAACTATTACAAAGAATTAAAGTACCGCCCCCTAGCGAGGATCTGTTGAACGCACTGGCAACCGCAAAGTTATTAACATTGAACAACATTTTATGTGGTTTCAACCAAGTTTCACAAAAACATAAAATATCCATATGGTACTTATCTATTAACATTTCCACATCTAATATTTTGCCAGAGAAGCGATTAATATTTTGGTGATAAAGTAAAATATTATCACCATGCTTCTCTTTTGTCGGCACTAAAAGTTTAAACAGTCTATGACAGTATTATTAGAATAACTAGTTAATACTGATTCATCACTTAACCTAGTCTCAGTTAAATTACCAATAACTGCGTGTATATTATAAGCTATCAATGTAGCTAATAAATGTCGACATTTCTTCGACAGGAACATAGCTTCCTGAGTTAAAACAAAACCTCTAACAAACTTGTTAGTATCAAAATACAATAAATAGTCACTATGACGACATGTCAGCATGTGCATTAAATTATTTAAACTGTAGATATAGTTATTCTCTTGCTCAGACAGAGAGTCTGAATATGGCAAGGCACACAATATTAATTTACCTATCTTTAGGTTAAGAAGGGCACCGATACCATTAACTATGTCCTTTTTTCTAATGTTTAGGCTGTCACCTATTAGCAGAACCACAGTGCTATGCTCGTCCAGTTTTGAGTTTAATATTTTGTTTACAATTTCATTAAAATGTAGGTCATGGTAACAATGGTTAATTATGTTGTGGTTCAGACAATTATTTAACAATGATCCAAAGCCTATTCCTAATCTATCTGAGTATAATATCGTCCTACTTGGCTTGATGTTTACATTTTCTACTGGTTGAGGTACTACGGGTAAGGCTGAAGGTGCAACATACTGGGGCTGGGGAGGTGGTGGGGAGCAGGCACAAGTACAAGAGAGATTATTAGTTAAAGACTCATATCTTTCTGCATTGTACCTCACTAAATCCACCAGCTCACCAGCCGCCTGCAAGCGCTCACTTAACATTTGTTGGCTCAGTTCATACTTATTGTATACTTCCTTTAAAAAGTTTTAATAAAAGTGGCTTTGAGAAAAGCCGTTATGAGAAGCATGTTGCAATGAAATGTGATGAAATCAAGATAGAAAATACCCTCCTCTATATCTATCATACATGTATTGAAAATAACTAGTAAGAAAATAAAAACCATTCAAATCCACAACTTTCTAAAATAAAAAAAAGCAACTTTTTTTTTACAACATATAAGCTTAATATACGCTTCTTACATGCTTAATCAAACAAAACCATGCAAGCATGCAAATAGCATGATCTAATGCGAAAATCGAACTCGCAATATTTCGCGCAACGGCGAATTGTGACAACACTCAGGTCGTTAAAATTATATGAAAAAGATGAAATAAAATATGTATCTACTTTAGGGAGAAGCCACACGATGCGGTGCGGCTCCGGCGCGGCGCCTGAGCGGTTCCGCTGCGGCGTAATACATTGTATACTTTCCATGGTATACCACACGGTTCGGTGCGGTGCCGCGCCGCATGCTCGCCGAACGAAGACGAGGGGGGAGGGTGTATGCGGCAACGCTCCGGCGTCGCAAACCGCAGATGTTTTGACGGAGAGCCGTTCCACACGGCGCCGCACCGCACCGCGTGGCTCTTGCGACGCCGCGTACTACGTCTGCACACTGATGCGGCGAAATGGTCGCCGAGCGGCAGCGCGCCGCACCGCGTGGCTTCTCCCATACTGTTACATAATTCTTTAAACTAACTACTTTTCTACTTATACTCTAAAGCTATTCGTCTATTCTTTTTACAAAATTTGCTAACACTTTATCATGAAAGCTGGGTTGATTTTTAATTTTGAGCAATAAATGTTTTTTTTTTTATGTTTGTTTAAATGATAATTGAAAATAATAGATACTATAAGTCGCGCGGAGAAGGTTTGCCGATAGCCTAATGAGTCATGACGTCACGCGTCGATGGTCGGTACGATTAGTAGTTAGGCCAGACGAGCGCGGGTAGCGGTCGATGAAGTGGGAGGGGCAGTCATCGGCAAACCTTCTGCGCGCGACTAGTAGTATTTGCCATGTTTCGAAAGGGAAGCCGTTAGGAATCGAGTTGCATGGAAACTTCGGCACTGTAGTAGCACAATCATCCCATTACTTTTCGGCTGCTGGGTACGGGCCAAACCTCTGTTTTTTTTTTTTGGTCGCGTTTTTCCCTAGTTGCCCCTGATGGTAAGCGCAGACAGGGTCTAAGATGGAGCACACGAGTCAAAGTAACAGAGATATAGAGGGATTCCCCTATACTCCTCTGGTTCTCACATAGACACGACGACACACAGTATACTGCTTGGCGCCGTACTTTAATGTGACGGTGTGGTAGCTAGCCAGGCGGACCGTGTAGATCCTACCACCGACTGCAAATACCATCAAGTGTATTAAAAGCGTACTAAACATATGGAAAAAAGATGTCACTGTCGGGTTTAAGACGAATCTAATAATACCTCATTCATTAAAATCCATTCAGCCTTTGAGATGGTACAAGAGTACAAAGAATCCCATATACATGCATAGATATGAGCAAAAAACATAACCCTGCCTTTGCTGTAGTGCAGTTGGATAAAAAATAGTGTAAAAATATTTGTCGAACTTGTGTAACAGAGCAGAGCATGACCCTACCTACAGCTGATTGCTTTTTTAAACACTTTTGTTTACTCATTGTTGTAAACAAGTTTTGGGACACGGTATCCACCTTATTTTTTATTACATTTTATTACAAATATAACTAATACAATAGTCTTAAACTTCAGAGACCTAATATAACATGTTCATGATGATGTTTCTCTGTATAAAAGTCAATTAATTTTCTTACATGACTGTTATGCCTTGTATGTCATATGAAAAATTGATATTTTCGAACTTATATAACTTGGCGGAGAATGACCCTACAGCTTTGGTCCAATAGTAATAAATGAAGAGAATAACATATTCTATCGGAATATAACATTATTTTTGTCTGACTTTCAGATTTAGCCCAAAAAGTATAGAGCTTGAATGATCTCCTTTCACTTACGATGTTTTTCTTTCACCGTTAACGCAAGTGATAATTAAATACTGATTCGCACTTGAATTTGAAAAATCAGAACTTAGACTTTCCTGCATGAAAGGCAATCGTTCAAACGCTAGGCTATCACTGATCTCCACTCCAACCCACTCTTCATATGTGGGTGTTGTAAAACCCATCCAATCATGACAAACGGATGGGGAGCAGCTTCCACCTGTTTGTAACAACAATGTACTGTGTTAAGCCTGCAATACATGTTGGCCATAGCTCGTCGAGCGAAGGCGAGTACCAACGTATAGCCAGTCCATTTGCCTAACCTCACCATTGTTCGACGTTGCTCGCCTAGCTAACCAAGCGCCAACGTGTATACAGCTCGTTTGGTGTGCCTTGCCACTACTTGGGATCCCTCGCCATGACTCGTCTCACTTCGGAACAGTGTCGGTTTTTCTGCACAAATCAAAGGCGACTCGTCTGCACTCGGCAAGTCGTGTCCACATGTTTGTCGACTTCATTGGCATTAGTCTCGTTCGAATGTGACCAACGTGTAGACAGTAGCACTCGCCTTGTATCAATTTGCCTAAGCTCGCGTTGGCCTAGCTTTGTCCAACATCTATTGCCGGCTTTAAGCTGTCCATCAGCCAACTTGTAATTTGAAATGTAACGGAAATAAAAATAAAACGTCTGAAGACGTTCCTAAGAAGTGAAGTATTTGTCAAAGTATCGAATTTAAAGGTTTGTTGGTTTTGTGTCAATCTCTCTTTGTCGAATCCTTATCGTGGTGCTTCATCATTTATAACTTTTAGAAATATTTTTTTTGAGTTTACTAAGGGTATCAGATAAGGATTAAAAAAATTTTGACAGCCTAGCAGCAGCAGTTGAACTGTGGTGATTATGGCAATATCCAAAATGTCCTTTCATTGGCTATTTCTCAATCCGCGAGCTCGAGTTGAGTTGAACGGCAGGATGTTGGGCAAGGCCCCACAGAACGAGAGGTCCGCCAGGAGCTGGCGGGCCGAGGCCTGCCGGGGTTGCGGTGCATGCAGTTGCGATCCCGCGACCCCGGCCGACGATCAGGAGAAGGAACTCCGTGGGTTTTAAGCCGGTAAGAGTCCGGTATAACCCTTCGCCTTCCCCGGGCGAAAAGTATCCATGAGGATATACCGAAGATAAAAAAAGTGTCGGTAAGAGCTAGAGCATCATGTCGCCATGTTCAAGGCAAAAAAAAACTGTTTTGTCTGTTTGTCTGTTTCTTAACTTCTTCGCGCATCAAGCCTGAACACTGAACAGAATTTTGTATTAATATTTGCTAAAGGATGGATCAACATCTACGTTAGAAATTACCACGCTATTATTATATTACGAGACCATTATACATATAATAAGTAAATTCATAGCAAAATACTATACACAGACTTGAAGTTTTCAAATACATAGTTGCACTGTCATTGACTTACAATAAACGTTTTCCAATTACAACTTTGTAATGCAACATTGTAGAAACCAGACGGATACACTTACATCGATTACCTATACACTGCACCTAACACTATTTCCAGTTACCATAAATGTGTATGTGAAGCCCAATTCTCGTAATTAATTTGAAGTAAGACTGAAGGTTGACCGAACTGAAATTAAATTATGAATTAAATAAAAAATGGTATTCTGGTACACATAAAGTTCGATCCGGTTTCAGTATCATCTCAGTTTATCTCGATAGAATGCCAATTCAATCAACTTAAAATCTATTACCGATATCAACAGTCATAGACTAAAATTCTAGAAATAAATGAGTATTCCAACTTGTCAAAATGGCCCAGTATATGAGGTCCAATCAAAATAGGTGGACAAATTTTTACAGATCACAGTACTCATGAATATGGACAACTATTACTACGGGACCAACACTGAAATATTTAAAAAAAATATTGCTGTTCCATGCATTTTGATTGTGTAGGTGTTGCACTTTTGTATGGAACAGCTGATATTTTTTTTATATTTCAGAGTTGGTCCCATAGTAAAATTTGTTCATATTATATTTATGAGTACTGTGATCTATAAAAGTTTGTCCACCGATTTTGATTGGACCTTATATGTATAATGTAACCAGAATACCATTTTTGGCTTCAGTCAACTTTCAATCTCATTTCAATATAATCTCACGTTTGACGATGTTTGTTAACGAACGAGAATACCATTTGTCATATTTATGAGATTGAGACTAGACTGAAACTAGATCAAAACTATATTTTGAACATTTTTAATTACGAGAATTGAGCTTTTGGTCTGCTCGACATCCGTGTGTCTACAGGGATCCAGCAGAATATCAGCGTCAGGTATTATATATTACCTGAAAAATGCTGAGTTGGACACCCATTTAGTGCAACTTTGAGACACACCGCGCGTTCCTTGTTTAAATTCAGAATCACCCTCTTCCTTTTCTAGTGTATTTTAATTCTCATATTTTTTGTTTTTCATCTGTTTTATTTCTTTAATTTTTATAGTGCTAGTTTTGTGTGTTTTGTTCTACATAGAGGTTTTATCTATCCACCAATCGATATGGAATGTTGCAATATGAGCAGTGAAACAATATTTTGTGATATGACGCAGGTTTATGAAGTTTAAGGCACCTCGCGCACTAGACGGCCACGACCACGACCAGTGGCCGCAACGCTCAGACAACCATATAAACGTCGCGCACTTAAGGCCCATTTAGATGGAGAGAGTTTCTCGACTCGAAGATACGATTAAGGCCCATTTAGATGGAGAGAGTTTCTCGACTCGAAGATACGATTATCGAAAGAACATTTAAAAAGTTTCTTCGTGTAAACATTCACGATTATCGCCCTTCCCCTTGGGCGACAATTGCCTCGCAATAGAATATATCTGTCTCCATGTAAACAGAACTAAATCACTGAACTCGAATGGCAAAACTCGCACTCAAAAACGGTTCAAACCGATTTGTACGATACTCGTATGAACTTGAAAAATGTCATACGAGATCGTGTTTATACAAGTCGAGAACTCGTAAGCAAGAATCTTCTTACTATAATTTTCGCTGTGTAAACAGTCACAGTAATTTATCGCCTAGCGAAAAATTACTTGCGAATCTCGTAAGACATAATCGTAGGCGAGAATTTAGTTCTTGCCTGTATGTAAACATTATGATACAATAATCTTATGGCGATTATTGCTTGCGATAGTAGCATACGATTTCTCGCCAAGAAACGTTCGAGAAACTCTCTCCATCTAAATGGGCCTTTAGCCGCAACAATAATCTGATCGTTGCGGCCACTGGTCGTGGTCGTGGCCGTCTAGTGCGCGAGGTGCCTTAGTCTTGGCTGCAGGCTACTGCCTCACATTATAAGAAAATTTTGACGCAGGTTGCCGGATCCGACAAATTCTGATAGTGTGCGGGGTCTAGTATAAAATGTATATGCAGAGTCACAACTCAGAAACCGATAATGCCTTATGGTACAAGTTCGCAGCCGACTACATACAGCAGACGACGTGTCGTTACGACACGTCGTAGCGACACGTCGCAGCGTCATGCGGCTGCACCAGACGACACGTCGTATTCGAGTTAGTTCTGAATGTTCCATGAGACAAGATGTGTGACCTGTTTGGGATTAGCGATCGCGATTTGCACTGGCCGGCCAGATCACCCGATTTGACCGCTCCAGACTTTTTTTGTGGGGTTACTGGAAGTTCCGAGTTTATGTAAACAAGCCTTGAAGCCCTTGCAAGTCTTGAAGCCCTTAAAGAGAATATCCGACAGAAATGAGAGAACCTATCGCCGGAAGTTCTGACACAAGTGATGGAAAATGCCATAAAACGAGCCCGTATGGTCATCAATTCTGACGGTGGCCACTTTACCGATATGATTTTCTCGACTTCATGGAAAAAAATCAAATTTATTAAATAAATATAATCTATAAGTAGAAGATAAAATTTTCATTCCTAAAAAAATTACAGCAAAACAACATCGGGTGATTACTTTTGCCCCACCTTGTACAACTGTAACTGTAAATTTTATAAATGGTTATTATTTCACTCCTACCGGTTTTTTTTAAGTCTGTTTTTATTAGAATTTCTGTCCGTCTGTTTGTTACCTCATTGCGTGACAACGGACAGAACAGAACGGATTTCAATGAAACTGCAGATGTTTTGGTATTAGTCCGGTAGGAGCCGAGCAGCGGAACATTGATAAATGATATTTATTTCTGTAAATTTATAAATCTGTTACAGACACTTTTACAAGTCAATGTAATGTTTTTTTTTTTAAGACTCGATGGCGCCGGCATTTCCTGTCTGACTAGCTCTGAGAAGAAAAGCTGAAACAAACTCAGAGGTCAAGTTCTCTTTTAAAGTCCAGACATTGTGGTATAAAACTATGCGAGTGTAACAATGTAGGGCAACGTCTGGAATGGCCTTTTGAAGAAAGAGCCATAGCAGGTTTGAGTTGACCTGTCCCAACTGACGGCACGCATGCATCAGCCATCGTGTAGCTCAACCTTATTTTAGGGAGCTCAATGACCCGACGCACGACGCCACCACCAATCAGCCGGTGCGTAGGTCACAAAAAAATACTCAAACTGCCAAACAGTTTTACGAAATTTCTGTATAAAGCTAGTCTACATTATTTCTGCATACTGCCATAGATAAGTGTAATGCGTTAGATATTATTATGTATTGTGCTACATACTATAAGGACAGGGCAGAGGTTTCCAAAGTATATGATCAAATACAAGGAAATTTCGAAACGTTGATAGCAGTCAGCGTAGCAGAGTTCTGTAGTGAACAGTTGTTGGACCAAGGTGTCGATGGTTGATGCTCAGATTCAAATTAAGTTTTTCTATATTTTTGCCATGTTTTCATATTTACAAACAAACTTACAAACTTGATAAATAATAGTATTAAGTTGATCTAGTTCCTATACTTAAGTATAGGTTAGAATTTGTCCTTCAAGTTTGCAATTAGCATTAATTTATTTTACTATTCTACTATTATATTAATTATTCTGTATTTACGGCTTTAACACGTTCAGTGCCGGGTGGTTAGCTAGCTAGGAGGGCTCATTTTAAATGCAGGTTTTTCTTGGAAAATTCACCGTCATGAAACAAACAAACACCTATTTTACGACGTAGTAGCGTATTTTTCAGGTTTTTTAACCTAATGCCAGGAACCCTCCTCGATGGTTCACTCTTAGCGCAAACGTAATGCCGAGGACCCTCCTGGAAGGTCCACTAGCATTAGCGGATGGCGGGATGGCGTATGAGCTCTATGAAAAGTGTGGTGGACTCAAATGTGTTAAATTAAGTATGACTGTTGTTCTTAGTAATGGTTGCGCGCATGAATTGTATCGATTTAGTTCGCCGATTGTAACTAGATGGCGTTGTAGCTATTTCTGAATCGCGATATACATAGGTCGAAGTTTTATCAAAAACCTACATCTATCCAGGCATTATAAGGATTGAGATCGGTTATTGGTTTCGGCTGTTAGTAGATCTAAACACACCTATACATACATATATACAGTGTGTTCGGCCATGGAGTAGCGATATTCTAAGTACTTATACATATAACAACCATTCTTGTACACAAATACACTACACACCAGGGTCCAACCCAGTTCCCCGCTATTTGGCAGCCATTTTGCTTTTTTGTTGAGATATTGTCTACAACTGTATGTCTCTATGTGAACCCATTGTATCGAAATGTAAACGATATACAATATTGTTGCCCTCCGAATAAGCCTACTTTATCTCAGTAGGACCAACACTTCGAGAGATATGACTTTTTTTGTACACACGAACAGAATATCTTAACAAAAAAATGAAAGTGGATTGGACTCTAGTGTATAGTGTATTTGTGTACTTGAATAGTTGTTATATAAGTACCTAGAATATCGCTAGTCCATGACCGGACATATTGTATATACATTTACCTATGCCCGGGGTTCATTTAGCATTCTGCCGTAACCCCGGCGCGTGATAGCCCGTGTGAGAGGCAGTCTTTTTAAAAAGTAATCAGAAACTAAAAAGTTCTAAATAAATAGAAAAGTTTAAAAATCTAAAACCCACTACGAAAAAATCGAACTGTCAAGCATGAAACAAGAAAATATTCCTGTCCGATGTCTCATAGGTGCAGTGATATCCAGAGTGGTCGTCGTGGTCGCATGCCGCAGAAGGCGGTTGCCCTACGGTGACGTATGTCGGAGCGACAATAACCGTGTGCGTACTACAGTGACGTGCGTCAATACGTCAGTCGTGGGCGCAGCGCTGTGCGAATCCATGCAATTTAATAGGCATATCGATTTGACATGTTTACAATTGTTTTGTTTATATTTGTTACTTTTATTTTCGTTATTTCGTTATTTAGTGTGTTTATGACTTGTTCTAGTCTGTAATGTTAATGTAATTGGCTTATTGAAGCCGTATTAGCATAAATAAATAAATAAATAAATATCGCTCCGACGAGCGCCACCGTGGTGGGCAAATCGCCCAATCGTTCAACGACCATTCACAATCGCACAACGAACAATCGACAATTGTTCGTTTGTTTTTGTAGTCGGGTTTTAGATTTTTAAACTTTTCTATTTATTTAGAACTTTTTAGTTTCAGGTGAATTGAAATAGTTATCAATGTTTCGATTTAGTAACGATTGAGGACACGCCATCCATTGATAAATAATTGAAGAAACATTTCAGCGTCATTTATGCTTTTTTTGGATTGCCATCGTGGTGAAAGGATTAGCCAATCAGCGTGAGTATCTCGCTGATTGCCCAGGGTGCGCCGGACGTATAGTGGCACAAAAGATACGTCACTCGGGGAGGCTCCTTTCATGCACCCCAATGGAAAGCGATACGCGTCACCCTCTGCACTACAACATCCCCGTTCGGCAAAGACTTAAGAGCCGTAATAGCTTTGCACAGCGTGTCCTCCCACTCAATGGCGAACGTTCACAGGCAAGAGTCCAGCTGTGGCGAGATAAGGCTTCTCTACCCACTCCATTTGTTGCCCCTTCCGAGGATCTCCCAACTGGGCATGAGTTGCCTTGGCTGACCTGGAAGTCTCTAAATAGACTTCGGACTCAGGTTGGTCGAAGCAAGGAAAATCTGCTCAGGTGGAAATTTGCGGGTAACTCAAACCTTGAGTGTAAATGTGGTGCCGTTCCGCAAACTATGGCGCACTTAACATCATGCCCCGCCTGCCCTGTTACCTGTACACCTCAAGAACTAATGGACGCTACGGATAGTGCTAAACTCGTTGCTGAGTTCTGGGCCGACACAGTGTAGATTGTCATCGACACGCTAAGAAGAAGAAGCGTCATTTATTTAATTTAAATAAATAGTAGCAAGGACAATTTTTATTCTTTTGTTTTATTTTAACATAATATTACGCCTGTATTCTCTCATTTCGCTGTTATGTTTAACTCCCAAGTAATAGAGGGCGAGCCTATTGCCATCAACCGAACTCGACAAATCCAGACTCCGGGCTACTATTGAGAAATTCTACACGGAAAATCCTAATAACACTTTGCCTAGGGATCGAATCCAAAACCTCAGGTTTAGAAGTCACGCTTGCAATCACTAGATCTACGAGGCAGTCTGTATTTGTACTACCATATTAATTCAAACGAAAATACTGATTACTGAGTAATTCAGGCTTACAATTTAGCTTTTTTTTATATTGTTCTTCTGTAGGTCGTCCTAGGGGATCATTTCTACGTAAACGGGCAGTTATTGGCGAGACCTGAAGGGTCTCCAGCCAATGGGGGGGAGTAAAATACTTAACCTAAGCTAACTACTTGTACTACACTAACATCATGACTACCTGCAACAACAGCACTAAGGGCGACCCCTAGTAGGACTCGGACCTCGGCTTAGGGCGTTGCTGGCGGGGGTTTAGGGGGGGAGACAGCTTGATGAGGGCCTGAATTATCGGCGTGACTGCGGAGTCTGAAGAGATGACCGGCTCTACGACGGGAGTGCTCGGTGGATCGTGACCGGTTACAATTTAGCGCTACCAGGCGCACAGAAGAATAAACAACTTAACTAGTTCACACGACTTAAATAACTGTAATTATGTGCCTAGAGACCATCGTACTATATAAATGAGCCTTTCCAACCATTATGCATCATTTAACACTAAAACTCTCCAGTGATATTCTTACAATGTTCGTTGTAGTGTTGTTAGCGATAATATGTTGTTTAGTGTTAGCACTGCGTTCATGGATGAAACCACGTCGCTTGTCGCCTCCGTTATTTCCTGGCTCTTTGCCACTCATAGGACATGGATTGTTAATGTATGGAGACGCTAAGCGTGAGTATTTTAAGTATTTATTTACTTAGTTTGCTCTGTTGTCTATCTGTCTGCTACAAATTTTGCAGGTACATTTTGAGCCTGGGGGCCTACTCCCTAAGTCCGTCAACGAAGTTAGTCGCCCGTCCGAAAGTAGCCCGAAATGTAGAAACCCCCCCGGCCTACCCCGGCTAAAACTAGGTGTAGCCACACTTCGGCTATTAGCCGTAACATATAATGTAGATGAAAAAACATAAGAAACAAGCAATTGACAACATTTCATATTTTTAACCTGTATGTATTATTACGTTATACAAAAGCAAATCCAAATCCAGAACACCCGTATTTTTCAGTTTTTCGAAATTATGTATTTTTCTTTCATAATTTCAATTTTGAAATTCGGCGTATTCTAAAAAGACGTATGCGCCAAATGACGTCATACATACGGTGGAATGGCGATCTAACCTTTGCTTCACTGTGAGCCGTCAAAAAAACTGTTAGTTAGATGTCACTGTCATAGAACACTTGTCTTGTTTAACTTCATAAGTGACATTGACATGTCTTGTTTGACATAATTTTTTTTCATCTAAAACATTGGAACGCATAGGCAAAGGTAATTTGATTCCACCGTTTATGTGACGTCATCACATGTTTTTTGATTTTCATTTTTTTTCTCAGAAATGAGGTAATGAAAAAATATAAAATATACATATTTGAACTCAGGACACGAAAATAAAGAAATGGTATTTTTGTTTTAAGGTCGTGTCAGTTTTGAAATGTTGTCAAGTTAAACATCAGTAAATGACAGTTGACTATAGTTTGTTTTGTTTTTAATGTTACAATTAAAATGAAGGATTTTTGTACAATGAGTACAAATTCACACGAAGTTAAATAATCCTTACTAATGTAGTAAATGCGAAAGTTACTCTGTTTGTATGTTACCTCTTCACGACTAAACTACTGAACCGATTTTGATGAAACTTAGTACAGAGATAGTCTGGATCCCAGAAAAAGATATAGGCTACCGAAAGTGGCGCCACTTCAGAAAAAAAGCATTATTTCTGTCAACACACAACATAATGAAATTTAGTACGTACAACATTTTAGTCAAGTGTTGTAGAAATTTTCGAACACCAAAAAACAACACTTGACATCCTAGGTTAGAAGTTTTGGTAATTAATGCTAAAAACGGCCGTTTTTGGTACTTATCGCTAAAACATCGAATCCAGAAGCTCTAGCGTTGATATTTGGTGTTCTAAAATTTCTGCAACACTTGACTAAAATGTTGTACGTACGAAATTTCAATATGTTGTGTGTTAATATAAATAATGCTTTTTTTCTGAAGTGGCGCCACTTTCGGTGGGGGAAGCGCCTTAATACAATTAACTCGGTGGGATTCACAGCCAAACAAAACCCGAGTCACAGGACTGGGAAAGAGTTAATATCAACGACCAGGCCGATATCGTGAGCTGTGTCAAGCATTTATGATATTACAAGGTTTAATCGTTAGAAAAACCTTCTGGAAACAACTTGGAAGTGAACGAAAGAAGCAAAATTAAGCAGACAAAACCACAAGCAAAAGCTATTAGCAAATTATCTTGTAAAAGCAATATGTGTAAAGTAAAAGTAAATGCTTGGAATTTTAAAAATAACTGGTATTCTCTATATTTTTTTTATCCTGTCTACGTGCTCCTCATTTAATAAGGGTGCTAATTAAACAGACTTCTTTTTAATAGCATTATTCGCCTCTAAAAATCTACATTGGCTTCTAAATTACTAAGTCAGCCACAATTAACGAGCGTCTGAATGATACTATCTTAGCCACTAGTTATCTTCTATATAAGCCACTGTTCGTCACCCACTTTCATTTTCACAATAAAAACAAATGAAAAACAAAAAGAGTCGACGGAGCCCCGATGCGCGCGGCTCCTATTTCTGTCTGCAGGGTTTAAAGTAACCTAACACGAAGGGGATGACGGGGGCTTCGTTCGCTCGCTTTGTTCGCTCACTCTACCCCCCGGCATCCCCTTCGAACCTAACCTATCCGTGTCGGGGTGCCCAAAAATTTTGTGGGCGTTGTAAAAAAGTCGAATTAGTTTATTAGAGGTTATCTCATTTTCCCGTTGCTTAGTTATAAAATGAGAAGTTTGGTCACGTGGCCAATAAATAAATTTGTGGCTTGATTTATTATTTCTCATTTAATAATCCACGATATTTTGTATAGTGCCTTAGTAAATGCTAAAGATTATATACCTGCCACAAAAAATAAATCTGATGATATACCTAAATAACGTGTGTTAAAAAGTTTTTCTTTGAACTACGCAGTAATGTTATCATTAATCGCTTCAAAACCGATCACAGAGGACCTATATTTTGCTTAGAACCAAAACAGTGCAGAAATGTTATATGAAATCTCAAGATTGCACAGTTTTTCATGAATGCACTGTTTTTTATTTTTTATTTAGATATAAATTTACCACAGAGGTTTAATGTCTCCCATTAAGTTTAGAGCTCAAACACACCACGTTTTTTTTCAGGCGTTGTCGACGCGCGTTTCGATATCGCGCGTTGCCGGCGCTACTAAACTTGAAATAGGCAGATTACTTGCGATTGCATCGCTGCAAACTCACGAGAAAAACGCTACAGACGCGCGTGAGCAACTCTCCTTGCAAAGTAAAACGCGTGTAGCACGCGCGCGAAGGAGCGTGTATCGCGCTACAGACGCGCGTGAGCAACTCTCCTTGGATTAAAACGCGCTGTATGTATGTGTTTGCAGCTAAGGAGACGCGCTGTGCCAGCGCGTCTGTATCGATGTAACTCCGCGCTACGAGCGCGTCGACAGCTCGCGAAAAAGTCGTCGTCTGCATACTACAATTTTATGAACGTGTGAATAGGTAAATTGATTGCGATAACATCGCGTTTGCAGCGCGTTATAGTTGCGTGCGACGCGCATCGACAGCGCCGGAAAAAAACGTGGTGTGGAAGCTTCGATCAACAATTGTGGAAGAGAAGAGCCCTTAATATAAAATGTATGCATTAGATCAAAAAGAATATAAAAATCGGCTAAATAAAACCGACTTGGTGAAATAATAATAATTATTCACAAATAAACGGAACAAATACTCGAATAAATGTTCCAAGTAAAAGTGCAAATTTCACTTTTAATAGGTAACTGCACGTGAAGATGAATTAAACTTTGTTTTCATTACAAAACTTGAGTTTTCATTTTAAGTAGGTATATTTTATCACGGTAGGTAGATTGGTAGTTGAAAGAAAAGTAGATTATGCACCTTGCTTAAGTGAGTAATTAATGCACTCGTGTTAATTTAGTGGCCTCGCCTGCGCTCGGGCACCAACATAAAGGTACAGTTACACATGCTCATTACTAGTAAGAAAGCATGCCACTATTGAGCAATTGCTACTTAGTAGCATGTGTGTCGAAACATTGCTAATAATGAGCATGCTCATTTCAAGTTTGCTCAAAAATCGACGGTCGTGTGATTTTTGGGCATGCTCCCTGCAGCGCGGGTGGAAGGGGGCGTACTTTTAGCGCGTCTGAACAGGTTTGCTTATCGAACATGCTAGTATCGATCAGTCGTGATTTTTGTAACCATCAATATCTTCTTCTCGTATTTCTACTAGCAATCGAGTAGGTACTTGCCCCAAGTTTTTCTCTTCCACTTAGCCAATCACGAACCCAAATCTTCGTATTCCTTCTCTTTTTCTTTCTTGACAAAAGTTTTTGGACACATTGTATTGCAACCAAAATGAGGATTTTATTCAATTCTGTGGACCACTTGGTTTTCCATTTTTCACGTGCACTGGAACACTGGCAGAAAACTTGCTAGAATGTCGAATACCGAAGCTTCCAGTCCGCGCTTAAATAACATGTGTTTTCAGTTGACTGCTTTGAGCACGCTTATTTAGAAGTATGCTAAACAAAAGCAAATGTGTCAGTTTGAAGAGCACGCTTGTTTTAAGCATGGCATTTTATGAGCATGTGTAACTGTACCTTAACACTCGTGCATTAATAACTCAGTTTGAGCTCGATGCAACAATCTACTATTATGAATCAATTAATTAAATTACTGGTTTTATTACGAGTAGGTGTTATAATAACATCCATGCACGCTACCACTCAATGAGCGCATCGTCATTTTCTTGCTAAATGCACGAATGTTATTACAACTTAGAGGATCAATAAGTAATTAAATTCATCATCATCATCTGCCTAGCCTTTTCCCAACTATGTTGGGGTCGGCTTCCAGTCGAACCGGATGCAGCTGAATATCAGTATTTTACATGGAGCGACTGCCTATCAGACCTCCACAACCCAGTAACTGGGTAATACGATACTCTTGGTAAGACTGGTTGTCAGACTTTCTGGCTTCTGACCAACAGTAACGACTGTCAAAGATCTACAAATGACAGCCGGGACCAACGGCTTTACGTGCTTTCCGAGGCACGGAGGAAACTCGCTATGGTAAATGGTCACCCATCCACAGACCAACCTCGGCAAGCGTGGCTTAACCCGGAAGATCGGTCTATGCGGCTGTAATTATTTAGCCACGAGCACGAGATAAGTAATTAAATTATTGATACCTATATTAAAAAATATGACAAGAAAAATATACAACTGATTTAATTTTTAGTGATACCCACATTATCTTCAGTATTTACTAAGGCGCTATGCATAATATCGTGAACTATTACCAGTCGCCAGGTAGTTTTAGCTTACAAAACACGTATCCAAAATTCAGGACTGACGGACCTTTTGCTAGGTAAACCCCTTTTTCGCGACCTGGTGACTGGACTATAACTGTACATAAAATTTAATAGTTTTTCAGATATGTGGGAGATGGAAAAAAAACTATACGACTTCTGTTTAAAGAAAGAAGGTGTCGTTGAGTTTCGATTTGGCCCGCATCCCGTTTATGGTAAGCCTGTACTAATTTGTGTTTATTTCTTTTTCATAACTAAATAAACTAATAATATCACCAGGTGTACAAGGTTAGTCGGAAAGGGAATGCCGAAAGAGTATCTATTCATAATAATAAATAACTTTTGCTTTACAACTTTCCCCAAAAGTGCTTTAGAAAAGTACCCAGCTGTTCGAAGATTTCATAAAATATACACTAAAATCTATGTAGGTATCATCAGCTAATCACCAGCCGTGTTTACATTTTAGGTCATATTTGGGGTCGCGGAGTAGTGTATCCATATTCTGAATTCGTCACTTTATCAAGGCTGTTGATATCCTGAAATAAATATCAAAATGAAAATGTTTGCATGGAAATACCAATAAGCCTTTTTTTAAGTGTATGTTGTTGCTTCAGAACTGAAGACAGTATCGTCGCTCAGGAGAAGGATCAAATTTCGCGCCTCCCAAAAATCACGCCAAATAAAAAAAGGCAATTTAATTAAGAATTTATCTGAAAATAAGGCAGTAACGATTTTATCTGATATTTGTAGCTCTCAATCTCCAGATATATTTCATTTGCAATCAACATCATATCTTAATGCGAGATCTGCAACTGATTGAGTCACCCTCGTCCGTGGGAAGGCACCCTTAGTTCGAAACCCCACACGTGGTCCCCGGGTGGTGACAATCAGGTGACAACCTTTCGCTTGGTGGTAGGATCTTTAACGGTCCGCCTGGCTAGCTACCATCCTCAAGCAGTTTACTGTGTTCCGTCGTGTGTTTGTGAGAGCCAGAGGTATAGGGGAATCTCTCTATATCTCTGTTACTTGGATTCGTATGCTTCATCTTAGACCCTGTCTTCGCTTACCATCAGGTGCGACGAGGGTCAAATGCGAGAAAGGAATAAAAAAAAAATTGTATATCTATTGAGCGGCTTAATTTGCGCTCCCTAGGACCTGCGCCCTTGGCAGCTGTTCGACTTGCTCGTTGGAGATAAATAAAAGTAGACTGTATAGTACCTAAATAGGTTTGGTGTATTGCCATTTGAATGTAATAACATTTAACTGTCTCGGACAAACATAAATTAATTAAATATCGAATGAGAGTGTCGTCCGTCGCGGTGGGCTCCGAGAAAGCAAGTGACCGCCGGCCGTGCCGAATCACCCGCGCTGGACCTTCGCTGTCGCTCGCTCGCCGACGACAATGACGCGGAGGTCGGTCACGCCGTCTGCGCGTGCCGTCTGCGTGGTTGTTGGGTGCGATTCCCAACAGCAGCCACTCCTACGGCCAGCCCCTACTTATGACACCAGCTGTTAAACAACTCCTCATCTTCGAAGTAAAATCTATTATTTCAAATAGAACTCCGACAATGTTCGGGATTGTCAAAACAATATTTGCTACATTCTAAATAATTGTAAATTCCTATATCTGTTTTAGTGATAACGGACCCAGATGACAGTCTAACAATAGCAAATACATGTTTGGAGAGACCATACTTTTACAAATTTGGGAAAGCGGTGTATAACAATGGACTTGTCACAGCGGATGGTAAGTTAAGTAGAACGAAGTTAACATAAACCAACTCGATGGCCCCACCGAACATACGTGCATAAGGGTAAGCGTATGCTGAGATGCAGGGGACGCAGTTCCACGCAGCGCAGAGCAGAGCAAGTTTTGTACCGTATGAATGAGCTGAAAGCTGCGTCCGCTGCGACGCAGTCGCGTGAAACGCAGATAATTAAATGTCTGTCCTGCTCTGCGGCTCGTTGTAGGTGCCAGCACAGATTATTGCACGTTACGTGTACGTCGAGACGTGTTCGTCACGTTGATAATATAATCAAATTGAGTTCTGTCTATACGAAAGTAATTTTTAAATTGTTTGTCAGATAAGTCCCTCGACAGTATAAATTCTCCATAAGTAGAGCGTTTTTACAGATAATCACTTTGCCAAATAGTTTTTTTACGTTTTGATAAGCTGTAAAGTAACACCAACTCATTAATTTTATAATCAGACTCTGACTCTGAACTCATTTTGCTCGCCAACTCAACAACGGTCTATGTGTCAACGGTGAATGTTTGTATCTGTGTAATTTAGCCGCGTCGAAGCATACGCTCACAGCCAGTGCCTGTGACAACTGCCCAGCCTTGCGAATTCTGTACTATGCTAAGCTGCGTCACCTGCGTCTCAGCATACCGTAGCAGCCTTAGTGTAACGTCATGTTTACAGGAAAAAACAAACAGCGATTATGAAATAATGGAATATTGATTTCATTCTGCAAAATAACTAATCTCTAGTTTCTGAAAAGCCGATTCCTTAAAAACAGACAAAATTCAATAAAAACTAAACTATAAAAAAAACTAAAAGCTCGTCTACTTTAAAAACGAACTAAAATGATGGAAATAAGATGGTGGAGAAAATAAAAAATAAGAACTGAAAAGATGTACACAAGACGTACTTCTAATTATAACATACATATTATAACCAGCCCATTACTGTGCCCCTGATGGGCATGGCTTCTTCTCTGAATGAGAAGGATACAGGCCTTAGTCCACCGCGCTGGCCTTCTGCGGGTTGGCGGACTACTCACATACCCCGTCACAGACCCTGTCTCCTGTGATACAGTTTCTAACTAGTACAGGACACAGATGATCTTTTCCACTAGTTTTAAGCCATTTCAGTGTTTATGATCAACTTTTATTTAAGCAGTGGAAAACAAATTGTAAACCCTTTTTAAAGAACAATAAATTATTTTTTACTTTACGATTACTTATCCGTAGTAAGGCCCAGTCGCCAGGTCGCAAAAAGGGGTTTACCTTGCAAAAGGTCCGTCAGTCCTGAATTTTGGATATGTGGTTTGTAAGGTAAAACTACTTGGCGACTGGTAATAGTCCACGATATTTTGCATTTTGATTGAAGTAGGGAATTTATTTTTCTACAAAATTGGTCTGAACTATTTTTGGCGTAAAACCCATAGATAACGAGTTATTCAATAAAAACACATTTTTAAGTTTTTTAATCCAAGATGGCGGAGCGCTCCGAGGTCACTCAAAGTCGAAAACTTGAATTTTTTATGAACACCTAAACATATGACATATATAAAAATCAAGACTGACAGACCTTTTGCAAGGTAAAACTACCTGGCGACTGGGCTAACATGAGAACGGGAAAGGATATTCCGTGCTGGCGGACCGAGGCCTGTCGGGGTTGCGGTGCATGCAGCTGCGAATCCCGCGACTCCGGCCAAGGGTCAGGAGAAGGAACACCGTGGGTTTTTAGCCGGTAAGAGTCCGGCATACCCCTTCCCTGCGTAGGGCATCCATGAGGATCTACACACAAAAAAAAAAGGATATTCCGTGTTGCCTATCTTCAGTGGCGTGCCTAGGGTTCAAAGTTAGGGCAAGCCCGATAGATTTTTAGAAAAAAAAACCCTGTAAAATTTGACTAAATTCGTTATTTTGCGAAATCACACAACTATTATTTTCACCCTAATAATAAATAGAGTGCAAATAATACAATTGTGTGATTTTGCAAAATCACATACATTTTGGTTTAAGAGCCATCTATGAGCATTACAGGTGCTTTTTTGCGCGCTTCGAGTTCGACGGGAAAAATGACACAATCGCCCGTCGCCGCCAATAGATGGCTCAGAAATAATTGATGAGTATAATTACGCAATGTTTATAATGTTGAAAAAAATATTGTTAATTTATAATAGACCCGATCTATATTTTTATGATGTGCACAAATCGCAAAAGTTTAAAAACAATTTATAATTACTTTCGATGTAAACAGCCGTGTTAACTCTTCATTCTTCGCTTCTTTACTACTGCTGATGACAAACAACAAAGCACACTGAAGGCATGGTATCACTAGATAGATTTACAGACATATCTATCATTCGGTAGCTTTGATAAAAGCCGTTTGTTGTTTCGTTCTATTTGTTTAGAGCAATTAATCCTGGCCACAGATAAGTTATTCAAATCATCGTGACCTGATGTATTCCAGGCGTTCGTATCATTAGAGAAAAATTTGCAACTGGTGTTACAGAATAATTTCTTTAAATGAGAGCAACCAACACAATACAAGTACATACAATCCAAAGAGTTTTGTAAGCCGATCTATGAAAATGCCTATTGTGACTTTGATTTACTAGAAATACTCAAATCAGGAGTAGGTTCAGGTGAAGTAATAAAACGGTATTTGTCTGCAAAATTCAAAGTATTTACCTTCCCGAGTAACGATTGCACACACTTCAATCCATCACACACAACTTCACACAAGGAACAATTATTTCCGAATTCATCATAAAAAGAAAGGCAAATCACAAAGAAACTTAATCACAAACGTTAAAACAAACGAATAAAAGTTACACAATACTTTAAATCACAGAAACTGAAAAAATATATATCGCGTCAAAAAAATGCTCCAATATCGCTCAAAACAAAATGTGAACTAATTTGAAATTGTATCATTTCTATCGAAATACAAACATCGCGGCATCTATGTGCCTAAACACGCATGCCACACAAATTGCACTTCTAAACACACTACCGTAATGTTCAATTTCGTTAAACTAACAGAGTCATAAGCCCGGCTTATTTTTGCGAACAAATTATGTGCACTTATGTATATTTACTTATATATCTCTATGCAATTTATGAATGAGATTGAAGGAAAAGTGACAGAAGACTTAAGCCGCGTAAGAAGCCAGCGCGTGCGACCGTAATGCAAGATCTTGCAGGCGGTTTGGCAACGTTACGTAGGCCGGCCGAGGCGCGACGCGAAAAATTTTGTTTATGTAAACCTGGCAACTTAGCAACACACGGAGGTCACGGAGGCTCGCTGTATTGCGCGCGGAGTTTAAACATTTTATTTATTACAGTAGGTATCAGTTGTTATGTTATGAGACATGATGATTCAATACTACTTTACAGGAGTTTTTTTTTTTGTTTTTTTTTATTATTCTCGCATTCCTGATATTAAGCCGGGCTTTTCGGCTTGTATGGAAGGCACGCCACTGCCTATCTTCCGCACATAACCATTCTTCATCACGGTCAGAGAGGGTTTTCTTATTCTTAGCTGGGAACATAATAATAAATTAACGTTCGAATAACCGCTCCTTTCTCTACTTTTACTCAATTTTAGCATCAATGTGGAAGCCTCACCGAAAGCTGCTGAATCCAGCATTTAATCAGACAGTGCTAAACGCTTTCGTGAAAGAATACGGCGACCAGGCAAAGAGTCTTATATCTCAACTAGCTTCTGAAGTAGGAAAAGGTCCATTTGACGTGTATCAATACTTGATCTACAATTTACTGAACACTGTGTACCGTAAGTATTAAAAAATAAAAACTTTTTCTTTCTTTTTAAAATAATAATGAATACAGAGTGCTAACGAATTCGTGTAATTCCTTCAAACCGCGTGATCTACTTACTGGTGACACAGATTAACCCTAAAAGGGAATTTTAGAAAATCAACCGAAAAAAAAATTGGAAATAAAATCTTAGTTTTTTATTTCTGAGTCAGTTTAGATCCCCGAATTAACTTAATGCAAAGAACGATATCGCGTTAGTCTTGCCCGTGCTTTCGTTCATTTATGTGTGGCATCAAAATGTTCAAGCGCATGAAATTACTTTGTTGTAAAAAAAAACATTCCTATTTTTTTACTGAATCCTTATTAGGTGGTTAAGATACGATCACTTGCCCCTACCGCTTGAAAAAAAAACGTTTTATTTTTAATCAAGCTATATCCCGTGCGGGGCCAATCTACACCAGTAGTAGATCATGTGGTTCGAAGGAATTACACGAATTCGTTAACACCCAGTATACAATACATGTTGTCATAAAAAGTAGTGTCAAGCGGAAGTCCAGAGGTAGAGCACCCTTAGAGGTACCCAAATCACCCCCCCCCCCCCCATGTATGTTCCGCGATTTTTGTAGGTTTCGTGTTATGATTTGCTAGCTTTTGCCCGCAGCTTCGCTCGCGTTAATTAAGCTCAAAGAAACTCTTAACACACTACTAAAGTTTATATAATAACATAATTCAATCGTGATTCGAAAGACACGTAGCGCCATCTATGAACGTTATTGTTGTTTTGCTCGGGGACAGTACTTTTTTTCGGGATGAAAGGTAACCTATGTCCGTTTCTGTACACCTGACAACGTATATGCAAAATTTCAGGATGATCAGTTCAGTGGTTTAGGCTTGAAAAGGTAACAAACAAACAAACTTACTTTTGCATTTATAATATTAAGTTAGGATTAGGATTTTCATGTTTTAAGTAAACTCTGACTTTAATGACATTTTTGATCATAGTGTCATGAATAGTTGAGACAAATGCGTGTTCTATTCATCTAATTCAGAAAAAATAACTATTCACGTTAGTAATTGTAATAAAAGCGAAAATACATGGAAAAGTTTAAACAGAGGATTGAAAAATGAATGAACCAAACCGTTAATTGCCCAGCGAGAATAATATAATCAGCACGCACATCTGATTGCTGACAGGTTTGAGGAGTCTACTCCAAAGAGGCCCTCATTACAAACATTAAATATGCAGCATGTTAGTGTAACGTTTATTTCTTTAATAGATAAGAAATAAAACCAAGGCTTATAATATAATAATTTAATAAAAGCACAGGCCGTGAGTTCTAGTACACTCAAGACAAAAGGTGTGAAAAGTTTGCCGTTAATCAAACCACTGCCCTGATAGCTGGTGGCGCGGCGCGCGGCGAGTCGGTAGCTGCTGTGGCGTGGCGTCGTAGTAATTGGGTATAGCCGGAACAGGTTTCCGTATCAACCAGCCTACGTACAATACCGGAGAGGTGAACCCTGGAATAGTGCAAACCTGACACTTTAACACTATCCTGTTTTCATAGTTTGACTGCCACATCCAATGTCTGCGATAATAACAAACGGTGCAATACTACGAGGTACAGATGGTAATGATTGACATGAAATAGTGATCAATGATGCGGCAGTCAAAGCAAATTTATACAGCGGAAAAATAGGTACATACTAGTAGGTAGAATAATAAAACTTTATAGTATGATTGGCATAGCTACAGTTATGACAAAATGCTTAATTACAACTATCACAAGACTAAAACATAATACATCATTACCTACGATATGGTGCTGATAGCCACCAAGGCACAACGCATTTATTTATTTATTCACCTATGTACTTACATAATAAGTTCTGCTACTAAAAGCTTAAGTATATAGAAATAACTTTGCAACACTTACCCGATTCGGGGTGAAACACAACACAGGTATAATAATAGTGGAATAATCATACGATTTTAATTATTTGAGTAGTTATAACTTTCTGCTCAACAGTGTAGGTAGACCAATGAAATTGTTAGGAGCAACGTAACACATCCGACCTCAGTGTCGTCTATCTAGGAGTGCATTAATAATCCACCACACATCGCCGCTTACATATCCTTCCACGCAATCGTGTCGTGACAAGCTAAACATACCGCGTCTCCCGGGTTTGCTCTTGAATTAATATTTTATGTAGTTTTAGTTTTGTAAATATGTTTGTTTTATATTATTTATAATTTATTGTATTACTAAGTTATACCTACTTATATTGCCTATTGCTAGTTTTAAGAATTAAATATATAATTTAGAGTTAATTGTTTATTTATTATTTTAATTAGCAGTAAGAAAAGAGTTGACGAGTAACGAAACCGTTACATACCCCTCTTTTTAGGTTAGGATTTTCCCTAGGAAAATACTCTAAAAAAAACTAAACTAAGATAGCTTAAAATCTTTCACATGCCAGGCACCCAAATTATTACCTTCCATATCCTCGAGGTCATAAACAAGCTTTGATTTTTTTCCAATGATGCGACACTTAATAAATTTTGGTGCTAGTTTCTTTGAAAACCTATTTTCCTTGTCACTGTGATAAAAAGTTCGCTTCCAAATAGTGTCTCCAACGTTAAAGTCTACATTTTTTCGACGAAGGTTATAACTTGTACTATTCCTAGAGTGCGCCTTAATAAGTGCAGCTTGGACTCTGTCAAAAATGTTACTTAAACAACCTCGGTTTTCTACATAAGCGTCACGAGGTGCGAAAATTATGTGATTTTCGATATCGGCATCTATATAATGAGAACCGCAGCTTACTAATTCGCGACCAAATACTAAAAATGACGGCGTGTAACCGGTCACCTCATTAACCGCGCTGTTTAAGGCAAATTGAATTTTAGGAATATAAGTGTCCCAAGATCTATGATCGTTTTCAATAAAAGTAGATACAGCAGTAATGATTGTCTTGTTATAACGCTCCACTGTATTTACTTGGGGCGTATAGAGTGGGGTATAGAAGATGTTAGGAATATTATAATTAGCAAATAAGTTTTTCATAGTATTACTAACAAATTGTCTGCCATTATCCATCAGTATTGTACTTGGTGTTCCATGTATAAGAAATATTTTTTCTTCCAGTATTTTAGAAATAATGTCGGCTGTTGCACGCCGTATAGGGAACATTAGACAATACTTAGAAAAACAACAGGCAATAACTAGCAAAAATGTATTTTGTTTTCTTGTTATAGGTAGGGGTCCAACAAGATCAACGCTTGTCATTTGAAATGGACGGCAACAGTCTTTTGGTCTACCCATTGTGCCAAGAGTAGTGTGGTTCGGATATTTATACGAGAGACAAGTGTCACAGTTTGAGACGAAATTAGATGTATCATGGTGCATCCCAGGCCAGAAATACCTTAGTGATAGTCGTCTATAGGTTTTAAAAATACCCAGGTGTCCAGAGGTGGGCTCCGAATGATTTTGAGATATGATGTCTTGACGCTTCTCTAATGGTACCACTTCTTTCCACTCAAATTCTCTAGTAAGCGGATTGATGGATTTCATGTAGCGGTACAAGTTACCATTTTTGACTCGGTAGTTTAAAAAGGACGATGGCGAATTTAAACAGCCATTAAACGTATTCAAATACCAGGAATCATTCGTTGTAGATGTGATAGTCGGTCCATTGCTCGCGTCAATAATAGCATCTATGGGAACAGAACGAGACAGACTATCAGGTACTATGTTATCAGCACCCTTTCGGTGTTTAATTTCAAAGTTATAGGCTGAAAGGCGAACTCCCCAACGAGCCAATCTACCTGTAGGGTTATTTAAATTTAAAAACCACTTTAGAGAAGAGTGATCTGTAAATACAGTGAATTTGAGACCGTTTTCTAAGTAACATCGCCAATGTTCAATAGCAGCAAGAACAGCTAGGGCCTCGCGCTCAGTGGCACTGTAGTTACGTTCCTGTTTGGTAAGGGACTTGCTCATATATGCTATTACTTTTTCCTCGTTTTTGAGAATCTGTGTTAACACTGCTCCAATGCCATAATCACTGGCATCAGTTTGGACAACAAATGGCTTAGCATAATCCGGACAAGCAAGGATAGGTGCTGATACTAAATGCTGTTTTAGTTTTCTAAAAGCATTATCAGCTTCTTGGGACCAAGAAAAAGGAGGAGCATTCTTGCCTTGTGAAGTTAATTTATTTAAGGGGGTAGCTAAGTTACTAAAATTTGGTATGAACCTGCGGTACCAAGAAGCCGTGCCAATAAAACGACGCACCTCTTTACGATTACTCGGCGTAGGATAGTTACAAATGGATTCCACTTTTTCAGGGTCCGCATGCAGCCCGTTAGCGTCAACAATGTAACCTAGATATTTGAGCTGTCTCCGGAAAAACTGACTTTTTTGTAAATTTATGGTTAGGTTAGCTAGTTTTAGTTTTTCAAGAACACGCGATAAGAGCGATATATGATGATCGAATGATTCTGAAATTATTATGACGTCATCAATATACACAAATACTTTATTCTCGAATTCTGGACCATAAAACAAAATATCTACTAATCTCTGTTGCGTCGCAGGTGCGTTAGTTAACCCAAAAGGCATGGATTTAAATTGGAATGTGCCGCGAGATGGAATATAGAAAGCAGTCTTGCACCTATCCTCTTCTCGGATTAAAATCTGCCAAAAACTTTTAGAAAGATCAATACTGCTGAGATATTTAGCGTCTCGTAAATTGTCGAGAATTTCAGTGATATAAGGCAAACTATAGGCGTCCTTCCTCGTAACAGCATTGAGCTTTCGACTGTCGAGACAGAATCTAAGTTCTCCACTCTTTTTAGGTGTTAGTAAAACTGGAGAGGACCACGGGCTTTCGCACGGCTCGATAACATCGTCTTTCAACATTTCATCTATTTGATCAACTAAGATCCTTTGTTTTTCTGGCGACATTCGATAATAGCGTTGACGTATGGGGGCAGCATCCCCAGTATCAATGGAGTGCGTGATTAGTGATGTACGACCTAATCCACGCTCCTCATAAGAAATATTGTGAAACTGTGATATCAAATTATCAGCGGTACATTTTTGAACATCGGTTAGATCCTCGTAGGGGCATACTGCGTTTATTTTGTTCACGCAAGCAGTTAAAAACCAAGTTTCAGAATCTTTATAAAATGATATGGCATCTAAATGTTTCGGAAATAAACCAAACGTACGCCAGAAGTCTATGCCTAGAATTAAAGGATTTTTAATTTGAGGTACAACATACGCGTTAATAAAGTGTGTTTGGTTTAGAAAATAAACAGGGAGGCTAATGAGTCCAATAGAATTAAGTTTCTCCCCGCCCGCAGCAACGAATTGCACAGGGATACTATCCTGTAATATAAATCCCGTATTCAACAGTTGTTTATGAGATTCATTGCCCAAAATAGTAACGCATGAACCTGTGTCTAATAGGCCAGTTAAGGACTGACCCATAACTGTAATAGTAACGTAAGGTCTGGTTCTGTCAATATTTGATTTATCATTGATTGAAGCGACCGAATTAAAAGTAGAAAATCTGTTAATAAATTTTAACCAATCTTTCCAATCTTCGTCTCGATCACTCCAATCCGGCCTAATTAGTTTTTTGACAACTCCTCTTTAAGCACGGGATTGCAATCAGGACAATCTGGAAAACGCACGTCCTTTTTACCGCAACGGAAACAAATAGGGAATCGTTTTTGATTACAGCCTCCAAGAGAGTGGCTGTTAGATCTACATCTGGGACAAAATACAGTCCTAGTGAATTCAGTAGATAAAGCAGCGATACCGTCATTTCTATTCTTGTGTGCATAACCAAAGTTAGATGTTCTTGATTCTTTGTAATTCGTATTAGTAGGGTTATTCTTAGATGTGTACATGTAATTATTTTTCTCATTGTATAGTTTACTGTAATTATTATTGAATTTAGATTGTTGATTATATTTATTGTAATTTTGAGTGGAATTATAGGCAAACTCGGGAGCAAGTGTGCTACTTGTTATTTTAGGTGGTTCATGAAATTGTGAAAATCTAGATTTTATGTTTTCGTAATTACGACAGACCGATTTAAGGTCATCAATAGATTTGATACACGGAGATGCAGCTAATGTGTTTGCATAACAAGGGCGAATGTTATGCATCAATATCTCTAATTTGTCATTTTCAGGTAAAGGCTTAGAAAGACGTGAGAACAATCCGTGCATAATCGCTAAGTAGATAGTGATGTTTTCTTGATCGCCTTGTGTACGCGATCGAATTTCAGCAGTTAGTCTGTAATCGTAATCACTGCTGCTGAAATCTTCCTTTAACAGTACACATAATTCGTTCCAAGAATTAATTTTATTTTTATTATAACGAAACCAATGCAGTGCGTCATCGACAAAAATTTCATAAGCCAACGAAAGTATTTTTTCGAAAGAAATGCCTCTAGCATGCACAAATTCTTCAACTCTTTGAATGAAAGAGTGAACACAAGTTTTTCCTGAATATTTTAGCTTGCTAATCTCGGCGGACAGACTACGCTCGCAGGTAACCGCTATAGTGGAAGGATCCGATGAATTATCTGCAGCTGAGGTAGAAGGTTTAGGTTGCGAACCTACTGGTTTCATTGTAGACAATTCCTTAAGCTGTGAATTTAAGTTGGAAGTACAGACTTTGTATAAATCACGGACCTCTGCTGTATTTTCAATTCTATTGATACGATGGAAAATATGATGTAATAGTGTTTCAGTCCGACTAAATAAGTTTTTATCGAATTTGCTTCTAAGACTAATTAAGTTATTTTGTGCTTTTAACAGAGACTCTTTGACTTCCTTAAGGTCGTCCGTAGGATCTAAATGCGACTCCAGAATGTCATCTGATGGAAGAAGTTGAGATAATTTAACTATTTGTTTTCTAAACTCTTGGACTGAGTCACCCGCTCCACCACGAAGTTCTACTTCGTATTGTAATTCAGCCTTTTGTAATGAAAGAAATTTAATAGGATACGCCATATTTTCGTTAAGTAAGTGTTGCAAAATTAGATCTGAGCACTACAATAAGCAATAAGCGTGACAATAATACAGAAAAAACACCAACAATATAAGGAAAATGAAATGATGATAGTTGAACGTGATAATATCTGATGAACGTGATATATACAGCACAGCAAATTTAAGATAAGTTTAACTAATGTGTGGTAGTTTCAGTGATTTTATTAATGCAAATAACAAAATAACTTAATAACATAACAAAATAAATTACTGACTTAAAATAGCTGAACGACCACACACTTTTTAATTTTAGTACAAAATCAACCTTATAACTATGAGGTTAAAAGCCAACACCAATGAAAACCATTAAATGTGAGCAAACCTATCACACAGTTAGGTCTTGAGTATAACCTATTGTTGGGCGCCAGTGTAACGTTTATTTCTTTAATAGATAAGAAATAAAACCAAGGCTTATAATATAATAATTTAATAAAAGCACAGGCCGTGAGTTCTAGTACACTCAAGACAAAAGGTGTGAAAAGTTTGCCGTTAATCAAACCACTGCCCTGATAGCTGGTGGCGCGGCGCGCGGCGAGTCGGTAGCTGCTGTGGCGTGGCGTCGTAGTAATTGGGTATAGCCGGAACAGGTTTCCGTATCAACCAGCCTACGTACAATACCGGAGAGGTGAACCCTGGAATAGTGCAAACCTGACACTTTAACACTATCCTGTTTTCATAGTTTGACTGCCACATCCAATGTCTGCGATAATAACAAACGGTGCAATACTACGAGGTACAGATGGTAATGATTGACATGAAATAGTGATCAATGATGCGGCAGTCAAAGCAAATTTATACAGCGGAAAAATAGGTACATACTAGTAGGTAGAATAATAAAACTTTATAGTATGATTGGCATAGCTACAGTTATGACAAAATGCTTAATTACAACTATCACAAGACTAAAACATAATACATCATTACCTACGATATGGTGCTGATAGCCACCAAGGCACAACGCATTTATTTATTTATTCACCTATGTACTTACATAATAAGTTCTGCTACTAAAAGCTTAAGTATATAGAAATAACTTTGCAACACTTACCCGATTCGGGGTGAAACACAACACAGGTATAATAATAGTGGAATAATCATACGATTTTAATTATTTGAGTAGTTATAACTTTCTGCTCAACAGTGTAGGTAGACCAATGAAATTGTTAGGAGCAACGTAACACATCCGACCTCAGTGTCGTCTATCTAGGAGTGCATTAATAATCCACCACACATCGCCGCTTACATATCCTTCCACGCAATCGTGTCGTGACAAGCTAAACATACCGCGTCTCCCGGGTTTGCTCTTGAATTAATATTTTATGTAGTTTTAGTTTTGTAAATATGTTTGTTTTATATTATTTATAATTTATTGTATTACTAAGTTATACCTACTTATATTGCCTATTGCTAGTTTTAAGAATTAAATATATAATTTAGAGTTAATTGTTTATTTATTATTTTAATTAGCAGTAAGAAAAGAGTTGACGAGTAACGAAACCGTTACATTAGAACTTCTTATTTTATAAACATCTTACCCCATCATTTGAACGGGCTTACCTTAAAGATCGAACTATGTTTCTGTGCACTTTTCTTATTCCCGAAAATGTCTACGAAAACTCAAAAAGCAATAATCTCGTATGAGAATTTCTGCCGCGTTTTCGATTTTCTGCGCATATATTTTCTACTAGTCCCACAGACTGTCGGATCCGGCAAATTTCTTATAATATGCGGCTGGCCTAAAAATATGTGTACGATTTCTCAATTTAATTCACAGATCTTGTCCAATTGAAGCAATTATCTAGTGGACCCAGAATACTACCTTGAGGCATTCATTTGAATGTATTTCTTATTTTTGTAACTGTTTTAGCTTAGTTGCGCAGATTTCTGTCTTAAAAATATTAAGTTTTGATTTATCTCTAGAATAGTTTTTTGTAGTCCTAATGCAAAGTTTTCTGTTATTTTTACAGGGACTTCTCTTGGTATAAAGCTTGATGAGCACAATGTGACACTCAAAACCTACGCTGATGCAACTGAAGATTTATTTTCCCTTTCCATTAACAGAGTTCAGAGAATCTGGTTACATTTGCCATTTATATACAATAGGACTTCTAATAAACAAAAGCAAGATCAAGTTATGAAAGTTATAAAAGACATAACCAATACGGTAAGTATTATTGCTTCCTAATTGATGCAGTAGTTAAATAAATAAATGTATAAATAACCGATGAAAAGTTATAAATGCAACAAAAAATAGCGTAACTTTCTTGAAGACAAATAAATGTTCATTGTTTGATATAATTGCGTACACATAGAGGATGTTTTAATTGTTTGCTAGTAAATAAATGCTTTCTGTTTTATCGTTTTTGGAAATCTTTGCATCCGTGCCTCGATGTTTCCTCTATAGTACCTACCTAAATAAAAAATGTTGCAGTCTGTCAATAAAAAGAAATATTATCCATTTTTTTTATTGTTATTAATCCTGTCATTCAGTAACAAAGGAGAATGCCCATTTGGTTAAGGAATTTGGGTCCCAATGAAAACATAATGTGTCACGTTGATTTTTAATTTATATTGTAGAAAAAACATTCCATTTTCGTAATCAGAAAACCATTTTATTTTTTTCACCCATGTTTACGAAAAATCTAACTTATTCGGTCAGAGACACCCTAAATGGGTTTGATTTTAAATTAAAAACAAAAAAATATTAAAAAAAAAGGTTTTTCTGTTTTCGAGTCATTTTAGTGCCCCGAGTTAACCGACTGCAAAGAGCTATTTCGTGCCAGTTATGCCAGCGCAGTCATGTCGCCGTGCTTTAATTCATTCATTTGGTTTCTAAATGTCCTTAAACATAAAATTACAAAGATGCAAAAAAAATTGCTCATTTTAAAATTTAAACCATATTGACTGGTTTAGATACCTACTACAATCACGTGAAGAAGATATCGCAAGAAAAAAAAGTTTTTTATTTCTTATTCCTAATCAAGCTAAATCCCGTGCTTGGTCAATCTACACCAACAGTAGATCATGTGGTTTTAAGGAATTACTCGAATTTGTTTACATACCTTTTTTTTTGGTTCCATTTGCGATCAGTAGTCATTACTTTCAGCAGATGAGCTGGAAGTATACATGGGCGGGAAGAGCATGACTCCAGCGAGTCAGCTACTCCAAACTCTTGTTAGTCACAACATTCTGTGGACTATATGATGTCTTTCCTTTTTAACCTCTTCGTGTAACTTCTGGTTTTAAGCGCAGTAGCCAGGTCGTTAGGGTGCCTTTCTAATCTCTCCTGGTATATTTTTGTCGTTTTTTGGATTTCATCCGTGACGGTATCCATCGTTTACATACCTGTACATTTTTTAATTATTTTTTATGATTCGACGTAGTTCCTTTTGAACCTAGTCGAGCACCTGATGGTAAGCGCAGACCAGGTATGGAGCACACGAATCCAAGTAATAAGGATATAGAGGCATTTCCCTGTACAGTGTACTCAACTATTTTACAGGTTGGTAATTTGTCAAAGACTGAGAATGCAGATTAAAAAAAAACAAAAGTTTAGGGTGGTCTCTTAAGAATGTTTTCCTGTAGTTACAATGGTTAAGGTAATTGCCTTTTATGTCCCATCTCAAATTACTACCCTGTATATTGCTTTTATTTATCAAATCAGTCGTATGAAACCGACACTTAATGAGGCAGCTCTTAAATGAGAGTTAATTTATTGATACGGGCCTTAATCGTTGATCCACTTGCTATGATCTTCGATATATCAGTATAAAGAAAGTCAGTCGGGCAAAATTGTCGAGCGAGATGGTCGATCACTTATTAAAATGAGGTTTGTGGCCAGTGGATCAACGATTAAATTTGGCGATTGTATAAGCAAGGTCATACACGGTTTTTGCATATTTTTTTGATTAGCTCGTACTATTCCTATTTCAGTGAAGGTTATTTTTTTTTAGGTAATCGATAACCGTAAATCAGAATTAAAAGAAAACAAAAGTTTGGGTCAAATCAGTTATACTACACCAGGTAAATTAGTTTAGTTTTGTACTATACAAAAAAATGTGATTAAATAAGTTATATGCTATTCAAAGATGTGTGATGTTTTAGTGTTCTGTTGGAGTACTTTCTTCCAATGCATGTCAAAGAGCTGAAGTCGTTGATCTATCGCAACCGAACCGCTCATTCAGACAGTTTTCAGAATGATGATTGTGATTTGTTTGCAGTTTGGCAACAAGTTTGTTAGGAAAATTGATCTCCTCTGCATCATGCCGTTGATGAAACTGAACAGCATAACTTTTTGACCCTTTATTCTGTAGTATCATTATAAAGTAACAGTGAAATTACATGACTAGTCATTTACCTTTTTTTATGTCATAGGTTGGCAAACATGCCGACGGCGCATCTGATGACAAGTGTTTACCGCCACCCTAAATACATCAACAAGTCCAAGAGGATTGCTGAAGCGTTACCAACCTTAGGGACAAAGTTGGATAGTCTCACGTGCCTGTAATTTCACCGACACTCATACCCTTCAAACCGGAACACAGCAATGCTACTAGCGGCAGAAATAAAAAAAACCTTACTTTAGCTTCATCTTTCAGACAAGTTCAAACCACTAATAGATCAAATGCTGACTTTGGCTGATGAACAAAATGCATTCAGCGACGATGACATCAGGGAACACTTGGATACTCTTGTAGCAGCTGCTTACGACACAACAGCAATAACAATGACTTTTACTTTGATATTGATTGGGTCTCATCCAGATGTGCAAGAACGAATCTACAAAGAGTAAGTATAAAAACGAAGATTCAGGGATCTAAGAGAAGCTGCGCAAAACATCCACCATGTCTGCGGACAGTGCACCCTGCTACTAAATGATAATGCGACTCGGGGAAGGCGGCGGATTAGGTTATGACGGACTCTTACTGACTTAAACCGCAACGTTGATCCTCGGAGGACCTATGGATTGTTTGATATTGAGCACTACACACAGCGGGGCACGCGGCTGCCACCGTCGCGTCTTCCGCCGCGTACCCCGCGTACGAGTGTGTCAGTTTGTTTTTGGCAAGACGAGCGAGCTTGTTGTATGTTGCAATTATCTCTTAGTAATATATCGATGAAATCATACTCCATTGTAACGACACGTCTGCGATGTGAGATGTCCAAAGAAGACTGCCAAAAGCGGTAGTTGCGGTGTCCGCTGCGGCGGCCGCGGCGAACACCTTCATTCCCCACGCATCGCACCACGAACGGAACAACACATTACCATATGTTTGTATTTGTGCGTGCAAGGCTATGGATGGCGCCGCTTCTCCGTGAACGGAGAAAATGTGCAACGCGCCGCGCGATTCGACGCCAGACACGCCGCGCAACGCCCCGCGTCTCCCTAAACGAGGCCTAACGGTTGAACGCTTGCCGTCTATCCGGCCCCCCGATTCAGAACTTTTTCGATAAGCAGTTGCCGACCGATTCTCGTAACGAGACAAAAAGAGATAGCTTACCGAATCTTTCGACAACTGACTAATCGAATCGTTCAGAATCAGGGAGCGGGTCCGAGTTTGATCCTGACCTGCACCTCTGACATTTTGAATTCATGTGCGGATCTGAATTTGATTATTAAATTCGTTGGCGGTGAAGAAAAAACCGGTGAAAGGTCTCGTGTAGTACCGGACTTAAAGAATAGCACTATTCCATCTCTTTCCATGGGTGTCGTTAAAGGCGACTCAAGAATTCTCTAGAGGATGGGCAGCAACGTTTTCTAAGTACTTTAACAACCATACTGCGATCGCCAACCCGCCTGCTGCCGCCTTTTGGTGGAGTCTGAGCAGTAATGGGCTGATTATGATCTGAGACCTTTTGTTACTTGATTCCAATTTGATGTTACCAATAAAACGTATGCGTTCATTGAACAGATTACAAGAAGTGCTCGATATTCAAGACAGGGATTTGAACAGACATGATCTACCAAAGCTCGTATATATGGAAGCAGTGATAAAGGAGAGTTTGAGAGTGTTGCCTACAGTGCCAAGGCTTGCTAGAAGCTCACGCACCGAGGTTAAGCTAAGTATGTATATAATAAAGCTTATAAGATCACAAAGACGTCCACCGGGACGTTACAGGGGTGCGGGGCGCGTATATCACAGGGTCAGAGGTCGATGCACAGAGTACACTGTTACTCCACGAATTGGTTTCTCAGTGTGCTGTTTTTGACGAAATTCATTTACAATATACATCGTATAACAGTAGTCTGAAATAATAATTTAAGGTCGTATGAGGTACCCTATAAATAATCCGGAATGGAACCGAACCCCTAACAGTAATTAAGTAAACCACAGTGTTAGTAGTTTAGCGCGCAGTTTTCACCAAAAACATTCAAACACAGCCCTAAAAATCAGTGGGAAAGGTGAATAACCGCGATTAAATAGAGTGCAGAGAGAACATTTTCATGTTTACCTACCTAGTTTAAAATTATTATTGTCTTGAGATTCTAGACGATGGAGTTTTGAAAAAATTAACCTTTTTGATCAGGTGATTCTCTACTTGTTACATATTAATACATGGAGGAGCGAGCGGATGAAACTAAGATGCGGATTAAAATATTGTGAGAGGAATGCAGCGAAGTACGCAGCGGATGCGGACGGAGAAGGGCCGTGTTCGCAGTAAATGCTATAATAGCCTTATGTAAGCAAGCACATGCACTTACCAGCAAACCAGCCAACTCGCATATCTGCAATACCTTTATACGCTGCAGACGGCAGCTTGTCTTGATGGTGAAAGTCAGACACTTACTTAAAGTTATTGCACAAGCAAAACGCGAGGGGAAAAGGCGCTCCTCCCGATGTAGTTCATGCACTCATCATCATCATCATTCAGCCGAAAAAAGTTCACTGCTGGACATAGGCCTTTTTTTTTTCGGTTTGGAAATCCTCATGGATGTCCTTCGCCCTTACGACACTTCCGCAACCCCCGGCTGGTGCTGGCCCGCCGCAGCGGGCCTCCTCGGGTTAGCGGGGGGAGTGAAGTGTTAGACTCCCTCCGCGCCGTCTAAGAGGGGCGCGCTTGGAACACTTCGCGCCGCCGCCTCGGGTCCTGATATGGACATAGGCCTCCCCCAAGCCATGTCAGCAATGTTGGGGGGGGGGGGTTGCCATAATTGCCACGCTTGGCAGGCGGGTTGGCGCTCGCAGTATGGTTGTCAAAGTGGGGTAGTCCTATTCTTTACGTCCGGCACCACACGGAATGGTTCATACACTCGCGGAGCGGAAGTACCTAAATCACGGGTACAGTCCGCAAGGCCCAAGCTGAGCTTTGCATTTGTGTGAGAATGAATGCAGACGCGTCCTTTGCTTGGTTTAAACCGGTTCATACTGCTTTTTGGCAATCGATTCTATGTGCACTCAAATGCTAAGCTCAAACCTCAATAATATAACCATTCAATGGATCAAAGGACACAGCGGTTCCCGAGGCAATGATGCAGCTGATGAACTTGCCAGAAGGGGATCGAGCATGGATGCGGTGGGTCCCGAACCCATAGTACCACTCCCCTTCGGATATCTACGCACCCTGGTAAGAAAACGCACCAGAGACCAACACAACGATTTATGGATTAACCATGGCGAGTGCCGGCAGGCCAAGGAGGCGCTTCCGGCCATTGACGGTCGTCTCACTAAAAAAGCACTCCGGCTGTCAAAGCAACAACTACGTACAGTCACAGCAGCCATCACTGGCCATGGTTCTTTTAACAAACACCTCTTTGTCATTGGAGTTACAGACAGCCCACTGTGCAGAGCATGCATGGAGGAGGACGAGACGGCAGCCCACGTGCTACTAAACTGCCCTGAGGTCGCCACATACAGGGCCAAGTACTTCGGTAACCCAGGTACTCTCCGAGAGATCACCAGTAACATCAAGGGTGTGCTGGCCTTTTTCGAGGAGTTAGGGTGGATCGAGTAATTATACTTACCACCCATCACGCAAAATACGCGCTTAGACGTGGAGTTGCGGATACCAGCCCGTTATACCTTATACCTTATGCTAAGCTCAGCTTATGCTTCGTGGACTGTAATTCGGTCATTCAGTAGCGGGTTATAACAAGAAAATGATGGAGACCTGACAGCACGTCAGGCAGACATCAAGTGGAGAAAAATTCTGGTGCAAACAATTGAACTTGAACAAAAAGCGATCGCGTTCTGTTTCCTTTGTCTTAAGGTCATGGCACACTATACCGGCACCGAAACTGCACAGCTGCAACATGGTGTCGCCTCAAATTTAGGCTATGGCTAGCCGCCAGCGCGCTACCTACGCGTCGTCCGCGAGGTGCAAGCTCGCAATCCGCGCGCCGGCCGCGAGGTGCAAGCTTGTTGTCACCGCGAACACAGTAGTTATATGGCATTTGTGAAACCTTTAGGCGTAGCTTTTAGCGCCATGAGCCGTCATGCAAACCATTAAAGGCGAAGTCATCGGCCTAGCTAGATGGTTAGTACATGTGCTCATAGATGTCGCAAATATATTTTTTACTGCGAACAATACGACGTGAACAATACGTTCTTCCTTATTATTTCAGGCTTTTGTTACACGTTGTATATAAGGTTGTATAGCATCAGGTTTTCATTTCTTGTTTTGTCACCTTTTCTTCTTTTTGTATTTCAAGCCATTACGTAATTATAAATTTCAGAGCACTACACATTGCCAGCTGATTGTACTTACTTCATATCAGTATACGGTCTTAACCGCCACCCGATGTGGGGCGCAGATGTGGAGCAGTTCAGACCGGAGAGATGGCTAGACCCCGCCACTTTACCTGACAACCCTGGCTTATTTGCTAGCTTCAGTCTTGGCAGGCGAAATTGTATCGGTACGTTATTTATTAAAACTATACTTTAAATTATGGAGTTATACCATATGACTAATAATCGTGTCGAAGCTAAATTAGCGTTCAAGGCCACGATAATAGCCACCCGTCTCGTGTTGGCTCAACCAACAAGTCAGCCAAGCCATCGGCTTTTGCGGTTTTTGCTCTACTTTAAAGTAAAATTAGGCATAGCTTCATAATTAGGGTTTCGTACCAAAATGGTAAAAAGGAATCCTTACGGTGCGACTTCGTCCGTGCGTCCGTCTGTCTGTCTATCCCAGCTGCCTATTTCACTACTACTATGCTATTGACTTCACAGGACATCTTTCATTTCGTACCGAAATGAAAATGCTGGCCAAAAAAAACTGTAAGCATTTCCTTATAGGAACGTTTTGAACGTTTTTTATCTTTACAACAAAAGTCTACGATTAATCCCCAAACTGCTATTTGAGTTTTAAAATACGAAATATCATGTTTTTGCCATTATGTTTAGACCACTAAACTGAAGTTAATAGCCAACAAAAAAAAATCTATATGCTCGATCTTACTTCTAAGCCTGCCTACTCCACGGTAGAAATAGACATGAGGATTATTACATAAACTAAGACAACACGGAAAAAAATAACTAAAAAATATTTTTTTAATTATTTTTTTTTGTCTTTATGAGCTAGTCAGGCTCTTCGGTATTATGTATATTTTTAAATTTTATTTGATATTGATAATTATTTTTTTCGTGATTTTTTACTTTTACCAATATGAAATTATAAAATAAATAACGATATATTTTATGCAAAAAAAGGGATTTTTTTTGGAGTTACAAACTCACTTGGCAGCGCGGGGTTGCATGAAAAGAGCCTCCACGAGTGACGATACTTAAGTACGTCACCCTGGGCAGTCAGCCCCGCTAGCAAGCTTGCTGACTGGCAAATATTTTCACCACGGCATGACCTATTCTCGTATAGCTCGTGCCAATACGATAGAAGAAGAAGCGCTGGGGTTAATCGTAGATTTTCGAAGTGGTAGTAAAAATGTTATTTCCTATCAGAAAATAGTGTTTTCTTTTTCTGGCTGACTTTAGAGTTTGGGTAAAAATTGTTTGAATCTTGAATGATTTAATTTGGAATTGCTTCAAATAATGCTTGTCCATCTATACTGCAAATGAAAGATTTGAAAAATATTTTTATTTTCATTGCAAAAGGGACCGAAGAGGGGATCGAGACTTTAAAATGGGGCTACTAAGTTCAATGTGGTGTCATAAATGAAAGGGCTTTATTTGCACATTACAAAATATATTATTTTTATTTGCGCCTTTTATTTACTCTTTGAAAAGTTACGGCAATGATACTATTCCCCCCCCCCCCCCCTATTCTCCGAAGTTTGCAAAGCGAAAAATCTGCAATAAATCGAGTTGATAGAGATATTCGTAAATATTACGGGAAAAATAAAACGATGTCTATAACTGGCACAGTTTTTAGAAATCAGCAAAATCCTTTACAAACAAACTTAGTTGTGCAGTTCCATTAAAATGAAAATTGAGCTTTCCAAGGTACGGAACCATCGGTGCGCAAGTTCGACTAACATAACTGAGTGGTTATTAATTCTTTTCAGGTAAACTATACGGCATGATGGCAATCAAGACGTATCTTGCCTACATTATTCGGCGGTATCGCATTACCAGTGATATCAACAATTTACAAACGCATTGTGATGTTCTTCTGAAACCAGTGACTGGACATCATATAGGTTTAGAATTAAGAACATAATGTTTAAGGTAATGTTTTATAAAATGGGGAAATAAATATATTAGAAGAGCAAACAAAGGGAACAAGACTTTCTTTTATGTATTTGGTTAGTAATCAAGCCTTCGGCCCACCTGATGGAAAGTGGTTACCGCCTCCTGTATGCACCTAATTATACACCGTGGGCCCGAGGTACCCGAAAGATTTTAACCTTCAATTCCGATGCCTAATTGGAGAAGAAAAGCTATGTTTAGTTTGTATAAAAAAGCTTAATTTTCGAAATATTCATTATTTAATGAAATTAACAAATCAAAAAATATCTATGGTAATAAGTCCCAGGAAAGCGGCGTTGCGACTTTTGTCATACCATACCCCTCTCGCTGTATGTCTTATTTGACGGGGAGAGTTGTGTAGTGAGAAGTTTCTTATCCACTCACACGATAATTTACAAATGTTGTCAGCTCAATCTAAGGTATTGTTTACAAGGAAGCACTAAAGTTAATTTATTCATAAGGAAAAGAAAAACAAAACGATTTTTTTTTCTTCTTTTCTTGATGTAACATTTGACTCTTAACAGCATCAGAAAGGCGTGGTGTTTCGGGTACCTCGGGCCCTCAGTGTATACCTAACTAAGAGGAATGCGTTGCCAACGTTAGAGACAAAGTTCGAAACTCTCAAGTGTCTGTAATTTCACTGGTACCCATAGCGCTTTTCGAAAAATTCATCATCATCATCACTCAACCGAAAGACGTCCACTGCTAGACATAGGCCTCCCCCAAGCATCGCCACATCGACCAGTCCTGTGCTTCTCGCATCCAGCAGATTTCCGCGACCTTCACCAGATCATCGGTCCACCTTGTGGGAGGCCTACCCACGCTGCGTCTCTCCATTGCCCTTTGGGTGACCTTGAGCCTCTTATGAGGCCCATTGTGAGCGACCACGTTTCAATGCCGTATGTAATCACTGGCAACACACACTGGTCAAAGACTTTCGTCTTGAGACATTGCGGTAGTTGGGACGAAAAGATATTACATAACTCCCCGAACGCTGCCCAGCTGAGTCGGATTCGACGATTGACCTCTTTCTCGAAGTTGGATCTACCTAACTGGACAGTTTATCCTAGGTAAACATAATCGTCGACAGCTTCGAGTTTAGAGCCTCCGATCTTCATAGGAGTGGGTGTTACATGGATATTTGACATGATCTTTATCTTCATCTCCATGTTCATTTTAAGACCCACTCTTTTGGAAGCTCTACTAAGGTCAGCGAGCATTGTACTGAGGTCCTCCATGGTCTCAGCCATGATGACCATGTCGTCGGCAAACCGAAGGCGAGTGATGTGCTCGCCGTTAATATTGATGCCTAGTCCTTTCCAGTCCAGAACCTTGAAGACATCCTCCAATACAGCGGTGAACAGTTTCGGAGAGATGACGTCTCTCTGCCTCACACCTCGCTGCAGAAGTATAGGTTTCGAGGTCTGATCCTGTAATCGGACTGACATACCTAGTGGCGTTTTCATACAAACACTTCAGCACTTCGATGGAAACGTCAACAAAAACAAAAAAGTATAATACTTAGATGACGTTTTGGTTTGTGGTTCCCTTCAACAGAAGTTTTGATGAGGACTTTCAATCTCTGTTTTAACTGTCATCACAGAAACATTAGCCAAGAACAAAAAAGATTGTATGTATTTGTAAGGAGCCGTCATGATAATTATACATTAATACCTATTGTTAAAGAAAACTACCTAGTTGTTGGAAAGATTACGCAACCGTGTCATTTATGGCACTAAAACGTATTTAATCATTAAACAGTTCAGAAGTCGGTGCAATTCTAACACTGAAATAAATAAAAGCCACCGACTTCTGAAACTGTTAATTTTTATATCATGGTAATTATTTTACTCTTTTTAGTTTTTATTTTTTTTGAAGTCTGTTTTTACTTTTATTTAAAGTTGTTTATGAATGTTTAATATTGTTTTATTTTAAAGATACCTTTTCCCCACCAAGAATTGTCGTGTATCATGGGATTCATGGGTGCGCTTACATACACAAATCTTTACATGCACAAACACCCAGACCCGGAACAACTATTTATAGGCCATACAAATATTTGTTCTCGGAATTTTCCGAATTTACACTTGTCGGAGTAGCAATCTTCTTCTTTCTTTATCCAGAACCAATTCCTTCAGTTCTCTGTATGTTATCACTTCATCTTTTCCTTCAATTGGTCTGTGTATTTTCTTTGCAGGCCAAACAGGCCTACTGTATTGGACTTTCGTTGATATAATATTTGACTCATAATACCATCAGAAAGGCGAGGTTAAAATCCCACGGTGTATACACCTACAACACCAAGAAGATTGCTGATGCGTTGCTAACCTTAAAGACAAAGTTGTAAAGTCTCATATGCCTGTAATTTCACCGGCACCCACACCCTTTCAACTGGAACACAGAAATAGGTCTGGCAGGAAAGGCAGTCTTTACTTTGCCAGACTTAAGGCTCATTTACATGAGGATATTTTCTCGAACCGAGACTCGTTCTTACTTTGTCTTTCTAGGCGGTGAAAACAGAGACAACATGAAACTCGCTTCGAGAAACTATACTCGTGTAAATCAGCCTTTAGGAGGTGTTTCACCAACATAGCAATAAGTAGTCCATAACTCCAGATAAGCTAAATGTGACCTACAAACTTGACATTTATGTGGGATTGGGTGTATATCCGAATGACATAGGAATGTAAGATGATTGTGTGACACAAGACGAATGGCAGAGGCTGGTTCTCACCGATGATTCAGCAGTAATCAAGGTGTCTCTCCCCCGCTCCCGCCCCCCAAGCCCCCACCAGCAACGCCCTAAGCCGAAGTCCAAGTCCCACTAGGGGTCCACTTAGTGCTGTTGTTGCAGATAGTCATGATGTTAGTGTGTAGTATAAGTACTTAGCTTAGGTTAAGTATTTTACTTCCCCACCGTTGGCTGGAGAGCCTTCAGGTCTCGCCAATAACTACCCGGTTACGTAGAAAAGGTCTGCAAGGAAGATCTACAGCAGAGGAATAGTTTTTTTTTTTTTTTAAAAGCTCTTACTTGCTTTCATTCCCGCTCCGACGCTCGCTAAGAAAGGACGTGCCGCACCTAGCGCTGCGTACTTTCTCAGCGAGCTCGTTTACGAATACCGCTACGTCCCGCCAAAGTGTTCTCCACATCACGACTATAAGTTCAAAAGCTGTCTTGAAAAAGACAGTGGCTGAGTGCGCAATTCCTTGGTCAGGATTGTTAAAACGTGTGCCCGTTCAGGGAAAAACCACAGTTTCGTGGTTCTAGACTTTGCGGTGTTAACGAAATCGATGAGTGGTGACACAATACACCAGCTGCGCCCCTTCAAGGCAAGGCAACAATTGGAAGGAGCGAGTACCACCAGCATTGGGGCCCCTAAGTCGACGCTGGCTCTAACCCCGTTATCTCCCACTCTAGCACTCTCTAGTATTGCACTTCACTAGAGACTTAGGAACCCGTTTGCGCAATAAGATTGGCGACGAGATTACAAGCTTAGGACTCACCGATGGGCACTCAACCTTCCTGTCTATACCCGACTATTCCATTTTTATATCACACGGCTCAGACGTCTTTTCCGGGATGTCTGACGCTCTGCTATTAGCGTTCGTACGGGATCTTTCAAAGGACCCCGAATTTCTCGAAATACGGCGCTAGAATCCCTAATAGTGCTCTGCGTGTGCAGTATAACAATGCGTTTAGGATATTGTTGGGGCTGCCACGCTTCTGTAGTGCTTCCGCTATGTTTGCTGAGGCGCAGACTGATGATTTTTTCGCCATAATCAGAAAAAGGTGCGCCTCGCTGTTAAGGCGTGTGCGTGGCAGCCCGAATGGTATACTTGGCGCATTGTCCCGAGGTGGTACTCACCAATGTTGATGAGGTGGATGCGACTGCACGCTAGCGGCCCCTCATACTTATAATATTTAAGTTCTATAATAAGATTTAAATTCTTCTTATGTTTTATTTTATTTTTATTTTGTTTTTATGTAAAATTATGGATTTTTATTATCTGCAATAAATAAATTGAATTGAATTGAATTGAATAGTGGGCTCATTCGGCATACCACAAATCCGTTATCGCCCACGTGCAATACCAAGTCTGTTTCGGCGAAGGAGAGCCATTTTTCTTCTTCACAGTATAAACACTAGGAAGCGGTGAAAGGCGGCCTTTTTTGTGGGCTGTCTATTCTATTTGACGTTCAAAAGGAACTACAACAGCCAACGTATCTCGGCGAGTCTGAAGTTAGCTGATTAGCTGCGCAGTAGACAATTTCGTTTCTAAAAGATTCATTGCGCAGCCAAACAACTAACTTCAGACTCGATACGTCCGCGTCGGCCGTATTGTAATTTGTAAGTAATTCTAGTCTATTTTGAATAAATTAGTTTTGATATTGAGTTTGTTCGACGAGAACACTGACATTCCGAGCCTATTATCTTTTCCGCCATTCTCTCCCATTCCAATGACTTACACAATCGCAACTTGGCAAATCGCGGAACATACATGGGTGTGATTCGGGTACTTCTAAGGATGCACTACCTCAGGACTTCCGCTTGACACTACTTTTTGGGACAAACTTTATAAATTTATATTTCAATATACATTTTATAAAGGGTTGTCCCAAAAAGTATCCAGGTTGGGCAACGTTTATAAAAAGAAAAAGATTTTACTGTTATCGACTATACCGTATCGTATTACCCTTACTATTCGTTACATTGGCTAAGACCTTGCCAATACACATAACATAACATCACGCCTGTATTCCCGGAAGGGTTGGCCAGAGGTGTACAGTACACCCTCATTTCGCCGTTATGTTTAAGTCCCATGTAATAGGGGGCGAGCCTATTGCCATCAACTGGGCACAAATCCAGACTCCGGGCTGCTACTGAGAAACTCCACACTGAAGAACCCTCTAACACTGCCCGACCTGGGCATCGAATACTGGACCTCACGCTCAGCAGTCGCGCTTGCCCCTTAGCTTACCTTAAGACCTTACTAAATTCAATAAAATAAAATGATAAATGAATTATCACTCTCAATTTTCTTCAGATTAAGTAGGTCCTAAAATATTCATGCTAAAATCATTGAGAGCTGACTGCTGTTTGACATTTAAATCTTTTTCTGCAAGCTCGTTGATAAATCACAGTGACTTTCGACTGCTATTAATTTATATTATTGTAAGCCATTGCCTTAACAATATAATTAGAAACGCGTCCAGATTGCTGGTGGAAATGAGGGAGCGAAATCAAGCAGGCTTTCTCCGAGATGTATTTCCTCGCCTTTACTAAAACCTCTTTCTTTCTATGGGTAGCGAGGATTTGATTTTGGAGACATTTTAATATAGGTATTTTATTTTTAAGGAGCAATTTAACTAGGTACAAAATTGTACCTATTTTACAGCAAAAGTTTAGTAGAACTTTGTAGGTATTTCGAATTTTAATAATGTTTTATCCCGACATCCTTTCCAAACCCACACTCATAGAACCACTTCTCTTTCATTTTGTTCGTCTCTCACGTTATTTAAATTATGTATTTTAGTCTGTTGCTTCCTAGCAACATGTAACTTGTGTAAAAAACTTAGTATTTAGAGTGAGGGCCTGGCGATCCGTAACACAGGGTCTCCCTAGTACGGACTTCAGTCTCTCGCAAAGGAGCTTCCTACCTACTTATTTGTTAACTTACTTAGTTATGTTAAATTTTATTGTAAGCAAACCTTTGTGTAGAGAGAACAATTTTTTTTTTATTATTCCTCTGGGAATCACGGCTCATCTTCCGTGCGGAAGATGTCCGGTCCTTTGGAAGGCATACACGGGGACACAGGTCCAACGCGCAGAGGCCCCTTTGAGAACTTTAATCTAAAATGGGGTGGGGCACCAACCGGGGACTATCCACGGCTGCACTATTGGAGTACAGTCATGAACCATCCCAGGTGGGTGCAAGACTATTGTAAAATATGGTGAAAAATATTTGGTCTATGGGAAGGGGTGTTAGGTGGACTGGATAACTTCTATTGCCGGAAGAAAACGGCGTCTGCCTTTCAACATTTAAAATTGAAAACTGTTGGCAGACGGTGACTCGCCAGCTCACTAGCTGGGCCCCCTGAAAAGCCGCCAGTACATAGGCGAAGAGGACAACAAACGTGTGAGCGGCTAGGGGTGTAGAGAGATGTGGCCCCGGTTTCGCCGTCGCGGGTCTAAAAGACCCGGAGTGGGTTTCCCCGCTATTACGCCATTAGACACTTCCACCCCCGAGCATTATTATTATTTATTATTAGGTATATCCTTTCATTGAACTTTTCATTGCTTTTACTTAATTAATAACTTTTAATTAATTGAAAAACTGCATTCCAATATACAGCACGACTGGTTAGTTGCTTAACAACCGAAAACCATAAACTCTGCTCATCATTCTGTAGAATTTTTTCAATAAGAAAATCTTCTAAAATAGTCAACTGTTCCTTACATTTTGTTAAGAAGTATTGATTATTTTGTAGAGAACAACTGATTGGTTGACAATTGATTGATAAGCTATCCTACAAGGAACATAGGTACCTAGTTTTTATCTTATATCTTACATACATTTAAATAAAAAGAAAAGTCCTGACTGACTGACTCATCAACGCCCAGCCCAAACCCTTGGACATAGAAAGCTGAAATTTTGCACAAAGGTTCCCTTTATAATGTAGACAAGGAATGAGGAAGGATTTTTCGAAATTCAACCCCTAAGAGATTTAAATAGGGAAAGTTTGTATGGAAAATCGTCACTAACGGGTTCAAAATTTCACGCAAGCAAAGCTATATTTTATAATATTTAAACTTACGGGCTAAACACGACTATCTGCCTCAACCGCAATAGCATCAATTCGTATTTCACTGATAGTATTTTTTATGAGCATGCTTTCGCATGCCTTCATCTTCTCGTATCGATGGAGCTGACACGTACTGTAGAATGCTTTCGCAGTTGAAAGCACGATTTCACAATTGTTGTCTATGTTTAGTAGTATTAGAGCTCCTTGTAATAGAGCTCGTCCGGGGAAGTTCTACCACCACACCTTTTTCCACCACGTAGCATTAAGGCACATTATACCGGCACCGCAACTGTATATCTGCAGCACGGCATCGTCTCGAATTTAGGCTACGGCTAGCCGCCAGCGCGCTAACTACGCGTCGTCCGCGAGGTGCAAGCTTGCTGTCACCGCGAACACAGTAGTTACATGGCATTTGTGAAAGGAGCACGGGCGACGGCACAACGACGTTGTTTCGCTGGCAACTCGGAGTCGGCGCGCAGTAAGCACGCGGTCCGCTCGCTAACAGCGCGCGGGCTCCGAGTTGAGTTGTATGGTATCGGCAAGCGTGCTGACTGCTCGCCGTTAACTTTTTCATATTTACATTATGAAATATATCATACGACACACGATTTAATGCTCTAATTTGAATGACAAGTTAATTGCTGGGTTGGAGCGGTGTCGTTGCCGTGCCGGTATAGTGTGCACCTTTACTCTGTTCAGATTTGAAGAGTACGGGTACTGGTGAAATTACAGGCACATGAGTGTTTCGAACTTTATCTGTAACGTTGGCAACGCATTCCTTTTATTTAGATATATAAGTAGGTGCATACAGGGGCGGTAACCACTTTCCGTCAGCTGGGCAGAAGGCTTGATTGCTAACCAATTACATAAAAAAGTCTTGTTCCCTTTGTTCGGTCTTCTAATATATTTATTTCCACGATTTTATTAAAGATTACATTAAATATTATGTTCGTAATTCTAAACCTATATGATGTCCAGAAAATGGTTTCTGAAGAACGTCACATTGCGTTTGTAAATTGTTGATATCACTGGTGATGCGGTACCGCCGCATAATGTAGGCAAGATTCGTCTTGATTGCCATCATGCCGTATAATTTACCTGAAAATAATAAATGACAACTCAGTTATTGATCGTACATCAAAAGCGTAATTTAAAAAAAAACGACAATTGCGAGTCGGATTGATCGAGGGTTCCGTACCTTGGAAAGTTCAATTTACATTTATATGGAACTGCACAACTAATTGACTTTGTAAAGGATTTTGTTGATTTTTAAAAACAGTGCTAGTTACAGACATCGTTTCATTTTTCCTGTAATATTTACGTAAACTTTTATCAACTCGATTTATTGCAGATTTTTCGGTTTGCGAATTTTCAGAGAATAGGAGGGGGGGGGGGGGGGGGTAGAATATTTGCAGTAATTTTTCATGCAAATAAAGCCATTTCACATTATACCACACTTGACTTAGTCACATCATTTTAATGATCCTCATGTTTATTTCTGCCGTGGAGTAGAAAGCAGGCTAAGAAGTAAGATCGAGCATTTTAGATATTTTTTGGTGGCTATAAACTTCAGTTTAGTGGTCTAAACATAATAAGCAAAAACATGATATTTGGTATTTTCAAACTTAAATAGGTTTATCGTAGGCTTTTGATGTAATTATAAAAATAAACCGGCCAAGTGCGAGTCGGCCTCGCGCACGAAGGGTTTCGTACCATTATCTATAAAAACGGCAAAAAAACACGTTTTTTGTATGGGAACCCCCTTAAATATTTATTTTATTCTGTATTTTAGTATTTTTTGTTATAGCGGCAACAGAAATACATCATCTGTGAAAATTTCAACTGTCTAACTATCACGGTTCATGAGATACAACCTAGTGACAGACGGACGGAAGGACAGCGGAGTCTTAGTAATAGGGTCCCGTTTTACCCTTTGGGTACGGAACCCTAAAAACGGTCGAAATATTAATAATATATTTCTTTAAGAAAACGTTTACATCCTCATTTTTCGGATATTTTTTTTTCAACATTTTCCTTTTTCGGTACTAAATGAATGATGTCCTTTTAAGTCGATAGCATAGTAGTTCCTGAAATAGGCAGCTGCGACAGACAGACAGACGGACGCACGGACGAAGCCGCACCGTAAGGGTTCCTTTCTTAAAATTTTAGTACGGTACCCTAATTATAGAGCTATACCTAATTTTACTAGAGAGTAGACCAAAAACCGCAAAAGCCGATGGCTTGGCTGACTTGTTCGTTACGCCAACGTGAGACGGGTGGCTGTTATCGTGCCCTTGAACGTGTTTGGAGCTGTGGAGAAACTTGGTGTGGTGTTCCTCCAACCAAAGGGAGGATCCTCCAACCAGGCGGAGTCTTGTGCCTGGCGGGCTACTGCCCCCCAGTTGATGTTGGGAGGTTGTATATATACTATCTGCGTGTTAAATCTTGATTGCGCGATGTAGGATAGTTCGCTAGTTCGCATGTGGCGAGATAGATGCTGCCACATAGTTTCGCTTCTAATAATTAGTGTTATTGTATAACTCTATAATATTAAGTGTCATTGTAATAAATAACCTACCGATACAATTTCGCCTGCCAAGACTGAAGCTGGCAAATATGCTAGGGTTTTTAGGTAAGGTGGCAGGGTCCAGCCATCTCTCCGGTCTGAACTGCTCCACGTCTGCGCCCCACGTTGGGTGGCGGTTGAGACCGTATATTGATATGAGATAGGTGCAATCAGCTGGCAATGTGTAGTGCTCTGAAATTTATAATTTTATAACGGTTGAAAATACATAAAAAATAAAAGATGACAAACAAGAAAAATTGAGAATCACAGCAATGAAAACCTGATGCTATACAACGTGTAAAAAAGTGCGAAATAATACTGAAGGCATTTTTGTTTCAAAACTATATCTAACGTCAAGAATCTCAAGACAATAATTGTTTTGAACTAGTTGTTTAGTAGTTAAACATGAACATTTTCTATCTGTATCCTATCTAATCGCATTCACCTCTCCAACCGATTTTTAGGACTGTCTTTGAATGTTTTTGTTGAAAACTATGTGCTAAACTACTAACGCTGTGATTTACCTAACTATTGTTAGGGGTTCGGTTCCAAAACCTATGCTCAAGGATTATTTATAGGGTACCTTATACGAGCTTAAAGTATTATTTCAGACTTCTGTTACACGTTGTATATTGGAAACGAATTTCGTCAAAAATAGCACACTGAGAAAGCAATTCGTGGAGTAACAGTGTACTAACAAATTATACATTGAGGCATCGTCCCCCTTATTGCAAAAAGGTGGTTTAAACCAAGACTAAGATAAACTCAGTTTTAAAATATACCCATCACTTTCTAACATAATATAACAAAAAGAGACGGGGCTATTTTAAAACGAGGGTTTTTCACGAGGAGGCGTGAGATTTGAGCGGATAATTGCCCTCTGTACATCGACCATTGACCCTGTGATATCTGCGCCCCGCACACGTTAACGTCTTTCTTACCTCATAAACCTTATTATATACATACTTAGTTTAACCTCGGAGCGTGAGCTTCTAGCAACCCTTGGCACTGTAGGCAACACTCTCAAAGTCTCCTTTATCACTGCTTCCATATATACGAGCTTTGGTAAATCATGTCTGTTCAAATCTCTGTCTTGATTATCGAGTACTTCTTGTAATCTGTTAAATGAACGCGTACGTTTTATTGGTAACATCAAATTGGAATCAAGCAACAAAAGGTCTGAAATCCATAGCCCATAGCCATAATCAGCTTCACAATCTTTCTCAAAATGCAAAGGGCTTAGCCTTAGTCCACCACGCAGGCCTGGTGTAGGTAGACGGACTACACACACCATCGAGATCTTTTTGTAGCCGTCTCTGATGTGAAAGTTTCCTCACGATGTTTTTCCTTCACCGCTAACGCATTTGATAATCAAAAACAGATCCGCACATGGATCAGGATCAAACACGGACCCGCCCCTTGATTCTGAATGATTCAATTAGTCAGTTGTCAAAAGATTCGGTAAGCTATCTCTTTTTCTCTCGTTACGAGAATTGTAAAGGGATCGAGATATAAAACGGAATCGATCGGCAACTGCTTATCGAAAATGTTCTGAATCGGGGGGCCAGATTGACGGCAAACGTCCAACCGTTAGACTATCACTGCCATTTCAGATTCATACTTTACCTAAATAAATTCTGGCTGAACCCGTCACCATGCCGAACATAATTATTAACCGCAGAGCTGTCATCGGGACACGTACTTGACGCGGACAAGTTCAAGGTTGTCCTGCCTGCGGTGAAAACAATAGCGGACTCGCGACTCTGTCCATAGGTCCTCGGAAGATCAACGTGGCGGTTTTAGTCAGTAAGAGTCTGACACAACCTAACCTTCCTCCTTCCCCTGAGTCGCCTCATCAGTTACTAGCAGGGTGCATCGTCTGCAGACATAGTGGATGTTTTTCGTAGCTTCAATTAGATCTATAAATCTTACGTTTTAATACTTACTCTTTGTAGATTCGTTCTTGCACATCTGGATAAGACCCAATCACTATCAAAGTGAAAGTCATTGTTATTGCTGTTGTGTCGTAAGCAGCTGCTACAAGAGTATCCAAGTGTTCCCTGATCTCATCGTCGCTGAATGCATTTTGTTCATCAGCTAAATCCAGCATTTGATCTATTAGAGGTTTGAACTTGTCTGAAATATGAAGTTATGGTAAGATTTTAATTTCTGCCGTTAAGCAGCATTGGTGTGTTCCGGTTTGAAGAGTATGGGTGTCGGTGAAATCACAGGCACGTGAGACTTTCCAACTTTGTCCCTAAGGTTGATAACGCATCAGCAATCCTCTTGGTGTTGCAGGTGTATATAGTTGGCGGTAAACACTTATCATCAGGTGCGCCGTCGGCATGTTTGCCAACCTATTACATAAAAAAAGGTAAATGACTAGTCATGTAATTTCACTATTACTTTTTGATGATACTAAAAGCATGTTAAAGTGCTGGAGCCGTTGATCAATAGCAACCGAATTGATCCGAAAAGTTTTCAGAATGATGGTTGTGGTTTGTTTGCAGTTTGGCAACAATTTTGTTAGGAGAATTGACCTCCTCTGCATCATGCAGTTGATGAAACTGAACAGCATAACTTTTTGACCTTTTATTCTGCAGTATTATATTATTGAACTTCGAAGTTTAAAATACCGATGTATTGTATTCATAAAGTTTAAAAGTACGAATTACGTGAGTTAGAAGGTACGCTATTATTATTATTCCTACTTTATTGAGAATGTTCATCATTCTGATGTACGGGACTCCGAAAGTTTACTATTACGAATTACGTCATTGAGAATGTTCATCATCCCGATGTACGTAACTCCGAAAGTTTACTATTACGAATTACTAAATTTCGAATGTTTAGCATCGAGATTCTGAGAGAGTGTTTCACTTTTATCCGTAAGGATAACTTAATTAAAATTTGTAAAATGTTAAGTTCAATTCATGTTAATTTTGTGTAACTAGCTAGGTACTAACTTGCCTGGAACGCAAATGGTACTATGAGGAACACAGATGGGTTTTAGTCCGTAAGAATCTGACAATCCCTTCCGCTCCTTCCGGAAGAAGAAGAAGAAGTCATTTGATGTTATAACAAAATAAAAAAAAAGCTATTAATTAGTACAATTTTATGATTACAAATGAACTATAAACAGTGTATGGCTACAGAAATTCAAAATCATAATCTAAATAGGTAATAGTAGTTTAATAAATTTTAAATATGCTGAAGTACCTAAATATACGTACTCTCTCATAATCTCGATGATGAACATTCGAAATTTAGTAATTCGTAATAGTAAACTTTCGGAGTTACGGACATCGGGATGATGAACATTCTCAATAAAGTAATTCGTAATAGCGTAACTACCTTCTAATTCACGTAATTCGTACTTTTAAACTTTAAGAACACAGTACATCGATATTTTAAACTTCGAAGTTCAGTAATACAGTCGCTTTGGGAGAAAGTACTCCAACAGTACACTAAAACATACATCTTTAAATAATATATTGGGTGTAAGGGACGGTGTATCGAAAATTGAAACAGTGAATTCAGCCCATTATTCTGTTTTGAAAATACATGGATTTTTTTCTCGGAATTTTCCGAATTTACTTTTATTGTATTTCAATTATTTTTTGGCAGTTGAATAACCCGAATGTAAAGCACAAGTTACCAAAAATTTACACAGTGAATTTAGTTCATTATTTTGAATTAAAAATCCGTGGAAAATATCAACGAAATCTACCGAATTTTCCAATTTATAACAAAAAAAAACATTTTATATTTGCACCACGTTGTGTCCTAATAGGATTAGTTATTTTATAGCAAAGAAATATAAAATTAGTGAAAAGAAAAATCGGAAAAGTCGGAAAATTCCGAGCAAAAATTTCTTCTTTTTTCTTTCTTCTTACACCCGGTATAATTTAATCACAAACTTTTTTTGAATAATATAAAACTAAATTAAATTACCTGGTGTAGTATCACTGATTTGACCCAAACTTTTGTTTTCTTTTAATTCTGATTTACGGTTAACGATTACCTGAAAAAAAAAATTACCTTCACTGATATAGGAATAGTACGAGCTAATCAAGAAAATATGCAAGAACCGTGTATGGGTTTGCCTGGTACACACGGCTACAGATCAAGCTACACATTCCAGTATAAGCTGATCTCGCATTGTATAGGATTTCGTTACAGTGAGAGGTCAGTGTAAACTGGAAATCTATAGCTCGATGTGTAGCCGTGTGTACCATCGCCATGTGTAATTGTTGATCCACTGGCCATAAATATAATTTTAATAAATAATCGACCATCTCGCTCGACAATTTGCCTGACTTTGTATAATACGGATAAATCGAGGATCATGGCAAGTGGATCAACGATTAAGCGCCGTATCAATAAATAGCTTTCATCATTAAAGGCTCATTTACACGGAGATAGTTTCTCGAAGCGAGTCTCATGCTATCTCTGTTTTCGTCGTAGAGAAAAACAAAGACAGAACGAGTCTCGCTTCGAGAAACTCTCTCCGTGTAAATGGCGCTTAAGTGTCGGTTTCATGCCACTGATTTGAAAAATGAAAGTAATATACAGGGTAGTAATTTGAGATGGGGCATGAAGGGCAGTACCTTAACCATTGTAACTACAGGAAAACGTTCTTAGGAGACCACCCTTAACTTTTGGAATATTTTTTATCTGCATTCACAGATTTTGAAAAAATGTAGGTACAGTCAGGGGGGAAAAGGGTAGTTTTCAAAAAATGATTTTATGATGCCAATCAATCCTATTTCCCATAAGGATCAGGCGTGATTTTTTTATTAAATAAATAAAAAAACATAAGAACAACAACTTTTTTGAATTTGGAACTTTCTTAGTTTTTTTTTTTTTAGTAACTTGTTATATCTCGTTATCAGCCAGTTCAATTGATTAAATTTTATAATAAAAATGTTACAGTCTCTATCAATAGGAACAAGAAAGAAATATTATCCTTTTTTTATTGAATTATTAATCCTGTCATTCAGTCACCAATTTAGCTCGAAAATAAAATGCAAAAAATTATAATCCTCTTGAATACCTCAGGAACAAAATATCATACCTACTAGATGTATGGAAGTATGTAAAATCAAAATTTTCGGTACATGGAGATTATTTTTCCAAAAAACATTTAAGTTACTGTAGTAACTAGGCGGACTAGTTTTGATATTAGCCTTAAGTTTTAAAAATTTCCAAAATTGACGGGATATTCGCCTGTTGACACTCAAGGCTCTGTATATTGAATGAAGTTCCAATGATGACGTTTATATTTTGACAGCTCTGCTTGGGATACTGCTCTTATGCCGCCATGTTGAAAATTATTTATTAATACGGCCTTTTCAGTGACTGTACATGTTAGAAAAAAGAAAAACAAATAATTCTAAATATTTATCAAATATTGTATTGTTGGGCAGCACATCGAATATAAAAAACCGGCCACGGTTCATGAGATACAGCTTGGTGACAGACGAACGGACAGCGGAGTCTTAGTTTTCCCCCTCTACACACACACACAAGTACTATACACACGCACTAGAGACAACAAAACTCGCACACTACACACACAAACCCAAGTCATAACACAAAACTCAACATATTTCATACTCACCCTTTACACAAATAATGTACCTACTTTTATTTTTCATTTCTTTTTTTATTTCTTTAATTTTATATTATGTTTTTTCCAATTATGATTTACTACAACTTGAGGCACTCTCTGACACTGTAACCGTGGTCATTAAACCAGCCAATAAATATATTCGGGATATGGAGACCAGGAGACCCGTAGCACAGGTTTTTACTTAGTATGGGCTCCTGTCTCCCATTTCATAACTGCATTAAAATGTAAACTGTATGTAACTTGCTGGGAGAAAATAAATAAATTTATTATTATATTATTATTATTCCGTTTATTCATTTACAAAGACATATAAAATTACATTTTTAAATATTTCAATACAAAAAAATAAAAAAAACATTTAAAAATATAAAAATATAGTAGCCCACCGGCATCGGGAACAGGGTCCAAGCTGCCGGTGGTCAGGGCCTCAGAGAGAGGAACTTCCTAACAATGCGCGCCGTGTCCAGAAGCACCGCTTTCTGTATCAGGCCCTTGATCCAGCTGCCCAACGAGAGCCTCTTTAGATGTTGGTCGAGGCTCTTGGCTATTAAACCAGTAGCCGTAACGACTATCGGCACAATGATTGCTGAATCAACATCCCACATGGCGACAACCTCGTGTGCCAAGTCTTGATATTTAATTTCTTTATGTCATCACATATATTACGTCATGCGGAACCGTGATATCAACAATCATTGTGAGACGCTCTGATCGACTTATCACCACGATGTCAGGCTTATTGGCAACAATAGTCCTGTCGGTGATGATAGATCGATCCCAGTACAATGTGACATGACCATTCTCGAGAACTGGGTCGGGCACATACTTGTAGTATGGTACCTCTGCGTCCACAAGGTTGTATTTGAGAGCAAGTTGCTGGTGGATAATCCTAGCTACGAGGTTGTGCCTGTGCAAATACTCACCGTTAGCAAGACGAGAACAACCAGAGACAATATGTCGGATAGATTCACCGGGACAGTGGCATGCCCGACAGATGTCAACCGTGCCGTCCCTCACGTTATTATTATTATTAGTAATAGGGTCCTGTTTTACCCTTTGGGTACGAAACCCTTAAAAGGAACTATTATCGTTACCAAGGTTTGATATGCTTGCGTAATATCTGTCACATTGAATGGGGTAGCACACTGGGGAACCAATGCCACCATCGCTGGTACCACAGCAATTTCATTGGTTAAAGTTTGTTCGACATTATTGGTAATGATAATTTCACTCGTTCTGATTGGTTGTAATTGGTACCAACAGAGGTACTGCCATCTACCTTCGTTTGTCGTGTGCCTCCCCATTATCGAGACACAGATGCAAAGATTTACAAAAACTATAAGAGCCCAAATACACGTCCGATACTTACCTCCGATAGTCGGTTCCGATAGTCTGATCAGACTATCTGAAGGCCTCCGCGTCATACATTTGTTTGAACATGAATTACACGTACGATCAGACTATCGGATCGAACGTCAGAATCGTAAGCATCGTCCGTCGTCGTCGTCCAGAAAAAATCGGGCATGAGAATCGTACGTGTATTTCATGAATCCGATCAGATAGTCGGATCCGGCTCCCGGAAGCAACTATCGGACGTGTATTTAGACCCTTAAACAGAAAGCATTTATTACTTTTTTACTAGCAAACAATTAAAACCTTATTTATAAGTAAGTAATTATGACAAACAATGAACATTTTCTTCCAAGGAAGTTAGTCTATTGTTTGAATAATTAATTAGCACCTCATCGGTTACTAACATAATAGCACTAATTAAAAAACAATCATAATTACCGCCGTAGTTATGTCTTCAATTACTTTCATGACCTTTTCTTGCTTTTTTTATAAGAAGTCCTATTGAATATGTATGGCAAATGTAACCAGACTCTTTGTAGTCTGTGAATGTAAAAAGAAAATAAATGTTCATTTGCATCAGCGTAGGTTTTGAGTGTAGCATTGTGCTCATCAGGCTTTAGACCAAGAGATGTCCCTGTAAAGTAACAGAAAACTTTGTTTTTGTATTATAACTTTCGTGAGACACATTCATTATTTATGATTGCGACCTCGCCGCGTGATCAGCTCATGATTAAGGGCTCCGTTTGGGTCCGAAACTAATCGGGCAATCCCGAAAAATGCACGTGAGTAAACCGTAATCTATCTATACATTTACATAAAAGGAGAAGCTGACTGACTGACTGACTGATCTATCAACGCACAGCCTAAACCGCTGGGGTTAGAAACTTGAAATGTTGACAGTAGTTTCCTTTTTGTAACGTAGGCATCCATTAAGAAGGGATTTTTTCGAAATTCAACCCCTAAGGGGGTGAAATAGGGGATTTAAGTTTGTATGTAAGTCCGTCATTTTTGAAGTAAGAAGCATGACATTAAATATTAAGGATTCTTGTTAGAAATAAAGCTACACATGTTTAAGCGTTTTTGAAAATCCAACGCCTAAGGGGGTGAAATAAGTGTTGAAAGTTTGTATGAGAAATCTGTTACTTTTGAAGTATGAAGCATGGAATTAAAAATGTAGGCTCTTGATAAGAAATAAATATACACGTGTTTGAGGGTTTTTGGAAAATCTACCCGTAAGAGGTGAAATAGGGGATGAAAGATTTTTTTGATTTTCTAACTACTCCTAACAATGCCCTTAACGAGGACTCAAAATTTCACGCAAGCGGAGCTGCGGGCAAAAGCTAGTTAATCATAAATAGAAAACTTTGTATTAGGACTACGAAAAATCTAAAGACTGATTTCCACGACGCCAGTTTCTTGAAGTAACTCTCAAGCTATCTCTGTTTTTTCACTGAGAAATACAAAGACAGATCGAATCTTGCTTCAAGAAACTGGCTTCGTGTAAATCAGCCTTTATTCTAAAGGGTTATTCGGAAAGTTATTTTGTCTTTTCCCAACATAATATATGACTTTAATTGTAGGTATTATTTCACAGTCAACTTAATGCCGCATAATCATTATACAAGGTTAGTCGGAAAGGGGGGAAAGGGGGTACTAATCCGAAAGGGTGTTAAAGTAACCATGATAATGAATAACTTTTGTTCTACAACTTGTGGAGGAACGAGGTGTGGTGTTCCTCCAACCAAAGGAAGGATCCTCCAACCAGGTGGGGTCTTGTGCCTGGCGGGTTACTGCGCAACGGTTAAGGTTGGGCGGTTGTATAATACAATCTGCGTGTTAAATCTTGATATCACGATGAAGGCTTAAATAGTTCGCATGTGGCGTGATAGATGCCAAGAAATAGGTGATTAAAGATTTAAAAAACAAAGCGCTAAAATCTATCTACCCCCAGTTATGACAAGCTGTGTTTACATTTTAGGTCATATTTGGGCTTATGAATTAGAAGCGCCATTTTCTGAATCTGTAACTAAAGCAGGGATGTTTTTTTTTTTTTTGAAATAACTAAAAAATAACATTTGGCACGTTTTTTTTAACAAATTTTGAAGTATTAACATTTGCTTTAAGACAGTCATCAGTAATATATTAAGTGCCCCGCGGATTAGTATCCCTTTTCCGACTAACCTTGTATATTTCGCCAGCTGATATAACGCTATCAGCGTTATAAGACTTGTGAAAAAGTTTGATTGATTCTACGCAGTAGTTTTTGATTAGTACCCTTTCAAATATAGAAAGTGAAAAGCAGCATTTCCGGTATATTTTAATTTTTTACCATCGAAAAAATTCTGTACAAGCAAGAATAAAATATATCTAATGGGTATAGAGAAGATGTATTGACAAAACGCCAGTGCCAAAACGGCAATTTTGATGTTGATGATGCACCACTAGTCTAGAAGGCCAGTTGAAGCTGATGAAGACACAATAAACAAGGCATTAGTTGATGCAAACCAGCGAATAGCAACCCGTGAGATTGCTGAGAGATTAAATTTATCGAGTTCGACTGTACATGATCATTTGAAACGCCTAAGTTTAGGCAAAGCTCGACTTAAAATTCAATTAAAACGAAATTACTTTCCGAACAACCTAACGATTTTGAATAAGATTGTTCGTATTCCTAATGCAGTTTTTATTTAATTAATTTATCTCTAGAGATACATCAAACTTAATATTTTTAAAACTGAATTATCACGCGCTTTCGATTCGTTTAAAGTGTGAATCTGCGCAACTAAGATAAGACAGCTACAAAAATATGAAATAAATCCAAATGAATGCCCCAAGGTAGTATTTTGGGTCCACTAAATAATTTTTACACGTGGACAAGATCTGTAAATTAAATTGAAAAATTGTAGTACACATCATTTTAAGGCCGGCTGCATATTACAAGAAATTTCTCTCAGAAAATTACTGACGCGCACGCTTTTGTACACTTCGCTTACATTTTGTACTAGACTTTTTTTTAGTTTTTTCAATTTTTTTACTAATTCTGTTTTTTTGTTTTGCAAGGATTTAAGATTTGATCCCTCAGTTCAGATGCACATGACCCCGCACACTTTCAGAAATTTGCCGGATCAGGCAGTCTGTGGGTTTGGTACAAAATGTATGCGCAGAAAGTCGCGCACGCGTCAGAAATTCTTAAAATACGAGCTGATTTGCTTTTTGGGTTATTTCGGATATACGAGTATTCGGGAATAAGAAAAATGTTTCAAAATATTTGAATTTTTTAACGAAGTTTTGACGTTTAAAAAACAAAAAAATACTTTTCTAGTTGCCGCATATTAAAATTTATGTAATGTTAATAAAAAAACCGATAATCTTTAAGTAGGTGAGCCAAATGATTTCTGCAATTATGCCGAATTTCAAGTCATTGAGGAAATGGCCGTGACATACAGACAGACGGACGAACAGACGGAGATACAGACAGACAGATACCGAAAGCTCACCGTAAGGGATCCATTTTAAACTTTTAGGTAAGAATCGCAACATAGTGAAGCACCGTTTTTTTATATATTATAACCAATGTCTTTAAAATCTTAAAACCGTTTAAATACACGACCTTGCTTGCTTGGGAAGCAAGCCTGGCACAATAAAATTGTATATATTTATTATTATTTTAATACTTACGGTACACGGTGTTCAGTATATTGTAGATCAAGTATTGATACACGTCAAACGGACCTTTTCCTACTTCAGAAGCTAATTGAGAGACAAGAGTCTTAGCCTGGTCGCCATATTCTTTCACGAAACCGTGTAGCACTGCCTGATTGAATGCAGGATTCAGCAGCTTACGGTGAGGCTTCCATGTTGATACTAAAATTAAGTAAAAGTAGAGAAAGGAGCGGTTATTCGAACGTTAATTTATTGTTGTAATTAGTTAAGTTCTTTGTTGGATCAGCGTTTCAGAAACTAGAGGTTCGTTATTTTGTTTAATGAAACCAATATTAAATAATATATTCCATTTTAATTCCGTATATTTTTTCATGTAAACTTGACGTTACATTAATGCTCTTAAGTAAATTCGGTGGGGGCATCAAATTAGCGTATGCCTACTTCATTCTGTTTTACTTACCATCCGCTGTGACAAGTCCTCTGTTATACATCGATTTCCCGAAGTTGTATATGTATGGTTTCTCCAAACAACTATTTGCTACTGTTAGACTGTCATCTGGGTCCGTTATCACTAAAACAGATAATTTACAATAATTTAGAATGTAGCAAATATAGTCTTGACAACTCCAGTGCCCGAATGTTCTATTTGAAATAAAATATTTTACTTCGAAGTTGTGGAGTTGTTCAACAACCAGTGTCGTATCTAAGGGCTGGCCATAGAGGCGGCTGCCAAGGGCACAGAACCTAGGGGGCGCAAATTATGCCGCCCATGAAAAAACCGCAGCAGATCTCCCGTTAAAATAATATGATGTTGATTGTAAATAAATAAGTCTAGAGATTGAGAGCTACTAATAGCAGGTAAAATCGTTATTGCCTTAATTTTTAACAACCTTAATTTTTTTTTTTTTTTTTGCCTTTTTTTTTGTTTGTTTTTTGGGAGGTGCGATATTTGATCCTTGCCCTGGGCAGTCATGACCGTAGCTACACTGTCTTCAGTCCTGAAGCAACAACATATACTTTAAAAAAGGTTTATTGATATTTCCATGCAAACATTTTCATTTTGTTAATTACTTCAGAATATCAATAGCCTTGATAAAGTTGCGAAATCAGAACATGGATTCCCTAATCCGCGACCCCAAGTGTAACCTAAAATATAAACACAGCTGATGATATTTATTAAACCTTCGAACAGTTATTTTTCTAAATCTATTTACTTTTGGGGAAAGTAATAAATAACTTATCTATTATTATGAATACTTTAACACCCTTTCGGATTAGCACCCCCTTTCAACCTTGTATACCCGCGTGATATTATTAATATATTTAGTTATAAAAAAAAACTCAAAAAAAATAGTACAGGCTTACCATAACAGGGATGCGGGCCAAATCGAAACTCAACGACACCCTCTTTCTCTAAACTGAAGTCGTATAGCCTTTTTTCCATCTCCCACATATCTGAAAATCCATAAAATTTTATAGAGTGAAATTTAAACACTCGACAAACCGAAATCGGAGATTGTACTCATCACTATGAACAACTTTTACTATGGGACGAAAAAGGAAATTGCGAAAACAAAATCTGCTGTTCCCTACATTTTGACGATACGTAGAATCTCCAGTTTCGGTTTGTCGAATGTTTACAATTTCACCCTGTATAAGGTCTTACTTTAATAGTCCACAATATTATAAATGCTGAAGATAATGTAGGTATCACTAAAAATGAAATCAGTTGTATCTTTATTTTTCTTGTCATATGTTATTGAAAAATCAATAATTTAATTACTCAAATAAAAAAAAAACTGCGATGTTAAATCTGTCGAACGACTGATCCATGTTTTTGTTTAATTTGGCCTACAATTGCAGAATGCACACGCGTTGTAAATATTCCTTGTCACACATTATTACTTACAGTGTCAAAGGATTGTGCCATGTTATCGTAGTTGATCTCTAAAGTGCACGGATGTTATTATAACACCTTAAAGAACCAGTAAATTTGGTGCTTGATTTATAAAATTATTTTTTAGCAAAAATGATACTTTAGTACCATGAGGTTTATTTTTTGTGGTAGGTACATTATCTTTAGCATTTACTTACACACTATGTAAAATATCATGGATTATTAAAATAAGGCTAGTATTTAAACGATCGAATATAAATTCAAAGTAAGGGTGTCAAAAATACCTACTGATTATGGCGCACTGAAATACTAAGTGGGCGAAAGAATAAGGGCGAACACAAATATTGAAAACGGCGACTTATAATTACGAATTTGAGGTACGAGTTATTTAGAACGATCAGTATAATAATTCTTAAGCGAACAAATTCCACTCACATTATTGTTGTATGTTTGTAGGGTTGTTTGGGTTTCCAAAGGAGCGTCAACGGAGTCCCGCTGCGCGGGGCTCCTATTTCTGTCTGCAGGGTTTAAAGTAACCTAACACGAAGTGGATGACGGGGGCTTCGTTCGCGTGCTTCGCTCGCTCACTCTAGCCCCCATCATTCCCTTCGAACCTAACCTATCCGTGTCGGGGTAAGGAAATGTATATTTTCGCCCACTCAGTATTTTTGTCGCCCACTCAGTATTTTTTTCGCCCAAATTAGTATTTAATTCGGACACTTGGAATTTTAATTACTAGCTTAGATTAACTGTTTCCCGCTGCTAGTAGCTCATTTTACGGATTTTTATCATTCATGATTTTTCGCCAGTTAATTTAATTTTTCGCAAATATGTTTTAATGCCGCTCGGTTTAGTATTAAAGTATCTTTAACAGTCTTCCATATATTATTTATTCGCCCGATTAATAATTCCCCTTAAAATAAGAGCACATAGACTGATACATATTACAGGATAAAAAAGGTATAAAGTATACCAGGTCTTTTTAAAAATTCCAAGCGTTTTCTATTTAATATTGCTATTACAAGATAAGTTGCTAATAACTTTTGCTCGTGGTTTAGTCTACTTAATTTTGCCTCTTTCCTTCCTTTCAAGTTGTTTCTAGAAGTCTTTTAAACTTCATATGCTCACGCTTTCATAAGCTCGTTCGGATAACAAGAACTGGCTCAATATTTACCTGCAAGATTTTTAGCAGACAGACAGACAAAAAAGCAAACTAAATAAATACTTAAAATACTCACGCCTAACGTCTCCATACATTAACCACCCGTGTCCTATGAGTGGCAAAGAGCCAGGAAATAACGGAGGCGACGAGCGACGTGGTTTCATCCATGAACGCAGTGCTAACACTAAACAACATATCGCTAACAACACTAGGACGAACATCGTAAGAATATCACGGGAGAGTTTTAGTGGTAAATGATGTATAATGGTTGGAAAGGGTCATTTATATAGTACGATGGTCACTTGGCACATAATTACAGTTATTTAAGTCGTGTGAATTAGTTAAGTCCATCTGTTTATCCTTCTGTGCGCTTGGTAGCGCCAGATTGTAAGCCTGAATTATTCAGTAACTAGCTTTTGCCCGCGGCTTCGCTCGTGTTAATTAAGCTCAAAAAAACTATTAACACACTACTAAAGTTTCTACAATAATATAATTCAACCGTGATTCGAAAGACACGTGGCGCCATCTATGAACGTTATTGTTGTTTTCCTCGGGAACAGTACGTTTTTTCGGGATGAAAGTACCCTATGTCCGTTTCTGTACATCTGACAACGTATATGCAAAATTTCAGAATGATCGGTTCAGAGGTTTAGACGTGAAAAGGTAACAAACAAACAAACTTTCGCATTCATAATATTAGTTAGGATTAGGATGGGTATTTTCATTTGAATTAATATGGTACTTACTACAAATACAGACTGCCTCGTTGATCTACCGCTATTTTCAATATCCTATCTATCGGCGGTTTACCTTACTACAGATAGAAATTTGACATTACTTCTATGGAGCTTATGTCAAATTTCTATCTCTTGTAGGCGAAACCGCCGATAGATAGGTTATTGAAAACGGCCGTTAGTGGTCGCAAGCGCGACTGCTGAGCATGAGGTCTTGGGTTCGATCACCAGATCAGGCAAAGTGTTATTAGGATTTTCCGTGTGGAATTTCTCAGTAGCGGCTGCTAGCGGAGTCTGGATTTGTGGAATCCGGTTGATGGCAATAGGCTCGCCCTCTATTACTTGGGACTTAAACATAACAGCGAAATGAGAGAATACAGGGGTGATGTTATGTTAAAATAATAAAACATATCTCAATTAATTTCTTAACTTTGAGCTTTGTTGCTTGTAATATCACATTTTTTCTATTATGTTGAGCCTTTTGTTTGGTTCATCATCAATAGAAAAAAGGTGAAATGACGCATGTGGATGACGATGAAAAAGGTGATTACATGGTAGTCGCAGTTTTATCATGATATTTGTTATTATATTACTGACGTCGCCGGTAACGCGGTACTTGCGCAAGACATGCGCAAGATTCGTCTTCATTGCCATCACGGCGTAGAGTTTTCCTGTAGCATAGTTATATTAGGTAACTATTTCCACTTTCTTTTTCTTCATATCTCATCTTTCGTCCGGAAGAAATCCGGTCCTTTGGAAGGCATACATACGGGGGAGACAGGTCCAATGCGCAGAGGCCCCTTTGAGAACTTTAACAACTTCACTGTCCAGATAGCAGACACAATAGTTAAACAATGCAGATGTTCATATGTGATTCACGGGACAGGGAAATGGTTAATCTAAAATGGGATGGGGCAGCAACCGGCGACCATTCACGGCTGCATTATTGGAGTACAGTCATGGACCGTCCCGGGTGGGTGCAGACTAAAAATATTTTAAACACAAAACTTCGAACTATCTATATCGTGATTCAGAAGTAGCTACAACGCCATCTAGTTAGAATTGGCGAACTAAATCGATAAAATTCATGCACTGCAGTCTCTAAAATGTTTTCATTCGAGGGCTCGAATTCTGGATAGAATCTCGATAACTTAAGTATTAAAACACTAACCTTTCCTAAGAACAATAGTATTATTATGTTATTAAAGCCGTACCTACAGAATAAACGATACAATAGTATTATAATGAAATAAACCGTCGCTAATTGCAAATTGAAGGACAATTCCTACCTAGACCTACTAGATCAACTTAATACTATTAATTATCAAGTTTGTAAGTTTGTTTGTATATTTGAAAATATAGCAAATAAGTACAAAAAGCTAATTTAAAACTAAGAATCGAACCCAGGACCAGGGGCGGATTTCCCTATAGGCCAGGTAGGCCTGGGCCGGGGGCGGCAAAATTTGGTGGGCAAAAGTCGCGCTTTCTCTGAACCTATCCGCCAACTCATACTCAATAAACTCAACTCAAATGTAAAAACTCAAAGAAATGGTAAGCATCAGTATTTGAAACACTGATTGAGATGATTTTATTATTTACTGACTTTCGTTGTTTTTTAATTTAATTCCTTTAGTTAATTTAATTTTTCGTGATTTACAGCGAGTAGAGGGCGGCCTGGTTGATGTGCTGGTGCTTGTACCTAAACAAAACAAGAGTGTAATGCTAGTATTCTAGTTATTCACGGTCAGTTTACACGTGTTTCGTAACCAATTTAATCTCGGGCACAGATCATACAAAGGTCGCGTAATTAGTAAATAGACTATCGTAATAAAAATATCCGCATTACAATTATCTCGTGTATATAATGCTTTCTATCGTGTATACTATAAATAGTCTGTCTCCGGCTCTGTCAGCGTAAAGGTTTTTATTGAATTTATTAATTTTATTTTTATCTCCGAGTGTCAGAGGAATTTGTATATTGAGCTTAAACAATTGAGGACGAAGATAAAGATAGATTTTATGTATACAAGGTTAGCCGGAAAGGGGGTACTAATCCAAAAGGGTATTAAAGAACCCATAATAATGAATAACTTTTGTTCTACATCTTTTCCCAAAAACCAATAGTTTAAGCGAAATAGCTGTTCCAAGATTTCATTAAAAAAACGCTAAAATCTATCTATCCTTCGCTATGATCAGCTATGTTTAAATTACGTTATATTTGGGGTCACGGATTAAAAGCTCCATTTTCGGAATTCTTAACTAAAGCAGGAATGAAGAATTATTTAAATTACTGTATTAAAATAAAACCATTTTTTAAGGAAATAAAAATTATCGAATATTGAAGTTGTAACACTTGCTTTTAAACAGTCATCCATCAGTGATACCTACTTTAAGTGGACCGCAGATTAGTACCCCCTTTCCGACTAACCTTGTATAGTAATTCTATATCCACAAAATACAGCAAAATAGGGGATGAAAGATTTTATACAGTTAAAAATTAATAAATGGAGTATAAAAGAATACAAGAAATCCTATCGCGTAAAATCATGTGTGACGTACGTAAACGATTATAGAATAAAAATGATTGACTCTGTAGAGATAAACTACGATAACATGGCGCGCCCCTCCATTGACACTTCAAGTAAAAATGTGTGAGTAAGAATATTTACAACGTGTCATTCGTTCAATGCAGATGTGTGCATTCTGCAACTTAAACAAAAACATGGATCAGTCGCTCGACAGATTTGACGTCGCTAAATAACATTATGGTAACTATGGTACCGCTTGGAGGTTTGTATGGATGACACACGTGCGCCTTGTCGAGCGGTCACTTTAATTATGCAAGTCGAGCAATAAATCTACTAAATATGAAACATGTCAAATACTGTCAAACACAAACATGGTGACTTGTTGGCATATGCACACACACATTGAAGACAGATGTTGGAGGGGCGCGCCATGTTATCGTAGTTTATCTATAACAATCTTCTACGTTTCCGCTACGCGCCACTTTTCGCAAATGTGTTATAATCTCACTTCGGATATTAGGCGCACGCATTTGGGGGAAACGCGACAGGCTAAGGCTAAAGTTCACCTAGATTAATTCTCTGGTTAAACAAACGTTTACTGGAAAAATGTCTCAAATTTTAGATAAACGTTGGTTTACTAGCCTAAGGTAGAGTTAACCAATATTAATTCTCCGGTTAACCGTTCACCTAAAATTAAAGTAAATTTTTTGTTGCATGCATTTTTGACATTTGGTTACCTCTAAATCCTCTTATCGTTTTTGATTTGAAAGCCTCCATTAGTAGGTTAAATATTTTGAAGTTACATAATTATATAAGGTGTTAAAAAATCAACTCTAAGAATTTTGTGGTTACTCGGTACCTATCGAAAATTGAACAACTTTCGTTCTACAACTTTTCGAAATTCGCCAATTTTTTATGCTTTTCCATACAAATCAATTCAAATATTTTTTTGATTTGTATGGAAATTAGTAACCGTCATTGGTAAAGCCTAGCTTGTGCCAAACTCTAATGGTAAAAGCCCGAAAAATGTTCTTATTTTATATCAAACCTTACATTTACCAACTCATGTTGGTAAATCCTAAGATTTACAAGTTAAACATACGATTTATCAATATTCGAGCTTTTACACTAACATATACATAATATTATCCAATTTAAATAGGTACTCGTACATGAAAACAATGAATAGGATCTATCCTATTCATTGTTTTCATATTGTTTAATAATTGTTTAATAGAAGCTATGAGAATGTTTGTTTCCGGCTGTGTGACTGTTTTTACTGTTGACTTATTTTCCCGTTTCGTAACAAACATAATGACAGTGTAAGTTAATGGTTATTTACTAAAGGCTGATTTACACGATGCCAGTTTCTTGAAGCAACTCTCATGCTATCTCTGTTTAGACAAAGGCAAAGTTTACAGAACGATTCTTGCTTCAAGAAACTGGTGTCGTGTAAATCAACCTTAAGGGCCGATTTTATCAACGTCAGTCGGAATAAGTTGGACGTTTGGCAGAATTTATATAAAAAGACTGTCAAAACGTCAAGTTTATTCGTCAAATAGCAGTTATACGACAATGGTATATACGGTTCTCAGTGACAAACATAGTTTTATTTTTTTGTTGTAGCTGTAATCGTGCAGAGAAATGATGTCAACAAAGTTCTTGTAGGCGCATTCCACAAGGGACTGTACTTTTACAGTAACGTCGATTTAGATCACGCTTTGGTTTCGTTACCGCGCCATTTATAAGTTCTAGACAAAATCTATCAAATTAACTCCTAAAACACTTTTTTATTATATGTATAGATTAAATTTTTCTGAACTAATGCCTTTTTCGAAATGACGTCTTAGATGTACTGCACAATTTCTGCCTCTAAACGAACTGTAATGTATGTAGCTATAAGTTTTGGAATGTATCGCCAGTCCTAAATAAAGCGAGTAAGGAACGGACGTGTTTTACTGCGCTTAGCTATTCCCTTGTTGATATTAGTACAAACACGCCAGTGGCGACGAGGACTCAAAAAAAAAAACCCACGAGTTGTAAAGTTATATAAAAATAAATAAAAAGTGTAGTGTACAAGATGACTATCGGCAAATTAGGAGCGTTTGAACTTGAGAAGGACAACTGGGAGGCGTATGTCGACCGTTTAGAACAATATTTTGTGGCTAATCAGGTGAAGGCGGAAATACAGGTGGCTACATTAATAACCGTGATTGGAAGTGAAGCCTACGAGCTTATGGTGAATTTGTGTACTCCTGATAAACCGGCCAGCAAAACGTATGCCAACTTAGTGACGTTAATGAAAAATCATTTGAATCCGAAACCAAGCCAGTTGGCGGAAAGATTTAAATTTCGCCAACGTATCCAAAAGAAAGAAGAAAATGTGGCTATGTATGTGGCAGAGTTGAAAAAGATGAGCAAACACTGTGGCTTTCAAAACCTGGCAGAAAACCTTCGGGATCAGTTCGTCTGCGGGTTAATAAACGATGACATACGGCAAAAGTTGTTTACGGAAGATGACAAGATATCGTTCGACAAGGCCTTTACGATAGCTATGTCCATGGAGGCAGCAGAGACGAATGCAGCATTGGTGGAAGGCTGTACCAGGGGTAGAAGCTCAGGTGACAGTGTGCCAAGGGTTGACACAGCTGTACATTTCATGGGACGAAACAAGCAAGTTAAAGGAGTAAACGAGAGCGGCGTTACGCGCGCTGCACAGAATTCTCCGAACGGCGGCGGCGGTCCAAGTGGCACAAGCGGAGCGGGTAGCGGCAAATACCGAGCGAACAGCACTCGTACGAACACAACGAATAAAAACCATAATTGCAACGTATGCGGTGGTGCGCACGAGGAACATACGTGCAAATTCAAGATGTACGTCTGTAGGATGTGCAACCAGGAAGGACATTTAAAGAAAATGTGCCCCAAGTTGCGAGGCAACACATCTTTGAATAATATACACGAACAGGAAAATATGGGTATAAACAATCAAGACAGTGACGAGGTAAAATGTTATAATAATAATTATTCCATATCTACAAATACCAAACAATCACAGTTACTTGGACCATTCACTGTAGATGTTTATGTTGAGGGCTTATTATTAAATATGGAAATAGACACCGGCAGTGCTATATCATGTATAAGTTACGACTGTTATAAAAAGTTCTTTGTTCGTTGTAAATTGAATCCGAGTAGTTTAGAATTGAGGTACTATACAGGCGAAATGGTGACGCCTGTGGGAAAAATGAAGGTCGAAGTAAAGTTTAAAACCAAAACAAAAATATTAGACCTGTATGTCATAAAAGGGGGGAAGGCTAACCTACTAGGTCGATGTTGGCTTAATGATTTAGGTATACCTATTCCAACATGCAATGTATATAATATAAATTATTTAGACGAGTTGATTGATACAAAGGAATTCAGTTCCAGGTACTCTGAAGTTTTCAAGGATGGTTTGGGTCGTTTCACCGGCGGAAAAGTAGGTTTTGTCCTGCGGGAAGGAGCACGGCCAGTATTCCTGCGCGCGCGACCGCTTGCCTATGCGCTGCGCGAGCCAGTTGAGCGCGCACTTGACCAAATGGTGCAGGACGGAATCCTCACACCGGTCTCCACGTCGGACTGGGCTACACCAATTGTACCGGTAATGAAAAAAGATGGCACCATACGGGTATGTGCAGATTTTAAAATGACATTGAATAAATGTTTAGAGGTGGACCACTATCCTTTGCCTAAAGTAGAAGATTTACTTATTAAATTATACGGGGGAGAAAAATTTACAAAATTAGATTTATCACAAGCATATGCGCAATTTGAACTTGATGAATCCAAAAAGTATACGGTCATAAATACACACAAGGGATTATTTATGTACAACAGACTAATCTATGGGTTAGCGTCCAGCCCAGGTATATTTCAACGAAAGTTGGAACAACTTTTCGCTGATATGCCACGAGTAGGGGTATTTTTAGACGATTTAATTGTTACTGGAGTAGATACGCGATCACATTTAGCCACATTACATGAGGTGTTTGAAAGGTTACATAAATACGGTTTGAGAATTAAGAAAGAAAAATGTACATTTTTCGCGGAGACTGTAACGTATTTAGGTTTCAGGATTAGTAAACAAGGTGTGCACACGTGTCCAGAAAAAGTAGATGCAATTAAAAAGGCACCTGTGCCCACGAATATTATGGAATTACGATCGTTCCTGGGGTTGGTAATGTATTATGCTAAATTTGTACCAAATATAAGCACGATTCTAGAGCCATTATATAGATTGTTAAAAAAGGACGTCAGATATGAATGGAACGCAGAATGTATGCAAGCTTTTGATAAGGTGAAACATTTGTTAGTGTCTAGCAAAATATTAGCTCACTACACCGCTAAACTACCCCTAGTGTTGACGACCGACGCGAGTAGCGTGGGGATTGGCGCCGTCATCTCACACGTCTTTACGGGAGGAGATGAGCGACCAGTGGCTTACGCTTCACGGGTACTCAATGCGGCTGAAAAAGCATACTCACAAATCGAACGCGAAGCTTTGGCTATAATTTATGGGGTACGTAAATTTCATCAATATCTATACGGCCGAAAATTTACATTAAGAACGGATCATAAACCATTAGTCACGATTTTTGGGGATAAAACGGGAATACCCGTCATGGCCGCGAGTAGAATGCAACGTTGGGCAGTAATTTTAGCCGGGTACGATTATACCATAGAGTATGTGCGGAGTGATAAGAACGCCGCGGATGCCTTGTCTCGGTTACCAGTAGATAAAGAAAAGCGTTTGAATAATGAATATACATATTTAAACTTTGTTCAGAATTTTTTGCCAATCACAAGGCAAAACGTACGAGAGAGCACGTGTAAAGACGAAATATTAAATAAAGTAACAAATTTTATAAAAACAGGGTGGCCCAGTGAATGTAAAGAAGAGGACTTAAAAGCATACTTTACAAGACGTAACGAACTATACTTGGACAGAGGCTGTATAGTATGGGGTCATCGTTTAGTTGTACCGAGTAAACTAAGAGACCCAGTGTTACAAGAATTACATGTAGGACATTTAGGTATAGTCAAAATGAAAAGCCTTGCGCGTGGTATCGTGTGGTGGCCCAATATAGATCGCGATATTGAGACTACTTGTCAACAGTGCATGACGTGTTGTCTAGAAGGAACGGCGCCACAAAAGGTGCCACCGCAGCCATGGCCCTATATCACAGAACCGTGGTCACGCTTACACGTAGATTTTCTGGGACCATTGCAAGGTAAAACATTTTTAGTAATTATAGATTCTACAAGTAAATGGTTGGAAGTATTTTTAATGCCACGAACCACAGCGCGTGCTGTTGTAAAAGTGCTGCGTACTACATTTGCACGTTTTGGATTACCCAGAGAGATAGTGTCAGATAACGGTCCACCGTTTACGAGTAGAGAGTATCAGGCATTCATGAACAAGAATGGTATTAAAGTAACTTTTACAGCAGCATATCATCCCTCTTCTAACGGAGCAGCTGAAAACGCTGTCAAACTTTGCAAACGTGCTATCAAGAAGTCATTTAGGGACGGGATTGATTTAGACGAAGCATTACAAACTTACCTTATGATGTATAGAAATGTAGAACATAATTCTACTGGTGAGTCACCTGCTATGTTGTTACAACGAAGGAACTTAAGGACTAGGTTAGATTTACTAGGGGAGGACAGACAAGTAGAATCTAGAGTACACGACGCGCAACGCAAGCAAATATACAATGCAGGAGGTACCGATAGAAATTTAAAGGTAGGGGACTCTGTGTGGGCTCGTAATTTTACAGGAGATAAATGGTTGGACGGAACTATTACAGAAAGAGTCGGCTCCCGAAATTTTGTTGTAGGTAAGGAAGGTGGTCCCTTCATGAAAAGACATATAAATCAAATAAAAAAAGGAGAAGTAGTTCTGGGGTGCCATCTGGAGAACAAATTATATCATCACCGGATACCACGTCCGTCGGGGAGAATTCGATGGTAGAAATTGTAAGGGTAGGCGATGATAAGGTAGTGGGGGTGTCTAGTCCAGGCGTGTCTAGTGCGCAGGAATCTGGGCGAGTTGAGGGGTTAGTGGGTAGCCCACACGTAGAAGTTCGCGCAGAAAACACTAGGCATAAAACCCCTATCGAGTTACCGGTGAACCGACCCAAGAGAGTAATTAAACCAGTGCGTAGATATGGTTTCGAAGAAGTAGATTAAGATTGTTTTGTACTGATTCATTTATAGTTCGTATGTTTATCTAAATACCGTATGTAAGTAATTAAGAGTGTTATACCTATAGTTTAAGCTAGATAGTAAATAAGGGTGGAGGTGTAATGTATGTAGCTATAAGTTTTGGAATGTATCGCCAGTCCTAAATAAAGCGAGTAAGGAACGGACGTGTTTTACTGCGCTTAGCTATTCCCTTGTTGATATTAGTACAAACACTCCACGAACAGTAACTTGCTAGAAAGTATTAATTTGCGCTTGGTTACAAAGGGCAATGTCCATTTTAGGCTACGCGTGAACATAATGCTACAAAAATAATAATTTTATCAATTATAATTTCTTTTTTTTTTCAAATCTTTCTGGTTATATCTTTGTATTGTGACGGTCTGTCACGTACTCCTAATTAATAACAAAATATTCTATTTATTTTAAAACCATAATACGATATCGGGCCTCTTAGGAACACATTAAATGTATAGTTTATGGGAAACAGACTAGGGACAAGTGTCAGCCCTCTGATAAAGTATTTTATAAATTCTAAAGAAATTGTTGAAATGTGAAACCCCGAGGGCAACGCATAATACAAGTGCCACATTAAGAGCGACCCTTAGAAACAATAATTACGAAATTGCACAAAAAGGGCAATAAATCCGTTGGGTAACAAAAACAAAACCCATGGAAACGTTTTAGCAAATTTTGAGAAAGGTCCTAAAAACGACATCTTGAAACAATTGAGAAACTATACAAAAAAGTAATGAACCCGTCGGGCGAAAAGCATGGGAATATGGTCTCAGCGACGTGAAATGTAATATCAAGGATTCAAGGAGGGGCAGTTGGTGTTAGACCACTATAGGGAACGGACGTCAGAGTCAAAGGCTAGGAGAGTTGGTTATAGACCAAGGTTGGGGACGGTCACCAGAGCCATAGGCGAGTAGACTTAGGATTAACTAGGAGAGTTGATCAAACCCAGCTAGGAAGTCGTAAGGGCGAGAGGCTTTTATAACCAGTTTAAGTTATTATAGTTTAGCTTAACTGTATTGTAATACTAATTATAGTTAGAATTAATCGGTACTAACAAAGTGTGCAAGTGCGAATCTCCATGGGTGCGTGAGTGACCGAATGGGTGAGTGTTTTACTATAATTATTCCAGGCTGTATTATTGTTTATGTGCGTACAATAACTATAAGTAATTTATTATCATGTATCGTTTAGACATAAACGATACATCTGACTTCGCCGAGGTTTCTTACACCTACGTTTGGACAAAGGGAAGCGGAGAAGGCCTTCCATTAAATGGCAAACATACCCAATCACACCCGACCATTCAACCAATATATATATCTATCAATACTCAGATCATACACGCCGCCTATGGAAGGCTGAACCGTATAATATACTTTGGACTCGCTTGGATTAATCTAGGCTACAATGCCAACCCTTAATAATCACCGGAATATAAATCAACCAAACGTTAGTGATGGCTACCTTCTATTGACAGACTGACCCCAGCATTATGTCTTACGGCGATGCACTTGTTTTACGTACACTTCCAGGGAGGGGGGTAGGCTTCACCAAGTAGTAGTAGTAAAGTACCCTAAAATGGATGGATAGTCTTCCTAAAGGACGCTAGGGAACGTGGCTCGTTATACGGTCCATTGTGGCCACTCACTGAATCGTCATTAGCACTTAACGAGACACGGAGGACGGAAAGCGGCCTCACAACCCGCTAAGCCGTCCACGAACTTGGGTAGATTAAGGAAGTGTGAAGTGACGATAAATAATACCACTCGAACGTATCCCAGGTGCAAACGTGTAATATGATGCAACCGACAGACAATACGCTGCGCTTGCGCTATTTTAAACAACGAATTCAAGTAAAGGGACGGACATCACTCAGGGTCTAATCAATACTAGTCGTCCAGCATTGCTGGGAACATGTCTCGCTGAATGGCAGATGGACTTCGCAGGACTCTGTCTTAGGATTGAGTAAGACATGAGAGCTTAGGAACGCGGACCGTTAAACCACAGGCCTCGTGGCAGTTAGACTTTAGCGGTACCCGTAAGATGCGACAGCGCATCATAATATGGGGTTCAATTGTAATTAAATTAATATAACACAAATGTGTTTCAGAACGCAAGCGTTACGTATCCCCGTATATATGTCCCTCGTTATTCCTCCCTTTGGTTTTATCTTATCATTACGATATATGTCGCTTGCATCCCTTTCATTGTCCCTTTAGCTTTCTTAATAATGACATATATTACAATTTAAATATTATCGAAAGTCCTCCTACAGAATTGTTTTATATAACTACTTCTTTTTATTACCTCTCCATAATTTGTATAATTCTATTATTGTAAATAATATTATGTTTTGCTTTGTATAGAGTCAATTAATTATTCACCTAACAGACAGAACTGTGTTGCTGGGGAGTTTGTTGCGCCGTTTCTTCTCCCCAGCATAAACACTAGGAAGCGGTGAAGGGAGGGCTGTTTGTGGGCTGTCTATAATTGTACATTTAAAGTCCAAAAGAGCTAAATAAATGAGTTATGAATTTTGACTTGAGTTTGTATTTAAATATTGGAAAAATGAAAATTTTATCAGCTTAGGGTTAGCGACGTACAGTCACAGTATCAATCAACACTTTTATGAATATTAATTTTACCAGTATTTTATTTGATTTTTATGACTACCGGTCATCTATGAAACAAGGCAAATGACAGTTAATGACAGTGGTCATTCGTTTTTTAGAGTCAGGGTTGCCAAAATCTTACTGGCCATTTTTATCCATTATTTATCGATTACTAAATGCTACTGGTGATGTAAGTGTACTTTCATTATTATTTTTTGTTTACTGATTTTATCAGTCGTATTATGTTTATATTTTATTAATAAAATTATTTTCAAATGTTTAATAGCAACAATGCAGCAGCAGAAATGTACTAAAACTAATGAGAAACTTATCCGATTATTAAAGATTTTATATCGATTTTTGATTTTATCATGTATAGCAACACAAATAACTGAAACAAAATGTCATGTCAACTATGTCAAGATCTGTCACGGTATGTAGATGGGTAGTGGAAGCAGTAAATGGCATTTTTAAACAATAATTTAAACTGCTACGACATGAGTTTTTTCATCATGCTTCCACTCATGCCATGACAGATGTCCGCGTGGCTGCAGCAATAATTAATAAGTTTCACCTAAGAGTCAGAGACAGAGAGGGTGCAGCGCAAATCCTGGAGATAATAAATGAAAATATGTATCGAGAAAATACTTTAGCTGATTTTGTGCTTCAAAATAATTTAAATAGACGACGAGCAGACTTTGTCAGTATAAATGTAAACATCAACAACATATCATTTCCAAGAATGGAATATAATGAATTAATATTTATTGCCTGTGGAACATACCAGCTAAAACAAGCGCGATCATATAGGTACGAGGCGACGGTTCCTATACCATTGAAGTGTGCAGAGACACAGCCGGCAACCCACTAGACAATGGGCATTGTGCATTTTTTTTAAATCTGTTAAGATATGAAAACCATTTTGAGGAATAAGGTTACTGATCACCTCTCACTATTTAGAAATGGAAAATAATCATGGATTATTAGTATTTCGGGTTATATGTGAATGACCTTAATTTATCCTCCAAATTACGTCATTGCTGGCAGTATGGCAGTAATGCCTTTGCCTACGATTGTAAATTAAAAAAAATGATAGACGTGGTCACCTGACTTTATGTCATAAATAATAAACAATAAACATAACCTCAATCCTCAACAGAAATTTAACTTTTACTATTATATTTATTTATTTTATTCTTTATGCACAAAAATAGTACAGAGGCGGACTTAATGCCTTAGGCATTTTCTACCAGTCGACCTTAGGGTGATGCAGAGAAAACATGGTAGGTGCACACATTATTATGATACGATAATATGATATCAAAAATAAGCATATGGGTATCTATAAAACTTTTAGAAATACTACATTAAAACACACAATACAAATAAATAATACGGAATACATAATTATAAATATATTCATACAATATAAAAATTATAAATACATACATAATTATATAACAATACATATATAAATAATAGGACGATTCAGCGTTGAGATGATTCTGCCAATTTATTGCGAAGGTGCTCACGTATTTTAACTTTAAAAGAGTACCGACTAGTGGCCATCCTGATTTCCGAGGGGAGCGCATTCCACAGAAGAATAGACTGGATGAAGAAAGAAGAGTGCATGAAGTCAGAACGGTGAGAGGGACATTGTAAGAGACGGTTGTGTGAGGAGCGAAGATTTAGTTCGTGACTGGAACATAAATACTGGAAGTGAGAAGTTAGATAAGTAGGGGAAGTGGGAGAGTCAAGAAAGGAGAAAAGAGTAGTCAACGCCCTTTGCACCCTACGCTGGCGAATAGGCAACCATTTAAGAAGTGATCGATATGCAGACACATGATCATATTTACGTAGATTGAAAACGAATCGAATGCAGTTTTAAGAAGACGGTCGAGTTTGTTGAGAAGATCTGCATTCAGGTCATAGTAACACACATCACCATAGTCAATTAAGGGAAAGATTAAGGTCTGCACAAGCATTGTTTTCGTATTGGATGGAAGTAAATTATAGTGTTTTATTGAGACGGTCAAGCAATAACGATGGAATATAGGAAGTGCTTTGTTCCTGCAAAAACGACACTAAAAATAGCCCAAACTAAATTTTTGTTCGTGTTCGGGAACTCAACTTTCGGAAGGTTCCGCGAGTCAGCTTTGATAAAAGTATCACTCATGGCGATTGGTTGGTCGGTAAATAATATGAAGGGCGTACGATCGAGATTAATTGCAATACCGGCGTAACGTGGTATTTTGTTTGTTATGAATTAAAGGCAAGGAACATAATAATCTGAGGTTATTATTTCATTGATTTGATAGTTGACACTATTGACATTTGACATCACTGTTACAGTTTTTAGAATATGGATTGAGGCAAAGGCCCAAAGATTTTATGCCACTGATGACGTCATAGATCAGAAATGATATTGAATTTTAAATAATTAATAAAAAAATAATTACAATGAAAATAACAAAAATATTTAAAATGGTTTCTTAGATTACTCTATATTTTCAAAATCTAAAATAAAAAATTGTGGTCAAGAATTTTGCTTCATCCCCATTACCTTATACCTTCGGCCACCTGCAGATTATTACGAGGTAAAATACACAGCAGGCACATAAGCCGAAAAATATATTTCGTATATATTATTTATGAAAATAACAATGGTAGGGAAGCAATTAAAGAATAATGTTGTAATTGCATGGTTGGCCGGAGAACAGTGGGTTGCTGCGCTCGTGTCATGACTATTATATGGTATTTGAGCTGGGCAAGGTACCAAGAACATATATCTCCACCTGCCCAGTTTCTAAATAACATATTAGTAACGTATGAATCAGAATAAAATAAAAATAATTCATAAAAATGTCTTTTATTTAATATTTATAACCTTATTTGTCACATGTAATAAATCCTATTTAAATACTTTTGATACTAAATCATATTCTTTTTCTTAGGACTGCTAAGTAATTGATTATTGTAAAAATATATTTCTCAATGTTTGTTCATGCCAGGCCAAAGTCTCGTACTAAATGGACAATCCCCTTTTTAATATAAATATGTTATCTATCTTGTTTCTTTTTTTACGCAAATTGGCTAGCTGTAATGGGTGTCAATCCCATGATTTTAAGGCTAGTAAATTTCATATAACTATACCCTAAAATCCTAACTCAGATAATTTATGTAAACAAAGGGGATAACAGATCAAAAAAATATCTTATTAATGGTAATTCACTAAAACTGCCGGAAAAAAGGTTAGATTCTCTTTTATGTATTGATTTTAGAAATAATAATTTAAAGAATATCATACCGTAATTATTTTTATAAATTTCCAGTTTTAAACAAAGTTATTAAAAAAAGGAGATTTTCTGGTATAAAGTATTTTATGATACTGGTAACACTGTAGGAGTACCAAACATTTTCAAATTTCGTTTGACATTATTTCAAAGTTGTTTTCTTAGCGTCATAACAATACATTCGTTTGCTTTTCCCGTTTTCGCTGCGTGTTTGTTAATTTTGTTATTGTGCCATATTATCGTCGTGTTAAGTTTTTCATTTTGTTGTGGTCATTGTTTCATCTGATTCTGAAAGTGACAGTTATTCAGATTCAGATACATCATGAAAAAAATAATTCATATCAGTTAATTCTAATCGAAGCTACTGATTTGAAATCAGATCTTGAATCAGATGTTTGGATTGATTTAAATGATTATAAGGCGCGACTCCGACACACTACATTAGACATTGTTTAGCTACGGGATTTTGTTTGCATTGTTCTTATAATTAACTTTAATTTTTTAAATGATTACTTAGTAAAAATTTAATGATAAAATGTTTTGTACCACTAACCTGTCATTTTGACATTGACATTTCTTTGTTTACATAAATTATCTGAGTTATGGAATTAGGGTATAGTGAACTTTCATGACGGCCATCTTGGATTTAGGAGTAGAATTTATTTTCGGCATCAGCACCCTTGAAATCTATGGAAATAATATAATTATGGAATAATAAGTAAATTTTCAAGGCTGTCATCTTGTATTCAAGAATAATTTATGTCTGCTGCAAGGCTTAGCCGCTGCGACTATCAGCTCGATAAAATGTTAAGGTCTAAAATTTTTTGTAAAATGCCAAGTTAAGATAAGAGAAGAGAGACGACACGTTTGGTGCAGTGGCTAAGCGATTGGCTTCTGCGCCACGGGTCGTGGGTTCGATTCCCACACGGAACAAAAATTTGTATGGCCTACAGATGGTTGTTTCGGGTCTGGGCGTTTGTTTGTGAGATTTGTGTTTGTAAACGCACCCACGATACAAGAGAAGTCTTAGTAAAAAAAAAGGTAGCTGAACTGCCGTTACTTTTGCACCCGTGTCCAAATAAACCGACAAAAATTTCATAAATTTGCATTAAAAATCAATCTCGAAATAAAATACTACGAGACTTGAAAACCCAGAGGTGCCTAGTCTGAGCTGGAACATTCATGAATTCGTGTAATGTTACAATTATTCGCCATTTAATATTGGGTATTTTGTCATGACAGCATGTTCATTGCTCGTTTTAAGTTCTAACTTGAAGTTCGAATTCGAACTGCTATAACAAAAGTAAATGACTTAAGGCGGCCCAGGGCCTCATCAATGTCTCGCATCGAGAATCCCAAAAACTTTCCGCCATTAAATCTTCCCCTAAATCAAACCCTCGCTACGCTTGTATCAGATATACTGGGCACCCTATACCATCTACGCCTTCAAAAAGTTAAGGCATGACTGCAAAAAAAATCTTTGAGTCCAAATATCTCGGCAACGTGACACTTTAGGGCACTATATCTTTGAATATTTTTTGTTTGTTTGAGTGTCCTCTACCCATATATTTGTTAGTCTAATCGTGCGCCGCAACTTGAAAAAAAAATGAAAATGGCGGTAGGGGCCTATGCCAGCTTCCATAGAAAAATGTTCGAACCCCTTTCGGTACGAATATTGTATGATGTAGCCACAGAGGATTAATATTTATGATGAATCTAAATCTATTTTATCGTATTAATATGTATTTACTAACTTATTTCGATATTTAAAAAAAGTATATTTGATTGATTGATTATAATTTTTACATAAATAGAATGTTTAATTACATCAAACATGTAAAATATTTATTATAATTTAAAAATATAGTTTTTTAGTGTTACTTATTTTATTAAATCGATTCGAACAAAATCACAATGAAATAATCGATTCACATAATCACTTTCTCACATCAACTATAAAAAAGTAATATGGCGGCTGATTCCGAATCCCAAATTGAGTAGTGATAACAAAGATTTCGTGATATTTTACCTACGTGAACGTTTTACGTTAAAAAATGGGCTTTTTCTAGTAGTATATCGCATTTGTCAATAGATATGGAATGTTTTTAACCACGCCTCAGTGTAATGTGTGATATTAGTGATAAATAAACAACAACAAAAGCTTAACTGGCGGGAAGCTTTTACTTTGAATATCAAAAACTTTGTTATCACTGCTAAATTTACCAAAACTAAGGATGATTTCCTCAAATTTATAACTGATTTACTCATTTTGTGATGTATGGTAGTCCAGAATCCATTTTATTATGATTTTTAGCCTCCACCACGACTGTCATCAAGTGGCGGTTGTCGCATTTATACGTTCCGTTTTTTCTTAAATATCGTCGTGCGCTAAATATGATAGATTCAATGGTACTCAAATGTGAGCTTTGTATTTAGTTCTTTTAAATTTCATCCAATAACAAGTTCCGATTGGTAGTCAATTAAATGCTTATTTTATTAAATAGGACATAATTCTCGGGACCGATCGGTCCCGAAAACGAGTTTACGGTAGTTCTTGTGTACGGGACCGAACGGTCCCCGCTACGGACTATACGGTTAAAGCTTAATATTTCAGAAACGGATCCCTTAATTGAAAAAGTGCTATCGCAAACCCATAATATTTTTGAAAGACCTATCCAACAACACCCCACAAGATGGGGAACACGAGAAAAAAAAACATCCTCACACGTAAAAAGAAAAGTAAAGGAGGAACACAAAAAAAATTTTTATTATTTTATTTCACTACTTTGTCGGCGTGATTAATCCATGCCAAATTATAGCTTTCTAGTACTAAAAGTCTCTGAGCTAAGCTGCGGACGGACGGACATGGCGAAACTATAAGTATAGAATAGAATAGAAATTTATTTGCGAGAAACACGGTAGGTACATGGGTCTTAAAATTATGCAGGTACAGATCAACATGTTTTGCCGGCACAGCGGCATGCAAATTAATATAAATAATTACAATTTTGTCAATTACCTTTATACTCGTAATATACAAGGTTAGTCAGAAAGGGGGTACTAATCCGAAAGGGTGTTAAAGTACACACAATAAGGAGTAACTTTTGTTCTACCACTTTCCCCAAAAGTCAACAGTTTAAGAGAAATAGCTGTTCAAAAATTACATAAAAAATATGCTAAAATCTATCTATCCTTAGCTATGACCAGCTGTGTTTACATTTTAGGTCATATTTGGGGTCACAAATTAGAAGCTCCATCTTCTGAATTCGTAACTAAAGTAGGAACGAAGAATTTTAGAAAAAACGAAAATAAGAATTGTTTTACTTGGAAATAAAATGTATCGAATTTTGAAATTGTAACACTTGCTTTAATACCGTTATCAGTGATACTTTAAGTGGCCTGCGGATTAGTACCCCCTTTCCGACTAACCTTGTATAGACTAGGAAGTTTTAGATTTAATATTATGTATGACTGAATTAATTAAATTACAATGTTTTAAACATTATGCTAAGACACAACTTTGTAGTTATTATTATTTTTCAATAAGTCATATAGTTCGTAGTCAATAAGGGATCCTTGTTGACTACGGAATCCTAATTACAGACTATAAACTGATAATTGTAATGAAATTATCAAGTACCCATTGTGTTTATATAAATAAAAGAGTAGCGATTCAATTTGCATTTGCGGCTGAGGTGCCGTATGAATGTACCATGGTGCTAGTAGTGTTGATAGTAACGTGGTGCGCAGTGTTCGCTGTGTGGAGGTGGATGAGACCGCGTCGCCCATCGCCGCCGACGCACCCTAACGCGTTACCACTTATAGGTCACGCACATCTTTTAGTAGGGGATGCCATACGTAAGTCATTTAATTTTTAATTTCTCGAAAATAAAACTCTTGATTAAATCTTCTGTGAGACGATTACGAATTTAACTTATCGAGTACTGTAATTATAGACACAATAAATAAACAATGGCACTGACGATCCGGATCGTCGGTCGGGCCGCTAGCGGTTAAAAGATGTTATATTGAGTAGGCTAAGCGCTATTGTACTACAGCTAAGTGCTGTCGTAAAAACCGCGGCCGTGAATTTGATGCCCGTGTGGAATTTTTATTTTTATTTAAGGCCTATAATTTGAACACTCTTTTCAGATTTCTGGGATTTTGAAAAGAGTATATCCAACTTTAGCTTGAAGAGTGGTGGCATCACTGAGGTACGGTTCGGCCCTCACTCTGCTTATGGTAAGTTATTCAAAACTATCATCATACCTTGGCATGGCAGCGCCGCTTGCAATGTCAACATTATCTTCCTGCCTTTATCCTACACTAGGTGTTGTCAGCACAACATGTATTTCTCTCCCATTCTCCTCTATCAGCCGTCATCTCAGTACTGACTCCTTTCTTACCTATATCAACCATCACACAATCCATCCATCTTCTCTTTTGCCTACCTCTACTTGTATCCACATTCATATCTAGCCAGACCGAATATTATGAGAAATATCTGTCAGAAATTATCTTCTTCTCACTTTGCGCATATACTTTGTACTAGATCCGCAGACTGTCGGATCCGGCTAATTTCTAGTAGTGTGCGGGATCTAAGTTTCTAAACACACTATGCCGAAGATACACCACCGAAGTTCGGCGTCTATGTTTTTATATAGGTAAAACGCGACGTAATTTCAGCCTGGTGTGTCGCGGGTAATTTAAAAAGCATTTCAGGCATAATCATGCCGAACTTCGGTCGCGTATCTTCGGCATAGTGTGTTTAGACACGAATACAAAATGTATACGTAGAGGGTATTCGCGCACGCGTCAGAAAGAACAATGATCACTCGGCTAACATGCTTGGACTAGTAAAATCTAACAAAACGTAACTTGATGAAACATAATGTCGTTTCATTCGCCTACATAAATATAAATAAGTACAGCCTTCAATATATTTTTAAAAGGTCGGAGAGACAAGATATTTTGCCACTTCCATTAACATATTCAAAACGTGATGCAATTCCAAGTCCATTAAACGAATGCCAAGTCAACAAGAGTAGAAGATCAATCGGAGTCTGTAAGCAATGCAAAAATATAAAAAAAAGGGAAAATAATATAAAATCGCACAGAACACCAAAGAATATTGTAACAATAAGCGAGGAGAACACAGTCGTCGCCGAAACTATAACGACATGGTTACCATGGACACGGTCAGCGCAGAAAACCACAGATTAGTTAATAGTAGCTAGCTACAGAAAACCGTCAATTTATTTTTACTTGTCAAGAATAGGGAGGGACGTAATCAATCGATTTATGACAGTATCGATTTTTAGATGTAAAATCATTAGTTTTTTATCTAATTCATGGCTTTATTAAAACAATTTACCACGAAGTAACATCAAATTCTATTAGTGGCTAAGTTTAGTATAATATTGATGTTAGTTTATACGGTTGACATTGCCTGGGATTTAATTTCGATTTATGAAATAAAATCATAATAGACTAGAAAAAGTATGGACTTCTCTAGTAACGTAAGTAATTACGGATGCGTTCGAAGTTAGATATTTTATACAGCGTTCTGATAAATAAAATAGTATTCTAAAAATAAGATTATCTCAATTACCCCATCTTTTAAAAATAAACGAATATATCCAATAAATACACTAACAATGCACTAACATATTGGTGACAGTTTCATCTCGGGAACAATTTCTGTTTTTTCCTAGTACAAAGTGACCATTGTTCTTTCTGATAATGTGTTGACGGGCTTAACACTCTTCGATAATAGTAACATGACTTTCATGCAAATGTCAACGATACGTCAAACTCAGTGCATTAACATTGAGTTATTTACTATTTTGCCCAATGACAAGATAAGTAAGATTATTGACACATTATTAACAAAAGTAATATAAACAAATATTGGTATTAATATTGAATGTGTAATAGTTAGAATGAGGGATTGATATCAGTCCCAATTCGAATCTCCGGGCTGCTATTGCAAATTTAAATCAAACTCATGACCTCATATCTTATCCATGACCTACCTTTAAAGGCATGCCTTTACCAAACAAATAGTGAAAGGTAACACGCATGCTAAGGCAGCAGCTAGCCAAGTGATTGCCTTCTCCATGCAGGAGGGTCTAAGTTCAAACATGGCTCGCACCTCTGATTTTTCCAATTCATGTGCTGATCGAAATTTGATTGTCACTTACGTTAACGGTGAAGGCAAAACATCGTGAGGACACGTCACGTTGGTTTACCCCGTGTGGGGATGAACAAGAATATAAAACTTCCTCACCGCACGCTGGGAATAGACGCGTGTTGTAAGATTCAACAAAACCCAGCACGCTTAGAGGTAGGATCACTACGGTTCGCCAAGCAGTTTACTGTGTTCCGTCGTGTGCTTGTGAGAGCCAGAGGAGTATAGGGAAATCCCTCCGTATCTCCGTAACTTGGATTCGTGCGCTTACGATAAGGTACGACAGTCTAATAAAAATGCGCGCAGCTGAGGACTCCAATAAAACCAGATGCTGTGTGTAGTCCGCTAACTCGCACCAGTCTAACGTGGTGGACTAGATGTAAACCCTTCTCAATAGGAGAAGAGACCTGTGCCTAGTATAGTAGGACAGTAATGGGCTAGTTATGCTATGCTGAGACAGCGACCGGCGTTAGTTTCGTTTTTGATCACATTCCTTTACAACCTTACAGCGTTTTATGTTTAGTTGGGTTCGCTCTTGACCTCTATCTCGCATGGAAAGAATATCTTCATCTATACCCTTCGCTCGGGGAAGGGTTATGCCGGACTGTTACCGGCTAGGCCAGGGTCTCGGGATTCACAGCTACATGCACCGCGACCCTGGCATGCCTCGGTCCGCACGCCCCTGGCAAACCTCTACTTCTGTGAGGCCTTGCCCTGCGTCCTCCTGAGAGGCGCGCGTGGAGCACTGCGCGCCGCCTTCTCAGATCTGTTACTGGTCGGGCAACAGGTCATGGTCTGAGCGCACCCTGAAGAAGCCTATTCATACTTGCTTTAAAGGTTAACGGGTTATAAGCTACTTCCCTCAGGTCCCATCTAAGTTCAGGTATATCAAGAACTTTACCTCCAATTAAAAGATCCTTCATTGGTAAAAACAACGATCGATTGAATATCTCATTTTTGACACGTGATCGCACATAATAATTCTTTATTTACCATTGTAATCACATACTAAAAATTTATTCGCATGACCGCATCTATTTGCGGTGTCAATAATAGTATTTTTGACTATTATTGAGACTATTATTACTTTGACCGTTCATTTATAGCACTTAATATACAAGTCAGGAGTCAATGGTAATTAATAAAAGCATCTGACTACTGTCAAAGACATTAGTATGTAGTAGTTACGACGCATAAGTACGTATGTATCTAAGACCATGGTATATAATAAAACCAGGTATTGTCTTCCTGCGATGGCCAAAGACTACGTCACGGATGTCACGATCAGTGCTACCATTTTTTAACATCTTCAATACGAATAAGGAGATTTTTAATTTAACATGAGTAAAAAATAAATTACTAACTAGCCTAATTATTTGCTATTTCGAATTATTCATCTATTTAGTTAAAAAAGTAAGCTAATGGGTGATTCATTTGGAGGTACTTTTTTCAAAACTAAAAAAAATAGTAAAAAAACTTTATCGGGTTATCTTTACTATCATACAAAAGAACCATTCTTGACATTTATTTTTATAGATTATTTCTTTCAAATGTTGTCCGTAGTCCATTCTGCAGTTCCAACTTTCGACGACGTATTTTCGTTTGATTATCGTGTCACGATAACGGACTATTTGTTTCCTGAAATTGAAGCCCGTGATCTCCAGAACTTTTGGTACCAACAGAACGGTGCCACTTGCCACACAGCACGTGAAATCATGGCTTTATTGCGAGAACAATTCGGTGAACAGTTAATTTCGCGTACAGTTGGCCGCCAAGATCCTGTGATATCACACCCCTAGACTTTTTCCTTTGGGGCTATGTAAAGTCCAAAGTCTATATGGATAAGTAGCGTACGATTGAGCAACTGGAAGCCAACATTACTCGTGTTATTCGCCAAATACCACTTGAAATGCTCAGACGCGCCATCGAAAATTGAAACTGTAGAATGGGCCATGTTAACTGTAGTTATGGACAACATTTGAAAGAAACAATCTTTAAAAAATAAATGTCAAGAATGGTTCTTTTATATGATAGTAAAGATAACCCAATTTTGATCTTTTTATATTTCTTTTGGTTTTGAAAAATGGACCTCCAAATGAATCAATTAATAAAAAGGATTTTTCAAAATTGCTTTTATTGAAGCAAATAAGTAAAAAAATGCATTTTGCTCGGGTAATTTATTTACACGTAGTGGCACCGCCCATAACCGATGACGTAGTCTTGGGCCAATCACGCGACGTTACTGTCACGCGAAGAAAATAACTGGTGAAACATATTATTATACCATGTCCAAGATCTGATCTGATTCATATTTGGAGAAAACACAGAAGTACACACGCTAGCAGGTCAAGCTACCCGAAACTAACAAATTTTCCCAATCAACCTTGAACCTAATGCTTTTACGATAAAGATGAAAATCTATTAAAGAAATTTGACAGATTGTACTACAATCTTGCTTGATGTGCTGTCGTCTGTACTATTTTCAAAACAATCGATACTGAAAAAATGGCAAATACCATCGCATTATTAATGAATGTGTTTTATTAACAACTTGTAATATAATCAGAATCACTCATCAAATTCCCCGGGCAAAAAAAATGATAGCCACCAGATTGAGCAATGGGTTGCCATAGGTTTAGCAAATTACTCTTATTTTTATTTTAACATTTAAGATACAAAACTATGGCTTGGTTTTTTTCTATGGGATTTGGACCATCTTCTTTCAGCAAATCTTTAGCATGTCATACCTAATAATTTATGATGGCAATTATCGTTAATTAATTTTTGTAATCCAAGTATATCGAAGATCAGATATCTTTCTTTTTTCTAATTCATATACAATTTCTTTTTCAGTAATAACAGACCCGGATGAAAGTCTAATAATGTCCAACAAATGCCTGGAAAAACCATACTTCTACAATTTTGCGAAGGAAATGTATAACAGCGGACTGGTCACAGCGAGTTGTAAGCAAACCAACAATAGCTTGTTATACACACAAACTTAAATTGTCCATAAAGTTAATAAAACTATAACCCGACTACGTAAAACAGGGGTCTAAAAAGGACGAGACAAGAAAATAATTCAAATAGAAATCCAGAAATGCATAGGTACAAAGATAGTCAAGGTAGAGCCGTGGTCGCATCCACTGTATACTATACATACCTACCATATCAGTTTAATGGAGGTATTCCTGGTACTCACATAATCATAGTAGGTATATTACTGTATACAGTAAGTACTATAATACAGAGTAATGGCCTGTCATCAAAGCCGTGGGGGCCATTTGCCGGATATTTTATTCCAATCCAATAAAAATATCACAACTCTCTCAAAATATACTTACGTGTTTTTATTTTAAAATGAAAAAGAGCACTCTGACTGCACCTTTATTATGATAATTATCACTGAGCACTATGATAATATAATCTCAAAAAAATTCTGAAAAATCCCGTGCACTATTAATGATTTGTCACTTGTGAACATCATTTGCGTTTTATATATATTTTATGTAATTACGATCTGACTATGCGGGCACAAGCAAAGAACGTAGGGAACGCACCGATCAGGCGGTCGGGGTGGGAAGGTAGCGGACGGGCTGCCCGGTTGCGGGCAGGCGGGCAGCGGGCGGCGGGCGACGGGCAGCGGTCCGGGCGACCGCGACGGGCGGTGGTTCATAGGGGTGATCGATGTTGCAAAAACATCAATGATGACATCGATAATGACATCAATAGCTGAACATCGATACTTGATGTTTACCGAACACAAAACATCGATACAAACACAACTACACGCAATCAAATATAAAATGACCGCTATTTGCCCTGCCCGTCAGATCGCTGACCGTGCCCAGATCGCTGACCGGATGCCCTGACCGGATGCCGTGCCCGGATCACTGACCGGTAGCCGTGACTATGATGTTCACATAAGATGCGGGCTGCGTTCGATTTGACCGGACCGGAGGACGCAGAACGCATCCAGTGTGACAAGTCCTTTAATCTATACCAGTACCTAATATAGGGGTTTCCTACGCCACTGCGAAAACCGTTACTTCGATTTTCATTACATTGATCACTTTATGACGAATCAACGATACTCCTAAACAGACTATGATCAAATGTTAACTATATCAACTGTTTTTAAAGAATTACACGAATTGGAATATCATTTTTGTTCTTAAGGAGCTCGTGGCTAAATAATTACAGCCGCATAGACCGATCTTCCGGGTTAAGCCACGCTTGCCGAGGTTGGTCTGTGGATGGGTGACCATTTACCATAGCGAGTTTCCTCCGTGCCTCGGAAAGCACGTAAAGCCGTTGGTCCCGGCTGTCATTTGTAGATCTTTGACAGTCGTTACTGTTGGTCACAAGCCAGAAAGTCTGACAACCAGTCTTACCAAGAGTATCGTATTACCCAGTTACTGGGTTGTGGAGGTCTGATAGGCAGTCGCTCCATGTAAAATACTGATATTCAGCTGCATCCGGTTCGACTGGAAGCCGACCCCAACATAGTTGGGAAAAGGCTAGGCAGATGATGGAATATCTTTTTTGTTATTAAGTATATCTTTTGTGAGCCTTCTTATTCTTTTTGTCTATTTAATTATCACAATTTCACTCATATTTTGTTCTTCCAGTGTCAACATGGAAGCCTCATCGGAGGCTACTAAATCCGGCATTTAATCAGAAAGTACTGAATACATTTTTGACTGAATATAACTCGCAGGCTCGAAATTCGGTGTCTCTATTAGCTTCTGAAGTTGGAAATAAATCGTTTAATGTACACCGATACATGATGGACAATTTATTAAAAACTATTTGTCGTAAGTGTTCTGATCATTTTCTGATTAATAAATATACAGGCTTAATTAAAAAACACCAAGAACTTCTTAAGGGGTCATTGTACTCATCATTATGAACAACTTTTACTATGGGACCACATCTGAAATCGCGAAAAAAAACAGCTGTTCCCTACATTTTGACGAGCTAAGCGAACATAAATGTAGGGAACAGCTGTTTTTTTTCGCGATTTCAGATTTGGTCCCATAGTAAAAGTTGTTCATAATGATGAGTACGGTCAGCATCAAAAGTAGCTGAACATTTGAGTTTTTAAACTTTGCATTAATTAGATAACTAATTGATAGAAAGCAAAAAATTTAAGGCATAGTTAGAGCTATATCTAGCAGCTCTAGGTATCTATTAAACTTTTTGTTTTAAAACAATTCGTTTTCTAATTAATGCCAAGTTTAAAAATTCAAATGTTCAGCTACTTTTGATGCTGACCGTACAATGACCCCTGAAGAGGTTGTTAGTGTTTTTCAATTAACCCTGTATGAGGACTGCCTCGTTAGTCAATATCTTCAGCCTTTTGCGATCATATCAATGTTAAAGTATGCGCTGAAAGATTATTTTTTTTAAACCAATTTCTCCGCTTTCTTTGTACTTTAACCAAAACTTACAACTGGTTTTATGGATATAGCATTCAGTATTATTTTTGTATTAGTAATACCTACATACCTACAGGCGCGGCCAATTCGATTAACAAAATTGTTACCAAACGCAAACGAACCACAACCGTCAGTCAGTTTTTGTTTACGAAAACTGTCAAAATGATTGGCTTTATTTTTTGTGTCAAACAATTTGACAGCTTTTGAAAACGAAAACTGTCTGAACGAACGGTTCGGCCTTGGTTCGGATGCGATTTATCAAGATATATTTTAGAAGAGTTGGGCTCCAGCGCGTTCAATCCACATCTTATTTTATTTTGATCACCATAGTGAACTAACGAACGAAGCACAAACAGTACAAAAGAACTTAAGAGCGTGTACGCCGAACGGCATTTCATACAAATTTTCAAGTCTTTATTTTTCGTAATGACTGAACCGATATTAATGAAACTTCACACACATAATCAGCATACATAGGACTAAAAAGTTAGTAGAAAACATTTTCCAAAAATAGTGCTACAGTTAAATGAGACCGATTTTAAATTTTCAATACAAACAGAAATTTCCAATTATCTTTTTTTAAGTAACACATTTCGAAAATGTTTTCTACTAACTTTTTAGACCTAAGTATCCTACTTATGTGTGTGAAGTTTCATCAACATCGGTTCAGTCATTACGAAAAACAAAGACTTGAAAATTTGTATGAAATGCTGTTCGGCGTACACGCTCTTCAGTGTCCACTGTCTTTTATTTTTACAGATACGTCGCTAGGTTTAAAAGAAGAAGATCAAAATATGATTGATAAAGATTACACTCTTGCCACTGAAGATTTATTTGCCCTATTCATAGAAAGATTTCAAAAAATATGGTTGCATTTGCCTTATACATTTAATTGGAGTGCGTTGAAGAAAAAACAAGATAAGCTGATGAAAGTTACGAAAGATATCATGGAAACGGTAATTACTATATGTAAGGTTAATTGGAAAGGGGGTACTAATCCGCAGGCCACTTAAAGTATCAGTGTGCGTCCTGAGTGACGGCGCACGGGCGTATTGCGGATTGCGGAGCGGCTTTACCGTCGATACCTGTCCTTAGTGCACGCGGGAAAGTTGACGCGTACGCGCGTGTTTAGTGTTACGTTTATTTTACTTTGGTTTTAATAATGTCGATATCAAAATTCAAACGTTTTTGAACATTTGTTTAATGCGCCGTTCATTCCGCTTGCGCGGTGCGCCGTCACTCAGGACGCACACTCACTGATGACTTTCTTAAAGAGAGTGTTAAAAATTAAAAAGATCGGTAATTTTAATGTCCGTGCAGAATGACTTTAATTTTAGCTTTTTTCACAAATTCTTCATCCCTGCTGTAATTACGAATTCAGAAAATGAAGCTTCTAATTTGTGACCCCAAATATGACCTAAAATGTAAACACAGCTGATCATAACTGAGGATCGTAAGATTTTAGCATATTTTTTATGAAATCTTCGAAGAACTATTTCTTTAAACTAGTATTTTTTGGGGAAAGTTGTAGAACAAAACGTATTCATTATTATGGGTACTTTAACACCCTTTCAGATTAGTACCCTTTTTCCGACTAACCTCATATTTACAGGGTGGAAACCCCAGAGTGAGTTGATTATGATCGTTTATAGAAAATGTTGACTTTGAAAATATTACTTTTTCAGGTGATCAACAAACGAAAATTAGAAATGAAGGCGGGTTATAATTTGGAAGAAAACGAGACACCCGCATCAGGTTCACATTTTTAATTATGATATACCTAGTTTCTAATATATTTTTTTTGTTGTTCTTGTAGATATTTACATCGGTCATTGATAGATCAATGTTATTCCTCATTGCTTTAGCTGTCAAAACTTAATACCGACAGTGGGCGTGCTCCGAAAATCGACTAACGAAATTTCGACTGACGGATCGCACGTCTTCCAACCGCAAAATTGTTTCAAATCCGACGACCAATTTGATTTTCGCGATTTGACATTTTGCCTGTGTAGTTCACCATATGGCTCGTTTACACCAGGTCGGTTGGCCGTATTCGTTCATAAGCGACTTGTGGAAACACAACTGTCCCCATCGATTTTCGCAACAAGATTGTATGAAATCCAAGCCACATTTGACCGCATACTGTGGCTTGAATTTCTTACAATTTCGTATTATAAAAAGAAGTAGATTATGTCATTGACTCGCCAAAAATTACTATTCAAAACCAATTGTTGTAATTGGAAATGGCTATCTCTTCCACTCTCGTATTTATTTAGTATCTTCGTCTTACTCATTAGAGATACTTATTAAAATAATGCAGGGTCGAATTTTAAACGCCATGTTCTATGAACGTAACATATCTACTTTTTGTATATAATATCATTGGTTATGACTGAATACGGTCAACCGACTTAGAGTAAACGCGCCATTACTCCCATATGTTAATTTACATCTAGTAGTTCGTTTGATAATACTTTGATCGTTTATTTATAAGTTTGATGTTCGTCGTTGTTTCGTTTCGATTCAAAACTTCAACTTTCGTTTTTCGGAGCAGGAATCCAACATTAGGCAGGGCGGTCTTTTTAGAAAATATCATGAGTACTATCAAGTTTTGTATATTACGGGTACGTATCAAAATCCCGAATTTTAAAAGACCAAATTTCAAAATACCGATGGACGAAATCCCGAAAATTGAAACGCCGAATGGTTGTTTGGTCGAACGTTTAAAATCCCGAAAGTTCATTTGCCCGAAAGCTTAAAATCCCGAATATCCATATCCCGAAGCTTAAAATCTCGAAGATCCATATCCTGAAGTTTAAAATCAACTAACACCTGCCTACGAATTACCTAAGTTTAAAATACCAATTGGACTAAATATCTAGTGTTTAAAATATCAACAGTTATTACACCTAAGTTTGATACACCAACATTTGAAATACAAAGTGGTTTAAAAAAACCACGAAGGGGATGGCGGGGTCTGTGTTCGCTTGCTTCGCTCGCTCACTAGACCCCGCCATCCCCTTCTAACCTAACCTGTCCGAGTCGGGGTGCCCCAAGTCCTGAGCTCATTTCGCTCGCTCTTGCATCCTATAGCTAGTCGGAGCCCAGCTTCGCGGGGCTCAAGGGTTTAAAAAAAAAAACATTTGGGATTTCGTCCATTCGAGATTTCGTCCTTTCGGGCATTTGAACATCGGTATTTTATGTTTCGATGTAACGACTATTGGCATTTAAAACTTTCGGTATTTTGAATTTCGGTGTTTTGGACGTCGGTATTTCAATCATAGGTATTATGAACTTTCGGAATTTTGATACATACCCGTATATTACTGACAGATGTCATATTATACACGTTGTTTTTTTATTGGCTAGGGAGCTGCCACGACAGTGATATAATTACATACCAAATACCATCTAAACCACCATCATATTATCAAAATAGCGAAATCTTTTTTTTTGCAGTCAATTTATCATAAGTTATACGTTTTGAGTGGATACAACATCCCTAAATAAATTTCAATTTTTTCATCAAGAAACATTACGTATTAGTTACATTACATGTACATACTATTTCTGCGGAAGCTCCCTAGCCGATTAAAAAGCACCGTGTATATATTTAGGGCTTGATAGGCTTTCATAAACATAGTATACAGAGTGATAATTTCGATAGTAAAAATCAAGAAAATCTATACAAACTTTTGGTTCAATAAGTCAATGCTTTAGCAACAATCGTGTATTTGGCAATGTTGCAATTTATTTCAGACAAATTCAAACCACTATTGGACCAATTATTAGAGTTAGCTGATAGACAAGATGCCTTCACAGACGATGAAATCAAAGAGCATTTAGATACTATAGTGGCAGCCGCTTATGATACTACAGCCACGGGAATGACTTACACCTTGATATTCCTTGGATCCCATCAAGATATGCAAGAACGAATTTATGAAGAGTAAGAACCGCTATTTGAAAGCTGCTTATTATTGGTGCCGATTCTCTTGTGCACAAACTAAACTTAATTTAGTCTATTGCCATCTTTTTCGCTCTCATCGTAAATAAGAACTGTCTAATTTAGTTGAACTAAAATTTCCATACAAATTTATACAAACAAAAAAAAACATAGTAGCCCACCGGCGTCGGGAACAGGGTCCAAGCTACATCAGGGTCAGGGCTCCAGAGAGAAGAACTTCCTAACAAGACGCGCTGTGTCCAGAAGAGCCGCTTTCTAAATCAAACCCTTGATCTAGCTGCTTAGCGAGAGCCTCATCAGATGTTGGTCGAGGCTTTTGACTATTAAGCCATTGGCTGTAACGACTATCGGCACAATGACTGATGAGTCAACATCCCACATGTCAACCACCTCGTGTGCCAAAACAAGATTTTTTATTATTTTCGAAAAAGCCGCTTTATTATTAAATTCAAAAGTGTTTCAACAATTTATGAGGTATGAATGTTATTGTACAGGTTACTTACAGTACTTGGAGATCAAGACAGAGATTTGACTAAAGATGATCTACCAAAGTTAGTGTACCTGGATGCAGTAATAAAAGAAAGTTTGAGACTCTACCCTCCCGTCCCTATAGTTGCAAGGAGCATTTGCTCGGATATTCAGCTAAGTACGTACTTGCTCTGTACTATTCAAGGCAGAACCATAATCTTGTTTAATTTATTCTTCTTTTTCAATTTAAGAGTTATTTTCGCTGCTCTTTCCACTTCTCACTATTTTAAAAAAACACTCGGGAGCAATAAATCCTTGTCACCAACATAGACATTAATATCTTGGAAACTATGAATGATAGGCTTATGCCTGGTTTCTGGGGTACTCTTGAACGGAGTTTATCTGTTCGATAGCGCTACTGGTTCGATAAAGTGACGCATTGGGTTTCTGGACACTCCAGTCAGAAGATGATCTTAGTTCAAACTTCACTTAACTTATTTTTCGGTTTCTGGAGTATGTACTTGAACGGAGTTTATCTATTCGATAACGCTATTGGTTTGATAAAGTGACACATTGGGTTTCTGGACACTCCAGTCAGAAGAGGATCTTAGTTCAAACTTCAGTTAACTTGACTAACCAATTTTGGCCGTTTATCGGTTCCATAACTTTATTTAAGACACCAGTCTAGTTTGAAACCACGGTAATGCGACAACGTATCATCTGTCGGTCCTTCAGTCCGTCTGTCTGTGACAGCTAGTTATTTAAAACCTATAGACATATTTTCTGATGTGTGGTGGTCCTTAAGGTTTTATGTTGGTGACCTGGATTCATTGCTTCAGAGGGTATTTTTGGCCTTTTATACTTCGCGACGGTGATGTACACTTTCATCATCTGTGTGATGTAACTCTGCCTCAATAGCCCCTCTCGCTTTTTCCTTCTATCTTTCCTTCTATGCTGTGTTTGGACGTTTGCAGGGAACTACACACTGCCAGCAGGATCTACTTGCCTTATATCAGTGTATGGTATCAACCGCCACCCGATGTGGGGCGCTGATGCAGAGCAGTTTAGACCGGAGCGATGGCTGGACCCTTCCACCTTGCCTGACAACCCTAACGCGTTTTCCAGCTTCAGCCTGGGCAAACGAAACTGTATTGGTAATAATCAGTTTACAAATATACATAACATAATAAGCCCTTTACTGTTCCACTGCTGGGAACAGGCCTCTTCTCAAAATGAGAAGAGTTTAGTCTTGGGCCCTTTGGGCGCTTTGGGTTTGGGCCACGCTGACCTGGTGCGAGTTGGTGGACCATACACACCATCGAGTACTTTATGGATACAGGTGCAAGTCCGAGACGGGCTGCAGACCACAAACTGCAAAAGTAGTACCGCTTGCGGTGCGATCTGCGGCTGCGGTCTGCGGTTGCAGTTTTGCAGTCGCTGTCGGAATAGCACCTTTGAAGTGCACACCTTAAAGGCGCTATTCCGATGGCGACTTGAAGTCTGCGGTTGCAGTCTGCAGTTTGCAGCCCGTCTCGGACTTGTACCTTAACTCTCAGGCACAGTAGACATAAAAGCTAAAGCAGTACCTTAACTTACTATAATCGCCTGAATTGACACACTCACACAGACACGCACTGTATACTGAGTATAATGCACTCTTTATATGGGACTGTGTTCCAATAATACCTTAGAAGTCTTGTTGCAGTGCGTGTCTGTGTGAATGTGTCAGATCGGACGATTGTAGGTAGTTGAAATACTGTTTTAACTTAATATAATACTGTGTCTCAGGTGTGCAGGTTTCCTGACGATGTTTTCCTTCACCGTTAACGCAAGTGATGATCAAATTATGATCCGTACATGGATTCGTGGAAGGCAGCCGTTCAACCGCTGGGGTATTACTGCACATGTTTACAAATAAGCACAGTCACGAGCACCAACATGTATACACGTAGCGAAATACGAGTAATTTTCTCCCTAATTACCGATTGAATTTATGAAATATTGTACATGCCATGTATTCGTAGGTGTTCGTAAATTTTATGCATACAATATTTCAAATTTTCCATTACCACTATTACCGATAATGCATTTTATAATTTCTCTACGTGTATACATATTGGTGCTCTTGACTGTACACTATTTTCTGAAAGTCAGGTAACTCCGTACCTGATAGGATTATCTCGTTCAGCAGCAAACAAAATCATAGAACTGCTTAACAAATAGCTTTAGCCATAGAAAATGAACTGTATAAAATGAATAAATAATAATAATAAGTGACATGTAAAAATATAAAAAATAGGGGTCCACCGGCATCGGGAGCAGGGTCCAAGCTGCCGATGGTTAGGGCTCCAGGAACCTCCTCACAATACGGGCTGTGTCGAGGAGGACTGCTTTCTGTATCAGGCCCTTGACACAGCCACCTAACGTGAGCCTCATAAGGTGTTGGTCAAGGCTCTTGGCCATTAGGCCATTGGCCGTTACGACTATCGGCTAGCGATGCCCGATACGTATCGATATTTTGGTGTATCGATACAACGCAATGCGATATATCGATATTTTGTATCGATACACGTCAATGCGATATTTAGCTGTATCGTATCACTTCGCTGAAATATCGCATCAAAAACATCGTATTGTATTAAGGAGGTACTTAAAGTGATATTTGGTTTACGAAATATTAAGATAGGTAACAATAACAAAGATTACAATGTAAACAAACTTATTTTTCTATTGTAATGGCGCCACACTTGTTGGTGCGGCTTTAACTTTCTAATTCGATGCGGATAGGTAAGGTAATGTAAATATTACTTTTGACGTTGATTAAAAACAATTTGATTTGAAATAGATTAGACCCACAACGGTTGTCAAGATTGTTATAATTATCTTGTATGTTTAGATTTGTAAAACAGGCAGTTGTAAAAATCGTTTGTGTGTGTACGTCTGCTTACCTTTTCAGTATTTTTTTATAATAACTTGTAACTTTTTTTTTTTTTTTTTTGTAAATTATAACAAAAAAGCAAACCTACATTTGAGATAAGATGTTTACTTCTTCTTTAATCCAATACGATATTTCGATACGATATTTACAGTATCGATACAAAGGCATACGATATATATCGTGTATCGATACAATCAGTTGCGATACATTACGATACGATATATCGATACAAAGCACCGTATCGGGCATCGCTACTATCGGCACAATGGTTGCCGAATCCACATCCCACATGTTGACAACCTCGTGTGCTAAGTCAAGATACTTGATTTGTTTGTCTTTCTCAGCTTTCACGAGGTTAAATGAAACGTGGAAATCATTATTTAATATAACTACCTATGTTACAGGAAAACTCTACGCCATGATGGCAATGAAGACGACTCTTGCGCATGTCTTGCGCAAGTACCGCGTTACCAGCGACATCAGTAATGTTATAACAAAAAGTGATATTATAATTAAACCTGCGGCTAACCAGCAAATTTGCTTAGAGTTAAGAACATGAGATATTTTTATTAAATTTGTTTTATTTTAACATAACATCTCGCCTATATTCTCCTATTTCACTGTTATGTTTAAGTCCCATGTAATAGAAGGCAAGACTATTGCCATCAACCGGGCACAAATCCGTGCCGTGTGGTGCCGGACGTAAGGATCTCTTCCCATGGGTGTCGTAAAAGGCGACTAAGGGATTCACTAGAGGATGGGCAGCAGCGTTCTCGGAGTTCTTTAACAACCATACTGCGATCGCCAACCCGCCTGCCAAGCGCGGCGATTATGGCAAACCCCCCCAACATGGAGCACAGGACCGGTGGATGTGGCGATGCTTGAGGAGGCCTGTATCCAGCAGTGGACGTCTTTTGGCTGAATGATGATGATGGGCACAAATCCAGACTCCGGGCTGCTACTGAGAAATTACACACGGAAAATCCTAATAACACTTTGCCCGACCTTGGGATTGAACTCAAGAGCTGCTCCGCAGTTGTTTCAAATTAAACGACTGATCACTGAGCAATTCAGGCTTGTAATCTGGCGCTACCAGGCGCACAGAAGGATAAACAGATGGAATTAACTAATTCGCACGACTTATGTAACTGTAATTATGTGCCTAGAGACCATCGTACTATATAAGGTTAGTCGGAAAGGGAGTGCTAATCCACAGGCCACTTAAAATATCACTGATGACGGTTTTAAAGCAAGTGTTAAAATTCCAACATTCCATAATTTTTATTTCCATGTAAAATTGTTTTTTTTTTTAATTCTTTATCTCTACTTTAGTTACGAATTCAGAAAATGGAGCTTCTAATTCGTGAGCCTAAATATGACCGAAAATGTAAACACAGCTGATCATAGCTGTGAATAGATAGATTTTAGCATATTTTTTATGTAATTTTTGGACAGCTATATCTCCTAAACTATTGACTTTTGGGGAAAGTGGTAGAACAAAAGTTACTCATTATTATGGGTACTTTAACAACCTATCGGATTACTACCCCCTTTCTGACTAACCTTGTAAAAATAAGCCTCTCCAGCCATTATACATCATATAACAATAAAACTCTCCCGTGATATTCTTACGATGTTCGTCCTAGTGTTGTTAGCGATATGTTGTTTAGTGTTAGCACTGCGTTCATGGATGAAACCACGTCGCTTGTCGCCTTCGTTATATCCTGGCGCTTTGCCACTCATAGGACACTTATGGTTAATGTATGGAGACGCTAAGCGTGAGTATTTTGAGTATCAGGGAGGGAGTCTTATTCCTTTTTTTCTATACTTTCTATAATAATAAAATTTTATACAATAAATTTACGTGTTAAATCCATCCAAAAAATTGTTGGGCACTCGTCGATGAAGCAATCTCCATCTTTCTCTATCCAGAGACAATTCCTACACTTCTCTATATGTTATCACTTCTGTATTTTCCTTCAACTGGTCTGTATATAAATAACTTTTGTTCAAAAGTCAATAGATTAAGAGCCTAGAAACAGCTGTTCAAAGATTTCATAAAAAATACCTTAAAATCTATCTTCTACCTATAGCTATCTTATATCAGCCAGCTTTGTTTTGCTGTGTTTACATTTTAGATTATATTTAAAGTCACGTATTAGAAGCTCTATTTTCTGAATTCGTAACTGAGGCAGTTGTCCCACCGCCGGCGAGGAAGCGACTAACCATCGGCTATTTTCTCGCTCAAGAAACGTACAATAGATATACATTCCGTGTAAACAAAAGAGATGCATATATTAATAGTTCACCGCTGACAGTTCACACTGCCGGCGAGGACTCGCTCCACTAGTTTGTCGCTGAGCGACAAAAGCTATCAAAGATAATACTCGCTCAGCGATACTTACTCAGCGATACTCGCTCAGTGATGCTCGCTTGGCGGTCAGAACTCACGCGAGAGACCAAGCAGCGGTAATTTGCGAGTGCGAGTAATCGCTCGTCGCACTTGCACACTTGCTTATAGCCCCAGCGACAAAACTATCGGAACTACACACTCACTTCTCGCTGCTCGCCGACTCGTTTCTAGCTTCTAGCTCTACTCGCTGCTCGCTCATCGTTCGCGGTGGGACAAGCGCCTAAGTCAGATTTGTTGATTTTTTAAAATATCCAAAAAAAAAGTACGGAAATTAAAATAATCCAATTTTGAAATTTTAATAGGTACCTACTTACTGAAAATTAGTCATCTGTTGTACTTTTAGTGGCCTGCGGATTAGTATCCCCTTTCCGAATAACCTTGTATAAATACTGAACTTATGCCTTTGAAACGTTACATCACCTTACATTTACAGCAATGGTAACACGTTAATGTTACAGCAATAAACTGATAATAACATCACAGTTAATGATCTCTATCTAAGATTAGGTGAACACGAAAAATCTGTTCGCGCGTAATTAAATTATGTAGGTATTGGATTTCCGTGAGAATCTGGGGCAGTCGGGCCACTGCGATATAATATGAAACGAAAGAAAAAATTTAACGATATCAGTTACTTATTAGATCAAGTTATTGGAATTTGTACAGTATTTTCATTTCTTATAAATTAGAAAATATGGGCTTTGGAAAAACGACAAGATATTCTAGTGAAAAGTTTACTTTTCATTAGAATATTTGGTCAATATAAACCAATTGATACTTGTTTTGTTCACTCCTACGTTTCGGGCTACTGTCGGTCGGGCAACTAATTTCGTTGACGGACTTAGGGAGTAGGCCCCCAGTTTCGTGGTTGAAAAACGTGCGATCCGTCAGCCGAGGCTTCGTAGTTCGATTTTCGGATTCCAGATTTTCGCCGAACCAAACAATCTTATAATATTTTACTCAAAATCATAACCAAAAATTGAACGACCCGGACGCAGTTAATACAACGAAAAGCTCGTTACCCTCAACAGATTACACGAGTTATGAGCAATATTACTATTACTGAATAGGTTTCTTTCAATAGGATTAGTCGTTCGTACGTGTAAGGGTTCCGCCGAATTTTGCGCCGGAATAAGTCCTTGGATATAATGTCACCATTCTTTCTTTTTTTGTTCATTCTTATTACTTTTATTCATCTTCTTATTGCGTGTACAGAGAATAGAAGTAAATTATACATAGTGGAGAACGTATGAGTAAGTCATCTTGCAGCGTAACCCTAATTAAGGGAGCTACACGAGACTAATTAAATGACACACCCACCATCAGCAGATTAATTTGCGTAAGCATAACCAAAAATCCAGACAAGTATAAAATCTATTGGCTGAATATAGTCCGTAAACTTCAATTTAGAATACAAAAATAAAAAAAGTTTTTAATCTCTTGTATTCAAATTATAGAATATGTTTAAAATAAATTTAGGTAAACATACAATAGTTATTTGATATACAAGAGTGCAAAGTTGCTTTTTAACCGCGTGCTCAATTTTGATGACCGAGCAAGCGAAGGATTCTAAAATTAGAATCCTGAGCGTTAGCGAGGGAATCAAAAGAGCACGAGGTGAAAAATCTTTGCACTCGAGTGCAACACGTAACTTTTCATCCCACCTCAGCGAGGAAATGACTGAATGTAAAAAAAAAAAAATTCCTCGTCGCTAGAATCCTTAGCTAGAATCACTCATTTTAGGTTTTTCACTTGTTTTCAAGGTTCTTGTTTTTAACCTAAGGTTTTAACGTTTTAACAATATGACGTGAAAAGAAAAAGGCGCGAGTAAAGCAAAAAAAAAGAAGTAATACACCAAGAAGGTTCCGAGTCTGAGTTTTAACAAATTAAATAAATTCGGTACCATGGAGGTAGAAGTAAATAGGTTTAATGAAGTTTTGAATTCACAAACATGCTTAGAGTATATGCTCTAAGCAAACATGGTGCACACGATGTTCTTAATTCAATTTACTTTATCCTATAACCATTGCCTATAACGGATAAAAACGGCTTTTGCACTCAGATATCGAAGAACAAAAATACTCTTTCCGAGATGGGGGGATGAAAACTTATTTTTTTTATTTCTAAGCATTCATTTACTACTCTATTTTTATTTGTTTCCGGCTTGACTTTGAGTTTCAGACAGGATGTCTGAAACTCCGTATGTCCGTAATTTTATAAGGTTAGTCGGAAAGCGCGTACTAATCCGAAAGGGTGTTAAAGTAACCATAACAATGAATAACTTTTGTTCTACAATTTTCCACAAAAGTAAATAGTTAGGGAGAAATAGCTGTTCAAAGATTTAATGAAATATGCTAAAATCTATCCATCATCAGCCATGATGATCTGTGTTTACGTTTGAGGTCACGAATTATAAGCTCCATTTTCTGATTTCGTAACTAAAGTAGGGATAAAGAATTATAGAAAAGAATAACATAAAAATAATTTTGCTTTAAAACAGTCATCCATATCATATCCATACTTTTATGTGATCTGTGGATTAGTAACACCTTTCAGACTTATACAAGATGTCTGAAACCAAAGTCAAGCCTTGAACAAATGATAAGGCAGTGCTCAGAAATAAAAAAAATAACTTTGATACTACTACTACTACTGGACCTACTTTTTTTTAAACAAATTTTGTATTTAGAATTTCACGAATCTGATTCTTCTGTTCCCTTTTTAAACTGCACTATCATTTTTTTGTTCCCGGCTCGACGTTGAGTTTTGTGACAATTCTAAACATATATCGCCTAAAAGGTTATTTGATAACAATGAGGGTAGTTTTTTATATTTTGAATTATAATAATTCATGAAACTAAAACTAATAACCAGGACACGTGAAAAAAGGAGTGGCTCGATTTCTTTGCTCCCAAGTATATATACGTGTCCGTAATTATATACTAAATTCAAGTTGTTATGAGCCACATGTGGCCGTGGCCTTGGTCACACCAGAGCGGTTGGTTCGCTCTAAGCATGCTTACGCGTCTCCAGCGACGTGTATGCGATTTATTCGATTCCGAACAGCTGCGTAAGCATGCGTCCCGAAAATTCTTATAGTTCCACTCGACACTCCTTGCCCTTCTGATCCTCCCCCTCACACAAAAAATCCTTTATCCACCCTTAAATCATAAGATATAGCGTCCCCTTCATCGCAATTCGTGGTTATCCTCAATTTTTTCCATTTCAACATGAAAAAAAAAACGCTCTTCCATGAATAAAGCAATGAAATATCATGTTCATTGCCATAATTCAACCCTTTTCCTCGTAAGAAGTTGAATAAGGAAAACCTTTCCACTGACTACACAGAACAAATAAATTATATACTCTACAGTGCGTTAGCCGAAAGAAGTCCCATGAGCGCTACGTTGGTACCACTGATTTTCATTATTAAAAGCGCCCGAATCAATGAAAAGTCAGTGGTGCCAACATCTATAGCGCAGAAGGGACTTCTTTCAATGAACGCACTGTACATTTAGGCTGGACATACACCAGAGCTGTGCGAGGAAAATGTGCGGTGCGAAAATGTGTAGCGAGGATGTGAAACTTTCCATCAGAGCTGTGCGAGGAATTGTAATGTGTTAATGTATACAAATGATCATCTACCTCTTCCAAACACCATCTATTTGACTGCCTGGCAGGCGCATATTTTCAAATCCTCGCACACATTCCTCGCAACACATCCCTCGCTTGCATTACTCGCTTATTTTGTATGAACAAAAACCTCGCTCCGCTAAGCCCATATCCACCAGAGCTGCGCACAGCGAAGCTAGGTAAACGAAATGATTCTATTGGTGCTTACAAAACACATTCCTCGCTACGCAGCTTAGCACAGCTCTGGTGTGCAACCCACGACTTAAGAAAACGACTTTATCATTTGACATGGTTTTCAACACGCGTTAGATTAGCTTCGCCAGAAACTAACTTTGCTAACATGTTTGTTTTACTAACTTTGCAAAACAAATACAGTACAAACATTCATTTGGCAAAAAACACAATAACATTTAATAAAAAAAAGAGAAAAAAGAAATCCTAGTTTTTTTTAATAATAATTGCTGTGTGATTTTCTTCTTGGCCTTTATGTAATTGGATGTGGGATTCTGACGACAAAACAATAATTTATGATACCATCTAGCTATATCCATGGTGGAGCCGGAAGGTAGGTAGGTACTATAGAACCCCTGGCGGTTACTATACTAAACACAATATCTTGTTGCAGCTGCGGCAATCAAACGTGTGAGTGTGATCAAAACGGGTAAGTAATATATGATATAATTACAAAATCTCTAATATTTAGAAGATATAACAACTGAATCAATAATTTTATTTGATATAACGATCAGTAAATATAATAAACTTTAGATATCATTCTAAAATAACTAATTTTTATAAGCATAACATATATTGAATGTAAAATCGTTCGGTATGCCACTCAAATGACATAAAACTTATTTAGTCTATTAGGAGCAAATACATAAAATCAACAAAATCAGTTCTAACCTAACCCAAGCTAATCCATTTCGTCGGGGTACCCTAATCTAGTCACTCCATCGTACTTGGATGTAAACATGCAATGAGTAAGCGTTAGTTCAAAAGAGTTTTATATTAAATGATTTTCGATCAGATGAACGTTATATCTAATAATATTAGACGAAATGAGTATTCGAGTATCTAAATGTTATATCTAAAGAAATTATATCAACAGTTGGTATAACTCACGTTTATTATATCTTGTGAACGTTATTGAAATGAAAATAGACCAAATAACTTTATATGATATGAGACGCACACGAACAAAACAAACAACAAAACATGTTTTTTTCATTATTGTAATTAATATTACCTGTTGCTGTATAAAGACTCAATTAGTTTATTCACTTGACAGACAGATATGTGTTGCTGGGGAGTTTGTTGCGCCGTTTCTTCTTCACAGCAAAAACACTAGGAAGCGGTGAAGGGAGGGCGCTTTTGTGGGCTGTCTTATATGTAACATTGGCGTTCAAAAAGGACTAAGTAATTCTAGTCTATTTTGAATAAATGAGTTTTGAACATTTTTTTTTTTATTAACAATAACAAGACATGTCTTACAACAACAAAACATTATTTACAAACAACAAAACATGATTTATGACCCTGCCTGCAATGAGAAAATATGTTTAGTATAGTAGATCAGTTTTGAACTCGTTTGATTTTTTGATGAGATCTCACGAACCCGTACCTAACGACTACTAAAGTCCCCGTCACGAGAAGCTATAAATTTTGTAAATAAAGAACTTCTACAAAGTTACGTAGCGACAATTCAATCAACAACAAATAATCCCAAATTCAATCAACTCAAAGTTACATACGTGTAATACGAAACTAACGAGCAATTTCACTTAGTCGGGTTATATTTTAGCGATATAAAGCGCTATCGTCTAATGTTTTGTGGTACCGGAACGTGTCTGACTCATGGAACGTCAACATTTGACCCGCCATTTTGAAGTAAGTTCACACTGACGCTGTCAATGCTGTCATTTGAGTTTTGAATGCGTTTCAGTTTGTTTGTGTTGTTTTCGTAGATTATTATTTATTATTATATAAATAAAATAAAAACCATTATATAAAAATAAAAATCATTACAAAACTGTTTTTTTTTATTTGTTCCACAGGTTGCGAACCCCTGAATGTGTGTTTACAAAATTTATAGCTTCTCGCGACGGGGACTTTAGTAGACATCAACAAACGCTCATTCAACCTCCTAGCATGACTTCCAACTCTAAATATGGAATCAAATAAAATTGAATCTACCTGTGAACTACAAGAATTAGGGCGCGTTCAGACGACACGCGCCTGCTAAGCGCAAGCTAAGTGCACGCCACGCGCGTCAGCACCCGCGTCTAACTTGCTTTGAAATTTATTGTATGTAATTTGAGTCTTATGACACATCAATAGATCTCAAATTGCATTTGCCTTCCTAGCCGGGAGAGTGGAACCGGGCGCGGGTGCTGCGCGATTGCGACGCGTGTACTACGCAATAGCTATTCTGGCGCTGAGCGTGCGCGTGTACTTTACATCGATAAAAAATGTACGTTAAGACAAGGGAGGGACTAACTATTAAATTTAGAATTTAATAGATAGTTTCTCAGGAGGGAGCGACTCGTACGCGACGAGCGCGCGCATTCGCGCCGAAAAAAAACGCGCAAATGTGAACGCAGCCTTACGAAATTTCTAGAATAAGTTCTTATAGGTAATCGCCTATTAGTTCTCCTGTGTTAGACAAAGAGCTTACCTCGAAGTTAGACCAACACAGGACGGCTTTGACAAGACTTAAACACGGATAATCGCTTGGGAATTGAATCCTGGACTCCCCACTTTAATCAACTAGTATTTATCATATATTTCTGAGAATTACGATCAAACATACCTACCCAGGTTTGTTTAGCAATCAGATACTAATACGCAAAGTCGACGGGATTATAGTAAATTATATGGAAGACAGTCCAATACAGCACTGATGCATAAAAGTGTGTTCTGCATGGCAAAAAATATATCCAATCACATTCCGCCACACATAAAAGAATTGAATGTTAACTTATTTAAGAAAAAAATTAAGAAATTTCTAATTCAAAAAGCCTATTAAAATATTTCCGAGTTTTTAACAAAGTGTTGATTGTTATTGTTTATTTTTTTGTTGATGTTCATTATTGATGTTATTTATAAATTCAAGAAAACGAATCTGACTTGTGTGAAATAATTTATGTAGATTTTTTATTCCTAATTACTTTGAATCCTCATTACTTTGACTGGCTAATTTTATTTTACTATGCATTTCGATGACGAGTTGATGACACTATTCTATTCTACAGTGTGTCCGGTCATGGACTAGTGATATTCTAGGTACTTACATAACAACTATTTTAGTACACAAATACACTATACACTAATCCACTTCCATTTTTTTGTTGAGATATTCTGTACGTGTGTACAAAAAAAGTCATATCTCTCAAAGTTTTGGTCCTACTTAGATAAAAGTAAGCCTATTCGGAGGGCAACAATATTGTCTAACGTTTACATTACGATACAATGGGTTCACAAAAAAACATACAGTTGTAGACAATACCTCAACAAAAAAGCAAAATGACTACCAAATAGCGGGGAAGTGGATTGGACCCTAGTGTGTAGTGTATTTGTGTACTAGAATAGTTGCTATACAAGTACCTAGAATATCGCTAGTCCATGGCCGGACACACTGCATATTTATTATAATTTGATTGATTAAGTTTTCATTTGATTAATTGCTTTGAATAATGGACAAACCTACTAATACAAATAACCAATCTGTTAATATTTGTACGCCGGCGCCGTTAAGGCAAAACATGACTGTGCTATAATTTAATGTAACACCTTGCATACCATGTGTGTGTATACTTATGTTTTGGACAAATAAATGATCTTATCTTATGTGTGCCATGACCTTAACGCTTCTGGCCACTGATCGGCCACCACTCTGTCAACGCTTTACGTCACCTGTCATATCATTTCCTAGATTTAAATTCCGTGTTTTGCCGCCTACTAAAACGTTCTGAGCACTCTGCTGTTGCTCTCTATTGTGATGATGAGAAAAATAATCATTTTTATTACTATTATTATATTACTCTGTATTGAGTGGTATTGCTGCTAATTTTTATTAGCAGGCGGTGAAATAGAAAATTTTAATAAAATGTAGGTACAGAATGTGTCATAGGTGATTATTCGAATTTGTGAGCAGGACATGAGGGTAATTTAAATAAAACCCAAATAATATCATGTTCATAATTTGTAGATACACCCTAGAAAGAAATAAATAAAAATTAATTTATTCAAAATGAACTAAATACCTAGGTAGGTACCTACTTCTTGAACGTCAACATTTAAAATTCAATTCTTCGATTCCAAAATTCACTTCTATCAAAATATTAGTAACTACTTTCATGTACTTTAACGTGCTACTGACTACCTACCTCTGAAAAATTCTATGTAAACTTAAAGATTACCGAGCTTTAAAAAATCGGACAAGTGCGAGGACTAGCGCCTGAAGGTTCCATGCTATTATAGGGTGACTGGTAATTAGTGACCGATACATTAACACATGATTGTACTCATGATAACAAACAACTTTCCCAAAGAAACATTATTTTTATTTTACTTTTTTCATTTAAAATTTATTAATAAACCGTTACGGATGCGGCTCCTAATATGGTTTTTTTTTTGTTTTTTAGTAATGTTTCGTTTGGAAAGTTGTTTGTTATCATGAGTACAATTATGTATTGTGTTAAAGTATCGGTCACTAATTACCAGTCACCCTATATAAATACAAGGTATTAAAAAAATTGCTCTAAAAATTTTGAGGTAAAACTCTCGGGGTCTACTCCCTAAGCACGAAGTCCGTGGTTTCGGCCTTAGTTACGAGCGTTTCCTACTCCCTATCACCTACGGAAATACGATTATTTCAGAGCCCGAACTTAAGAATGAATGACAATTGACAACACGATTTGACAGTTGTCCCTACTACTAATGTGTTTGCCCATCCGAAAAGTTGAACTTGACACTTGTTTTATTCATTGCTACGTTTCTGGGTACTTTCGGACGGGCGACTAGCTTCGTTGACGGACTTAGAGAGTAGGCCCTCTGTAACGGAAATTCGCGTTTTTTTATTAAGACTATTCCATCGCGCACAGCGAATAGAACGTTATTTAATTATATTTCTAGGCTGAATAAATTAGGTCACAAAGATATTTCAGTTACGGAGACATCGTTACCTTCAGGTGATGTTTTTACGGCACGGAGATAAAACGTTACTTTGACACAATGGAGCGTAATGAGAATATTGTTCCATCGATTGTACCGTTTCGGCTGATTAAAATTTTGTCCTAATTCTTTATTGTTAGGGTTGCTACTTTAGGCATATGGGAGAAAAGAAACGGTATAAATATTTTTTTCATCCCACCATCTCGGAAAGAGTATTTTTGCTCTTCGATATCTGAGTGCAAAAGCCGTTTTTATCCGCTAGAGGATGAAGTAAATTAAATTTAGAACATCGTGTGTAGCAAGTTTGTAAATTCAAAACTTCATTAAACCTATTTACTTCTACCTCCATGGTGCCGAATTTATCATACAACCTTTTTTAATTTGTTAAAACTCAGGGGGTCTACTCCCTAAACACGAAGTCCATGGTTTCGGCCTTAGTTACGAGCGTTTCTTACTCCCTATCACCTACGGACATACGATTATTTCGGGGCCCGAACTAAGAATTAATGACTACACGATTTGACAGTTGTCCCTACTACCGATGTGGTTTTGCCCGTCCGAAAAGTTGAACTTGACACTTGTTTTGTTCACTCCTACGTTTCGGGCTACTTTCGGACGGGCGACTAACTTCGTTGACGGACTTAGGGAGTAGGCCCCCAGACTCGGAAGCTTCTTGGTGTATTACTTTTTTTTAATTTGCTTTACGTGCGCCTATTTCTTTTCACGTCATATTGTTAAAACCTTAGGTTAAAAACAAGAAACTTGAAAACAAGTGAAAAACCTAAAATGAGTGATTCTAGCGACGAGGAAGTTTTTTTTTTTTACATTAAGACATTTCCTCGCTGAGGTGGGATGAAAAGTTACGTGTTGCACAAAGATTTTTCACCTCGTGCTCTTTTGATTCCCTCGCTAACGCTCAGGATTCTAATTTTTTAATCACTCGCTGCGCTCGTGATTCAATTTTAGAATCCTTCGCTTGCTCGGTCATCAAAATTGGGCACGCACGCGGTTAAAAAGCAACTTTGCACTCTTGTATAACACCCCCTACGACATGGTCCTCGCAGTATGCGAGCCTTCAGACGAGTCTAAGGCCGTCTATAATATTAAGACCTTATGCCACCTGTCTGGCATAAGCGTCGAGCGCCCCAACAAGTCCGGTCCCCCTGGTCAATGTCACCGTTGCCAGCTTTATGGCCACTCGCAGCGTAACTGCTATGCGAAACCCAGGTGCGTCAAGTGCCTGGGCGACCACGGCACTAGCGACTGCGAACGCCCAAAAGATAGGTCCCTATGCCTTGAGCCCCCTAGTTGCGTTTTATGCGGCGAGTCTGGTCACCCGGCGAATTATCGCGGGTGTGCCAAAGCGCCAAAACAGCGCAACCCTAAGCTGGCTAAACGCTCAGCCGACCGTCACCAAAGAGAGAGTCCCTCCACGGCTCCCCCTCTTTCTTCCCAACTCCCCGCCCGCCTCAGTCCCCAAAGGCCGTCCCCATGGAACGCGCTGAACCATCAGCAGGCGTTCCCCGCCTTAAGGCCCACTACCCAGTTGCCCCAGCAACAGCAACCAACCACAAGACCCCCAATCCCGGCCATCCCCGCCCTGATGAGCTCCACTATCCCCGCTCCCACTATAGTGCTAGCTGCTTCACAGGCTGCACGTAGTCCCCCAACATCACAGACTGCCCCCGCACCCGCCCCCGCACTCGCCCCCAGGCCAGCGCCGACAGCGGTTGCTCCCTCCACTTCCCTCTCGTCCACTAAAGTGCTCCTTAGGGACACGATCCCCAGCCTTATCCAAACCCTCTCCTCCTGCAATACGCAGTGGGCGAAAAACATAGTCGCCGCTTGGAACGCCTCTCAAGGCGATCCAATCGCTCGCATCAATGTCCTCTGCGAACTAGATGACATAGTCATTTTCCTCATCCAATAAATTCCAATGGATACAGAAAGCTGTAGAATTAAGCCCCGATCCCTTAAATTAGGCTTCTTCAACGCTAACAGCGTTAACGGTCAACGAGATGAGATCGCAATCTTTTTGCGTGATCATCAAATTGACATCTTCTTAGTGCAGGAAACGTTTCTCAAGCCCCACAACAGGAACCCTGGAATTGCTAACTATAAATTAGTTCGCAACGACAGGACCCGTAGTAGGGGCGGTGGTACTCTCATCTACTACAAACGTTCCCTGTACTGCACTCCCTTAGACCCTCCTCCTGGTCTCCAATTCCTGGAAACTTCCATATGCAGACTAGGCATGACAGGACACCAGCCGATCACAATCGTCTCGGTGTATAATCCTCCCTCCAGTAATAAGATCCAACTCCGGAGCGATCTTAAAGCCCTCTTTGACCTCGGTGGAGGTTCCGTTATCATAGCGGGTGACCTCAACGCCAAACATCTCTCGTGGTGTTGCAACTCCAACAATCACGCGGGTCGTAACCTCGAAGAGTTGAGCCCGGAGCTCGAATTCGACGTTATCGCCCCGATGTGTCCCACTCACTACCCCCATAACCCTGACCATCAGCCCGATGTCCTCGACATAGCGCTTCTAAAGAACGTAAACCTCGGTCTACGCTCTATAGAGACGCATGAAGAGCTAGACTCCGATCACCGCCCCGTAGTCCTTCACCTAGGTCCCCGGGGTGGTCCCCCGGATCCTGGTCAACCCGCCCCGACCAAAACTGTCACGGACTGGGGAAAACTAGAGGAGCGCCTCAAGTCTTCCTCGTCCGTTCACTTAGATTCCATCCCCGACGATATCATTACGATCGCCGACACGTTGGGCGCGATCGACTCCCTCACCAGTCACGTACAGTCCGTGGTGAACGAGTGTTCACGGCAGGTTCCAGCGGTGGACGAACACCGCTGGAAGCTGCCGGACGATGTGCGCGAACTGCTGACGGAGAAGAACGCGTCCATCCGTGCCTATGACTCTTTTCCCTGCGAAGCTAACCGCGTCCATATGCGTTCTCTACAGCGTGCTGTAAAGAAACGTGTACGGGAGGTTCGGGAAGCCCACTGGGACAAGATGTTGAGCGACTTAGAGCCATCCCATCTGGCCTTCTGGCAATTGCAACGTAATCTGAAATCCGATTGTGTAGCTTCAACTCCCCCTCTCAATCGTCCGAACCAAAGGCCGGCCTTTGAAGACGACGAAAAGTCCGAATGTCTAGCCGACAGTCTAGAAGCCCAATGTACTCCCAGCACCCAACCCGCAGACCCGGTCCATCTTTCCAAGGTGGATCGCGAGGTCGAACGTAGGGCCACCCTCCCACCCGATGAAGACCCCGACGACCCCTTACCCCCCATCACCGTAGACGAGGTCCACACGATAGTGAGGAAACTCAAACCTAGGAAAGCCCCCGGCTCAGACGGTATCACCAATAAGGTGATCAAACACTTTTCCGCCCCGCTCATAGTCCTCATGACCGCCATCTTCAATGGCGCTCTGAGTAACAACATCTTTCCGCAAGCTTGGAAACAAGCCACCGTTATCGGTATCCCCAAACCCGGCAAACCCAAGAGTGAGCCCACTACCCAAGTAACAAAAGCTTCTATAACCAGGGTGTTATAACACCAAATAGTGATATAGTAGGCCTATAGTGGTAACCATTGTGCCTGCTTGTACTATAAAGGTTTTTAAAAGAGCGTTTTGGTTCTATAAGATTAAAGAGCATTTAAGTTCTATAATTTAGCTCTTAGAACGTTTACAGGACCATACAAAAGAATCTTTAAAGTGTTGCACTGTAATAGATATGAAAAAAGCGATTATGGTACTATTTAGTACTATAGACGACCTTTCTGACACTTTTATGTATCTATTTTGCACTAATAATGCGTAAAAATAACTTTTACAGTACTAGTATTGTAGAAGTATCGAAAACATTATTACAGTATCAATCTGCACTATAAAAGTACCTTGCACAACCATTACGTAACCTTTTAGCTCCTTAAAAGCTCCCTGAACATCGCTATGGCGCTAATTCTGTAAAAGTCATGAAAACTCTTCTATAGTACTAAATAGTACCCTAGCGACTCCTAATGCACTACTAAGGTACTAAATCGTGACATAAAAGCACTAAAATTAATAATTAATGGACTAATTCGTTTTCGGTGAAAATGGCTGCTGTTTTTACGCCATGATAGCACATTAGCAGCACGGCTGGAGCCAATGTGTACTATAGCAGCCATAGTTGGGACAAGTCCTTATTTTATTAATTAAAATTTAATTAAAACACGAAAATTATGAGGGCGCATTGTCAAATTTGAAATCAGCATAATTATTTTATCGATACAATTATTTTCGCAAGTGCAAGTTATGGCAGAATTACGATCCATGAATGTTTTGAAGTTGTCCTTTTTATTACATGTTACGTTAAGCAACAATTACCGATATATTTTCACAACACGAACAAAATGTGTGATAAAAAAGATCACTGGAATCGTTTACGGTGCAAAATAGCACTATAAAGATGTTTTGGTTACTTTTATAGTGCAAATTTGTGACATAAACGATGCAGAAACACTATTTTAGTACTAAAAAGCGTTTCTCGACACTTTTACGTTTCAACTATAGAGCTGATTTATCACCGTGAGAGCCTGTATGTAATGCTTATAGAATAAATCAGTGATAAAACTAGGGCCTATTTGGGGTTTTGTAAACGTTTACAACACCATTATAGTACTAATCATAAGCACTAAATAGCACGCTCCAAAACGTTCTCAGGACTTTTATAGTACCAAATTTTGTTACTTGGGTAGTTACCGCCCCATCAGTCTTCTCAATGTATTTGGGAAAATCTATGAGCGTCTCATTTATATCCGTTTAAAGGATTTCGCTGACTCCCGTAAACTCATCCCCGACGAACAGTTCGGTTTTCGAACCCAGCACTGTTGCATTCGACAATTGCACCGCATAGTCGAACACATTAGCTCCCGTTTTATGCGCTCGTATAAAACGGGCATGCTCTTCTTCGACGTAGCGAAAGCCTTCGACAAGGTCTGGCACAACGGTTTATTATACAAACTGTACCAATTCAACGTGCCGGACCGTCTCGTGCTCATCATTCGAGACTTTCTGTCGGATCGCTCCTTCCGCTATCGCCTAGAAGGCACCCTCTCGTCCCCTCACCCCATCCGCGCCGGAGTCCCTCAGGGCTCCGTGCTATCGCCCCTTCTGTTCACGCTGTACACCAGCGACATTCCCAAACGTGGCTTGGCCAAGTTGGCTCTCTTCGCCGACGACACGGCTATCTACTATTCCGGTAGGAGTCTCGATAGCATCTCTCGAACCCTTCAAACCGCAGCCAACGCCCTCGGGGTCTGGTTCCGGAAATGGAGAATAGAGGTGAATCCCGAAAAGAGCGCAGCCGTTCTTTTCGAGAGACACGGTGATTCCCACACCCACATCCGTCCTGTCCTCATGTTCGGCAAACAGATCCCTTGGGAGATGAAAGCCAAATACCTGGGGGTTATCCTCGACCACCATCTGAGTTTCCGAGACCATATCAAAGCGGTGCGCGCTCGCGCCGCTTTCGCTGTCGGTCGCCTCCACCCCATCCTTAGAGCGCGCAGTAAATTGTCACTTAGAAATAAGCTGAGAATCTACGTGACGTGCATCCGCCCCATCTTGACTTACGCTAGCGTCGTGTTCGCACACGTTAAGCCTTGTCGCTTCAAATCCTTCCAAACCCTCCAGAATCGAGTGTTGCGCAGAGCCGCGGCTGCCCCGTGGTTCATGCGTAACGTCCAACTCCATCTCGATCTAAAAATGCCAACCATCAGGCAATACCTCAAACGCATTTCCAAGCGTTACTTCGACAATGCCCCCCGCCATCCGAACCCCCTAGTCGCCGCAGCGGCCGACTACAGTCCCTCTCTCATAAGTAAAGTTCGCCGTCCCAGGCACACACTTTTAGAACCCGACGACGAAATAACCCTCCTCCAGGAGGCGAGTAAATCGACCAGCACACTACACAACGTCCGCCGCCGTCCGGCATATCGTCCTCGCCGACGAGGCCCGTCGCGACGTCCCACCGCCGCCGGTCACGATCCACCGAGCTCTCCCGTCGTAGAGCCGGTCGTCTCTTCAGACTCCGCAGTCACACCGATAATTCAGCCCTCATCAAGCTGTCTCCCCCCCCTATGTCCACGTCAGCAACGCCCTAAGCCGAGGTCCGAGTCCCACTAGGGGTCGCCCTTAGTGCTGTTGTTGCAGGTAGTCATGATGTTAGTGTAGTACAAGTAGTTAGCTTAGGTTAAGTATTTTACTTCCCCCATTGGCTGGAGACCCTTCAGGTCTCGCCAATAACTGCCCGGTTACGTAGAAACCGTCCCCTAGGACGACCTACAGCAGTCCAATAGAAAAAAAAAAAAAAAAAAAAAAAAAAAAAATCTTGTATAACAAATAACTATAATACGGTAATTATTTACGACTTTTCAATAACGTCGGCGACCAGTGAAAACATAGTAATTTTGGTCAAACACGTTTTTTGACATATTTTGCAAGAAAAACTCGCAACCCGCGCGACAGCACGCGGACGGAGTCGCGGGCACTGCTAGTTAATAATAAAACAAAAAAAAACTGAAGTTCGTTACAAAAAAATCAGGAAACGGTTTTTCCCGTCTCCTGTTAAATTTAGCTTTTGGCAATAACGAGGTTTTCACTTCGTTTCGAGGTCGCCGACAATATTCACCTAAGGACTAATTAAGCATTTTGGAACCATGTGAACAAAAAGTCGTTTTTTTTTTTACTTTCTGTCAACCCTACGCTGTTCCGGCCGTTTCTAACAAAGACCTCTCTTCTAATTAGTAATTTAATACAGCCTTGTCTGTTCAAATTCCCCTGGATCGTTCCACCGTCGCTAATGATAGCTCCTTTATGCGCCTTAATGTTCATTCTTTCTCTTTTGTCTATACAAATTAAATTGAGAAGGCAATTGGTCTTCGAAGAATTATTGTTTGCGGGAATAATGTTGACTGGCGCTTTGATGGTGTAATTAAAGGAACGAGAATTATTGTTCAAATGAAAGTGGAAGAATAATACGGAGTATAAGCGACGGGCGGTGTGCCGACAAACTGAAGGAGCGTATTTAGCTTATTATTCTAAATTGAAAACGTGGTTTGTCTCGGAATTTTCTGAGTTTATTTTTCTATATTAGTTTGCTTTTTTCTGATGTAAATAACTTATGGGATACACATACAATACGCGCAATCTTGGCCGCTCTGATCATAGGCTCACCGAACTTTTGCTCATTACTCAGAAAGGAAACAGTTCCTGTGAATAGTATTAAATAAACTTCGCTTAACTAATGATCGATCTTAAGAGAGTATTCATTTAATGTTATTTAAAAGTCATTTTGTACCTAAAAAATCTATTGCAAAACCTGCACGAACTTCACGGCGGCCAAGACAAAATGCGCGTATTGTACCATATTTAACACAAATAAAATGTTTTCTTCTATAATCGAATAATTCAGAAATCTTCGGAGATAGTTTCCACTGATTTTCAATTCAAAATAACAGGCTAAACTCGCTGTTTACGAGTAATTTTTCGGTAACTTGTCCTTAACACAGCATTTTTAACACTTAAACCATCAATTAAAACACCTCCAATAAATTCAAAAACTTCTGTGAATCATTTTCTACTTATTTTCAAATTAGAATAATGAGTAGAATTCGTTGTTTTACTTTCGAAACAGTGTCCCTTACATCCATTAACTAACGTAATTAGCAAGTAGTGCCTACAGGCAATATTTGTTGGGTGGCAACTTGTCTGTCCCTAATTAGCTATTTGAACTTTTAAGCAAAGAGGTGCCTATCCTTAGTAGATTGTAGACCTTATGCACCAGAGAATATGATCACTTTTTTAAAAAAAGCGACTTTGATATTCAATACTTTAACATCATCAGTAAACTTCAAAAGTAGATATAGTGACTGAAAAATTGAGGAGTAATAGGTTATCGTGGTATAAACATGTTATGCGAAGGTAAGAACGTCATGTTACCAGAATTGTGTTAGAGCTAGCGCGCATGGGTGACTTTTGTCATCGTGACTATTTCATCAGTCTTATAAAATCGCGCACGGGTGGCGTTTGTCACCGTGAAAATCTTGTCACTCTTTCAAGTCCATTGGTATGTGTGTTACGACATGATAACTGGGTGCATCTCCATACATACTCTTAGATTTTATAAGAGTGATGAAATAGTCACGGTGACAAAAGTCATCCGTGCGCGCTAGCTCTATGTATATCAATGTGGATGGATATACATAAGTAGAGGTAGGCCAAAGAAAAGATTGTGTGAAAGATGATATGGGTAGAAAAGGAGTGAGTACTGAGATGACCGCTGATAGAGGAGAATGGAAAAAGAATACATGTTGAGCCGAAGCTACCTAGAGTAGAATAAGGGCAGGGAGATGATGTTGAACATCATCGGTAAACTGTATGTGTAGGGTAGTTTCTACTTCGCATGTGTTCCGTGCGCGCCTCTCAGAAGGACGTTGGGCAAGGCCCCATAGAAGGAGCGGTCCGCCAGGGGCTCGCGGACTGAGGCCTGCCGGAGTCGTGGTGCATGCAGCTGCGAATCCCGCGACCCCAGCCAAAGATCAGGAGCAGCAACACCGTGGCTTTTTAGCCAGTAAGAGTCCGGCATAACCCTTCGCCTTCCCCAGGCGAAGGGTATCCATGAGGATTTTCCCACGAAAAAAAAGCGTAGTTTCTACTTATTCTTCTGTGAAGGACAAGTTTTGTCTACCATAGACGTCATGGATACGTACGGCACCTCTATTTTAATCCAAAACGACCAGGAACCATCTAAAAACCATAAACACAAAATTCTGCAAGATATTTTTCCATCGACCAGACACAAACCGAATTCAGGCCTATTCAATTTCGGGATCGAATCGTCTACGTAAAAAACGTGCTCGTAGAACTAGCGTTCCTTTTATATTATCTGTTAGTCGCATTGCGCGGAGACTTGAATAATATGTGGGAGCTACTGTTTCTACTATATCAAAGAGTAAGTTACAGACAAGACCTTTATCAGAAAGTTTCTGAAGCGTGCGCGAAGAGCCTCTGCACATACACTGGGCCCTCTTTCCCACTGGGCACTCTGGGCACGTGCGCAGGGCCCCGCGATCGAGTGCCCCCTAGTTCCTGCCAGATCACCAAACGATAACCGATATTTATTACCAATAAACATATCGGGTGTAAAAAGACCCTAAACGATAACGAAAACCACGCATTCTACCCATCATTGGGATCATCTTTTCTTGTAGACCATACCTAGGAAATCATCGGTTCTGGAGATATTGAAGGCCAAAGTATACTTTTTTTTTTGTTTTTTCCAAAATCTATAAGTGATAATACTAAACTTTCTTCCAAACAAACATTATCAAAATTTTCATTTTTTCCTTACAAATTACGCATTTGAAGTTACAAAAACGCAATGAATATCAAACGCACACGACCGCCTTGGCTCAGCTGTGTAGCCGCTGCACAACACACACAAGCTCAATCGGTTACGTGCATTTCATTGCGCGCTACAAATACGTTTCCCAGCAATTATTTTTGGTCAATGTAATTTAGTTTGATGTACAGAGTGCGTAGATTTCGATTATGTGATGCGTCTTTTTACACCCTGTATTTAGTTAGAAAAAATCAATCGATAATGACTGACTACAATACCTACTTGCTTATTAGTTTTTGCACGCGCGAAGCTAATCTACTCACGTCCGAAAATCAGGCTTTCCGATTCCAGCATGTTTAGATAAAATACATAAAAATACATTTTAATGCTACTAAGTAAGTACACTGTTTTAAAGAAAAATCATCAGTGAACTAGTAAACTAAAACTAACAGATATTAAATGTGATCTATTATCTAATTGGCCCTACATTAGGATCAAATAAAAGGAGCTAAGTACCTACTATGAAAACAAAACTTTTGATGTCACACGTCTGTGTTCTTATTATTCTGTGAGGGAGTAAGTCAGTACGCCAATTTCCAATAACCATTGATCTGGTCCTGGCCATCGGATAGGCTGTCGCGTTTTATACGGGACCCGGGCAATAGGCAATTTCAACCCCACCGTTGATTTGTGACCCAATGTAACAGGGCGACACGTGTTGCGGAACTATCTATCACCATTGGCTTTAAGGACCATTTTCTTTGGTCCTTAGATTACCTTATGCGTTGGCTGCCTCTTAGCCGATAATGTGGTTGTCTTATTGATATTGTATGTAGGTAGTTGGTCCTTCTCACCACAAAAGTATGTACTTGTCAGCATTAGCTCCGGTGCCAAAAGGACGATTATATTCCGGGTTTTTTTACTTCTCTTTCTTGAATCAATAATTAAATGTCACTCTGGTAAGTTGTTCCGCCCAAAATAGCATAATAACGGCAAATAATACGTGGCAAAAACTGACAAACTATTAGTTATTATTAGGTAATTGCATTAATAAATTTAAAATACAATGCCAGATGTGGACGGTGTATCGAAAACTGAAACAGCTGAATTCCATTATTCTGAATTGGAATCCGAGTTTTATTCGGAATGTTTTGATTTCACTGAAATTATTCAATTTGCATATATTATTGTATTTCAATTAATGCTTTAAACAGTAAATAAACTAGATCGCCAAAATTTTAAAGAGTGAATTGAACCCATAGTTTTCAAAAACATTAGTGCAAAGAATTCCTGTATTCGTAGTCCGCCAACCCGCACTAAGCTAACAGTTTGTGGGCTAAGGACTAAGTCAAAGTACTTATTTATTAGAGTGTTTTTTGGTGATACAGTAGGTCTTATTGTTAGGTTATGGTAACTCAAAAATCTACCCATTGGGCATACACTATTTAACAATGTAAGAATTTAAAATCGCTATTATGTACATACAAATTAACAAAAGTTTTTGAATTTTCGAGCATAAAATAATACATTATCATTTAGTTTATTACATTTTGTCAAAAAGGAATTCTTCAATAGTATAGTAGCATTTTTCAATTAAAAAATTATTTAGTCTCCGTTTAAATTGTCATTTAGTATTTTATTGAATACTAGCGACCCGCCCCAGCTTCGCACGGGTACTATAATATGCATGTAGGTATTATACATATAAATCTTCCTCTTGAATCACTCTATCTATTAAAAAAAACCGCAACAAAATCCGTTGCGTAGTTTTAAAGATCTAAGCATACATAGGGACAAACACCGGGAAGCGCCTTTGTTTTATACTATGTAGTGATTTTCGGAGCCATGCAGGGGATCCTTTTATGCATAAGAGCGGTCTTAGAGGCTCTTAGACATAGTTCGTGACGATATTCTTGTCTTGTCGATCTACATAATTATAGTGATGCTCTGAAGCTTTTTTAAACAATTCACTATTTTTCATTGACGAACAATGCGGTCTCGTATGTGTAAATACATGGTAATGATAATATTCTAAGAAATTTAAAATGCGGTTTGCAACTTTCCGTTGGTTTAAGACTACATATCCTTCTAAGCCCTTCTTATTCTGAGAAGAGGCCCGTGACCAGCAGTGGGACAGTACTGAGCTGATTATACAATATGTTATGTTATAAAACTTCAAAACTCATTTATTCAAAATAGACTAGAATTACTTAGTTCTTTTTGAACGGCAATATTATGTAAAAGACACAACAACATAATCGTTCAGGGGTGATTCTATCATTACAGTTATAGCTAATATCGGTACCTATGTCAGGATTGCGAGCAAGATAAATGTGGTACCTAAATAAAACAAACATATACTCTCCACCACTGAGAGTACTTGTATTTGAGTTAGTGTTAGTAACATGAATTAGATCACAATATAATACTTTACACAATTATTACAAGATCATAAAATAAGGACAAGCTAGTCAGATATAAAAGGTCAGACTTCTTCAGCTGTTCAGCACCGAATGCTCCCGCTTCGTCGAATGACCACCGCCTTTATAACATCGGGTGCGTTGATCCATATCGACGACTACCTTCCTGTGTCAACATTGCCCAGTGCTACCCGCTACTGATAACAATTACATATAAGACAGCCCCCAAAAGCGCCCTCCCTTCACCGCTTCCTAGTGTTTTTGCTGTGAGGAAGAAACGGCGCAACAAACTCCCCAGCAACACCATCATATCTGTCTGTATACTGGTTACCGTTGGTTTGGTACCGTCGCCATGCTGGTTACGTAATTACGTAAATGATTAATAAAAATAGTACTGTATGTAGATAAATACTATTAAAATGACTACTATTAAATAATATAATTGAATCTAAAGGTCGGTAGGGTGAAAATCAGAACCCGTTTTTAATAATGCCATTAATAGCTATGTAATGCAACTTCAATTGCTTGTAATTATTATAGAAGTAATATAAAATGTCAAGAGTCCTCATTAGGTGAACTTTACAGTAGGTATATAAAAAAGACTATTCATAGCAGGATATTGATAGCAAGTCGTATCTGAGGCAGTAAAGACATTATTTTGTTTCTTTTAGTATTTTTTTAAATTATTATTTAGTTTTATTTGTTGCTTCGTAACCGATAAGCCACCGCGAGTAGACAAAAACTTTACCAGTAACATTTTTATTAATGAGTTTTATGTACCAGTAAATTTTTGTACTTGTAAATTATTGTACTTGTGTACAGTATCAATCGGCCCTATATTATAGGGGTGATATTCATTAAAGAAGAGATTTTAAATTTAATCTATGCCTCCAATCATGTTTGTGATAGTTTTTATTTGGTGTGTACTAATGATAATGTGGACATGTATGACGGTGAACCATCTTTCGTCTCAGAGGAATCAGCGCTGCGTATCATAGGACACGGACTTCTGGTCCTGGGAGATTAGTTAAATGTAAGTACCTTATAAAGTACACGTTACATAACAGATTTTTCACAGCAGCTGTTCGACAAATTATACAGGGTGGTAATTTGAGATGGGGCATGAAGGGTAGCTACTTTAACCATTGTAGCTACAGAAAAACGTTCGTACGAAATATTTTCAAAAATTATGGACAGTCTTCTAAGAACATTTTCCTCTAGCCACAACGATTAAGGTAGCTGCCCTTATTACTACGCCATCTCAAGTAAGTTTTTTGCGATTTCTGACTTTTCTAGTACTCCAACCTCAGTTGATCCGGAAGAGTCTTTTGATCCTTATGGGAAACGGGATCGATTGGCATCATAAAAAAGTTTTGTGAAAACAGCCCTTTTTCTCGCTGACTATACTTTTTTTTCAAAATCTGTGAATGCCGATTGATATTATTCCAAAAGTAAGGGGTGGTCTTCTAAGAACGTTTTCCTGTAGCTACAATGGTTAAGGTAGTTACCCTTCATGCCCCATCTCAAATTACCACCCTGCATGTCATGCAAACCTAACCTAAAGCGGTCATTCCACTATTGGTGGCAAATGGGTTTTTTAATTTAAAATGTCCCATTTGCCACCAGTGGTGGCGTTGCAGTGGTGACAAGTGGGAATGACCACTTTTTTCGTTCTCAGTTGTCTCCACTGGTACCACCACTGGAGACAACTGAGATGAGAAAAATGAGTTCATTTGCCCCCATTATTGAGCGTAGCTAATGGTGAATTTTAATATGGAGTTATCAATCAATTATTTATCACGAATGACATTAAAAATTGATTTTAATTATACACACTACTACTGTAACGACAAGGTTAGTCAGAAAGGGGTTAATAATCGGAAAGGGTATTTATTATAGTATCTAGGTATAATAGTGAATAACTTTTTTTTTACCACTTTCCCCTAAAGTCAATAGTTTAAGAGAAATAGCTGTTTAAAAATCTAAAAAAAAACTCTAAAATCTGTCTATCTTCGGCTATAATTAGCTGTGTTTACATTTTATTTGGGGTCACGGATTAGAAATATCGTTTCTGAATTCGTATCTAAAGTAAGGATGAAGAATTTTTGAAAAAACTAAAATTATCACTTTGTCTGGAATTAAAAACTATTGAATTTTGAAATTTTAACCATTGCGTTAAAACAGTAATCAGTGATACTTAAGTGACGCGCGGATTAGTACCCCCTTTCCGAATAACCTTGTAGGATTATCAATTAATTATTTATCACGAATGACATTAAAATGGATTTTAGTACATACATACATAAACTCATGCCTTTTTCCCATGGGAGTAAGCAGAAACTGTAGAACGCCACATGCTACGATCCTTACATACTCCTTTCACTTCATCCACGGCCATACATCTTGTCTTAAACGCACGCCGGTTGAAAGTACTACGCACCTGTCCTTTTTGAAGAACATCACCAATAACATCAATGTATGTCCTTCTAGGGCGTCCTCTACTAGCGTTTCCACTGACATTCGCCTTATAAATTCCTTTTGTTAATCGCCGTTCACTCAATGTCCAGATTTTAGTACTACTACCTACTGTAATTATAACTTTGATAAAAAAATACTTTGATTCTGGTACTATTACCTACTTTTCATGGATTCAATATGGCGCCCGTGTCGTAAGACTGCTTTATCCCCTTGGTGAATAATCTACTATTATATTTTCCTGTTTACTTTTAGAACGGATTCCAATTAAATTTATGTTTAGATTTAAGTTTATTACACGTTTTAGATCATTTTGTTTCAAGAAATTTGTTTATTTTTATCTAAGAGCCTATGCACCCGCGCCGTCGACGCGCGTTTCTGTCATACTTCATACTTAAAAACGTCATTGTGATTTTTTATGTATGGAGTTTGACGGACACGCGTGTCGATGGCGCGTTAAAAAGACGTGGTGTGCATACGCCCTTAGTGTGTGCCAGCTTGGGAGTAAAAAATAAATGGTTTTTCTTTCTTTCATAATCTTGAGATTATTATAACAACGCATAATTGCCATTGCGAATCTTGTGGTCCCTTGTTTATTAATTCAGTTTGTCGATTAGAAGGGCCTGTACGAGTGACGACACTAAAGTATGTTCCCCGCACGCTGGGCAGTGTTGCCAACTGAAGGCCCATAGGGCCTGTCCATATCTCCACGTCACGACGTGTCGTCAACGTGGAACGGTGCGATAACGCGGCACTGTGCGTTGACATAACGTGCAAATTTATGTTACCGTATCGTAAAAATGCGTTGACGACGTCGTGCGTGGAACGGTGCGGTAACGCGGCACGGTGCGTTGACATAACGTTGCCGTATCGTAGCACGTTCCGCCTCTAGCCGCAAGCGCACACGTATATGCGCTCCGCCCGCGCTCTCCACGCCCGCGAGTCAGTCGCCGTCTATGTGCTCCGATGCTTTAAAACCATACCTTACTGTTTCTCATATTAAAATTCAGGATCTACATGGTCAACGATAAATCTAACAGTGATCCTGACGTGTATTTTTACGATACGGTAACGTAAATTTGCACGTTATGTCAACGCACCGTTCCGCGTTACCGCACCGTTCCACGTTGACGACGCGGCGACGCCGACGGCGACGTCGTGACGTGGTGATGTGGACAGGTTCTATCTCTGTAGCTAGATCTCTTGCAAAAAGTTGCCAGAATACTAGTTTTTTGTACCCTATGTAGCTAAAGTTAAGGTGGACTTTAAAGTACCTAAGGGTGACAGCTAGCCAGGCGGACCATAATTATACAGGGTGTAAAAAGACCCATCACATAGCCGAAATCTACGCACTCTGTACATCAAACTAAACTACACTGACTAAAAATAATTGCTGGGAAACGACTTTAATTTTTTGGCATAAAAAAACGCTTTTTTTGTAGCGCGCAATGTGTGGTTGTGGCGATGCCGCGCGTTTGCATGCGTGCAGCGGCCTCACAGCTGAGCCAAGGCGGCCGTGTACGTTTGATATTCGTTGCGTTTTCGTAACTCTAATGCGTAATTTGTGAAGAAAAGTTGAAAATTTTGATAAGGTTGTTTGGAAGAAAATTTAGTATTATCAATTAGAATACGATTTTGGTAAAAACTAAAAAAAAATGCATACTTTGACCTTCAATATCTCCAAAACCAATGATTTCCCAGGTATGGTCTGGTAGAAAAAAATGATCCCAATGATGGGTAGAATATGTGGTTTTCGTTATCGTTAAGGGTCTTTTTACACCCGATATACCCTATCACCAAGCGTGCTGGGTCTTGTTGAATCTTACAACATGCGCCTACTTTATATTTTTAAGTGTTTAATTTTTTTATGTATATGTCGCAGAATCAACACAGAAGCACAACTATTAGAATGACTATTGATTATTGTTAATGGAGTAGGACGCCATCTATTGTCGGAAACGTCAAGCAGTGTGCTTGGGTGAGGTCGGTGCGGAGCGTGGCATGTCTTGTTGGTCGGCTGTCAACTGTCGGCTGTCAGCTGTAGGCTGTCATTCTTTTTGACATTGGATGCATTTGATTTGAGTGAAGTCACTTTAGAGTGAGACACGAGGGCGAGAGGTCGTTTTGCCAGCCTGCACCGAACTTACCGCGTTTCCGTACTTTAATCAGTTTCCATCGGTTTGATCATTTGAGATTTTACTATTTTGTTATCGAGAGTGAATAAATAGAGGACTATAATCAGTGTTGTGACTATTATTTCCGGCCTACACCAAGTCGAACTTGGACTCTGATGACGAGGTACCCCCAATGAGTGAACTACCCTCGTTATATATATATATACATGTAAAATAATATGCATTAACATGAATAAACGAAACAATAAATTATAAAAATATAATAGAGGGTTAGAATAATTATTTAAAAATCCAAATAAGTGCGATCACTAGATTTAAAAATACTTCTTTATTATAAAATGAACAGAGTAACTAACCCAGTTACCCAAGAATGTAAAACTAATATGACAAGCTTACAACCCTTCCTTTGCCGTTTTATTAGAAAGGACAGTAATCTCTCAAAGAAAAGAAACCCTTGTGACGTATAGGTAAGCCACGCACGCAAGCCACAAAAAGATAATGATATTACTTTGTAACCAGGTTCCTGTATCTTACCGATCGTTTTTGGTTAAGATTACGACTCGTTAATAGAAAATAAATAAATGATATCAATTTATTCAGCATGCAAATCGACACAATACATAGGTACTATAATGCCTAAAAGTGTAACAGTAACTTAAATCTATCTATCTATCTCTATATACAAGGTTAGTCGGAAAGGGGGTACTAATCCGAAGCCCACTGATAGTATCACTGATGACTGTTTGAAAGCAAGTGTTAAAATTTCAAAATTCGATATTTTTTTTTCCAAATAAAATGATTTTAATTTTAGTTTTTTCAAAAATTCTTCATCCCTGCTTTAGTTACAAATTCAGAAAATGGTGCTTCTAATTCATGACCCCAAATATGACCTAAAATGTAAACACAGCTGATCATAACTGGGGATAGAAAGATTTTAGAGTTTTTTTTTTAGATTTTTGAACAACTGTTTCTCTTAAACTATTGACTTTTGGGAAAAGTTGTAGAAGAAAAGTTACTCATTATTATGTGTACTTTAACACCCTTTCGGATTAGTACCCCCTTTCTGACTAACCTTGTATAATCTATCCATGTATACAAGCTTAGTTTTAGTATATTATACTAAACCTGAAGCTAGTTTGTTCAGAATCACTAGGAGAATCGATTGACACATTTTTTACAACACTCTTTTTTTTTCTTCATTTTCAATTCTGTTTCAGTAGTTTTCTACCCATAACAGTTGACGGGAATAGACGCCTTGAGGTTTGAGACGGTCCTCTCGGTCAGTTTCCGTGTATTAGACAACCCTTGCATAGCACATCTCGGACATTTCACACTTTACTAGGGAACTTAACGCGACATAAACTACGGTGTAACTTGGAGATTTATGAAAAACAATACATATATTCAGGCAGTTCTGATGAAAATCTTGTTGGGGTGTCTCGGTTTTCGTATAAAGTAAAAATAAGGTTGTATAAAAATGAATCCCTATTTCCCTTCACGGCATCACTCGTGAGCTGCTGGACCGATTTCACAATTTTTTTTATCTACACGCTGATATTTAATTGTTTGTTTTACTAGAACAAACGTTGTTCAGATCATGTTGTACTAACATGCTACAGAATCAAAAAAAAAACTGTGCTTTCTTAAAAAGTCTTATGTTGCTCAAATGTGTTCAAACATTAGAAGACCGTAACATCCCGGCATTAAAACGTCATTATAATTATTCCGGGATTTTAGAGGAGGTATTATTTATCCACTCTATATTACTTCCTTCCTCGAAGTTAAGGTAAATATAGTCTACCTATTCCGATCTCTGCCTATTACCTACTGGGTTCAGGGGCGGATCTCCCTATAGGCCAGGTAGGCCCGGGCCTACGGCGGTAAAATTTAGGAAGCGGCAAGATTTGGTGTATTTTTTTTTATTTAAATTGTCTCAATCAATTTTCCAAATACTGATGCTTCAAATCAAAACAAATAAAAAAAAACACATAATCCAATACAGGCGCTTATGAAAAATCGAATTTAGGTGCACGGTTCCAATTAGTCGTTTCCTGAAGAGAAGAGCCGGCAAGAAACTACATGGTTACTCTTTTTAAAAAAAGGATATCTTTTACAATTTCAGTGAATACAGTAGGTACTATGAGAGAGAATAATATAGTCTTGACCACAGACCTTCGAGTAATGTAGTATCAAGTATTGAGAACAAAATTAAACAAAAAGGAAATAAAAAAAAATAGAAAAAAAAACTATTTACATAATAGTAATTTACACAATTATATTTATAGGCAAGTCCACAGAGTTCTCACATTTACAAAAAAATAAAATGAAGCTAAACAATATAAAACAATTAACATAAAAACTAATGTCATCATAACTTAGACATAAAAACAATGTATTATAAGATAAACAAGAATATATTTATGTGATCAATGACAACAGAAACTAAGATAAAAGATACCTTGAGAGTAATGATGGTAAAAATAATCATAATTGAGGATTATTAATAGACATACACATACATCGTTAATGAGGTACCAGGGAAGCCACATGTGCAGGAACTAGAGCCAAACATCCCTGTCCTCGACGTAGTCCTTAGTCTTGTAGTATGCTTTTTGAGTGAGGACACGTTTAATATGGGTTTTGAATTTTCCCTCGGTAAGATCTGTTACAGATTTCGGCAGTTTGTTCTAAAAACGTACGCCATTGCCCAGAAATGACTTACTAGTTTTGCTTACTTAGTATCAGTATTTGAAACACTGATTGAGTTAATAAATAAAATAAATAATGATTGTTGATATCACGGTCCCTCATGACGAGAACCTCGTGAAAGCTGAGAAAGATAAACAATTAAAATATCTTGATCTAGCACACGAGGTTGTCGCCATGTGGGATGTGGACTCAGCAGTCATTGTTCCTATAGTCGTTACGGCGAATGGCCTCATAGCCAAGAGCCTCGATCAACACCTTAAGAGGCTCTCGTTGGATGGCTGGATCAAGGGCTTGATACTTGGTACTCCTGGATACGGCACGCATAGTGAGGAGGTTCCTTTCTCTGGAGCCCTGACTGCCGGCAGCTTGGACCTTGTTCCCGATGCCGGTGGGATACTATTTTTTATATTTTTAAATGTTTTTATTTTTATATTAGAATATTTAAAAATGTAAGTAAATATGTAAAAAAATGTGAATAAAGGAAATAAATAATAATAAAGTACAAACTAAATACGAGCCAAAAAAAGGTTGCGCGTCTTCCGTGGAATCCTCGCGACCTTTTTTGGCTCGTATTTAATTTGTAATTTATACAATTGACATAAAATTCATTATGCTATGTACAATTTCGTCGCGTCCATTATACTCCGCGGCGGTGTAAATTGAGCCTAAGAGAAATAGCTGTTCAAAAATTACATAAAAAATACTCTAAAATCTATCTGTGCTGTGTTTACTTTTTAGGTCATATTTGGGGTCACGAATTCGTAGCTCCATTTTCTGAATTCGTAACTAACGACGAAGAATTTTTGAAAAAACTAAATACAATATACTTATTTTACATGGAAATAAAAATTGACGAATTTTGAACACTTGCTTTAAAACAGTCATCAGTGATACTGTTAGCGACACTACAATTTAATCGTTAAGGAGTGAATCTATCATTACAGTTATCGCTAATATTGGTATGTCAGGATTGTGAGCAAGGTAAATGTAGTAAATAAAACCAACATAGACTCTCCACCACTGAGAGTACTTGTATTTGGGTTAGTGTTAGTAACATGAACTAGATCACAATATAATACTTTAGATAATTATTACAAGATCATAAAATAAGGACAAGCTAGTCAGATATAAAAGGTCAGACTTCTTCAGCTGATCTACACAGAATACTCTAGACGAGTGTTCCGTCGTACGGTCCAAGAAGCAATCCTCCGGGCGCACCGAGCGAGCCGGTCTCCTCCCTCCAACGGGCAGTGGTGGTCCGATGTTGACGTCACGGTTAGTTAGGTGGCGGACAACAGATGGCGCTCACTCCACGAAGTTCCCGACAATACTTTAAGTGTCCTGCAGATTAGTACCCCCTTTCCGACTAACCTTGTATAAGGATTCCACTCCCTTCCCTCTGGCTCTATATGTGTGTATCGTGTATGTAACACACGACGAAAAACGGTAAACTTGGCACCAGATTTTAATGTAAGAGTGGTAGCTAGCCAGGCGGACCCGTATAGATCCTACCACCTGTTAAGATATTGTAAATACAGAGTGTAAAAAGACCCATCACATAGCCGAAATCTACGCACTCTGTACATCAAACTAAACTACTTTGACCAAAAAGAATTGCTGGGAAACGACCTTTATTTTTTGGCATAAAAAAAAAGTTTTTTGTTGTAGCGCGCAATGTATAGTTGTGGCGATGCCGCGCGTTTGCATGCGTGCAGCGGCCAAACAGCGGAGCCAGGGCGGTCGTGTGCGTTTGATATTCGTTGCGTTTTTGTAACTTCAAATGCGTAATTTGTGAGGAAAGATTGAAAATTTTGATAAGGTTGTTTGGAAGAAAGTTTAGTATTAGGTACCACTTAGAATACGTTTTTGGAAAAAACTAAAAAAAAATATGTATACCTTCAATATCTCCAAAACCAATGGTTTCCCAGGTATGGTCTGCTAGAAAAAAATTATCCCAATGATGGGTAGAATATGTGGTTTACGTTATCGTTAAGAGTCTTTTTACACCCGATATGTACAATACGGCTGACGTATCTTGGCGAGTCTGAAGTTAGCTGATTAGCTGCGCAGTAGACAATTTCGTTTTTAAAAGACTCATTGCGCAGCCAAACAACTAACTTCAAACTCGCCAAGATACGTCGGCCGTATTGTACGTACTCAGTGTATATTAAAGTGCGTACACATTATATAACATAACATGTTATAAAACATTGTTATATAACATGTTTTAGTAATGTGGAGACGGAATATTATAGAACGTGTTTTATAACATGTTATTAATATTTACAACAATGTCAATAAACTAGGACGAACCCAGCATCTAGGTACGTTTTTTTTTGTTATTTAAAAGTACAACAGTCGCTGCAGCAGCTAGCAAACCGGCCTCTTGCGTCGATATTGTGAACAGCACTGCAGAACGACAAACGACAATGTCATATAACATGGTTATATTGCATTGTTATTCTAAAGGTGCTCCCACACAGCAGTTATACAAGGTTAGTCAGAAAGGGGGTACTAATCCGAAAGGGTGTTAAAGTACCCATAATAATGGACGACTTTTGTTCTACAACTTTTTCCAAAAGTCAATAGTTTAAGAGAAACAATTGCTCAAAAATCTCAAAAAAAAGTCTCTAAAATCTATCTATCCCCAGTTATGATCAGCTGTGTTTACATTTTAGGTTATATTTGGGGTCATGAATTAGAAGCACCATTTTCTGAATTTGTAACTAAAGCAGAGATGAAGAATTTTTGAAAAAACTAAAATAAAAATCATTTTATTTGTAATTTTTTTTTATCGAATTTTGAAATTTTAACACTTGCTTTCAAACAGTCATCAGCGATACTATAAGTGGGCTTCGGATTAGTACCCCCTTTCCGACTAACCTTGTATAACGTTATACAACATTGTGTAACACGATAACATTTATTAATAGCGTGTAAAGTAGACTAAAAACAATGTTACTTAATGTGGACGTGTTATATAACACAAGTTACACAACATGTTACTTAATCTGTACGCACCTTTATCTGCTTTGCTTAACTGTCATCTATCACTCTAACAGATGACATTTAGATTCCCGCTAAAAAACTAGATTTATTCTTGTATGTGTCAACTAGATACTTTAATATTAAACCTGTAACAACATACATTTATTTCACATTAATGTGTTCTATTATTGAAATCCACACATTAACACCACCAAGCGTGCTGGGTTTTGTTGAACCTTACAACACGCATCTATTCCCAGCGTGCGTTGAGCATTATTCATGTATTCTAGCCCGTCCCCACACGGAAGTCAAAAATAATACTGAAACCACAAAAGTACTCCGTTCTAACGGACGGACGAACATTCCGTTTTGTATGTGAAGATGCTAATCGCCGAAGGCTACGCGGTTTCCCTATATAGCTTAACTTTTACTCGACGTCTCGCTTAATTCGCGACAAACATTCATAGATTTAGGTTCTAAAGATGATCGGTGTTATATTATTATGTGTGTTGACATGCCTCTGCGCAGTTTGGACATGGATGGTGTATATGAGGGACGGGAAACACAAACTACCCCCAATGCATCCGGGGGTTTTACCCGTTATTGGGCATACCCACTTGCTGGCTGGTGACGGTATAAGTGAGTTTTTTTTTTGTTTTTTTTTTGCTTTCTTCTCCTAATATACAAGGTTAGTCGGAAAAGGGGTACTAATCCGAAAGGGTGTTAAAGTGCCCATAATAATGAATAACTTTTGTTCTACAACTTTCCCCAAAAGTCAATAGTTTAAGAGTAGCTGTTCAAAAATCTCAAAAAATTTACGCTAAAATCTATGTATCCTCATATAATTATGATCAACTATGTTTACATTTTAGGTCATACTTAGGGTCACGGATTATAAGATCCATTTTTTGAATTCGTATCTAAAGCAAAGATGAAGAATTTTTAAAAAAAACAAAAATGAAAATATTTTTTAGACAAAATAAAAATTACCGAACTTTGAAATTTTAACACTTGCTTTAAAACCGTCATCAGTGATAGTACAAGTGGCTTGTGGATTAGTACCCTTCTTCCGACTAACCTTGTATTATAATAATTTCAAATATGAATCAGCTACGGCGCCACTAACAGGCAAATAAGGGGTTCAAACTTATGACATCCCTCTTTTTGTGTGGGGGTTTAAAAATAATACAAGTTAAGTATTCAAAGTGTCGTGGTGGCCCGGAGGTTACAGCCCCGCTTGTTAAGCACCGGGTTGCGGATTCAAATCCAGGCAAGTACCAATGTGACTTTTTCAATTTCATATGTACTTTCTTAGTTAATCTAAGACACCACTGACATACGGTGAAGGAAAACATCGTGAGGAAACCTGGACTTATGGTCTGAAATCGTCAACCCGCAGTGAGCAAGCGTGGCGATCAATGCTCGTTCCTTCTCTGTATGAGAAGAGGCCTTTGTCCAGCAGTGAGACAGTTACAGGCTAATATTTATTTATTTATTTATTTTATTAAGTGTTCAAAAAGTTTTTTTTTATATTTAAAAGATTTAAAAATTAACCAAATGTTTTATTGAAAGGCGTCTGAATTACAGTAAATGTCTAGTCTTTTAAAGTATTCACTCGCATAGGCTCGGCATTATGACAAACAAGGTTAGTCGGAAAGGGGGTACTAATCCGCGGGACACTTAAAGTATCACTTTTGTGGTGAATTAATAGTCCAGTCAAATTACTTAGACAAAACAAACCTTACATTTGGGAATAATTCGCATAGACCTGTTTGGTACAGAACCTATACTATATACAGGCTGACTTTTAATTTTTTGTTTTACTAGAACAAACGTTGTTGACCATGGTCTACTAACAGAGCATAGGATCAAAAAAAAAATGTTATAGACTTTCTTAAAAAGTCTTGTTGCTCAGTCGTGTTCAAACAATAACCGTAACATTAAAGTACTCATCGCGGCAATCGCGGTAGAGTTCCCGGCAAATAACTTGAACCATCATGACGCCGACTGCGCAGGTCCCCCCTTGTGTCTTTGGTGGTGTCTTTTTGAGTTTTTTTTAAAGACAAATGACGATTTGTTTTTATTTGATGCATTTTAATTGTAGTAGCCCATGATCTGAACAACGTTTCTTCTAGCAAAACAACCAATTAAATGTCAGCGTGTATATAATATATTTCATTAAAAATTAAATGTCAAAAGACATCCCCATCGATCCCACTTCTGCAAAAAAGTTAATGTATCAAAAAGATCGGTTATTCGTAAATATCTTCAAAACTGTAAGTATTGTCGTAGCTTATGCAAAGTTGTAGACTATGCAATTTTCTACAAAAAGGTACAATTTTTTTTCTAAGTATTTTTACAATTTCGACTAGGGGTTGATTTTTAAAAAATCCCTTTATTTAGTGCATTTTCACTATAAAATACAGCCTACGCTCCAATTTACAAGTCTACCTTAAGGTACCTTAAGTTTACTACCTTTACCGGTTTAGACTGCGTGAGAATTTTACATTAGGACTTGTTCTTAACATAGATGGTTTTTCCAATTTTTGAATCTCTATATCTCATTAAAGAAAATTCGTAGAAAAAAATAATTGTACTTTTTTCTAGAAAATCACATAGTCTACAACTTTGTTTAAGCTACTATAAACATAACACTTACCGTTTAAGAGATATTTACGAATAACCAATTATTTTGACATTGAATAACTTTTTTTGCAGAAGTGGGATCGATGGGAACTTTTGACTTTCATTTGTAATGATGAATTTAAGATATGTACCAATTTTCAGCTCTATGAGAATTATTCGGAAGTGAAATGTCTGTTTTGACTGGACTCTACAGCAAGTGTTAAAAATTCAACATTATTTTAATATTAGTTTTTTCTACAAATTTTCATCCTCGCTTTAGTTACGAAATCAGAAAATGGAGCTTCTAATTCGTGACCCCAAATATGACCTAAAAAGTAAACAAAGCTGCTTATTCTAAGTCAATGCACAGCTGATAATAATTGCGGATAGATAGATTTTAGCGTATTTTTATGAAATTTTTGTACGGCTATTTCTCTTAAACTATTGAGTTTTGGGAAAAGTTGTAGAACAAAAGTTATTCATTATCAAGGGTACCTAAACACCCTTTCAATGATTTCCCCTTTCCAATATTGAATTTTGTATGATAATTTGTAGTTTCCATATTTTGCAATGGAATTCTTTTTCTTTCTTTCTTTCATCTAATACAAGTTTGGCAGACGGATTGGTGATCATGATTGGTTGCTGTAATTATTACTAAACTTGTTGTTACAATAAGTAGGCTTAAACAAAGGACATGGAACAAAACGTACCCACCTTGTAGCAAATTGAGACTAGTACCATTAGAAAGGTCTTTAAAAATACATATTTATATTATAAGGCGACAACTCTGTATCTCACGGGAGAAAAAAGTTATTCAACGTTGAAATGTGCTGAAAACTCTTTGTTAATTCACCCCGCGCGCCATTCAATGATACCTTTGAAATAGCCCAATAGCCTGCTATGAGTCCCGTACGGTATATAGAATTACCCTTGAACGATATAATTGTCTACAGAAAGCATGGTTCACCGTTGAATGGTAATACGAAAAAACCATTAGTCGATACCATTATTTACAGATGTTTCGCCGAAAAACGCTACAAAGAATGAATGATTGGCTGATACCAAGATTTGCCGATATCATGGTTCGCCGGAACACGTTTGAACAGGCGTCGACTAAATTGCATTAACTTCTACTAACATGCGTTTACCTTGACTCCATACCAAAGTTGCGACAAGCAAATACACGACAAATGTTAGGGCGACAGTACGATATGTCGACCATCAGTGGTGCGACAGTACATCAGCTCGACGTACGTTAGCGCGACTGACTGTTTTCTCGAAAAACCACAGAACGATGGAACTTTTAATCGACGAACGTTAGCGCGACACAACTTTCGCTCGACAAACTAAAGGCTCCTAAAAACAGGCGCGATATCGCCTAAAAGATTCTGGGGCCAAGGTAGACGGAGCCCCGCTGGGCGGGGCTCCGTCGACCAAACGGGGGAACTTCTGTCTGCAGGGTTTAAAGTAACCTAACACGAAGGGGATGACGGGAGCTTCGTTCGTTCGCTTTGCTCGCTCACTTTAGCCCGCGTCATTTCCTCCAAACCTAATCTATCCGTATCGGGGTGCTTAAAAGTCCCAAGCTCGCTTCGCTCGCTCTTAATGCATGTTAACAAAAAACACGCGGACGGACGATATCGCGCCTGTTTTGTAGAAGGCTTTAGTTTGTCGAGCGAAACTTGTGTCGCGCTAACGTTCGTCGATCAAAAGTTCCATCGTCCTATGGTTTTTCGAGAAAACAATCAGTCGCGCTAACGTACGTCGAGCTGATGTGCTGTTGCACCACTGATGGTCGACATATCGTACTGTCGCCCTAACATTTGTCGTGTATTTGCTTGTCGCAACTTTGGTATGGAGTCAAGATAAACCCATGTTAGTAGAAGTTAAATGCAATTTAATCGACGCCTGTTCAAGCGTGTTCCGGCGAACCATGATATCGGCAAATCTTGGTATCGGCCAATCATTCATTCTTTGTAACGTTTTTCGGCGAAACGTGCTGTCTGTAAATAATGGCATCGACTAATAGTTTTTTCGAATTACCATTCAAGGGTGAACCATGCTTTCTGTAGACAATTATATCGTTCAAGGGTAATTCTATATACCGTGCGGGACTCTGTTTATTTTGTGTACCTTAATAAGTAAAAAAAACTGTACTTAATTGAATTGATAGCGTTTTAATTAATATTTTCTGTAGCAAAAAGTAAACCTTAGGAAGCTTGGTCAGTCTCTCTCTATGAAACATAACGACTGGTTATTCATTGGGCGTATAAAATAATTATTATAAACTACATAGATGATTGAAAATGCAAAATAGAAGTGATCATAACTTCGGTCTCCCATTCATTCATTCCTTTGTTCATTCATTTTTGAGTTGTTCACTTAAGCCTCTTCTAAATGACACCTAGTCTAAAATGCTACAAGGTGGGTACGGGTTCCAAACAAAATTACCCATTGTTCTTTTAGCATAGGTCATTGATCAAATTCTTTAGATCGAAGACGAGATAAGATGCGCAAAAAATATTAACAGAATACTGTCAATCAAATCAATTTTTATGTCAATGAATTGAAGAGGTAGCAGAATCTAGATATTGAAAGAAAATAAGTATTTCGATTTGGAGGTCAATTGGCTTTTTTTTTGCCCACTTACACTTTATTTATTCAGTGTGACTCATCATAAAGTGCACATTTGAAATTGGGTAAAACTAGAAATCATTTTATAGACGGGAAAAATATGTAAAAAACTCTTTTGTTTTGGTTTTATAGACCTTAACTTTTTTTATTAGCAACTGCGGACTCTTTTGTAAAGAAAATGTTGAATTTTTAAACCGTCTATTTGATTAAATACAATAAAAAAAATCATTATAATTTTTTTTTGCGTCGATGTCTGTAGGTACTTCTCATGACTCCACGAAATACTTTATGTCGCTTAGGCGGTATGTAATTAAAGGTCCTTAGCTTAATTTCTTCCACGTAAACGAACTTTAAACCACTCCTGTAAAGTCTGTAAATTGACGGTTAACCCTTTTATGCTGTCGACAAGTGTCCCGCAACGTTTGTCCCTTAATAAATACACTCGGAACCAGTGAATCCGGGTCACTAACATAAACCTTTATATCTCGGAAACTAATAGCTTATTCAAATAAAAAGTATTTCATTGACTATTTATGATTATGATGTTTTATTAATATTATTTGAGTAAAAGGACATTGGGAAAAAATGTCCCCACCCTCCAACAGATTTGAAACATATCTCATTCGAAGCGTAATAATACGTTGACAAAACTTTACTATGGCGACAATCTTCAAGTGAGTGGGGTTTACGTACAAATCTTATTGTTATGTCAGTATTTATTGTAACTTTTTTACATGTTTTTCATAGTGTGTAATGAAAAGGAATATAAAAATGGCAAAGTGAACACTGCTTTACTATTATGATGAACTTTTTATAATATTGGACTACTAAGGAATTTTAAAAAAAAGATATAAGTAAACATTTTTCTCGAATATCCCATACCTCTACAAGGTGTAACTTAAATAACGCACGACCTCTTAAGGGATCACTGTACTCATTATTATGAACAACTTTTACTATGGGACCAAAACGCGAAATCGCGAAAAAAAAAATCATCGTCATCGTCAAAATGTAGGGAACAGCTGATTTTTTTTTCGCGATTTCAGGTATGGTCCCATAGTAAAAGTTGTTCATAATGATGAGTACAGTGACCCCTTAAGAGGTTGTGCGTTATTTAAGTTACAGCTTGTGTGTTAGTGGCTACAATTATATTATCTACCTAACGCAAATTCGGCTCAACGCTCGGCGGTGAGCGTTGCATCGAATTTGCGTTGCATGCGTTTTCTAACGCCGGCGCCGTGTTAAAAATATTCCCGTGCAAATGTTTGCTAAATAGAAATACGCTGTTTAGTAAAGCATACGCAGGCACACGACTGCACGAGATATTGGTTTGATTTGGTTTAATATTCTATTGTGAAAGCAATGCCAATAGGCAGAAAAGCTTCAGGGCTTCAGCATCAACACAAACATTACTTTTATCTTAAAAAAGTACTTTTGATACAACAATATAAAGAAAAATCGATTTTTGTTTATCCGTCCATTTTTCACCTAAAACAGGTAGATTCTATTCTTGTGACTCCTAACGAAAATATTAAGATGTATCCCAGGACTGTTGCAGGGTGGGGACGGGGTCCATACAAAATCCCCCATGGTCCTTTAATTGTCTATCTAATCTATTTAATAGGTACACACGGCTACACATCAAACTATACTTTTCCAGTTTATACTGACCTCTCATTGTAAGGCAATCCTATACAATGCGAGATTAGCTTATACTGGAAATTTATAGCTTGATCTGTAGTCGTGCGTACTACTCAAATAAAATTAATAAGTAGTATTAAATAGTCTATAAAATACTTTTAATTTAGATATGCTTTCATTCTTAGTTTCCGAGATATTAAGGTTAATGTTGGTGACTCGTATTCATTGCTCCCGAATGTACGTGGCATTAATCTTACGTAATTTAATGGCGATTCTATTTACCTGGCCCTTTAATTCTAAAGCCCGGATTTCGAATTACGGAGAAAAGTAAGGAATTTCCGAAAAAGGAATCAAACCAAGACCTCTCGCTTCGTAGCCGCGTTTGCGACCATGCTCTGACCCACGAAGTACCTACTTCCAATAAAATTTAATAGCATACAAGTACAAGACATAACGCGTTTCTCAGTATAGGTACCTACTTTTTCTTTGTAAAACAAAATACAATCAAATGCAATTCAATCCACCTTGAAGTAAATAACTTATTGTATTTACAGACTATACATACTCATACATGTACTATGTAAGGTGTTTATCTGTACCGGTAAACCGGGGTTACTTTCAAATACAGGGGCGACATTTATCGTTACTAAAAATATTGCATTAATTTGCACATTTATCGCTGTGAAAATGGAACATATGCATTTAAATTTAATTATGTGGGCAACATTAACAGTTTTTCTATCTTACCATTTGGGATAGAGGTGTCTGCGAAGTTAGATGGCGAAGATAAAAAATATTAAATTACACCCCTGATTATGTCAGTAATTCGACTCCTAATTGCCCCTACTTTGAAACTAAATAGTAAAACAATGTTTTAAGCTTTCACGGTTTGTCTTTAAATTTAAAATGTCACTTACGGGATTAAGGGACAAATAATCACGGAAGATATCCCGTAAGTGACATTTTAAAAGTAAAACAATGATCGCCAAAGTGGACGCCCTACGGTCGACTTTGATAGGTACATTTTTTTTCCTTTTGTTCTCGAAAACTAAGCTCTGTATATTTTTTTTATTTAGCTCTTGTGATTTTATGTATATCTCATAATTTAGTTTGTATAAAAGATTTTTGTTATAGCAGCTAAAAGCAAAAATAAATAAGATACTAACACATGAAGTTCAAAACCTAATCAAAGTATCCGAGGTGAGTATAACTACCACCGATAAGGCATAAGGCATAACGGGCTGGTGTCCGCAACTCCACGTCTGGGTGCCTACTCCCTAAGTCCGTCAACGAAGTTAGTCGCCCGTCCGAAAGTAGCCCGAAACATAGGAGTGAACAAAACAAGTGTCAAGTTCAACTTTTCGGACAGGCAAAAACACATCGGTAATAGAGACAACTGTCAAATCGTGTTGTCATTAATTCTTAGTTCGGGCCCCGAAATATTCGTATGTCCGTAGGTGATAGGGAGTAGGAAACGCTCGTAACTTAGGCCGAAACCACGGACTTCGTGCTTAGGGAGTAGACCCCCTGAGCGCGTATTTTACGTGACGAGTCGTACTATACCACCGATACATATACATCATACAGGACAAGAATAAATAAAAAAATCAATACCAAAAAAAAACATTTTTATTTTCAACTAGCTCTACCCGTGGCTTTGCTCACGTGAAAAATGTCCTTATCGCATCATTTTGTAGCAATAAAAACAGAAAGTGATGTAAGTATTTTTACATTTTTTATTTTTTGTAAGAGGAGCTCGTGGCTAAATAATTACAGCCGCATAGACCGATCTTCCGGGTTAAGCCACGCTTGCCGAGGTTGGTCTGTGGATGGGTGACCATTTACCATAGCGAGTTTCCTCCGTGCCTCGGAAAGCACGTAAAGCCCGTTGGTCCCGGCTGTCATTTGTAGATCTTTGACAGTCGTTACTGTTGGTCAGAAGCCAGAAAGTCTGACAACCAGTCTTACCAAGAGTATCGTATTACCCAGTTACTGGGTTGTGGAGGTCTGATAGGCAGTCGCTCCATGTAAAATACTGATATTCAGCTGCATCCGGTTCGACTGGAAGCCGACCCCAACATAGTTGGGAAAAGGCTAGGCAGATGATGATGTAAGTATTTTTATTAAAGATCTTGGAGCAGTTATTACGTGCTGAGAATGGCCACGGTGAATTTCGAATCATAAGTGTCCGATATATGCCACGCCTTACCAAGTAGGGTAGCTTTTCAACACAAAAAAGGTACCTTGTCTTAATCTAATAAAATGTTGTTTTCTTCTGAAATATGTAGTACCTAATATGATAAAATAATTTGATCTAAAAGTTCTGAAAATCCTTGAGAATCGATCTCAGAACACATCAGTCACAGTACACCCGTAAGGGTGCCTTTCCACCAGAGATGTGCTATGTAGCTATGCTACGAGAATGTAAAAGCTAAGCTACGAAACTATGTGACTGTTTCCACTGATGCTAAGCTATGTAGCTGTGCGAGGAAGATGCGCAGCTCGAGCTATGCGACGTATCGACAATAGGGACATAGTTAAACCACTCGCGACCATCCATAGCACGCATCTACATCACGCATCCTTCCATATAAAAAACGCAGCTTAGTTGAATCAGTTTCCACCAGTGCTATGCTATGTAGACCGATGAATATGATTGGTGGATATCAAACACATCCATAGCAACGTTGCATAGCACATCTTTGGTGGAAAGGCTCCCTAAAACCGTCAGGCTACGCGCCTAGTTACGAGAGACATCAAAATACACATTCTGATTGTTACTAGCTCCCTTAAGATATGGCGTAATGATTCCTGATTTAGAATGATACTGATGACGAACCAACCCATCATGTATCAGTAAAATTGTAACATTTCATAAATATCTATTGAAGAAAAATAATCTCAATGTACACGTAATGTTCTACTACTACTCACCCCCAATACAAAATAGCGTTATAATTTGTACCCTATAACGGAATCGTTCGGAACGGAATTTGTATCCTTTAATGGAAATGTTTGCCAAAGGAGATATTTCAGAAATGTATGGAGCCTGGGTTAGCACCATGTACACTATATGGAAATATAGCTATACAATAGAGTAACCGTTTTATAATGTTAATTTTCTATAATTTTACTTTGTTTAATTGTACGTTCAAGTTAACTTCGTCAAGGAGAGCAACACAACACTTAAAATATGGTGGATCGAAATTATGTGAAATGTCACTCTAACAACTGTTGACATGTCATTGACCCCATAGTGTTTATTTCTTGTGTACTTACATAACCTATCTACGTTGTTTCTAGACGAAAATACACACATCAAAAGTGTCTAGGGATCAACATATATTTTTGCAATAACTTTTCTCCTGATTGATATTAATTAAAATTTTCTTTAAGGATTCATCAAATAAAGTGTTTTCGTTTGTCACAGTAACGATAAACCAAGTCACCTTTGCATTAATAAAGAAATTTGCCATTTTCCTAATAAAGGGATTTTTGACATTTGAACCACTAACACAAAAGTTCGAAAAAAAGACTGAAATAACAGTTTTCTTTAAAATTTTATTGGGTAACTTAAACAATTAATAATCCGTGTTTCTACCGCGAACACTAACAACACAAGAACATCGGTTTGGCATACTCAAAATGAGTTCATCCAAATCACGCTGTGGAATGGCCGCCCATGTTCGTTGCAACAACAAAAAAAGGTCTTCTTGCGACTGGATACCCTCCATATTCGGCAGAGCTCTTCTCTGTAGCATATCCCATGCATGCTCAATCGGGTTCAAGTCTGGCGACTGAGCAGGCCAGGGCAGGACATTGATGTTAGCTGCGGCGAGAGTCTGTCTTACAACTCTTGCGGTGTGCGGTCGTGCATTATCATGCATTAACTGAAATAAGGGACCGATTTGCGCTTGTAGAGGAACGATGACGTCTGATACAATCGTCTCAGCATAAATTTGAGCGTTGAGGTTGCCTCTGATCCAAATCAACTCAGTTCTTCCGCCGATCCAAATACCCGCCCATACCATGATGGTTCCACCACTATAAGGATGGACTTCCTGGCAGGATTTTAATCGCTGTTGGCGTCCAGGGGTTCTCCAGTGTCGTATACGTCTTGTATCCGGTCTCATACCAAAACGAGACTCATCAGAAAAGCACACGAAACGCCATTGTTCTTCTGCCCAATTTCTGTGTCCAAGAGCCCATTGATATCGAATCCTACGATTGTGCATTGCTATAGGTGGTACCCGTAGCGGTCTTCGGGAATGAAGGTTCACTTCATGCAAGCGGTTTCTGACTGTTTGGTCGCTAATTAAGTTCCCTGAAGAGTGATGAAGCCTCACGGCTAACATCATGGCGGTTATTGTTGGAGCTCTTCGAGTTAAGATTTGAATGTATCGGTCTTGTCTCCGTGTGGTGCAGCGATACCGTCCTCCATGGCGCTCAGCCACGGTACCAGTGCTTCGGTAACGTGTCCAAAGTCGACTGATAACACTCTGACTTGTATTCAGAGCTAAAGCCACAGTACGTTGCCGGGAACCAGCTTCTATCATTCCCACGGCTCTGAGCATTTCTTCCCTGCTTAAATGACGTCGCCGCTCCATAATAACGTTGGTTTTAATCAGTAGTAGGGAAACAGTAGCACTAATAATGTCTTCAATGCGTGGTATGTTTTTATAGGGAAAATATTGACAGCTGATTTTCATCTTTTACTCGAATTTGATTCACAGTTCCTGATTCAAATTATGAAATGCACCAAAAAGGATCCATATAAATTTATAAAATCATAAATTTATTACAAAGCCACATCTCAATCTCAAGAAATCCGCATAAAAATGCTTGATCCCTAGACACTTTTGATGTGTGTACTTGGATTTCGTTATAATTATAATGAAATAGAACTACAGATGTTGTACTCGATTGCGTCACACACACATCACGAAACCTAGGACTGTCAAAGTTGTCAAATTCATGTTAATGTCAAACACAACTGTCATGGCTACCAGAAAAAAATGGTTAACATATTAAAAAACGTCCCCAAATAATAAATTCAGTACAATTGTACTCTTCTTCAAATTAATTTATTTGTATTTTTATGGTAATCCCCTACTTTTTTCCTATTTTTCTATACATATACTGTACATAGTGGTGGCCCAAAATCAAACATCTCCTTTCAACTAAATCTGTTCAGTAGTATTGGCGTGAAGCTCCAACATACAAACAGACAAACAGATAGAAATTGTAAAAAATGTATTTTTGGCATCTGTATCGTTTTTAATTAAGGTTAACAAATTAAACAAATAACAAAATTAAAATTAACAAAAATTTGTATGGCCTACAGATATTTGTTACGGGTCTGAGCGTTTGTGTATGTGAGATTTGTGTCTATAAACGCACCCACGATACAAGAGAAATCGAAGTGTGGGGCAAAGATTAAAAAAAAAACGTACAGTTTTGCTTCGTTACGGCAAATCGTCGAAGGCTACGCGGTTTCCCTATATATAGTTTAACTTTTACTTGAGGTCTCGGTTCCGCCGCCGTCCGGCATACCGTCCCCGCCGACGAGACCCGTCGCGACGTCCCACCGCCGCCGGTCACGATCCACCGAGCTCTCCCGTCGTAGAGCCGGTCGTCTCTTCAGACTCCGCAGTCACACCGATAATTCAGCCCTCATCAAGCTGTCTCCCCCCCCCTAAGTCCCCGCCAGCAACGCCCTAAGCCGAGGTCCGAGTCCCACTAGGGGTCGCCCTTAGTGCTGTTGTTGCAGGTAGTCATGATGTTAGTGTAGTACAAGTAGCTAGCTTAGGTTAAGTATTTTACTCCCCCCCCCCCCCCCCCGACCCCCATTGGCTGGAGACCGTTCAGGTCTCGCCAATAACTGCCCGGTTACGTAGAAATAGTCCAAGACAAACATTCACAGATTTAGGTGCTAAAGATGATTGGTGTTATATTACTAAGTGTGTTGATATGCCTGTGCGCAGTTTGGGCACGGATGATGTATATAAGGGGCGGGAGACACAAACTACCCCCAATGCATCCGGGAATTTTACCCCTTATTGGGCATACCCACTTGCCGGCTGGTGACAGTATAAGTGATTTTTTTTTTCGTTATTCTTTTTTTTTCCTTTGCCGACATGATATATCACCATTGTGATATAATGTAATATAGTGTATGTGATGTGATGTGATATAGTGTAAAAATATTAATTTCAAATATAAATCAGCTACAGTGCCACAGACAGGTAGGTAGGTAAGGGGTTCAAACTTATAACATCCCTCTTTTTGAGTCGGGGGTTAAAAATGATATAAGTATTTAAGGAGTATTTACGTTTTTTTATATTTAAAAGATCTAAAAACTAACTAAATAAATGATTGAAAGGCGTCTGAATTACAAAAATCATCTCATCATCTGCCTAGTCTTTTCCCAACTATGTTGGGGTCGGCTCCCAGTCGAACCGGATGCAGCTGAATATCAGTATTTTACATGGAGCGACTGACTATCAGACCTCCACAACCCAGTAACTGGGTAATACGATACTCTTGGTAAGACTGGTTGTCAGACTTTCTAGCTTCTGACCAACAGTAACGACTGTCAAAGATCTACAAATGACAGCCGGGACCAACGGCTTTACGTACTTTCCGAGGCACGGAGGAAACTCGCTATGGTAAATGGTCACCCATTCACAGACCAACCTCGGCAAGCGTGGCTTAACCCGGGAGATCGGTCTATGCGGCTGTAATTATTTAGCCACGAGCTCCTCTTTTCAATTACAGCTCAATTACTAATTAAAGAGCTCAATTACAAAAATCATCTAATAGATATAATATCTATATCATCTATCAATCATTTATCATAACTAGTGTTGCAAAGGACTCGAGTCTTCAAGTCGTAATTTTAAAGAATCGACTCTATTATGCAAGACTCAGTACGCTAAAAAGGCTCGGAGTCTAGAGTCAACCCGAGCCCGAGTCATTTAACAGCGACTTCAGTCTTACAAAGGACTCGAGTCTTAAAATTAACTCGAGTCTTCAAGAAAAACTCGGAGCATAAAGATGAGACTTAAGGGTCATAATTCGAAGAGACTCGATAGGCGGTAGGTTTAAATTACTGGTTAACAAATTATGCCTACAAAAAAATATCTGATGAGACATAATCATTACAAATCAGCAAAAGAAATTACTTCTAAAAAAAAAAGATCTGAAGGTAAACTAGCTTTATATTTTGAAATACTATGATGTAACTGTTCCATTGCGAGAACATGAGAGGACTCGAGTGCGACTCGCCGCATAAAAAGGACTCGAGCGCACAAAGAGACTCCAGTACCCCAAGTGTGAGTTTTTTACGTTACTACAATACGGCTGACGTATCTTGGCGAGTCCGAAGTTAGCTGATTAGCTGCGCAGTGGACAATTTCGTTTCTAAAATATTCATTGCGCAGCCAAACAACTGACTTCAGACTTGCCAAGATACGTCGGCCGTATTGTACTGTAGTTGCGTCACGCCAAAAATATCAAACAAGTCTTTAGTCACGCTATTTGCCGCTAGAGGCGCTGCCTAAATTATTATACATTTTTGGCGTGACGCAACTACAATAGTAACGTAAAATAACTCACACTTAGAGTTCAGTTCTCATGTAACAATCAAGAGCTCACGCGCTCGTAGAGACTTTAGTTCTCAAGTCTTTGGATCCTGTTTTAATGAGTCGAGTCTTGGAATTCATCATCCGTGGCCGTTTATATAGGACTCGAAGACTCGAGTCCTTTGCAACACTAATTATAACGGCACAACTTGCAACTAAGATCAGGGGCATTTACATTCCTTCGAAGGATCTTGCACATCATTAATAGTTGCTCATTAGATCTTCTGACCTCTAATGAGTTATACCACAGGCTACCTAAGGGACATAGTTTTAGCGAAGGGAAAAAAGAAAAAAAACATTTTTTCTTGGTTTTATAGACGTTTACTTTTTCATTAGCAACTGAGGACACTTTTGTAAAGAAAACGTTGAATTATTGAAACACAAACAAAATTACACTAAGACATCCTAGAACGAAATACTGAAAAAGAAATATGACGCGTGAGGGGGAACAAGTTTTTAAAAATCTACCTGACGAGATCAAGAACTGCATAATATTATTTTGCTCCATTTAAAATTAAGTTCAGAATTTTTATTAAGAACAATGTGTTTAAAATTACCATCTGACACTTATATGTAACTAGCGACCCGCCCCGGCTTCGCACGTGTACGTTTTATAGCTTAAAACCTTCCTCTTGAATCACTCTATCTACTAAAAAAACCGCAACAAAATCCGTTGCGTAGTTTTAAAGACCTAAGCATATGTGGAGAAACTTGGTGTGGTGTTCCTCCAACCAAAGGGAGGATCCTGCAACCAGGCGGAGTCTTGTGCCTGGCGGGCTACTGCCCAACGGTTGATGTTGGGAGGTTGTATTATATACTATCTGCGTGTTAAATCTTGATTGCGCGATGTAGGATAGTTCGCATGTGGCGAGATAGATGCCGCCACACATTCTTATGGACAGACAGCGGGAAACGGCTTTATTTAATACTATGTAGTTATGCCGGAACCTTATTAAAGCGAAAGGAATAAACCTTTTTGCTTGTTGTCAACAGTCCTGCGATCAAGGCCACTTTAAGGTCAGGATACACGGCGACACTTTACACTAGACACTCAGTGTCGACACCGAGTGTCGTAGTGTGTAAATCGCCGTAACACTAAGTTGCGTATGGTTTCGGGTTTAATTTCAGTGTCGCGACTGGCTTGTGTCGAATTTCAGTGTCACCGTGTATACCCAATCAATCGACGTTGAGCGATGCCATCGATCGACAATCGATCGACTGGTGTGGTGGCACCTTTAGGGCTTGCGCAGACGAGGGACAATGGCGTACAAAATGTCCGCTGTGCGCTCTTATTATTACTGTCATTAGGTTGCACTTTGTCCGCTTAAGCCGCCAGGTGACATAGGGTATGGCGCGGACAAAGTGCAACCTTATAGTAGTACTAATAAGAGCGCACCGCGGACATTTTGTCCGCCATTGTCCCTCGTCTGCGCAAGCCCTTAGGGTGCTACCACACAAATCGATCGATTGTCGATCGATGGCATCGCTCAACGTCGATTGATTGGGATAAAGTGATCATGAACCATCGATCCATCTTGATCGACTTGGATCTATCATCGATCGTCCATCGATCGATTGATACTACACCCTTAGTAAGGCCAAGGTCCCCGAAAAATTATAACAAGGGAAAAATAAAAAGGGATCGAAAACCAAAAACGATTTACACCATTAATTAATGCATTAAGTGACAAGAATACAAGTGATTGTGTTTTATGCGTTAATTAACGGCGTAAGGCGTAAGTGTGGCACAATTTTTTTATTTTTTTTTTAAAAACGTTGCCCCACACTAAGATTTCTCTTGTATCGTGGGTGCGTTTACAGACACAAATCTCACAAACAAACGCCCAGACCCGAAACAACCATCTGTAGGCCATACAAATTTTTGTTCCGTGTGGGAATCGAACCCACGACCCGTAGCGCAGAAGCCAATCGCTTAGCCACTGCACCAAACGTGTCGTCATATAACACTTAGCTAATACATACAATACACTTAGCTATACTATAACACTTAGCTAAGTTATTCTGTGAACTCATTTTAAGTGACCTGTGTTTTTTATGACTAATAAATTCTTTAACGAATTTATTAGTTATAAAAAACACAGTTCACTACACAAGCTACGACATACAAGTAACAACTTATGATTACAATCATGAATGTGTGAACGGCGATTAACAAAAGGAATTTATAAGGTGCATGTCAGTGGAAACGCCAGTAGGGGACGCCCTAGAAGGCCATACATCGATGTTGTTTGTGATGTTCTCCAAAAAGGACAGGTGCGTGTGCGTAGTACTCACAATCGGACTGCGTGTGTGACAAGATGTATGAACGTGGATGAAGCCTAAGGCGCGGGCCACACATAACTGGCGTCGAGCGCGGACATGCCACGTATTCCGTTAAAATTTCATCCAAAATGCATGGAAATAAAGCACAATGCGGACGCCGAAATGGCGCGTCATAACCGACCAACGACATACCGTGTGTCCTAAATTGCGCTTCATTTCCATACATTTTGTATGAAATTTGAACGGAATACGTGAATTTATGTATTATGATTACAATCATGTTTACGTAGAGATCAACAATGATAACAAGGCACGCCCCTCCGTTGATACTGCAAGTAAAAAAGTGTGAGATAGAATATTTACAACGTGTCATTCATTCACTTTAATTATGGACTAGTCGAGCAATAAATCTACTATCCAAGGTTAGTCGGAAAGGGGGTACTAATCCGCAGGCCACCTTAAGCGTGAATTACATAGAAACGGCGTAAGGGGCAGGCGCGGCGCAGGCGCGTCGCTTTCATACGTTTTCTCTTACCGTTTCAAATCTTTTTCGTACAAAATGTATGAAAGCGAAGCGCCTACGCCGCGCCTTCACCTTTATGTGCGTCCTGCTGAGTGACGGCGCACGGGCGTATTGCGGATTGCGGAGCGGCTTTACCGTGGCTTTACCGTCGATACCTGTCCTTAGTGCACGCGGGAAAATTGACGCATACGCGCGTGTTTAGTGTTTCGTTTATTTTACTTTGGTTTTAATAATGTCGATATCAAAATTCAAACGTTTCGAACATTTATTTAATGCGCCGTTCATTCCGCCTGCGCGGTGCGCCGTTACTTAGGACGCACACTTACGCCGCTTCTATGTAAATCACGCCAATGCAAACGCAAATGACTGTTTTAAAGCAACTGTTAAAATTTCAAAATTCGACCATTTTTATTTCAATGCACAAATACATTTTTTTTTTAATTTTTCGTCCCTGCTTTATTTACGAAATCAGAAATTGAAGCGTCTATTCCGTAACCGACCTAAAATGTATATGTCGTGGCCATATCGTTGAATTGATCACTTCATGATGTGGCCGGCCATTTCATGAAATGGTCGTATTTCATGAAATGGCCAACTTAAATTGGCCATATCGTTGAAACGTCAACGTTTAATGATATGGCCATCCACGTTTGGCCATATCATTAATGTAGGGTTTCCATGATATCAAAGGTTTAATAAAAAATCCAAATAAAGGAAGCACGTACCATGCAAGCAAAGGAGTAGACTACGGAATTTCGACCCACAAAATATCGATGCACGTTACCGCGAAAGTTTAATAGCTTGATTCACCAACAATTAAGGGGATCCGGCGTTATTTTTTATTTCCGCGTTATTGGTCACTGTTCTAACCTAACCTAACCCAAATGATTCAATTTACTAAATAGTAAATGTTTGCAGTAACGTGCATCGATATTTTGTGCTGTAGTTTCACAGGTTAACCAGATAAATAATCGAACAAATAAAATTCTATGAAAAGTTCACCCGCAGTTACCATGAAGTCATATTTTGAAATCCAATAACAGTCCATTAATTTTCGTTGCGTGGTCACCCTACTTTACTTATTATTATTAGCTTTTTTGTCAGAATAATTGTCCGCCGCCATGATGCATCACAAAAACAAAACGATATCAGCGCCTCTAACGGTGAATAATGTAACTATTTTACGATATGATCACTAATGTTTGACCATATCATGAAGTGGCCGTGCGTTTAGCTGATCATATCGTTAAACGCTGATTATTCATTGATCTGGCCAGGCCATATCATGAAATGGCCAACGGGTATTGGCCATTTCATGAAATGCAACCATTTCATGAAATGGCTGGCCACATCATGAAGTGATCAATTCTATGATCTGGCCACGACATATACACAGCTGCTCGTAGCTGAAGATAAATAGATTTAGCGTATTTTTTATGAAATGATTAAACAGTTATTTCTCTTAAACTATTGACTTTTGGGGAAAGTTGTAGTTGTAGAAGTTATTCATTATTATGTGTACCTACTTTAACACCTTTTCGGATTAGTAACCCCTTTCTGACTAATCTTATAAATAAAAGATAGACATGGTGACTCGTTGGCACTATGCACACACATTGAAGAGAGATGTTGGATGGGCGTGGCAGGGCATCGTAGTTGATCTTCTACTTACTACATATTTTTTCACAGGTTTATGGCGCACTGTGAAATCGATTGCCGTAGAAGCGATGAAACAAGGCGGTGTCATCACAATGATATTCGGAACTAAAATATACTATAGTAAGTTTTAACCTCTAACCTTTCAAATTCATGCTTTGCCTAGCCTTTTCCCAACTACACTTGGGAGCAAATAAATCGAGCCACTCCTTTTTTCACGTGTCTTGATTATTAGTTTTGGTTTCATGAATTATTATAATTCAAAATACAAAAAAACTACCCTCATTGTAAAGGTTATCAAATAACCTTTTAGGCGATATATGTTTAGAATTGATTTGTTCCATAATACCAAAAATTATAACGATTATACCTACGTCAAAAATAGAAGTGGCTCAATTTATTTGCTCCCAAGTATATATTGGGGTCAGCTTCCAGTCTCACCAGGGGGCCTACTCCCTAAGTCCGTCAACGAAGTTAGTCGCCCGTCCGAAAGTAGCCCGAAACGTAGGAGTGAACAAAACAAGTGTCAAGTTCAACTTTTCGGACGGGCAAAAACACATCGGTAGTAGGGACAGCTGTCAAATCGTGTTGTCATTCAGTCTTAGTTCGGGTCCCGAAATAATCGTATGTCCGTAGATGATAGGGAGTAGGAAACGCTCGTAACTAAGGCCGAAACCACGGACTTCGTGCTTAGGGAGTAGAGCTAAATACCCGTATTTTACATGTAACGCCTGCCATCAGACCTCTCAATAAAAGACAGGCCGTTCTAAATAAATGGCTTTTGTTGCAGTGATAACCGATCCTGAAGATGCCTTAACAGCTGCAAACGCCTGCCTGCAGAAACATTACGCGTATGATTACGCTAAAGCATGGCTGGGTGAAGGATTGATTACATCTTCAGGTTATTATACTTTAACAAACGATGAACAATCAGTTACTTAAGCTATGTCTGTGTTAAGGGTAAAAGCCGAATGGCGGTTACACCTAGGTTTACCCGGGTGCCACCAGTAGCAGTTGGTTAGAACTAGGTGTAGCTTAAGTCGGCGGAGCCTATTTCTGTCTGCAGGGTTTAAGGTAACCTAACACGAAGGGGATGACGGGGGCTTCGTTTGCTCGCTCATTCTAGCCCCCGTCATCCCCTTTGAACCTAACCTATCCGTGTCGGGGTTCCCCTTAATCACCGGTGTGCGGCTGCACCTAATTCTACCCGCTATGATGAAAGGTAAACCTAGTTCTAACCGAAGATAAGTAGGATCCATCTAAGTTTAACCGCATGTGGTCGGCTGCACCTACTTGTATCCGGATAAACCTAGGTGTAGCCACACTTCGGCTATTACCCGTAATATCTACACAAGTGCGCTTTCATGATCATCTTGAGTCTTTGCCTGAAGCATGCGTGAAGCGCCATAGCGCATGCCCCTAGCGCACGCTAATCCGTCTATTGTATGTCGACTGACGACTGACCGAGGCGCATCGGTGTAAACGATAAGCTGCATGCGTCATAAGGCAATCAATATTGCATGCGCTTGACGCAAGAGGAATTGAAATTTGAAAGCGCAAGATGAACATGAAAGCGCACTGCTGTAGACATACCATTACGTAGTGAACTTGCTGTCTACATAATACAAGGTTAGTCGGAAAGGGGGTACTAATCCGCAGGCCACTTTAAGTATCACTGATGACGGTTTCAAAGCAAATGTTAAATTCGATATTTTTATTTCCATATAAACTTATTTTTATTTTTAAAATTATTTATCCCAACTTTAGTTACGAATTCAGAAAATGGAGCTTCTAATTCGTGACCCCAAATAATGACCTAAAATGTAAACACAGCTGATCATAGCTGAGGATGAACAGCTATTTCTCTTAAACTGTTGACTTTTGGGGAAATTGTTAGAGCAAATGTTACTCTTTATTATGTGTACCTACTTTAACACCCATTCGGATAAGTAAGTACCCCCTTTCTGACTTACCTTGTATTATTAAGATACTCATAGGTAATTTTAGTTTTCAATTCAACCATTATTGTTTATTATTATCATCCTCAATCTGTATAATTTCAGTATTGTAATTAGTACATAATACCTTTTTTTGTGTAGACTCCATTAATTTATTCATTTGACGGACAGATCTGTGTTGTTGGGGAGTTTGTTACACCGTTTCTTCTTCACAACATACCTAAACACTAGGAAGTGGTGAATGGGGACATTTTGGGGACTGTCGTCTATTGCATACTTTAACGTTCAAAAAGAACTAAGTGCGCGTCCTGAGTGACAGCGCACAGGGGTATTGCGGATTGCAGAGCGGCTGTACACTTTGGTTTTAATAATTTCGATATCAAAATTCAAACGTTTCGAACATTTATTGAATGCGCCGTTCATTCCGCCTGCGCGGTGCGCCGTCACTCAGGACGCACACTAAGTAATTATAGTCTATTTTGAATAAATAAGTTTTGAAGTTGACGTTGAAATAATGTTCAGGTGAAGTTTGGAAGCGTCATCGCAAGTTGTTGACTCCTGCATTCAGCCGACCAGTGATGCTCAACTTTCTGGAGGTCTTCAACAGTCAGTCAAGACAACTGGTCCACAATTTAAAAGCTGAATTATCCAAAGGACCATTTGATCATACTGGATATTTGAGAAGTATTGCTTTGGAAACATTTTGTTGTAAGTATAAGATTTTTTGTCGTATAAAGGTGGATCCAGACATTGCGAGGCATGCGCCGCGAACGGCGCACAACGCATGCGTATCCCTACCGACACACGCTGGCTCGCCTCGCACATGCTCAGCCTGTGCGCAGCACATGCCTAGCCACAACATGAAGACAGACAAACGAAGCATTTGCTTCGCACGCGATGGCTCGACCCGAGCATACGTTGGTATAAATATTTTTTCGACACGCACGTCTCACTCCGCGGCATTCGTTGTGCGCCGTTCGTGGTGCATGCCTCGCAAAGTCTGGATCCACGTCAACCTCCATAGATTAGAATGGTTCTTTTACCAAGGGTTTTCTTATTCAAAAAACTACTGAGAACTACTAAATAACATAAGATCACGCCTTTATCGCCAAAGGGTTGAGCAGATAGTGCACCCTCATTTTGCCGTCATGTTGATGTCCCATGTAATAGGAGGCTATTGCCATCAACCGGACACAAATCCAGACTCAGGGCTGCTACTGAGGAATTCCACCCGAAAAAACTCAATAACACTGCCCGACGCTCAGCAGTCGCGCTTACGACCACTAGACCAACGAAGCAGTCAACTAAATAACTGGGGCCTAATTCTCCTAAAATAAATCTTGATAAATCACAACCGAACCAAGGCCAAACCGTTCATTCAGACAGTTCTCAATTTCAAAAGCTGTCGAATTGTTTGACACAAAAAACAAAATCAATCATTTTGAAAGTTTTCGAAAACAAAAACTTATTGACGGTTGTGGTTCGATTGCGTTTGGCAACAATTTATTTTAGGAGAATTGGGCCCCTGCACTACACAAGTTAAATAGATGTTACATTATTAAAATACACACATCAAAAGTGTCTAGGGATCAAGCATTTTTATGCGGATTTCTTGAGATTGAGATGTGGCTTTGTAATAAATTTATGATTTTATAAATTTATATGGATCCTTTTTGGTGCATTTCATAATTTGAATCAGGAACTGTGAATCAAATTCGAGTAAAAGATGAAAATCAGCTGTCAATATTTTCCCTATAAAAACATACAACGCATTGAAGACGTTATTAGTGCTACTGTTTCCCTACTACTGATTAAAACCAACGTTATTATGGAGCGGCGACGTCATTTAAGCAGGGAAGAAATGCTCAGAGCCGTGGGAATGATAGAAGCTGGTTCCCGGCAACGTACTGTGGCTTTAGCTCTGAATACAAGTCAGAGTGTTATCAGTCGACTTTGGACACGTTACCGAAGCACTGGTACCGTGGCTGAGCGCCATGGAGGACGGTATCGCTGCACCACACGGAGACAAGACCGATACATTCAAATCTTAACTCGAAGAGCTCCAACAATAACCGCCATGATGTTAGCCGTGAGGCTTCATCACTCTTCAGGGAACTTAATTAGCGACCAAACAGTCAGAAACCGCTTGCATGAAGTGAACCTTCATTCCCGAAGACCGCTACGGGTACCACCTATAGCAATGCACAATCGTAGGATTCGATATCAATGGGCTCTTGGACACAGAAATTGGGCAGAAGAACAATGGCGTTTCGTGTGCTTTTCTGATGAGTCTCGTTTTGGTATGAGACCGGATACAAGACGTATACGACACTGGAGAACCCCTGGACGCCAACAGCGATTAAAATCCTGCCAGGAAGTCCATCCTTATAGTGGTGGAACCATCATGGTATGGGCGGGTATTTGGATCGGCGGAAGAACTGAGTTGATTTGGATCAGAGGCAACCTCAACGCTCAAATTTATGCTGAGACGATTGTATCAGACGTCATCGTTCCTCTACAAGCGCAAATCGGTCCCTTATTTCAGTTAATGCATGATAATGCACGACCGCACACCGCAAGAGTTGTAAGACAGACTCTCGCCGCAGCTAACATCAATGTCCTGCCCTGGCCTGCTCAGTCGCCAGACTTGAACCCGATTGAGCATGCATGGGATATGCTACAGAGAAGAGCTCTGCCGAATATGGAGGGTATCCAGTCGCAAGAAGACCTTTTTTTGTTGTTGCAACGAACATGGGCGGCCATTCCACAGCGTGATTTGGATGAACTCATTTTGAGTATGCCAAACCGATGTTCTTGTGTTGTTAGTGTTCGCGGTAGAAACACGGATTATTAATTGTTTAAGTTCCCCAATAAAATTTTAAAGAAAACTGTTATTTCAGTCTTTTTTTCGAACTTTTGTGTTAGTGGTTCAAATGTCAAAAATCCCTTTATTAGGAAAATGGCAAATTTCTTTATTAATGCAAAGGTGACTTGGTTTATCGTTACTGTGACAAACGAAAACACTTTATTTGATGAATCCTTAAAGAAAATTTTAATTAATATCAATCAGGAGAAAAGTTATTGCAAAAATATATGTTGATCCCTAGACACTTTTGATGTGTGTATATTAAGAAACATGTGTGGGCCTTGTCAGGCACGGTAAATGTAGGAGAGAGGAGAAACTTTAATACCCTTTTTAACTTCGTAATACTTTATATCAATTTATTTATTTTATATTATTTCACTAATTTAATTGGGTTTTGAGAATCATATTTGAATTATTATGATTAATTTATTTCGGTGCACCTACTAGAGTTAGATATTGGATTTAATTCATTCATCTCGAACTTTTTTCCGAATGTTCAGGGGGCCCATTCGACTAACAAAATTTTTGCCAAACGCAAACGAACCGCAACCGTCAGTCAGTTTTTGTTTACGAAAACTGTCAAAATGATTGATTTTGTTATTTGTGTCAAATAATTTGTCAGTTTTTGAAAACGAAAACTGGAGCCCAATTCTCCTAAAATAAATTGTTGCCAAACGCAAACGAACCGCAACCGTCAGTCAGTTTTTGTTTTCGAAAACTTTCAAAATGATTGATTTTGTTTTTTGTGTCAAACAATTTGATAGCTTTTGAAATTGAGAACTGTCTGAATGAACGGTTCGGCCTTGGTTCGGTTGTGATTTATCAAGATTTATTTTAGGAGAATAATATTGGGCTCCCGTTTTTTGTTTTGTATGCTGTAATGATCGCAATGCAATTCAAATATTACAAAACTTTATAGTCCAGGATTGTAATTGCACTCGATAATAGCACTCGGCTTTCATCAACATGCACTTAATTAACCATACACATTAATTTAGTCCGTGTGGTGCCAGACGTAAAGAATAGCACTACCGCATCTCTTCCCGTGGGTGTCGTAAAAGGCGACTAAGGGATTCACTAGAGGATGGGCAGCAGCGTTCTCTGACTACTTTAACAACCATACTTCGATCGCCAACCCGCTCGCCAAGCGTGGCGATTATGGCAAATCCCCCCAACACTGTTTGGGGGAGGCCTATGTCCAGCAGTGGACGTCATTCGGCTGAATGATGATGATGATTAATTTAGTGATTAGTCTTTTATTCTTACATTTACGTCTTGTTTTAGTAACTGCATTTGGAATAATTGGCTTCGAAGACACAGATTTCATTCAAAAATATATGCACGCTGTGGACGGGATTCTGAGTATTGTGACCCAGAGGTTCCAAAACTTTTGGCTCCAGAGTGACGTCATATTCAAGTTGTGTGGCCTCAAGAAACGACATGATGAACTTGTGAAGATTGTCAACGATATGTCAGATAGGGTGAACAACTATTTTCTATTTTCAAATTAGGGGCCGATTTTTCAATCGTCATAATATAACTTTTATTTGAGAAATAAATATGGCGGTTTGACATATTTTCTTTTTTATTATTTAAGCTGTCCAAACGTCAAGTAGCCTAGTAGTCTATTTTTTTTTAATTACCTACTTTTCTTTTGCCAGTGTAGTCCCATAAAAAAACATATTTTATGGACGTAGTTAAAATTGGACATAAAGCGATTTAATTTAAAAAATAAAAATTATAGTGTCGTTGTGTTCCTACTTAGTTTTGATATAAGTTACAAGTTTTTTAAGACTTGATATATTAATGAAATAATCGCCTGTTACCACTTAACGTTTCCACCCTGTATAGTCACTTATCAGGTGTAAAAAGACCCTTAACGATAACGAAAACCACATAATCTACCCATCATTGGGATCATTTTTTTCTATCAGACTGTACCTGGGAAACCATTGGTTTTGGAGATATTGAAGGTCAAAGTATACATTTTTTTTTAGTTTTTTCCAAAAACGTTTTCTATGTGATAATACTAAACATTCTTCCAAACAACCTTATCAAAATTTTCAATTTTTCCTCACAAATTACGCATTTGAAGTTACAAAAACGCAACGAATATCAAACGCACATGACCGCCTTGGCTCAGCTGTGTGGCCGCTGCACGCATGCAAACGCGCGGCATCGCCAAAACCACACATTGCGCGCTACAAAAAAAAGCGTTTTTTTATGCCAAAAAATAAAAGTCGTTTCCCAGCAATTGTTTTTGGTCAATGTAGTTTAGTTTGATGTACAGAGTGCGTAGATTTCGGCTATGTGATGGGTCTTTTTACACCCTGTATGTAAGACTGCGTCTTTGTCTTCAGAATTATTGTTTAAATATCATTCGTTTTTCCACTTTAGGTAATACAGAGAAAAAAAGCAGCGAGAATGAACGGCGATTGTTATGCTTCAGGTCCGTATTTTTTTTTTCTTCATCGTATTGAGCACATGAATCTAAGTAATAGGGATATGGAGGGATTTCCCTATACCCCTCTGGCTCTGACGTATACACGACGGAACACAGTAAACCGCTTGGCGCCGGACTTTAATGTGAGGGTGGTAGCTAGCCACGCGGACCGTATAGATCAAGGGTGCTCAAACTTATAGTGTCGGCGATCTACCTTAAAATATTTGGGTGTACTATGCCATATCGAATGCCAAATCATCGAATATCAATTGATCGAACACTTTAAATCGAATGTCCAAATAGTCGAACGTTCATTTGATCGAATGGTTAGTAAATCGAACACTCAATAAGTACATCGAGTGTTCAAAATATCGAATGTTTGTTAGATCGAACGTTCAAAATATCGAATGTTTATTTGATCGAACATTCAACGCATCGCATACTCATTTTATCGAAATATGAACATACCGACTAATTATTTTATTGAATATTAGTATACAAACATTACGTCTGTGTCGAAGAAAAACACAGAATTTACTGCTTCATCATTTTTTATTTGTTTTTTAATTCAATAAAAAGTAGTCAGTATGTTAATATTTCGATAAAATGAATATGCGTTGCGTTGAATGTTCGATCAATTAAACATTCGATATTTTGAACGTTCGATGTAACAAACATTCGATATTTTGAACATTCGATGTATTGAGTGTTCGATTAATTGAATGTTCGATTTACTAACCATTCGATCAAATGAAGCTTCGACTATTTGGAAATTTGATTTAAAGTGTTCGATCAATTGATATTCGATGATTTGGCATTCGATATGGCATAGTACACCCAAAATATTTAGGCAGCGAGTGGTCAATCAACCTACTACTACGAAAGAAAAACACAATGTTGTCGTCGGTGTCATTGCGTGAGTGATCGCCGCCGTGAGACTTTCAAGATAAAATATTTTACTGTACGGGAATTCCCGCGATCGACTCAGAAAGTGATCGCTATCGACTGTTTGAGCACCCTTGGTATAGATCCGACCACCAAGCGTGCTGGGTTTTGTTGAATCTTACAACACGCGTCTATTCCCAGCGTGCGGTGAGGAAGTTTTATATTCTAGCCCGTTGCTACACGGGTCGGCCTTTCTTGTCTTCTTTTTCCATTCTGCACGATTGATTGCCACCATAGAGAGTAGTAGAGCTCCTCGTAAAAGAGTTCGTCCAGAGAGTACTACCTTCATACCTATTTCCGCCACTAAGCAGCATTGCTGTGTTACAGTTTGAAGGATATGGGTGCGGGTGAAATTGCAGGCCCATGAGGCTTCCCAACTTTGTCTCTAAGGTTGGCAACGCATCAGCAATCCTCTTGGTTTACAGCCATTACGCACTGTCGACTGATCGCCGAAGACTTGGTCTCTCGGCGACCAAAACATAAGCATAGTCGCTCGGGCGACCGGCGACCAAGTGCGTAAACACCTATTTGAACTATAGAAAGTCACAGTCGCCGTCGACCAAGTCTCCGGCGACCAGTCGACAGTGTGTAATGGCTCTTATCATCAGGTGGACTATCGCCTTAAAAGTTTACGATATATCGCAGTGGCGAAGGCTCCATACAACTCGATTCCTATCGGCTTCCCTTTCTAAATATGGCAAATACTAGTATCTATTATTTTCAATTACCATTTAAACAAATAATTGATCCGGCTTCCCTTTTAAGAAAATTCACCCTTCGCCACTGGTATATAGTGTTTTCTACTTTCTTCCGTATTTTTGTAATTTCTCCTAAGATACTTATTTATTTAATGTAAGAGAGACTCAACGATCTCACAGTTAAACTGCGTAAGCAGTTTTGTGGGGCAATGTACTTAGCGTTAAGAAATTTTAAGTAAATAAATCATTCATTCATTCATTCATTCATTCATTTCTCCATTCTACTCAGACATGAAATACAAGCCATTCCTGGATCTTCTTCTGGAGCTGTCAGAAGACAACGCATTAACTAATAAGGAGATCAGGGAAGAAGTGGACACGGCCATTGTGACCGGCTTCGATACGACATCCAGCTTGTTGAGCTACGTCATGATACTGCTAGGAACACACCCTGAGGTCCAGGACAAGCTATTTCAAGAGTAAGTGTCAAATATTATTGCTATGGGGTAAAGATAGACGCAAGGGTGAACATGAACATAGGTAGGTTTTTTTATCAGACGGTAAAATTTTGAAAATTTATCGTTTCCATTTTATTTGCCATATAACATTCTTTTTCAGGTTTATTTTCTTATTAGCAACATTATCAATAGATACATTATGACAGGCTGCTATTTTTTTGGAAAAATATTGGGTCAGACTCAGACAATCGGTAAAAACCGTTTTTTCAAAAATCTAAATTATACTTTATGGTTTTTCTTAAATCGAGATCATAACTCCTTTGACGACTTTTCTTCATTCCTAATACATAGTTTCGGATTTGGCCCTGCAGCTCATCTCAAAAACTCACCTATAATATAGTACTATATTATAGTACCTATAGCGTAAAAGAAAACACCTTAACAAGAGAGAAAGACAACTCAAACAACAAAACCTTCTTCTGCCTAGCAGTTTTCCCAACTATGTTGGGGTCAGCTTCCAATCTAACCATCATCATCATCATTCAGCCGAAAGATGTCCACTGCTGGACATAGGCCTCCCCCAAGCATCGCCACATCCACCGGTCCTGTGCCTCTCGCTTCCAACGGATTCCCGCGACCTTCACCAGTTCATCGATCCACTTTGTGGGAGGCCTACCCACGCTACGTCTTCCGGTACGCGGTCGTCACTCCAGAACCTTTCGGCCCCATCGGCCATCCGTTCTGCGAGCAATGTGTCCCGCCCACTGCCACTTAAGTTTGGCAATTCTTCGAGCTATGTCGGTTACCTTGGATCTCCCGCGGATCTCATCATTTCTAATATGATCACACAGGGTAACTCCGAGCATAGCCCTCTCCATTGCCCTTTGGGTGACCTTGAGCCTTCTTATGAAGCCCATTGTAAGCGATCACGTTTCAGTGCCGTATGTAATCACTGGCAACACGGACTGGTCAAAGACTTTCGTCTTGAGACAATGCGGTAGTTGAGACGAAAAGATATTAGGTACCAATCTAACCAGATGTAGCTAAATACCAGTATTTTACACATCGGACCTCCGCAACCCAGTTACCTACTGGGCAATACCGATATCCTAGACTAGACCGGTTGTCAGACTTCCGGGCTTCTGACTACCCGTAAAGACTGGCACATACCAAGCCATCGCTCTCCGAGGCACGGAGGGGTCTCGATGTGTGACGAACGGTCACCCATCCACGGACTGACCGCGGCAAGCGCTGCTTAACCTTGCAAATCGTATGATTCGTATGGTTGTTAATTAACCACGAGCCCCTCTCGAACAACCAAACATACATAACTACAGCATTTTTTTCCCATCAGGATCAAAGAAGTCTTTGACAAAGACAGAGATGTCGAGAAGGAAGATCTACAGAAGCTGGTGTACACCGAGGCGGTGATCAAGGAGAGTCTGCGATTATTCACCACTGGACCAGTTACGTTGAGATACGTCGACAGGGATGTTAAACTTAGTAAGTTAAAATATTTCATTGAAACTTTATAAAACTTTAGGGAGTTACCCTGCGTGATCATATCAGAAATGATGAGATCCGCAGGAAAACCAAGGTAACCGACATAGATCGAAGAATTGCCAAACTTAAGTGGCAGTGGGCGGGGCACATTGCTCGCAATACGGATGGCCGATGGGGCCGAAAGGTTCTGGAGTGACGAACGTGTACCGGAAGACGCAGCGTGGGTAGGCCTCCCACAAGGTGGACCGATGATCTGGTGAAGGTCGCTGGAACCCGCTGGATGCGAGAAGAAAAAACCTCGGAAATGCATTTGGTCATTGCACGGTTCCTGTAGGCTTTCACGCAGACGAAGTCAGAAAGCTAGTCAATTATATTTATAACGAATGTTATATATAGTAAAGGCTAATTAAAGTGCCTACAAACTAATTTCACATAGAGCGGCTCTCTTATAAGATATAGAACCTACCTATACGTCGTGATAAAATAAAAACCGGCCAAGTGCAAGTCGGATCTATATCAAACGGCAAAAAAAAACACGTTTGTTACATGGGAACCCTTAAATATTTATTTTATTCTGTTTTTTAGTATTTGTTGTTCTAGCGGCAACGGAAATACATCATCTGTGAAAATTTCAACTGTCTAACTATGACGGTTCATGAGATACAGCCTGGTGACAGACGGACAGACAGACGGACAGACGGACAGCGGAGCCTTAGTAATAGAGTCCCGTTTGACCCTTTGAGTACGGAACCCTAAACATGATCAAATTGTATTCCCGAGGTTTTCACTCCCGGGCGACGATATGGAACTACGAAAAATTAAGATCCTAATTATTTTCTAGAAAATTATACGATGCGCGCAGGCAGTAATTGCGTGATGCTTCTCTTCGGGACCCATCGCGACCCCGTGTGGGGCAAGGACGCGGAACAGTTCAGACCAGAGAGATGGATGGATCCCGGCATGCCTGCCAACCCTAGCGCCTTCGTTGGCTTTAGTTTGGGAAAGCGATCGTGTTTGGGTAAGTTTGTACCCGGTTTCTTTGGCCAAAAACTAATCGGTAACTTACGAATGGTACCGTTTTTATTGCCAAAATGGTAGCATTTTTATTGCCAAAATGGTATCATTTTTATTGCCAAAATGGTAGCATTTCTGTTGCCAAAATGGTAGCATTTTTATTGCGAAAATGGTAGCATTTTTATTGCGAAAATGGTAGCATTTTTATTGCCAAAATGGTAGCATTTCTATTGCCAAAATGGTAGTATTTTTATTGCCAAAATGGTAGCATTTTTATTTCCAAAATAGCCAAAATAGTATCATTTTTTGACTCGATTACCTTTAGACTACCTTTTTGACTCGACTACTTTTAGTTGCCTTGATACCGATGGGGAAAGACTATCCTCTAAAGGATGTAAACGAATTCGAGTAATTGCAACTACCTAATCTATTACTGGTATAGATTAATCAAGCACAGGATTAAGCGTAATTAAAAAGTGGTATGTGATATCTAAACCATCTAACAAGGTTTCAATAAAAAAAATCATTTACCTGATATGTCATTTCGATAAAAACAGAACACCATGGTTTCTTTTTGAAAATCTTTTTTTTGATGAATCTGTTAAAATCCCATAAAGGGTCAATCTGTGATTATCTGTGGCACCAATAGAGGATCATCATATTCATTTTTTTTTTTACCATTTATATTTTGCCCTAACCTGCTTTGTTCTCACACAATTTTAATTTTAAGCACCATACTGTAACAATACCAGATTGTACATAAAATTATTTTAAAAGAGTAGAGTTTCTTGGCGGCTCTTCTCCATAGGACCTACTTTTTGGAACCGCGCAATTAAATTGTCGAGACGTGTGGTGTGCCTATTCGAAATAAAAACTTTGAATTTGAATAAGGTTTGAAGCAATTACAGGCATTCGTTTAGGTACACCTGTAAATTGTCGATAACCAACCTGTCTTGCCCTCTACTTACACCTTACAAAAATCTTACATAAATCTCTTTTTGCAGGTAAAACTTACGCCATGATATCTATGAAGACGACTCTGGTGCATTTCCTAAGAAAATACAGAGTAACGGCGGATGACAGCAATCTACAGCTCAAATTCGATTTCATGTTAAAACCAGTGTCGGGGCATGAAATCAGTTTAGAAGAAAGATTTTAGATTATATGACTTATTGTAACTTGATTTCCTATTAAGTAGTTTGTTAGCGATTGGTATTCGTATGACGACCAGCCGGACTAACGTGCGCAACGCGACATAGCGACATAATTTTGTCGTCACATTATCTTACGAGATAATGTGACGACAAAATTATGTCGTATACCTAATGACATGTCTCGGTACGCCGAGACATGTCATATCTATATACCGCGTAAATGTTTTAACTGGCGTGAATGGCCAAATCCAAAAGTTCCTACTTATACCTATTATTTATTTGACTTACATTTTATTAAAGTAATCAATTGTTCGAAATTGTGCTCATAGTTTTCAATACATAGCCGGACTCGACAAAGAATATCGTAATGTTTTTTTTTTTATAGGTATGTGAACCCTTCCTTTAGTTTGCCATTTAACATTACTTCCCAAAATTTGAGCCTTATAAGCGACACTATGGGATGGCGCAATAATACAGAATGCATTATTTTTATATTTATTTTTCTCCAAAAAAAGGGGTTGTTTTTTAAAATCTAAATATTCAGTATTAGTTTTAATCTTAATCACCCCGAGACTCCTTTGAGCATTTTTCGATTTGGAGGCTTGGTACCATTGTTTCGAATTGCGCGAACCAAGCGCGAACCAAAGCCGAAGTTTGTCGCGCCAGAATGGTGGAATACGCGATTTAATACTTATCATATCGATCTCTTCTTGCATGAACATCACGTCGGGGTCACCACTTTAGAGGCTTCGTTGTGTTATTATCCTCTAAAATATATTACTCCTGATTATTAAATTAATTCGGAGTTGGTAAAATGAAAATTCCAAAGGCGATTGAAGAAGTGACATTGGTATTTGTTTTTATAAAGACAGATGTTTTTCTCGTCGAATTTTAATATTGAAATGTCTTGCTACATCGCTATTCCCTATAGGTACTTTCGGATTTGGCCATGCATGTTGAAAAATTCAATCTGTATATTGTATGACAAAATTATGTCGCGCTGCGCATTTTAGGCTTGCTGGAGCTTTATCTTAACATAATCTCTGAGGCACGGAATCTCGATCTGTGAAAACCGGCCATCCAGAGATATGACCGCCTTGATTACGCGGTAGAGTTCGTTTCACGAAAGAAGTCCCTGTGTCTCTTTTTATGTTGACACCACTGAGTTATCATTTTAAAAGCGCCCGTAAGCCAAGTTATCCACGGTGGGGCAAAGTAGCTCAGTCAAATAGTAAATATTTATCTTTTCACTTCTTCTTCTCTCGTGTCAGCACGGGCTATACAAAAATAGCTCATGCTGTGGTGAAAAGATTAGCCAGTCAGCAAGGTTGGTAGCGAGGCTGACTGCCCAGGGTGCGCCGGACGTACTTAAGTATCGTCACTCGTGGAGGCTCTTTTCGTGCACCCCTTTTCACTGAATCTGGAAGAGTAAAAACGGGCAATTTTGTCCCAATACTTTTTGAGTCCCAAATGAGTATCGCCGGGCATTAGTTCGCCTATTTTAATAAACATACATGGGTGTTGAGCTGTCTGGCGCTCCATCCGCCCCACCCTAGCCACGCCCTCTGTTATTTTACATTATAACTGTGTAATGTATGGTTGCGGACTCGAAATGTTTATCAGATTTCAAAGTCGATTCCTTCTCACACTGTGCGCAATAAAGTTTAAGATGTCATATCAACTTATGTCATATCAACCTTATGAAAAAGTAATGTGCAAGCAGTTGTAGACTTTAGGGTAGTAAACATTTCAAGTCCGCGACTGTACTTGCTAATTCCCGTGCACACGGCTACACATCAAGCTATACATTTCCAGTTTACACTGACCTCTCATTATAAGGAAATCCTATACAATGCGAAATCAGCTTATACTGGAAATGTACAGCTTGATCTGTAGCCGTGTGTACATTACTAAATTATTGTACGAATAAATTCAAAAAGATATACAATTAACATAAGAAAGTTCTCCATTGTAAATCGTTTTTAAGTTAAAATTTAATAAAGTGACTGATGTATAATTTAAGATAAGAAAACATACGAATATTTTTTCTGAATAAAGATTTTGTATAGTAAAAAACTAGTATTTTCTTTTTTCTTAAAGTCATTTTCGTGAAGTCATGTCAGCAGTGAGGTAAAGAAAAAACATTTTTAAAAAATGTACGCAGGGCTACACATCAAGCTATAAATGTCCAGTATGAGCTGATCTCGCATTGTATAGGCTTTCCGTACAATGAGAGGCCAGCTTATACTGGAAACGTATAGCTTGATATACAGAATGACTGGTGAGACACTAACGATCTCTTAAGGGGTCAGTGTATTCATCATTATGAACAACTTTCACTATAGGATCAAATCTGAAATCGAGAAAAAATTAACTGTTCCCTACATTTACCTATGTTCGCATTACTCGTCAAAATGTAGGGAAAAGCTGTTTTTTTTTCTCGGTTTCAGTTTTGGTCCCATAGTAAAAGTTGTTTATAATGATGAGTACAGTGACCCCTTAAGAGGTTGTCGGTGTTTTTCAATTAACCCTGTATAGCCGCGTGTACCCCAAAGGTACGTTACGGTAACCTCATTTTAATACAAGAACGCGCCACTAACTGTTACAATGTTCAATGAAAGTTGGTCGGGCCTTGGCAAACAAAATTGTCAGTGAGTACTATTTTTGATCCTGAACAAATGTACACAGGGCGGATATGTGCCTCCAGGCGCCTTCCTGATGCTATTAGCAGACAAAAGGACGCTGCTGCTCATCCTCTTGATATTAACGTCGACGACACGGAATATTCCGATCTGTCCCCCTGATCTGTCCCCTCGTCGGTATCAGATCGAAACTTTTCATTTCTATTTGTCCCGCTAAAATAGCAGGGGGACAGACCTGAAATAATTCGTTCGATCTGTCCGTTCGTCTTGATGACAGAGGAACAAATCGATTTTTTATTCCTGATTTTCCTCCGAAGGGGACAGATCGGAATATTACGACGACACTCGCATATGGTAAGGTGGGAGGGATTCTTTACCGGGAACAACATAAATATGAAAGAATAGAAAGATTTGTTTATTCGCGCCAATATGACACACAAACATAAAATAAAAGTATAAACAAAACCAAAAAGAAACTATTGGGAAAAATATGCGTCACATCCTCGCAAAACGGTCATCGCTCAGCATAATGCTGTACCTCACGTGAGAGACAGAGCCACAGCGCTGGTTTTCAGCGACAGCCGTCATAACATTACGCCTGTACTTCCTGAAAGGTTGGGCAGAGGTGTATAAATACCTAGTACACCGTTTCGCCCTTATGTTTAAGTCTCATGTAACAGGGGGCGAGCCTATTGCTATCAACCGGGCACAAAATCCAGAACTCCGGGCTGCTACTATGAAATTCTACACAGAAAATTCCAATAACACTGCACGAATTGGGGAACCAGGGGGGCTACGCCCTAAGTCCGTCAACGAAGTTAGTCGCCCGTCCAAAAGTAGCCCGAAACATAGGAGTGAACAAAACAAGTGTCAACTTCAACTTTTCGACGGGCAAAAACACATTGGTAGTAGGGACAACTGTCAAATCGTGTTGTCATTCATTCTTAGTTCGGGCCCCGAAATAATCGTATGTCCGTAGGTGATAGGGAGTAGGAAACGCTCGTAACTAAGGCCGAAACCACGAACTTCGTGCTTGGAAGTAGATAGACCCCCAGGACCTCACGTTCAGTCACGATTGACTACACCAAAGAGGCAGTCAACAACTCTTTCTCATATCGATTTTCTTTCCACCTTTAGGGCTCCCACACAAAACTGCGAATTCACATCGCATCGTAAAAATCTGCGAGCTACATAAAACTGCGAATTCGCATCGCATTATAAAAATCTGCGAGCTACGTAAAACTAAGGGTGTTAACGAATTCGTGTAATTCCTTCAAACCGCGTGATCTACTGGTGACACTGATTGACTCAGCATAGGTTTTTCTAAGAAAAAACAAAAAAAAGTTTTCAAAAAATTAACCATGGCATTCCGTATCTGAGTAATTTTAGCGCCCCAAGTTAACTGATTGCGTAGAGCGATATCGTGCTTCTCGTGCCTGTCAGCTGTGTCACCGTGCCTTCATTCATTTAAGAATGGAATCGAAATTTTCTATTAATAAAAAAAAATTTAAGTGAAAAAAAAGTTTTTTTTTTATTTTTAATTTATCTAAATCCCGTGCGGGGTTAATCTATACCATTAATAGGTCATGTGGTTTGAAGCAATTCCACGAATTCGTTTACAGCCTGTATATTACCACCATATTTTGCTGCGTCGTATCGCATCGCATCGCAGTTTTGTGTGGGAGCCCTAACGCGGCGTCTTACGTAGGTGGTTCAAAGTGACGCGAATTGCGAAGCGATCCGATGCGGTGACACGCGAATTCAATGCGATGCGGTGCGAAGCGGCGGCTTTGTCCTACGAGCTCGCGAATCACCCGCCGCGCGAGGCCATCATTCAGTAGCACTGTACGGCACCGCATCCAGTTCGCGCGAAAATATCAAACCAACTGATTGCGTTCGCTTCGCTTCGCGCCGCGCCGCACCGCACTCCACGTGCGTTTGGTCACGTAGGCTACTTCAATAGGTATCGACTGTTTGTTGTTTTCGTGTCGCGCCGCGCCGCTTCGCGTCTCTTCTAGATCGCTCACGTAGGATGCCGCGTTACTCTTCGTCTTAGCGATATTCCTTCGATCTTTACTCTTTTCTCATACAGCTATACCTTCCACCTTTTTTTCTCTATCGATAAAACTGATGCCTGTCACAAACCTATACTAATTTATTTATTTATTTTACTTTAATTAAAACGGTCTTAGACCAATTACAATAATTAAAGATAGAAAGAAGAAGAGGAATAGAAGAAGATACATACAATAGAAGGGAACGAACACTAGATAAGATTATAAAATTGTATGTTACATAACTTTAAAAAAAGTAATAACCGACTTAAAAAAAAAAACTAAAAACAGTAAAATAATTACCATATTACAAAACTAACAGTTTCAGAAGTCGGTGCAATTTTACACTGAACCTAATTTAAGGCACCGACTTCTGAAAATGTTAGTTTTGTAATATGGTAATTATTTTACTATTTTAAGTTTTTTTTTAAGTCGGTTTTTAAAGATATTTTAATTTTCTATTTTAAGTGGCATAAACAATACACAAACATGCAATTACAGCAATCCCGGGTAATTTGCTGTTATCCATTGAACAGTTCAATTGTCAATCTCCGAGGGTCTTCATCAGATCTTCACCAAATTTAAATGCGACCTCTTTAACAAAAAAAAAGAATTTTGTAAATCCGTCTACACATGACGGAGTTATGTCCGAACATACATAAAAAGTGCCCTCCAGGAGGTCACCCTGTAGTCGCATTCGCGATGCCGTGTGCCCTCCTGGAGGGCTCAATTTAATGTAAGGTTTTCTTGGAATATACATCGTCATGAAACAAGCAAATACCTATTTTACGACGTAGTAGCGTATTTTCACGGTTTTTAACCTAATGCCAAGAACCCTCCTAGGTCGTCCTAGGGGACGATTTCTACGTAACCGGGCAGTTATTGGCGAGACCTGAAGGGTCTCCAGCCAATGGGGGGGGGAAGTAAAATACTTAACCTAAGCTAACTACTTGTACTACACTAACATCATGACTACCTGCAACAACAGCACTAAGGGCGACCCCTAGTGGGACTCGGACCTCGGCTTAGGGCGTTGCTGGCGTGGACATAGGGGGGGGGGGGGGGGGGGGGAGACAGCTTGATGAGGGCTGAATTATCGGTGTGACTGCGAAGTCTGAAGAGACGACCGGCTCTACGACGGGAGAACTCGGTGGATCGTGACCGGCGGCTGAGCACGGAGTGCAGCGTGCCGGCCCTTTTATGGGCACACCCCGCTAGTCGCCACCGCTGCACCGTCACAAAGGCGTGGTGGACTCGAATATGTTAAACCTGGCAAGGCCAGTCAATCATAGTGACCGGCACAATGCTTCCAAAATCTTTCATTGTAACGGCACAGATTATCGAACAGTTAGTTGGAACCACAAGAAATCATAATTAGAGGCTGCTAACGGTTCATAGAACAAGGACATATTCCGTTCTAGAATGACTAAGGCCTCTTTCAAAATTGAAGATTCCTATCAATAAAAAAATTACCTCATTGAAGACTGTTGCGGTTTATCGTACTATACAGTTAGATAAAATAGTTCTACATAAAAATCTTTTTTTCAACTTTGTAAACGTTCACAAGTACTTGACATTCTAAGATGAATCGACTTAAGTATCTATTGAAAATGATTGAATAGCCGCACGTTTTAATAACATTGGCAATGAATGTAGAACACATAGTTGCAAAAACTAGGTGTGAAGGAAAATTTCAAGGTTGATAAAAACGTCGGTTAATCGCGTATTGAACACTCACTTCGGGTTCCGTAGTCTATACATATTAGTAGAGACTACGTTCAGAGCTGGTTTAGTGGTTGAGAAACCAGAGCTGGCGGATGAAGATGCCGTTGATTGGCACTGATAAGTGCCTTTGTGGTCGAGTTTGAGTCATCGTGGTGAAAGGATTAGTCAGCTAGACGCTGCTTTACCGAGTGCTAGCTGTCCAGGGTGCGCCGGGCGTTTAGAATCGCTTGGGGAGGCTCCTTTCATGCACCCCATGAGTTCCGTAGTTAAAGATCAATTAGTATGGCGATGGACTGAATAAAAATTGGAAGTTTAAAAATCGATTTTTTTTTCTCAGCCTTTACTATCCCTCTGCTGGGCAAAGGCCTCCCACAAGTTCTTCCACGTAATCTTTTCCTGCGCCACCTCAAACCAGCCCTCGTAGTACGCGTCTAGGTCATCTCGCCACCCTTTTCTGGGTCGATCTCGGAGGCGCCGTCCATCTTCAGGCACCCATTGTGTGGAGATTCTTGGCCAGCGGTCATTATGCGTGCGGCTGACGTGATGTATGTCTATTATCCCCGTTTTAGAGCGCAGCGAGTTTCTTATCATTTTTATTCGATTTTTTGGCACTTAATGCACCTGTATGTGTACGGTTGGACATAACGAAACTAAAAGCCCCTTATTACAAAAGATGGTTTAAACCAAGACCAAGGTAAACCAAGGTTTAAAATATACCCATTCTTATGTCATATAACAAAAAGAGACGGGGCTATTTTAAAACCTAGGTTTTTCTTAGACCATCTTTTGTAATAAGGGGGATAGGGTTTCGATTTTGCCAGTCGGCTACGGAACCATAAATCAGTATTTAAATAGGTATGTTACAAAAACACATGACTGTTTTTTCCATAAATAAATCCTCAACTTTATGACTTTCCAATAATGCTAATAATTACGAGGAACAGAGCTACCACCTCTCTCAATGCCTTCATTGGCCGGTGTGAGTGGAGATTCGCAAGAGCAAACGTGCTCGGGGGAAGGAATTATTTTATTAAGGTGCTGTGCTGGTAGGGATCTTGACCGTACTTCCGGTCCGGGATTGTCCTGATAGCCGCGGAATACCTATCCACTCCTCAAGTACCTCAAAATATGTTGCCCCCTTGTCGCTATGTCTCTACGTGCTGGCGACCATTTTCGGGGGCCCATTTATTGAGTGTACAAGTCACCCCCTGCCATTTCATTCACGTAATACAAACATTGATCAGGCAGGGGCCGTAGTTCTTCAATACTCCCAGGTAATCGTCCAGTTTAGCCACCCGAACCCATAGGTACTTTGTTTCCATGTCCTATAATAATTCTGCATCAACCGGGGGTTGTCCTTAGGTGTACTTGCATAGTGCATACAGAGATAAACGTCGGTTGGTGTCTCATCTCATCTAAAGCTACCTAAGGGGCCTCTGCGAGTTGGCTTCGGCCCCTCGTACGCCTTACAAAGGCCCGGGACCTCAGGGTCTCGAGAAATAAAAAATATACGAAAATTAAGAAAAATCTAACTATTCTTAGTTGCCATTTTCCCAATGTTTTTTTTTGAACCCCAACCAGAAGTAGGACTACTAATAGTACCACTGGTACTATTTGCGATTTAGTTGTTTTAGTAGTGCAAAAACGGTGATTATATTTATTATGCTGTAAAACACAGCCTGTACATTAATTTTATCATTATTTTGCAATTTAATCACGTATTTTGTCAGTAAGTTTACTTCGAAACGCAAGTTTACTGTCTTCAAACTGTCAAACTCACGTCACTCACTGTTGGAGTTGTCGTAATGTCAATGTCATTGTCAAAAGTTCGCGGTTTATTTTTTTGTAATAACCGTTGGTGTTGTGTGTGAATCTTTTTTGCTGAAGATTTGTTTCAAAGTAAGTTTATTTAAAAAGTTACTACCGATTTTATGCGTTACAAAATTTATCAAGTATATTGCTACACAACAGTGTGATAAAGATAATATGGCTATTTCAGAATACCTGCAAGAAAAGTAGTATCGGACAGGCAGTTAGAAATACTGGTTTCCTAGGAAGCGAACAGGGGTTTCGCAGTAGGCCGCCTTACTAATAAGCCCACTAGCGAAACAACAAGCTGAACAGCGTTGGGAGGAGCTGGCAACCACTCAATGCTGTTGGGGCTGGCGCCACTCAAACGAGTGCCAAGTGGAGAGATGTAAGTACTTTTTAACTGTAAGTTTGAATGCTTGTCACTAATGCTTAACCATCTAATTTTAAAGTTTTTGTACTTACTCTTTTATGCTAGTATTGGGATGAAAAAAAGTATGGGCTGCGGAGGAAGGTGACGGAGTTTAGGAAGCATGGGAGAGGAACTGGCGGAGACCCCGGCAAAAAATGGAGGAGCGAATTTTCGCAATCGGGACTTCGGGACGGAGTCAGTCATCGGAAATACATCGGTGCTAGTCACTCTGCATGTTAGTTTTGTTTTTATCTTTTTGTTTGACATTATTCTATCTGGAAAGAATTTATATCTTGACATCAACAATGGATTACCAAGTTCAATTGATGACCGGCAGCTGAGAGAACTGAGTACTACTGAGGAATAAAGGTTCTCTCAAAGGATGGTCATGAATATGTGATGTAGTGTTGGATAGCCATGACATTCAATGGTTCAACATGTTTAACAGTAGCAAAAGGTAGGTAGCATTTCTAAAGACTGTTCGTCATGTGTGACACTTTTTAAAGGAGACCTAATACCTAGAACGGACATAACATCAAAGTAGAATATTTAACCCTTTAACGGTTATAAGGTTTTATACCCTTTTCACTATAAGTTGATTAGTGACGTTTCTCTACAATACGTTACCACACAAAGAATATCAAATATGTTAAGAAAACAAAGCATGGATAATATAGCTATATTCCGGTTTTTGATGATGTCGTTTACGTTTTTTCGATAGCAGTCTCCTTACTGCTACAATTTGCGAAATGACTGAGCTGTCAGAACTCATCTTTGTGTGAACACAATATAAGAAAAATTAAATAACAACTAATTTGGCAACTGAAAAAAAAACGTTTTATTTTCTAGAAAATAGTAAAAAAATGATATTGTCAGGTTTAAAAATAAAAATATAACAAGGAGGTTTTCGCGACATCTTACAAAAAAGTTAGTGGGAAAAATATTCCCTTAAACTGTAAAAGGGTTAACTCCAACTTTTACTTAGTATAGTATAGAATAGAAATAATTTATTTGCATTGAATGTAGGTAAATACATGAGATGTTACAGTAATCATTTGTTCCTGGTATATTCTACTCTACCATTTGGCATGCAAAAATATATACTTTCAAACAATTTCAATTTAAAAACTTTCACAAAAAATCTATAACATATTATCTTTTTTTTTTTTTTTTTTATTCTATTTTTTTACGAGGCTTCAGCCACTCTGGGTGGCTATGCCAGCCCCATGGGAGAATGCAAATTAAAAGTACATAGATTTAATTTTTAAACATTATTATGCTTCATTCAATTTTCTTTCCCTCATACACATTCTCACAAAACCCAATATCCGCCTACATGTTCCTGACATTGGTTGGGATAAAACTATATTAAGAACCCCATTATGCAGATTAAGGTCGGATATTAACCGAGATCTTAGGTTGCGATACTGATCACACTCCACCACTAAGTGTATGAAGTCTTCTAATTTATTACAATCATCACACATTGGCGAGGATCTAACACCCATCAAATGATAAAACTTGTTAAGCGGAAAATGACCAGAACGCAACCTTAACGCACTAACAAGCATTTCTCTGGAAAAGCCGGCACAATTAAACCAGGGTGCAGCAGGCGGTGTATTCTGAATGGATCGGTACCAGATACCTTTCGTCAGTGAATTTTGCTCAAATAAATACTCCCACCTTTGCCGGCATAGCATTCGATAACATATTATCTTGTAACAAAAAAAACAAATCTGAATTAAAAATCAGACTAATAGCATAGCTATATTTTGTCTATTAGCAAATCTGATACAGAATAATAACAATTTTGTATTAAAAAGGATGAAAGCTGTTTCTTAAAAATTCTTAAAGATTGATCTTGATAGTGTTACAATGTATTTTACAGCGTACACAGCCTGACACCGCTGTTGCCTCAACGCCTGCCTCTGACCCTGTGCCTGAGCCTGCCCTCTCCATGGAGCTGGATATCTCCCTCTCAGGTGTTGATCTTATCTAATTATTCACGATACCACAGAATAAATATTACAAGACGCTACACATGGACAACACTAGTTGGAGGGGTGAGGCGCGAGAGGCGCAGACACCGACGCGAGCGCTTGGGGTCGGCCACTTCGCCAGAATTGCCAGCCGCGTGAGCACGTCCGACCGATCCACAACTTACGTTCACGATAAATGTTCTTCAAATATTAATGTGATTTTATACCTGCAATACACGTTTTAAGTACTAAAAGTGGTTTGTTAGGAGAGTTCCCAACACAATACTGTATAGGAACAACACAGCATGTATTTCCTCTTTGGAAAGATTTGGCTTGGTGTCTTATAACTGGCTGCCTGTCTAATGTCTACTGCCTCTGTCGGAATGCCTATTGTTACATAAAATGAATTGTCTACTACCTACTTAAAATGTTATACATTCCATTCTCATAAGATCTCATCTACTGGGATGATAAAATCTTATCTTTTGTATTTAAAGGTGCTCCCACACCGCGGTTAAAAATGTTTACAAAACATTTTCTAAACAAACATAAATAAAAAAAATGCAAAAATCTATTAAAATGTTATCTAATAATCTGTATTAGATAAATTAGATTTATTATAATCTGATATTTTTATCTTTCCTAACATTTGTTAGTGTTAGAAAATGTTTGTAAACATTTTTAACCGCAGTGTGGGAGCACCATAACAGTATAAATATTCCTTTTCAGAGTCAACGTCGGCCGCCACCGTTCCATCAGATGTCCCAACGCCATCACCGCAATTTGGTAAGTAAAATAAAAGTTAACCTATGCTGATTCCAAAACTGTTTCGAGGTTTTAGTTGGGTAAACCTTATTTTGCAATTTTTAGCTCTAAAAATTATAAGATGGTGTTTATTTTAGCAGAAATGCATGAATTCACTTGACCTCTAAGTGACTTACTTCCTTTTTCGTGGCGTAGGAAAACTATGGTATTATACTTGGCGTAGACAAAGAATTGGTTTCTTTGTCTATGGTAACCCCTCCTATCGCGTGACGTCATCACTAGAAAAACTTTAAAAATATATTAAAAATAAAAACTACCGTGTAGAAAACAAAAATATTCAAATTGGTTTCTTTAAACAATGTTTAAGAAAAAAAAACAAAAAAATTACATACCGTATTGGCCCCAACTCGCAGGCGATCATGTAAAAATTTATTCATGTCTAATTTACTTTTGATTTTAGGGGCCCGTACCACTATTCATGTCACATCACATCAACAGCCAATTAGTGTCCACTACTGGTCAGAACTAGGGTTTTCGCCCCGGGTACCCGAATTTGGGGATTTTAGGACCCGGGAATTATTTTGCGGGATTCCCGGGTACCCGGGAATTATTTGAAATGAAGAAATGATGATGAAAAATGAAGGGTCTGCACGCTTCCGAAGATTTTAGAGCATTTTCTGTCTCTCTCCCGTGAAACGGACATTGTACTGCGTAGTGTGAACTTAGAATGGGGTAAATGTATCGTGATGTCAGCACACAGTACTGTTGTCTCTGTCTAGTAAACAAATTCTAAATGCTTGAATTTTATTTGGATTTTTTTCATTTGTAGAAACTATTCACAATGCTTATCTTTTGTGTAATTTCGAGATTTATAATGAAAATATACAGGGTGTAAACGAATTCGTGTAATTCCTTCAAACAGCGTGATGTACTAGTCACAGATGAACCCTAAATGGTTTTTATTTTAAATACAAAATAGTTTATTTTCAAAAAAAAGTTCTGTTATCGAGCCCTGTTTGCGCCCCGAGTTAACCGACTGCAAAGAACGATTTCGTGCTAGTCGTGCTAGCTACTGTGCTTTCATTAATTGATGAGTGGCATCGAAATATTCCAACGAATAAAAATTTTATTTAGCAATTTTTTTATTTGTACCATAATAGGTAGCTGGTTATGTTTCGATCACATATCGCTACGGCAAGAAAAAAAAACCTTATTTTTATTTTTAATCAAGCTAAATCCCGTGCTCGGTCATTCTACACCAGTGGTAGATCATGTGGTTTTAAGTTATTACACGAATTTGGTAACACCCTTTATAGTCATTCACCCTATTGTTATTCCGTAATATTTTGCCATATTATAAGAAGAGAAGACTTTTTTTCATTATTTGACTGTAACTGTTCCTAGTTCAATTTTTAAATAAGTGTAAGATTTTTTATTTTAATAAGAAAAGTCGATTGGTTAATGTTAGACAATTTATCAATTTATCATGTTTAAAGTACTTACACAAGGTTAATGTTGGATTATAAGAGAAAAACTATATTTATACAAAAAACATGAAAATTCCCGGGTACCCGGGAATTAAGAGAAAAAATTCCCGGTTCCCGGGAACTCACATAGGCCGGGAACGCGAAAACCCTAGTCAGAACCTCCTTCAAAGCATTTTTGTAAATTGTCACAGATACACCAGATGCTACGGATGTGCCTCAGTGGGCAATGCAGATCGAGGAGCGGCACCTAGCGAATGAGGAAAGAGTCGGGCGATCGCTAGAGGCAATGGTTGCCACCTTGGCAGCAATACAGCGCTCCGTAACGCGCATTGAAGAACTGCTGGTTACTGCACATAACCAGTAAAAATCAATAAATGTCTTTAATCACAACTATAGATTGTTTTTTTTTATTTATTTATGTTCGACTCCTCCTCGAGGAGCTCGTGGCTAAATAATTACAGCCGCATAGACCGATCTTCCGGGTTAAGCCACGCTTGCCGAGGTTGGTCTGTGGATGGGTGACCATTTACCATAGCGAGTTTCCTCCGTGCCTCGGAAAGCACGTAAAGCCGTTGATCCCGGCTGTCATTTGTAGATCTTTGACATTCGTTACTGTTGGTCAGAAGCCAGAAAGTCTGACAACCAGTCTTACCAAGAGTGTCGTATTACCCAGTTACTGGGTTGTGGAGGTCTGATAGGCAGTCGCTCCATGTAAAATACTGATATTCAGCTGCATCCGGTTCGACTGGAAGCCGACCCCAACATAGTTGGGAAAAGGCTAGGCAGATGATGATGTTCGACTCCTCCACAATCCGTCGACAACGGCTTGCCTTCCTCCATCAACTTCCCACTGTACACCTTCAGAGGGATGATGCAGTGTTGGGGGTTGGTGAGCGCGGTCGCGTGTCATCTCCTCATCGACGGAGATGCGCGTCGTTCACAAGGTTGTGCAGGGGCTTACTATGACCTCTTAAAGCAAGACAGAAGTTGCCTGAAAGTTGAACTGCCCTGCTTTCTTGTACTATGACATCGTTAGAGCAGGCCTGCTACGTTGACGTTTACGAAATCCGTTGACCTTTTTTTTTGTACAGACTTTTCGTACCATGAACAAGCATTACCGTTCAACTTGGTTCAATAGTCGTTCACCTTTAGTAGTGTCATGGTACGATTTTTCAGAAGCAGGCCTGCTTTTGAACGGAAGTGGACTAGCTGGCATTTGAACGTTTTCATAAGAGGTCGTGGTAAGCCCCCAGCACTACACGCGCGTTTGTTATTTTGCCCGCTTTGATGGGTGTATAAGTAGTGCATCACCCTATTAAAAGAAAATAACGAATTGTACTCCGGTGCTCTGCTTGCTTGTTCCGTCTCCATATTGATCAATTTGCTCACCTGTGGGCTAAGAGGCAGCTCCAGCGAGTTTTTAGAACGCCATTACACCGCTCTATCACATTTCGGGTGCGAACATGTGTTTTTGTGTAATGTTTTCCTGGCGAGTTTGGGGTAGCATTTAGAATGGGCGTCAACATCCACGGCCTCTGTGCGTACAACGAATCACATGTAATTTAACACATTCACTGCCCAGCACCGGGGTCTAAGAATTATTCGTTCGTGTGCCCACAACTCGCCTCCCGAGTCGTGTCTATACATAGCAGCGGCGAAGGCTCCATACAACTCGATTCCTATCGGCTTCCCTTTCGAAACGAGTAGTTACTGGAATTCACAGATCACACTTGAGCAAGGTAAACATTTTTTGGTCCGGCTTCCCTTTTAAGAAAATTCACCCTTCGCCACTGATACATAGCTATTGTTGTAATGTGCCTAGCACCCGCCTACAGGGTGCAAATCAAAACGCGCTACTAGGGTTGCCAAAAATGTTACTGTAAATGCGAAGTTAATTAGATTTAAACATTAATCACATACCACATACTGCTAAATACATGAAGGCCACTAGTATTATGTTTTGTTTCGCTCTCAGTCGCGTGATCGCCGTACCGCTAGACAAAATTGTCACGATGCCCGATGCACAATGTGCAGTTAAGGGACAGTAATAAAACATATTTTACAACAGAACACATTTACTGACAATAAAATAATGCATAAAGCTAACTGATAAAATCATTTATAAAAACTTGTTTACACTATTTTCCCAGAAAATAACGTTCAAAATAAAGACCTTCGATCTCGAAAACCACCAAAGTTTCAATTATGAAAACACATTGGATATCGCTACATCAGTGTTATGCAAAATTTACTCTTAAACATAAATGCCATAGGGTTTTAAACTAAATATGGAAGGCGTTAGTTGGCCTTTCGGAAGTAATCCTTGCTTCCTTGGGGACTGGGCTTGATTGTGTCGGCGTTGGTATCAGGGTTCCAGTTGGCAGGGCAAACTGAAAAATTAAATGGTGTATTTATCTTATGTTTTTTTTTTTTTAAACTCAGTTTTTGCATTGACCCTGCTACCCTATGATTGCTTCGGTCGATCGCTAGTGTTTGCGCATTTAGGGGTCAGTTATACCGAAGGGCTTTCTTTGACTGTGATTTTAAAGTCTTTATGGGTATTATGCAGAGATCGAAATAGGTAGAGTATATTTACCTAAACTTCGAGGAAAGAAGTAACATAGAGTGGATAATACCTCCTCTAAAATCCCGGAACAATTAGAATGACGTTTTAATAACGGGATTTAAAAATCACGAATTATTTATTGGACTTTAAACAAATTATTAATTTGAAGAATCATTATAAAAATTTTTAGGCTTCCGTAAAATGTAAAACAAAGTGTGTAATATGTAAAACAAAGCTCTTTAATTTAATACTTTTAGCACGGAACCCTTTGAGTGGACTAATATAGACAATTCGTTAAGGGTATTTTCTAGTGTCCGACCGAAGGTTCGGTTTCGGTTTCGGTTTCGGCCAGTTTCGGCCAAAATATCTTGTTTCGGCTACAGTTTCGGTTTCGGCCAAAAATCAGCCGAAACTTCGGCCGCGCCGAAACTCAGTGTTCGCGAATTGTCGCGCGTCTTCCGGCTAACTTCGGGTGAGTTCGGGACTCCTGTGTGGTTACCAGCTGAGTTGCCGGTCGGCGTGGTAGTGTTGTGTTTGTGTTTTTGTTTGTTGATTTTTGACAAAGTTTACCGAATTTAGTAATTTTTGTTGATACTGATAATTAGGTAAATAATTCTTTAACTACCAAGTATCAAATACAAGATCTCAATATCAATAAATAATAAATTAATCTTTACGACATTGAACACAAATACTCAATAAGAAGTCTGTGCTTTACGTATAAGTGTTGATTTTTGACAATCGACTAACATTTTTTTTGATGTTGTATTGTTAATACATGATAATACATGATGTTGTATTATCCGGTTCAAATGCTGTTAGGATAAGTCCTTTTGGAATGGAGCGGCGTATGACGTCAACTGACGCCTGTCAGTACTGTTAGCAAGGCACGAATACAATTTCATAGAAATTATTTATTTTTAAATTATATTTATTGGTACTTTTGTGACAAAAATGAGCGCTAAAAGAAGAGATGTGCTAAACAGTCGTGCTCGAAAAATGCTTATGAGTGTGAACGATTATTTTGAAAGAGAAAGAGCAGTGCAAAAACATTTTAAAAACATTGAATTCTTTGTTAAAAGACTGCACCGACAAGTCAGAAACAGTGATTTCGAGACAGTTATTATTGGAAATTACCCAGTTTTTTTATTATTTATTAAATTTCAAACGAAAACAGCTCAGAGTGAAGGAGAGGCTATGAGTGGAGCAGAAGACTTAGAAGATTAGCTTTATTTTTATTCTCATTATGTGCCTTAGTTACTATCTTTATTTAATTTTTTAGTCGAATTGATACTTGCAAAAAAAAAATTACTGATTGATACTTATTATTCATCTGACTGTTTTTCTGCACCTACAAGTCATCACTGTCGCGTAACGCAACTCCAAAAGGTCTTATCCTAACAGCATTTGAACCGGATAATATACCATAAATGAATAACTATTTTCGTTACATATTTCCATCATTGTCTTTCATTTCATTTAACACGAGTAAACTGTCTGTATGTGTGTAACAAAGATTATAGATTTCACTATACAAGGTGGGGCAAAAGTAATCACCCGATGTTGTTTTGCAGTAATTTTTTTTGGAAATGAAAATGTTTGGTTCTAAATACTTGTGGATTATGTTTATTTAATTAATTAAGTCGATTTTTTTCCATCAAGTCGAGAAAATATGATATCGGTCAAGTGGCCGCCGTCAGAATTGATGACCGGCTCGACCGGATACAGGCTTGTTTTATGGCATTTTCCATCTTTTTTTCGAGAACGTCTCCGGCCCTACAGTTACTGTGGACGGCGAGCGCTACAGAGCCATGATCAACGACTTTTTCCTTCCTCAGTTGGATGAATTGGGACTGGAGAACATTTGGTTCCAAGAGGACGGAGCAACGGCGCACACTGCACGAGCCACAACCGATATTTCGAAGGAAGCATTTTCGCGGCGTCTAATCTCTCGCTTTAACGATTTGCACTGGCTGGCCAGATCACCCGATTTGACCGCTCCAGTCTTTTGGGGGTACTTGAAATCCCGGGTAAACAAGCCTCAGACTCTTAAAGTTCTTAAAGAGAATATCCGACAGGAATGCTAGAACCTATCGCCGGAAGTTCGCACACAAGTTATGGAAACTGCCATAAAACGAGCCCTTATGGTATCAATTCTGACGGCGGCCACTTGATCGATATCATTTTTTCGACTTGATGGAAAAAATTCTAATACATTAAATAAACATAATCCACAAGAAGAACCAAACATTTTCTTCCTAAAAAAAATTACAGCAAAACAACATCGGGTGATTACTTTTGCCCCACCTTGTACACACGGCTACACATCAAGCTATACAAAACCAGTTTATCTTGGCGTCGCTTTGAATAATCTTTTCGCACAATTAACGGTCAGCTTATACTGGTTTTGCGTAGCTTGAAGTGTAGCCGTGTGTACAATAGAATTGATTTTTTTACACGTCTAAATAAGGTTCGGTTTCGGTTTCGGTTTCGGCCGAAACTGAGACTGGCGCCGAAGATTCGGTTTCGGTTTCTGTTTCGGCTAAAAATCCTGTTTCGGTCGGACACTAGTATTTTCACACCCGATATAATAACGAAATTAGACGGACAATTTTTCGTTCACTCAGGAGAACATTCATTTGAGTGAATATTATTTTTCTTTTAATTTTACGTTCATCTATGTTACATTTTGAGTTCAGGCGTTATTCAGAGGCCGAATGAAAGCAAAATGAAAAAAAACGGCCAAGTGCGAGTCGGACTCGCTCGAAGGGTTCCGTACCCTTTTGCTATAAAAACGGCAAAAAAATCACGTTTGTTGTATGGGAGCCCCCTTAAATATTTATTTTATTGTTTTTTAGTATTTGTTATTATAGCGGGAACAGAAATACATCATCTATGAAAATTTCAACTGTCTAACTATCACGGTTCATCAGATACAGCCTGGTGACAGACGGACGGACAGCGGAGTCTTAGTAATAGGGTCCCGTTTTACCCTTTGGGTACAGAACCCTAAAAAATGAACCGTCTAGTTCCGCCTTTACGAATCAAAGAAAGAAGGCGTTGAAATAAGCTATAAAAACACGTTCATACCTTCGCCGTGCTTATCAGCAAACTGGAAGGCTTTGACAAGCCTGAGCGTCTCGTCCACTGATCTGCCAACAGGCAGGTCGTTGACAGACATGTGCCTTAGGATGCCGTTCCTGTCAATGACGAAGAGACCTGAAAAATATTGAAAAGATAATTATGGAATATGTTAAGGCTGGCATCTACTAGGCTCACCGAGTCGAGTCGAATCGAATCGAAGAAATTCGCCCTTAAAATATATTTAATATGAAATTGCGTCCATTAGCGACGAGCCGCAGCGCGCCGAATCGCATCACTCGCGCGCGTTGGTTGTCACGCGAATTTTTGTTTTAACGACTTGCGATTACTGACTGTTTCGCCTCGCACTGAACAAATGCGACACGTTTCGGCTGTAATCGACGCCAGGCTTTATGGGTAAGCGGGCAGTGCGCGCAGGTGAGAATATATTTTATACACATTGATACAGGGTTTTAAAAAAATTGCCCTAAGAATTTTGTGTGGTTACTCGATATCAGAAATCACGCACAACTTTCGTAGAACAACTTTTCGAATTTTGCGTTTTTTTTCTTATTATCCATAAAACCAAAAAAAAAAATTTATTTCATTTGTATGGAAAGTAATAAAAAAATACGCGATAGTCGAAAAGTTTTTCAATTTCCGATACCGACCACACAAAATTCTTAGAGCAAATTTTTTAACACCCTGTATACATATGTATACATCGATCCACCCTAACTCTTCGAAAAAGCCCAACAAACTTTTAACGTTGCTGGCGATATCTCGGAAAATACTCGGGTTGCTGTGCTTAGTGTGTGTATGGCGACCTCAGGGCAGTTCATTTATGGGATAAATAGAATATGCCTTAATGCTCTATCTATTATACCTACACCATAAGTGTGGCGCCACACCATGCCGAAATTACGCGACCGAACTTCGGCGTCTATATTTTTTATAGGAATAAGGCGCGACGTAATTTCAGCCTAGTGTGTCGCGGGTAATTTAAAAAGCATTGCAGGCATAGTCACGCCGAAATTACGTCGCGTATTTTCCGCATGGTGTGGCGCTACACTAAGAGTAGCATAGACAACATAGACAAGGGTGTCAGACGCAATTCAAGTACAAAAAATAAATAATAATTCCAAGAAAATATAAGCTACATAAAAACTTTCAAAGAATCAATAACCTCGAAGCGCGAAACCAGCGTCCAGAAGAACATCGTAGTCCCGTGAAATCTTCTTCTGGTAGTCAGCAAGAAGAGGAATTTCTAGTTTACCCAGACCACCGTCCTGTAATAGAAAATAAGGAATGTTTTTAATAAAAACTCATCAATAATATTAATTACTCTCACCATTCATCTCTTCAATGATAACTAAAAAGGAATGGTATTAAATAAATTAATGGTATCGTATGTGGGTCCCTGCAAAGAATAGACCATCCCATCTCTGCCCATATGAGTCGTAAAAGGCGACTAAGGAATTAACACGTTCAGTGTTACACGGGTACCCTTACCCTCCAGGAGGGCATCCTGTAGTCGCATTCGCCATGCCGGGTGCTCTCGTGACGGGCTCATTTTAAATGTAGGTTTTTCTTGGAAAGTACACCGTCACGAAACAACCAAACACCTATTTTACAACATAGTAGTGTATTTTTCACGGTTTTTAACCAAATGCCAGGAACCCTCCTCGAGGGTTCACTCTTAGCGCAAACGTAATGCCGAGGACTCTCCTGGAAGGTCCACTAGCAATATGTATGGCAGCATGGCGTATGAGCTATATGAAAAGTGTGGTCCTAGGGCTCTACAGGAGCGCTTGCTCGCTCATGATTGGTTGAGCAATATTTCAGATAATATTCCATCAGTACCTACTACTAGTGCTACCCAAACCCTGTATATAGGCTAGGTCATTTTGTAAATAAATATAGTTTGTGAATGACTATACTAACACTGTTGTAATTACCACTACTCTTAGTAAAATATAATAAATATTTCTTTTGGTAGCACTCTCTTGTCCCTATGGACTAGTCTTCTACCATAAATACATACCTTTCTGGGAGTGTTGGTCCATGCAAGATGGCTGAACTCGGAATCTGTTGAGACACCAATAACTTGGCAGTCAATACTGGCGAAGTCGTTAGATCTATCACTGAATGCTATCAACTCAGTTGGGCATACAAATGTGCTGAAAAAGAAAGGTTTATTATTATGGAGACTGCTTGTTTTTTTGAATCATTATGCATAAGTTACATGTTTCGCAGAAGTCACATGGTGACAATGTATTGGAGCATTTATGAAGACACGTTTTTTCGAGCGTATTTTTTGAGTTATATGTACGCGGCGAAAGGAGTTGCGAATACCGCGTCTCCATATACAAGGCATGAAGTATGAGGAATGGCTGCTTTGTCTGCATCCTACTGTCTTACAATAACAACATACAGTGTAAATAATCTGTCTGCCCTGTAGTGTTGTATAAAAGACAAGCTGTTCTCTCATGCCTGTGCCTGCGAAAATAACTTGCCTACTGCACCAGCTATCAGATTCTAGCATAGCTATTCAATGAACCATTGTATCAACAAAAAAGAATTGTGTAAATATGACTCTTTCACTGTTCAGAAGTTTTATAATCACTAAAACTATTAATGATTTGTTTCCAAGAACTATGAATGATCATACTCACAAATCTAATGGGTAGAACACTAAAACAACATATTTTCCATGATAGTCGGCAAGTTTCAGTTTATTGAATTCACCATTGACAACAGCGGTTGCTTCAAAATCAGGTGCTGGCTTCTGTACCTTTGGAGTGAAAACTTTACTGGCTGAAAGAAATAAATGGGTTATGTAATTCTTAAAGCATGTGGAAAGAGATTGTAATATTTGGAGGTAATGGAGGAAGGACTATGCCTAGGAGTGGAACACCATTAGCAATAACAATGAAAATAACATAGTTCTTGAAGTTTATTGGATTCCAAAAAAGATGTTTCAGGGAAATAGTGATGCAGGAGTAAAAAGTTAATATGTATGATGTTGGGGCTTTCATTAGAATATTATCTACACCTGATTCGAGAGAAGCGAAACTGATTAATGAAATGGTTGCTGCATCACTATCTTCCTAGCTAACGCAATAATATTTTATATTAATAATATTATAATTATGTGTAATAATTAGTTAGATTAGGGTATGATGAGGCTGACATACCTTTGTAAGGTAAAAGTCTCTAAATAAATAAAGATTGTAAAAAAAAGGTGTTGACTTATACTGATATGTCAACATCTTTTTTTTTTACTGCTCTCACTGGAGTGTATAATTTGAAAAGATACATTGAATTTTGTAGACTGTATGGCTGTATTCAATGCCTTTTTTTAGAGAAGGAAACAGGTGCCTTAGTCCTGGGGCCTCCACAGTATAAGTTTTTGGATTTTTTGACAAGATTTTTTTGACAAATCCGCCCCTAAGACAACCCTATGACCGAAAAAATTGAAAAAAGTTAAAAAGTATTTCAATGGAGGTCCCTCCAGTTCTTTGTTTCCCCAGAGCCTCCAAACTTTTAAATCCGACCCTTGGCTTACAACTACCAGAGTAATCACCCCCTTAATGTTTGTGTACCTTTAGAACCATGTTCTACCACAACTTAAGAAGTACAAAAGAGTACAAAATCATATTGAAACTATTTTGTATAAAAAGTTGAAGTTGTTAGAATATACCATAAGTTTTTAGGTTATATAACAAACTATAATAGATCAAAATAATGAAGAATTACTTACTAGTAGAAAAATTCAGGGTTTTCACCGATGACACTGCTGGTGTGAAGACCTTTGGAATTAAGAAATGAATATCAATTAGGTCATGCAGCATCTTAGAAATTATAAATTAGATAAAATATGTTTAGAGAACTTACCCTACGAGCGAGTTGTTTAACTAAGAAAGACATCTTGTCTTTTGCTGTAACTTTAACAAAATCTAATATCTAACGTTAAATGCTGGAACTGAGAAAGATTTTCTAGTATTTTTCTCACCGGTAGATTGAAATAAGTAATTACTTTGCGGTTGGTTAAATTGACAGTTTGATTTGACAACAATCGATGACACTTGATTGACAGTAACAGTCAAAACAGCTGACATGTGTCAGTTAACTTAAAACAACGTCGTCATCATCAGTTCAGAAATCAGTACCTGCCAATTAATACATACATAATAAAAAAACATAGGGTTTTTTTTTTACCTGCACACCTCAAGAACTAATGGACTTTGATTATTTACCTGTAAATAATCAAAGCTAATGGACGCTACGGATAGTGCTAAACTCGTTGCTGAGTTCTGGGCCGACACGGTGTAGATTGTCATCGACACGCTAAGAAGAAGAAGAAGATTATGTATGTCCACGGATATCTCCAAAATTTCTGGATTAATACTTTGATTAGACGGATTAGTTGAGATCCACTTAAAACATAATAATGATTTTCCCATTATTCCATAGGTTAGTATCTCTACATCTGTTATTTTTCTAAACGAACCAACTGAACGTCAATGTCAAACGATAAGAACAAATTGTACAAATAATTTGTTTTGATGAATAAAATTAAGGTTTACATACATTCAGGTATTGCAGAACGGCTGGCAGTGAATCTCATTAAAACAATGACATAATATTGAAATTACGCTAGATTTAAACGTACAGCCCATCCAGTTAATGGCCAGCTAGTCAGAAATTGTAAGAGTTATGAAATTTAGCAGAACATCTAATACGGCTTCGAGTGGACTAGTTTTCATTTTCACACCCAAAATCTTTGCTAAGTCAAAAGATGAAATGCACGCTACATAATTATAGGCTTATCACTGTAGCCACCAAACTACCACAAATTGGAGCACCAAAAATATACGGCTAATTTCGGTGTTTATTCAATGTACTCTATGTTAAATTGCTTGCATTCAAACTGCTAGTTTCGATAAGAATCGGACGAATGTGAAGTAGCCTTAACTGTATACATTACCTCATCGGCCTTGAAATCATGTAAACACTTCAAAACTAAAATTATATAATCTAATTCTACTCTACACTCTACAACCATGAGTGCTGCGAGGATAACCGCGCGCGCGCTAATAAACAGTCATTTGCTGTCAAAAGCCCATAGAAGTAACAGTTTACAAAGTGTTAGAACTATTTCATCAACATTTAATAGAAATATGAAATTCGTACAATTCAGTTATGATAGTTCTCCTTGTGATGTTCGAGTTGGATATCTGGAGGGAGATAATGTTGTTGACATAAACCAGACTGATAGCTCGCTGCCTAGTAATTTGCTGGATATATTGAAATGTGGAATTTCTGATAAAGTTTCCTCGTGAGTATAGTCAATGTTCTTTTTTTTACTGTAGTTTCTGCTAGATTTCTGTATTTAAGGTCATAATAAAATATGAAAAAAAAAGTAATTATTTTATATTTGGAATAATAATTGGAAATGTACCTACATACCTATTATGTTTGCAAATGAATAAAAAAAATTCTTAAAACATAATTATAATGTAAGTCAAGTTACAAATAATAAAGAAATAAAAAAAAACTGCCCTAAATGCATGTCAGACCATGCACAATATACCTATTATGGTTCCGAAGTTAGTAAAAAAATACTGCTTAAATACAGCATGACTGGTTAGTCACATTACATCCAAAAACCATGAACACTGCTCATCTGTACAACTTTAGTTATGGGACAAAAAAAAACAAATGTTCAAAATGAACAAACAGAATTATCCATAGAGTTTTTCTTATTTGACTATTCATAGTCAAATTAAGAAAAACTCTATGGATAATTAGGGTCCATGAACCCTAATGAGCTAAACAGAACAAAAAACAAGTAATTCGGATATTCAGGTTTAGTTTTTATACTTTTATAATATCAACACAACACACATTTAACATTATCTAATCTAAATCCTTATACAATGTGTAACAAAAGATGAAATAATACTGAAGGACATGTGTGTCTAACAAGTAGAGAATCACATGTAAAGATATTGAATACAGAGAAGCATTTTCTTTTTCAATACTTCATCAAACAACAAGAATCACAAGACAATAATTACTTTAAACCAGCTGTTTAGTAATTAAAAATTAAATAATCTATCTGTATCTTATATTTAATCAAATTTATTCACCTTTCAAATTGATTTCTAGGGCTGTGTTGAAATGGTGAAAACAATTGCTCTGGTCTACTCAACTACTGTTAAAGGTTCGGTCACAACAACTTTGCCCAAGGATTGTTTAAAGGGTACGGTCAGCAACAAAAGTAGCTGCACATTTGAGTTTTTAAACTTGGCAATAATAAGAAAACTAATTGTTTTAAAACAAAAACTTTAATAGATACCTAGAGCTGCTAGATACAGCTCTAAGTATGTGCTAAAGTTTTTGTTTCCTATTCAAGTTACCTTATTAATGCAAAGTTTAAAAACTCAAATGTTCAGCTAGTTTTGTTGCTGACCATACCTCATACGCCCTTAAAGTATTATTTCAGACTTTTGTTACACATTGTATAGGTACTTAGCTATAATGAAATAGTTTTTAATAGAGTGGGGGCTGGGCGCTGTTTGTATTTGCGTCACGGTGTACATCACTTCAATTTTAAATAAACATAAGTACCTTCAGATAGGTAAAAAACTTAATTCAACTGAACTATGTTCAAGGAATTAAGTTTTTAATCTGAATTATAACACAAATTATTGTTCTCTTTCAATAGTTTTTATCACTCTAAAATCAACTTAATTTACAAGTGCATAAAGTTAATATTTGAGTAACTTGCATTATGACTTTCAAATTGGCTTTAGTATAAAAACAATGTTTGCCTTCCAAACATGTTTATAATATGAAGGGTCCACTGCAATAATGATGAATGTCCAAAGTTTCTTTAATTCTAAGTAAGTATGTCATTCCGACACTTGATATATGCAGTTCGTAATCTCGTTTACAAACTCAGCAATATCACTTACAATCCCGAGATAAATACGTTTTTAAAAATCGGATACAGGGCTGGAATGCTCAGCGTCATAGGTGTTCTCATCTTTAACGCTGAGTTTTCTTTCACCATTTATAAAATTAAAAATCAAATGAAAATATTAATATCTTAAAAACAAAGTAAAAAGGACATTTATCATTATTGCAGTGGACCCTTCATATGAGTTTAAGACCATTGTATTTCAGCATCTTCTGCATTATCATATCATTATATTTTTAAACATTTTGACCTATGGATAACAATGACAATAATAACGCATATATCAAGCTCAGTTTTTGTGATTTCTTATCACCATTCACTTCTTTCAAGTTAAAATTCTTATATATTATAGTAATAATATCAGCCTGTAACTGTTCCACTGCAGGGCAAAGAAATCTTTTCATACAGAGAAGGAATGATCATTGATCACCACACTTGCTCACTGTGGGTTGGCTATTATAATTTCAGACCATTAAGTCCAGATCTCCCCACAATGTTTTTCCTTCACCATATCTTACACCTAGATCTAAACAGAGACAACTCAAAAAAAATGTCATTTTTCAGGAGACGAAAAAACCGTATAATGTCATTTTTTTGAGTTGTCTCTGTTTAGATCTAGGTGTGCGATATGTTAGTCGTGTCTTAGATTAACTAGGAAATTACATATGAAATTGAAAAAGTCACATTGGGACTTACCTGAGCTTAACCTACAGGCCACCACTTTGGACTTGAAATTCTTATTAAGGTGTTAAAAAAATGACTGTTCCTATTAATTGGGTATTACCGGGTGTCCCCGACTGATTTCGGACTACACAAGAGCCCTTAATAATGAGCTGTTCAAATGGCGATGTCGCAAACCGAAGCAAGTCGGGCAACCTCGATAAAATGCTCGTGATTTAAGCCGTACATAATCCTAAACAAAAATATACCTACCTTACTCATAACTATCTTTGTTTCTAGATTAAAATCTCGTTCCCCAAAATGTGTGCCTCTTTCGTCGGTTACGTTGATGGCGCCAATCTACGGCATGGACAAGGTGTTGTGCGTCGCCCTAAATTATGCTGACCACTGCAAGGAACAGAATTTGAAAGAACCCGAAATACCGATTATATTCAGCAAGTTCTCCAGCACTGTTATTGGACAGAACGAGCCTGTGAAATTGAGGACTGAGATTTGTAAGGTCAGGTGATTCTAACTTTATTCTACTTTTGTTATAATCTTTTGGTGACCGTTTGTTACACATTAAGACCTCTCCATGCCTCGGAGAGCACGTTAAGCCATCGGTCCCGGTTGTCATACGAATAGCTATGACAATCGTTGCAGGTAGTCAGAAGCCCAAGAGTCTGACAACCAGTCTAACCTTAGGATATCGACATTACCCAGTACCTAACTGGGTAGCGGAGGTCTGATGGCAGTCACTCCGTGTAAACTACTGGTATTCAGCCGCATCTGTACCCCCAGTGTGAGTATTTTATGTTACTACTGTAGTTGCGTCGCGACAAAAATGTCAAACAAATTTTTAGTCACGCTATTCGCCGCTAGAGGCGCTGCCAAAATTTTCATACATTTTTGGCGTGACGCAACTAAAGTAGTAACGTAAAAAAACTCACACTTGGGGGACTGGTTAGACTGGAAGCTGAGCCCAACATTGTTGGGAAAAGGCTAGGCGCTAGGCAGATTGATTGTCCATTATCTTGGTGTTCTCTTCAGTATTGAGCGGATTGTGTCTAAAGCGCCAAATCCATTTAGCATTTTTTACTGCGCAAGTTATTGCAACAACGATATTGCGAGGCATTCGCAGCGCACGGCGCTCATCGCATGCTTCGCAATTTGTGGACGTTCATATTCGTGGTGAGGCATACAAGATTGAAGAATTATCTTGTCGACGGGTCCTACGTATACTAGTATAAGTGCAAAAACCCAACTTTACAGGAGAGCGGTTTAAAGGTTCGAAAGCTTTTAACTTTGACATAAATCAATAGAAATATTTGAATTTTGGAAGGGACCATACCTCACCATTTGAAAATTTCAAATATTTCTTTTGATTTACGTCAAATTTAATATCTTTAGAACCTTTATACCGACCTCCTGAAAAATTGGGATTTTGCACTTGCACTAGTATACGTAGGACCCGTCGTTGTGATCTTCTTGTTATCGCGCGCATGCCTCGCAATGTCTGTATCCGCCTTAAAACCTGCAGAAGTCGACTTGCTGTGGTGTATTCACAGCTTGAAAGTCGGTTGCAGAAGTCATCTTTCGCAATACAACTTGCTATAATTTCTTGCCACCTACTTTGGTACGGTCCGCATCAAAAGTAGCTGAACATTTGAGTTTTTAAACTTGGCATTAATTAGAAAACGAATTGTTTTAAAACAAAAAGTTTAATAGATACCTAGAGCTGCTAGATAGAGCTCTAAGTATGCCTTAATTTTTTTGCTTCCTATCACTTAGTTATCTAATTAATGCAAAGTTTAAAAACTCAAATGTTCAGCTACTTTTGATGCTGACCGTACTTATACCTACTTACCTGTTAAAATGTAAAATTTTATTTTCAGGTACGGTACCTACCTACTTGTATTTTGATTAGTTGTTTTGTATAAAATATGCAGCATTTTTTACCTGTTTCTTCAAGAATATGTACCTAGTCATTAACATTATTATTCATTCAAATACAAAACGCTACTGTTATTTATCATAATATGATTGTTTTTAAAGAGTGTGGTCAGATACTGTTGGGCCACGTGTTGGCGGGATTCTACGTATGTGCGCGCTGTCGCAATATTTCTGGCCAAGCAATTTGTCTCATTGCGTTTCGCTGTTTCGGGGGATTCGACAAATGTTCGCGTTGTCGCGACAACACGTCAAATGCTCGTGTGACAATGTGGCCATGGGGTTATAGAAATATTTATCAAAACAAATGTGAATAAAATTAATCTGTCAAAAATTATGTTTCCTTCCCAGTTATTTTTGTCTTCAAGGCGAAACTTTTCTGATCATTTGATTATTTAAATCGTGAACACGCATACCTACTACATTAAAATTTTAATAGAAAAATATCAAAAGAATTCCCAAACATTACTTTTTATGGTTCCTTATCTGAGGGGTCGTCCATTAATCACGTGATGTTTTTTAGCAACTTTTTAGCCCCCCTCCCTCCCCCTGGTGATACGTGGTGAGGTTTTAGACTAACCCCCCCCCCCCCCCTACCCAAAATCACGTGTATTTTTTTGGTACAAAGTGTTTTAATATTTTTCAGAATACTATCTTTAAATACAGGTATAATATAATTTAATTCTGGAAAATTAGCATTGTGATAAAATGTCTAGGCAGACATTTTGGTTGCAGAAATTGTTACCTGGCAACGGCGAGTCAAGGTTACGCGCCATTTTTCGGTATAGAAATCGGGCGCTCAACGAAAAAAAATAATACACGTGATATCTCACTACACCCCCCCTTCCCCCTTGTGATATATCGTGACTTTTCCGAACCCCCTCCCCCCCTTTTTAGCCTCAGGTGATTAATGGACGATTCCTAAAGGGTGCCAACGGGACCCTACGATTAAGCCTATGCCGTCTGTCCGTCCGTCCGTCTGTCTGTCCGTCCGTCCGTCTGTCTATCTGTCACAGGGCTGTATATTTATGTAGCCAGTTGAAATTGTCACAGAATATGTTTTACTATGGCCTCATTTTCTCAATTTGCACAAATACCTCGTACCCTTGTCACTTAATGCTTTAATTAATGACGTTAGGCGTCGGTGTGGCCCAGCATTAAGTAGGTACTTATTTAATCAAACAGAAAAACTGAACGAACACCATATTTATTTCAGAAAGTTGACTGGGAAGTAGAATTAGCGGTTGTAATAGGCAAGAAGGCTTCTTTCGTGAAAGCAGCTGATGCCAAAGATTACATTTTTGGATACACCGTCGCTCAAGACATCAGTGGCAGGGACTGGCAAAAGGAGAAGAATGGAGGACAGTTCATACTTGGAAAGGTTTGTGTGCTGCAAATAACTCAAACACAAGTATAGTAAGTGTTTCACACGAATATGAACCTTATTTTCATAGCAATAATGTTTATATTCGTATAAGGGAATCTAAATAAGCGTTTCATACGAATATGAACATTAACTTTATACGAATAAAGTTCATATACAAGGTTAGTCAGAAAGGGGGTACTAATCCGCAGGCCACTTAAAGTATCACTTATGACTATCATAAAGCAAGTGTTAAAATTTCAAAATTCGGTAATATTTTTTTCATAAAAAAAAATATTTTAGTTTTTTCAAAAATTCTTCATCCCTGCTTTAGTTACAAGAGTTTAGAAAATGGTGCTTCTAATTTATGACCCCAAATGTGACCTAAAATGTAAACAGCTGATCATAACTGGGGATAGATAGGTTTAAGAGCTTTTTTTTGAGATCTTTGATCACCTATTTCTCTTAAACTATTGACTTTTGGAAAAGTTGTAGAACAAAAGTTATTCATTATCATGGGTACTTTAACCCCCTTTCGGATTAGTACTAGGGTTTTCGCCCCGGGTACCCGGAACCGGAAATTCCCGGGAATTTGGGGATTTTAGGACCCGGGAATTATTTGGCGGGAATCCCGGGTACCCGGGAATTATTTGAAATGAAAAATGAAGGATCTGCATGCTTCCGAAGATTTTAGAGCATTTTCTGTCTCTCTAGCGTGAAAAGGACACTGTACTGCGTGGTGTGAACTTAGAATGGGGTAAATGTATCATGATGTCAGCACACAGTACTGTTGTCTCTGTCTAGTAAAGAAATAATAAACGCTTGAACTTTTTTTGTAAATGTTTTATTTGTAGAAACTATTATACCTACACAATGCTTATCTTTTGTGTCATTTCGAGATTTATAGTGAAAATATACAGGGTGTAAATGAATTCGTGTAATTCCTTCAAACAGCGTGATCACAGATTAACCCTTGACTTTCATTTTAAATACAAAATAGTTTATTTAAAAAAAAAAACTGTTTTCATGCCCTTTTTGCGCCCCGAATTAACCGACTGCAAAGAACGATTTCGTGCTAGTCGTGCTAGCCAACTGTGTCACCGAGCTTTCATTTTTGATGAGTGGCGTCGAAATGTTCCAACGAATAAATTTTTAATTTAGCAATTTTTATTTGTACCTTATTAGCCGGTTATGTTTCGATCACATATCGCTACCGCAAGAAAAAAAACTTTATTTTTATTTTTGATCAAGCTAAATCCCGTGCTCGGTCATTCTACACCAGTAGTAGCTAGATCATGTGTGATGGTATAACAAGAATTTAGTAACAGCCTTTATAGTCATTCACCCTATTGTTATTTCCTAATATTTTGCCATATTATATGAAGACTTTTTTTTCATTAAAGAAACTCGCGACGTCGCACAATAAATGACTGTAACTGTTCCTTGTTCAATTTTTTAAATAAGTGTAAGATATTTTATTTTAATAAGAAAAGTCGATTGGTATGTTAGACAATTTATCAATTTATGATGTTTAAAGTACTTACTAGGGTTTTCGCATTCCCGGCCTATTTGAGTTCCCGGGAATCGGGAATTTTTTCTCATAATTCCCGGGAATTCCCGGGTACCCGGGAATTTTCATGTTTTTTGTATAAATATAGTTTTTCTCGTATATTTCAACATTAAACTTATGTAAGTATTTTAAATATGATAAATTGAGAAATTGTCTAACATACCAATCGACTTTTCTTATTAAAAATAAAAAAAATATTTAAAAAATTGTACTAGGAACAGTTACAGTCATTTATTGTGCGACGTCGCGAGTTTCTCTAATGAAAAAAGTCTTCTCTTCATAAAATCTGGCAACATATTACGGAATAACAATAGGGTGAATGACTATATAGGGTGTTACCAAATTCGTGTAATACCTTAAAACCACATGATCTACTACTACTGGTGTAGAATGACCGAGCACGGGATTTAGCTTGATTAAAAATAAAAATAGAGTTTTTTTTTTCTTGCGGTATCGATAAGTGATCGAAACATAACCAGCTAATAAGCTACAAATAAAAAAATAAAAATTGCTGAATTAAAATTTTATTCCTTGGAACATTTCGACGCCACTCATCAATGAATGAAAGCACGGTGACACAGCTGGCTAGCACGACTAGCACGAAATCGTTCTTTGCAGTCGGTTAACTCGGGGCGCAAAAAGGGCTGGAAAACAGTTTTTTTTTTAAATTGAAAATAAACAATTTTGTATTTAAATAAAAACCATTTAGGGTTAATCTGTGACCAGTAGATCACGCTGTTTGAAGGAATTACACGAATTCATTTACACCCTGTATATTTTCATTATAAATCTCGAAATGACACAAAAGATAAGCATTGTGAATAGTTTCTACAATATAACATTTCCAAAAAAAAACAAGTTTTTAGAATTTGTTTACTAGACAGACACAACAGTACTGTGTGCTGACATCACGATACATTTACCCCATTGTAAGTTCACACCACGCAGTACAATGTCCGTTTCACGCGAGAGAGACAGAAAATGCTCTAAAATCTTCGGAAGCGTACAGTTTCATCATCATTTCTTCATTTCTAATAATTCCCGGGTACCCGGGATTCCCGCCAAATAATTCCCGGGTCCTAAAATCACCAAATTCCCGGGAATTCCCGGTTCCGGGTACCCGGGGCGAAAACCCTAGTACTTACACAAGTATAATGTTGAAATATACGAGAAAAACTATATTTATACAAAAAATATGAAAATTCCCGGGTACCCGGGATTTCCCGGGAATTAAGAGAAAAAAATCCCGATTCCCGGGAATTCAAATAGGCCGGGAATTCGAAAACCCTAATTAGTACCCCCTTTCTGACTAACCTTGTATAAAACGCTTACTTTACCTAACAAAAACTAAGCGCGGTCTGTGACTTTCGCCCTCACTAACCAATATCCAACCAAGCCAAATGTTAGGCGAGCAGGTATGATGCGGCTTCCCCGCCCGCATACAGCCTCAGGGGCCTACTCCAAAAATCGAACGCACGTTTCCCAACCACGAAAGTGTTTCGAATCCGACGATCGATTTCGCGATTTGTCATTTTGTCTTTCATTCTCCCTACTCCCAAATGTTAATTGACATCCAGTAGTTCGTTGTTTGACAATACCTTGATAGTATATTTATAATTTCGATGTTCGTCGTTGTTGTTTCGATCAGAAACTTCGACGTTCATTTATTGGAATAGGCCCCCAGGTACCGCATTCGTCGTCTGTTCGTCGTTCTTGGTGGCGTTTAATGATAACATCACTCGTGACGTCACGTTTGACAGTCGTCTAGTAAGTTTGGTCAGCTAGTATCAGCCAGCAGTAGGTACCTCTCCAAAAGAAAGATGTTCGAGGACTTAAAAAATAATAATGTTTTCCTTCCTATTTAGTCCCTTACAGTTTGACATATACAAAACAGGGGCCTGATTCACCTAACTAAAGAAGTTTAGTTGCAGTTAAGTTTCGATCAAAACAACGCTTTTCGTATTCTCTTAGTAGGTTATCGCTGTCAGATACGCTCGCGTGAATTTAACAGCAGCGTCACTGCAACTTGATCGGCGTATCATGAAATTACGTGTATTAGCCTACAGTGTACAGTACTAAGGGATTCTCTAGAGCAGCGATTCCTAAAAGGTGGTCCGCGGAACCCTAGGGTTCCGTCTAATGGCCACAGGGGCTCCGCGGTCTGTCCGAGAGTTAAATATAAAACGTTCGTAGCATCGAACATACCAAACTATCGGTGCTAACTGTGGCAGAGTATGAGAATTTGATTGACATCAAGTGTTCATCCCTTATAAAACGAAAATTCCAGTCAGAAGATTCTAATCTGAATGACTTTTGGATTGGACTTAAAAGATGAATACCCTGCAATCGTTGAGAAAGCTATCCTGTCTCTGCTTCCGTTTGTGACGACTTACCGATGCGAGACTGGTTTTTCAGCTTACGTTTACACCAAAAACAAGTACAGAAATAGACTGGATGCAGCTCCAGATCTACGCGTTCAATTGTCAGACATAAAGCCTAATTTTAGTGCTATTAGAAGAAAATATGTGAAAACATTTCATTCTTCACATTAAATAATTACTTAGCTACATTGTATTTCTTTGTTACAATAAATGTTTTGCTATATTTATAATGATTATTTTTCATTTATAATTTGTTCTTTCTTCGAGTGGAACATAAATATATTCAAACTACAAGGTAACCACTTTACTTATCAAAATAGCCAGCTAGGGTTCCACCAAAAAAAGTATGATCAATTAGGGTTCCATGGCCAAATAAAATTGAGAACCTCTGCTCTAGAGGATGGGCAGCAGCGTTCTGTGAGTACTTTAACAACCATACTGCGATCGCCGACCCGCCTGCCACGCGTGGCGATTATGGCAAACGCGCCCCCCCCCCCTTTTAGGGGAGGCCTACGTCCAGCAGTGGACGTCTTACTGCTGAACGATGTAAACGGTTTGACTGTGGGATCAGTTGGGTTTCATTAAACATTATGCGTAGGTTACATAATTATGATAAAGCATTCACAAAGATAACCATCACTATTCTAGGTATAAACTAAACCAGATGCCTATACATAGTGTACAATTATCCAATACCATTTTAATTTCAATTTCTTTGTATCTCTTTTCCAGTCCCAAGACACGTTCTGCCCCATCGGTCCTTGCATAGTGACGGCTGACGAGATTGCTGACCCTCAAAATTTGAACATCAAGTGTTATGTGAATGGAGACCTGAAACAGAGCAGCAACACTGTCAATTTGATACATAGCATATCTAATATTATTGAGAGATTGACCACGTGAGTATCTGGATTTAGTCTAATATTTTTTTATGTCATTTATTTGTTTGGCAAACGAGCCAACGGTCCACCAAGAGCCCAATTCTACTAACAGAAACTTTTACCAATTGCAACTGAATCGTTCATTCAGACAGTTTTCGTTTACAAAAACTATAAAATTATTTGACAACAAAAACAAAACCAAACATTTTGACAGTTTTCGTAAATGAAAACTGTCTGAATGAACGATTCAGTTGCAATTGATAAAAGTTTCTGTTAGTAGAATTGGCCCCCTGATGGTATGTGATTATCGCTGCCTATACAGGGTGGTAATTTGAGATGGGGATTCATGCCCCATCAAAGATGTTATGTGAGAACTGCCCATTTTTTTGCTGCCTGTACCAATATTATTTTTTTCATTACCTTTGTTCCCAGTTCGAAATATTTTCAAAAATTATGGACAGTCTCTTAAGAACATTTTCTTGTAGCCACAGCAATTAAAATAGCTGCCCTCATAACTAACCTTTCTGACGTTTCTAGTACTCCAACCTCATTGGTCCGGAAGAGTCTTTTGATCCTTATAGGAAATAGGATCGATTGGTATCATAAAAAATGTTATGTGAAAACTGTCCTTTTTATCGCCGACTACATTTTATTCAAAATCTGTGCATGCAGATAGAAATTATTCCAAAAGTTAGGGGTGGTCTTCTGAGAACGTTTTCCTGTAGCAACAATGGTTTAGGTACCTGCCCTTCATGTCCCATCTCAAATTACCACCCTTGTTACACCTACAACACTAAGAGGGTTGCTGATACGTTGCCAACCCTAGAGACAAAGTTGGAAAGTCTCTTGTGCTTGTAATTTCACCACACGCATACCCTTTAAAATGGAACACAGCCATGCTACTTAGGGGCAGAAATAGGTAAGGAGGTAGTACTATCCTGGACGTAATCTTTCACGAGGAGCTCTACTACTCTTAAAATCTAGTCTACCTTAGCTCATCATAATAAAATTTGCTGGAGATAGGATAGGGAGGGGTATTCAGGAGAAGCATGTAGAGAGGTAATAATACCTGTACCACACCGAGCAAGGGAGTTACTGAGCGTACAACCGGCTGCTCGTTTCTACCAACGGAGGAATATCAACTTATCCTAACTAGGGAAGAATAGAATCCATTTATTTGTAACCAGGCAGTTTTGATGTGCAATAATTGAAGAAGCGATCAGTTTTTTTTCAATTCTGCATCCGTACTTGTTTTCTCTTAGAGTATGAAATCATGGACCCGCAAACCTAGTAAAATAAAATTATACAGTTATTCTTGTTAGACAGCCTTGTACAACAAAATGAAAAAAACAATTAGATTTATATTAATAATTAGACTATACAAGGTTAGTCGGAAAGGGGGTAAATACGATCTCAAATATAAACACAGTTGATCATTGCTGAGGGTAGATAGATTTTAGCATATTTTTTATGGAATTTTTGAACAGCTATTTTCTCTTAAACTATAGACTTTTGGGGAAAGTGGTAGAACAAAAAAATAAACTTTAAAAAAAAGTAAAAACCGACTTCAAAGAAATACTAAAAGGAGTAAAATAATTACCATAATATAAAATTAACAGTTTCAGAAGTCGGTGGCTTCTATTTGCTTCAGTGTAGAGTTGCACCGACTTCTGAAACTGTTAATTTTATATTATGGTAATTATTTTACTCCTTTTAGTATTTCTTTGAAGTCGGTTTTTACTTTTTTTTAAAGTTTATTTTTTATTAAAAACGTTTTAGTGTCATAATTTTAACACCCTCCTTCATAACCCTTCTTTTTGGCTTTGACGTAGTCGGGCATAAAAAGTCCTTTCAAATGATACCTTACACGATATAATGAAAACATTCTAAAGGGGGGGAGGGGGGGACACGCACCCCCTCCTCTTTTCAAGTAGTCAGTTCCCAACAACAAATATAAACAAAGTTTATATTTGTTAGTGATTTGTTATATTTGTTAGTGACATTAGTGATTTGAGAATTTTGCTTTGATCCGACGAGGAGTTCCGTTCCATATCTCTGAAGTTCATGGTCTGATCATAACAAAATTTAAATGGGACCAATCGGAAAGTATACCCTTCCGAACAAAAAAAGATTTTTTCAAATCGGTTCATAAATGACGGAGATATGAGGTAACACACATAAAAAATAAAAAAAATAAAAATACAACCGAATTGAGAACCTCCTCCTTTTTGAAGTCGGTTAAAAAGTTACTCATTATGATGGGTACTTTAAAATCCTTTCACATTAGTACCCGCTTTCTGAATAACCTTGTATACAGGTGGACGTAAACGTCACTGGTATAGGTTATCTGAACCGGTAGGTTGGATGGTTGTCTCTACGTAAACGGTAAAGGCGCTTGCGCATTTCGATAAACGCAAGTTTTGGTCACCGAGATTTTGTGCTGAAAGCTTAAACGCCTCTTTAGACAACAAGTATTTATGATTTCGAGAAGATTGATGTTTTTTCTCATATAAGTAATTTAAACTCTCTTACTTCCAGAGTAATGACGCTTCTGCCTGGTGACATCATTTTGACCGGCACCCCCGGTGGTGTCGGCGTGCACCGCAACCCCCCAGAGTTTCTTAAGCCTGGTGACGTCATTCGCAGTGAGATTGAGAAAATTGGAGAGTTCACTGTTAAGGTCGTGAAGTTTTAGTGATTGTGTAGGAAGTGATTATGCAGGGTGTACCAAAAGAAGATGTATTTTTTTTCTTAACAGTTGTTTCTATGGTCTGTTGTAATAAAAATTAAGACAAGTTTTATTAAATCTTAATTAATGAAACGATAACTAAAAAAAATGACATCTACTGCTGGACCACGCTGTATATTTTTTTACTAAACTTAGTACGAGTATATTATAATAACTTATGGTATGGAAATACCTGTGTAATACATACATCGCTTAATCGCTAATGTCCCAAAGCCACCGATGAGCGGCGGCATCCATTCTTTATCTATAGTGTCTCTGAAACTGGTTCTTAATGATATCTATTACCGTCATGGTCGTTGATAGAGAAATTATACAACGTGTTACATAATTCCCCTTAAAAAAGAAAACGTTAATCAAGTGGTCTTTTATGGTTGTTGTCGTTTACCTATCCGAGGAAATTAGGTAAGAATGTAAATAACTTTCTGGGTAGTCTACTCTTTACTTTTATGTTTTCAGGGTTGTGTTTCAGTGATGATTTGTCCAAATTTTTTTTTTGGTCCTACTTTTGTTTTAAAATATTGCCAATAGACTGTTTACAAGGGACCTTTTAATCTCCTTTCGGCTTTAGGAGTATTTTTGTAACACGTTGTATGAAGTTTTTTAAACAACAGAGAACATTAGACGTTTTAGTCAAGAATAGAGTTGTTATTCTTCTTCAAGGATTGACTGGTTATCATACAGATATCCATTATATATTTTTACAAAAAATGTATGCAATATTTTAATCATGTTAATTAATGAAATTAATTATGGTGCAATATAAAATTCTATAAGAATATAAACATAAATTATAGTGTTGTCCACGTCTGGAATAAGAATAATTATTGTTCTATATGTATACTGTATACATATAGAATTGGGATCTAAAATAAGATAAAATCATTATTTTGTATTTCATAATTTAATATTTTCGTTATTGTTTTTATGTATTGACATTTTTTAAATACATTTAATTTTGTTCAAACTTTCGTCTTTTTTCGTAATTACTTTTAGTTTGTTTATAAATTCATTAATGTCACGTCGAAAGCGGGTTGCAGGCGCCGATCTGCCAGCGCTTATCGGTGCTGGTCCGCGCAGGTAGTCTCTATACTGTGTGGCGAACCAGCACCGACAAGTTCCGAACGTCGCCGACAAGTTCCGAGCTGCTCTGATCAGCGCTAGTAGACTGTCATTTGTTGCTGTATTTACAAGGGAATAACGCGTATTTTTGTTTGTACAGCCAGCCCCTGCTTCTACCCGCTTCCTTTATGTAGCGGTTACCTACACGGCCTGCAGTGCGAGCACGAATATTTTAATCGAGTCGATTCGAGAAATTTATCTATTCTAAACGTCAAATTTGACATAAAACGACAACTGCTGTCGTTTTATCAGTAAGCTATGTCAAATTTGACGTTTAAAATAGATAAATTTCTCGAATCGACTCGATAAAAGATCCGTGCTCGCGGGGCTGTACCGATAAGCGCTGGTAGGTCGGCGCTGGTTACCTTCCTTTATGTATACTGCGGGACATGGGCCTCATAACAATTGGGACCTCACCAAGAGTGTATCCCTGTGGTCCTATTGATAACTAGCTCAATTTGACCAGTGGTGACCACTCTAATACAAAAGATGTCAATGAAATGTTGAAACGTATGGACTAGGCCCGGGCCTAGGGAGGCCAAGCAAGAGGGGGCGGCCAATCGTGGAAACAAAACCTTAGCTCAGTAATGGAATTGAGAAAGGGGCGGCTGGTACTTCATGACCTAGGGCAGATAGTACTACACGGCCTAGAGCGGCCAGGACTGCTAGTCCGCCTCTGGAAATGAAATATCATTTCCATGCGTTTTATTGGCTTTTATATTCTCTTGCGATTTTCATATTGTCAGTCACCCTGATCTATCACTCCTGGTCCATCGTTTGATGAGGTACCGATACAATCTGTAACAATGCAAGGGTTTGTAACATTTCATCGCAAAATCTAGTAAAAGTTGATATTAAATGTGTGTGTTATATAAAAGCAAATCATAAGAAATACCTGCCAGAAAGCTGAGGCCCGGCTTATTAGCTTAGGCTTCTTTTAAACCCCTATTAACTTCTTGTCTGCAAGTTTCGACTCTAGAATGTGGATTTTCTATGAAGATTTCCATGAAAATTGCTCCGTGGAATACGTCAATGTTGAATGTCTTGGTTTAACGACCTATCCTGGCAACTACCTACCTACGTATAGTAGACGAGGTCAAAAATTCGTAGTGAATCACAGAGGTCTGCTCTGACCTCAGCGCGACTCAAATTGGGGTCAATTATTGAAGTAAATTGACGCCGTAATTCATAGTGTGTAGGTGTAGCTAGCGTGATGAAATAATGTCACTGGTGTTTAGTACGTCTTCCGTTTATTCAAGCGGTTATGGGACTATTAATTTCATACATACGGGGGTTCATAGCGGTCTATTGAAGTCCTGTGCTCAGCAGTGTAAGTTTAAGGTTTAAGCAGATGCGATGGAGTGTTGCCGCGATCAGTAATACCTCTTAATTAAAAATAATACCGGTTCCAATTTCAAAATAGTGCCTAGAATCAACGAGTAAACGTATTTAAAAAAATAGTACCCAATTTGAATTTTAATTCATTCTTTCAATAAACGTTCAATATTAAACCGATTTGACGCCAATTTCAAATGTACCTACATTTATGTATGAGCTCGCTCATAATTCTTTTCATAAATAATCTAGCAGGTCTTAGCTGGTTAAACCGACATGACGCCAATTTCAAATGTATGCGCTCGCTCATAATTCTTTTCATAAAAATAATCTAGCAGGTCTTAGCTGGGTGATTGCTAAATACACTGGCCTTGTTACACTACAAACAAATTGTTACGGTCAGTAGTAAGTACCCACCTTAAAATGTAAAAGACATTTACTATATATTTTCACCAAATAAGTACCTAGATGGACTTATTTGTCTAAACCATGCTGCGCTCACGACTCTCGAGGTTTCCAGAATTTCTTCTTTTGGCTAACGTTATTAATTCTAGCATTTGCTAAGGTCCTTTTCAACCTTTCTTTCGAGTTCTGTAGAATCCCTTTGCAAATTATCACTATTAAGGTACCAACTCATTAGAGCCACCCGGCATCTAACCCGCATCGCCTCGCCTCGCCCCGTGCGGTTAGTATTCTTTATATGAACTTGTACGGATGTGCGCTCACTACATCAACTCCGTAGCGTCACTGGATCGCCTCGGGCGGATGCCGTCCACACGCGGACGACGAGTTGACCCCTTGGTGACAACTCGCTGCTCGCATGCTTGCCTTGCGTTGCTGCGCATTGCCAACGCACAAGTCCCGAGTGAACCGCGCGCTGCCATCTAGTGGACTCCTCCGACGACTCCTCTGGTTGACCACGAGACGTTTACTGGTGATAACGCGGCGTCCACCCGTGAACCACCTGCTAACAACGAGTGGACACCGAGCGACGAGGCGTTGCGGGTCGGGTGCCGGGTGCCTTTAATGACCTGTGACCTTTATCCTAAAATGATCAAAGATTTGCGATTACTTCAAGATTTTTATTACAGAACGTAGACTACGAAGTGGAATTAGCAGTTGTGATAGGTAAGCCGGCGAGTTCCGTGAAAGCTGCTGACGCTAAAGACTACATCTTCGGGTACACCGTCGCTCAGGATATAACCGACAGGGTATGGCAAAAGGAGAAGAATGGATCACAGTTCTTACTTGGCAAGGTTTGTTACTTCCAAGTGGTTGCATTGCTGATCAAAGGCCAGGCCCACGGCCAATTATATTTTGTATGAATGGTAATTCTTCATCTATTATCATCACATTCGGTGAATAATATTTCGTTTCATATTTGTAACTCGGGGCCTACTCCCTAAGTCCGTCAATGAAGTTAGTCGCCCGTCCGAAAGTAGCTCGAAACGTAGAAGTGAACAAAACAAGTGTCTAGTTCAACTTTTCGGACGGGCAAAAACACGTCAGTGGTAGGGACAACTGTCAAATCGTGTTGTCATTCATTTTTAGTTCGGGCCCCGAAATAATCGTATGTCCGTAGGTGATAGGGAGTAGGAAACGCTCGTAACTAAGGCCGAAACTACGGACTTCGTGCTTAGAGAGTAGATCCCCTGGTGTGGAAAGTGGACTGCATATCCAGTCACAACTGCCAAATACAGTTGAAGGCAATTAGGGTGTAGTCAGTGCAACTGCGCAGTTGCGTGACTACCGACTGGATATGCAGCTGTTGCAAGGTGTACTGTGTGCAGGTAGGTAAAAATAGAGGTTGGAAAGGATGCATAAAATGGGCTTTCTCCTCATCATCATATAGCCTTTTTTCCATTAACAACTGGAGCATTAAATAGGCCTTCCCTAAAAAATTCCATTTCAAACGGTATGAAGCTGTTCTTATGCAACAGCTCTCCGCGACCCTTCCAGTCAAATTCTGAACGATTCGATAAGTCAGTTGTCGAACGATTCGGTTCATTAACTTTTTTTCTCTCGTTACGAGAATCGGTAGACGAAACGAGATAACAAACCGAATCAATCGACAACTGCTCATCGACAAGGTTCTGAATTAGAGAGCAGGTCGTCTGTCCATGTAGTGGGGGCCGTCCTACGCTTTGCTTCCCGGTTTGCGATCTCCATGCAAAGACCTTCCTTCCCCAACGATTGTACGTCTTCCGAGCAATGTGGCCTACCCAACTTGCTAATCCTGAAAGCCATATCCTGTAGGCTTTCATCTGTTCGATCGCAATTAATAAATCTATTATTCCAGTCCCTAGACACGTTCTGCCCCATCGGTCCCTGTATAGTCACTGACGACGAGATCAATGACCCTCATACACTGGACCTCTCTTGCAATGTGAACGGAGTGGAGAAACAAAATAGCAATACTAGAAACTTGATACACATCATACATATAATAGAAGATTATTGAGACATTGACCACGTGAGTATCGTACGTAATTCAAAGTGGATTAATAGAAGGAATAAAGGAAAGAGCTCCTTTTTTTCCCTCTTCTCCTTTTTGCCTTGCTCCATGTCCATCTGAGAGGCGCCGCCTTTTCGGGCCTGTTACTGGTCGGGCGACGGGTAGGAGACCCGCCGCCCACAGGCCACACACTACGGTGGCCGTAGATCGTCGCGCGCCGTCGGCGCCAAAGGACAGCGCTCCTAGGTCCACCCTCCATTTATACTATCAAACTATACAGACGGTATGTAAAACCATTGTGCAATACAGAACTGCAGGTGTTCTGTACGATGCAATGGTTTCGGGATAAATTAAATTATAAAGCATTGCGTGTTGCAGATCACCACGGCTCTGGGAACCACAATGGTTTCTGGATACGCGTCCCGAACCTCACACGTTTCGAAACCAAGTCAAGTCAAGTCATTTTGAAACCAAGGTCGAGAAGTTTTAGTGATATTGATGTGAAGTGGAATACTTAATTGTGTTTTATGAATTATGTTCAGTTCATTAAAAGATCCAAATATATATTTTTAGTCTATCCTGTATCGTCCTTCTGTGCATCGGAAAGCACGTTAAACCATCGGTCCCGGCGGTGTTATACGAATACCTATGACAGTCGTTACGGGTGGTCAGAAGTCTGAACGTTAGGATATGCGCATTGCCTAGTAACTGGGTAGCGGAGGTCTGATAGCAGCCGCTTCGTGTAAAATATTGGCATTCAGCCGCATCTGGTTGGACTGGAAGATGACTCCAACATGTTGGAAAAGACTATGCTTAGGAAAAGTACTTGCTTACTATTGTAAAAGAGAGATAAAGTGAGTTGACTGTTAATAGTATTTCTTATCATTTTTTATTAGTTTTCAGCGAATCCCGCAATACCAGCCTTAGGTACTCGGAGGAACACTGTGGTGGTTTTAATCGGTAAGAGTCTGACGTAACCCTCTGCCTTCCCCAGTATGAATATATCCCCAAGTCAAAAAAGTGGTAGTTTTCTAGTGGCTATGGTGCCATATATCGTGTCACTTATTACCTCACTATCCGTGGGTGCACTAAAAGGTGAGTAAGAGCCAAGGGCTCCGTCCGTGTGGTGCCGGACGTAAAGAATAGCACTACCCCATCTCTTTCCATGGGTGTCGTAAAAGGCGACTAAAGAATTCACTAGAGGATGGGCAGCAGCGTTCTCTGAGTACTTTAACAACCATACTGCGATCGCCAACCCGCCTGCCAAGCGTGGCGATTATGGCAAACCCCTTCTTTGTCTTTCGGCTGCATGATGATGATGAAGAGCCAAGGGAGTAAAGAGTATGGGCAGCAGCGTCCTGTACTCCGAACAGTAATCAGTCGAATCAGTCAAAGCAATTTTCTATTGGCACGCAGTCTGACATGCATGGAGTACTTCGATCAAAAATAATTGTTGATCGAAGGTGGAGTACAAAGGTTCCAGAGTAAAACCAGCGCCAAGTAATTGTACTTGGCAAAAAGCTGATCTGGACACCTATTTGGTAGAGCCTAGCCGTGACACATAAACTTTATTAAGTAAGATTATTTTGATAAGGTTTATTTTTCACTGTTTCATATGTATATGATGTTGTGTCTCTATGCTGTATTCGAATAAATTTTTCATTCATTCAATACTCCTAAGATCCGTAGGAGAATCAGGGTAACCGACATAGCCCAAAGAATTGCCAAACTTAAGTGGCAGTGGGCGGGGCACATTGCTCGCAGAACGGAAGGCCGATGGGGCCAAAAGGTTCTGGAGTGGCGACTGCGTACCGGAAAGCGCAGCGTGGATAGGCACCCCATAAGGTGGACCGATGACCTGGTGAAGTTTGCGGGAATCCGCTGGATGCAAGAAGTACAGGACCGGTCGATGTGGCGATGCGTAGGAGATGCCTATGTCCAGCAGTGGATATCTTTCAGCTGAATGAATAATCGTTCTTCCGTGGTTGCGGTCATTGGAAGATGCATGTTTAGCATTGCTCGTTTAAGGGTTGATATGAATAATTCGTGAACACAGAGCCAATCCTCTAGCAAGATTAGCGAAGAAAGACACTCATTGTCACAGTCTCGATTTCGTCTCATTCCAGACCGTTGCGTAGTTTAATTAAAGTAATTAGTGTACGTCGTTAAATTAATTAACTGAACTCGTAGTCCTGTACGCTTAGCTCATACTCCCTGAGTTTGCCCCAAAACTCGATGTTTTAAACCATTAAAGTATTGTTGTTTTTTATCATAGACTCCTCTCCTCAAATAAAACGCTCTTTGGAGAATATGGGTCTCCGAACGGAATGCTACCATGAGCAGTTCACGTTAATCGCTATACTTGGCAAACGCCTGACGCGGCTGCAGGCGTTTGAGAGAGACCTCTAAATGCATTTCCATAATAAGCATTCGTAGGCCGCGTACAGCGCCACACGGGACGCGGCCTACGGCTTTTGTAGCAGACCACGGCCATAGGCAACAATTGACGCGCAGCACGTAACGCTTAGTATGTTTGACAACGTTGCAGAACAGCGCGCGACGTTGCCAGATGACGCGCAACATTACTCAATGATGTTCAACAGCTGTATCGATCGCTGTTTGATTTTGTTAGCAGACGGGAGTGGGGGAATTCCCATACAGCAAGACGACTGAGGCGTCGACCGCGCTGCTCTAATGCTGGGGCTACATTAGCGGGCGAAGATTCGTGTCGCGTTGGCATGCTAAAACATTAGGCGGGCGAAGATTCATCGTGCCGAATTGTGTTGTTCTCTGTTGTGCGGCCGAGACGTAGGCTGTAATTCAAAATGGAGGAAGTAGTGGCGTTACATTATATGTCGATAAATTATTATTGATTACAAATGTAGGAGTATCAGTTACAAAATAATATGAAAACCAGACGTAGGTGTAGCCACCCAAGCGAATATTGTCGCGACAAATCCCTTTGATGCGCGCCAGTTTACTGACAGTACCCCGAAAGTACGTCGTCTTCGCCCGAATACTACGCGTTGCAACAATCTACCCGGCTACACTCATCGCGTTAATACGAATATTCGCCGTAGCCCGTTAATGTAGCCCGAAGAAGTAATAAGAAGAATACCCGTCTTCTTGACACAATCCAAAGCCTTTGTTGTACGTAGTACATATTACTTCTATGATGGCTACATTAGCGGGCTACGGCGAATATTCGTGCTAACGTGATGAGTGTGGCCGGGCCGGCCGTGACACAAACGTTTTTTTGAATTGGTGATGTATGCCATTGGATCTATCAGAACACTTGGGAATTTTGTCGAAACTACACATATACCATGTCACATGATTCACTCATTCACCACTTCATTACTCAGTGTTCAGACCTAGTGAACTACCAATGTTTTACGACTGATCATCATTGAAACAGATACGTTGCTCTAAGTTCGTTAGGTAACTCAGTATCAACTTGCATTACCTATTATTACGCTGACTTTGAATAGACAATATCTAAACCAGTGTTCATCTCAACTAACCATAATATTTTTGACCTAAACGCAAACAAACTTATGTAACCCGGAGATTTGCGACTACAACTACCAATTTTAAATTGGACAGGTTGACCTGCAAGCATATCAGGACGCTGATTGGTGAATGGGCCGCGCAATTGAGCCAATCGCCGTCTTCCGTTCGGTCACAGGAAGGACCATTTGCGCTCGCGCCGTTCCTTTTCATAGACTATTAAATTTAATGTCAGCCAAGGGGAGCTTTATTGAGTTAAGTGGTGTATACGGGTTGTTATGCCAGTATAAACTGACCTGCCGTTCTCCGACAGTGATTACTCAACAATAGATCAGACTAAATTGGTATTATATGTTTTGACGCCCGCAGATTCTAAGCGCGTCTATTCGCGACGGATATTCATCGTTATGGATATTATTTCGAGCAATTTTGTTGTTGAGGACTATTCTGTCGTTATTGGTTCCACTGTATGCAATGGTTGACCGTTATGCTATCTGGATGTGCAGTGATATGTCCATAAGTGAAAGATGTTTCCTTGTTATATGGGTGCGTTGTAATATAATTTGCCTTTACTATGTCACTCGGTACTTCCTTGCAATTTTCAATTGTAATCCTGTCTATATTAAAAGGATGGGATCCTCTCATATTGTTGTTAACACGTTGTTGAGTTGGTTATAACCTTCTAACGCTTGCAATTGGAGATTATACAATCATTCAATCTGCCTTCATTGGTGCAGTGATTGGCACTTAGTTATCGAATAACATATTATTTTGGTTCTCACAGACTTGAAGTATTATCGGTTTCAGTATTGCAAATTGCTATTTGTCAAGCGAGTAGCTAGTTTCCCATTTCTTAGTCACATATGCAATTTTCATTACTAATTCAATTAAGTTCTATTGGTGATTGGAAAATGGGTGTTATAATTATAAAAATTGCTATTTCCTCGTTATTAAGCAGGTGGGGTCTATTGAATTCAATTTCTTCTTCTTTCTTAGCAATTTTGTTCTTCTCCACATACACTGTGTCTCCTGGACCTGTCATATGCTTTGTATTGTATTTGCTTCGTGGTCAAATGTAATATTGTTGTCATTGTCTCGTTGAGGAACGTCCTTTTATCGTTCAACATATTCATCTAATTTCAATGCTACAAACACAGTTCGTTCATTCTAATACATTACGTACATACCACAGTGTCTTTTTCAACATTGACGTTGTCAGAATCATTGAATAATATTGGCTATAAAAAATGAATTGGAACTCTAGTGAATGCAATTCGTTGACGGTTATTCAATTTATCTTTATTGGTGCAATGATTGGAGAACCAGCTGTATCACAATTGTTCAGTGCTATTTCCTAGTTCTTAGCCAGTTAGGTGTCATCATCATCATCCTCCTGCCCTTATCCCAACTTATTTAGGGTTGGCTCAGTATGTGTATTTCTTCCATACATCTCTATTAGCCATCCCCTCAGTAGTCACCCCCCTTTCTAGTCATATCATCTTTCAAACTATTCATCCATCGTTTCTTTGGTCTTCCTCTACTCTTATAACTATCCACATTCATACTCCAATTAGGTCTATCGAATTCACTTAATTAATTCTTATCAACTTTGCTCTTTTCCATATTTATTCTGTCTTCAAGATCTCTTATACTACTCAGAGGTAAACCTAGTAGGTCAGTAGAATGTCAGTCAGTCTAATGGGCCCAGTAATTTTCCATACTGGGGTTTTTGACACTTCTTAATGACTGAATGAATGAATATTCTCGATCTGTGCTATTGTTAAAAGCTATTCTGTTTTTAGTTACCAGCTTGATGGATTGCAATTCGTAGACTGTGATTCAGTTTGGAACTAAACTTGCATTAAATAGAATAGAAATCAATTTATTCAGAGCGGATAGCACAACAATTACAATAAATAATTTAAAAAGTAATAAGCAAGAGAACCTACTGTTAAATTGTAGAATCGCGCATGCCCATGCCGATAGGATTACCAACGCTGCATGTGTTGGACGTCAAACAATCAGTGTTGATTTTCATTTGGTAGCGATGCCACCTCTTAAGTAAAAGATGGGATGAGTCTTATCTCATGACTGTCGCAGTTGTCAAGTATAATTTGCTTGTTACATGGGGTTTTAAATTTTTCCGTGCTTTTCAATTTGAGTTCTGTTATTGCACTTACCTATCCCCATGATCTATCTTTCACGTCTTTCTAGTCCATCCAAAGAAGTCTGAAAGATATCGCTATTAGCGATAAGACTGCCACTGTACTGTTTTTGCTATTGTTATGGTGTACAATAAAGCATATCATATCTCTGTATCTATCCCAGGTAAAATATTCTTTTCAGATTATTTATTAAAGAATATTTCGTCGTTTATAGCTCTAGCGAATGCATTTTGTCAATGGTTATTTAATTTGGCTGTATTGGTGCAGTCATGCACTGCTTTGTGATTGGAAAATTGGTGCTAGTCACATTGCCAATAGTAAAATATAATTTCCTTGAAACAGGTCTTTCAGATGCAATGTATGTAAAAGCAGCTAAAAGCAGTGATAGACTAACAGTTGACTTTGAACCCGGCCCGACATCAGAATTTTCGAATTCATTAAAGGTGTGGGTCAGAATCAGAATTTCATTATCACTTGCTTTATTACAGTGAAAGAAAAACATCGCGAGGAAACCTGTACAGTACACTTCAGAGGGCTCTATAAAGTTCTCGATGGTATGTAATCGGCCAACCTGGTAAGGAATGGGCTGATTTTGCATGCCCCTTATCATTCTTAACAATTTTGCCCTCGTCCATATTAATTGTAACTATAGGATCTCTAATATTAAATGCAGTTGTCACGTTGTTTATTTTGTCGTTACCAGCTTGATGGATTGCAATTTGTCCATGATAGGTTATTAAATTCATAGCATTGATACCGAGGCCACCTCATGAGTAGAAGTTGGGACGATTCCTTTCTCATGACTATTATTGTAACGTGCAATTTCCTTGGTAAATTGGCTTTGCAATTCGTCGGTGGTTATTCAATTTGGCTTTGTTAATGCATTAATATCTACTTATCTAGCAAGGTCATCGCCTTAAAAGTTTAAAAGTATCGGTTACATGGATGATATAGATCCAGTGCTGTCAGATGTACGATTTAAATGGTATTTGTATGGGTTTTTCAGAATTTCTACGCTGTACTATCGAAATACATAAATCGTACAGATAAAATACAAACTTTTTTGAAATCATAGCTTTAGACTAGACTAGACTAGAATATACTTTATTGTACACCAAAATTGTAACACAGCTCTTATACAATATCATATATTGAAGGGTACAATGGCGGTCTTATCGCTGATAGCGATATCTACCAGACAACCTTTGGATGATGTCTTTATGTCGATCATATTGTATGAAATTCCCTGCTTGTAATTTTATCCATAGATCGACTACTGTCTATTTACCGTTACATTGCTGTTCTAACTCTGTCCTAAAATATGTATGCATGTTTGCGTTTTGTTTAATAATTTTTACTCCATTTAAGATCGTGTTAGACGGTTATATTTCGGAATGTTATTAACAAATCCAACCTGCTTGTTATCAGGGAATTCTCAAATTAGCCCAATAAATAGTTGAATAAAGTTATTCCAGACTGGACGTTCAGTCATTAGGACGTGTAGGTAGTTAGGGCGTCGACATACGCGGGTTTTTTTAACAGACACCCAATCTGGGCGTCGCTACAGTGGACATATTATAATGGTTTCTTCGCAAAGGTGTTGTGTTTTATATAATGTGGAAGGTGTGTACTACTGTTTTTTATTCAAACCCCTCAAATATACGACTCTTATAACAGGTGCTATACTATTATTTTACATCTGACAGCCTTGTTTAGATCTGATGTTGCTATTACCTTCTTTTTGATAATTTTTAATTTCTTTTAGCGTTGGTATACCATCAGTACTGTAACTATATTAGAAATACAGGTACACTCTGCCAAAAAATGCAGTTTCTATACCATTCATAGTTAATCCCTACTTTTGCAAAGCTCTGCTTATTCAATACACTTGCTATGTATATGTGTTTCATCATGATCGGTTCTTGGAATTCCAATTCGTGAATTTTAATACAATTTAGCTTGGTTAGCTCAAGGACAACTTATAAGTAGGACATAGATTCCTATCTCATGGCTGTCAGAATTGACAAGTGCAGTTTCCTTGTTTTAATGGGACTTGCAATTCGGCGGTGGTTGGTCTCTGTTAGTGCCTGGATAACTATTACTGGCACCCTGTGAATAGAAGATCACACGAATATCACCGTTCTGAAGTGCTATTCTCGTATTGTCATGCAATTTGGTCTCCGTTATGCAATTCTTTAATAATTCTGAAATCTTTAAATAATTCTGAGCCATTATTTTATAATTCGTTGAAATATACTTCATGCTGATTGGTTTTCATATCTGCAATTTGTTAATGTGAAAACTAATCATCATCATTTGTTTTTAATTCATCTTAGCTTCGTTCACTTAGGTATAGATAGCTTTAGTAACAAACGATAAAAAATAGAGAAATGAAAACGACCCTGTGACATGACTTTTATTGTAACTACGAATTTCACATTTAAAGTTGTTATAGAAGACCAGAAGAGTATTAAATATGAATTTTGATGGATATACAAGTAGAGGTAGGCCAAAGAAAAGATGCATGGATTGTGTGAAGGACGATATGGGTAAGAAAAGAGTGAGGACTAAGATGACGGCTGATAAAGGAGAATGGAAGAGGAATACATGTTGTGCCGAACCCACCTAGAGCGGGATAAGGACAGGGAGATGATGATAGAGGACCAACGATGGACCCCTGAGACATAACGGCTTTTTAACAACGAAATATTTTTGTTTCCATGGGCCTATGACAACTAGAATATTTTGTTATTAATTAATGATATCTATTTTTTGTCTTTGATGGTTCTAATAAATTCAAATTGATGATCTTCATTTAATTTAAAGTTATTTTCACAGGTCCTTTAATACCAGGCCTGCCTGTGATTAACTTGGATATTACCAGCTTGGATATCTCCAATTGAGTTTATAATATAAATACTTACCTATCATACATATTTGCTATGTTCATCGTATTTGGTTCTAATGCCCGCAATTTGTCAATTGTTATTTAATGTAATCTTATTGGTGCACTGAATGGTATCCTCGGTATTCAATAGTGAAGATGGATCCCTGTTATGATTAACTCCATCGAAATTGATTCTAGCGTTTGCAATTCTTTGATATCTAGGCCTGGCCAGTGCCTTGGTTGGTAGGTACTCACATGCCTGGCCATCACAGTGGTGTAGTGTAATTTCTTTATTATAGCAATTTGTCAATGGTTATTCAATTTAGCATTGCTGGTGCTGTGATTGATACTCTCGTTATCCAATAAGTGGAAGATTGATCCCAAAATGTGTCCCACTGTTTCAAGATTTGTTTCCGTGTCACATCGATGCGTTGTTACAGCGAATTTAAATATATAAATATGCCATAGTTTGTCATAGTTACAGACTTCGAAAAAAAAGCCCAAGCGTACGTTTTTTTCGTTACGTACACCGTTTGCTCGGTGTAGGATTGTTCAACCGATTGAAAGATTTAAACTGTACTTTGGTAGACTTTAATCCCAAGTAGGTCTAATTTTTTGAATCCAAATAGTAGTTTCATGGAATCCTGAAATATCTAATCCTAACGCGTACGATGGTGTCATTTAGATACACAAATGTAAGTTTGTACAACAATTACTTGACAGTGTGTTTATTCATCAGTCTTTTTCGTTCAACGATCTTTTTGTTAAATTATGTCATGGTCGGTTCTAGTTACTTCAATTTGCTGCTCTTTATGAATATAGATTATTTCTTTTTTTATCACGGCTCATCTTCCGTACGGAAGATGTCCGGTCCTTTGGAAGGCATACGGGGGACACACAGGAACAACGCGCAGAGGCCCCTTTGAGAACTTTAATCTAAAATTTGATGGGGCACCAACCGGAAACTATCCACGGCTGCACTATTGGAGTACAGTCATGGACCGTCTCAGGTGGGTGCAGAACTATTGTAAACTATATGGTAAAAAAATATCTGGTCTATGGGAAGGGGTGTTTAGTGGATCGGTTAACCTCTATTGCCGGAAGAAAACGGCGTCTGCCTTTCAAGTTTAAATGACTCGCCAGCCTGTCTGGCTCTCTAGCTGGCTGGCGAGTCACTTAGCTCTCTAGCGGGGCCCCCTGAAAGCCGCCAGTACATAGGCGAAGGGGGCAACAAACGTGTGAGCGGCTAGAGGTGTAGAGAGATGTGGCCCCGGTTTCACAGTCGCGGGTCTATTATTGAACGACTTTCTAGGTTTCATCTACCACCATACATGCATCATGCTACAATTTTGAAAGCTAGGAAATTATGAGGCATTTCATTTAGAGTACCAATTTCAATCACACCAGAATATTTGGTGTGATTCGAGTTGGTACGCTAAATGGAATGTCTCGAAATTAATCGTGATTGTGTCTATTCCAATTTGTCTATGGTTATTCAATTAATTTTTATTTGTTCAGTGAATGCAGTATGTATTCAGGATATGCGTCATGCAATGGTCACATGGGTGACAATTGTGTTTTCATTGGTTCTAGTGCATGCAATTTGTTAGTGGTTATTTGATTTAGTTTTTCTTACATTACTAATATCTTGTTGCAGGGTAATCTGCAGTTTCTCCTTGTAGAGATAGAAATTTGGCATAAGCTCCTTAAAAGTAATTTCAAAATTCTATCTCTTAAGGTAAATCACCGACCGACAAACTTATTGGAAGGTTACATTTTTTTTTCTTGAAAAAAACTTTTCCCCACACTAAGATTTCTCTTGTATCGTGGGGTGCATTTACAGACTCAAATTTCACATACACAAACGCCCAGACCCGAAACAACCATCAGGGGCCCAATTCTCATAAAATAAATTGTTGCCAAACGCAATCGAACCACAACCGTTAGTCAGTTTTTGTTTTCAAAAACTTTCAAAATGATTGATTTTGTTTTTTGTGTCAAACAATTCGACAGCTTTTGAAATTGAGAACTGTCTGAATGAACGGTTCGGCCTTGGTTCGGTTGTGATTTATCAAGATTTATCTTAGGTGAATTAGGCCCCTGTAGGCCATACACATTTTTGTTCCGTGTGGAAATCGAACCCACGACACGTAGCGCAGAAGGCAATGGCTTAGCCACTGCACCAAACGTGTCGTCAAATATTACAAGGTTATTGAAAACGGCTGTTAGTTTATTCAGCGATTCTTGGTCAAAAATGTAGAAAATGGCTAAACCTCTATCATACATGCTTGGCTCTATCATGTTAAGTCGTTTTGTATTAGTAACAGTTGTTAAGATCTCTCTCTGAAAATTAAATAATTCTTAGAAGTAAATTCGATTACTAAACGCAAAACATTTTTCTTTGTTAAGACTTGAAATAGAGCTTTTGTCATTTTTGATTCACAGGTACGGTCAGCATCAAAAGTAGCTGAACATTTGAGTTTTTAAACTTTTCATTAATTAGATAACTAATTGATAGGAAGCAAAAAAATTAAGGCATACTTAGAGCTATATCTAGCAGTTCTAGGTATCTATTAAAATGTTTGTTTTAAAACAATTCGTTTTCTAATTAATGCCAAGTTTAAAAACTCAAATTTTCAGCTACTTTTGATGCTGACCGTACCCACTCGTATCTAATCTACGTATATTTTCATTATTAGTTTGGGACATTCAGAGGCTGTGATTTTGACTCTACAAGTATAAACCGTAATGAGAAATGTGTTTTACGGTTGACTAGCAATTCTAGAAAAATGTTATAAAAGCATAATGGGGCAGTTATTTATGAGCACTTGCTTCAACTCCCAATAGTGATATGATAAGGTACCTATACTCGTACCAATAGAAATATCTCTTGAAGTCGATTGAGGTAGCTTATCAGTTTTAATTAGATGTTTGTTTAATTTTGATTTTCTGTCAGAACATTTCTGATGCATACATTTTGTACAGACGCCAGCAGGTCAAGCTACCCGAAACTGTCAAATTTTCCCAATCAACCTTGAACCTAATGCTTTCGCGATAAAGATGAAAATCTATTAAAGAAATTTGACAGATTGTAGTAGGTTGATGTGCTGGTGTCTGTACAAGAGCCAACAGGCTGCCGGATCCGGCAAATTCTGATAGTATTCGCGGTCTAGTACCTACAAAATGTGTGAGCAGAGTCGCGTGTTAGAAATTTTCTGATAGAATTTTCTGATAATGTGCGGCCGGGCTTAACGTGCTCTCCATGCACGAAGGATTCTCAATGTGTAACGAATGGTCACCTAGGTAAGGTAAAGTATAACGGGCTGGTGTCCACAACTTCACGTCTAAGCGCGTATTTTGCGTGATGGGTGGTAAGTATAGTTACTCGATCCACCCTAACTCCTCGAAAAAGGCCAGCACACCCTTGATGTTACTGGTGATCTCTCGGAGAGTACCTGGGTTTCCGAAGTACTCGGCCCTGTATGTGGCGACCTCAGGGCAGTTTAGTAGCACGTGGGCTGCCATCTCGTCCTCCTCCATGCATGCTCTGCACAGTGGGCTGTCTGTAACTCCAATGACAAAGGTTAAATGAGCCATGGCCAGTGATGGCTGCTGTGAGAATGGTCACTTATTCTCGGATTGACTGCGGCAAGCGCAGTTCAACCTGGCAAATCATATGATCCACGCGGTTGTTAATTCGCTACAAGCCCCTCATTTAGTTCCCAAATATGCTCACTATATTAATTATGTGTTCTTGGAAGTTTCCTCTATGGCATTGACCTCCCTCAGTCCCCTCTATTCTTCCCTGTCTCTGGCTTGTGGCCTTTAGCCATTGGGGTTTTTTTACCATGGGAAATCCTCATACTGTTATATACCCTCCGCCGTTTCTTCTTCAGAGCAAAATTACTAGGAAGCGGTGAAGGGTGGACGCTTTTGTGGGATGTCTTATATGCAATTTTGACGTTCAAAAAGAACTACGTAGTTCTAGTCTACTTTGAATAAATGAGTTTTGAACTTTGAAGCCCTGGGGTAAGTGGTTACCTCGGATTCTTTTGATAACTACCGTTGGTTCTTCCCATAAACATTAGGCGAAATAATTAATACAGCATGACTGGTTGGTTGCTTTACATCCGAAAAAACATGAATTCTGCTCATCATTCTGTACAACTTTTACTATGTGGTAAACTATACATTCGTGAAAAATAAAAACTGATGTTCCATAGAAAAAAACAATTTTGCTTATCAAAATTATGCAAATAGAGATGCAGCCGAAGTTCAGTCGATTAATTTCGGCATGGTGTAGCGCTAAACTTAGCCTGTGCTTCACATCAATAACTTTAACGCAACATTTTTTCATCGATTTCATATTATTCTCATTCAACTATCCTTTCTATAATTTCATTGAAAAACAAATGAAAAGTGTAAAGAAAGACTGTAAAATAAAAATAAAAAGGTTTACGTAAGTATGATTGTATTGTAAACTTTCAAAGGGTGTGTTAAAAAAAAAAACTTTTTTTATTTTACAAATGCTTTTGACACTCTTTTATTACTTCCTTGCAAAATCTAGAAGTCATTGGTGCGAGGTATAGTTTTGGATATTTTTGAAAGTTAGTCATCTATCTCACTAATCGTTTACAAGATGTGTTTATTATCGATATTGGTGTCAAAGTACCAGTCAATGATAGATACCACAAGGCAGTATGCTAAGGGCGACCCTTTTCTTTGTATATATTATTTAGCTGCCTGCTTTAATTAGAAAATTGCAGAGTGATTGTACAAGATGGGATAATGTGGAGAAAGTAACAAAATTGCTGTGACTCTAATACGGAATCAGGTGGAAAGAAATCTAATTAGCTTATATAGAATGGGCAGATCTGCCCCATCCCCCAAAAGTAATAACTTAATAAGCCACATATAAATAGAAAGCTTTCTTAATTAAAAACATAGTAAATAGTATAATTCAGCACTTTTTACTTCACCATTATTTAAAAAAAACAGCCCAGTACGCGCCGGCGACTTCTCGCGTCCGGCCCTGGTTCAATCCATGGTCCGGAGCGAGGGGGCGTGGGAAACAGTCACCTCCTTCTGCGAAGCAGTAATGCTAGCGAAGGAGGAGGCGGAACGCGTGAGGGAGAGGAAAACCTGTCGCCCCAGCCGCCGCAACAGAAGGAGACGCCCCGGGCGTCGGCAGTCGCAGAGCGATTCCCGGCCACCGTAGGCGCGGGCCTGCGGACGGCGAGCGTTGGGTGGCTCGCCGTCCGATCAGAACCAGGCCCGGGTAGACGGCGCGTTGTGTTCCACGCGCGCCTCAAAGATATGTCAGCTTAGTAGATGGGAAAAAAACCCAGTACAGCACTGCTGGGCACGGGCCTCTTCTCAGAATCAGAAGGTAAGCCTTAGTCCACCATGCTGGCCTGGTGCGGGTTGACAGACTATATACGATTGAGAACTTTATGGAGCCCACTCGAGGTGTGCAGGTTTCCTCTTGATGTTTTTCTTCATCGTTAACGCTAGTGAAAAATAAATTATGATCCGCACGTGAAATCAAAAATTCAGGCACACTTTTGACTTTCGGGATCGAATTCGGACCCTTCTGCATGGTAGGCAAGCATTCAACCCCTAGGCTATCAGAAGTTTCTTCATCATCATAATTAGTTTTATTCATTCCATTATTAAGTTTAAGATTAAGAGGCGAGTCCTTAAGAAACACCTAAAAAGGCACTTACTGTTTTCGAAATTTCTATAAATTCTCCGTATGGAATTACGTAAAAAAAATAATGAAGAACCTTAATAGATGTACCAACAGTTTCACCGCGAGATATTTGCGAAATCATCATTAATTTCGAGAAAAAAAAATGTTCAATTCCCTCAAAAACATCTAAATCGACCTTTTCTATTTGCAGAATTTACTTAATTTTAAAGGAATATATAAAAATCTATTTAGTTTAATCGTGACACGAAAGTATGAATAACAGGTCTACCGTTTTATTATTTTAATAAATCAAACCAAATGAGAGTAATCTACGTCTCAACATTGTAAATTTTTTACGGAAATTGTTTTCCGTTCCCCATACATTTTAGTATGGAGCAATACTCTCCCGTAATTTGTTTTATAAAAGAGTACGCACGCGAAAAATTTTCAGTGCCATTCTAGAATCCAAGGTGACAGCACGTCCGTTTGTAATTCGAGCCGAGCTCTCAAAACATCTACGCACAAGGCATAAGGGTGGGTTGCGAGTGTCGTGACATGACTGCATCTTTTCACTCTTCGAACAATAAGACAGACGACTCTGACAGTGACCAAATTGACACATTTTAATTTCAATATTTTTTTCACTGAATATTTGGGACACCATCAAATTATTGAAGCTTTTTAGTACAGTCAGATTAAAAAGTTTTAATATGTGGCAAAAAACGCGTTACCAAAACTATTTGTGGCTTTATGGTGGCATCTTTCAGTAATAAATAGCTTTGTGAACTCACCACTTTGAACTGCACCAAAAGTATTCTTCGAAACGCACCAACGATGAAACATAGAGAAGATTCGTAGTGAAATTATATCGATAAACGTTTTAAAATTCAGCTGCCCTTATTGTTTATTTATTAAAACTACTAGGAAAGCAGAAATGAACTGCAACTAGGTGCCGTGAATCCAGAATTCTAGGATAAGCAGTAGGTACTTAAATAACATTTGAGTACAGAGTTGTCAAAAAAATTACGGATTTTAAAGCATTTTTTTGACAACACCGTACTCAAATAGGTACTACATAAGTATTGCTTATCTTGAATTCTGAATTCAGAAATCGGTAATGGTAAAAATATAGGTTTTGAAATTGAATCATTTGTCGTTTTCAAAAGTACCAGGGTGACAGAAATGAACAGAAAATGGGCGCCTAAACGATGTCACTAAGTTGTGAACCAACGATTAAACACAAAGAGGAATGTAAAGTATTCATTATTATTCTTATATAAAATAAGAAAGAAAACTTAAAACTATCCTGGACGACACGTTTGGTGCAGTGGCTAAGCGATTGGCTTCTGCGCTACGGGTCGTGGGTTCGATTCCCACACGGAACAAAAATTTGTATGGCCTACAGATGGTTGTTCCGGGTCTGGGCGTTTGTTTGTGAGATTTGTGTTTGTAAACGCACCCACGATACAAGAGAAATCTTAGTGTGGGGCAACGTTAAATAAAAAAAAAAAAAAAAAACCTATATATCTTACCATAATTATAGGTCACTGTCACTTAGTCATATCGTTTAAGCGCCTATTTTCTGTTAATTTCTGTCACCCTGGTACTTTTCAAAACAACAATTGATTAAATATCAAAACCTGTATTTTTACCATTATTGAGCTAAGTAGACCTCCGGTTTCTGAATTGCGAATTCTAGGATAAGCAAGCAGTACTTAAGTAACATTTGAGTACGGAGTTGTCAAAAAAATGACGTATTTTAAAGCATCTTTTAAATAAATAAATAAATGCTTAAGTATTGCATAGCCCGAATTTAATTCAGAAACTGGAGGTAAGTCGCTTAAGCACCTAGTCCCAGTTCATTTCAGCTTTCCTGGTAATTTTAATAAATAAACAACAGTTGAATTTTAAAACGTCTATCGATATAATTTATCACGAATCCTTCGTTCTCTTCTCTATGTTTCATCGTTGGTGGGTTTCAAGGAATACTTTTGGTGCGGTTCAAAGTGGTTGCGCTTCGAGGAATACCCCATCTTTATTTACCCGACTGCCAAAGCACGTATCTATCTATGTATGTGGGTTTATAATATTATTTATTAAAAACGGCTGCTTTAGTTATAATCTGGTTAAAAACTGTTTTTTTTATAACTATAGGCTGGGCGGAGAACGGATTTCCACAATTATTAAGGTATCGTTGAAAGTTTTTTATCTGACTGTACAAAACAGCTTTTTTTATTGGTGTCCGAATCATCAGTGAAAACAATATTGAAATTAAAATATGTCAATTCGGACACTGTGTCCGAATATATTGTGAGTTTTATATAGGTATATATATTTTTCACTTTGAGATCACGGCTCATCTTCCGTGCGGAAGATGTCCGGTCCTTTGGAAGGCATACACGGGGACACAGGTCCAACGCGCAGAGGCCCCAGTGAGAACTTTTTCACTTGTTATTAGTATAATGATTTCCTTATTTTACCACGTTTCATACCTACGTCAAGGCCGTGGGCAGACTTGTCAATTTTGACGTTTGATAGCTTGTCAGCTGAAGGGTTCTCTATTTCTTGTTAATATTATTTTTCTGCATATTATTACTATTTCAGATAGAAATGGGAAAACGTAAAGAAAATTACAAAAGTTTCATCTTGATTGTATGCTTCCGGAAATAACAGATTCAAGATTAGACAGAAAAATGGAAATAAATGAGGCCAATTATTTGATTAAGGCAATTTAAAAACGAGAATCTGAAATAAAATCAAAGAAACGGAACAGCGAAAATGTTTTATCTGATGTCAGCAGCCCCAAGCAATAAATAAATAAATTTAGGGCTGATTTTTCAATCGTCAGATAACTTTTATCTGGGGAATAAGTTTGACGTTTTGACAGCTTCTCTATAGAAAATATGTCAAACCGTCATTTTATTCCTCGGATAAAATTTATCTGACGATTGAAAAATCGGCCCTAAAGAAAATAATTTGATCAAGCATTAATTTTTGTATGTACACACGGCTACACATCAAGCTATAAATTTCCAGTTTACACTGCCCTCTCATTGTAATGAAATCCTATACAATGCGAGATCAGCTTATACTGAAAATGTACAGCTTGATCTGTAGCCGTGTGTACTAAGATGTACCTATACATTTTTTATAATAAAATATAATTTTAAAATATCAAACTGAGAAAAAAAAATTACTTTATCCAGTAATTGAGTTAAGTACATTAATTGTTTTTCATTACAAATCAATCACACATTATCTCGTTTTCATTTTTATGTTGGCTCTTATCTTCCCTCGCAACATTTACATACCCTAAAATATTCCCAAACAAAAATTATGTGGCATTATATTCGAAAATAGAAACACAGAAAATCAACAATAATATATATTACAGTAATTATTCTAAGTTTAAATCTGTCAATACCGATTACACTGTGACCCCACCCTTTGTTCACGACACCAATACTATGGGCATGCGTGCCTCGCGGTGCGGTGAATAAATAGCTAATACATTGCGCGTTTTTTGCAACATACTTACTAGTCCTTCAGAAGCGAACGCGCACTGAAGGTTTATTTAACCCGGCGCGCCAGAATATAAACCTTCGGTGCGCTTTTGTTTTTTGGTCTGTGTACACTACATTGTGTGATGCAGCTGTATTAGTAGAAATGTCGAAGTGTGGGTTCGAAAATAAGTTCTCACGCTCGCAAACCTTCCTCTTAAGTTAAAAATTCAAACCTATTTACGCTACAGGAGGAGGATAGGAGAGTGTGTGACGAACTCGTCAAGTATTAAATACTAAGTAACAGCCCAGTCTCGCAAAAAAGGGATCACCTTGCAAAATGTTCATCAGTCCTGAATTTTGGCTATTATGTGTTATGTTTAGGTGTTCTTATGAAAATTTCAAGTTTTCGACCTTGAGTGACGTCGGCGCGCTCCGCCATCTTGGATTACAAAACATAAACTCACGCCTCTATTCCTCGAAGGTTTGGCAGAGGTGTGTATAGTACACCCATATTTCGCCGTTATGTTTACGTCCCATGTAATAGGGGGCGAGCCTACTGCCATCGGCCGGGCACAAATCCAGACTCCGGGCTGCTACTGAGAAATTCCACACGGAAAAACCTAATAACACTTTGCCCGACCTGGGGATCGAACCCAGGACCTCACGCTCAGCAGTCGCGCTTGAAGCAAGGAAGCAGTGTTCTTATGAAAATCTTGGGTTAAAGACCCCTAAAATGAGATTTTATTAAATAACTCCTTATCCTCATCTATGAGTTTTACACCAAAAATAGATCAGACAAATGTAGAGAATTCAAATTCCCAACAATTTCTGCCTTGAGTATTTTTTTCTATAGCTAATGGTTTACGTAATAATTGCGCTTTAAATTAGGCAAAAAAAACAAATTCTAAGCATTTTTTTATTTTACATTCCTAACTCAAAAAGCTCGTTGTTACACGTTTGAAGCCTATTTCTAACTCACGACACAAAAAGAAGGATGTTTTATAAGTTTGAAACCTATGTCTGTAAGTCTGTCCGTCTGGCTGTATGGCTGTCTGTTTGTCTGCGTCTATCTCTTTGTGGCATCGTAACTCCGAAACGGATGTCTCAATTTCATTAAGTTTTTTTTTTATGGAAAGCTGATTTAATCCGCGTAATTATAAGCTACGTTAGATGGAAATCGGTTCAGCCGTTGTGCAATTATCACCTCTTTTTACAGTTAGATTAGGTAGCAAATTCACTTGCATTGCGTGGCGTTGCAACTTGCTGCAACGCCACGCAATGCACACCTACCAACTGATAAAAATGTGCGGAAACTAAATCGCAAATAACAAATGATAAACTGATAAAATGAACTCTAAAAATTCAATATATTGCTAGCAGGGAGAGTGTTATGCCTCCAAGTTTAGTTATCTATCTTTCATTTAAGTCAGTTGGGGGGACGGATTTAAGAATAAAATTTCCCCGCCGTTGCCGGGCAAGCGTAATCGTAAGTGTCTAAACACACTATGCCGAAGGTACGCGACCCAAGTTCGGCATGATTACGCCTGCAATGCTATTTGAACTACTGACGACACATTATGCCGAAATTGCGTTGCGTTATAGCGTACAACCGAACTTCGGTCGAGCGTAAGTTCAACGACAATTCGGCGGCAACGTATTCTGTAAAGTACACATTATACGCGACCGAAGTTCGGTTCGATTGCCGACGAAGATCCGGGGCGGGGAGCAGTGGGAGGCAGGCATTACCGCGCCCCGCGTGTCCGCCTAGAAGTGTGTCATTCATATCAACCGAATACGTCGGAACGTAAAATCAGTCGCGGAACTTCGGTCGCGCATCTTCGGTATAGTGTGTTAGATACTAACGGCCAGTTTCTTCATCAAAAGATAGATGAAGAAATTAGCCGTAAGAGGCGATGAACCAGGCGCCGTAATTGTGCCCGGAAAATAGCAATATGCTCGCCACCTATTACATAGGATTTAATACAAGAGGCGAAACGTCTGATTAGACTCCTGTAAAAGGACAACAACTCTGCTTGCCCTTCAGGGTTTACAGGCGTGACTATAGTATGTATGTATATCTTTCACCTCTGAAGTTTACTCCTGACTCTGAAAAACCAAAGTAAGTTCTCAATACGGCGCGTATGTTTGTTTTATTTGTTGTACAACAATTATTATACGATGTCTCCACCGATTGAATGAATAGGAAACTGCATTTGTCATGCTTGGTCTCAATTGGTGCCGTAATATCTAATGCTTGTCTCCGTTGGAAGGGAAGGAAGGGCGGGCGTTTTAATTCTAGTCTATTTTTATTCGACTTTTCATAAGCGCCTGTACCTAGGTGTTGGTTTATGTGTTTTTTTTTTTGATTTGAACAACGACGTCATGCGTCATAAGTACTAGGTACTTAGGTACCTAGTTCTTATGACGCATGACGTCTTTGCGTCGGGCGCGTTCAGATGAAACGCGCCCGCTAAGCGCACGCCAAGCGCGTCATCACCCGCGTCTAACTTGCTTTAAAATTTGTGGTCCGAATTTGAGTCTTATGACACATCAATAGATCTAAAATTGCATTTGCCATCCTAGCCGGGAGGGCGGAGGAGCTGCGGGCGCTGCGCGATTGCGACGCGTGTACTACGCAATAGCTATTCGGGCGCTGAGCGTGGGCGTGTACTTAACGTCGATAAAAAATGTACGGTAAGACAAGGGACTAACTTTTTAATTCCAAAGTTTCTGAGGAAGTTTCTGTGCGTGCGCGCTATCGCGCCGAAAATCATCGCGCATGTGTGAACGCAGCCTTAGTAATTCTAGTCCATTTTGAACAAAGACATTTTAGGGCCGATTTATCAATCGTCAGACACCTTTTGTCTGAGGAATAATTTTAACGTTTTGACAGCTTTTGTATAGAAAATATGTCAAATCGCCATATTTATTCCTCATAAAAAAAGTTATCTGACGATTAAAAAATCGGTCCAAAGTCTCTTTGATTTTTGAATAAATGAGCTTAGAAGTTGAAGTTTGAAACGACAAATTGGAACCGTGCCCATTAATTCGACTTTTTATAAGCGCGTGTAATGGTTTCTGTGTTTTCTTTTGATTTTGAGTTGTTTTTTTAAAGAATTCAAATATTATATTGTCCTGAATTTGAACAATATTTATAACCCCGCGTTTTGTGCTCATATCTCATAACTCGTTGCGTCGAAAGCAGAACTACTTCATCCCTACTTCATCTGTAAAGTGCTTAGCTTCTGCTAAAAACACGTAGCCACGCCGCGTGCTGCGACCACGCCGACAGTATTTAATTCAACGAACGCAGTATCCTACCCTTTTAGCTTTACTGATACTGCATGATTATGTGCCTGGGCCCATAACCTGAAGTAAAACAAGAGGTTTTTTTTTTGATAAAACCAACAGAGTCATTTATTTCAGTGTAGTGTAAAACAAAACGAGTACAGTTCTATTTATTTGAATATAACCAGAGAGTAATAAAGATTACATAGACTATGCTTTAAGCTATGAAGACCTAAAGAGTTTAACCATACATTAATAAACACTCGGATAGCCAAACTATCATTAGGTATTACATTGTATCAACAATTTTAAAAGTGTATATGGTGCGTGATGTTTATGGTAAGACGGGAGTCTTAAACCGTCGTTAGGGATAACGACGGTTTATTCCAGCAGCCCATGTAAAGAGCGGACTGATATGGTGATGACCCGTACCCGTCTCCATGACAATTGTCTGAACTTTAGCAGAATATTACGGAAGTATTCACACGACTCTGAGATAGACTGAACCGCGCATGCCGTGTGCGCGATGCACACGGCATGCGCGGTTCGACACGTGCGTCCCCACGGCACGGCAGTACCGTCAGTGGTCGCGTCACACGCGTATTGGGTCTATCAACGTCTCACTCTTGGCGTCTCGTCCATGATAGATTTACGTGTGTATAGTACCGAGACTAGCCTAGTAGGTAATTTGTGGCTAGAGCATGACTACCAGTGGCGAAGGGTGAATTTTCTTAAAAGGGAAGCCGGACCAATTATTTGTTTAAATGATAATTGAAAATAATAGATACTAGTATTTGCCATATTTCGAAAGGGAAGCCGATAGGAATCGATTTGTATGGAGCCTTCGCCACTGATGACTACAGTCTATGTAGCCTACAATAGACACAGTCGGACGGCGATGACGTGGACGAATCCCTACGTGTAGAAATGCGTCAGGATATTAGACTAATCTTCAAGCCCAAGCTCTATTGTTCTGCCGTGGACGAAGCGCTTTATAATCAGTATACCAATAAAAGAGCAAAAACAGTGTTTTAAAAACGATAGTATTCTCATCTCTTCACTTTTTGTGTTAACAGAAACCGCGTGTATGGAAGGACAACAAAAAAAAGTCATGAAATCCGTAACATCTTGGATATATTTTATTCGAGCTTAATCAGCATCTATATCATAGGTAAGTTTAATTTCATATTTATACATGGGTAGACTTAAGGCCTTTAATCTCAGAAAGCCGGAAGCCAAACACATTTCATCTATGCTATTGTTTTGTCTGAGGTGATAGAGCCAGTTATCGTGCATAAATAATTCATGGGTATGGTGTCTTATTGGGTTGGTACGATAAAGAAATCTGAGCTCTAGTTGGGAGACGGCTCCAAAGACAAACACAATAAAAATTTAGCGACCTATTCTTATTCTTTTTTTTGTAATTTTTCCCCCGACTTAGATTTTTCTTGTATCGTGGGTGACACAAATCTCACATACACAAAAGCACAGACGCGAAACAACCATCTGTAGGCAATACAAATTTTTGTTCCGAGTGGGAATCGAACCCACGACCCGTAGCGCAGAAGCCAATCGCTTAGCCACTGCACCAAACGTGTCGCCAATGAATCAAAACCTATGAATCTTAAAATTAAAAACTTTAGCTTGGCAGCCATGTACGCTAATAATTATAGTGAACCATAGATCACGGTCTGAAAAATAAGCTTGAATCAATCTTCCAGTGCCACTAAATGTATATTTATGTATTTTGATGTCAAATATTTCATTTTCCTATTCTGTATACACAGTACAATGTAAGTAGAAGTAAGTATACCTTATAAAAATTTATCTTACATTGTATTAGAACTTAAAACTAATTAAAAATAGTTATGCTAAGTACACAAGTACTAAGTACAAGATATTGGTCGGATATTCTGATTAGACGAACAGACTACTTAGAAAATTTTGATTTTTAGTTGCTTTCAGGCAAAGTCAACATAGGAGGTGAGAAGATTAAAGTACTTAAAGCTTTTTTTTTTTAGAAAAAAATAACTGTTCTTTCGCTGAAAATATAGGCGGATATTTTTTTAAGAAATAAGCACCTTACCAGCGTGGCAACAAATCAACAAGTAATTAAACTTAAAAAATACGTCATAAAAACAGCATAACAAAAAGTATGGCCGAACCACTATACATACAAAATGGCCAATGCCAATATCAAATTCTTTATGTAATGGAAACACAGATTTTAGCTGAGGCCTCAATGGCTGACAGGCAATGATGCTGATGGTGCCGATACTGTTGTGCACAAACTAAACTTAATTTAGGTTATTGCCATCTTCTTCATTCTCATGAAATGAGAAAGAGATGGACGTGAATAATAGCTGTCATAACTTGAATTGAAATTTCCATACAATTTCAGACGAAACGTCAGTTTGACATCTCCTTAGTTCTTATTTATCACCGTGTCCTTTGCTCGCGCTGTCTATTAGTACAAGATAGCAATTCTTCAATTTTAGTTTATCATTGGTGCCGATTCTCTTGTTTACCAACTAAACTAAAATTAGAGAATTGCTATATTTTACTAACAGATAGCGCGAGAAAAGGACGGTGATAGACAACAACTAAGTTAGAGATGTCAAATTAGTTTACGCCTTGAACTTCACCGTGTTTTTAGTCGACACGTTTTAAATGTCGTCTAAATTTGTATGGAACTTTTAGTTCAACTAAATTTGACAGCTTTTATTTACGCATGTCTCGTTCTTATTACATTAGAATTAAAAAGATGGCAATAGCCTAAATTAAGTTTAGTTTGTCCATAACAGAATCGGCACCATTATCTAATATTTTACATACATCGTGTATAAATAAATAGATGATATTAATGAAAAACCAGTAAGCAAAACAATACTGATATACACAAGAATAATAAAAAATATGGAAACACTCTTATCGTCAGGCAGTTTGAACAATTTTGGTTGTTCTTAAATTAATAAGTCCAACAAACAACTATATAAAAATAAAATTGATGCTGCACGTCCATGTTTTGTAATAAGACTATCGATGCTACTTTTACATATGATTAAAAGCAAAATTCATAAATAAGCCTTGCTAAAGATGAAAGATGATGATGATTTTTTTAAGTTGGTTATTTTGACATCTTAAAAATAATACCTAGAAAAAAAGTACACAGTAAACACAAATAAAATATTCTAGATTTTTCAATTAAATCTCAATTTAATCTTGGTTGAGAAGTCTTCCATACAATTCTTCCCAATCTTCTGATGCGTAGTGTCACTAAATACTCATTGATAAGCACTGAAGCAGCAGGAGTAATGACAAACACTCCTGCGGCACTAGTACTTAGGAACAAGACTTAGTTTGCTGCAGTCTTCTCTTCTGACTCTGGCAACTTCTTTCTTCTTTCTTAAAAGAAGATTTAGATTCTGGATAAAGCCTAGTTTACAGTACCAATATTCAATTCTTTGTTGCATTCCATAATGTAATTTTAAAACAGGTAGTAGTAGGCTTAAAACTATGGCATCAATCATGGACCCTGTCGGGTGCAGCATAGTTTAGTTGGAGAGAGAGCGCTGACATATTTGTTTGATTGCAATTCAATTTCTATTTTTTTGTCAACTGTTAGATATTTTATAAAAAAGTACCTATTTAGGAATTTTTGCATTTTTTCTTAAATATTTTGGCATATGAGATTCCAACATAAACTGTAAGAAAATAGTGTTCAACTTTATGAAGTTTTTTTTAAATTATTCTTTTGCTATTTTCTCTGGTCACGGTCAGAGGTGACTGAGACAAAGTCTACGATACAGCGAACTTACCCAGAAAATATTTTTAATTAATCGGAACACTTTAATTCTACTAAATTAATTTCTCTAAATCACCTCTAATCATTGTCATTAGTTTTTACACCCTGTATAAGACATTTTGTTGTAAAACTAGTTCTTATTATTGTCGTCATGTTTACAGTAGAGTTAAATAAAAGTTATACAATTTGGTCCTTAGAGGCGGAAGCTTTAATAATAATAATTAAGTAAATGATGCTGATAGAAATTTTACACTAAGAAAAACATAATAAAAATAGAAATCTAAATATTATTTATGATTATTTACGTTTTAACCTGGCCGCACATTATAAGCCTGTCAGAAAATTTCTGACGTGTGCGCGACTGCCCTCTGCGCATACATTTTGTACGAGAGCCAGCAAGCTGCCGGATCCGGCGAATTCCGACAGCGTGCGTGATCTGGTACGAAATTTTTATAATCCTGTTTAGTTTATATTATTTTTATAGTAATGTAATGTTTCTTGTTTGTTTTTGTGTACAATAAAGAGTATTGTATATTCTATCATTTGTAAATTCATATTATTTATCTATTTTTAATAATAATTGTTTGCTGCACTGAACGACGTCATACGTCGGCGCCGGCTTTCGCTGAAAACCAGCGCTGGGGCTCTGACTTGCATAGGGTCGCAGCATAATGCTGAGCGATAGCCGTTTTGCGTGGATGTGACGCATGTTTCCCTCAACCTTCTTATTTTTTGGTTTGTGTGTTTTATTTTCTTTTTGCGTCATGATTACCGCAAATAAACGTATTTTCTTTCTTTCTTCCTAAATGCAGAGTGCCTTCAGAGAGTCCGATGTGCGTCAGAAATCTGATAGTTTTTATTTTTATAATGTACGATCGGCTTCCTCTTGTGCATTTTTCACGCCGCGTGTTCAGCTCATGATTAAGGGCTCCGTTTAGGTTCGAAACTAGTCGGGCAATACGGAAAAATTCACGTGAGTAGACCGTAAACGTTCTGCCTAACGCTTTTCCCAACTATGTTGGGGTCAGCTTCCAGTCTAACAAGATGCGACTGAATAACAGTATTTTACATGGAGCAACTGCCACCGGACCTCCGCACAGAGCAATGCCGTTATCCTAAGGTTAGACTGGTTGTCAAACTTTCGGGCTTCTGACTACCCGTACGACTGTCATAGATATTCCTATGACACCCGGGACCGAGCGACGGTATAATGTGCTCTCCAAGACACGGGTGAGTTGACCGTAAATAATCATAATTAATTAAAAACGTGTATTTCGAGTAATCCTGAGATGGGATCTCTGTTGGAATATCAAAATATTATTAGCCGATTCGTAACTAGCCGACAACCTTTCGCCACTTTTCATTTCGCCGAATAATTAAAACGTCGAATGATTCAAGTCCGTAATTATGTTTTGTAAATTTTTGTTACGCCGGCTAGTCTGCTGGCCACTGTTGCATTAGTCAACTGTACATATATTATTATTGACCACTTTACATTTGTTAGATGGCTCATTTTCCCATCATGCAAGCAAGAAAGCAAGCAAGCATGCAAGTGTTTCTGGGTTTGCTCCGCCAGAAAACTCGCTTTGTCGCCCCTTCGCTTTGCTCGCACACTCGACCAGCGCTCGCTGCGCTTCGGCCTCGTGCACTCGTTCCACTCAGGACCTCCTTCGCGAGCTTCTGGCTCCATGCTTTTAAATAATACTCTAGGGGTAGGACAGAGTCTGACCACGTGTAGTCGAGGTGCGCCGAGTCGGATTAAGATTAAACTCCATTGTGTAAAAATAATGTTGTGCGCACGGACTAGGAAAAAAAGAAGGACTCCGCGCCACGCATATCGAAAGTGAAGCACCGTACCGATCTATGTGTGCGTGATTTGAGGGATACCAGATGAATGAAAATTTCCCCATTTTTTTAATTTTCACAGTTAATTAATTTGTTTAAATGAAGCGATATAAGAAGTCCACTTAAATTATTTAATTGAAATTACAAACATACTTAGTAAAAAACTTAAAATTAAGTATTTATTTTGTATGAGTGACAAGAAAAACGTTTTCGACGGAATCCAATGTTCTTCATTTCTGTAGTTTCTTATTATTTGAATCCAATCATTATTCCACGGTTGATTTGCTGTAGGAAATCTATAAAAATAAAGAACACCATAAAATGGATTACCCAATCTCTCGGGAAAATTACCCATTTATTTTCCGACAACACTTATACGTCTTTTGAGGTTTTGTGTTCCAATAGTAATAATTTTAAAATGTCAAAAATATAATAAATCAACAAATTAAATGAGTGTCTTATTTGTGAATGTTATTCCTTGACACTTTTTCTGGGATGTAGAATTATTTTTAAACCATTTCACAACACAAGAAGGCATTATTTTATTTTATTACTTGACGTAAACAGTACCTACAATGACGGCGCGGTGCCGCGTAATGGCGGCCGGTCGGCACCTTATGATGTAAATGTGTGCGTGAGGCATGTTTGTACAAACGGTCCGGCATACTTAAAGTGCTTCACTTTTGATACACGTGGCGCGGAGTCCTTCTTTTTTTCCTAGTCCGTGGTTGTGCGAATACTTATTTGGCAAATTAAACAATTGCCAAATAAGTATTCGACTAAAACAAAATTTCTGAATGATATTTGGCCAAATAATTATGGTGGCTAATAATCATTCAGCGAATTCAAATTAGGGTAAAATTGCTTCGGCCAAGATTACGTCGGCAAATCGTTGTCGGCGTAATGAAATTCGATATAAAATACTTCGGCAAAAACACGGGCACCCCCTGTGATGCCTTGCACATAAAATTAACATCGCTTCTGCCTTTCTATACCAACGGAAAGAGCGTAATAAAACTCCTAAAACGCTACAAAGTTTAAACAGTAATAATGTCAATTAAGACAATTAAACATCGTGGTGTGTTAAATACCTTCATTTTATCTGCTTCCCTATGATTCACTGACCGCAATGTACACCAGTAGCCACTCATATATAGAGCAATTTGCAACAAAAACTTGTAACTCGACGACTAGTACTTAAATAGACAGATGATTTATAATTAGATTTCATGACTATTGAACATCATCTACTCAGATGACATGGTGTAATAAATTGAGATAATATAAAAATAATAAACATTGGCGGCTTTTCAGGGGGCCCAGCTAGCGAGCTGGCGAGTCACCGTCTGCCAACACTTTTCTATTTTAAATGTTGAAAGGCAGACGCCGTTTTCTTCCGCCAATAGAAGTTATCCAGTCCACCTAACACCCTTTCCCATAGACCAGATATTTTTTATCATATTTTACAATAGTCTTGCACCCACCTGGGACGGTCCATGACTGTACTCCAATAGTGCAGCCGTTGATAGTGCCCGGTTGGTGCCCCACCCCATTTTAAATTAAAGTTCTCAAAGGGACCTCTGCGTGTTGGACCTGTGTCCCCCGTATGCTTTCCAAAGGACCGGACATCTTCCGCACGGAAGATGAGCCGTGATCCCAAAGAGATGAACATTGATAATATCCGTAATTAAAAACTAAATCGACGGATGAAAGAACTGTCTAAATTCAACCGTGTTGGTGTAGACTGAAAGTCGACACTAACATCAGTTGATAGTGGTTTTTTTGACATAGGTACTCGTAGTCAATGGTGCCGATTCTGTTATAGACAAACTAAACTTAATTTAGGCTATTGCCATCTTTGTCACTCTAATAAAATAAGAAAGAGACATACGTAAATAAGACCTGTCAAATTTAGTTGAACTAAAAGTTCCATACAAAAGGCGACATTTAAAACGTGTCGACTAAAAACACGGTGAAGTTCAAGGCGTAAACTAATTTGACATCTCCAACTTAGTTGTTGTCTATCACCGTCCTTTTCTCGTGCTATATGTTAGTAAAAGATAGCAATTATCTAATTTTAGTTTAGTTGGTGAACAAGAGAATCGGCACCATTGTCTACGGTCCGCCTGGCTAGGTACCACCCTCACATTAAAGTCCGGCGCCAAACAGTTTACTGTTTTCTGTCGTGTGTATGTGAGAGCCAGAGGGGTATAAAGGAATCCCTCTTTATCTCTGTTACTTGGATTCGTTTGCTCCATCTTAGACTCTGTCTGCGCGTCATCAGGTGCGACGAGGGTCAAACGCGACCAAATCAAATAATAAAAAAAGAGAAGTCAATATAGTAATAAGACAAATCGTCGCCCGGTAGTGAAAACCTCGGGAATGCTAGGTCATTGCACGGATCCTGTGGGCTTTCACGCGGGATAAGTCGCGGGTAAAAGCTAGTTAATTATACAGAGTCTTAACGAAATCGTGTAATTCCTTCAAACCACGTGATCTACTGGTGACACAGATTAACCCTAAATAGGAATTTTCGAAGATCAACCAAATATAAAATTGAATTTTTTTTTTTGTTTTTCACTTTCTGAGTCTTTTTAGACCCTTGAGTTATCTGACTGCAAAGAGCGATATCGAGGTAGTCGTTCCTGCCAGCCGTGTCGCCGTACTTTCATTAATTTATGCGTGGCATCGAAATGTTCACAAAAATTTTAATTATTTTTTCAAAAATAAAAGTCTTGTTTTTTTTACTGAATTCTTGTTAGGTGGTTTAGATACGATCGGTAACAAAGCGGCATGATTTTTTTTTATTTTTATTTTATCAAGCTAAATCCCGTGCGGGGCCTGTCTGCACCAGTAGTAGATCATGTGATTTTAAGGAATTACACGAATTCGTTAACAGCCTGTATTTATTACGAATTTGATATACCCAATAAAGGCTAGTTTCAGTGCCTACAAACTAATTTCACATAGAGCGGCTCTCTTATAAGATATAGTCCCTATAAGTCGTGATAAAATAAAATTTCCAAATTGCATTTCCGAGGTTTTCACTCCCGAGCGACGAAATAGACATTTCCCTTCGTGCACTTGTAATTATTTTATTGGCTAGTTTAACAATAGGCGCTGCATGTTGCCTGGGTAGGCATTTATTACAAGTTTCTTCGCATAAATTAACTATTACCGTAGAAGGTATTCACAGTTTTATTTTAATCTTCTACGCGATATTCAAAACATCGGAAAACAATAAGTTTTTTAAACAAAGCAGTATAGGAAAGATTTCTGTCCCCCAATTTTTTGGAAAAAGATTCGTCACTGATAGTCCAAACAAGCCCTTTATTTAAATTTCTATTATCGAATCGTGTAGCGTGCGTACACGCAGCCCGCGCGCCGCGACAAGCATCTGTACTAAATAATTGTGAATCCAGACGGAGTTAATTGGTCCTCGTGTCCATTCCAGCCACGTCTGTACATTTTTGACAGTTCTTACGAATGTAATGAAAGTATGCTGTATAAAATTCCACTACAGCATTCAATTTTAAATGAATATCTCTATGAATACGAACACATTTTATTAATGTTTAGGTTACCTATGTTTATCGTTATTGGCTGAACAGTGGTGACTTTAAACTGTTATTAATCGTAATTAGTTTATTTACCTTAAATTTTAAATCACTCAAACAAAATAATTTTACCAAGCCGTAACACAACCGTTACATTTACCAAAATCTATGGTCTATCCAAAGATTTCCAAACGCACATACCTCTACTCGTGAACACAAGTCCGTCAAAACTCAAATACCTACACTTGAACTTCAAAACACACTGCAAATGTTACAACTCACCACAAAATAAAAAACATAAGCAAAACTCGCGCACATGCAAGCTTCAGTATACACCGAGTGGCAGATCTTCACTTTATTGCTCAATTGGTCGCATCCGCGCTACGGCGACCGACGAATCTATTAGAACTGGCCCAACCCGCCTACGTGCAATCACTTTATTATTTAACTCGTGTTAATTCGACTAATCCGATCAATTGTTCGACGAGAGATTTAAACGGTGACACCCACCCTTTGTCGTAACTGCTCTATCAGTGGCTGTGTTAAATCAGAAATAATTATTTGAAATTCGAATACAAATCTTAAGTGCTAAGCTGGGATTAACATTTCGAAATTTTAAAAGTCCGGACAAAAAGCTGGACATTTGTCAAAAAGTCCGGTCATTTCAAAAAAAGTCCGGACATTTCAAAAAGAGTCCAGACATTTTAGTCACAAAATGAAATAATTGATTGTTTTCAATTGAGATGAGACAGATTAACTAGTTGTATTGTAGGCCTAGTTTAATAAAGATTGAAGACTGATTTAATACTCGTTTTATTTTTAAGTAATTTAATGCAAAAATCAAACGTATTTTTTTTTTCCATCTATGCCATAAATCCGGACAAATTAAAAAGCCGGACCAAGTCCGGATGAAAGGCTGAAAGTCCGGACGTGTCCGGATAAATCCGGACGGATTTTAACCCTACTTGGGATTAAATGTGGAATGGGTCGTGTGGTGTTGGACGTAAAGAATAGCACTACCCCATCTCTTCCGATAGTTGTCGTAAAAAGCGACATGGGCAGCAGCGTTCTCTGAGTACTTTTACAACAATACTGCGATCGCCAACCCGCCTGCAAAGCGTGGCGATTATGGCAAACCCCCCTACATGGAGATGCTTGGGGGAGGCCTATGGGTCTCCCCACATTTATCGACGCGGAATCGGCTCAAGCCGAGTGCGTATCACCACCACCACACTACTCAACTTATCTATACAAACGGCGCGTTTCGCCGGTGTTAGCCGATTCCGCGTCGATAAATGTGGGGAGACCCTAAGTACAGCAGTGGACGTCTTTTGACTTCTTCTTCTATCGTATCGGCACGAGCTATACGAGAACAGCTCATGCCGTGTTCAAAAGATTAGCCAGTCAGCAAGTTTGGTAGCGGGGCTGACTGCCCAGGGTGCGCCGGGCATACTTATGTATCGTCACTCGTGGAGGCTCTTTTCATGCACCCCCCAGTCCCAGTCTTTCGACTGAATGATGATGAAACGTGGAATATGAATCACTTATCATGCCTCCCATGAGAAATTTTTAACTATACCTATTGTGGGTTTTACCACACTACATGTATACGCAAAGACACATTGGTTCTGCCTAGCCTTTTTCTAACTAAGTTGGGGTCAGCTTCCAGTCAAACCAGGGCCTACTCCCTAAGTCCGTCAACGAAGTCAGTCGCCCGTCCGAAAGTAGCCCGAAACGTAGGAGTGAACAAAACAAGTGTCAAGTTCAACTTTTCGGACGGGCAAAAACACATCGGTAGTAGAGACAACTGTCAAATCAATCAATAATTTTATGTCCGTAGGTGATAGGGAGTAGGAAACGCTCGTAACTAAGGGTGAAGCCAGACGAGCGTAAATTTTTGAGTTGCGAGTCGCAGAATTTCGGTCGCAGAATTTCGGTCGCATAATTTCTGCTACATTCGGTTTTATACAAAACTGTTTCGTTCACACGGCGACGCAAAATGAGTCTGTAAAATCCTTCCAAAAAATTACGCTGACTTATTTTACGCGACTCACAGTTTAAAAAATTACGCTCGTTTGGCCTCACCCTAAGGCCGAAACCACAGACTTCGTGCTTAGGGAGTAGACCCTCAGATACGACTGAATACCAGTATTTTACACGGAGCGACTGTCATCAGACCTCCGCAACTCAGTTACTGGGCAACGCCGATATCCTAAGATCTGACCGGTTGACAGACTTTCAGTATTCTGGTACCAGAAACGACTGTCATAGGAATTCGTATGACACCCGGGACCGATGGTTTAACGTGCTCTCCGAGACACATTAACACGTTCAATGCCACCGACACGCCTAGCGTGTTCTTGCGAATTTATATAACTACGCCTCGAACACGCCAGGCGTGTTCTGTTTGTTTGTCGCCTTATAGGGCGGCATCGCTAGGAACTTCAAGAAAATTGTGGTGGCATTGAATGTGTTTGTTACACATTTAAACTCTCGAAAACAATCAACTGAAAATAATTCCAACAGCACTTTAGTTTTATAAACTCTTGAAGCACTATTAGACTTAGGAGCTATACACATTACAACGGCACGAGCACGGACGGGCGACACAGGTTCAATGTAAAATAAAACTTATTTATACGCTCGTAGAGAATAGAATACGAAGAGCACTTTGATGACAGTCGCCACCAGTTTGTCCTCCGGCTTAACTTTCTCACATTTTCCTACATTTCGAGAATACAAGTGCTTATGTTCGCGGGGGTTATGATAAGTACTAGAGGTTATCTAAGTATCGTCTGTCTCGAATGAACTAGGTCTAGTCGTGTGGGTACGACCTATAGGTACTTGTATCTCGTGGTATACGACGGTTAACATTTTATGCCGATCAAGGGGTTCGGAGCTTTAAATTCCTTTATTGGGCTGACGTGGAGAAAAGAGCTTTCATGAATGACGATATTTTAGTATGTCAAGTGGACTCTGGGCAGTCAGCCTCGCTACCAGCCTTGCTTACTGGCTAATCTTTTAACCATTGCATGAGCTATACTCAAATAGCTTGCGTCAAAACAAAAGAGACGAAGATCTTCTTCTTCTTCTCTCGTGACAGCACGAGCTATACGAAAATAGCTCATGCTGTGATGAAAAGATTAGCCAGTCAGCAAGGTTGGTAGCGAGGCTGACTGTCCAGGGTGCGTCGGACGTACTTAACTATCGTCACTCGTGGAGGCTCTTTTCATGCACCCCAGAGAAGAAGATGGGGAAATAGACTCAACTTACAGCTCTTTCCAATCGAATTTCATCTAAATACAGTTACCGATTATCCCCATTATGGGTCTCACTGTTTAAAAATATGGAAACGTTCAGAAACTAGACCGGGTCACGACCTGAAGCTGTCTCCACCAATTTCCCGCCAGCAACACGCTAAGCTGAGGTCCGAGTGCCACTAGGAGTTGCCCTTAGTGCTGTTGTTGCTAGTAGTCATTACATTAGTGTAGTATAAGTTTAGGTTAGGTTAAGTATTTTACTTCCCCCATTGGCTGGAGACCCTTCAGGGATCACCAATATTTGCCCGGTTAGGTAGAAAAGGTCTGCAAGGACCAATACGCAAAAAGCAGTACAATAGAAAAAAAGAAGAAATAGACATCGATTTTTGACACAAAAGTTACACATTGAAATTAAAATCAATTGCGTTAATTACAGCGATAATATTCGTAGACACATTTTTGTGTAACAAATAAATATGCAAATAATGCACGTGTCCGTTCTAAACATTATACCGACATGAGGCAACGTGCGCTCCCATCTGGCCGCGGGATGAATGACCAACGTTTTCGGTAGCGCGCCAACAGATCGCAATTAAAAAAAAAGTTTAAAAAGTTTAATTGCTGGGCAGCGGTTATGTGTAATACGTTAAAATGAGGTCGAATGAAGTTTTTTTTATTGTGCGATATTTTTCATTACTAAACTAGACTTTTTTAGGGCTCAACAAATAAACCTATCTTCTAAAACCTGAAAAGTTTAGTTTTACGAAATGATTTTGCTATCTGAATTCCACTTGGTTATAGCTGGTTGGTGATAGGTGATTTAAGATGAGCGACTGGTAACAATTGATTGGTGAAAGTGATGATCGATGATGTGTTGTGGTGATTGGTGATATTCTGAGCTCATTGGCAATCGGTGATTAGTATGGTAACAATTGATTAGTGATAGTGTCTAGGTCGTGACAATTGGTGATCGATGATGTGTTGTTATAATTGATAATATTGAGTCAATTGGCAATCGGTGATTTGTGTTTGAGTAGGTATAGGTTATTTGTGTTTGGATAAACATAAATGCATGGACATAAATGAAAAGTGATCTTTAATAGGTAATAGTGACTATGTACAACCAGATGCATAAATGTAGAAGAAATTAAATGCATTTGTAAGAATCGTAGCACTCGGTGTTCTGAACTTTCTACCTAACTTTTAAGAGAAAAAGTTTGTTCTCAAAGCCAATTTTTAAAAAAAAATTGTGTCATCTTCCAATCTAACTAGATTCGGCTGAAATCAGTATTTTACACGGAGCGACTGCAATTAGACCTCCGCAAGCCAGTTACTGGGCAATGCCGATATCCTAAGGTTAGACTAGTTGTCAGACTTCCGGTTGAATAAATATAATTAATTAAAAAATTGAGCCAAAGATGTTCTACTATATGAGAAAGTTATTTAATAAATTTTATTTCGTCGAGGCATACTGACCTAATTATCGAGGCTTTTTCTGTTCTTATCTCATTTCGATAACCTTGTTATTTTTACGCCACCGGATTGATTAGTGGTTGTGAATTATAGTTTTTTTGTAGTTTAGCGGGAAGCAAGGAAGTAAATGACAGTGACATATGATATTTCTTTAGAAATGAGAACATAGATTATAAAAGTAAAAACATTCTTAAATGCTGCATTAAATGCAAATGAACATAACTGAAGTGTGAAACAGAATACAGAACGCTCAAAGCCTGTTTTCAGAGCGGCAAAGTTATTTTACGAGTACCAAATAACTTCGCCTCTCTGAAGTGAGGAACAGACACTCAAAGCCTGGTTTCACAGAGGCAAATCTATTTTACGCGTACTGTAGCCTAGCTCTAAAACACAAACTTTTTAAATAAAGCTGAGACAAAAAAGTAGGATGAACAATATGTGAGAAAACTATTAGAAATGAAACTAAACAGACTGTCCTCTTAAGGCGAAGTCTAAACAATGCCAGTCGTGAACTATAAATAAATAATAAAGCGCTGTTTACTTTGGCCGCAAGTTCATCACACTGTCGCGTTAGCGTTATCTACTTAATGCTCATCTTTGACATTTGCCCCTACTATCTGCCGGTCGAGTTGCCACCCCGTTTTATCAAATAACGCCCTATAAACAGTCTTCAACTTATTTGTTCATTGACAGTTCATTCACAATGGGCCAATTTATTTTTGAAAATAGAACACGGTTCATTCATGCTTTTTTATGTAACTATAGTGGTCTATTGAAGGCAAAGATGCGACAATATTGTGCCAATAATGAGACCTCTGTGTGAAGAGTCAAGTTTCTCGCGTCAATAACTTTAGTAATAATGTTCCTGCATAATGCATTTATTGTGACTTAGTAGATTGCAATGGAGATATGAAAAAATATTTGGAAAATTCCTGTTACGAGTACAACAATAATTGCAATGATTATTTAGAAGTATCTTTTCATTTATAACATGACGATAATCTAAAAGACCTGACGGGTTATCATCAAAAAGGATTAAAGGACCAGAAATCTAGACTATAAAAAACTGGTCCTTATATTTCTAGAAAATTAGAAGTAGCTTTCTTCGTCTGACGTTTGATTCTAAGCAGAATATTATAAGAAAAGGAACGCTGATGGCTGATGATAGCTCAAGTTATAAACATTTAAAAAATAACGAACAAAATAGAAGTCTTCTTCTGACCTATTGCCGGTCCACTTTAATTGATAATAGCCACATTAACAAGTGAATGACTGGCTCCTTCAAACACGATAATAATTCTGAAGTCTACTCAGTTTTACGAGGTATCTCCGTAACTTTTAGGACACCAAGTTTTTGCAAAGACCCTGCAACTAATTCTGTTTTATATCTCTGTGTCTATGCAGTTTTTTGGTACTAAAACAGCTAAAGTACTGACAAGGTCTTCCGTCTTGGAAGTCTACAATATTTTCAACACTAAGGGTGTTGAGAATGTAGAAGATTCATATTGCTCAGCTGCAAATTGAAGAAGCAAACGACACCTAAAGATGATTGATGAATGATTCACTGTTACAGCCGTTATAACGTTCTAAATAATGCGATCACGTCATACTCACACCGAGCATTGTGGATCAAGTTGAATGGGCACGACCATTCCATTAATTTATCCTCAAAATATTTTTCCTTGTTCGTTTATGTTTTAGGAGAGTGAGATGTGATGTCAGTGCTTGATCACTGAATTTTTTTGTTGAGTAGGATATTAAATGGTATTAGGTCAGATCGGCTGTCCTATTTCAAAACCTAGTGAGGGACACTTTTTATAAAAATCGTTTTATTGCATAATCTTGCTAACCTAGAAAGTCTCTACCAAATACAAAAACACCAGTGTTGAAAACTCAAATAATAAGCAGATATATTTAATATTCCATACCTAGTAAGTGCCTGTGATATTTTTAAAACCTAGTAAGTCACTTTAACCACATGGTTTTACCTATCATATTATACTTTTCAAAGGTTTACCGATTTAACGTTTATGCGCTCTCCTGTAAAATTTAGTTTTAAACCCTTACTAGGTTTTGAAATGGGACAGCCGAGATATAGCAAAAGTAATATGTACTTCAGAGGATTTTGTGATTTGAGACTGAGATAAAACATAATTATGGTTCTTAAGTCACTTTCACGGTTATTTTTCTTCTAGTTAAAAATATTATTATAACATGTTTCGAAGCTACTACTACCACGTGTGTACGAAGCTGCAAACGCATCATCAACTAGCATAACTCAATGGAATTTGTTGACTTCTGAAGTCCTATGCATAATTTAGTTATAGAAATTTTATCTTCTGTAGTTTATTATTGTAAGCATTCGATTTTTGAATGAATTTACCCTTTCTTCGTTTCTAATGAGACGAAATAGTGTGTTATTGACCGTCCATTCGATTTGTAGTGTGTTTGTTAGTGTTAATGTCCCAGACTCCAGTAAAACGTCATGAAACGCCTTTATCGTTAATTTTGACATTTACTCATGTTTCCAATGTTTGTTTTCTACTATTGTGACGTATTGACCCCTTCGCGTAGACTACACTTATCGCGACGAATAAATATAGTACCTAACTACCTACACTCATAGGAAAGTTCTCAAGCGATATTTTAAAATAAAATCTAAAATTTCCCTTTGTTTACAGCTTTTGTCATCAACTTGTGATTAAAATTAATAAACAAGCGCATTTGGAGCTCAGAAATGTAAACATGAAGGAAAATTCCTGTAGTAAACTAATAAATAATCGTAAATATGTACACTTGTAAATATGATAATAAATAAAGATGTGTCAAGAGTTCATACTCTTTTCTCAACAATGAGACTTAAAGTGTGATCAAACCCTAACCAATACTGGAAACATTAATTAGTACATTGATCATAAAACATGCAGCAAAAGTATGCTACTTCTACTTACTCACCGCTCCAAAAAAAGCAAGACGATGCATAAAGAATATCCATTTCCAACTGTCACTGCTTAACGTCAAACTGAACACTTGGGTTTAGAACGACCGCCACGTTCGGTATTTGAAATAAAACTGCATATTAGCCAATATGGCGGCGCACGACGCGCGTCGCCTGCGCACAGTTGCTGACTACTCCTTAACTAAGTTTGATTAGCTTTAAATAGTGATGCCCACATTATCTACTTATTCCATTGAGCTGCCGCGGGGAGGTGTGGGACTCCCTTTACTCTGAGGATTGTTACTGCAGCAGTATAAGTCGACTACTTGAATATCAACTCTGTAAATGTGTGGTATAAATTACCAGGAAAGTGCAGATTTTGTTGTATTAAGGAAAACAGAATGCTAATTATGGATTAGTATTTAATTATGGCTTAGTTATAAAAACATTGAACATTTACAATTTTTCTGATTGGTTTCCTGGTACAGGATAACTTTTTGGCGGTACCTGAAGTGTAATAACAAGCAACAGACGTAAAAATTCTGAACAGTTCCGACCACGTGCTTTAGTTATTTCAACAGGCGCTTTAAATCAAGTACGATTCGTGATATACTAACAGTGAAAAAATCTTAAGATCATTACAAAGTTGCTAATGACGCTTGCATTAACCTTCGTACTTAAAACAGTCTTACTAAATTCATTCATTGAGTTATTTCAATAGGGATTGTGTATCAGATCTGCACATTGCTCTTAAAACTAACCAATTAGTCTAAAAGTCAAACACATGATAAGAGAAAACAAATACCTAATTGTTTTTAATCTGCCACCCGAATCAGTTATTACTGAATAAAAATATACGTCAAAAGTTTTGTGGAAAAACAATGTGTCATAAATAAGTCTACGCGCTTTCCATGAAGTGATAAACTTATATCATACAGCGGATGATATTATTATCCTGTCAGATGGATGTCAAAGTTTGAGATATAGTGGCACCTAATATATTGGTTTTGTGATCTATTAATCGAAGGGAGAATTTAAATATTTTTGGTCCTTCGATCCTAGCTATTCCATTAAGTGATGTCTGTTTTACGTACCAAAGCAACGGATGAGTTAGAATACTTTAGACAAAAGAGAAATTTAACTAATTATTATTCAGACGTAATATAGAATTTTTATAGAACTATGATAAGAAAAGTCACAAATGTCCTGTATGGAAATGAAAATAGACTAAGATGCAACTAAGATTCAATCATCACACATATTGCAAGAATTCACTGTAGCAAAATTATGTATTTCTAAGTACAAGGTTTAACTTAAATAACGCACAACCTCTTAAGGGATCACTGGAATCATCATTATGAACAACTTTTACTATGGGACAAAATATGAAATCGCGAAAAAAAATCAGCTGTTCTCTACATTTATGTTCGCATAACTCGTCAAAATGTAGGGAACAGCAGATTTTTTTTTCGCGATTTCAGATTTGGTCCCATGATAAAAATTGTTCATAATGATGAGTGCAGAGACCCCTTAAGAGGCTGTGCCTTAATTATGTTACACCTTGTATAATAGATATACCTACATGAAGAGTGGTCACGATCACGATGATTCTGATGATCGCACAGATAATCATAAGTGCTAGTTTAGATGAATTTCCTGATACTTAAGGTAAGCCTACATCTACGATTATACCATCACCTATACATATATTGACCTTAAATAAAATTTTATAAAAACTTACGTGATGTTCATAAGTTAAGTTACTGCATGAAAAAACGTTCTTATCAAAACTATTACTCACATCTGGTGGAGGACAACATTTTATTTTTATATTACAGTGCATTAAAATTCATTTTTTGCAACGCAGAATCGATTATATTTAGGTCACGACATATTTAACATGGGCATTTTGTAATTGAAAATGACAAGCTGTGTCCCCGAACGCTTACAATCCGAATCTCTTCAAAGTTAGAGTGAACAGGCTTCTTCTGTGTAAGCTCGCTCCATCGTAGACTTTGTCTCTATCACCTCTGACCTTGACCAGAGTCAAGAGAAAACCCACAATTGCTGTGCATAAAGGCCATTCATGAAATCAGTTTGGTGATAATCCCAAGATAAAGGGGTTTTTATTTGCCAAACATAAAGGGTATTTGAAGTTATTCAACTTCTATGTTATATTTAGCAAGCAATGCAATAAACACAGACAGACAAAAAAAACAAGATAACGCTCACAATAAGGCTTTCACATTTGTAGACTATGATACAAATTTATTATTTCATGAAGTTGTTACATGAACTAAGTGTAGCGACACTTCCCTACCATTGTGACTTCTGTAAGCCAGATTCTACTATGATAAATTGTGGTCATCAGCGTAAATACCAAGGAATAACGCTCGGTGTCCCCCAAGGAACTATCTTGGTCCCCAGTACAAAATTATCAGAAGCCAAGCCGAAGTGATTTTACGTTTGTAATTGAGTAACAATTTTATTTTTACGAAACAATCGTAGTTTGACTGTGATAGAAAAAGAGACCTGGTACTTTAAGATTTTTCGTTTCATTAAAATTAATATTCCTTACTGACGTAGCTATGGGGGATATTACACTATCATATATCTAGGATCATATATAGGATCATATCTCTTATCCTACTTAATTATGCCCTCCATACTTATATTTTTGTATGAGGAAATTATTCATATGTCTATATTACATTGTCATATATCTATGACTCATAGATCTATAATCTTAGATTGATAGTGTAATATCCCTATGGGGGTATCCTTTGGGGGTAATCATAGATCATAGGATCCTAGATATTTCATATATCTATGATCATAGATCTATGAGTCATAGATTTACGACATTGCAATAGGGATAGACATAATATGAATAATTTCGTCATACAAAGATATGACTCTAGAGGTCATATAAGAGATATGATCCTATACATGATCTTAGATGTATGATGGTGTAATAGCCCCCTATGAAATATACGTAATATTTACGAGTTTGTACAACAAATATATTTTTAATGTTATTAAAACGAAACATCCTTATATTCATTCATTCCTCCTCATTTCCGGCGGAAGCTTCGCGCTTATTCTTACATAATTTAATTTGACTCAATTAACTTTGTCACTGTATACTTGTTACACGATTTAGTCTGGAATGGAATGATTCATGTTTTATTTTACTTTTAATATGGTGATCTAAATAGTTTAGCATAAGACATGGCATGTAAAGGCGTTCGCTACGTTAAGCGTGCGCACGCGGCGGGTACCCGCCTCGCGTGTGTGTTTTGAAAGATAGTACTACCATTTATATTACTATACTCTTTGGATAGTACTGCAGCGCTAACTAGCGCGGACGCGTGCGACGGGTTTGTACATAATACTATCTTTCAATACACACACGCGAGGCGGGTACCCGCCGCGTGCGCACGCTTAACGTAGCGAACGCCCTAAGTAAGAGAGAAACACACAGCATTCGTCTGCCCAAAATTGCACCAGGCTGGCGGCGCGACGTAGCACGCTACAGCTATCCAGGGAGCTTACTATGACCTCTTATGAAAACGTTCAAATGCCAGCCAGTCAACTTCCGTTCAAAAGCAGGCCTGCTTCTGAATCGCTAAAAATCGTACCATGACAGTACTAAAGGTGAACGACTATTGAACCAAGTTGAACGGCAACGCTTGTTCATGGTACGAAAAGTCTATCCAAAAAAAAAAGGTGAACGGATTTCGTAAACGTCAACGTAGCAGGCCTGCCGCAGTCCTGCTCTAACGATGTCATAGTACAAAAAAGCAGGGCAGTTCAACTTCCAGGCAACTTTTGTCCTGCTTTAAGAGGTCACAGTAAGCACCCAGTAAGGCGTTACTATTGAATTGATCGCTATCTCAAAGGTATTACAAAAAATATTTTTCAAAGCGTGATTGTTTTCGTTGAACATAAAGTATTGAATTTGTGTTCTTTTATTCAAGCATATTATGCTAATTAAAAAGAAATTCAGTATTTTGCACTTATAACCTACTCAAGTACATAACCAATATTCAACATTCTAAAGACTTGATTTAAAAATACTCAATTTTGTTTTATTTTTCAAATATCCATCATCTTCAATTTCCAACGAACGACAATAATATACACTTGGGAGCAAAGAAATCGAGCCACTCCTTTTTTCAAGTGTCTCGGTTATTAGTTTTGGTTTCATGAATTATAATTCAAAATACAAAAAACTACCCTCATTGTAAAGGTTATCAAATAACCTTTTAGGCGATATATGTTTAGAATTGATCTGTTCCATAATACCAAAAATAATAACAATTATACCTACGTGAAAAATAGAAGTGGCTCGATTTCTTTGCTCCCAAGTATATATATACTACTCAAAACAAAATAAGAGCCACTAGGTATTTAAGGTATACCATGAAAAATATAAAATTAACACATTTTTCAATTTACGTAAACTTAAAACAATGTTATTGTTTACCGTTTAGGCTAATAATTGTTGAAATTAGTGATTAATAAACATTTTTATTTAACTTTTGATAAAAAATGACAATTTAGGATAAAAAACACAAATAACAAAAAGTCACTAAAAACTAAAAAAAACTTCACTTTTTATTTGTTTTTCTCTTTTTTAATTACGGGTATGCCCTCCTCTTTTGGCTATGCACTCCTGTAGCCTGGAATGCATGCTCTCTATCAAATGTGTGACGTTTTCAGCTGGGATATCTTCCCAGGCACTTTTCAAAGCATCAATCAGTTGGTGCTGGTTGTAGACCTCTTGCGCACTCTCTCTACCCCTTCGTTTTAATTGGTCCCACATGTGCTCGATTGGATTTAAGTCCGGACTCTTTGCTGGCCACGGCAACACTTGAATGTGAGAGCCTTCCAGTACAGACTGGGTCGCTTGAGCTGTGTATGCACAGGCATTGTCTTGCATCAGGATGAACCCAGGACCCATTCGCTGTGCAAATGGCATCACATGAGGCCTGATGACTTCCTCAATGTAACGCGGAGCAGTTACGGAACCTTCATTTAAAATAGCGAGTTCAGTTTTGCCATGTAAGCTTATTCCACCCCAAATCATTACATTGGGTCCACCGAAATGGTCATCCTCGTGAATGCAGGCTTCAGAAAATCGCTCGCCACGTCGCCTCCATACTCTAATGCGCCGATCGTCATTAAAGAATTTTACTTTACACTCGTCGGTGAAAAGCACCATGCCCCACTCGTTTATGCCCCAGTCTAAATATTGACGGGAGAAACTTAAACGATTTGCACGCTAAGCCCTGGACAAAGGAATTCGAACAACTCGGCGTTTTGAAGTTTGCTGGTCTTCGTGCAATCGGTTACTAGGCCAATCAAATTAGCTAAACCTGGACATAATTCGATAACTCGTTGTTTTTAGTATTTTATTGGATATTGATATTAAGTATCAAATATTAATTAGATATATAATGTAAAAAACCCGCGGTGGTAACCGTTTATTTAAAAAAAAATGAGATTTCGTACACTACTTAGCTTTTTTCTAAAAGCAAAATAGGTAACCAAATACCTTGTTAGTATAATTTTGGGGGGCATTCAAATGCTATCACCTAATAGCAAAATTAAACTGAAACCAAATTCGTATGTATGTTTTTCTTCAAAATATTCATCTGTTCTCAATATCTAGATAAGCAAAAATGGTAACTATGGTGGTTGTATCTGATTAAGCTTTATTGCGTCTTTTTAGACATTTAAGACAAAAATTAAACATTTATTTCTTACGTTTTAATAATAATGTTTTTCTCAGTAGTTAAAAATCGAAACTGTGAAATTTTTGTTTAATAATAGGTTTTTGTGTGTTACAATCATGTTTTCATCAAAATTAAACATGTTAATGTTACGCTTTTAAAATTGAAAATATTATTGATGATACGCGCGAAAAAGTATTGGAGCGGGATGCATGCGGTGGGTGCGGGGCGGGGCGCGGCGTCAAGGGCAAGATGTCTTATCGAGTTAGTGAGGCCGCACACCAGAGATTCATTTGTATTACAATAATTTTAGCGCCACATTTGAACCGCGACACATTTATCGCCCCCGTATATTTGTATGTAAACGCGCACATCAAGGACACAGTTGTAGAAGGTGCAGTTTGTGGTGAGACGTTTGCCGCGCTTTACAAAAATGAAAGACAACATTGAATTTTACGTTGAGTTTATTGCAGAGGTTGAATTTAACCCTATTTTATTTAATCACACGCTCACTGTGTATAGCAACTGATGGATTACAGAAATGATATGGACTAAGATCGGCGAAAAATCTAATGAAAGGAAGTACCTACCTATACCTAACCTATACAATTTTGATTAAACGGATGAACCCAATAACGTCTATTTTTTCTCATTAATCGCCACATCAAAAAATCGTCGTCGTCAGACGATGATATCGACATTCTGTTGCTAGTGCCACGTTACAACTGTGTTTCCGATGTGCGCATACACGATACATTTGTCGCCGCGTAAATTTTATCGCAATAATTGTGGCGCCTGGCGCCCTAAATGTATGTTGCGTGTAGCGTGTGGTGCCGGTGTGCGGCCTCACTTAGGGATGCAGGAAGTCCCAAAAAGTATCGATATAAATCAAATTAATATTTAAAAAAATATATTAATTTCAAACTCGATACATCGAAAAGAACAATCGATACATCGCTGAAATTTTCAAAAAAATATGTGGTTATGAAATTCTATTGTGTTTGTTTTTACGAGTCTAGTTCAATAAATATTTCACTATTACTATTCGTATAAATACCTAACTAGGAAACTTGCTATTGAAAATAAATCGTATTTGATACATTTTCGATACTTGATATTTTATACAACGTGGGCCCGGCTGTTTTCTCAGTTAAGTTAAGTAGCAAATTTACTTCCATGATCTTACAATAGCTGCAACGCCGTACAATGCACACCTACCTAACCTAACTGAGAAAACAGCTGATAATTACGCAACGGCTGAACCGATTTCCATCAAACTTATAATGATGCTGATTAAAACCAGCTTGCTGAGCTGCTATAACTGAGTATAGATAGACTTTAGCGTATTTTTTAAGAAATCTATGAAGAGCTATTCCTCTTAAACTATTGACTTTTGGGGAAAGTTGTAGAACAAAAGTTATTCATTATTATTGGTACTTTAATATTTTAGTGCCTACCCCCTTTACGACTAACCTTGTATAATGAGTTTTATTTGCTGTTATACATATACCGTACCATACTGCGATCGCCAACCCGCCTGCCAAGCGTGGCGATTATGGCAAACCCCCCCAACATGGATAGCACAAAGAAGAAACGTCCCCTAGTCCCCGGCGGCACTGCTAGCCCTGGTCAAGGCCTAGGTAACGGCAGGGCGTAGGGTGCTAAGAATCCCCGGCAGAGATCCGGTTATCACAAACAACGACGACTGGACCTGGCAACGTACAACACGCGTACACTACGGACCGACGAGAAGATTACCGAACTCGAGGAAGAATTGAGCAGGTTACTCTGGGATATTATAGGGTTATCTGAAATCCGAAGAGAATGCCGGACTCGATAATCCTCAAATCCGGTAACTTGCTCTATTTCCGGGAGGGCGATAGACAGTCCCAGGGTGGTGTCAGGTTTATCGTCCACAAGTCCCTTGTGAACAACGTGGTGAAGATCGAGAGTGTGTCGACCAGAGTGGCGTACCTTATACTCAGAATATCCAAAGGGTATTCGTTGAAGGTCGTACAGGTATACGCCCCGACCTCGGCACACTCCGACGATGAGGTGGAGACCATGTATGAGGATATCTCCAGAGCCATGCATGGCTCTAAAACTCACTTCACTTTTGTCACCAGCTTTGTGGAAAAGGAGGGGCTCTTTATGATGAACTCCTTCTTCAGAAAGCGTGAGCATAGGAAATGGACCTGGCTGAACCCTGATGGTGCAACTAAAAATGAGATTGACTTCATTATGTCGACGAGGAAGCAAATATTCAAAGATGTCTCTGTGATCAACGCGGTGAAAACCGGAAGCGATCACCGCATGGTAAGAGGCACATTGAGTCTAAATATCAAGCTGGAAAGATCTCGACTGATGAAGTCTACGCTCCGTCCTGCACCGATCCAGGTCCATAACCCCGAGAGCTTTCAGATAGAACTTCAGAATCGTTTCGAATGCCTAGGGAGCTCCGTGGACGATTACAACGATGGGTTTGTGGAAACTGTCCATACTGTCGGGTCTAAGATCTTCAAGACCCGTCGTAGAAATAGAACCGAAAAGCTCTCTGACCCTACTCTTAAGCTCATGGACGCAAGCCACGAGATGATTCTGCAGTCTCCAGATGACGCGCTTATGTACCGGCAGCTCAATAGACGGATCTCTAAGTCCTTGAAGTGCGATCTACGCCGATTTAATACAGAGCGTTTTAAGGAGTCGATTGAGCGGAACAAGGGCTCCAAAGTTTTTGCAAGAGATTTGTCTATTGGGCAGAGTCAGCTTATGAAACTGAAGACCGATGACGGCAGAATCGTATCCACCAAACTAGAGCTTTTGAGAGAGGTCGAGAAGTTCTATGGACAGTTGTACACTTCAACAAGCGAACCCGTTGCGAATCTGGCAAACGACCCAAGAGCTAGATTGATCCGACACTATACCGAAGACATCCCGGACGTCAGCCTGTACGAGATTAGGATGGCTCTGAAGTACCTTAAAAAGAACAAGGCGCCGGCGATGACGGAATTACGGCCGAACTTCTGAAGGCGGGTGGAAAACCGGTCCATAAGGCCCTTCAGAAGCTGTTTAATTCCGTCATACTCGAGGGGAAAACGCCACAGGCATGGAACAGAGGTGTGGTGATACTTTTCTTCAAAAAGGGTGATAATACCCTATTGAAGAACTACAGGCCCATCTCACTTCTGAGTCATGTCTACAAGCTGTTTTCAAGAGTCATCCCGAACCGTTTTGACGAGTTCCAGCCTCCCGAACAAGCCGGATTCCGAAAAGGCTTTAGCACCGTAGATCACATACATACGCTGCGGCAGGTTATACAGAAGACCGAAGAATATAACCTGCCTCTTTGCTTAGCGTTTGTGGACTACGAGAAAGCTTTCGATTCGATCGAGACCTGGGTTGTACTGCAGTCTCTTCAACGGTGCCAGATTGACTATCGGTACATCGAAGTGCTGAAGTGTTTGTATGAAAACGCCACTATGTCAGTCCGATTACAGGATCAGACCTTGAAACCTATCCTTCTGCAGCGAGGTGTGAGGCAGGGAGACGTCATCTCTCCGAAACTGTTCGCCGCTGCACTGGAGGATGTCTTCAAGGTTCTGGATTGGAAAGGGCTAGGCATCAACATTAACGGCGAGTACATCACTCATCTTCGGTTTGCCGACGACATAGTCATCATGTCTGAAACCATGGAGGACCTCAGTACAATGCTCGATGACCTTAGTAGAGCTTCCGAAAGAGTGGGTCTTAAAATGAACATGGATAAGACAAAGATCATGTCAAATATGCATGTAACACCCACTCCCATGAAGATCGGAGACTCTACACTCGAAGTTGTCGACGATTATGTTTACCTAGGGCAAACTGTCCAGTTAGGTAGGTCCAACTTCGAGAAAGAGGTTAATCGTCGAATCCGACTCGGCTGGGCAGCGTTCGGGAAGCTGTGTAGAATCTTTTCGTCCCAACAACCGCGGAGTCTCAAGACGAAAGTCTTTGACCAGTGCGTGTTGCCAGTGATTACATACGGTACTGAAACGTGGTCGCTCACAATGGGCCTCATAAGAAGGCTCAAGGTCACCCAAAGGGCAATGAAGAGGGCTATGCTCGGAGTTACCCTGCGTGATCATATCTGAAATGATGAGATTCGCAGGAGAACCAAGGTAACCGACATAGCTCGAAGAATTGCCAAACTTAAGTGGCAGTGGGCGGGGCACATTGCTCGCAGAACGGATGGCCGATGGGGCCGAAAGGTTCTGGAGTGGCGACCGCGTACCGGAAGACGCAGCGTGGTTAGGCCTCCCACAAGGTGGACCGATGATCTGGTGAAGGTCGCGGGAAACCGCTGGATGCGAGAAACACAGGACCGGTCGATGTGGCGATGCTTGGGGGAGGCCTATGTCCAGCAGTGGACGTCTTTCGGCTGAATGATGATGATGATGATACATATACCTGGTCTACCAAAATTTACAAAAAAATTGGAAAACAGTACCTATCACAAAACAGTAAAATCATCATAATACCTCATCCTGAACAATTTAGTTATTATCGATCTAATGAACACAATATTTCAATAAATTTCGGCCCTAGTCGATCCGCGGTGCCACGTGTTCATAAAAGTTTGACAATCATTGACTATATAGCCTATCGAATTCTTACTAGGTATATAATATTATAAAAAGGTAAAGTTTGTTTGTATATTGGAGGTAATCTCCGAAACTACTCATCCAATTTCAAAAATTCTTTCACCAATAGGCTAGCTAAGCTACGTTATCCGTGAGTGCCATAGGCTATATTTTATTATAAAAAAATTAGGGATCCGTAAGAAAATTACAATAATGTAACCCAAGGTATCAAAAATTTGCTTAAAAAATATTATTTGGCGTACGCTGCGAAAAGTATTGACGATACATAAAAATATTCTACTACATGTTTATAGCACTCTTCAATATCCACAAAAAAGTCCATGAGGGTATATGTCTAATTATTATAGTTAAGTCACATCAACCGTTTTTTTGTTCAAATGAGTCGATCAAAACACGAGTAGAATCGAAAGATGAAGACATTCCTATCATGATATTAATCCTTATCCAAGTAAATAGCTTCATAATCAAGGTTGATTATGTACATGTAAAATGCTCTTTAAATTATTCGAATCCACGAAGCAAATACGCTTCGTGTTCGAGTCGGACCTTTCGTTTAGAAGTGCTAAAAATAAGAAAAATGCCGCGGTGTGAGCGAACTGCCCAACGTTTAGTCTATTAGTTATCTACACATTTTATTTTTTGTAAAGTGGAAACAATTGAATAGTAGTTTATAATCTATACAGGTTGTCCCTGGAAGTATGGATCAAATCAAATAGAGGCGTGGGCAAGGTCATTTCAAAACTTGTAGTAGTAAAAACTTGAGTAAAATTGCCAGACCAAAAAAGCCTTTGCAGTAAATGTTTTTTCTTATTTAACACATGTTTTCTAGCTGCGTAAAAGTACTACAATAAGAAAGGCATACTGTTCGCCAAAGTCGTAAAAAAAATGATAGCTCTGATAGTTTTTTTTATGATTTTTTCTATGCAAAGTGATTGAAAAAAAAAACAATTATTGGTCATAACTTCTGAATCGTAAAAAATTGCACCGACATTCTCAGGGTTACAAAGTTTGGAAATGACATTGCCCACGCCCCTATTCGATTTGATCCATACTTCCAGGGACACCCTTTATATAATTAAGAAGAAGATAGCTCGACCCCTAGGGAAGGACAAAGGCAAATTTTTAATTCGTGACTTCGTCAGCATCCGTGATAATAACCGACATTCACGCGGTCGAAGTAGCGGGCAAAAACTAGTAATAATAGTGAGATACAAAAATCGCTCGTTACTCGCGATAGCACGGTCGGGAAATGGGACACAAAGAAATTACGACCTTAACCTACAAGGAATAACGTTTATATTGAAATGTAACAAAGAAAAAATATCAATAAATGAATAATCGTGAACATTTATTGTTTAATTTGTTTACTAAGGTACTAAACATATTTTGAAGGCATGAATTAAACACTTTTGAAGTAGTTATGTATTTTGGCATTCCAAAAATTACAAATATTTGTGACTTTATATTTCCGCAAAGAGAATCTGTTTAATTTTTAATAATTTATTAACACACATGTTAAACTATGCAGAATAAACTGTTGAATTATAGTTATCTATAATTTCTGGTAAGATAATCCACAAAATCTGTAACTTACTGAACCTTCTTCATTAATGATAGTCCCGAAAGATTAATTAGTTTAATTTAGACGTTTTTTACTGGAATACAAGCGTCATATCATAATAAAGGTACTTTTACAAAGTTATTTATTATGCTGTACTTACGAAATCAAAATGTGTTGATAATTTAGTTTTTAATTTTTTTTACACTGACGCGGAGCTTTAAAATTTTTAATTCTATTTATTTTAACTATAATTAACAATACTTTATGTCATAGAAAAAGAAAATTACAGTTATCGAATTATGTCCAGGTTTAGCTAATTTGCTTGGCCTATACGGATAGTTTGGTCACTGACGCGAGTACCCGTTGTCAACCGTAGGCGATTTTGTAACTTACGAGCCGTCACTGTGCGTTCTCGGCAGGCACTTAACCGGATGTACCGATCCTCGTGAACAGTTGTAATGCGAATTCTACCCGAACCAGGTCTTCTTGCAACACTACCAGTCTCTTGGAAGCGATTCCAAGCATTTTGGATAGCTTTCCGAGAAAAACCCAGATGCAAAGCCACAGACCGCTGCGAAATTCCTTCTTGGATCATTGTAACGGCTCTGGTTGCAGTAATTACGTCCATATGTCTTCGTATTTGTGGCATATTAACATAAGATGTTACATAAACAAATTCACTAAACAAAGTTAAACGATTATTTCAGATTACCATAAGGATAATCGAAACAAAACTTAAAGAAAAATCGAAACAAAATAACAAGAAAATTTCAAATTCATTTTTTTTTTAAATGATGGCCAGCATTTTCTTCTCAAGTACAAAATCAAAGAGGTTAAATATCGAAGAGTTTGTAACATCAATATTTTGTTACTTATTAATTACATAACGTTCATTAAATTACACTGAAATGTGAAAATAACGAGTGGCTCTTATTTTGTTTTGAGTAGTATATATTTGAAATGTGCTAATTAAGCTTTTTCATTTGATAACAAACACGGCTTCATTAATAAACTTTTTTTTTTTACTTCACGACTTTATGTACTCTAGAGGGCGCCATATTTAAATTAATGTGACGTCATGTAGCCTATAACCAGCGGGCAATCAAGACGCTTCCAACGATACGTAATTTGTCAAATTATGATATGTAGGTAGTTGGGAAGTTAGACAGATGAACATACATACCTACATACCCACATACATACCGGTCAAAATCATATACCCTTCTTTTTGCTTCGCCGTAGTCGGGTAAAAACAGTTGTAAAGGAGGTTATAAGAAACTATTTAAAATATGTAAAATTCTACCGATCAGTTACAAACATAAATATCTTCTAGCAGTTAACCACCATGGCACCCAAGAGCATAACTTAACCCACGTAATCAACAACCATAATACACGATCCATGGCTGCCGGCAGATTCAATGTACCTAGAGTAACCAATTACTTTGGTGAGAGAACCCTAAAAAACGAATACCATATCTATTGAACAGTCTACCGGCAGACATAAAGAGTGAAACCAATAAAAACAGATTTTAAAATAAACTGAAAATATATTATTTAGAAATGTGTTAAAGTGCCTACCTATTCACTCAGTTGCAAGAAAGGTCCATTAAATTTTAATGCTCTCATTAGAATGTTAATACTCCATTAACCTCTTCTGTCCATTGCAAGAAGCTAGATTTAATGGAATGATTAACTATCCATTAAAATTAATTTTTGATGTGTCAAACTCCCCATGATTTCAATATAATATATGATAATTAGTAAATGAAGAACGAACTACGACCTAATTAGTGTTCATGCAATAGCCATTAATTTAATGGAAACATTATTCTTAATGACGGATTAGTTAATGATCACCTAATGGTATCTTTCTTGCAACTCAGTGTTAAAGTCTTAAATAAGAAGTTTAAAAAGTGTATAAAGACTCACCAGACCCCGCAGTCAAACCATTACTACTGTTTTGTGGGGCTTAGTTTATAAGTTATTTACCTTAAGGTGAACTAAAAAAAGAAAAAAAAAAGAAAAAAAATATTTTCCGTTTTGATTGAACCAAACACACAGCTAGACGCAAACTTATTCGATTGTGATCTTTACTTCTGATAACAAATTACAATAACCCAATCACAATACGTATGCTGTTTACCATTGAGATGTTCCATTGTCTATCTCAGAAGTGAAACAAAAAACTGAAATTCCAAAGGTAAACACACATTTGAGAAAATACTCATTTTTGAAATCAGTTTAAAAAAAACGCTGTCATTATTTACAAACATAAATATTAAGATTTTATTAATTTAAAAAACATTTTTTTTTTCTTATGGGCTTCTTGTAAATGGTCCCTGCGGACTGTTTCTTCGGACGTAATCGAGCAGTTGTCAGACCTGAAGAGTCTCCAGTCAAAGGGGGGGGCGAAATACAAAAACTTAACCATTTTTTTTTTCGTCTTTCTGCGAGGACGTAATCTCGCAGAAGGAAGCGGTGGAGCGGGTCAGAGAGGCAGACTCTCTCGCTGACCCGATTCGTCGCAGGAGGGCAGGACGGCGCAGGCGGCGAAATGCCGACTTGAAGCCGCAAAAACTTAACCTAAGCCAACTACTTATACTACACTAAGGGAGAAGCCACACGATGCGGTGCGGCTCCGGCGCGGCGCCTGAGCGGTGCCGCTGCGGCGTAATACATACAAATGTCCATGGTATACCACACGGTGCGGTGCGGCGCGTCGCCGCGCCGCACTCTCTCCGGACCCAGACGAGGGGGGTGTATGCGCCGGAGCGCCACCTCTCCGAAGTCGCAGACCGCAGATGTGTTGACAGAGAGCCGTTCCAAATGGCGCGGTGCGGCGCGCCGCCGCTCGGCGACCATTTTACCTTTTATTTATTACGCCGCAGCGGCACTGCCCAGGCGCCGCGCAGGAGCCGCACCGCATCGCGTGGCTTCTCCCTTATGACGCCGCCTACTACGTGTGCACGCTGATGCGGCAAAATGGTTGCGGTACGGCTGCGCACCGCACCGCACCGCATCGTAGCCTCTCTCTAACATCATAACTACTAACAACAACAGCATTAAGGGCAATCCCTAGTGGGACTCGGATCTCGGCTTAGGGCGTTGCTGGCGAGAAATTGGAAGGGAAATTGCATGATGAGGGCTGAGTTATCGGTGTGACTGCGGAGTCTGAAGAGATGACCTATGGCTCTATAATCACTAGAGGGGGTGCATGAAAAGAGCCTCCACGAGTGGCGATACTTAAGTACGTCCAGTGCTCCCTGGGCAGTCAGCCCCGCTACCAACATTGCTGACTGGCTAATCTTTTCACCACAGCATCAGCTATTTTCGTATAGCTCGTGCTGACACGAGAGAAGAGAAGAAGACTACTAGAGGATTCGGGTGGCGCGGGGCTTTGTCGGAGTAAAGCTGAGAAAAAACAAAAAAAAAAATAACTCGCAACCCTAAATACTCCAGGCTGGTGAGCTTATTAATCAATTAAACGAAACATGTGGTCATCCAGATACGGTTCTGCATAAACTGGCTTTAATTCTTGACCTTATTAGTGAAAGTATTTCTTCTAATTTAGTTCAGGATGAGTTAAGATTGAAATCGAGGCCCCTGACCTCTCTCATTTAAAAATGTATTGTCGTGTTAAGTCGAGGTATTTGAAGTAGAAATAAGATTTGGACTTCAATTTAGAGAGTACAAGTATTACAGATAGTGTTTATATACTGTTTTTATATATATTAGATCAATTCACAGCCATAAATCCACTATGGTTGGCAAAGTGACTGATCGCAAGATTGGAAATGGCGGCTGTACTGTTGTTGTCATAATTTGCATCTCACTCACGCACGTGCTATGTGAACGAAAGGCAAATAGAGTCCGTCATTTCTAATCTCATTCCTTATGTAATCGGGTTGTAGTTACTAGTGCAGGGGGGTTACCATGATCTGTTATAGCAGGAATGTTTTAATATTATTACGAGAGTGGGAAAGTGATAGCGCTAGACAGCTCTCTAGCGCCATCTCTTACCCACTCTCGTAATAATATTAAAACATTCCTGCTATAACAGATCATGGTAACCCCCTGGAGGGTAAGGATGCTACTGCGAATCCTTCTGAATTAATTCCTTAGTCACTACGGCGCGAACTGAAGAAAGTGCGTGTTTTTTTTTTGCGGGAATGCACAGAGCAAATACTTAATTAAAATTTTAAAGACCGAATTCAACACGACCCCAAAAAAAAAGAATAACTCATCTACCGCCCGATTCACACCGAGCGTCGATTTAAACCCATTAGGGTTGGTGCACACTAAGTGATGACTTCCTTATTGGGGACCGTCGCGGCCTTTGTGATTTGATGCAGTCGCACAATGTAGGCGGAATATTCTCGACGGAGATATACATAGATGTATTGCAATCTATGTACGTGTATTTTTCCACTCCCAGACATTTAAAATCCCTGAAAGATAAAGCAAAGTTGAACTTTATTGCAGAAGTAGCTGATTACTTATTAGAAAAAACTGGGTATCAATGTGAAAGAAAAATATGAAATCATTAATATTAAATTAAATGTGAAAGATGCGAAAAATATTGTGATAACACCAGCGAGTACCTATAGGGTTTGTGGCCATCTACATAGATCTAATAAGAATCTACATAGAGAAAATTTTATTAATTCAGTAAATGGTTATGGGAATGGTTTTATGGGGTGTTTTGATCTATATTGTAAATCTTATTAGTCTGCGTCAGAAGCCCGAAAGTCTGGCAACTGGTCCAACCTTAGGATATCGGTATTAAGGGTTGAGGAGGTCTGAAGGCAGTCGCTCCATGTAAAACAGTTTGCGCGTCGCGCTGTTGAAGGCAACACCTCGCTTGTTCGCCTCCGTAATATATTTGTTCAAAACGTGGTTCAAACTCACTGTTTATGCATAATACCTATCAATTTGTGTAGTGTATAAAGTACTACGACTAAAAAAAAGTGGTTTAACTTTAAATTGTGCTGTGTAGTTGAAGTTATAAACAAAACAATTTTAAAATTTCTAATTAACGGGTGAAAACAATTGGTGCTTGCGCGGGCTGTTAGCGTCGGCCGTTATTGCTATCCCTCTCGCACCCATACTCGCTCGTTCTCGCGCGCACCTAGCGCAGTGTTGACAATCCGCTTCTGCATTTGTTTCTCCCTTATTAATAACGCTTGTTCTTTCCCGCTTAAAAACGCTTTTGCAAAATAATTATGAATTGCTCGGCTTGTTATGATACTGTTGATGATGACGAGAAAAGTCTCCGTTGCACGCGTGAAAACTGTGGCAAACTGTATCACCCCTTATGCACGGGTCTAAAAAGCCTTCCAACTGTCGACATCGATTCGTGGATCTGCCCTGAGTGCCGTTGTGCTATAAAAAAAGGGGGTGATAATTCTTTTACGCCTGTTGGCTCAAAGCCAGACCCAAACATAACGCTCAGAAAGAAAACTTCAACCACGACTTCTATCATGACTAGTAACTTCCCTGAGAGAGCCGTTGAATTCACTTCTGATATACCTTCTCTGCGCTCCGAGATGTCTATCCTTAAAGAGCTACTCACAAAGACATTATCATTGATCAGTCGTCATGAGGATAAGTTGGAAAAATACGCTTTGCAAGTAGAACAATTGAATAGAAGGCTTGAGAAGTATGAGAAAGAAGACATGCGTCTTAAAAATATTCACTGTTCGCGACCTGATTCTCCACCGTGCGTTGCTGATGAAACAATCAAACAGCCAACAAAAAAGCAGCAGCCTAAACAGCAAGCAAAAGAGGTAGGAAACGACCAGGACTCGCACCAAAGTCCCAAACCACCTAAAACCGCTTATGTGACAGCTGAAAACCAAACACCGAATGACTCAGTTATCACCATCATCAGCCAGGAACCTATATTGGCTGCAGAAGATTCCCGTAATGATGGAGAGTGGACTGTGGTAAAGAAGCGCAGCAACAGGCAACGTCAATCACCGCTACATGGAACTGCTGATCCTGTTGTGATTAACATAAAGGCCATGGAAATACGCAAATATTTCCACCTGTGGAACATGGCCTCAGGTGTCGATGAAGTTCGTCATTATGTTAATCACCTGTGTCCGGAAACCAACTGCTCGGTGGAAGAATTAACTGCTCGCGGGGACTATAAGTCGTACAAAATTGGTATTGCAGCCGCGTTCTCTGACAAAATATATTCTACTGACGCCTGGCCAATAAATGCTAGGATAAAACCTTGGATTAACTATAGGAAAACAGGCTCCACCAAGATTAACGATATGGCAACCTTGTCAACCCAACAGCCCTTTCGTAAATCCCCAACTACACAACAACAGTAGTAAAAATGTTAAGCTTAATAACATCTATGCTTTCTACCAGAATGTTCGCGGCTTGAAAACTAAACTGTCTACGTGGCGCAATAACCTGTCTTTGTTAGAACACAACCTGGTTGCTGTTACGGAAACATTCCTTGATTCCTCTGTTACGGATTCAGAACTCGAATGCGGCGACTGGAATGTTCTGCGTCGTGACAGGAATACGCCATGTGGTGGCGTCCTGCTTGCAGCACGATCTCCTCTCGTATTACGTAGGAGACGTGAGTACGAAACCGACAGCGGCGAAGATCTGTTTGCGTCCTTCGTGTGGCATGGTCGTGCATTTCTTGTGTGTGTTGTGTATATAAAACCAAGCGCTTGTGACGAGGAGTATATGCGTTATTTTTGCAAAACTGAAAGTTTTATACACAATTTTAAAGGTTTCGTTATTATTATGGGTGATCTTAATTTGAAAAGTGCGTCAACAAATATCAAGAATTATTATTCCTACTTTTTGTCTTTCTGTTCATTGGTAGATAAGAATATTATTTTAAATCTTCACGGAGGAATGCTAGATGTTGTACTGGTTCGGGAGGGCTTTCATGAGGTATTTGTTTCTGATACGGATAGCATTGTTCAACCTGATGCATACCATCCTCCGCTGGAGATAGAGGTAAGAATTGAGTCAGCTCATTGTTCAAATGTAATAGATCCAAGTAACATAAACCCCGCGAGAGATTGGAACTTTAACAAATGTAATTATGAACAGCTTTACTTGTTACTATCAGAGATCTCTTGGCACCCTGTATTACAAGCCAATAACGTTTTGGATGCTGTCAATGCCTTTTATAAAATAATTTATTCCATTTTTGATAATTGTATGCCAAAAAAACATCGCTCAAAAACTGTCACCAAACGGTACCCTGTATGGTTCACTCCCGAAATAACTAATGACACCAAACATAAACTCATCTTGCATGCAATCTGGAAACGCTCTAAGTGCCATGATGATTATAAGGCTTTCTCAGATCTTAGAAGTTCTTTGAAACATCGTGTTGCTAAAGCTTACCAAACATATATTAGGCGTGTTGAAAATAATATCAGAATCAATCCGCGTGAATTCTGGCGACACATTTGCAATTTACGATCTAAGGGTGGGTTTGAACCGTGTGTGAACTACCGCGGGGACGATTATAGAGGAGCTGCAGCGGCTGAAGCTTTTGCCAAGTTCTTTGCAAGTGTGTTTCTGACAGATACACCACAGTTAAATGTTGCAAACGCCAACAGTCGCGACGTTAGTCTCAATAGCAATTATATCAACATTTTCCACTTTACTTACAAAGATGTTTTATACGGAATAAATAAATTAAAAACTAGTAGTTCTGTAGGCCCAGACAGTATACCACCTATGGTTTTCAAACACTTAAAAAAAACATTCGTATCTCCTTTATGCCATATATTTAATTTATGTTTAAAAACTGGTTTATATCCCCTTCAATGGAAAATCTCACGCGTAACGCCCATACCTAAAACTTCCAATAAAGTAGCTGTAGAAGAATACCGGCCCATCGCAATATTATCCTCACCAGCAAAAATATTTGAGAATGTTCTTCATAAACTAATATATGATCAAGTAGAAAAACACCTAAGTAACGCTCAACATGGTTTTAGACGCAGGAGATCCGTTGAAACCAACTTGCTAACCTTAACTGAATATATTTCAGCACAACTTGATGAGCGGCGACAGGTAGACGTACTATACTTTGATTTTCAAAAGGCATTTGACCGGGTCAATAATGACATTTTACTAACAAAGCTTAGCGCCATAGGATTTTGCCCTGGCCTTCTACGACTGCTGGCTGATTACCTCCGTGATCGCCAGCAGTTTGTAAGGCTAGGAATTTATGAATCCATTGCCTACCACACTCGTTCTGGTGTGAGTCAGGGCTCAATCCTCGGGCCCTTATTGTTTCTCCTGATGGTTAATGATCTGACTGATATTCCCGTGCATACAAAATGTCTTCTGTACGCGGATGACTTAAAACTCTATGCTAGTGTCAACAGTGTATCAGATTGTGAGGCTATTCAGAGAGACATAAATGCTGTTTATGATTGGGGAGTAACTAATAAAATGGAGTTCAACTCCACTAAGTGCTTTGTCATGACTTTTGGTCGAATGCGGCACCCAATTAGCTTTGAATACAAAATAAATGACACTATTATAACAAGGTCGAACACCATGAAAGACTTGGGTGTAGTATTCGACCGGAAGATGACATTTCATGATCACATCGCTACCGTTGCCAAAGAGTCTTTTAAAAGACTTGGATTTGTTCTCAGAAACTCACGAGATTTTCGAAACGAGCATGTCATACGACTTTTATTCAGTACGCTTGTCAGAAGCAAATTGGAGGCAAGCTCCAGCGTCTGGAATCCATGTGAGGCTACTTATGCACTTCTACTCGAAAAGGTCCAAAAAGCGTTCTTAAGATTCCTCTATAAATCCTCTTTAGGATATTATCCATATTTATATCCAACAAAGTTTATTTTAGGATGTCTAGGATATAATATGTTAGAAACCAGAAGAGCATATGACCAGCTGAAAATCATGCTTAAAGTATGTAAGGGAACAACAGATGCTCCTGATCTCCTCAATGAGCTGATTCGTCTTTACGCTTCTTGTAACTATCTCCGCAGCCGGAAGCATCGTCTACTAGCCGTGCCTGCATGCCGCACAGTGGCTCGCGCATCATCCCCTGTTCCTCGTGTTCTGTCTGCGCTCAACAGCCTAATGGAAGCCAACCCGAACGTTGATCTATTTGCGGACGATTTTAAAAGTATAATGTGCGTATGTCTGAGCTTCTGCGAAAGCAAGACGATTTGACATGTTTATAATTGTTTTGTTTATATTTGTTACTTTTATTTTCGTTATTGCGTTATTTAGTGTGTTTATGACTTGTTCTAGTCTGTAATGTTAATGTAATTGGCTTATTGAAGCCGTATTAGCATAAATAAATAAATAAAAACACTGGTATGCAACCCCATCTGGTTAGACTGGAGGCTGACCCGAAAATAGTTGGGAAAATGCTAGGATGAAGGATTGTTTGTAGTACACGAATTATTGACCACTCTTCTGAAAATGACGAAATTTTTAATAAAATTGACAAGCTTTTTATTGACATAATAAGTGCTGCATTGTAAGCAATGCATACATTTTATATTAAATTTTATGGGATACATTAAACATCCGTGGTAAATTTATCTAAATAAAAAACAGCGCATTAATGTAAAACAGTGCAATAATAAGCACATTTCTGCACTGTTTTGGTTCTAAGCAAAAAATACGTCCTTTGTGATCAGTTTTGTAGTGATTAATGATAACATTACTACGTAGTTGAAAGAAAAATATTTTATAAAACAAACACTTTCTAGCCATCAATTAAAGTATGAAACGAAGGGCTATATTTCAGAAACAGCCGATCGAAACGTACTTAAAATGATAACTTAATATTTCCAATGTAAACAGAAGAAGAATATTATGATGAAGAATGTTAATGTTGATGGTATTGGACGCAAGCCTAAGTAGACGTTGTAGGGTTTTGATCACAAAAGAAAACCAGACAATATCTACTTACGATCACGACCAAATGGAACACCTAGAAATCTTCGAATATTTACCATTTCTTGTTGATACGCAAAACGAATGAGCTTATGACGGCATGCATTTACACAAACAAAAAACAAACAATTGAAAACCTGGAAAATCCTTTCAAAAACATTTTTACATGACAAGGCATCCATCTGTTGGTGGTGATTATGATGAGCCGAATTCTTCATATGAATCATTTGGTCGCCAACAGTTAACGTAAGTGTAAATAGGATTTGTACGGCTTGAACAAGAAACTCTCCGGACGAAACCTTAATTCAACTCCTATCTTCTCGGACTTATTAGTGATGGGCTACAGTGGAATAATGTAAACGTCGGTCGTATTAAAGATGATTTGTAGTCATTTCAGCAGAATGCAGATGTAGATAAAATATTGACGTAAATGTAAGCAGAATTTGGCTAGCTTTAATGTTATAATAAAAGCTGGACATAATCTACTTATAGACACATCAATATAATCCAGCTACATTAAATATAAAATAATGTTTGCCATTAAATCAATAGCTGTATGTTGCAGAGTCATTGTCGTATTGTTTGTTATGGACAATAAGTAGAAAATGTTCGGGTTTGATAAGAAAAAATCCAGACAGAATCTACTTATACCCATAACAAGATATTTCTGTGGTAAAAGTAATAGTAACATACCTAATTGAAAGTAGAGATACAAAAACAATTGATCCAGCATGTAGAGATACCACTTTTTGTTAATAATTTTTGTCGTAACGATAAGCAGGAATATTTCGGCTTGGATTTGGAAACAAGCCGGAAAAAACCTACTTAAAGTCACAACAAAATATTCGTTGAAGAAGAAATATCTTAGAGAATTAAAAAAGAGTATTTAAATTTAGTTCTGCACGGCATATTTTGAAAGACTGCAGTGATTTTTGGAATTAAACATGAGTAGGCTTTGAAGGGCTTTAAAATGAGAATAAAGCCATACAAAACCTACTTAAACTCAATTCAAAACTGCTTATATTATAAATGATATAAGCAGCCATACATAAGTGGTAACTGATAAAAGTATACCTACGTAGACAGAGTAAGAAGAAAAAAAGACAAACGACATCGACATAAAACGACGTCACATTAAAATAAAAAAAAAACTATAAAAGGAAGTTTAGATTTAAAATTACCTAAAGCAAAGGTAATAATGATAGTCTTATCCTGAAGATTGCTCCTGGAGCTTTCAACTTTGTTAAAACTGACACACGGCTGTTAGAACCACGCAGGTCTAAAGCTCATAAAATATGGCATACTTTTGTTTCAATGAGTAATTATTTATTTACATCATTGATTTTTGAATTCTGTTAAACCGTACACTACACCACTATGATCACACTAAAGTTAATTTTTCAAACGTTCAATTATTATTTAAACCACTATTTTTTAAGTTTACACGACAGAAGGACATCTTGGACTGATGCATATGTCAGATAAACAGACATATTTATAGAAAAACAAACATCATTAGTGGCCGTAGTACTTAGTAATTGTTTTGATCCTAGTGTAATAACACTATTCTACTCTCCTAATTCTCTAATTGATTTGCTATTGTCATTAGTGTTAAGGTAAAAGATTCTTATCTCTGAGTAAACAAACACCTCATTATTAATACGTTTCTCCGTTTATTGCAAAAATTTGTTTACAGTAAAATTTTGTAACTAATGTTTATTTCGAGAATATGTTGTGATTTCATTAATAAAATGTTAATGAAATGTCTGTCTGGTCCTTCGGTACGAAAGTTTTTTTAGAGTTATCTATTGCGTACAATTTTAGAAAAGGATTTGTGCATGATGTCGTAGAAGATTTTAGAATGTCCGTAGAAATAATAGATCTAATTTATCTCTATGTACACTCAGCTACATATCAAGCTGTACATTTCCAGTATAAACTGACCTCTCATTGTAAGTAAAGGCTTTTCTAAGGTACTTCTACAAACGTAAGTTTGGGTATTATCCGCACCTATATCCGACCAGATTTTTGCTGGGTTGTTTAGGCTTTAATTCACTCCAAGTCAGACGAGCCTTCGAACTTTCGACGAGCCTTGTACCTGCTTGCAAAATTATACACGGAGCCATTGACGAACCTAGTTTGAATGGTGAGCTGTGATTTTTTTTTGTACCCGACAACTATTGTCGGGCGAGGCGGCATAATTTGTTTGCGCAGCCGCGTTGTCGTACTGTTGCGCGATGTATGTCACCCATTCCAAGGATGCTGAACGCGCTCAACGCTCTCCTGGAATCTAATCCTTCACTGGATCTACTTGCTGTTGGAATGCTTGGTTAAATTTTAACCCTTGCGTTGAAACTGTCATCAGTGATACTTTAAGTGACCCGCGGATTAGTACCCCCTTTCCGACTAACCTTGTATATAATATTGAGCGGCCTAATTTGCGTCCCCCAGGTACAGCGCCCCTGGCAGCCGCCCCTAGATATGACACTGACTTCATCATTATGCAAAAAAAAAAACGATTAACCTGTGTAGTACTGTAATTATAGACACAATAGATAAATAATGGCGGCCGTACCGTTTTCGGTACACTTGGGCGAGTGTTATTAAGTATATTTTTTTAAAATCTTAGTTCCTCCTTAAAGAACTTTTTTAAAGAGCTTAACTTCTTAAAGAGCAGTTTTACCGTTGAGTCCGGCGCGTACGCACGTCATTGTCGCGATGGAAAAACAGTCGAGTAAAACAATGTCCTCGGATATTGTCAAATGTGTTAATTGTAACGTAGTGATTAACGAAGTACTTGCTTTTATCTGTAATAAGATCGATGTGATGGATGAAGAAAGTATCAGCCGCATTTGTGTTAGTGCTTTCTCAGAGAATGATATTGTGAACGCCAAAAACTTGTTGTTTGACTCAATAACGACAACAAAGCGAAAAAAGTTAAGAAAGAAACAAGGCAAAACACTACGTAATATTGACGATATAGTATGCCTATTGAAAGAGACTGAGCCTAACGATATTCCTATTTTTGTTGCACGGGACCTGCAAAAATTACCTCCAGTACTTTTTGACCATGTAGACGTGACTAGGATACTTAAGGATATTGTAAAAATGAAAAGTGACTTGAATCGCATTTGCGAAGAATACGCCACGTTGGATCAAGTGAATAACCTTCGGGTGGAGGTAGAATCCCTTAAAAACGCGTCGATTGTAAATAACTTCCAACGAAGGGTCAACATCAAACGGGGTGCTGCCTCCTTGCTGTCCAGTTTTGAGTATGAAAGCGGACCCATGGGATTGTCCCCTCTATGTAATGCACCAGTAACTCACAGGAAAAGTCCAACAGTCTCTCCTGCAAAGAAGCGCATAACTTTTTCTGATGAGGGTACATTGAAAACTACGCCGAGCCGAGAGTCTAACGGTTTACGTTTTGTCGGAGCTCACGAAAATGCTGATACCAACACGTCATCGGAATGCCGCCCCCCTGCCGCCACCGCTGCCTCAGCTACGGCAGAGCGTATTATTATCAATACTCCGGTACACACAAATCTGAAGGATTCCTCACAAAAAAGTTTCTCCGAAATTTTAAATGAGAATGAAGGCGAATTCAAGTCACAACCCCTGGATGACGGGTTTATACTGGTTCAAAAAAAGAGATCGAGAAACCGTTTCCAGGGTAAAATTGGAAAAGGTAATGTGGACATAAGTTCAAACTTCAAAGCCGCTGATATTAAGGTTCCGATATATATCTACAATGTATCAAAGGAGACAACTGTGTGTGACATTAAGAAATACGTTACAAGTAAAATAAATCTAGACATTGAGCTTCAAAAAATGAATATGAAAATTACAAAGGACTACAATGCTTATAAAATATTTGTACCCAAAAATAAACTCAACGTATTTTTAAATGATGATTTTTGGCCCAATGGAGTGATGTTTCGTCGTTTTGTTGACTTTACTCATAACACAGTGAGACGTGATTATCGGGATATTGATAAAACTAACTTGACGTATGGATCTAACAACAAAACTCATATCGTTTAATTGTAAAAATATCTCGAGGTCAATTGAATGTGTGAGAGGATTATGTAAACAAGCAGACATCATTGCGCTGCAGGAAACGTGGCTGCTGAATCATGACATTCCTATGCTGGGCAACATTGATGGTGCATTCTCCTTTACTGGAAAGTCGGCGGTAGACCTGTCTGCGGGTGTGCTTCGCGGGAGACCGTACGGGGGTGTGGCCCTGTTGTGGAGATCAGCTGTGTTCCCAGAGGTGGTCGTTATTCCGTGCAGTAGTGTGCGTATCGCTGCTATAAAAATAATGTGTGCAAACCGGTCTTTGTTAGTGATAACGGTATATATGCCTACTAATTCAAACGAGAATCTATGTGAATTTACGGAGTGTTTAAGTGAACTAAACGCCATTATTGAAAGTAACGATGTTAACTCAGTGATTATACTTGGGGACTTCAACGCTCATCCGGGTAAGCTGTTTCATTCAGAGTTGTTGTCATTTTGTACGGAACAATCTTGGTCGTGCGTAGATACGGAACTTTTACCTAATGACACTTATACTTATGTGTGCGGTGCGAGTGGCAGTCACAGCTGGCTCGATCATTGTGTAGTGACGAGCGCTGCGCGTTCGGCCATATTAAGTGCGTCTGTACTTAAGGTGCATGTACCGATGGACCGTCCATACAATGTTTGTAGGGATTATACGCTAAAAATAGACACTCTTTGTTTAAAACGAATCATTTTATCACTTTTCTACAATCAAATGTGCTCGCGAATTCACTCTTTAGGAAATAACTTACACTAATTACTGAGAAAAACAATCATGAAATTCAGACAAAATTTGACACTTCTTTACATGTGTGGGTTTGTTTTGACAAGCAAACTAAGCGCCATGTTTGTTATAGTTTAAAATTGTAAGCGATAGATGGCGTGCAGGCGATATTGTAAATAGATATTAAAATATGCAGCGTTGCCGGTCTTCTGTAACCTTGACGGCGGCTGCGTTGCCAGCTAATTTGACTATGATTCGAATGCATGTACATTTTCAATTTGTTGAACGTAATGTTGATGCACTAGGATTTGCGCGCGGAATTTGTTGCGTGTTATATTTTGTATGCTATTTTAATTTATTCAAATTGCAATATGTCTAGTAGGTACTTATGTAATTGATTTCAATTGAATATAATTATTGCAATTTATTATTGGTAGGTAAATAATTTTATTAATTATTCAAAATACGCAATTTTATTGTAAAATAAAATTACCTAGGTATATTTCGACGGTAAGTATTAGAAACAGCAAGTTGGCCCGTGAGTTGGGTTTTAGACGCTGCAATCTCGTTACAATACTAATTACCTACGTACCTACGTGTCGATGTTGTCATTATGTATATTTTATGGTCAACCATGAATTAAATTATTCAGTAAGTCACCAAAGTAACCACAACATTAAATTTCGTGAAAAAGCAATCTTGGGGTATGTTTTTACCAGGTAAAGAATACTTTGTATGCATATAGCCCCCCGCCGAGACGCCGTCGCGAGCAGACGTATTTTTGAACGTTCCGTGTTTTAAATTCAAAAAAAATTGTTTAAATTGCAAAATATTGTGTAAACTATCAGTGAAACGATCAATTAATTAGTGATTACCATCTCAGTGATAAAATATTGAAACAATTACAACACACAATTAACAATATTATCAAAATTATCAACAGCAAATCAAGACAAGTTGTTATAAAAAATCGTGTTAGCGTGCGCCGGGCCAAGTGTCCTTGAAAGTGAATGCAAGGACAAGCTTTACACCTGCAGCTACAGTACCTATTTTTATTAAATAGAACGCTATTTTCAACTCTCTTAGTAACGACGACTTGGTCCGATGACACATGGGCCGGACTGTAAGTGAACGTGATCGTGTGAGTATCAAGTTCAAACCTCCGCAAAACACATTACTTTTTGGAATGTTTTTTATTATGCTGCTAAAATACCAGAAAAATCTGAGATTTTTTTACGAAAAAATTGGAGAAATTTCTGAAATATTATAATTAATACTTGCACAAATTGCTGCCTGCAACATTGCTTAATTAAAGAAAAATCCGCATTCATTGTTGCTTTATTTTGCTTTTGGTGCATTTGAACGCCCAATATGCCGCTAAATCGAACACCGCCAACCTCACCGAAATCTAACTTCAAAAAAAAAAAAACAAAAACATTCAGACGAATTGAGAACCTCCTCCTTTTTGAAGTCGGTTAAAAATCAATGATGGTGACGCTGGTACTAATATACTAAGTAAAGTTATTTTTTACAAATATACTAAGTAAAGTTATTTTTCTTTGTAGCACCTGTGAAGCAGTGGTTTCAAGACAAGAAGAAATAATTTTTGTTCAATTGAATTTTTTTTGTAGTAGTTTGTTTAGAATCTACATAATCATTGTATAAAGCTTTTAATTTGTATTTACTATAAAAGGTGAAATAATACCTTATTGAACTCAATAAAGATTTAGATTTTTGTTTTACTAAAAACTTAGGTAATAAAATAAAACTATATTTTACTGTGTATATTTGACATTATTTATTTCCTTTTTTTATTAATCAATTAAATGTTTTACGCCTTAAAATATAACTTTTATTTTCCTAAAATAGTACTAGTTTTAATTTATCGTAGGTGTCGTTCTGCCTACCCCTATTGAGAGTATTTCTACAAAATATTTTAGCCCTTTTTTAAATGCACGCCATCTAGTGGTAAACTTTGTAAACGTAGGGAATACGTCTATGTGTGTGTAAAAGTGTGTAAATTCAATGACAGATGTTATTATGGGATTCTGTGTCAAATTGGGTGGATTTTGAGGCATTGTTATGATCAAGTTCATTAAAAGGTAATGACCAGGTGTCGCGAACACTACTTCTACAACTTTGTAATGCTCAGATTTCACATAAAACGAAATAAACTCAAAATAATGATTTCAGCGCCATCTAGCGGGAAAAGTGCTGGGAACAGCCCGTATCTTTCACCTTAATAATGATGTATATTGGTCCGATCACTATCCGCTATTGCTTGTTTGTAATTTTAATTTTATCCGCTCAAGCGGCCAACAGCCGACGAAGCTAAGTAATATATTTAATAATAGTGTAAAATGGGGAGAAAGAGACTCTGATCAAATAGATAAATATCATCGTATTTGTAATTCTAAATTAAAGTTAATTAACTTTCCCCCGGAATTTCAATGTTGTGCTGACGATATGTGTGATAGTGACGAGCATAAATTGTTATTAAATGACATGTACGACAAAATAATCAGTATTTTGACAGGGGCTGCTAAGGCTAGCTATTATGTGCCTAAACGTAACAACCATAGGTATGTTACTGGTTGGAACCGGTATGTCAGTGACGCTCACAGGAGGGCGCGATTTTGCTTTCAGACGTGGGTGTTGGCTGGGAGACCAAGGTCTGGGGATCTGTATATTAGGATGTGTGAATCGAAAAAGATATTTAAATCAAAGTTGGCTTTTTGTCAGAAAAATGAATCACAGATAAAAATGAACATTATAGCAGAAAATCATATGAATAAAGACTTTAGTAGTTTTTGGAAAAACACTAAAAAGCTAAGCCCAGTGTCGGGCCTTCCTGCTAGCGTTGGTGGTGAACATGACCCCCATGATATAGCTTGTGCATTCCAGCGGCATTTCAGGGTTGAGTCCCCGCTCGGGCCTGCGTCTGGGGTGCCCGCTGCTGAGAACCACCTCACCGCACTTAATGTCAGATTTTCTGCGAAGACTGTTGCGACGATTATTAATAAAATGGTGAGGGGCAAGTCTCCCGGCCACGATGATCTCAGCATCGAGCATCTAAAGAATGCGGGAATACACCTGCCTAGAGTTCTATCGATGTTCTTTAACCTCTGTATTAGTCACGGTTACGTACCCGAGAGCCTTATGTACACTATAGTGGTACCGATCGTAAAGAATAAAACAGGTGACTCATCGGATCTGTCAAATTATAGACCTATCTCTCTGGCTACTGTTATAGCAAAGGTGCTGGACAGTTTGCTTGACAAGCAGTTGGAAAAGCATCTTCAACTGCATGATGCTCAGTTTGGGTTCAGACCAGAACTTTCGACTGAAACTGCTATCCTCTGCCTCAAGCAGACTGTCCACTACTATACTAGTCGGGGCACACCTGTCTATGCATGCTACCTCGATTTATCAAAAGCCTTCGATTTGGTGTGCTATGACAAGCTGTGGCAGAAGCTGGAGAGTGACACGGAGGTGCCTCGGGAGGTGATTTCATTGCTTAGGTTCTGGTACGGCAACCAAAGCAATAGAGTGCGGTGGGCGGGTGCATATTCAGCTGTATACGGTTTGGAATGTGGGGTTAGGCAGGGCGGAATTAGCTCCCCCCACCTCTTTAATTTATACATGAACCGGCTCATCGGTGAGCTCAGTGACACTGGTATTGGTTGTTCCATAGACGGAGTAAGTGTTAACAACTTAAGTTACGCGGACGATATGGTGTTACTGAGCCCATCGATTGCAGCGTTACGGAAATTGGTGTGCACCTGCCAATCGTACGCGGAAGCCCATGGGCTCAGATACAACGCGAATAAGAGTGAGTTCATGTTGTTCAAGTCAGGAAGCAAGGGCTACTCCCATGTTCCACATGTAACTCTAGGCGGCATGCGTTTAAAAAGGGTCAGTGCCTTTAAGTATCTGGGTCACTGGGTGACCGAAGACCTGTGTGACAATGAGGACATCGAGAGGGAGCGGAGGGCACTGTCCATCCGGTGTAATATGTTGGCTCGTAGGTTTGCACGTTGCACTACTCAAGTAAAGATAACATTATTCAAGGCATACTGTCAGACTTTCTACACGTGCAGCCTGTGGACTAATTTTACATTGAGGGGGTACGGTGCTCTGCGTGTCCAGTATAACAATGCGTTTAGGATATTGTTGGGGCTGCCACGCTTCTGTAGTGCTTCCGCTATGTTTGCTGAGGCGCAGACTGATGATTTTTTCGCCATAATCAGAAAAAGGTGCGCCTCGCTGTTAAGGCGTGTGCGTGGCAGCCCGAATGGTATCCTTAGCGCATTGTCCCAGAGGTGGGACTCACCAATGCTGATGAGGTGGATGCGACTGCACGCTAGCGGCCCCTCATACTTATAATAAGATTTTAATTCTTCTGTGTGTTTTATTTTAATTAATTTTATTTTGTTTTTTTTTTTATGTAAAATTATGGATTTTTATTATCTGCTATAAATAAATTGAATTGAATTGAATTGAATTAAAGATAAAGAATTTATTTGGACACAGCACAAAGAGACACAACAGGTAAAAAATGTGAAGTAATAAAAAAAAGTCTTGGGTATGTGTCTCACGGCTGGACTAAAAAGGTGTCCAGATCAGCTTAATGTCAAGCACTTTATGTACTTGACACTAGTTTTCGTCTGGAACCATTGTGCTCCACGGATGTCAGTCAGCGGTCATGCCCGCTCAAACCAACATGTGTGTGTGTATGTGTAGTGTGTGTAAAGAAAGAAAATAAATAAACACGCAATAAATAAGGAACAATCTAAAAGTGTATACAATATAATATCTAATATTTAATATGGCAACATTTTGTTGCGTCGATATCGTCGCTCACGCAGGCTTATGTTATTTTGTCCTTCAATTTCTATCGACCAAAGTTTTTGATTGTCAGTGAATGCAGTAGTGCGTCATTGATTTTCCGTTGTGTCGAGTTGCAGGTTTGATTCTCGTATCGGAACATTTATTTATGATCTAAAGTTTTGTTTAGAGTCATTTATTATTACTGTATAGACAGCTGCATAAATCGGGTACCCCCCTAGTAACTTTGCAGGCTCTAGTAACGTACCCTGGCACCTGTAGTTTTTAAATATAATAGGGATTAATGTAGACCTCTATAGGAATACCTACACAAAAATTTTACCTATTAGAAGTACTAGGGTGCAACTAAAGAGCTTCTAAAAGTTACTAGGTGGATACCCAATTGATGCAGCTGTCTGTACATACGTTTTGATATGTGTGTAAAGGCCTTTTTCCAAGAATCTTAGAAGAATATACAGGAATGTTGCAAGAGGCTAGTCGACACTTCCCGTGAGCCGAAGGCTGGGCTCTACTTTGGTCAAAGGATTAGCATTGCCATACAACGTGGCAATGATGCCTGCCTTCTGGGCACGTTACCAGTCAACAGCGATGCATAGGAATATTTAGACTATTTTAGTCTGTAGTTGTTATGAGATATGGATATGAGGAGCTCGTGGCTAAATAATTACAGCCGCATAGACCGATCTTCCGGGTTAAGCCACGCTTGCCGAGGTTGGTCTGTGGATGGGTGACCATTTACCATAGCGAGTTTCCACCGTGCCTCGGAAAGCACGTAAAGCCGTTGGTCCCGGCTGTCATTTGTAGATTTTTGACAGTCGTTACTGTTGGTCAGAAGCCAGAAAGTCTGACAACCAGTCTTACCAAGAGTATCGTATTACCCAGTTACTGGGTTGTGGAGGTCTGATAGGCAGTCGCTTCATGTAAAATACTGATATTCAACTGCATCCGGTTCGACTGGAAGCCGACCCCAACATAGTTGGGAAAAGGCTAGGCAGATGATGATGATGAGTTGTATTAAGATATATTTTACTTTATTTGTTAATCCTTTTATTTGTGATTATGTAAATATTGTTTGAGCTTAGTTGTGTGTCTCAGAAGAATAAATCTTCCATCGACAATATCCACGCGACATACATTACCACCCTTTGCTTCTACAAGTCCCCACTCGCTCTCCTCGTCATAATTTTAAGGTCTCTCATTAGTCTCCATGTTGTACGTGTCGTGTGTTTTTGGCCTATCAGCCGCTCTTTCACCCGTTCTCCAATCGTAGTGAATATGGCAATATTCCCTTTTGGTTGTTTAATAGGCCACTGGAATTTTATTACTTACTTATTGCCCGTGTGGTTCCCAATAAAGAATAGGCCTGAGAAGGGGTCCTCCCTACCTGTGGGTATCGTAAAAAGCGACTAAGGGACTATCTCAAGAGTATAGACAGCTGCGACCTCCTTCTCGTTATAACAATATCCTGTGATCACCAATCCGTGTCAAGTGTGGTGATTGGTGATAATACCCTCTGACTGTCTTTAATAGCAGTCATTGGGCGGCCATATTCCGTGTTCAGCTAGAACGTTTACAGGATGCATTCCATTTAGCGCACTTTGAAGAGCACCAACTCAATCGCATAATAGTAATAGGATTAGGAATTGCTTCCTTGTCTCTACATTCAAACAAAAATCTTATCTTACAGAAACATTAAGAAAACATTTGTTAGTCATTCATAATACAGGTTATTCAGGTAAACGTAGATTATTTAAAGCAAAGGCATGATATTTGCTCTCTTTATAGGAATACTATTAGTGTAATGGAATTGTTGTTCTTCAAATTGATGCGCTAAATGGAATGCCTTTACTTACTGATAGACCCATGTCGGAGAACATCGAGCTTTTCCGAAATGAACAGACAGAAAAACTAATTTATACTTCAAGTCACACCAGAAGTTATAGTAAGCTTTTTTTAACGTTAGGAAATCCTCTTGGTTATCTTCCACTCTGGGGAAGGCGGAGGGTTATGTCGGGCTCTTACCGACTACAACCACCACAGCGTTCCTGTGGTTATGGCTAGGGTCGCAGTTTCCCTGCCAGGGTTGCGGAATTTGTTCGAAAGAGTTACCGCGGCCCTGGAACGTAAAGGGCATTAGGAGGAACACGGATGGGTTTTAGTCAGTAAGAGTCTGACACTCCCTTCCGCTTCGCCCAGAGCGGAAGAAGTCATTTGATGATAAAAAGAGTCGCAGTTTCCGCTATTGCATTCAACACAACCCAGCAGGTCATGTCGTTTTCTTAATAGAAAAATCGTAGGAAATTAAGGTATCGGGGTACAATTAATGAAATAATGTGATAAGAATAATATTTCTTTATAAAACATTTATTTAATTTTTATTTATTATACTCCGAATCGTCGGTGGCCGCCTTGCTCAATGTTAATAATAAAACAATTAAAACTAAAAAAAAAAACAATTATTAAGTTTTGAAGTGGACTATGTTAACGTTTACTTAATCAGACCAAGCTTTCTTATGCCTTAATAAAACCAAAAACGCTTGCATCAGAATACTAGTTAAAAGATTACATAGAATTTTGTACGTAATGGTAAATTATACAAGGTTAGTCGGAAAGGGGGTACTAATCCGAAGTCCACTTATAGTATCGCTGATGACTGTTTGAAAGCAAGTGTTAAAATTTCAAAATTCGATTAAAAAAAATCCAAATAAAATGATTTTTATTTTAGTTTTTTCAAAAATTCTTCATCCCTGCTTTAGTTACAAATTCAGAAAATGGTGCTTCTAATTCATGACCCCAAATATGACCTAAAATGTAAACACAGCTGATCATAACTGGGGATAGATAGATTTTAGAGATTTTTTTTTTCGATTTTTGAACAGCTGTTTCTTTTAAACTATTAAGTTTTGGGAAAAGTTGTAGAACAAAAGTTATTCATTATTATGTGTACTTTAACACCCTTTCGGATTAGTACCCCCTTTCTGACTAACCTTGTATACCTAGTTTACATTTAAATTCTAGATTTTAGAATAAAAATATAAATAATTATGTAAAAGCTCTAATCTGAAAGGAATCAAATGGAGTCAATTCGTGTAGAATATTGAGTAAACAAAGTAGACTCGGAGGAAGTAATAACTGACTGCTTCTTAGCCTCTACAATCAAACATAAAATCATAATTTACAGAAATATTCAGAAACAACAAATAGAAACAGGTACCTAAAGGTTGATTATTTAGCAATGACAGCCAGCCGCAAGACGTTTGCTCTCTTTTTATCATTTAGATTTCATAAAGCGTTATCTCTCTTTATTGTCACAACGCCAATGCTTTTGAATGTCATCGCTGAATAATTGACCTGCATTTTAATCTTCTGGTCCTTTTGTCCAAGCTATAATTGATCCAGCAATCTTCTCAATGATCATCAACCGTCGAATATAGTCAAGCGAGTTCATTTTGCGATCGTCAAAACGAGCAAATAGGTACATCACTGCCCGTTAGTGACGGTCACAAACCAACTTCGCTTAACAAATCATTGTAGTCTTCTACCATATCTTCATTATCAGTTTGTCTTGGTGAAGCATCTTCCATATCAGTTTCTACATTGATGTCTCTGTAGATATTTCAGAAGTATGGAGAACTTCTAAGGACCAATTAAAATGTCGGTCCTTTTTCTTCAGCAACTGTAGCGCCCGCTATGTGGTCTTGAGTCTTTGCCTTCTCTTCATTTTCTGTGGCTTAGGGTTATAAACTACGACACACCATCATCTACTGTGTACCTTAAAGATCATACTACGAACACGTTTTTCTATGTAAAGCATAAGAAAATGAAACCCTAAGGCTGAAATCTACAAAGCGTACTTAGACTTTGCTCAAACTTGACTTACGTAAAAGGATCGTTGAATTTGGCTTACTTCTAAGTTTTCGGTAAATCCTCGATTTCGTGGTATTTGCTAAGCACATACGTAGAAGAGTTCGAAGATTGCTATATAAATCGATTTGGACTTAACTCGATAGTAAAGTCTGAGCAAAGTCTAAGTAGACTTTATAGATCTCAGCCTCACAGTAACAGAGTACTGTATGAATTGAAGTTGTATAATTATGTAAGAATTTATGGAACTGGCAATTTTACAACATTTCATAATAAAGATACACTTTTTTACAATCATGCTATCGTAGTTGAAGTTTCATCTATTTTCTTATTTCTCCATCTATTGTTGCCTGCAAAATGTGATGTTTCTGTTTTTATCTCAGCTGAAATAAAAACTACCACCTGTAATTCAAATAAAATAACATCATTATTATCGGGCCGACATTCAAATTAAAAATCAGATACATGTGTGTTGACTCATTTGTTTAATTAGCTTTTAAAATTCCTTGTCGATTATGTGAAAACTCTTCATTACTATTGAGTTTAGCTAATAGTCTTATTCTCTAATCATCTATGACGGTCTATATCATGTAGGTCTTTGTTTGTATTGTATACTTCTACAAATACTCTGATAAGAGCAATGCACAGCCAGACATAAGTCTCTAACTAAACGGGAGATAAGCTATGTCTACACCAGTGCGCTTTTATGTTCATCTTGCGTCTTCATCTGAGGCATGCGTGAAGCGCCATAGCGCATGCAAAATGCCTTAATACTAGTTCGACAAAAGCGCATGCCCCTAGCGCACGCTAATCCGTCTATTGTATGTCGACTGACAACTGACCGAGGCGCACCGGTGTAGACGATAAGCTGCATGCGTCTTATGGCAATCAATATTTCATGCGCTTGACGCAAGAGGAATTGAAAGTTGAAAGCGCAAGATGAACATGAAAGCGCACTGGTGTAGACATACCAGTACTTAGTAATCGTATAGTAGTAATCATAGACAAAAGTTTTAAATGTGAAAGTTTGGATGTTTGTGACTGTGGATGTTTGTTAATCAATCACGCCTTAACGACTGAAGGGATTTGGATAAAATTTGGCACACAGGTGGACCATGACTTGAATTAGGACATAGGATACTGTTTATCCGGATACATGAAGAAGTTCCACTAGGATGCGAGTGAACCGCGGGAAACAGCTAGTTCTTATCTATGCAAGTGACGATGTTACCCGTGAGCAGCCTGGAGTATTTATGTTGGAAAATTGGATTGTAATCCCTCTATCTATCGGAGATAATTGGAGAACATCGTTTAGAGTGATAGTTAAAGCGCAGTCTGTTTCTTCTTCCCCATAAATCTTACACCCTTTATGAAGTACCACGGTAGAGCTCAAGGCCAGATTTGAAGGTTTGGAGGCCCTTGGGCAACGAAGAATTGGAAGGCCGGTTAAATGTTGTTAAAAAACAGGCCAAGTGTGTGTCGGGCCACGCGCAATAGTAGGGTTCCGTAGTTGCACAATAATGCGGACTAAGAAGAGGGCTTACTAATTTTTCAATATTTATAAATTGTACGAAATTTTTACTTTTCCGGTTGATCGACTATTACTCGTAAACTTGTAAAGCCTATTTAGCTGTGACAGTTTGCCTTTTAACTTCATTGTATACCTATACTACTACCGTGAATTTTTTCACTTATCCAAAACTACTTAACCGTTTAGCTTGCAGGGGGAGGGAGACACACACTTGACTCTAACAAAAATAAGCACTTTAAAGCGTAATATTTCAGAAACGATTCCCTTAATCGAAAAATTATCACCACAAACCCGCAATATTTTTGAAAGACCTATCCAACAACACCCCACACCATGGGGTAGACGAGAAAATTTAATGTTACAGTTAATGTTTGAACACGTTTGAGCAACAAGACTTTTTAAGAAAACCTAGTTTTTTTTTTTTTTTTTTTTGATTCTATGTAATGGTAGTAGACCATGGTCTGAACAACGATTGTTCTAGTAATACAACCAATTAAGTCTGCGTGTATAAATTTGGGTCATTGATCAAACTTTCCAAAGGTGCCTGGTTTTGCTATTCTCTACTTCAATCGTTGAAGACACGTGGTGCATGCATCTGAAAATATAATAGTACAAAATTACTATCAAATCTATATGGTCAGATTTCATAAGTTATTGTAAACAACTCCAAATAATTATTCCAATATTTACTACCTAATCATGTTTGGTTTCGTAATGTTAGAAGCTATTATTAAACACAAATCGCCATCGTTAAGGAATTATGAACAGTCGACAGGTAAACAAAGTTTTAACTTATTAATAGATAAGGAAAATAGTTTAATGGCTACTTTAAACGATTGGCAGTATCCTGAAGCTAATAATGTCACATTTGGTGAATATTTCGTTCATAGAATAGAATACTTTTATTTGCACAAAATGTAGGTTACATAAAGATGGATAATTTAACAATCAGTGCCAGATACATTTTATCGCTTACGACATGCAAATATTAAAATACAATAATTTAGTTTGTCTTGGATATCAGCAACATAGTCATAATTAAGGCACAAGATGCAAATAGTAATTTAACTTATTTTAATAATTCTGATATTAAATAAAATTATTTATAAATCCATTTGAAGGCAATTCTTTAATATTATCAGGAATGGCGTTAAAAATACGTCCTCTCATAACCTTACATTTTTTTAAATACATTGTTGTCCTTGGTACATTTGACAAAACAATTCTGTTTGGTTTGTTTCATATCAAAAATGGATTTGTAAGGGCCCAGACAGATGGACTGCATCCCGACCACAACTGCAACTTCCAAATCCAGTTTGAAGGCAGTAAGTTGCAGCCAGTGCAACTGTGTGGCATCTACCAATTGTATGTGCCGATGCGGTATCAATGAACGAAATAATTATTCACCAAAAGTGACATTATTAGCCCTCCAGCCCCCTGATTCACGCGGGCCTGTGGACGGCGAGCGTTGGGTGGCTCGCCGTCCATATCAGAACCTGGGGGTCTACTCCCTAAGCATGAAGTCCGTGGTTTCGGCTTTAGTTATGAGCGTTTCCTACTCCCTATCACCTACGGACATACGATTATTTCGGTGCCCGAACTAAGAATTAATAACAACACGATTTAACAGTTGTCCCTACTATCGATGTGTTTTTGCCCGTCCGAAAAGTTGAACTTGACACTTGTTTTATTCACTTCTACGTTTTGGGCTACTTTCGGACGGTTGATTAACTGCGTTGACGGACTTAGGGAGTAGGGCCCTGGAACGCAAAGGGCATTAAGAGGAACACGTATGGGTTTTAGTTAGTAAGAGTCTGACACTCCCTTCCGCTCCGCCCAGAGCGGAAGGAGTCATAATAATATGATGATTTCCCATAAATAAAAAAAAGCCCCCTGATTCAAAACGATTCTATTAAACAGTCATTGAACGATTCGATAAGCTATCTCTTTTTCTCTCATTACGAGAGTCGTAGATAGGACGAGATAACAAACCGAATCCGTGGACAACTGCTTATACCTACATTGAAAGTAATTTCTTCATTGCTCAATATCAATTATTTGATTGAAACTAAACATGCTCCGTTAGACCAAGCTTATTCCATAAATCCGTCTCTGATTCAAGAATTCGATTAACGATTATTATACAATTTGCATGGTAACGTTTAAAAAATAAATACTGTAGGTAATATCGGTGGCTACATTGGACTGGGTACACAGCCAGCAGACGAGGTTACAAAACAATACGTGTCTGCCACACTTGAACAAATATTTACAGCCTTTAAGTTTGACTCATGTGTTCGATTTCATGTAATTTCACCTTGCGATGAATACAAATCGTATTAAATATTTAAAAGTTTGCGATTAATTGCTTTATGTAGGACGGATGAATGATATGCTTTCAATGTAGTGCGTCTAGAAGTATCTTAACGACTGCAAAATAATTGTTTACTTAGGATAAGTTATTTATCATCAATATCCTTTTATTAGATTTACTAGATTGCCCAATAACTGGGTTGCGGAGGTCTGAAGGCAGTCGCTCCATGTAAAATACAGGTATTAAACCACATCTGGTTAAACTGGAAGCTGATCCCAACATAGATATGAAAACGCTAGGTAGAATAATATCCATAGCTTTTTTCTCATTATTGAAACCTATAAGCTAGGCTAGGACTAGCAATCAGTCCTTTTCTTAGATATCGTTATCTTACGGTTAGACAGACGGTTTTGGTATCGAAATGTTCCAATAGGGACATTTTTCAACACTGTCTCACCCAATAATGAAGTTAAATCTCTCCTAATCACTACAGCTGCTCTATAATACGGAATTCCGAAATCTGAAATAGATAATTATTGCTGGAAAACGATGTTAGTTCGAAAGTATGATAAAGCGATATCGATTTCGGATGTCATAGACTTTAATTGTGATAAATTTAAGATTAGCTTAAGATCTGAGCAACCCGACTCGGTAAAGTTAGGTTAATCGTACTATAGTAATAACGTACATTGCTATTTCAAAATTCAGATTTCAGATTCTCCTACAGTTGGGTGTTATAAAATATGAAGACAGCCTATTAACAGTCATAATTTTATCATTGTGAATGGACAAGTTTATGTGCCAGAAAAGTTTATGTAGTTTCCCTAAAAACTGCGGAAGCCTGTCAGCAATCATTTCCTAAATCTGAAAATTCATCGTAAGATGGATGAGGAATGTGGAGCGAAGGACCACATTTTCAGGCTCAGTGTACTTTAGTAACTAAATAAGCAGGAGTAAACTTAGATCCAGAATAAGCTCTGTACATAAAAATAAGATCCACGTGTACGTTTATCAAAATTACACATGAATAAAGAAAAATACCCATATTATTTAAATTCGGTTTATCAAAATAAGTAAATTGATAACGCATTGACTTATGTTGTGTGTATGTATTATTATTGTCTATTTAATAAACTTTTGAGTTTTTTAAAGCTTAATACAGCTTAAAACTTAGTTTTATGTGCCGCTTGCGCAACGTTTAGCCTTAGAATAAGAACTAAAGCAAGCACTAGTTTTTTTTTCGCCGAAACTTTTCTTCAATTCCTTTTTAAATTGTGTTAAAGACTTAACTTTATGTTTCTTTTAGGTATACGGCACGGCATTCAGGCCAGTAAATGCAAGTAAGTTCTCACGCTAGTTCTTCATTACGGAGTAAGCAAAGCTGTAAGCGTAGTTGAATTTACGATGGAGGAGAGAGTCAGGAAGAAAGCTAAGCGCGAGCGGCCCGTAGTCAATGTAGTGACTCTATCTTTTCTTTATATTTTCTTAGACACATTTCAGGTCATTTGAACCACGTGCATAAGTAATATACCGTATTGAATCTCTTGATTTTATTCCGTGTGGGGGGGGCGATGGCAACTTTCTCACCGCACGCTGGGAATAGACGCGCGTTGTAAGATAAAGCAAAATCCAACTCGCTTGGTCGTATAAGGCTTTACAGGACGCCTTGCGCTACCACCCTCACATTAAAGTCCGGCGCCAAGCAGTTTACAGTGTTCCGTCGTGTGTATGTGAGAGCCAGAGGGGTATAGGGGAATCTCTCTATAATATATCTCTGTTATTTAGATTCGTGTGCTTTATCTTGGACCCTGTCTGCGCTTACTATAGGTGCGGTTAGCGTAAAAGGCGACCAACGCTGGCACTCATGACACCATTAACAAAATAGAGATACCGAAATTGATTCATAGGTCAAGCAAGATCAAGTATCGTCTTATGGTCTTATGTCGATACCTCTGGGCTCAAAGGGAGTATAAAAACGAATTTTCGTTATAATTATGTTATAATGTCATTATGCCAAAAATGTGCTATACGCCCTTTGAGCCCAGAGGTATCGATGTATTAGATGTTTAATGCAATATACTTAAAAGATACTAGAACAAGCTTCTAGTACTACACATGCTTCATGCACACACACGTTTTAATAACGGGTCAGCTGGACTCTACGAAAATATCACTAATACCGATATCAATTAACGAATCATTATGAAAGTTGATATTTTAAGGCCAGTTATAAAAAACTCTCATGTCTAAGATTTAAGAGGAGCTCCCATAATTATTGAACCTTCAATTGTTTTTTCAGCTCAAGCATCATCTCTACACTTACAGTGATACCTCCGGTTTCTGAATTAAGAATTCTAGGATAATCAATACTTAAGTAACATTTGAATACGGAGTTGTCAAAAAAATGCTCTTTAATCCATCATTTTTTTGACAACTCCGTATTCAAATGTTACATATCGTACACCTAGATCTAAACATAGACAACTCAAAAAAAAAACATTTTTCAGGAGATAAAAAAAACGTATTTCTGCATGATTTGCTATACGTTTTTTAAGTCTCCTGAAAAATTTGTTTTTTTTGAGTTGTCTCTGTTTAGATCTAGGTGTGCGATATGTCTGATTATCCTAGAATTCTTAATTCAGAAACCGGAGGACAGTCTCTCAAAGAGAGCTGTTTACGTGGGCCTAAGAATTAAAGAAACATACTTTACCTGGATGCTACTAACGCATAACGGGTACACCCATCGAAACTTACCTAGCAACATTTAGTAAGATATAGAACCACCATATGTCGTCACCCTCCCCGCTAACTGTCGTAATTAGCAATTGATAATTTTTCAGTAGTTGCGTTAGCTGTGGCTTTATTTTAATGAATTAGTAACTTTTTTATATTGCTCTTGGCTTCCTCTTTTAGGTTAGTAGTTACCCTAGAGCCCTAAGGTATCTATTTATTTATTTTTATTCATTTGAAGCAGATACGTCACTCTCTAAGAAATTCTCTGAAAAATTATCAATTGCTAGTTACGACAGTTAGCGGGGAGGGTGAGGATGTGTGTCCCCAACAACCTCAAAAACCACGTGTTCATAACAATAAATGAAACGAAATCATGAAGGAAATAAAACCCGACTAAAATATAAAGAATGCAGAAAGTCTTACCTATAACAGGGGTTTCCATTTTGCTTTTCAACGATTCCATCTTGTTTAATTATATTGATAACAATAAGAGATCCGTTTGAGAAGGTGATCGGGTGAGGACTGAGTCGGATGTCGGTTGTGGTCCGACAATGTAGGTCTTGCAAGCTATACCATACAGCCTTCGAGGCGCAGGGCTGGAGTTGGGCTATCGAACGATTACAGAAATAGATCTGTTTGTATTTTTGTTTGTGTGAAGATGAATGCGGGGCAAAATGTATATTACAAAAACGGATTTAGCTTGTTTCAATTTTAATGATATAAAACCTTTTTCACCGTAAGGTGTGTCCTGGCGGTGTCTCTGCGTTGTCATACAAAAAATAACCAAATATAAAAAAAAAACATGTAAAATATAGCTATTTTTAAATTTTTTATGATGTCGTTTACGTTTTTTCGATAGCAGTCTCCTTAATTTACGAAATGACCGCTATTTCAGGACTCATCTTTGAGTCTACGAATAATAACGATTTTCCAGACACTTCTAAGTGTACTACACCATTTAGTTTGTTGGATTTGACGAAACTTTGCATAGAACAAATCCGGTTTCATTCAAATTCAAACTCTAACTTGTTTATACAAAATAGACTAGAATTGTTATCGGTAGCGGATAGGCACTGTTGACAGAGGAAGGTAGTCGTCGATATGGATCAACCTACCTGATGTTATAAAGGCGGCGGTCATTCGACGAAGCGGAGCATTGTGTGTAGATCAGCTGAAGAAGTCTGACCTTTTATATCTGACTAGCTTGTCCTTATTTTATGATCTTGTAATAATTGTGTAAAGTATTATATTATGATCTAGTTCATGTTACTAATACTAACCCAAATACAAGTAGGTACTCTCAGTGGTGGAGAGTACCTACATAAAATACAGATTAACCAGAAGTGCCTAATAATATCACTTATAGGTTTAATATCACTTATCACCTTCGTGAACCACGCATGCATCGTGAATCATTCTATTTAGTTTTAATTAGTTCTAACCGTTATTAGCTTAATTTAATATTATCTGCAAACACAAAGAAGGTCCGTTCTAAATTAACATTTTGTTAATTTAAAAATATATGCTTGTTGACTTGGATTGTTCTGTTGTAATTAACTAATTATTTCGTTTATGTAAGTCAAAAAGATAACAACATCATTAAGATCTTAATAGTAAGTACTTAATAAGTAAAATACGCCAGCAGCTAAGCATGTAATTATTATAAGACCCTTATAAAACTCAAGTCATAGGTAAACCTACCCTGCGAGCATGGATCTTTTATCGATTCGATTCGAGAAATTTATCTATTCTAAACGTCAAGACATAAGATATGGATGAAACGACAACTGCTGTAGTTTTATCTACTTATGTCTTATGTAAAATTTCTCGAATCGACTCGATAAAAGTTCCGTGCTCGCACGGCTGATTCGTGACAAAATTATAATTTACCAACCCAACGGGTTGCATTTGATATAGTTTCTTTTTGCTTTTTGGTAATTTTCCTGGGCTGTTTTTGTTTTCTAGTGTTTTTCAATATTCGGGACATAGTTTCTTAAAATTTTAAGATTTTATCATTAATTATTTATAATTACTATGTACTATGGTATATATTTTCTAAGCATAAGTCGTACTTAATGCCATAAGGCATTCTGTACCAGAAAAGCTTTGGGTTAAAAAGAAGAACACCGAAATAGGTGAAAAAAAGAGGATTTAGCTATTTTTTACTCTATGAAGTACAAATTCATGAGATAAATATAAATTACAATAAAATAAATATATCAAATAATACAATATATAGATATTACAATATAATATCAAAAATAAACATTTATCATTCATTTATTCATCCATGTCATTTGACATTATCATTAAATTAATATTTTATCAATAATAATTCATTAAATGTACAGAGTACAGCCCTGCGCTCGTGTGGTTTCATGTGTGTTCAAGTGTCTCCTATATTTGTTCTAATTCCTGCGTAAGAGTAACTCGCACAACGTAACATAATTTCTGTCTTCAGCAATGATATTACTAGTTTTCGATTTACTTACATCGTGCTCATAATCTCTATGGGGGTAAGCAGAATAATACATATAAGCACCGGTAAATATGAGCTGACTTGCTTTGTGGAGTGCGTTTTACTAAACAATTCCTTTCGCTGCAATGTTGGCATCATTGAGTTTTCATTGTTTCAATGCGCTATTAAAGCAACAAAAACTCAATGGTGCCAATATTGCGGCGAAGGAAATTCTTTAGTTCGCTGCACTCTATTTCAAAAGTTCTTAATTTCAAAGCGCTCTAACAACGAAAACTCAGTGGTGCCAATATTGCGGCGAAGGAAATTCAAAAAGTTTACAAGCATCTTCTATTACATTGGCAGCGCTGCAGACCCACCGTACCCCTGGCCGTACCCCTGGTGGTACGGTGGGTATTTTAAAGTAAAACGATACCACTGTTTTAAGTGATCGTAGTGCTGTGCTGATGTAGATACTAAACGGACAGAAACTTATAAATAGTTATCTAGCATATTAATGACTCATTCATTAGTTACATAGGTTGGTACATTATTGATACGACGGCAATAATGCATATTAAGTTAACTTTTTTGTTAAACCATACATAATACATTTTTTTCAAGCCATAATGCATTAAAAAAATGTATAAAAAATAAATACAACAAACAATAATTTTTTTTTAGATTGTACACATAGAGAGAGAGAGTAGAGAGATTGTAGATTTGTATTTTAGATTTGTGCAATAAAATTTTAAATTAAATTGTTGTAGTCAGAAGTGGTTTTAACTAGTGATACAACACTATTACCTGGTGGTATGGTTTTACTTTAAAATACCCACCGTACCACCAGGGGTACGGCCAGGGGTACGGTGGGTCTGCAGTGCATTGGCAGTTGCACTGTTATTTAAATGGATCAAGACGTTGTCTACTACATTTGAATTGCATATTGCAGAAAGAGCATTGACTGCAGAACAGGCATGAGTCCAAATCAAATTACTTTATTTTTCTAGAGAACCAAAAGATATTTCTATTTATTTAATTAAGAAGAAGATAGTAAATATCTTTTCTCAGGTTACTTAGGGTCAGCTCAATCTTCCCTGACAGCCGTCACCTCATCATTCACTCCCTTTTCCTTTATATCCTCCCGTACATAATCCATCCATCTTTTCTTCAGTCTCCATCTCCCGCTCCATCCATCAACATTCATATTCATCCCTCTTTTAGTTAGAAGTGTTGAGTCATTCCTCCTAATTACATATTTCTATAAACTTTTTAAATAATTTTGAGTAATGACACAAATAATACTACGTGTGGTATTATTTGTGTTATTGTATCCTGCCAGGGTCGCCATGTACGCACGGCTACAGATCAAGCTATACCTTTTCAGTATAAGCTGATCTCGCATTGTATAGGATTTCCTTACAATGAGAGGTCAGTGTAAACTGGAAATGTATAGCTTGATGTGTAGCCGTGTGTACCTAAGGATGGGCGAAATATAAACAACCGATGATCGATTAGGACTGACTTTATTTTAATGATTACAATAGTTTTATATACTTACTACTTACACTACGTCATACATCACCACAGTATACAATTCAAATCCTTTGTAATTTGCTCCGGGTTCAAATCCAACAAAATGGTTAAAATAAACAAATAAGGGAGTCTTTACAATATTTCTACACGCAGATCGACTAACGCCCTTTCTGCAATCATCAATTCAAACAATCGATTGAATTTTAGTTAAATTAATTATGACAACTGTATCCTTCTCGTTATTACTGTCCCTTAAGTGCTTATTACCAACTTTTTATACTGCGGCCAAATTGACCAACAACCTATTTAAATGATTAAACATTATACTGGGTGTAAGGGACGGTGTACCGAAAACTGAAACAGTGAATTCAGCCCATTATTCTGAATCGAAAATAAGTGGTTTTTTCTCTCGGAATTTTCCGAATTTCTTGGAAATTGCTAATTTGCCTGTTTTATTGTATTTCAATAAGCGTTTTGACAGGTAAATAAACTGAGTGTAAAGGACAGGTTACCAAAAATTGACACAGTGAATTTAGTTCATTATTTTGAATTGAAAATTCGTGGAAAATATCAACGAAATCTTTCGAATTTTCCGATTTATAAAAAAGTACATTCTATTTTTGCTACGTGTTGTGTGTCCTAATAGGATTGCTTATTTTACAGCACACAAATGTAAAATTTGTGAAAAGAAAAATCGAAAAAGTCGGAAAATTCCGAGCAAAACTTCCACTTATTTTCAATTCAGAATAATATATGTTAATAGGCTGAATTCACTGTTTCAGTTCTCGGTACACCGTCCCTTACACCTGGTATTATTCAAAGTAAGAAAAAAATGTATCTTTGGTCTTTGAAAAATTACTTTCAGAGTACAATATCTAACAAATACCTCCGTTGACTGTAGGTACACTACAAAAGAAATAGAGGCATATTTCAAAGTATGCATGCAGTGACATACCTAGATGCATATTTAGGTCACTCATTAGTGAAAATTCAAACGATCGGTTGTTTCGTCACACTGAAAAAAAAACTAAGAAGGCCAACTTCGAATAGCAAGTTTTCTTTCGTCATCATGATGGGCACGAGAGGTGATGATGACCGGTGAGCCAGTGTTAGGGCAATTTAGATAATAATTTATAATCAGCTTTTTAACCCACTTCAAAAAGGAGGAGGTTCTCAATTCGGTTGTATTTTTTTTTATTTTTTATGTTTGTTATCTCATATCTCCGTCATTTATGAACCGATTTGAAAAATTCTTTTTTTGTTCGGAAGGGTATACTTTCCGATTGGTCCCATTTAAATTTTGTTATGATCAAACCATGAACTTCAGAGATATGGAACGGAACTCCTCGTCGGATCAAAGCAAAATTCTCAAATCACTAATATTGCTTTGTTTATATTTGTTGTTGGGAACTGACTACTTGAAAAGAGGAGGGGGTGCGTGCCCCCCCTCCCCCCCTTTGGAATGTTTTCATTATATCGTGTAAGGTATCATTTGAAAGGACTTTTTATGCCCGACTACGTCAAAGCCAAAAAGAAGGGTTATGAAGGAGGGTGTTAAAATTATGACACTAAAACGTTTTTAATAAAAAATAAACTTTAAAAAAAGTAAAAACCGACTTCAAAGAAATACTAAAAGGAGTAAAATAATTACCATAATATAAAATTAACAGTTTCAGAAGTCGGTGCAACTCTACACTGAAGCAAATAGAAGCCACCGACTTCTGAAACTGTTAATTTTATATTATGGTAATTATTTTACTCCTTTTAGTATTTCTTTGAAGTCGGTTTTTACTTTTTTTTAAAGTTTTTTTTTTTAAATCTTATTGTCAGAGTTTTTACACCGGTAATCTTTGGGTCAACTACTCGATGAGATCGCTGGATGCTCTACGCGTCCAATATATTTATGTTTTTTAGGATGCTGTTGCGACTGCCTCGTTTTTGCAGTGCCTCAGAAATGTTCGCGGTAACCCATACCAATGGATTTCATGCCATCATCCACAAACAAAACGGCCTCACTCCTGAGCACAATAAGAGGTAGCCATACGTCTTTTATCTGTTCTGTGGTAGCCATAATAGCATCCTGAAGGCTGTGGTGACAGATGTTTCCACCGTCATAATAAGGCAATTTGTGCGAAGACTTGTTCCATAGTTTCTGAGTATCTAGCTGTTGGGTGGTCTTCGCATTCATTCGTCTTTAGTTTAAGTTACTAACAATAGTATTTTAAGTGCAAAACTGTTACTAATAATGTATGGACCTCGTAGTTGTCCGAAATAAAATGATTTTATTTATTTTTATTTTATTAGTCAGTTATTTTGTGGCCATATTGATGGGATTGGAATACTCGCCAAGAAATTTGCCAGGTCGCGGTTCTCTGTTGGGGCGAGATTCGATTAATGTTCACGTTGTCGCAACAACACACCACGAATGTACCTACGTGTGATACAGTGGCGTCGGTTTTAATGAAAGCATGAACCATGCACGCTCAACAATGGGTAGGAGGAATTTTTAGAAATAAACTCATTCCCGTCTGCACTAATCTCTACTAAGTTAGCTTGTCTAAAAAATGTTTAAACTAAGTCAATCCTAAATATCAAATCATCTGCATTAACTTGACTACTTAAACTTACTCTTTTGACGTTACTTAACAAGTTCAGTGCCGGGTGCCCTCCAGTAGGGCACCCTGTAGTCGCATTCGCCATGCCGGGTGCCCTCGTGGAGGGCTCATTTTAAATGCAGGTTTTTCTTGGAAAACTCACCGTCATGTCATGAAACAAGCAAACACCTATTTTACGATGCAGTAGCGTATTTTTCACGGTTTTTAACCTAATGCCAGGAACCCTCGTCGAGGGTTCACTCTTAGCACAAACGTAATGCCGGAGACCATCCTGGAAGGTCCACTAGCAATATGTATGGCGGGATGGCATATGAGCTCTATGAAAAGTGTGGTGGACTCGAATGTGTTAAGTGAATGAGCGAGATACGTATATGAGATAGAGTGAGACAAATGCTAAAATTCCTTCTCTTTGACGTTTTGCTATTTTAAGACTTGGTTAGCAGTTGCTAAGCGCTAAAACTTGGAAAATCAGTGTCGTAAAGTTAGGACATGTCTTAATCATTTAGGCAGCCGCTTAAGGTGGCTGCAACGCATTTTTATGGCTAAGTGCGTCCTAGAGAGTTAGGCATGAACTGAGGCGTTGCCAAAGTTTAGTGCAGAATAAGTTTTGTTGGGCATGTCATTTAACGTCAAATTACTTCAGCTAATACAAAGTTAGTCTATAGTGCTCTGGTATCAGTGTTTTTATGTGTATCGTGGTCTTTATGAAATAGACCTTCCATAAGTATTTTGTTATGTACGAATAGCACTACATATTGTATGGTACATTTGTATAAATATTTCACTATGTTTGCATTCGACCTGTCCTCCTTTCCCTACCAAGGTTCACTTTTGTAATAATTAATTACAAATATAACTACGAACAATAGTTTGTAATTTTTTATTGTTTTACCGGTGATAGGTTAGTGGTATAGGTAAATGTAGGCCCAGTATCATTTCCCTATATGGGGCGCCAATCTGGGCGGACACCCTGACGGCCCGCAACGTCGCAATCCTGCGGAGACCGCAGCGCGCGATGGCCGTCAGGGTGATAAGGGGGTACCGTACGATCTCTTTCATGGTGGCGAGCCTCCTAGCCGGATCGATGCCCTGGAGGCGAGGGCCCTTGCGCGGAGATATCGTCAGCGCGAGGAGGCGCCTGAGTGGAGTGAGGTGCGCCAGATCCTAGTGACTGAGAGGAGAGAACGACTTGCGCAACCCAGCGCAAGGCACGCCGCAATAACTGTTATCCTTCACAGAATCATAGTAATATGTCGCTGAAGCCTTGTTGTCATTCCAAAAGACCCTGAAGAAGTCATTATTGTAGCTACAAAACTGATTTATTGAACAGCCTACAAAGATATGAGGAAAAATTAGGGCCATCGCAGGCAATAATAATATTATTATAATAGCAATCGCAGATTTTGCGGCTGCATCGTTGCTACATCGTATTTGATGACACTCTAAGTTCGATCGCGGTACCAAAATTGTGCGTTTTAGCAATTCCATCAGGCACTGAGCTATGCCATCTTCGGAAGATGCCAGAGCCTCACTTAATCGCTGCGACTGGCATTCAACCGTGGGTGGGCGGAGTGATGTGTTCAGCCACGGCACCCAGCGACCGAAAAGCAATTAAATTGAGTGTGCTAGAGTTACATAATTTTATGTAGACAGAAATAAAATAATAATTAATTAACAACATTGTTTGAGTTGCAATATCTAACCAACTGTATTCACTTGGTGACTAGGTGTTAAGTAATTTATGTTACACGTATAAAATACATGTTTGCATTATTATAGCTACCTATTGCCTTCGATCTTGGTATTCAGAAATTGCAGAACCACCGGCGCGGCGTCCATTGCTGAGCTGAAAACCTTCTCGGAGGAAAATAAAGAGTAGTGGGAAAATACCAGGTGTAAGGGAACGGTGTATCGAAAACTGAAACAGGGAATTCATACCATAATTTTGAATTGAAAATAATTGGAAATACTACTCGGAATTTCCCGAGTTTTCAAATTTTGCTTTTCCCAAATTTTACATTTCCATGGTATAAAATTACTAAGTAATTGTAATGGGACACAAATCTTGCAAAAATAAAATCTTTTTTTTTATAAATCGGAAAATTCGGATGATTCGTTGATATTTTCCCAAATTTTCAATCCCTAGTATTATAAATGCGAAAGTAACTCTGCCTGTCTATCTGTTACGCTTTCACGACTAAACTGCTGAACCGAGTTTGATGAAACTTGGTACAGAGATAGTCTGGAACCCGAAGATGTTAGTACATAGGCTACTTTTATCCCGAAAACCGCGAGATATCTACGTGATACCTAAACGACATCCACGCGGGCGAAGCTACGGGCGACCTCTAGATCAAAATAATGAAATGAATTCATATGTGTCAATTTTTGGTAACTTTTCCTTTACACGTAGTTTATTAGTTACCTTTCAAAACATTAATGGATATACAATAAAATGCAGGCAAATTAAAAATTTACAATAAATTCGGAAAATGCCGAGAAAAAATTTCACTTATTTTCAATTCTGAATAATGGGTTGAATTCACGGTTTCAGTTTTCGCAACACCGTCCCTTCCACCCGGTATAGCCATTATATGCAGCTAAAACTTTATCTAATAATCCCAGTAAAAACGAATACTTACCTACATTTTTGCTAACAGTAACTACAAATTCTATTTTGTTAACAGTGCCAATGGATATAAAAGGATACACCGACCTGTACCCCAAGTGTGAGTTTTTTTCGTTAACTACTGTAGTTGTGTCACGCCACAAATGTATGAAAATTTTGACAGCGGCTCTAGGCTAGCTCTAGCTTAATTTGAATTTGAATTAGGCATCATATATCATTTATTCGCGCGTAAATTGAACCCCGCGCCTAGAGCCGCTGTCTAAATTTTTACACATTTTTGGCGTGACGCAACTACAGTAGTTAACGGAAAAAACTCACACTTGGGGTACTGGTATGAAAATAAATAAACAATTCCTACTACCCTATCTTATCCAAATCCTCATTATTCTCATAAAAGTATTCCTACTATTGTAACACCTACATAAAACAAATTAGCACATGGCTACTTCTAGCGTTACGCGGTTTCACGAAGTGACCGCAACTGGATATAAATTACTGAAAGGTACCATTGGATATTTATTATCTAATATATTGAACTACCTACTTATTTTTAGTTTTTGCCGTACGATCTTCGTACAGCCCTTCTATCTTACACTTTTTTATATGTAAGAACTTAATTCAAAGCGAAAAAACCTTCGTCGTGAATTATGGTTAACCAAATAACATTACGGATGTTACGTAGTATCACTCTGCGTAAGGGCACTCGGGGCTTCATTCATTGAGGATCGATCAGAAGGATCATGCCGCATTAATCTTCATCAAGAACCAAAGGGACTTTAAGAAACATTCAACAAAGCCCACACAGTCTACCTATATCTTACTCCTTACAGTCGGTCAACGTAGAACATTGTCGCAGAGCAATCGTGCGGGGGGTTGCGGGGTGAAGGAGCGGGGGTTATGTCCCGAGTAGCCATACTGCATACTTGGGACATAACCTCCGCCGCTACATAATTTTGACATTTCATAGGACCTGTCAAATGTATGGGCGTTGACCCACTGTATGTAGTAAGTAGGTACACTGTGCTAATAGTTTGGAAGTCAAGAGTTCAAATGTGAATCAGCGTATTTATGTGCAATAACGCTTTTTAGGGTTCCGTACCCAAAGGGTAAAACGGGACCCTATTACTAAGACTCCGCTGTCCGTCCGTCTGTCCGTCTGTCATTAGACTGTATCTCATGAACCGTGGTAGTTAGACAGTTGAAATTTTCACAGATGATGTATTTCTGTTGCCGCTATAACAACAAATACTAAAAAACAGAATAAAATAAAAGGGGGCTCCCAACTCCCATACAAGAAACGTGATTTTTTTGCTCGTTTTTGCTCGATATTGATAACGGCAACAGGTAGACGCTTGAAATATTCACAGAATATTTAGTTATATATTCACTTTAAAAATAAATAATTAAATTAAAATAAAACTAATATTTAAGGGGGGCTCCCATACAACAGACATGATTTTTTTGCCGTTTTTATAGATAATGGTACGGAACCCTTCGTGCGCGAGTCCGACTCCCACTTAGCCGGTTTTTTTATTTTTTCTATTTATGAACGTAAACCTGGATTGGCTGAAAAAGGTAGGTATCTGTCTGTATCATCATTATTATTTTATTATCCTGGCCTTTTCCCAAGTCTCTCGGTTTTGGCTACCAGTTTAATAAACCAGCCCCCCATTTCAAAACTTTCTCGATTGTAGTCAGTTGTCGACCGATGTTGTGTACCTACGAGAAAAACGCGTTAACTTACTGAATCGGTTGACAACTTTTTTTTTTTTGTTGCTTGGTCGCGTTTGACGTTCGTCGCACCTGATGGTAAGCGCAGACAGGGTCTAAGACGGAGCACACGAATCCAAGTAACAGAGATATAGAGAGATTCCCCTATACCCCTCTGGCTCTCACATACACACGACGGAACACAGTAAACTGCTTGGCTTGACTTTAATATGAAGGTGGTAGTTAGCCAGGCGGACCGTATAGACACATGAATAAATAAACCGAGGTATAGATCCTATCACCAAGCATGCTGGGTTTTGTTGAATCTTACAACACGCGTCTATTCCCAGCGTGCGGTGAAGAAGTTTTATATTTTAGCCCGTCCCCACACGCTTCGAAAGGAAGCGGTAGCCCGTCCCCACACGGGGCAAAATGATTTATGGAAAACGTTACGAATCAGGGAGATGAGCTGACGCGATTGGATACTGGTATTTTACACAGAACCACTGCCAACAAATGTTTTTTTTTATTTTTTTATTTGGCTTTGTCGCGTTTGACCCTCGTCGCACCTATGGTGAGCGCCGACAGGATCTTAGATGGAGCACACGAATCCAAGTAACAGAGCTACAGAGGGATTCCCCTATACCCCTCTAGCTCTCTCACATACACGGCGAAACACAGTAAACTGCTTGGCGCCGGACTTTAATGTGAGGGTGGTAGCTAGCCAGGCGGACCGTATAGATCCTACCACCAAGCGTGCTTAGTTATGTTGAATTATTACATTACACGTGGCTATTCCCAGCGTGCGGTGAGGAAGTTTTATATTCTAGCCCGTCCCCACACGGGATAAACAATCAGATACCCATTATGGTATCTGATTGTTTGATTGTGTTGATACTTTGGCGGTGTCGTGACAAAATACTGGAGGTTCTTTCGGCGAGTATCGTATAAGTGAGCATGCTTGTATAAAATGTTGTTAGTACCAAACCATAGTTCATAGATCATCATAGTTTGCCCCGAAAAATAAATATAAAAATATCTGTATTTAATCGACCTCTAGTTGGGTTATAGAAGTCAAATGCAAGGGCGTACCTACACCTACAGGAGTTATTTCCCGGAATTGATGTCCGGTAGTGACTAACTTTATTTACTCATACAATAATTAGGTAGAGTGCGCGCAAGATAAGTCTGCGCGCGGCCGAAATTGGAACTAATCACGGTCCACCAAAGTGTGTGCCGTTTTATCAGTTTTGATAGTAGAACTACCTGATTGTAGGAATAATTAACGGGAAAATTATGTTTAGCGATAAAAAAGTTAAGCTTAAAAAGCGTTAATTTGAACTTTTGCGATCATGGAAACGTTTAGCACGCCCTCAGTCACGCGCAGAGTTATCTTGCGCGCACTCTAAACTACTTGTTACATAATATTTATATGGGTCGAATTTGGAAAGTATTCGATCATATAAGCAGATAAAAGTCTCAGAAAATATGAAAACGTAGGACTTAGGCCTTGTTCAGGGAGACGCGGGGTGTTGCGCGGCGCGACTGGCGTCGCGTCTCGCGGTCTAATCAAACATAATTATGGTAATGTATGAGAGCGTTCATGTAGAAGCGTCATCACGCGCGTTTTGTTTGATATTGAGCGCTACACGCACCGGAAAACGCGGCGGCCGCCGCCGCGTTTGACGCGGTTGCTACCGTGTCGCGTCGCGTCGTCCGCTGCGTACCCTGCGTACGCGTGTGTGTACGAGGCCTTATGCAACGTCTATAGATTTAATGAATTAACATGCTGTCCGAAGTAAGTATTAAAAGGATTTTGATGACGTTTAAAGAACGCATCACCCTTGGCAATTTTGCGCCGTCACCAATTAGCACGAACCCCGATAATAAAGTATATTTACATCATCATAGTGTAGATTTATCTACAAACTAATGTTTGTAATTAGAATGAGTCCATGACGTCATCATTTTATTTTAAACTTTGACGTGGTCATTGATAGATAGTTACCTATTATTAAACACTAAGTACTTAGAAATGTTTGAGGAAACCCATAGGAAGTTAACGCAAATAATTAATTTTATGTTACTTGTCAGTTAAACAAACACGTTTCTCACTTCATTTGTAGTTGCCGTGAGGTGTCGTGTAATATTAGAGAATCGGATCTTTTTGTAGATTCATATTTAATAGATAGGGGTACACAGTCATTTAAATAAATTAAATAATCAAGCACGAGCAACGTCTCTGAAAGTATTCACTGCTCTCTGTGAAGTATGTAATAATAAATAATAATAATATCGCCTATGTACTGGCGGCTTTTCAGGGGGCCCAGCTAGTGAGCTGGCGAGTCACCGTCTGCCAATAAATTTCAATTTTAAATGTTGAAAGGCAGACGCCGTTTTCTTCCGGCAATAGAGGTTATCAGTCCACCTAACACCCCTTCCCATAGACCAGACATTTTTCACCACATTTTGCAATAGTCTTGCACCCACCTGGGACGGTCCATGACTGTACTCCAATAGTGCAGCCGTGGATAGCCCCCGGTTGGTGCCCCACCCCATTTTAGATTAAAGTTCTCAAAGGGGCCTCTGCGCGTTGGACCTGTGTCCCCGTGTATGCCTTCCAAAGGACCGGACATCTTCCGCAAGGAAGATGAGCCGTGACTGAAAAGAGATACAAAAATAATAATAATAATAATGCTCGGGGGTGGAAGTGTCTAATGGCGTAATAGCGGGGAAACCCACTCCGGGTCTTTTAGACCCGCGACGGCGAAACCGGGGCCACACCTCTCTACACCCCTAGCCGCTCACACGTTTGTTGCCCCCTTCGCCTATGTACTGGCGGCTTTTCAGGGGGCCCAGCTAGTGAGCTGGCGAGTCACCGTCTGCCAACGCATTTCAAATTTAAACTTGAAAGGCAGACGCCGTTTTCTTCCGGCAATAGAGGTTAATAGATCCACTAAACACCCCTTCCCATAGACCAGATATTTTTCACCACATTTTACAATGGTCTTGCACCCACTTGAGACGGTCCATGACTGTACTCCAATAGTGCAGCCGTGGATAGTCCCCGGTTGGTGCCCCATCCCATTTTAGATTAAAGTTCTCAAAGGGGCCTCTGCGCGTTGGACCTGTGTCCCCGTGTATGCCTTCCAAGGGACCGGACATCTTCCGCAAAGAAGATGAGCCGTGAATTCAGACGAGATACAAATAATAATGTAAAAGACACAACAATATAATCGTTCAGGGGTGATTCTATCATTACAGTTTTAGCTAATATCGGTATGTCAGGATTGCGAGCAAGGTAAACACAGTAAATAAAACCAACATAGACTCTCCACCACTGAGAGTACTTATAATTGGGTTAGTATTAGTAACATAACTAGATCACAATATATTACTTTACACAATTATTACAAGATCATAAAATAAGGACAAGATAGTCAGATATAAAAGGTCAGACTTCGTCAGCTGATCAACACGGAATGCCCCCGCTTCGTCGAATGACCACCGCCTTTATAACCTCGGGTGGGCCGATCCATATCGACGACTACCCTCTCTTGTCAACATTGCCCAGTGCTACCCGCTACCGATAACACGGCCCTCCTGCAAAACACACGTCCTCGTGTGTTGGTGGTTGGTGGTTGACGCACCATCAACCCCATCGTCAAGATTGTACATCAAGGCCTGACTTCAGTGACACCTCTGGACCTTAAACAGAAACAAATAATACAGTACGCATCTCGGCCACACCTGATCACTCATCTTTGACCTCGTCATGTTACTCATGTCTTTGACCAAAGTAAAATGAAGAGCATCCAAAGAATGTTTGAATCGATTAGAGCTTGTTATCCCATCGACGGCCAACAAGCTCATCACCCATGACTTAAACTAGTTGATATTCATTCAGTATCAACCTAGTTCTATATTCGTTCATAACTTCTCGTATCAACATCTTACAAACATCCACACATTAGATTTCCAACATTTTCACATTTTCATAAAATACTATCTCAGATGCCTATTAGACAGTTCTACTTTGGTTAAACATCAAATTTTAGTTATTCAATAAATCATAATAGGTACATAAACACACAATCTCATCATACACAAATTCATAAAATCATTTAAATACATTTACAATATTTTTCAGGGCTAAATATCTCATTATAGTTTTTCACAAATTCATAATACACACTTAAAATATTTCTTGGTTAAATATTTCAACGATTCACAAAGCCATAATACATAAACACTTAAAATATTTCATTCGTAAAAATCTCATAATTATTCACAAAATCAGAACATAATATCTCAATAATTTACAAACTCATAGTACATTAACACTTAAAATATTCCATGATTATATATCTCAATTATTCACAATTCATTGTACCAGCATATAAACACTTCAAACTCATAGTACGTCAAACACTTAAAATATTTCAAGATTAAATATCTCATTATTCATAAACTCATAGTACATAACAACGATTAAAATAATTCACGATTCATTATCTCATTATTATTCACAAAATCCTACATTCTTAAATATCTCAATTCTTCACAAAATCAGAAAACAAACATCCTAAATGTTTCATGGTTAAATATCTTTAAATCTTTAATCATTATTCACAGTATCATAGTACATAATTATAAACACTTAAAATATTATCTCAATTATTCCCAAAATCATAATACTTAAGTATCAACCTTTAAAACTTTTCAGGATCAAAATAATATCTCAATTATTCACAAACTCATATTACAAAACTGACATGATGTTGTAAACATAATATTTCTGTAATGCGCTAATAATACAACCTTTTTACAACAATACAATACATATTATACACTTCTTTAACGAAAATAAGTCAAATTATTTCTTATTTAAAAATGAATTTGACAAATTAATCTTTAACGGAAGCCGTCATAATAATTATCGTCAATAATAAATACAATTTCCTGTTTTCGTCTACAAAAATACATTTTAAACCATAAGTAATAATAACAAACTACTTTTTAATTTCAATAAACTATTTTGTACCATTCTACAACAAGAATTATAACAAAACGAATAAAAAACAAATATCAATATTTTCAAAACTTTTTCAAAACATTAATTCAAAACAGAATCTCATTTTCACTGCATTTTCATTTATCAATTAATAGCATCACCCGCCTTGGATTTAGCCAACTCATTTGGCATCACCCGCCTGGGATCCTGCTTTATCAACATGGCATCACCCGCCTTGGATCTAGCCATATCATGGCATATCCCGCCTTGGTTCCAGCCCTATAACAATTGCTTCGCCACGTTAGAGTTTCAGTTTTCCCCAGGCGAAGCCTTTGGCCAACCCCGGCTGGCCAAACCGGGCGGTGCCAAAGATCAACCCTGGTTGCATCTCACCACAAACTCTAATACGACTTGCAATGTATTTTCCTACACGAATAAATACAGATGCCGTATTTATTTTCCACGAATAAATACAGATACCATCATATTTATTTTATACTATAAACACAGATATCATCTCATTTATTTTACACGGATAAATACAGATAACATCTCTTTTATTTTACATGAATAAGCAAAGATATCGTTGAATATTTATTTTACACGAATAAATAACCTCTCAAATTATATTTCCTTCATCAAACTTCTTTCACACATAATAAAATGGTTGCGACTCACCGGATTTATCACATTTTGTCGTTTTCAAGTCATCAAGTTTTTGTCAGTCCGTCTATAGGGGATTTAACTTATCAAAATATTTACATGTGGGTATACAATCATAACGTGGACTGGTTTTTTCTTGTTCCACTTCTGATGTAAAAGACACAACAATATAATCGTTCAGGGGTGATTCTATCATTACAGTTTTAGCTAATATCGGTATGTCAGGATTGCGAGCAAGGTAAACACAGTAAATAAAACCAACATAGACTCTCCACCACTGAGAGTACTTATAATTGGGTTAGTATTAGTAACATAACTAGATCACAATATATTACTTTACACAATTATTACAAGATCATAAAATAAGGACAAGATAGTCAGATATAAAAGGTCAGACTTCGTCAGCTGATCAACACGGAATGCCCCCGCTTCGTCGAATGACCACCGCCTTTATAACCTCGGGTGGGCCGATCCATATCGACGACTACCCTCTCTTGTCAACATTGCCCAGTGCTACCCGCTACCGATAACAATAATAATATTTTTGGGACATTTTTCTACACAGCACCGTCTAGTCCCAAACTAAGCAGAGCTTGTACTGCCTATTAAATTCTCTTTAGACCCAATTTCACCATACAATGTTAGTTGTTAACGTTCTGTTAAGCTGTCAATGTCAATGTACTGTTAAACAGTCTGTTAAAATGTTTAACAGGACATTAATAACTAACAGAGTATGGTGAAATTGGGCCTTAAGCACTCAAGTCTTTCAGTCCCAATATCTTAATCTTAGCTTTACATATCTACTGTAGTATACTCGTATATGACTTACACACTGCCCAGTAGGTATAGGTACCGTGTAGTCTAGGAAGGTGGCGAAAAATGAAACGAAATAATTATAAAATGTATTCCATTAAAGATTTGTTGCTATAGTCTGTGCGAAAAGAGAACCGTCATAGATTTGAGGGCGCTGCAGTGTTTATTTACTGTTTATGTATTGTTCAATACAAGAACGGTAATAGTTAACACTGCTGTAGTAAACTAGTTATTATACTACACGGTTTGACACGTTAACGTGTTTGTAATAAACGTATGTTACTCAGTAAATGCAATCTTAGTGTTAGTTCCTTTTTTACGCACAGACTCTATTTGCAACGCAAGGGCCGCGTCACCTTGAACTGCCAAAGAAGTATACTGGGTCTCCCGTATTTTATATACAGTTTACAAAACATTATTAGGTACAAAAAAAGAAACAGACAGGGCCAATACAATTATATAAATAATTTTATTCGTATATTCTGGTTGTTGAACGAAAACTCTTCTGTCAGGTTGACAATTTACGTTTGGTTTGCTGAGATGTCAATGTCACATGACGGCCGTTGTCAAATGCGAAACGTCAGTGTCAGTCAGTGTTCAACAAGTAGTTTTATAAAGTGGTTGTGTTATTGACCCGAATAGTGCCCAAATACGTAGTTTTATGATATAAAAATGTACATTTACGAGCTGCCATTTGAGATAAACAAGGAATTATGTAGGCTGCTCGATGTAGAGGACTATTGGAAGGAGCTGGCAGGCAACTGGATGAAGTATTCAGCTTTTGACGTAAACGTAAGTAAATCATTCATAATGCGAAGTTTGGGAATTTCCTCGCCGCAAAACATCTTTATAATAAGCTTTCTTGGAATTCCCGATTATTTTTATGTTTTTGTACGTCATGCGATGATAATGGAGATGACACAACCGGATACCTATGTAGAAAATGTGCCGAAGGAGATCATAACCACTTTTTCTTCTTTGGAGAAGAGTAAATTAAGGTTTTGGCTAACTAAGTATGATGTAAATATCACATGATCGTAAAGAGAAGTAGCTGCTGTTAATCTACTCTTAAATCAAGATTCACACCCAATTTTGTATTAGGTACCTACTATTTTTCATAAGAGATTATCATAAACATTACTTTTTTTAGGACATGGAACAAACAGCCCGCCGCCTGGCTATGTCCCCAACAAACCAGTTATTCACAAGATGGGGACAGCTAAACCATAGAGTAGAAGAACTTTTTATTTTATTGTACAAAATGAAGCACATGCCTGCACTGAACTGCCTAAAGCCAGTTGTTAATACAGACTTCCATAAGTTGTTAAGTAAACACAGAAACTCTAGCAATGGGAAGGAAAGAAACACGGCTGTTGTACACGGTAGGTTTTTTTTTGTAGTAACCTAAAGCGAGTACCTCTCTATTATTTCTTATGTATTGTGGGTGCTTTTATGGACACTATCCTTCGCATGCACAAACACCCAGACCCGAAACAACTATCTGTAGGCCATAGGTACCAATACTTAATAGTAAACTTGTTCTGGGTGAGATTTGAACCCACAACGCAGAAACCAATTGCTGAGCCATTGCACCAAACATGTTGTCATCTCGGTATCGTCTGATCTAATAGGTTTTTAACAACCATATTAAGTATTATCTACTAGTCAAATTTTAAAATAATCAAATAACAAGGAGAAAATGTTGAAGTATTACTCACACAGACAATAAATAAAAAAAATAAGGTAAATTGATCATCTTGATATTGCTTTATCTATTAAAATATAAATATTATGTTACTATAATGAGGTTCTTAGTTTCTGTACTGTTAAAGATTTTGTTTAAATTGATATATGTTATTTAATACAAGTTCCATCAACCAAATAAATTGATATTCTTCTAAAATGTTAGCATTACTACAGTGAAGTTTCAAATTCAACCGCTGGTGTCTGAATGGAAATTCGCCGAGCAATCCAATTGGCTAGTGGTCAAATGCCTAATCCAAGAAATCTAAAAATCTGACAGCTATCAAAAAGTATTTCTTAGACTTGTTGCACTGTAGTAACACTAATAAAAACTCAATCCAATCATTCAGAAAATACTAACAAAAGTTATTTTTTGGCGTTTTTATGTACCTAGTGTAAAGTGCATAAGATTTGGTCGTAAAATGTAAAAGTAATAAAAACTTCCCACCAAAAACGATTGATTTGATTATGTATTATGTTTTGTTTATTCATTTTTAAAACATATTAAATTACTTTTTATAATATTTCTATAAAAAACCTTTAAAAACATAAGTAATAGCCCACCAGCATCACAAACAGGGTCCATGCTACCCGTGGTCAGGGCCCCAGAGAGAGTAACCTCCTAACTAAATGCGCCGTGTCGAGAAATACCTCTCTGTATTAGGCCCTTGATCCAGCTACCCAAAGAGAGTCTCATTAGATGTTGGTCGAGGCTCTTGGCTATTAAGCCATTGGCCGTAACGACTATTGGCACACTAGGGTATTTGACTGAAAAAAACTAATTAGTCCGTCAATTAGATTATCAAAAAATATTTGACCCGTATTTTTTCTTTTGTTACGTAAACCAAAATTGACGAAGATACGACACGTTTAAAATTGGCAAAACGTCACAAGCAAGTACAATTTTTACTTGCTTCTGACGTCACAAGCCCCCACTCTCGAGTTTCGATGCATTTTATCTTTCCAAATATTCATAGATTTAACAAAAGAAAAAATACGTGTCCATTATTTTTCAAAACTCAAACTGGCGGACTAATTAGATTAGCAATTTATTGATGCTGTCAACATGCCTATTACTGCTGAATCAACATCCCACATGGCGAACATCGTGTCGCGTCTTGATATTTCATTTCTTTACCTTTAGTTTTATTATTACAGATAACTCATATAAGAGGAGTTCACAAAAGTCTGATGGCAACTTCGGCTCAATTCCTCTGCCTGTCATGTTAATTGAGAAGAAGGTATGTATTTTTTTTTTCATAATTTGCCTACAATTAAAGCCAAGGTCAATTTTACCATAAACAATAAACAAAAACTAAATATGTCATACACAAGGACTTTATATAGAACAGTACTTATTACTTCTATGGTCATACATAAACCTGTTAGGATAAGATGGAAAATAAACATTGTGCACATGGCCATAATTTTTTTTTACAAAATGTAAATAAATTGATAATCGTGAATCCAGAAACCGGTAAAACACACATTTTAAGTAAACATCATATAGGTGTAAACAAATTCGTGTATATCCTTATAACCACATGATCTATTACCTACTGGTATACATAGATTAAAAACGCACGGGTATAAGGCAGATAAAAAAAAAGTTTCGTGTCTACTAAACCACCTACTATAGTACCTATTTGTTATGGTACAAACAGTGGAACTATTTAATTTTTAAGTGTGTCACAATATCGCATTGGGCCTGTAAGGATATTTGTATGTTTGGAGTTAATCTACAGGGTGTTAACGAATTCGTGTAATTCCTTCAAACCACATGATCTATTAATGGTATAGATTAACCCCCCACGGGATTTAGAATGATTAAAAATAAATACCAAAGTTTTTTTTTCCGTATTTTTCTTTATTTTATTGAAAATTTCGATGCCATGCATAAATTAATGAAGGCACGGCGACACAGCTGACGGGCACAACTAGCGCGATATCGTCCACGCAGTCCGTTAACTTAGAACGCTAAAATTACTCAGACACAGAAAGCGATGGCTCATTTTTTGAAAAAAAATAAGTGTTTTTTCTGAAAAAAACTTGTGCAGGGTCAATCAGTGTCATCAGTAGATCACGCGGTTTGAAGGAATTACACGAATTCGTTAACACTCTGTATATACAGGGCGTCCCACGACTTTGGCACATGGAGGGGAAGTATCTTAAATACTGTAGATAGAAAAAAATACTGAATGAAGACTTCATTTTTATTTTAAAAACAATACGAACTGCATTCAAAGAATTTTAAATAATCACCTGTCTGAACCGGGAATCGAACCCGCTAAATGTGAAAACAAAAAAAACTGTAATTTTATTGTACTAATCGAAAGGTTCGATCAGATACATTTATTTCTTCTAAATAACATAGCATCTAAAATAGAAGGAACACTATGAAATTTCTTCGTTATTACTTCCCGGCGACAGATTGTGTTTGTCCTTAAATTCGTCAGCGTGGTCCACATTAATATAATTTTCCTCCGCATAGGACAAATCATGAATACGCTAATGAAAATACGAATCATGCAATCAATAGGCAAAAGTAACATCATGTGGTCTCGGTTAAAGTTCGTCGGCCGACGCACGCACACACATTACTGTCGTCCGATTTCTAAAAGGCCGTTATGTGAGTAAACCTAATTTTCAGTTATGAGCAAAAACGTGGAAAATGTTGTCCCTAGAAATTCTGAAGACATACAAATGTTTTTGTTATATCTAATTATTGGACTACTTTAAGCTCATTGTATAACTTTTAATGAGTTACAGGACTAATATTGTTTTTAAAATTAAAGTTTTTGTTTTTTAGTCATGCTTTTCTGTACTGAAATTTGACCATTTAAAATATGGTATGATATGGTAATGTCTCTATAAAAGTCTTTGGATCTCGTAAATGACAAATGATAGAAAAATACGGACCCGACTGGTCGATAGAGAAAAAGTTACTTTACTTGGTTACGTTAACTTTACGTAGTTTGTAAGACTCAAATTTGACAAAATGTCACTTAACAGCCTTTTAGAAATCGGACGGTAGCATACGCATTGCTCGTGCGTCTATAACAAAGCGAGTGTGTCATGCGTTTATACGGAAATTCAAAGGGAAGTATGTATTTCCTATTGGAATTTAGTGTAATACCGCTACAAATATAGGAATTCATATGTAAATGTTATCTGTACCCTAATTACGTAGACTTTATAAATTGTTTCTTATAATCAGAAACGTTTCGAGTGTGGTTTTTCCGAGTAACAATATAACAGCAATAGTATTGGTTTTTAATTCCCGATGCAAATTGAGAGGTGTTATAAGTTTGACCGCTATGTGTGTCTGTCTGTCTGTCTGTTTGTGGCACCATAGCTCTTAAACGGGTGAACTGATTTAGGTGCGGTTTTTTTTATTTAAAAGCTGGTTTTCTAGCGGTGGTTCTTAGACATGTTTTATCAAAATCGGTTCAGCCGTTTCAGGATCATCAGCTATGTTGTTATTTGCGTTGGGAGTTTTTTAAATGTTTAATTTATGTTATGTATGAGACTAGGACGATTCACGAGACGATAATAAATATTTTATCCCGGCCCATCACCGTCTCCTGCCGGGCTAACATGTGCACCTCGGGATAATTTCTTCGATGCATTATCTCGTATTACGTACAATACGTACGTATATGAGTGAATTTGATTATTACTTTCGTTAATGGTGAAGGAAAACATCGTGAGGAAACCTGCATAAATGAGAGGACTCCAAATAAAGTTCTTGATGGTGTATAAAGTTCTTGATGGTGCGAAAAGTTCTTAATGGTGTACTTAAAAAGTTTTTGATGGTGTGAAAAGTTCTTGATGGTGTGAAAAGCTCTTAATGGTGTGAAAAGTTCTTAATGGTGTAAAAAGTTTTTGATGGTGTGAAAAGTTCTTGATGGTGTGAAAAGTTCTTAATGGTGTGAAAAGTTCTTAATGGTGTAAAAAGTTCTTGATGGTGTGTGTAGTTCGCTAACCCGCACCAGGCCAGCCAGGTGGACCAAGAAGTAAACCCTTCTCATTCTGGGAAGAGGCGCGTGCCCATCAGCTAGACAGTAATGGGCTGATTATGTATTATCTCGTGCGGAGTTAAGATAAGCCATAAATTACCTAAGTATCTGGTCTCGGCACGAGATAATTTGACGACAAAGTTATCTCGCGCTACGCATGTTAGGCTAGCGGGTCAAAATATCAGTCAGTACAGTATTGTACATCGGTTGCATCCATGTTCAGCAGCGGACGTTTACCGGCTAATAATGCTGTCAATATTGCGCCAAATCCAATAGCAAATTATTGCAGCAAGTGCTCGCCTCAGACCAAATAAAAACCAAGACAGAACGCTGCGAACAATACAGTGAAGCATGCCAAACTACACCACCGCTCTGTGCATACACGCACACACGCACACATTTACAACATTTTTCAATCAACCTACAATCAAACTACACCTCACTAAGTGCACACATCTTTACGAAACCGGCCTCGCGTCACTGTTGACAGCGCTCTGTCTTGGTTTTTTATTTGGTCTGAAGTGCTCGCAAGTTGGAGCGACAACAACCGCTTGCACGGCTACATACACATTTCCAGTATAAGCTGAACTTGCATCGTATAGGCTTTCCATACGATGGGAGGTCAGCTTATATTGGAAATATATAGTTTGATATTTAGCCGTGTGTACAAAGTTATCAAATTGATCACTCAGATTTATGAATGATTCGCTTGTATTAATCTCGTTTTGATTACTTACTACGGAATTTATCTTATATTTTTCCTGTTATGTTCTAAAAACTGTCGGAAACCTATCCTCATATGTTTTGCATTGGCTAATAGCCAGTAGGCTGTTATTGTAATCAATTAGAACATTTTCATTGGTGTTGTTAATTAATCTTATTTTAATCTTTATCTTACATGTTTTAAGGTTCAGTTTCCTATGGCTCGATATCACTGGAATTTTTCAAGAAATTAGATTTTATGCAAACATATTTTTTCAATAGTATGTATGTATCGCATACGTAACTATGGTTTTACTGTAGCACACTAAACAGTCCTATTTAGTCAAAATGATAAACAAGCAAAAACTACATGATTGTTTTTAAGTATCAAATTGTAACACAAAAAACCCAAAACAAAAAAAAAACTTAACAGAAAGATAATTAATTTAGGTACAGTTTTTATATCTAAGTTCAGAATAAAATAACCTGATTCAAGCGTGCGAGATGTACGTAAACAAACCCATTATGATACTTTAAAGTACCATTATAGTAATTCTTATATTCTTCTATTTAATAAAACACTAACACTGACCTACATAGACGAATTAATAAGGGTATAATAAATTTTACACCTTCTATGAGATTATGGTGATTTTTATTAATATCTTCTAATATGGCTGCCCCTCCTACTTTAAATTTAATGCCAGAAATTAGATTAATTAATAGATTAATAAGTTGATCTTGAATTTCTATAATTATATTAATACTTATTAAATTTTTTTTTAGAACTGGTTATAGATTAAGTATTATTGATGATATTCTTTTGTTCAACATGGGAAGTATTATTCTGGCTTTTATAGATATTATACAGGAGTTTCACGAGAGTATTTAATATTAATTTTACATTGATGACAGACAACACACAGCTTAAACCGGTGGGCCTAGAAACATGAAATTTTGCACAGGTGTTCCTTACATAACGTAGGTGAGCAAAAAGAAAGGATTTTTGAAAATTCATCCCCTAAAAAGGTCAAAAAGGCGGTGAAAGTTTGTATAGAAGTTCGTCATTTTTGAAGTATCGGAAATCCCATCTGGCACACAGCTAGTAACAGGATAAAATCCCAGCATATTAAAGTAGATAAAATATTGATAATGACATCCGAGCGTGAAGCCCAACAAACTGTAAAACTCGATTTACACATACAAAAGCAATTCATTGAACCAGTAGTAGGTACTGCACAAACATCCTTTTACGCAAGTTGATTTGTAAAATGTAATGTTTGTAAAATCACCAAAATGCTACGTAACGTTTTGCTAGCTAACTTATGCATTTATTGAATTACCCCTTGATTAAGAACGTGTTTTTTCTTTTTATTTATTTATTCCTTTATCAAATTAGTTATATCAAATTCGCGCATTTATCGTAACAGCTAAATATAACAGGTATCATCAAATAACGGATTGTAACTGTAACAAACTAACTCAAAAAACAGCTTTTCTCTACATTTTGACGAGTTATGCGAACATAAATGTAGGGAACAGCTGTAATTTTTTTCGCGATTTCAGATTTCCTCTCATAGTAAAAGTTGTTCATAATTATGAGTACAATGACCCCTTAAAAGGTTGTTAATGTTTTTCCAATGACCCTGTATACGTCCAAACGAGGTTTTCTACACCAACGAGTTTTTCGCCTAGTCGGCAAGTTAGCTCACATTTTTTTTTTTTAATACTTTGCCCCGCAAGATTTCTCTTATTTCGTGGGTGCGTTTACAGACACAAATCTCACAAACAAACGCCCAGACCCGAAACAACCATCTGTAGGCCATACAGATTTTTGTTCCTTAACACATTTAGTTTTTTAAATTTAACTTTTTTTTTATATTAAACTAGCTTTTGCTCGCGGCTTCGCTCCCGTTAATTTATAATTTTTTGATCGCAAAATATAGCCTATAGCACTCAGGGATAACGTTGCTTCCTATTGGTGAAAGAATTTTTGAAATCGGATGTGTAGTTCCGGAGATTACCTTCTACATACAAACAAACAAATTCTACCTCTTTATAATATTAGTATAGATCTGCACAAAATTTACATACGTTCTGCCAAACTGCATAACAGTTTGTCGGCAGTTGTTCTCGTCTAACAATAAAAAAAAACTAACAATTGAAGCAAAATACGAGACCTGCTACAAAAAAGAGGTCTATGGACACAATGACAAATAGTGTTTTTCCAGGATTTTCTTAAGGTGGTATTTGTATTTTACACTTGTTATCAACTTAGGGGGTAGCTCATTCACTAACGTCGGCGTGACGTATTTCCTTGTGCGCTTGCCAAAGTAGTTACTAAAAGTACTTACATATGTGTGTGTAAATGTGGTAACCTAGTTGTTTGATTTGATTATCACTTGCGATAACGGCGAAGGAAAACATCGTAAGGTAACCTGCAAACCTGAGAGGGCTCCATAAAGTTCTCGATGGCGTGTGTAGCCCGCCAACCCGCAATTGGCCAGCGTTGTGGACTAAGGCCTAAACCCTTCTCATTTTGTGAAGAGGCCCGTGCCCAACTGTGGGACAGTAATGCGCTGATTATGTTATATGTCTAAATCAGACTACCTCATAGTACAAAGCTACTTGGTCGGAGTGTAGTCTTAGGGGTTACGGAGTCTCGCTTCCGGCCGTGGTTCTGTCCATGGTCGGGAGCGAAAGTACGTGGGAAGCCGTCACTTCCTTTTGCGAGGTGGTGATGGCAACCAAGGAGGGAGCGGAGAGGGAGAGAGAGGCGACGGCCACTCTCCCTTCCCGCACCAGACGCACTGGGCGCCGCCGGAGGGCGCGCGACGATCTCCGGCCACCCTAGTGTGTGGCCTGCGGGCGACGGGTTAGGGGGCCTGTCGCCCGACCAGTAACAGGCCCGAGAAGGCAGCGCGCAGGGTTCCTTGCGCGCCTCTCAGGAGGACGTGGGGCAAGGCCCCACAGAAAGAGAGGTCCGCCAGGGGCTGGCGGATCGAGGCCTGTTGGGGTCGCGGTGCATGCAGCTGCGAATCCCGCGACCCCAGCCAAGGGTCAGGGGAAGGAACACCGTGGGTTTTAAGCCGGTAAGAGTCCGGCATAACCGTTCGCCTTCCCCGGGCGAAGGATATCCATGAGGATCTTCCCACGATAAAGAAAAGGGGTTGCGGATTGAGAACTTAAAAAAATAATATCACACCTTTTTTTCGGAAATCTACCATTTCTTTTTGCAGCATCGGTTTAATCTGGTCCATAAAAGCCATTTAGCATCTCCGATATTTTTGAATAAACAAAACAAAAAAAAACTTTTTTGCTCTTTATGCCTCTAAGCGTATACTCCAATAACTACAAAACTACCCATAAGACGCCACTGACCTGACCAGCTACTTTTTTTTTCAAAAAGACCTAAAATTTTCTCTTTTTCTCTTTCAGGGTGTCCAGTTACCTACCACGAGTAGGATACAAAATGGTAATTCGCCTTCGCCAAACTATGAATCAAGCACGGACATTAGTAAGGTGAGCCATCGGTTGTGGTCGTTGATTCTATGATATCATTGTTTTGAATGAATTATTTTACATGCAATTAATACATGTAATGATTCATTCGCATCACCGTTTATGCGTATGGAGTAGGTACCTACATATCAATAGGACATAAGTACATAGTTTTTAGTCATCGTGCAGCCGAAAGACGTCCACTGCTGGACATAGGCCTCACAGCGGTTACGCACTGCATCCGATCTGAATCCGTGAAAATACGTTCCGAAGTAGCCATAGAACTATTTGTATGGTAGTTTACGCACTAAATCCGGCATCCGTCATCCGATTTCTATCCGTCATCCGTGACTCTCCAATTCGGAAGAAATATTGATGGACCGAATTAGCCGTAGTAATGTTTGTGTGAACGCTTTCGCACTACCTCGGATTCAAATCGGACACCAAATGGATATGCCAAAGATGGACCCTGAATTGTTTGAATTTGGATCAGAGATCGGATAAGTGAGTAAGCGATATCCGAATTCGGTCCGAGATTTTTACTCTAGATCGGTATTTTCACGGATCGGATGCAGTGCGTAAAGCAATATCCAAATTCGGTCCGAGTTTTTGATATCCGTATTTTCACGGATTCGGATCGGATGCAGTGCGTAATCGCTCTCAAGCATTACCACATTCGGATTTAAATATCACGAATTATTTATTAGACTTTATTTATAGTTACAAATTATACATTGTTTTACATTTTACATAGTATGGAACTCTAAAAAATATTATATGATTTTTGAACTCAATAAAGATAAAGATAAAGATAATTTATTTGTATAAAACATCAGTGTACAGTACAAATTGTGGTTTGCAGTAATTTGTAACTATAAATAAAGTTCAATAAATAATTCGTGATTTTTAAATCCCGGGATTAAATAGTCATTATAATTATTCCGGGATTTTAGAGGAGGTATTCAAAACTTCAAAAAAACTTCAAAACTTCAAAACTCATTTATTCAAAATAGACTAGAATTACTTAGTTCTTTTTGAACGTCAGAATTATATACATCAAAGACAGCCCCAAAAAGCGCCCTCCCTTCACCGCTTCCTAGTGTTTTTGCTGTGAAGAAGAAACGGCGCAACAAACTCCCCAGCAACACATATCTGTCTGTCAAGTGAATAAATTAATTGAGTCTATACAAAGCAAAAGGTAATATTAATTACAATAGTGAAATATGCAAAATGCGGATTATAGAAAAAGTATAAGTAATACAATTCTGGTTGAATTGTAACAAAATTACCTAAAGTTATCTAAACAACATAGATAATTCAACATAATATAGGTACACATAATTGTATACACTCAATATATTTAATTCAATACAATCATATTACAATAATGTGAGAATAATGTAGGTAATTGTCAGAAGTACATGAATAATAATGAAAAAGTGCCTAACAACTGCCATAGTGAGTATGAGCCGACCAGTCCCGACAGACAGCACCCGTTCACGAGCATGACGAGTGCACCAGCGTCGCTTAACTCAACCATATTGTAGGGAACTTGACGACCCGATACACAACGCCACCGTCAGCAGGACATTTTAGTGAGCATGACAGACTCAAGCCACCAGGCAACGGGCAGGTTTATGTAGGATTAAGCACCTACAGTAAAACGTAGTAAACAATAATGGCTACATGATACTCACATTTTACATTTGATAATGCTATAAATACTAAATAGATCGTTGCCAGGGGCAATACTAAAAGTAAAACTGATAAATATCAGAATATAGTACGTTGTAAACAATAAATGTTACATGTCCTAAAATAAAAGTTATATAATAACTATGATACAATATATAATGAGTAGGTAACAAAAATGATACCTACAGTGAAATATTACATACATACAAGTGAAAATTTACATTTAGACTGCCAGTTAAGGAGTGCCAGTGGGTCGCTGTGTGCAGTTGGGAATCGTATTCCAGACATTTTTATCTTCAATGTACTGGTTTATGCTATAATATGCTCTTGACATTAAGATATACAAGGTGGAATTTTATTATAGAATCTAATACTGTTTCCCAAAAATGACTTACTAGTTTTACGAAGTCTAAAACCAGGCACCACAAGTTTGTGCTTATTTCGAGTGTTCAGGCTGTGTGTATCGCTGTTTTTACTATAGTTCGATATGTTTTTACGAATGTACAGGATATTCTGGTAAATGTACAGAGATGGTAAGGTAAGTATATTTATGTCCTTAAATCTTTCGCGAAGAGACTCTCGAGAACTTAGATTATAAATGGCTCGAACTGCTCGTTTCTGCAGTATGAAAAGTGTCTCGACATCAGCAGCTGACCCCCACAATAAAATGCCGTAAGACATAATACTGTGAAAGTATGCGAAATACACCATCCTAGCTGTAGTCACATTAGTGAGCTGCCTTATTCTTCTAACAGCAAAAGCAGCGGAACTAAGTTTGCCCGCAGTTGCCTCTATATGAGGCCCCCATTGTAATTTAGGGTCTACTGTGATACCTAAAAAGACAGTTGAGGGAACCAGATCTAACCTTTTTCCGTCCAGAACTATATTTGCATTAATAGAAGCTACATTCGGTAAAGAGAATTTAATACACTTGGTTTTCCCTGCATTTAAAAGAAGATTGTTAGCAGAAAACCAGTTAGAGATTAAATTTAAAGTGTTATTAGGCTCTATAAGATCCCTGTCTTTTCTATTTACTTTAAATATTAATGATGTGTCATCAGCAAATAGGACTATATTTGACATGTTATTATCCTTCATCATGTACGGAAGGTCATTAATATATACTAGAAACAAGAATGGACCAAGAATTGATCCTTGGGGTACGCCAATTCTGACTCGTGAGCCTGTAGAGATAACATCACCGATAGCCACCTTTTGTTCCCGATTTGACAAGTAAGACGTCACAAGATCGATAGATCTACCTCGGATTCCGTAGTATTTCAATTTTAGGGTGAGTGTGCGGTGATCCACGCAGTCAAATGCCTTAGAAAGGTCACAAAACACACCTAAAGCATCCTGTGCCCCCTCCCAGGCCCCCAGTATGGTTTTAATTAAAGTGGATCCAGCATCCTCTGTAGATCTTCCCCTCGTAAAGCCAAACTGTTTGTCATGTAATATTTTATTTTTATTAAAGTGGGTAAGCATTTGATTTAGGATTAATTTTTCGAAAATTTTGCTTAGGGCTGGGAGTATTGATATCGGCCTATAGTTGGACGCGTTATTTGAGCAACCTGCTTTAAAAATGGGTATGATTTTACTGGTTTTCATAAGATCGGGAAATATGCCTTCTGTAATGCAAGAGTTAAAGATTTTTGCCAGCATTGGGGCGATCTCGGTAATTATTGCCTCCACAGCTTTAGTTGATAATCCCCAAAGGTCTTCAGTTTTTTTTATTGTTATATTTTTGAAAGTTTTTATTATGTCAGTCGGATTTACAAAATTAAAATTAAAATCAGCTACCTGCATGTCTACGTTTTCTTTTAAAAATATCTCCGCCGATACTGGTGACGATGGAAGATATTTCGTCGTCTCTAATGGTATATTAGTAAAATAGTTATCTAAGAAATTAGCGACTACATTCCTGTCTGAAACTATTTCGTCATTTATTTTTAAGCTAATAGTGTTGTCTTTTAACCCACGATTGCCAGTTTCTGTATTGATTATCTTCCACGTCGTTTTTATTTTATTATCTGATTTACTAATTTGATTACTTATGTAGGCTGCTTTAGCCTGTATACAAACTTTTTTGAAAAGCTTAGAATAATTTCTAACATAATTATGAAAGTCTACATTGGGTGTGTACGATTTTTTATCATATAATTCGTATAAGACATCCCTACTTCGCCTTATACCCTTGGTTGCCCAAACACTGAACCGTAATTTATTAGTTAGATTAACTTTTTTTATTTTGCAAGCCTTATGAAATTCGGTACTTATCGCATTAAATAATGTATGGTACATTTTATTGGGGCTGTCAGAATGTGTTTTTATTGTATTTAATTCGCATTCAACATTTTTCCTAAATACTTCTAGACATTTTTTTGTCAGGGGCCTACATTCTATTATTTTCCTACATCTAATGGAGTGACTATTACATTTTATTAATTGACATTTATGGTCCGAACGGACTCCACTAATAAGGCTCTTTTCTGTTATTTTAAAGTTTGTTATAATATTATCAATACATGTAGCTGTGGTGGGTGTCACTCTAGTCGGCTCAGAGAAGATGCACTTTAAATTAAACGATTTAAATAAGGACAAAAAGTTACGTATTATCCACTCTATGTTACTTCCTTCCTCGAAGTTTAGGTAAATATACTCTACCTATTCCGATCTCTGATTGTCACTCGTGGAGTCTCTTCTCATGCACCCCAATTGAGAATTCTAAGATTACCATTTCAGCGTAGATTACAGAGCAAATCCATGCTCAAATGTTACTTAAGTTTTGCTTTTTTTCAACTCAGAAACTGGTTGTAAAAGATCTATAGTTTACAAAATCGTTTAATTATTCGATTAGGGATGACTCGCTGAATTGAATTATGTAATTGATCGGGGGTTTATCCAAATTTTTATCAGCAATAAATTATAGATTGATTAGCAAAAATGCGTCTAGTGGGTGATTGATTAGCGATGTGCGATAAGTGAACGAAGCTAAAACCATCAACACATTTTGTTATTTTTATTAAATAAAAAAAAAAAAAAACTTTATTGTCGCCAGTTATACATTCATCTAATCTTAAAGTAATCTAACATATGCATCGTATAAATGTATTGCACAAAAGGTACTGCTACTGATTCCCAAACTAAGCTTGAGCTTGTATTTTGGGAAACAGTGTTCAGCCGCAGGAAGTCTCACTTAATAAAATACAAATACATTGGTTTGAATGTCGCTGCAGTCGACGTACAATAATCTTAAGAAAACTTTCGGTAATTTTTATTTTATAATCTAATATTTAATTTTATTTAAGTTTAACAGATGTGTGTGATCTGTGTGTTTGTGTGCGATGTGTGAGTGTATGTGTGTGTGTATGGTGTGAGTATGTGAGAGTTTGTTTAGAATGTTATTTTTATTAACATTATCAAACAGCTTAACATCCATTTTTTGGGTTCCGTACCCAAAGCGTAAAACGGGGCCCTATTACTAAGACTCCGCTGTCCGTCCGTCTGTCCGTCTGTCACCAGGCTGTATCTCATGAACCGTCATAGTTAGACAGTTGAAATTTTCACAGATGATCTATTTCTGTTGCCGCTATAACAACTAATACAAAAAAAACAGAATAAAATAAATATTCAAGGGGGTTCCCATACAACAAACGTGATTTTTTAGCCGTTTTTATAGATAATGGTGCGGAACCCTTCGTGCGCGAGTCCGACTCGCACTTGGCCGGTTTTTTTGTATTATCAGTTCCGGTTCACAATTTTTTTCTTTTATTCCTTTTTTCGTATACCCACAGAGCTCATCGACACAAGGAGAGAAATGCAACGAAGACGATGAGATCATGAGGAACGTGTCCGCTATTCCTAAGATGAGCTATGAGGAGCTGAGGGAGGCGACTGGCAACTGGGCTGATGTCAATCTGTTAGGAAGAGGAGGGTTCGGACAGGTGTTCAAAGGTACAGAATACTTTAAGAATAAAGTGTTTGATTTGTTCTATAGGGAAACTAAATTCTTATACTTTGTTTATAATCCGCATTTTGCATAATTTCATTATTGTAATTAATATTACCTTTTGCTGTGTATATGTTACGGCTAATAGCCGAAGTGCGGCTACACCTAGTTTTAGCCGGGTACAACTAGGTGCAACCAGTAGCAGTTGGTTAGAACTAGGTGGAGCTTAAGTCGACGGAGCCCCGCTGTGCGGGGCTCCTATTTCTGTCTGCAGGGTTTAAAGTAACCTAACATTCGAACCTTCGAACCTAACCTATCCGTGTCGGGGTTACCCTTAACCATCGGTGTGCGGCTGCACCTAGTTCTAGCCGCTATGATGAAGGCTAAACCTAGTTCTAACCGAAGATAAGTAGGATAGATTTAAGTTTAACCGCATGTGGCCGGCTGCACCTAGTTGTACCCGGCTAAAACTAGGTGTAGCCGCACTTCGGCTATTAGCCGTAACATATAGACTCAATTAATTTATTCACTTGACAGACATAAAATATGTGTTGCTGGGGAGTTTGTGGCGCCGTTTCTTCTTCACAGCATAAACACTAGGAAGCGGTGAAGGGAGAGCGTTTTCGGGGGCTGTCTTATATGTATATTGACGATCAAAAAGAACTAAGTAATTCTAGTTTATTTTGAAGAAATGAGTTGAATGAAAATGTCACATGTGGGTAGATTCATTAAATATGAAAATTGTTTCATATTAAGAATTTACACGGAGCAAGTGCTGTAAAAAAAACAAAATAGAGCTAGTGTGGAAAGTCAAAACAAATCCACCCCGCCCTCTGGCCTAAGCGAGGCTCCAAGTCTCTAATAGTCCTCCCCTCAGTCAACTCCCAAATATACCCGAAATTTATTGTTTGGTCAGAGGCAGTTAGTTTCTGGTCCTCGTACGAAGGTATGCAAAATAAACGTGGTTGTTTACCTATTATTAGAGCATGACAACGGCATATGATATTTTTGGCAACTTTATTAAAGCTTAAAGATCACCCCAGCAGTACAAGCCGCTTCGGGCCCCCAACAGAGTTACTCTGCCACTGAGGTCACTTGCACTTAAAATATTGGCCAGCGTTCCGTGTGGGGACGGGCTAGAATATAAAACTTCCTCGACGCACGCTGGGAATAGACGCGTATTGTAAGATTCAACAAAACCCAGCACGCTTGGTGTTTGGTAGCCAGCCAGGCGGACCGTAAAGATCCTACATCTTTACGGTCCGCCTGGCTAGCTACCACCCTCACGTTAAAGTCCTGTCGAGTGTACTGTGTTCCGTCGTGTGTATGTGAGAGCCAGAGGGGTATAGGGGAATACCTCTATATCTCTGTTACTTGGATTCGTGCGCTCCTTCTGAGACCCTGTCTGCGCTTATCATCAGATGCGACTAGGGTCAAACGCGATCGAGTCACAGTATAACTAGTCCTTTTATTCCACAGGTGAATGGAAACATCTTCCGGTAGCAGTGAAGCGTCTACGAGACAACAACGATAGAAACAAGGAACTTATCAGAGAAATGTGTCTCAATCAGTACCGACACGACAACATACTGCCCTTGTATGGATACTCTTTGGGAGGTAAGATATCAAACATAACATGTATGTAACAAAAACCCTGTCCGATCCTTAAGAGTATTTATTCGGCATCGAACTGCGTACACATACACGTAACCATTTAATTGATTTGAGATTATTATTTTTCCCCAGGGAGTGTTGTCAACCTATGAAAATTTACCATATTCAGTGTTAAATTTCGCATGGATTATAAAAATAAAAAATCAATAACTATTCGTTTTTATGAGTTACATTTTAATTAAAAAAAAATCTAGTACGTATGTTGAACCAGGAATACGCCTTTATTGGATCGGACAGGCTTTTTGTTACAAATTGTAGATAGTTCAATCTACGAAGACGCGCTCTCTTTATCGAAATCGCTACAGTGCAAAAGTGTGCATTTTAAATTGCTATTGTCTGAGTTCTATTGCTACACAATAGTTAGATGTGTGTATACAGAGTGTGTCGTAAATAGAGGTCTAACGTTAAGGGGTCGACACACCGTGTATTCAGGTATTACATACCACAATTTGAACCATTTTTTACCATAGGTCTCAGTTTTTTTTAAATTAACTGCTCGTTTTAATTTAGCTGTAATTTCAACCCAATACATTATTTTCTTATTTTGTTTTTTGTTTAATACTGTTCTGTCATATGCAAGTAAATTTTAATTTTTAGTTTTTTCGAAAAAAATAAAAAAAGTTTTATTTTGAGACCTATGGTAAAAAAAAACTAATTGTGCTATGTGCTAGCTGAACATATCGCGTATCGACCCCTTAACGTTGGACCACTATTTACGACACATCCTGTATGTGTGCAGTTATCGTTTACGAAAACTGACAAAATGTTTAGTTTTGTTTTTGTTGTCAAACAATATGAATTTTTTTTTAAACGAAAACTGCGTTATCGGTTCGGCTTTGGTTTGGTTTAGATTGATCAACGACTCTGATAATTGTAGAATTGGCCCCCTGGTAAACTAGACGTCGTTATTTCAAACCTTCGGTGTTGTATAACATTGTATTTTTCTCTGTACAGGTCCAGAAGCATGTCTGGTGTATCAACTTATGGGCGGAGGGTCGGTAGAACAGCGGCTAAGAGGGAAGACTCACCATCCACCCTTGTCGTGGTCGCAGCGATATAATATAGTCCATGGAGTTGCTAGGTTAGTCACCTGCAGTATTATTATATCCTGAAAATTTGTGAGTTGAACTTATGGCCTCACCGCGTGTTCAGCTCATGATTAAGGGGTCCGTTTGGGTCCGAAACTTGTCGGACAATAACGAAAAATGCACGTGAGTAAACCCTAAATACTCATAAATATTAAAGTGTCTCACAAAAGTTATAATACAAAAATAGTTTGGATGTTTGTCACTCAATCAAGCATAAACGACTCAATGAGTTTGCATGAACTCTGGCACAGCTAGACTATATTCTGGATTAACCATAGGATACTTTTTATCCTGGTACATGAAGTAGTTCTTCTAGGGTGCGAGTGAAACTGCGAACACCAGCTAGTATAAATGTAAAGGCTACATGGAACTCTTCTTTATATAAACTGTCCTATCTTTTATTTGGATGTACTCAAAAGATACTATGAAATTATATCAAGTGAACCAGTAACATTCTCTTACAAATGCTTTTGATATCTTTACTCAAACCTAAGTACATTTTTCCAGAGGTCTTCAATTCCTTCACACAATGGCAGGTACCCCACTTATTCACGGTGACATAAAACCAGCCAACATTCTTCTGGACACGTGTCTCATGCCCAAGATTGGAGACTTCGGTCTCGCCAGAAAGGGACCTTACGGCGAAGACAGGACTCATGTCAAAGTATCAAGGTATGTAGAGCTACATTAGCCTTTTATTAAGTATGTTGAGGTCAGCTTTCAGCCTCGCCGATATAGCTGATTCATATTATTCAGAGCGACCGTCATCTAAGGATTGGCAGGCTCGTGCCTATACTATACAAACGTGCGAATAGATCGATCTGCAAAAGCTGTGTTTACGCAGTCCTTGCGTGATCATTCTTTATAAATCGAGACCCCTTCGTGTCTTGGCAAGCACGTTAAATAGTTCCAGTCCCTGTTTTCATAGGAATACCTATGGCAGTCGCAACGGCGACGATATTTAAGTATGTCCGGCGCACTCTAGGCGGCTGCCTAGCCCCTAGCTTACCTAGCTTGCCTAGCGGGGCTGACTAGCCCCGCTTCCAGCCTTGCTGACTGGCTAATCTACATCACAGCATGAGCTGTTCTCGCCCAGCTCGTACTGGCACAAGAGAAGAGAAGAAGTCGCTATGACTAGTTAGAACCCCAAAAGTGTGATTATTTTAAGATATACCAGTTTTTTTCTGTCTAGTAAGACTATCAGTAGACCACAACATTCTTGGGAAACAGGCTAGGCTGATAAGACTTTTTGCCTTGGATTGGATAGGATGCCAGCCCATCTTACACGACTACGATAGGAAGGAAGGGTTAGGCTTTATGTTCGTGACGCCGGATCAGCCTGGTCGCATATTCGTGTATACGCGATATTCATTATCGCTCATGAGCCGCATCGTCGCCGGACCAAAACCGCGTGTACACCGCATTGATGCCGCATACACAAATATGCGACCCGGCGCTGGTGCGGATCCGGCGTCAGGAAGCCTTACCCTTCCTTCCTACCGTAGTCGGGTAAGATTGGCTGGTATTCTATCCAATCCAAAGCAAAAAGTCTCATCAGCCTTGTCAGTTGTCGTGTACTGTGTACATTCTGAAACACCCCTTGCATCATTACATTAGATACAGCTTAATTTTCTTAATAGTTCAGATCATTTTGAACAGTCTGTTCGTCCCGATATATTTGATGCTGACTGAACATGAGACGGTCCTTCAGCTCAAAATAATATTTAAACTTTTTTCCTCCACAGAGTATACGGCACAAAACCTTACCTCCCGGACGAGTACCTTCGCTCCCGCTGCCTGTCCCCAGCAGTGGACGTGTACAGTTACGGCGTGGTGATGGTGGAGATGGCCACGGCCCTCGCTCCCACGGACAGGACCCGGCCGGAACAGCTGCTCAGCATGTATATACATCAGCAGTTCAACCAAGGAGTCGATATGGGTAAGTTGGAGTAGGAAACTGGGAAACTAATGGTGCCAATATCGCTGGTACAAACGGCCAGTACAAGCTGACCTCTCATTGCACGGAAAGCTTATACAATCCGAGATCAGCTTATATTGGAATTTGTAGCTTGATGTTTAGCCGTGTGTACTTAGAGCCGCGTACAGACATAGCGAGGCGTGCGTCGCGAATGGTTCGTCACGCATGCCTCGGGCTGTGTGGACGTGTGTGCTCGCTGTGAGCATTTGCTTCAAGGTGTGTACGGACTGGAACGCATAGTAATACTGCCGTACGTTATCTAGAAGGCAGCTAAGCCCAAAAGTCTACTTTTGAGTTATAAGCGAAAAAGGTGGGAATCATTGTCTCTATGAAAGGGAAGTTATTATTACAAAATTGTTAATTGAAATAGGTACAATATTAATTGCTCTATAATTTTCAGTATATTTCAGTTATCTATCCCTTTCAGTTTTTTTCACAAAATTCATTTTTACTTTTTAGTTAAGCATTTTGTAATCGACCGTTCTTCATTTTGGAGTCGACCATTCTTTGTGTTGATCGCAGTAAAACAGCCCTTCTACGTAAAAGTATTTATCGAATGGCTCCAGTTATTTTCAATAAAATTCCACGACAAATAAAGAATCTTAATAATAATGCGTTTAAAAAGAAACTGAAGCAATTTTTAATTTATAAATGCTACTACTCCACAACTGAGTTTATTGAAGACACCACTGACATATAGTTTATTACAATATTACATTTAGATTATTATTATTTTGATATTGGTTATTATGTTATTGGTTGATTGTGTGTTAGTACGTAAGGAATTGTGTGATATGTAAGTAATGGAGTTATTTCATTTTAAATGTGTGTCTGTTGTTTCGACAGCACTAACTTTATGATTATTTGTATGCTCTTGAGCAAAATGTAGCGAACTGACCATCTTATTATAACATCCTATTGTATTGGAACCTACATTTACGAATAAATTTGATTTGATTTGTAATTATGTTAAATGAGTAATACGATACTTAACTGCCTTTGTGTTATGTGTAACTTCGCAACTACAACAGATATAAAAACAATTCCAAGACAGGACGATACAGAATTTTTAACTCTATAAAATGGTATCAAAACCTCAAATTCGACCAACTGTGGCTTAACTGCCTTTTAGTCAATGTACCTACGGCAGAATAGCACAGTGTACCTACTTACTACATACAGTGGGTCAACGCCCATACATTTGACAGGTCCTATGAAATGTCAAAATGATGTAGGGGCGGAGATTATGTCCCAAGTATGCAGTATGGCTACTCGGGACATAACCTCCGCTCCTTCACCCCGCAACCCCCCGCACGATTGCTCTGCGACAATGCTCTACGTTGACCGACTGTAAGGAATAAGATATAGGTAGACTGTGGTAATAGTATGGAGGTGCCTGTCTTAAGGCGAGCTGAACCCTGGCGCGGTAATCGGGTAAGCGACGGCAATCGGGTAAGCGACGGCAATCGGGTAAGAGACGACGCGCGGGCCGAAAATCACTTTAAAAAATCGATAAAAAATATATAAATGTAATAAAAAAAACGATCGGGTAGAATCGATTCCAAAATTAATTACCTATAAATTAATATTAATTATAAAAATAGAGTATTATAGTAAGTACTTGTTTAAAATGAAATTTCCCTTGTAAAAAAACTGCAAATCGAAGTAACTTCAGTATTTTTTTTCTATCGAGAAAACTATATTGCATCGTGTATTGAACGGGTACATGGTATAGAGAAGGAATGTATCCTAAAATATAAATTTATTTTGGGTTCTAAATGTTTTAATTTGCCTATCAAAAATGAGTTCTAAAACAAGCAAAACCTACCGCGCCAGGGTTCAGCTCGTCTTAAGCCTTGTACGGACTAAGCGTTCTTGCATACGCGTAACCGACCACGCGTACCAATGTACGCGCTATCCGTACACACCTTCATACGATCGTTGCGATTGTTGCGAACGCCGCCTCAGTGCGAGCCGTGCGCTCCGTGTGGATGGACGGGTGTTATAAAATTTGCGTTGCGCTCTCATGAACACCGTGCGTGGTTGTTTGCGTGCTCAGCTTGAGCATGTGTCGTTCGGAACGCATGCATAAATGTACCGTCGTATGCCTCAGGTTGAGGCATACGTGACGAACCATTCGCGACGCACGCTTCGCGATGTCTGCACGCATCTTAATTGGTTTGACATTATTGCCTATGTCTATTTAACTTGTTCCGATTTGTAGTAATTAAATCTTACTGGAAGCTAATTCTACTAATGAAATTGTTGTCAAACCACAAAGTAACCAAAAACTGTCAGAAGAAAAAAAAACTAAATGTTTGGTTTGGTTTTTGTTATCAAACAGTTGACAGTTTTTAGAGAAGTTTAATACTTCCTCCTCTCTCCTACATTTGCACAAGGCCCACACATGTTTCTTATATTAATGTAACATCTATTTAACTTGTGGAGTGCAATAAATGTATTGAGTATTGAGTACAGTTCTTTTAAATGAGAAAGGTCTGAATGAACGGTTCAGCTTAGGACCGCCATTGATGAATCAAACATTTTTATGTTACAGGAACATTAGAAGATCCAGTTCTCCGCGGAACACCTCATTCAAATCCTGCTATGTGTCGAGCATTCGTCGCCATAGGCCTACACTGCACAAAGTTCTTAAGACACCAACGACCCACAATGTTAGAAGTTTACAAGAAACTAAATGACATGGAAGTACCTGGGAAATGTATTTGATGACGTCATGGAGTAGTGGATATGGAGTGTTAGGCCGTTTGTCCACCGCCGCCGTCACCGAGAACGAGATGACGTTACCGAAGTAGCGATACATACGTTACTATGGCTGCGTGTCCTCCGCACGTCCGTCATCCGAGCGTCATCATCTCGGCCACCGAGATTGTGAGCAGTTCGGCGCTACCGCTAGAACTCCGCCGAGATCGTGACGGACCGAAATGCCGGCAATACATAATGTGTCAGCTCTTGTCCACTACATCCGAGATTGACGGCGCCGGTGCACGGATTTTTGTCTTATGTTGGGAACCACCGAGATCGGTCGCGGTGGACACACGGTCGCCGTCACATCGTTCCGAGTTCGGTCTGAAATAATCACGTTTCTCGGTGACAGCAACGGTGGACAAACACTCTTAGTTATGCATCTTGAGAAATAACTGTTGGGAGCTACAGTACTAGTCTTTAGTCTATTAACGTCTCGTCGCATCTCAAAGAAACTAGAGAATGCAATCTCGAAATCACCATTTCGAGATCTCGCGGGATTACATATTGTTAACCCCAATAAATTAGGCAAAGATGTATTGCATCCACTGTTCAGCTTCCATTAATACCTTTGTAATCGTTGTAGCTGACGAAACCTCGCAATTCAGGATCAGTTTGTGAGAATATAACTGCTGAACTGATTTTTATACAATTCTCATGAAGCGATATTTACACGCCTGCTGCAGTTGCGAGCGCATAAGGCTAAACGTATGCTAGGATGCAGGTGACGCAGCACAATACAGATTTTGCAGGGCAGGCGAGGCAGACAGGCCACGACCGCATGCTGCGACGCAACTCGAAGACACATTCGAGTTTTAATTACTACAAACAATAGACGTGTTCGAGTTGACGAACGTTTTTTTTAATAGTCTGGATGATTAGTATCATACAAACAAGGTTCACAACACACTAATTCAATTAAATGTTCTGACATTGCAATAAAATTCGAATTAGCGGTAAAAAACACGTGTCGACATGCACGCGTCGCGCAAATATCTGTGCCGGCACCACAACGAGGCGCAGGGCAGGACAGACCCATGTCTGCGTCGCACGCGTCTGCGCCGTAGCGTACGCAGCTCTTAGTACGTTCATACATTACAAAATCTGCTCTGCGTCACCTGCGTCTCAGCATACGCTTAGCCTAACTCTTGTCGATTTGAAAAGGATAGGTAGGTAAATAAATAAATCGGTAACATAAAGGGCACGCACGGCTGCCGCAGCACTCGCAAGTCGGAACCACGCGGTCCCCCGCATATAACAGGCGGGCGTAAATCGCAGCGGGTAAGGCCCTGCTCGGCTTCTGTGACTCAACTGACAATGAGGCGATAATCAGATGGCAGAAGTCGAATGACAACAGCCGTGCGAGCACGGATCTTTTTAACGAGTCGATTCGAGAAAATTATCAATTCTAAACGCCAAAGGAGATGTTTGATTTTGGGCCACCACTATGTACAGTATACATATATATAGAAAAATAGGGGATTACCATAAAAATACAAATAAATTAATTTGAAGAAGAGTACAATTGTACTGGAATTATTATTTGGGGACGTTTTTTAATATGTTAACCCTTTTTTCTGGTAGCCATGACAGTTGTGTTTGACATTAACATGAGTTTGACAACTTTGACAGTCCTAGGTTTCGTGATGTGTGTGTGACACAATCGAGTACAACACTTATATTTCTATTTCATTATAATGAAATCCAAGTATTTTCGTCTATAAACAACGTACTTATGTTATGTAAGTACACAAGAAATAAACACTATGGAGACAATGACATGTCAACAGTTGTCAAAATGACATTTCACATAATTTCGATCCGCCATATTTTCATGTGTTGTGTTGCTCTCCTTGACCAAGATAACTTGAATGTACAATTAAACGAAGTAAAATTATAGAAAATTAACATTAAAAAACGGTTACTTTATTGTAAAGCTATATTTACATATAGTGTACATGGTACTGGCCCAGGCTCCATACATTTCTGAAACATCTCCTTTGACATAATAAAAATAGTAAGATAAAACGACAACTGCTGTCGTCGTTATATCTATATCTTATGTCAAATTTGAAGTTTAGAATGGATAAAATAACGTCTCGATAAAATTCGATAAAAAGATCCGTGCTCGCACCGCAGTGTTGCCAGCTACCGACAAGAGAATAAGTTGTTTTGTTATACCTACCATGTGTGAAAGGAGATCACCCATTTTGTTCGATGATTTGAGATAAAAAAAGTTGGCGGCCAGGAATGAATTATATTTTATATAAATGGTGGCTGGAGTAGAAACATTTCTTTGTATTGCGACAATGCTGTAATGAATTCGGGAACTAAGATATACAGCGATCTTTAAATGAAATAAAAAAAAAAAAAATTAAAAAACGTGTCATTAAAAAAGGTCACCAAAAAAAAAAAATTATATTTTTTTCCCCAGATGTGTGATCTCTAATCCCTATAAAATCTAATCAGCTATAAAATCTTATGTCAAGTGCTGTGGTTGTTAATATTTTAGTCGACCAATCACATTCGTCGCCATGCGATTTGACAACAGATTGTATTAATCGGCCTTTCAGGGTTAATGTGCCGTGGTGTGTGCCTTACTTAAGTCACAAAATATTTTTGTATACTTCTTTAATCGTATCGGCATTTAAAAATACGACTATTTAAATAATTGTTAAACGTTGTTTCATGTACTTACATAATAACTTATTTAGTCAATGAAATATTTTATGTTTAATTTTGTTAGTTTAAGATAAGAAATATTATTTTTTATAATTTTTGACCAATCCTTAAATTGTTAAGGAATCGAATGAAAATGACTGAAACTATTGTAAATAAGGGTATTTGTAACTTTTAATAAAAATATAAAATGAAGATAAGTTGTTTGTTTATATATTTATGATGGTTTATTCCACTTTGTTCACCTGGGTGATATCACCTGGGTGAACAAAGTGGAATTTTTTGTGTCTTCATTTCACCTCGGATTTATTTCCACTGACAGTATCACCCAGGTCAATTAGTGCGACATATTTGGTCTCCTTTGTTCACCTTGGAATTAAATCACCCAGGTGAACAGTTGCGACTTTTTTTATTAATGTTGTGGACTTCTTTCACCCTGGGTGATATTGTCTGGTGAAATAAATCCGAGGTGAAATGAAGACACTAAAAACTCCATTTTGTTCACCCAGGTGGACAAAGTGGAATAAACCATATCTTCGTATGGAGAAATGATTCATATAGATATCCATATTACATTATCATATATCTATGACTCATAGATCTATGATCCTAGATTTTTTTTTTTTATTCAACCTATGTTGTCCCACTGCTGGGCAAAGGTCTCCCCCATAGCCTTCCACTCATCTCTATGCCTTGCCTTCTCTGGCCAATCTCCCATAAACGAATGTAAGTCATCACGCCAGCGTTTCCTAGGCCTCCCTCGGCGACGACGCCCGTCTTCCGGCACCCACTGCGTGACGACTCTAGCCCATCTGTCTTTATGCATTCTGCATACATGACCCGCCCAATCCCACTTCAGTCTTGCAGACTTATGGCCCACATCGGCGATTCCTGTTTTGGAGCGTATCGTGGTATTACGTATTCGGTCACTGAGCTTAATACCCAATACGCTACGCTCCATCGCTCTTTGGCAAACCTTGAGTTTGGACTTTTGATCCTAGATATATGATAGTTTAATATCCCCCTAAAGCAGGGATGCACAGCCCGCGGCCCGCGGGCCGCATGCGGCCCTCCGTCGATGTACATGCGGCCCGCCAGCGAATTAAAGTCCTTTATGCGTTTGTGTGAAAATACTGCATTCTATCAGTAATGGCCAGCTTTAGCTCCTGAATAAAGATTTTGAATTTTATCAAAAGCCCACACTACAATACTTATATTTTTTAAGATCACTCAACTTTTTTATTGTTTTTAATTATGATGGCCCGCTTTAGCTCATAGTCCGCTCGAGTATCCCCAAGTCCTAATAAGTCTGTGCATCCCTGCCCTAAAGCAACTAAAATCTTCATTTTTTTGTAACAAAAAGAACACGAAATATTAGCAACTTTCATTAAAAAAGCTTTTAATATTAACAATATTAGAACACGATTTCTTCGAGCTTGGGATCGTCGGTAGGGTCTAGGGTCCTGTTGGCTATCAGATTCTTGTACCATAAAGCTGAGGATCTTGCTCTGCGAGTCTTCTTGTTATCTTCGAAGTCGACTTCGAAAAGACCAAACTTTGCACTGAAAGAACGGATGAATTTAACGTAAAGTAGGTAACTATTTGTTTAAATGCAAGAGTCGAACTCTATCCTAAGTTTTGTTTTGTTCAGTCGTTCTGCCATCCGGAATTAGGCGATTCTCAGATCGACAAATAACCTATAAAGATCGTCAGACGAAATCAAGGAGACTGTATGTACAGTCAGCATCAAAAGTAAGTATACCTAGTTCACAGTTACAAATATTGCTTACAAATTCAAACTTTCTCATTAATAATATTATTTTGTTGAAACATATGATAGAGTAGATAGATACTTATTTAAAACTTTAAAGATTAATTTAATAACAATTAAAAACAATTCTAAAGTAGGGTTCACCTGGCAAGCGCTTCAGAGCTGATAGAAGCACTCCGACAAGTCTCGTCAGGTGTGAATCACAATATTAAGATAATAAATCAAAGTATTCATCGAATTCTGCTGTTCCCCAACTACACCACGGACAGATGACCGATTAGCTTGTATAGGCTTTGTATGTACCTAATCACGACTCTCAGCATCGAGAGACAGATGAAGATTTAAAAAAAAACAGCACGCTTGGTGGTAGGATCTCTATAGGAGTCTACCTGGCTAGCTACCTCCCTCACATTAAAGCTAAGCAGTTTACTGTGTTCCGTCGTGTGTATTGCGTGAGAGCCAGAGGGGTAGGTATAGGGGAATCGAAGTCACAGAGATATAGAGCTCTGTTACTTGGTTTCGTGTGCTCCATCTTAGACCCTGTCTGCGCTTACCATCAGGGGCCTAATTCTTCTAAAATAAATTGTTGCCAAACGCAATCGAACCGCAACCGTCAGTCAGTTTTTGTTTTCGAAAACTTTCAAAATGATTGATTTTGTTTTTTGTGTCAAACAATTCGACAGCTTTTGAAATTGAGAACTGTCTGAATCAACGGTTCGGCCTTGGTTCGGTTGTGATTTATCAAGATTTGTTTTAGGAGAATTGGGCCCCAGGAGCGACTAGGATCAAAGGGGAAAAATCAAATGAAAATAAAATAAAAAAGATAATTACCTCAGTCCAGAGTCCCACTCAAAGTTATCCATGAGACTCCACGCAGTATAAGCTATTACGTTACACCCGTCTATTTCAATAGCGTCCAATATGGCATCCATGTATTCCTTGTAGTATTTAATTCGATCAGTGTCATCGTTCCCGCCGAGTGTGCCGTATCCATTCTCCGTGATCATGATCCGTGGATTATTGTAATTATCTTTCACCCAGTTTAGAGCTTTTCGAATTCCGTTGGGTATTTTCTGAAAGGTCAAAAAATATTTATTTACAAAGGGTATTTCATATTGGAGATAGTCAGATACGAAAAGAGCCATCTAGTATTAAAAAACATTACAATTTTACTTGTCAAAATGTCATAAGATTTATTTACAAAAATCATTTAGCAAGACATTTTGACTTCATCAAGAGGATTTTAATTTGCATTGTCATGCACAGTTTAGGAATCATAACAGTGTCCAAGGTCCTTCGTTCATTACAAAGCATGATGTAGGAAACAAATTCTGCCATCTTCATGCAAATCTAGTCATTAGGCCACAAACATCGCGACATGTCTTTGTCAATATCTGAACTACGCCACAAGACGACGCAACGCTGAGCATCGTTTAATATTAGATATCATTTCCCCACGGATTGCTGAAAATAGTTGACTGTTGAAAGAGCAAGCATGTAGAGTTGACTGTAGAAAGAGCAAGCATGTAGAGTTGACTGTAGAAAGAGCAGACTTATGAGTGCATAGAATAGTACGCATTCCATCTTAATTATACGTAGCAGCGGTTACGCACTGCATCCGATCCGAATCCGTGAAAATACGTTCCGAAGTAGCCATAGAAATATTTGTATGGTAGTTTACGCACTACATCCGTCATCCGATTTCTATCCGTCATCCGTGAGTCTCCAATTCGGAATAAATATTAACGGACCGAAGTAGCCGTAGTACTGTTTGTATGAAAGCTTTCGCATCACCTCGGATTCAAATCGGACGCCAAATGGATATGCCAAAGATGCCTGACATGCTTGGATTTGAATCAGAGATCGGAATAGTGCGTAAGCAACATCCGAATTCGGTCCGAGATTTTTACTCTAGATCGGTGTTTTCACGGATTCGGATCGGATGCAGTGCGTAAAGCAATATCCGAATTCGGTCCGAGTTTTTGATATCCGTATTTTCACGGATTCGGATCAGATGCAGAGCATAATCGCTCTAAATGGCCAACAGTGGTGACGATTCTGGGGGTCTACTCCCTAAGCAAGAAGTCCGCTGGTTTCGGTCTTAGATACGAGCGTTTCCTACTCCCTATCACTTAGGATATACGGTTATTTCGGGGCCCGAACTAAGAATTAATGACAACACGATTTGACAGTTGTCCCTCTACCGATGTGTTTTTGTCCATCCGAAAAGTTGAAATTGACTCTTGTTTTTTCACTCCTACGTTTGCGGCTACTTTCGGACGGGCGACTAACTTAGTTGACGGACTTAGGGCTGCCCCTTGTTGTGCACAAACTGAACTTAATTTAGGATATTGCCTTCTTTTTCACTCTGATAAAATAAGAAAGGCTTACGTAAATAAGAGCTATCAATGTCAACTAAAGTTTCTGACGTCATAACGTGTCGACTAAAACACGATGAAGTTCAAGGCGTAAACTAGTTTGATATCTCTAACTTAGTTCTTATCTACAACCGTCCTTTTCTCATGCTGTCTGTTAGAAGATGGCAATTCTCAAAATTTTGTTTATTTGGTAAACAAGAGAATCAGCACCATTATTCGGTATGCAATAAGGGGTGTATTAAAAGCGATCACCCTGGGCAGTCAGTCCCACAGCCAACCTTGCTGACTGGCTAATCTTTTCACAACGGCATGAGCTATTCTCACGAGAGAAGAACAGGAAGATTAAGCAAAGCTTCATCATCATCATTCAGCCGAAAGATGTCCACTGCTGGACATAGGCCTCCCCCAAGCATTGCCACATCGACCAGTCTTACGCTTCTCGCATACAGCGGATTCCCGCGACCTTCACCAGATCATCGGTCCACCTTGTGGTCGCCTACCCACGCTGCGTCTTTCGGTACGCGGTCGCCACTCCAGAAACTTTCGGCCCATCGGCCATCCGTTCTGCGAGCAACGTGCCCCGCCCACTGCCACTTAAGTTTGGCAATTCTTCGAGCTATGTCGGTTACCTTGGTTCTCCTGCGGGTCTCATCATTTCTGATATGATCACGCAGGGTAACTTCGAGCATAGCCCTCTCCATTGCCCTTCGGGTGACCTTGGGCCTTCTTATGAGGCCCTTTGTGAGTAACCACGTTTCAGAGCCGTATGCAATCACTGGCAACGCACACTGGTCAAAGACTTTCGTCTTGAGACAGTTGCAGCGGTAGTTGGGAAAAAAAGATTCTACGTAGCTTCCCGAACGCTGCCCAGCCGAGTCGGATCCGACGATTGACTAAGCAAAGCTTAGGTCAATAAAACTTACAGTAGTATGAATAACGGCTGACTGTTCATAATCCCCGTAGTTACCCACGGCTCCGATGTCGTCATCATAAGAAGGCACCGCAAACATTCCGGACTTGTAAGCATCCTTTGTGAAGAACTTTGTAGAATAGTGGTTGAAACCGTAGAAGTCACTTGTTCCTGAAATATAAGAGATAGTAAAGTTATAGATAAAAATTCAGCAGCTTCGTGATTCTATGTTGAATCGAACATCTATTTGAGAGACATGGTCCGTTTTCTGCATTCGTTCTTCTCCGAATGGCATAGAATAACACAGCGGTGTCCCGAAACTTAATGTCAAGCTGGGAACAAATAATATGGCAGAGAAGGAAAGATCAGAAAAAAAATAAGTTAACACTTTTTAGGGTTCCGTAGTCAATAAAGAACCCTAGTTTCGCCATGTCCGTCCGTCTGTCCGTCCGTCCGCAGCTTAGTTTAGAGACTTAGTACTTACTAGAAAGCTATAATTTCATATGGATATACATATTAATCACACCGACAAAGTGCTGAAATAAAATCAGGTTTTTTTTTTTACATTCCCCCCTTTGCACGTAACGTGGCGATGTTTTTTTTTTCTCGTCTTTCCCATTGTGTGAGGTGTTGTTGGATAGGTCTTTCAAAAATATTATGGGTTTGTGAATACACTTTTTCGATTAAGGGATCCGTTTCTGAAATAAGTATTTAACTTTAAAGGTGCTAATTTTTGTTGAGAGTCAAGTGTCCGCCCCTGTCAGCTAAATGGTTATTTATTTATTTATTTATTTATTGGTCCACCAACAATTGCTTACACAGGTATTGTGACAAAGGTAACATTTATAAAAAAGAAGACAATAGTGTAACAATCACTTATAGGTAAACTCCGCATGCATAATTAATAAAGTTGTACAAAAAGAAAAAAAAAATAACTAATCTAAGTTACACATTCAAATAAAAAATAAAACATTATTGAGGACACGTTTCATTACACTCGAGATAAAAAGGTTAATCCAAATCAATAAACTTATGGAATTTAGCTTTCAATTTGCTAAAAGAGTCAAAGTGCAGATCAATTTGATCGCTGCAACTGTTCACGACCTTGCATAACCTCGCGTAAGGGGAATTGGCGCAATGGTTAGTTTTGGATATGTGAAGAAATCGGTAGTAGGTAGTATATACAACGAAGTTAAAAGGAAAACTATCACAACTAAGTAGGCTTTACAAGTTTACGAGTATTAGTCGACCAACTGGAAAAGTAAGAATTTCGTACAAATTCCATTGAAAAATTACTAAGCCCTCTTCTTAGTCCGCATTATTGTGCAACTAAGGCAACTACGGAACCCTATTACTGCGCGTGGTCCGACACGCACTTGGCCGGTTTTTATACATTATTTTGACTTTCAACTTTTTTTTTCTGACCTTTCGTAAACTACCCTATTATTTGTTCCCGGCTTAACGTAAAGTTTTGGCACATTCATAAAGGGCTGGAATCAAATTCCTGGTTTAAATTTCCTACCAAATCCAGGGTTTGGTACCTATGATTTCCAGTCATAGCATCAGCCATTTTTCTAAAGTAAAATCTTAAACTCATAATAGGTATCTATGTAAAAACAACTGAAAGTACCTACGGAACATTTATTGCTAGAGTTCCAACTGCACTTAACCGGTTTTTATTTGCCTTAAAAGTACCCACCTTTTATAAACTCAATTTCTTCCTGTGATAATTCCGGCAGCCTACTTCTGAGGAAGCCTTGATCAGCACTCCTTTCTGCGACACGTTTCACCATCCTCTCTGGAAAACCACCAGTGGTCGAGAATATTGGGTGGCTGTAGAAACCAACTTCGAAGTCTAACGCCACTTTGCCTGCTTCGATATCCTCGGGAGAATCGGTGGCGCCTTCACGGAAATCTGTCGCTATTGTTATACCGCAAGTGCCTGCAAAAACAAAAACAATATACATAACAGCTCTATGACACAGGTGTAAGATAGTTATGAGATAAAGATAAAAAGATATTTATTGCGAAAACAACATACCTATTCCATTCATAATCTTATACAAGGTTAGTCGGAAAGGGGGTACTAATCCGAAAGGGTGCTAAAGTACACATAATAATGAACAACTTTTGTTCTACAACTTTTCGCAAAAGTCAATAGTTTAAGAGAAATAGCTGTTCAAAGGTTTCATACAAAATACGCTAAAATCTATCTATCCTCACTTCCTCAGCTCTGATCGATCAGCTGTGTTTACATTTTAGGTCATATTTGGGGTCATGGATTAGAAGCTCCATTTTCTAAAGACGTAACTAAAGCAGGGATCAAGAATATTTGAAAAAACCTAATACCCAGATCATAATTTTCTATGGAAATATAAATTTTCGAATTTTGACATTTTAACACTTGCTTTAAAACAGTCATCAGTGATACTTTATGTGGCCCGCGGATTAGCATCCCCTTTCCGTTCCGACTAACCTCATAAATAAAAAAGCAAAAACGAAGAGTGCAAATCCACCAAAAAAAATGTTAGAATTCGACGAGGACAACGAGCCACAGCCGCCACAGGTGATTTATTTTCGAAGACGTTCGGGGCACTTCGGGATTTATTCTCAAACCCCTTTTCTAAGTGGACAACCGCAGAATTGGATAAGTATTTTTAAATCAATAAGCACACTTAAACATTTGCTCTAGAAATATGGCACGATTACAGATCGACACCTCGTATTAGTGCAATAGGAGGTGAGCTTAGCTTGCGCTTACAAAATTTTGTCTGTGCTGATTTTCAGCACACCCCTATGCCAGAACAAAGGTTATTGTGCAACAAGCAAAAGTTATTGTGAAGGGAACAATATCTACATAAGTTAAAGCAACCTGTAAAACCTGTGGTTTTGTGTTTAGGAATTGACTGTCTGTTGTGGGTTCTGGGGGCCTACACCACAGTAGATAAATATACCTACACCCTGTGTCCGTCAACGAAGTTAGTCGTCCGTCCGAAATTAGCCCGAAACGTAGCAGTGAACAAAACAAATGTCAAGTTCAACTTTTCGGACGGGCAAAAACACATCGGTAGTAGGGATCGACTACTGTCAAATCGTGTTGTCATTCATTCTTAGTTCGGGCCCCGAAATAATCGTAAGTATGTCCGTAGACGTGATATCGAGTAGGAAACGCTCGTAACTAAGGCCGAAACCACGGACTTCGTGCTTAGGGGGTAGATCCCCTGGATCGCGTGATTACATTATGTATGAATCCATATCATAAGGCATTACAGAAGCAAAACTGCAATGTCTTTTCAGACAATACGGAGATGTGGATTTCGTTTCTTACTGAGAGTACCTAAATGATAATGAGGGTGAAGGTGATTTATGTAGGATCTTATTAAAAAATACTTGCCTTTCTGCGTTTCCCTGTATTTCTTATCGTACAGATGCCAAGCCCTAGCATGAGCCAATAACGCGTTCTTTACAGCTATGTAGTCACCAATTCCAGGTGAAACTATATTTGGAGCGAACCTTGTTGTACCATATCCAAATATTACAAATTGTTTCGGCTCATTCAAAGTTATCCAAATTTTCACTCGATCGCCCAACGCGTCATACAACACCCGAGCATAGTCCTCAAACCAGTCCACAATAAGAGGGTTGGCCCAACCTCCCAAATCTTGCAAACTTTGTGGCAAGTCCCAGTGAAATATTGTAACGATTGGCTCGATACCATTGGCCAAAAGTTCATCAACCAATCTACTGTAGTACCCAATGCCCTCTTGGCTAATTTTGTTTGCGAAACCATTTGGCAGAACCCTTGGCCATGAGATCGAAAATCTGTAGAAATCGACCCCAAGGAACTTGAGCATTTGTATGTCTCTCTGGTAATACTCGTAGGATTTGCAAGTGTCATTCCCATCTGTACCGTCTTTTATGGCTCCTGGTATTCGACAGAAGGTGTCCCAAATGCTTGGAGATTTGTCTGGAAATAATAAAGGTGTATGTAATTAAAATTGTTACAAGACCTACAAAACATCTCACGGCACAGCTTCCATTGGCACGGTACGGAGAAAGGTATGAGACCAGTGGCGTAGCTACCGTTTGGCTAGGCGGGGCAGTGCACCGGGGCCCCCAAGCTCGAGGGGCCCCTCGGCTTCCATGAACGACGTTCAAAAGGTTATATGTATAATATCCTAGTTGAATAAAGAATTTTTGACTGTAACTTTTTGGCCTCTAACCAACGACTTTTACGTAAGAGCGTAACAAACAAACAAACTTTCACATATAAAATATTTAAATAATTATCTTCTGCGTTATACATAATGCTTACTAGTAAATAGCTTTGCTTTATTATGCTCTGCAGTGGGCGATAAGGAGCTGATGATGAAGTAGTTTTGCACCTTCAAAGTATTTAGTTAAGTTTAAATAGGGCCCCAATTTCATTTTTGCCCCGGGGCCCTTCGTTACATAGCTAAGCCACTGTATGAGACACTCGAACGCGTTACACAAAACAAACGCGCGGTTCATAGGATTTGCAAGGTTAAGCTGCGCTTGGCGCAGTTAGTCCGTGGATGTGTGACCGTTCGTTACACATACGAATACCTTATGACAGTCGTTACGAGTAGTCAAAAGCACGAAAGTGCGACAACCGGTCTATGCCTAGGATATCGGCATTGCCCAGTAACTGGGTAGCGGAGGTCTGATGGCAGTCGCTACGTGTAAAATACTGGTATTTATTTATTTATATACTCTTTATTATACAGACGTCAGCACATCAAGCTACCCGAAACTGTCAAATTTTCCCAATCAACCATAAACCTATTGTTTTTGCGATAAAGATGAAAATCTATTAAAGAAATTTGACAAATTAGACAGACAATAGCTTTATGTGCTGGCGTCTGTACATTACACCAGTGCCTGTAGACAAATGGCAATCGATGATCACTAGAGAATAGAAAGATGTACTGGATTGACATAAGCATTCGACCAGTCAAGCGATTTGATAAGTCATTTCCATACATTTAATTGGCGTTTCTATTCTCTAGCGATCATCGTTTGCCATTTGTCTACATGACCTGTGCATTAACACAACGAGGAAAAACAATTTAAATACCTACAAAAATGCACAATGGGCGGTCTTATCGCGCAAGGCGATCTCTGTATTCTAGGTATATGCTCTAAGCTGTATTCAGCCGCATCTGTTTAGAATGGAGGCTGACCCTAACAAAGTTGGGAAAAGGCTAGGTAGAACAATACACGAAATTTAAAAATCTATCAAATAAAAATTACGCTGCGAAAAAAGTTTCCTGAAGTGGGATTGGGCGGGCCATGTATGCAGAATGCATAAAGACAGATGGGCCAGAAGAGTCACAGAATAGATAATAGTACAGGTACCAGAGTCGTCACGCAGTGGGCGCTGGAAGACGGGCGTCGTCACCGAGGGAGGCCTAGGAAACGCTGGCGTGATGAGAGTCGTTTATGGGAGATTGGCCAGAGAAAGCAATGCATAGGGATGAGTGGAAGGCTATGGGGGAGACCTTTTCCCAGCAGTGGGACAATATAGGTTGAAAATAAATAAATATATAATTTCAGTTAAATTCAAGCTACGAAACTTAAAGAAGGATTAAAAGAACCTACCTGCTGCATTCCAACCGCCTTCGATTTGGAATGCGGCGGTTGCCACGCCCAACTTCAGTCCTTCTGGTAATTTTCTCATTGCAGCTTTTACATTTGCGTCTGGATTCCCAGCGGCCACCAACGATACTGCAAATACTGCAGCTAAAAGTTGGTATAAACTTCTGCAAATCACAAAACACTTCATTCAATTGAACTGCTATTGATTCGAGAAATACCTGAATTAATGTTCAACAATCCGTTTTATCAAAGTAGTATGTTTATTTCACGTTATTAATATTTATTTAGGTGAAGGTAGATAGTAGATGATTAGATAACTTATTTATATGATCCGTTTACATAATACCTCTATTGTCATTATTAACGGTACCATGTTATTTATTTTAGTACAGTTAGGTATACAACCAGTGGCGTAGCTACCGTATAGCTAGGCGGGACAGTGCACCGGGGCCCCAACCTCGAGGGGCCCTCGGCCTCCAAGAACGACGTTCAAAAAAGTTATATAATATCCTAGTTGAATAAAGAATGTTTGACTGTAACTTTTTGGCCCCTAACCTACGACTTTTACGTGAAAGCGTGACAAACAAACAAACTTTCACATTTATAATATTATTAGGAATTACGATTAAGTACTTAATTGTCTGCTGCATTACACATAATGCTTACCTACTAGTAAATAGCTTTGCTAATATGCCCTGCAGTGGGCGATAAGGAGCTGATGATGAAGTAGTTTTCCACCTTCAAAGTATTTAGTTTAGTTAAAATAGGGCCCCAATTTCATTTTTGCCCCGGGGCCCTTGGTTATATAGCTACGCCACTGTATACAACCCTACTCAGGGTATATTGAGTAGTCGAGCTCCTTGTGAAAGAGTTCGTTCAGGAAAGTACCTAATACCTCCATACTTATTTCTGCCGCTAAGCAGCATTGCTGTGTTCTGGAAATACAAGCACATGAGACTTTCCAACTTTGTCTCTTAGGTTGGCAATGCATCATCAACCCTCTTGGTGTTGTAGGTGTATACAGGTTGAAATTGTAAACACTCGACAAACCGAAATGGGAGATTGTACTCATCACTATGAACAAGTTTTACTATGGGACCAAACAGGAAATCGCGAAAAAAACAGATGTTCTCTACATTTATGTTCGCATAACTCGTGAAAATGTAGGGAACAGCTGATTTTTGTTTTCGCGATTTCTCTTTTCGTCCCATAGTAAAAGTTGTTCATAATGATGAGTACAGTGACTCCTTAAGAGGTTGCTGTGCCCTTATTTATGTTACACCTTGTATAGGGGGCGGTAACCATATCATCAGTCAGTCAGTCAGTCGGTTAGTCAGTTTACATCCGAAAATCATGAACATTGCTCATCATTCTGTACAACTTTTACTATGGGACAAATTTCATACAAAATAATCAATGTTACTTAACAAAATGTATGAAGCGGCTGATTTTTTTTCACGAATACATTTCGACTTCAGTAATTGGGGAACACCTGTGTTTATCCCTTCGTGGATAACAGGCGCGAGTATATAAATTAAAAAGACTTAAAATATTGTGAACTTACCTCATGGCGAATTGTTCTATTTATATTTACTTATTTTTTTATTTTTCTACACACAATATCACTTAAAGAGGAACAATTTTTAATGTAATGTTATATTGAAGTATACATTTCTAATGTTTCATAATATTATGTAAATCTTTTATCCACACTGTGCGAAATACTTTACACAATTGGCCACCCACAAAGATCCCTATCTAGTTGAATAAAAATGACATGTTCCAGCTAATGTCGAAGATTTAGGCAAAGTGTGAATTACCTAGTATAGTTTTCTGAACCCGAGGCGTACGGCGTTCAGCCTATGCTTGCGCAGTAGCAAATTTTAGGTGGGGGGTCTACAGGGGCGGGGGCTCGGCTAGCACTAAATTCAGAACGGCTATTTTTTAAGGTCTGATGTCTCGTGTAGTGCCGGACATAAAGAATAGCACTACTCCATCTTTTCCCGTGGGTATCGTAAAAGGCGACTAAGGGATTCACTAGAGGATGGGCAGCAGCGTTCTCTGAATACTTTAACAATCAACAAACGCCTGCCAAGCGTGGTGATTACGGCAAACCCCCCCTTTTGGGGGAGGCCTATGTCCAGCAGTGGACGTCTTTCGGTTGAATGATGATGATGATGATATTTTAAGGCCTGGACTATTATAACCTTAATTGTTAGTTTGAACTCTCAATCACCGTAATTATAGACACAATAGATAAGACAATTATTAAGTGTCGTCCTGGGACGACGGGCGGTACGCAACCGGTTAATGCGTGTAGTAACGAAGTAGCTCACTCGTCTAGAATGAGTTAAAGGCTCCGTTCCTTGGTTCTCTATTCATTCCACTGACGCGTCTTATGTTCTCTTCAACATCAACCGATGGGCAGCAGCCCACCAGGCATAAGACCCGCCTGGTTGGAGGATGCCCTTTCGCTGGAAGAACACCATACCTCGTTCCTCCACAACCTACTCATTTGGAATTGTGCATACTGTACAATTAGATGTGCCACAGTTGTACTGGTACGACAGGTTAGGTGGTAGGTGCCAGTTTCTTACCATGTAATGTAACAGACGGCCCCAGGATCTCCTGAGCACGTCTGCTACACCAGTTGTAAAGAATGTGTAGGGCATTCAATACCTAGTACATAAATAACAATAATGGAAATGGTTAGAGAATAAGAGGCAGGACAGCGTCACGTCCCTTGGGGTAGTCAGCGAGTTCCTTCTTGTATTCTCGGCGTTCGTCGATGGCCCACACAGCCATTTGATAGAAACCGGCGGCAGCAAACAGACCGCCCGTAGCATTTAGTCGTAGTCATAGTAGTAGACGTAGACGACAGCAGGTCCGATCGCCGATCTCACAAGTGTAGGTAGGGCAGGAGGCGAAGTGAAAAGAAGGGAGAAGGGGTTACCATCGGGGCGCAGCTTCTTTATATGGCTTTCCAGTTGGATAACACGCCACAGCTGTTAATAAGGGAAACACGTAGAAATTCCACAAATGCTTTTTATTTAACTTGATACGCTTCATTTCAGTAAAATATCAAAAACTGTTCTGCTATAGAAATATTCCAAATTTCAGTTTATAACATTTCTCTATATAAAATAAACAGAAAATATCTTGTATCAAAAAACATCACCCTGGTGTCCAAAATCAATCTCCCCAAAAGCCAAGTCTAAATTAGAATCCCATCTGTCATCAATAAAAAAGTATAAAATATAAATAGCAAGTAGGTAGGTGAATGACCATGAAGGTGATACTACAACCACCACTCATTAAAGACGTTGTTACTACAGTATTTACCTACCTACTACCACAGTGTACCTACTTACTACATACAGTGGGTCAACGCCCATACATTTGACAGGTCCTATGAAATGTCAAAATTGGTAACACTTGTCATAGGGTTGTCACATAAAACAAATTACACAAACTTTGTCAAACAAACGTCCAAATTAATTAACGTTTTATAGAAACAGTGACACGCAAAAAGAAAACCACGCATGCGTAATTTTGACGATTGACAAAATAATGCAAAGGTATCTAGCCGCAAGTTCGCCATCTTATGCTGGAATTTACTAACAATATTTAAAACTACAAATTTTGTCGAGGTTACAGTCGCAGTGGCTAACGCTTGCGGGGGTAGGTAAGAGTAATAAATGATTCCCAAATCCAGGAAGGAGCCATAGAAAATTACTTATTATTTATGGTTATTACTTCTATGGTTTTCGTGGGTGCTGATGCTGGAAATAAAGACTAAGTATTCCTCGACAATATACGGCGGTCAAAAAAATTTACCAGTTAAATTTAATTTGCCAGGTAAAACGTGGTCCCTATCTTGATGTTTGAGAATGGATCTCGTTTTTGTAATCAGCGTCCCAGAAAATCATGGATTTGACAGCCACCACGGCTAATTTGAAAATTTTCATGGCCGCCATCTTGAATATAGATTTTGACCTCATTTTCGTCATCAGCATCCCCGAAAACCAGGGAAATGACACACATGATGGTTAAATTGAAATTTTAAAAGCTGCCATCTTGGAAATGGATTTTGACCTCATTTTCGGCATCAGTACCCCCGAAAACCATGGAAATGACACCCATGACCACTAATTTGACATTTTTATTGCCGCCATCTTGGATTTCGATTTTGACCTCATTTTCGGCATCAGTACCCTCGAAAACCATGGAAATGACACCCATGACCACTAATTTGACATTTTTGTTGCCGCCATCTTGGATTACGATTTTGACCTCATTTTCGGCATCAGTACCCCCGAAAACCATGGAAATGACACCCATGATGGTTAAATTGAAATTTTAATAGCCGCCATCTTGGAAATGGATTTTGACCTCAATTTCGGCATCAGTACCCCCGAAAACCATGGAAATGACACCCGTGACGACGAATTTGACATTTTTGTAGCCGCCATCTTGGATTTCGATTTTGACCTCATTTTCGGCATCCGCACCCAGAAAACCTTGGATTTGACACCCATGACGACTACTTTACTAATTTTCATGGCCGCCATCTTGGATTTGGATTTTGAAGTTATTTTCGTCATCAGTGACCCCGAAAACCATGAAATTAACACCCATGATGATTAGATGAAAATTTTTATGGCCGCCATCTTGGATTAGTAAACAGACTTTATAATAAAATTCTCTTAATAGGTACATACAACATACATACTATTAATAAATTAATATAATTTCTATGAACGATGTCAATCAAATTCGAAATCAAAAAGTGCGAGCCCTGGAATTTATGTCCCGAGTAGCAGTATGGCTACTCGGGACATAACCTCCGCTCCTTCACCCCGCAACCCCCCGCACGATTGCTCTGCGACAATGTTCTACGTTGACCGACTGTAACGAGTAAGATATAGGTAGACTGTGCTACTACTAAGTATTCAGCTGTTACCCATCAATATCCATTTCCTCGCCGCAGCGGCCGACTACAGTCCCTCTCTCATAAGCAAAGTTCGCCGTCCCAGGCACACACTTTTAGAGCCCGATGACGAAATTACCCTCCTCCAGGAGGCGAGTAAATCGACCAGCACACTACACAACGTCCGCCGCCGTCCGGTTTACCGTCCTCGCCGACGAGGCCCATCGCGTCGTCCCACCGCCGCTGGTCATGATCTACCGAGCTCTCCGACACACCGATAATTTAGCCCTCATCAAGCTGTCTCCCCTAAGCCCCCGCCAGCAACGCCCTAAGCCGAGGTCCGAGTCCCACTAGGGGTCGCCCTTAGTGCTGTTGTTGCAATTAGTCATGATGTTAGTGTAGTACAAGTAGCTAGCTTAGGTTAAGTATTTTACTTCCCCCACCCCCATTGGCTGGAGACCCATCAGGTCTCGCCAATAACTACCCGGTTACGGAGAATAGATTCCCACGGACCAGCTACTAGCAGCCAAACAGAAAGAAAAAAAATACCATTTCCCAAACTAGATAAAATCATAATAAATCAATTTCAAACTTTACCTATAACACAAACATCTTATTATTATCAGGTATATCTTGATTATCTTACTTCATGTTATGTTAATATTTATTATGACAGTTTGATTTTAGCGTTGTATTAGATAATGTCAGGTTTAGATAATCTTGTAAAATTCCGCGGTAGATAGACTCGGCTACATATCACGATATTCCAGTATAAGCTGACCTCTCATTGTACGGAATGCCTATACAATGCGCGATCAGCCTATACTGGAGGTGTATAGTTTGACATGAAGCCGAGTTATCTCCCAAGAATTGGCAATCTAGATAGGAGTAACCTCGCATGACACCCTCAAGTACTTAGTTCACATCAGTACCTACATGACCAATGAGCTCCTGTCGTTGCTCCACGCTCCGAGCCCGCGGGCAATTTCTTTTTTTCTCGTACTTCTTTTAGACGAACCTTGCGAACGTTTCTACGTAATCAGGCAGTTATTGGCGAGACCTGAATGGTCTCCAGTCAATTAACGGGAAGTAATATTTTATACTTTACCTAAGATAACTACTTATACTACACTAACATCATCACTACAGAGGCGGATTTGATACGTTGGCTGCCCTAGGCCTATGAAATATTGCCGCCCCCTACTCGCTGTAAATCACGAAAAATTAAATGAACTATAGGAATTAACGTCTGTGTGGTGCCGGACGTAAAGAATAGCACTACCCCATCTCTTCCCATGGGTGTCGTAAAAGGCGACTAAGGTATTCACTAGAGGATGGGCAGCAGCGTTTTCTGATTACTTTAACAACCACACTGCGATCGCCAACCCGCCTGCCAAGCGTGGCGATTATGGCAAACCCCCCCCCCCCCCCCCCCCCCCCCCAACATTGTTTAGGGGAGGCCTATGGACGTCATTCGGCTGAATGATGATGATGATAGGAATTAGATTGACATATAAAACAAAGAAAGTCAGTAAATGATAAAATTATCTCAATCAGTGTTTCAAATACTGATGCTTACCATTTCTAATTTGTAAGTAACAATGAATCGTTATTCACAAATTGTCTTTTGTCTGGCTTAAAAAAAAACCACTAAAGTTTGCCGCCCTAGGCCCGGGCCTACCTGGCCTATAGGAAAATCCGCCCCTGCATCACTACAAGCAGCAACCGTGTGGGAGTGAGACTCGGACCTCGGCTTAGGGTGTTGCTGGCGGGGGATTGGGGGGAGACAACTTGATGAGGGCTGAATTATCGGTGTCAGCCCGACCGCTACTCACTGTGTGGCTGAGTGCTTAACTGCTGCCCAACGGAACGCGGATTCGTTTTTTTTTTTTTTTTAAAAAAACGTTGCCCCACTCTAAGATTTCTCTTGTATCGTGGGTGCGTTTACAGACACAAATCTCACATACACACACGCCCAGACCCGAAACAACCATCTGTAGGCCATACAAATTTTTGTTCCGTGTGGGAATCGAACCCACGACCCGTAGCACAGCAGCCAATCGCTTAGCCACTGCACCAAACGTGTCGTCGATTCCCGGAACAAGTATTTCTACGGTCTACATACATATTTGTGCCGAATTTGGCTGTTCGTGCATGTGAAGGTTTGTGTCTGTAAATGCACCCACGGTAGAAGTATTCCAAGTGGAGGATGATGTTTATAAAAAACTCATTACGCTTGAGTGGTCGCAAGCGCAACAGTGAATATGAAAGGAGATGTTTCAGAAATGTATGGAGCCTGGGCCAGCACCATGTACACCATATGGAAATATAGGTATACAATAAAGTATACGTTTTTTAGTGTTAATTTTCTATAATTTTACTTTTTTAAATTGTATATTCAAGTTAAATTCGTCAAGGACAGCAACACAACATAAAATATGGTGGATCGAAATTACGTGAAATGTCATTTTGACAACTGTTGACATGTCATTGACCCCATAGTGTTTATTTCTTGTGTACATAAATAACCTATCTACTAGTCGCGCGCAGAAGGTTTGCCGATGACTGCGCCTCCCACTTCACCGACCGCTACCCGCGCTCGTCTGAAATTGTACCGACCATAGACGCGTGACGTCATGAGGCCATCGGCAAACCTTCTCCGCGCGACTTATACGTTGTTTATAGACGAAAATACTTGGATTTCGTTATATTTATAATGAAATAGAACTACAGGTGTTGTACTCGATTGCGTCACACACACACCACGAAACCTAAGACTGTCAAAGTTGTCAAACTCATGTTAATGTCAAACACAACTGTCATGGCTACCAGAAAAAAAGGGTTAACATATTAAAAAACGTCCCCAAATAATAATTCCAGTACAATTGTACTCTTCTTCGAATTAATTTATTTGTATTTTTATGGTAATCCCCTATTTTTTTCCTATTTTTCTATTATACTGTACATAGTAGTGGCCCAAAATCAAACATCTCCTTTATTGTATTTCTAAACTTTCCAGCCCCTAAGACAAAATCCCTTTGCCTAAAACGTAACGCCTGCCGAAAGATCAAATTTTATGGAAATGACTTTTGCTCGAGCGTCATTGTCATTTCCATACAATTTGATCTTTCCGTAGGCGCTATTAAGGGATTTTGTCTAGGGGTTTAACAAGTGTTGAGAACCAAATCCAGTAGTAATTTTTACTGCGCAAGTTGGCTTGTGCAACCGATTTTCAAACTGTGACCACATCTGCTCTCTGCAAGTTTTACGAACTAAGTGAGCAATGGAGTGTAAAACTTGCTAGTTAATTCGACCCTGTATATGGGTTTTTTGTGAGGAAATTTTATTGTAGGTCCAAATATTGCGTACCTATACCTATTCCTAGTAGAGAATGGAAAAGAGTTGTTGTAGTTTGTAGGTAACTGAAAGGTTCATTGATGATCGGATAATCGGGCGCTTATTAAATATACCTAAACTTCTTCCCACGAAAGAATAATACCTATGGACATTCCTTTCTGAATAAGTAAGTAATCCCGGGTTCCCGGGATTGAACAATTTTGTTAAAACAACTATAAGAAACTTAATGAAATTATAGCAGTGGTCATTTTGATTTAGAATCTTTATTTTCTTCAAAACAAATGGTAATATCAATTAAAACAAAAGCACTTTCACAACGAGTTCTAACTATATTTTTGTATGCAGGTACCTACCATTTTTTGCAATCTCAGGAATTTCAAACGATTCCGGGATCCGGGATTCTGAAAGGCATGTCCGTATTATTCTCTCGTGGGAATAAAAGTGAAGTTTAGGTAGGTATATTAGCGCCCGATTATCCGATCACTGTTGATGACGCTAATTATAACCTTTATAACCTTCTAGCTATTGCCCGTGGTTTCACTCGCGTCCTAGGGGAACTACTTCATTTACCCGGATAAAAAGTATCCTATGTCTGAATCCAGGTCATGGCCTACCTGTGTGCCAAATTGCATTTAAGTCTGTTCAGCCGATAAGGCGTGATTGATTAATAATTGGGGGTACCCAATTGAGGCACTTGTCCCACCGCGAACGATGAAAGAGCAGCGAGTAGAGCTAGAAACTAGAAACGAGTTGGCGAGCAGCGAGAAGCGAGTGTGTAGTTCCGATTGTTTTATCGCTGGGCTTTAAGCGAGTGTGCGAATGCGACGGGCGATTACTCGCAGCACTCGCAAATGACTACAGGTCGGTCTCTCGGCGCGGCGGCATGAGTTCTGACCGCCAACCGAGCATCGCTGAGCGAGTATTATCTTTGATAGCTCTTCTCGCTCAACGACAAACTAGTAGAGCGAGTCCTCGTCGGCAGTGTAAACAGTCAGCGATCGACTATTAATATATGCATCTCTTTTGTTAACACGTAATGTACCTATATCCATTGTACTATGTTACTTGAGCGAGAAAATAGCCGATAGTTAGTCGCTTCCTCGCCGGCGCGGTGGGACAACTGCCTGATGCAACTGTACCTACATTTGACAAGGATATGTTTTGTACTCAAATAAATTGGAAATTTTTTTGGTAAGTCTTTTTATTCCTTATAATGTTAATAATCATTAAAACAATATTTCTTCTAAGTCAGGTTGGTCGGCAGGGTCTAAGATCCGCGTGGCTATCAGATTCTTGTACCATAAAGCTGAGGATCTTGCTCTACGAGTCTTCTTATCATCTACGAAGTCTACCTCGAAAAGACCAAACTTCGCACTGAAATAAAAATGTATAGTGAGCATCCTTCCTCAACAACGAGGGCGTAACAACCGGATTGTTAAATAAACAGAATGAACAATAGCTGAACAATATCTAAAGCTCACGATTCAGAACCTTTTCGATAGGCAGTGGTCGAACAATTCGGTTTATTATCTCTTTCACACGTGTACATGACAAAACGAATCGGTCAAAAACTGTGTATTGACAGAGTACGGGTTGGCAGAGTACTATCGAGAACTATTTGGAGCCCTCTCAGGTGTGCACGTTTCCTCACTTTGTCTTCTTTTACCGTCAACGCTTAAGATACTCAAATTCTGATCCGTATAATTAGGCTAAGCGTACCTATGCTGAGACGCAGGTGACGCAGCGCAGCACAGTACAGATTTTGCCGCGCAGAGCAGGCGACGCAGACATCGGCCACGACCGCATGCTGCGACGCAGCTCGAAGACACATTCGAGTTCTAACTAGTACAAAGAATAGACGTGTTCGAGTTTACGAACTTTTTTTTTTTAATAGTCTGGATGATTAGTATCATAAAAACACGGTTCACAACGCACTAATTCAATTAAATGTTCTGTCATTGCAATAAAATTCGAATTAGCGGTAAAAAACACGTGTCGACATGCACGCGTCGTCGCGCAGAAATCTGTGCCGGCACTACAACGCGGCGTAGAGCAGGGCAGACGCATGTCTGCGCCGCAGCGTACGCAGGTCTTAGTACGTTCATACATTACAAAATCTGCTCTGCCCTGCGCTGCGTGCACCTGCGTCTCAGCATACGCTTAGCCTTATGATTTCGCGAAGTCAGAGGTGCGGTCCGGGATCAAGCTCAGACAAATGTTGGACAATTTAAAGATAGGGCAGTAAGGACAGCTGCTTTAACAGCTGTACCTACAGGAAAACATTCTTAGGTGACTGTCCATAACTTTTGAAGAAATTGCAAGTTAAGCAGTGATAGCCTAGCGGTTGCTTGCCTTTCAAGCAGGAGCCGGCCCTCACCTCTGACTTTTCGAAATCATGTGCGGATCAAAATTTTGTTATCACTTGCGTTCTCGGTGAAAGAAAACATCGTGAGGAAACCTGCACACCAGAGAAGGTTCCAAATAGTTTATTATTTAAAGTATCACCATCATCATCATAATCAGCCCATTACTGTCCCACGTGCACGGGCCTCTTCTCAGAATGAGAAGGGTTTACGCATAAGTCTACCACTAGGCTTGCCAACCGTCCCGCGAGAGCCGGGACGTCCCGTATCTAGAGCTTTAGAGGATGCGTCCCGCGAAAGACGTGTGCGGGACGCCAATTGTCCCGTTTTATCGTACCTACGGCTAAACCTTCGGGCAGAAGTCGGAATTTAGTGAACGCACGTTTTGTTTTGCTAGAAGAGTGGTGATCGCGACCGCGAGAGTCGTGTCGAACGAACGAATAAATAATTTCTAATTGTATTTTTCGCCTCCCTATAGTTTGACAGTTGGGTCCCGCTTCTTTTTGCCACGTCCCGCATTTTGACTGCCAAAGTCCCGGTGAATTCGTACATAAAGGTTGGCAAGCCTATCTACCACGCTGGCCTGTGTACTATTGAGAACTATTTGGAGCCCTCTCAGGCAGAGTTGGACTAGCGGTCTTGGCCGCCCTAAGCCGTGTAGTACAAGCCGCCCCCTTCTCAGTTCCATTACCTGAGCTAAGATTTTTTTTCTGCGATTGGCCGACCCTTGTCCTCGTATGTGGCCGCCCCAGGCCCGGGCCTATTTGGTGTTATGGAGAGTCCGTCTCTGCTCTCAGGTCTGCACGTTACCTTACGATGTTTTCCTCCAATGTTAAGGGTGCTTTCCTACTAGAGATGTGCTATGCAACTTTGCTATGGATGCGTTTGATATCCACCAATCATATTCATTAGTCCACATAGCATAGCACTGATGGAAACTGATTCAACTAAGCTACGTTTTGTAAGGATGCGTGCTATGGATGCGAGCTATGGATGCGTGCTGTAGATGTTCGCGAGTGGTGTAGCTATGTGCAGATGCCTTCCCTATTGTCGATACGTCGCATAGCTCGAGCTGCGCATCTTTCTCGCACAGCTACCTTGCGGCAAAGCCTTTTCATAGAATATCTTACTCGCTGCGCTACATAGCTTAGAATCAGTGGAAACGGTCACATAGTTTCGTAGCTTAGCTTTTACACTCTCGCAGCATAGCTGCGTAGCACATCTCTGGTGGAAAGGCACCCCTAACGCAAGTGATAATCAAATTATGATCTGCACTTGAACTCAAAAAGTCATAGGTTGGGGCTAGGATCAAACATAGACTCTATTGCATGGAAGGCATGCGTTCAAACACTAGGCTGAATGAATAAGCTATGGTAAGGATTATTACCTCAATCCAATATTCCATTCAAAATTATCCATGAGACTCCACGCGGTATATGTGTCGATGTCACACCCGTCTACTTCAATGGCGTCCAATATGGCGTCCATGTATTCCTTGTAGTAATTAATTCGATCAGTGTCGTCGGTCCCGCCGAGTGTGCCGTATCCATTCTCAAAGATCTTGATTCGTGGGTTGTTGTAGGTGTCTTTTATCCAGTTTAGAGCTTTTCGAATGCCGGGCGGTATTTTCTGAAAGGTTGTTTTAACACAGTAAATGAAACAGTTTTATTATGCAAAAGTTGCTACCAGTAACGTCTGTTAAAGACTGTGTAGGTCAATCCAATTTGGTGGTAGCTGGCAATACTGCCCAGTCATCATCATCTGCCTAGCCTTTTCCCAACTATGTTGGGGTCGGCTTCCAGTCGAACCGGATTCAGCTGAATATCAGTATTTTACATGGTGCGACTGCCTATCAGACCTCCACAACCCAGTAACTGGGTAATACGATACTCTTGGTAAGACTGGTTGTCAGACTTTCTGGCTTCTGACCAACAGTAACGACTGTCAAAGATCTACAAATGACAGACGGGACCAACGGCTTTAAGTGCTTTCCGAGGCACGGAGGAAACTCGCTATGGTAAATGGTCACCCATCCACAGACCAACCTCGGCAAGCGTGGCTTAACCCGGAAGATCGGTCTATGCGGCTGTAATTATTTAGCCACGAGCTCCGCAATACTGCCCAGTATCAGTAACATTTAGAAGATAAAAAACTTTAAATAAGTAAAAACCGACTTTAAAAAAAACTAAACGGAGTAATATAATTAGTATGGTCAACCATCGACCCCAGTCTCGTGTAGTACCGGACTTAAAGAATAGCACTACCCCATCTCTTCCCGTGGGTGTCGTAAAAGGCGACTAAGGGATTCACTAGAGGATGGGCAGCAGCGTTCTCTTAGTACTTTAACAGCCATACTGCGATCGCCAACCCGCCTGCCAAGCGTAGCGATTATGGCAAACCCCCCCAACATGCTTGAGGGCCTACGTCCAGCAGTGGACGTCTTTCAGCTGAATGATGATGATGATCGACCCCAGTACGCCTCGGCAGTGTTATGCTTTGCATAGACCAAGCGAACGAGTGGCTGTGCTGTGGACACAGACAACAGCAAAGGCGAGCGAGCATTCGATGTCTATCGGAGAAAGCCATTTGTACACCTTCGATCGTCTTTATTCGGTTGGTCTATACAAGGCATTAGCGAACAAAAAGTATTTAATTTCGTATATTTACGTACAAACGATCCAAGAAAACTTACAGTAGTATGAGCAACGGGTGCCAGTTCATATTCCGCGTAGGTACTCACGGCTCCGATATCGTCATCATACGAAGGTACATGGAACATACCAGACTTGTAACTATCAGCTGTGTAGAACTTAGTAGAATAGTGATTGAAACCATAGAAGTCACTCGTGCCTAAAATAGAAAGACAATTGAAGGTTCTGCTAGCTTGTGAATATCCGGGTTAAGACAAAAGATTTTCATGGGGGAATTATTAATGGGGCGAATAAATAACATGTATATGGAAGACTGTTAATGAGATACTTTAATACTAAACCGAGCGGCATTAAAATATATTTGCGAAAAATTAACTTAACTGGCGATAAATTATTGAATGACTAAAATTCGTAAAATGAGCTACTAGCAGTGGGAAACAGTTAATCTAAGCTAGCAACTAAAATTACAAGTGTCCGAATTAAATACTAACTTGGGCGAAAAAATACTAAGTGGGCGAAAAAAATACTGAGTGGGCGAAAATGTATATTTCCTTACCCCGTCACGGATAGGTTAGATTCGAAGAGTTCGTGTTAGGTTACTTTAAACCCTGCAGACAGAAATAATCGTTCTGAATAACTAGTACCTCAAATTCGTAATTTTAAGTCGCCGTTTTCAATATTTTTGTTCGCCCTCAGTCTTTCGCCCACTTAGTATTTCAGTACGCCATAATCAGTATTTTTGACACCCTTGCCTTACTTTGAATTTATATTCGATCGTTTAAATACTACCCATTTTCATGCTGCGAAAGGATTAGCATCATAAAATCGCGCTGGAAACAAAACCAAGGTGTTTAATAGTAATATACGGATTGTATACTGTCTCGTGTGGTGCCGGACTTAAAGAATAGCAGTACCCCATCTCTTCCCGTGGGTGTCGTAAAAGGCGACTCAGGGATTCACCAGAGTATGGGCAGCAGCGTTCTCTGGGTACTTTAACAACCATACTGCGATCGCCAACCCGCCTGCCAAGCGTGATGATTACGGCAAACCCCCCCTTTTGGGGGAGGCTTATGTCCAGCAGTGGACGTCTTTCAGCTGCATGATGATGATGATACGGATTGTAAACGAAGTCGTGTAATTCATTCAACCAGATGATCTTTTACTGGCTTTGTATGTCACACAAGGTTTTTTAATCAAAACAATAAGCAAAAATTTAGATTATAAAAAAAAATGTGCATAATTTTGATGTCACGCATAAGGAATGCAAGCACGGCGACATAGCTGGCGGGCACAATTGCTTGGTATTGTTCCGCGCAGTCAGTTAACTCGGGGCGCTAAAATGACTGGGGTACAAAACACCACGTTCTCTTTTTAGTGTTGATTCTGAAAAAATCCCATGCAGGATCAATCTGTATTTACCAGTAGGTAGGTAGATCACGCGGTTTGAAGAAATTACACGAACTCGGACACAAACTGTAGGTATTTAATCAACATTAACAATAACTAAAACAAAGATTAAGCTTCGACATAATTAAGTGCGGTCAATTAGCGAGCTATCGAGCACAAAGTTCCGGTTCCACTCTTAAAGGTCGCCAAAAGTGCGCTCGGTTTACTGGTTGCTACAATTTGTATAAATTTTCGGATCGTGTCAACACAGCTAAAAACAAGATATTTCTTTCATATTTACCAACTGTTACTTACCTTTTATAAACTCAATTTCCTCCTGTGATAATTCCGGCAGCCTACTTCTGGGGAAGCCTTGTTCAGCACTCTTTTGTGCGACACGTTTCACAATTCTCTCTGGAAATCCACCAGTAGCTGAGAATATCGGGTGACTGTAGAAAGCTACTTCGAAGTCTAACGCCACTTTGCCTGCTTCGATATCCGCGGGAGAATCGGTGGCGCCTTCACGGAAATCTGTCGCTATTGTTATACCGCAAACGCCTGAGAACCAAAAAACAAACAGCTTGTGAACACAGGTACTAACTACCTCCTTATGTTTCCCGGAGAGTAGTGAGGCAATATCTGGTGTTTCTTAATTCCAATAATACATGCCTTTTTGCGTTTCTCTGTATTCTTTATCGTAGAGATGCCATGCTCTTGCATGTGCCAGTAACAAGTTCTTCACTGCGATGTAGTCGCCAATTCCAGGCGAAATGAAATTTGGAGCACAAAGTGTTTGTCCATAACCATATATTGCGAACTGCTTCGGTTCGTTCAATGTTATCCAAACTTTAACTCTATCGCCCAATGCATCATATAACACCCGAGCATAGTCTTCAAACCAGTCGGCAATAAGTGGATTAACCCAACCTCCCAAATCTTGCAAACTTTGTGGCAAATCCCAGTGATATATTGTGACGATTGGCTCGATACCATTGGCCAGCAATTCATCAACTAGTTTACTGTAGTAACCGATACCGTCTTGGCTAATTTTGTTTGCGAAACCATTTGGCAAAACCCTTGGCCATGAGATCGAAAATCTGTAGAAATCGACCCCAAGGAACTTGAGCATTTCTATGTCTCTCTGATAATACTCGTAGGATTTGCAAGTGTCATTCCCATCTGTGCCGTCGTCTATAGCACCTGGTGTTTGGCAGAAGACGTCCCAAATGCTGGGAGATTTGTCTGTAAAGTTTACAAGTTTAATTTAATCGATTGACACAATAGCTACATCAAAGATGACTCACAAAAGTTACAAGTATCGAGATAACACTATACCTAATTAACTCGTATCCAAGAGTGGATGCGTAATGATGGTTAACTGCAATTTATATTCATAAAATTGGTTACCCGATGACTCCTACAATTGGACAATTTCCAGATGAATAATTTTCTTAGATTTTAACATTCGATAAAGTGAACAGAGGTTGACGAAACGAAAGTTTTCGTCCCAGTTGAATAAACAACTATACTTAGGTTCTTACCTGCTGCATTCCAACCACCTTCAATTTGGAATGCGGCGGTTGCCACACCCAATTTCAGTCCTTCCGGTAATTTTCTTGGTTCCGCTTTTGCATTACGGTCTGGGGCCCAAGCAGTTACTAATGATACTGCAAATGCTGCAGCTAAAAGCTGGTACAGAGTTCTGCAAATCAATAAAACACTTCACAAATTGCATGTATTTTTTGGCAAATTGTATTGTACTAGCGACCCGTCCGGCATCGTTCGGGTACGTTTTATAGCTTAAAACCTTTCGGAAGAAATTATCTAAATTAAGAAGAAAACTGCATCAAAATTCATTGAGTAGTTTAGAAGAAGTAAACGGACAAACAGACAGACGCGAAAAGCGACTTCAATATACAAGGTGTAACATAAATAACGCACAACCTCATAAGGGGTCACGGTACTCATCATTATGAACAACTTTTACTATGGGACCAAACCTGAAATCGCAAAAAAAAAACAGCTGTTTCCTACATTTTGACGAGTTAAGCGAACATAAATGTAGGGAACAGCTGATTTTTTTTTCGCGATTTTATTTTTTGTCCCATACTTAATAAAAGTTGTTCATAATGATGAGTACCTACAGTGACCCCTTAAGAGGTTGTGCGTTATTTATGTTACAAATTGAATAACAAAAAAAAAGTAATAAGTATCTCGATTTGGCACATGAGGTTGTGGACATGTGGAATATTGACTCAGCACTCGTTGTGCCAATAGTCGTTACAGCCAATGGCTTAATAGCCAAAAGCCTCGACCAACATCTGATGAGGCTCTCTTTAGGCAGCTGGATCATGGGCTTGATTCTGAAAGCGGTACTTCTGGACACGGCGCGTATTTGTTAGGAAGTTCCTCTCTATGGAGCCCTGCCTGCCGAAAAATGTCCTAAAAAGTCTTTTGTCAGGCGGAAACAAGGTGCGCGCCTTTAACGGTCAGATCATGCCGGTCTTTATGTACTCCTTCGGCATATTGAAGTGGACTCAGACTGAACTAGATGCCCTGGATAGGAGAGTCCGGACTCTGCTGACCGCTGCAAGCTCAGCAACTTGCTTTGAAATATAACCTTGTAGAATCGGAGGTATCGTACCACAAGTATGTGCCCGACCCAGTTCTTGAAAATAGTCATATCACGTTGTATTGGGAACGATCCATCATTCATCACTGACAGGACTATTGTCGCCAATAAACCTGATATAGTGGTGATAGATCGATCAGAACGCCGCATAATGATTGTTGATGTTACCACCCCGCATGATGAAAACATCGTGAAAGTTGAGTAAAATAAACAAATTAAATATCTTGACTTAGCGATGTTGTCAACATGTTGGATGTGGATTCGGCAACAATTGTGCTGATAGTCGTAACGACCAATGGCCTAATGGCCAAGAGCCTCGACTAACACCTCATGAGGCTCTCGTTAGGTGGCTAGATTAAGGGCCTGATACAGAAAGCAGTCCTCCTCGACACGGCACGTATTGTGAGGAGGTTCCTATCTCTGGAGCCCTAACCAACGGTAGCTTGGATCCTGCTCCCGATGCCGGTGGACCCCTATTTGTTATACTTATTTTTAAATGTACATCGTAATTTTACTATTTCGTATATATCGTCGCCCGGGAGTGAAAACCTCAGGAATGCATTTGGTCATTGTACAGTTCCTGTGGGCTTTCACGCGGAATAAGTCGCGGGCAAAAGCTAGACAGTTATATTTATTACGAATGTTATATACCCAATAAAGGCTAGTTTCAGTGCCTACAAACTAATTTCACATAGAGCGTCTTTTCAATAAGATATAGTCCCTATAAGTCGTGATAAAATTACTAAATTGCATTTAAGAGGTTTTCACTCACGGGCGACGATATTTAAAAATATAATTGATAAGATTTTAAATGAATAAAGGATGTAAATAATTAATCCGAAAGTCTGACAATCGGTCTAACCTCAGCGTTATCGGCGTTGCCCAGTACCTAACTGGGTTACGGAGGTCTGATGGCAGTCGATCCGTGTAAAATACTGGTATTCAGCCTCATCTGGTTAGTAGTGGTTAGACTGGAAGCTGATCACAACTTATGGTATGTCTACACCCGTGCGCTTTCATGTTCATCTTGCGCTTTCAACTTTCAATTCCTCTTGCGTCAAGCGCATGTAATATTGATTGCCATAAGACTTGAACTAGTATTAGGGCATGCGTCAGACGAAAGCGCAAGACGAACATGAAAGCGCACTGTACCCCAAGTGTGAGTTTTTTTCGTTAACTACTGTAGTTGCGTCACGACAAAAATGTATGAAAATTTAGGCTGCGTCTCTAGGCGCACCGTTCACTAACTATTATTCGCGCGTTAATTGAACGGTGCGCCTAGAGACGCAGCCTAAATTTTCATACATTTTTGTCGTGACGCAACTACAGTAGTTAACGAAAAAAACTCACACTTGGGGTACTGGTGTAGACATACCAATAGTTGGGTAAAGGCTAGGCAGATAGATAGACTGTTCGTTGTATAAATAAATGTATCTTCTTACCTCATAGTGAGGACCTAACGGAGTTACCAATTTATTATATTCATCCACTAATTTTAATATTTCACTCTTTTATATGAATGCTATAACCGTGATAAACGAAATCCTTCAGCGATTTAAGACGATCTGCATTCCTACATAAGTATATCTACTAAAATAAAAATGGCATCCCACTGCTAATGTTAAACATTTCGTCAGAATGAGTATTAACTATGTAAGTGATTATCTACTTCATAAGTAATCTTAACTAATGTTTCCGATATAAATACAACTAGCTTGCAAGTTGGTATGACGTCAAACCTGCCTGTTGGCAGCAATTCAATGTATCTTATGTAATGACACTAGCAAGCAAGCTTCTTGTAACCTGCAGCTTGCATGCTCGCTTTGTACATAATAGCGCTGAAAGCGTTTGTAATGAGCTAAAGCTTAGCTTCTTTGTAATAATAATTGCTCCACGGAGTTCCCAAGTTTGCTCGAGATGGCAGCAATTCGAGCTGCGATGGAACCGGTGCAAAATGCTATGCACTGGCTCAACGTTTACAATCCACTTGCCCATACTGTCTTTTACTTAATCGCCGCCGCGATAAGTTTAGGCTATTCTCACTTTGATGTTCACTAGGTATCTATAGAGAGGTGGAAAGGAGTGAAGAAATACATCTAGGTACCTAGTACCTACGTAATTACAATGCTACATAGGTAGATGAAATCAACTTTAACCAATTTAAGACTTTACCTGCAACACGAACTCTTAAGATGATATCTTTATCATCTTACTTTTCTGCATAAAATATTAAGTACGTTATGACAGTTTGATTTTGTTGGATGCATAATATAATAAGATAAAGGCGCGTTTCCATTATGCAAGTAGGTAGTATGCTCGCAAGCTGCAAGTTAGAAGAAGTTGAATAGGTACCTAATTAATTAACTAAATTATTAGACTTGCATGCACGTGAAACGTCACACGTGCGTGTACGCTACTTGCATAATGGAAACAATGGAAACGCAACTTCATGCACATCGAACGCGGCGCGGTGCGGTTTACAGTTCACAGTACGCGTAAAATAACTTTTTCATCCCACCTATTCGAAAAGGACGACTTGGTTCGCCTTTAAGTGCGCCCAAAGGTGGTGTTTTCTATCAAGAAACTTTTAGCGGGCAGGAATGAGTTTTTAATCCTCTTTATATAAGTGCGCCTCAGAATACAGAAAGAAACAGAATCCGCCTTCAACAGTAATTGCAAGCCGTACGCTGTGTCCAAAATCAAAGCATGCGTCCCGCGCCCGTCTCACTTCCCACCCGCGTAATGTTGCTAGCTCAGACATTGTTTACCCGTTTTTGGGGAAAACGTTGAGTATTGGAGGTAAGATAATAATAAAATCAAAACTGTGCTTTTCTATAAAGGCAATATTTTATATCTGAGTAGGTACAGTCAGCGTCAAATTAGGGACGAACAGACTGTTCAAAATGATCCGAGCAAAACTACAGGGTGTTAACGAATTCATGTAATTCCTTCAAACCGCGTGATCTGACACTGATTGACCCTGCATGGGATTTTTTCAGAATAAAAAAAAAAGTTTTCAAAAAATGAACCGTGGTATTCTGTATCTGAGTAATTTTAGCGTTCCAAATTAACTGACTGCGTGGAGCGATATCAGGCTAGTCGTGCCCGTCAGCTGTGTTGCCGTGCCTTCATTAATTTATGCATGGCATCGAAGTTTTCAATAAAATAAAAAAAGGGGTTTTTTTGAAATTTTTATTCAATCTAAAGGTTACAGCTCATTAGACCCACCCGGCACCCGACCCGCACTGCCTCGCCTCGTGCGGTTCGTATTCTTTATATGAATTTGTATGGATGTGCGCTCACTACATCAACTCCGTAACGTGGCGGCTGTGAAATTCTACAAAATACGCGTCATGGGTGTCGTTTCCGTGGTTTTCAGGGGCGCTGGTGACGAAAATGAGGTCTAAGTCAATATCCAAGATGACGGCTGTAAGATTTTACCCATGACGTATACTTATTTTGAAAAATTTCGCAGCCGCCATCTCGGATTTTGATTTTGAGCTCATTTTCGTCATCAGCACCCCCGGAAACTATGGAAACGACACCCATGACGCTTATTTTGAAAAATTTCACAGCCGCCATCTTGGATTTTGACTTCGACCTCATTTTCGTCATCAGCGCCCCCGAAAACCACGGACTCCAAACCCATGACGCATATTTTGTAAAATTTCGCAACAGCCATCTTGGATTTTTACTTCGACCTCATTTTCGTCATCAGCGCCCCCGAAAACCACGGACACGACATGCATGGCGCATATTTTGTAAAATTTTACAACCGCCATCTTGGATTTTGACGTTGACCTCATTTTCATCATCAGCATCCCCGAAAACCACGGACACGACACCCATGACACATATTTTGTAAAATTTTGCAGCCGCCATCTTGGATTTCTACTTTGACCTGATTTTCATCTTCAGCGCTCCCGAAAACCGCGGAAACGACACCCATAACGCATATTTTGTAACATTTCACAGTCGCCATCTTGGATTTTGATTTTGACGCTGACTGTACCTGATAATCTCAAGAAATAGAGAAGGTCTAATAGGAATAAAACACGTTTTAGATAAAAAAACGTTTAATTTAAGCCCTCAATAGTTAATAAAAAGAAGGGAAAATCAAAACTCTTATACTGACAACACTAACAATATGGACGCACCATTCCCTATGACAATTACAAACTGAACAATTTATTGATTAATTAAATAAGACGATATCTGAATGTGCTACTTAAACGTGAAATGTGATCCCATCCTGTTTTATTTTTAGCCCCGCTGCATTTTTATAGGTTCGAACGACACAAAACTGCATAATTTAATTTAATTTGACACCAGTAAATACATGTAGTCGTTATGACGTCCCCATAGTAACTGATCGCAGTGTTGCCAACCGTAAAAAAAAATCCCTCGTACATAAGCAGCTAAAAATCTCGTATTTTGACTTTCAAACCTCGTACATTTATGATGCATCGAAAAAGTGCTAAAAACAAAATAAAGGTATATTGAACTACTGGATTTAGGACTTTTTACTCAGAGAAATAAACGATTGCAAGTTTCCTACTAAATAAAACTTCAGTTTGTGTTGTATTAATTTTTTTTTATTGTTACTCAAGTAAAATAAAAAAAAAACAGTCATTGTTTTCGTCGTTATCACTCATAACGATACTTCTATTACACCACTAAACAATTGACGAAACAACGAAAAGACTAGGTATTTAACAATAAAAATCTTCTTTTTTACAATAACTTCATGTAGCTACACGTACTAACGTACCTAGTGCAAAAAACACGGCCGGGATGCAACGAATAGAACACCTAAGGAACAGAGAAAGAAGAAATTTCCGCTGTGTGACAGAGACGACTTGCGAAGAACGAAATGTTTTACTCGGCAGGGGATTTCCGGTTGACGGGATAGCTACCATATAGTCATCGCGTAAATACGGCAATGAAATTTTTGGTGTACGAATTTCCTACAAGTTCTGATAGATAGCACTAGTTTTTACTATTTATCTAATGGTGATGCAAAATGTTCGTATGGCCATATTATCAAAATCTCGTACATAATTGTACGAGGTTGATAGTGTCCTCGTACCTCGTACGGAAGTCCACAAATCTCGTATTTGTACGAGGAACCTCGTACGGTTGGCAACCCTGACTGATCGTCTGCGCGTCAAACTACTCCGTTTAAGAGTAGTTTTTGATGCTTCAGTATTAGGCGCTATCACAGCTTCTGGTACTTTCTATATTCTGAGAAGTGCGCCGCAATTATCTTTGCCGCGCACTTTTTGAATTTGGAACATTTTAGTGTTCAGCGCCAAAGAAATCGAACGCAAATATTGTTTGAAGACTGGCTGGTACGACGGTCCATAGTCGCGCCGCCGGCACCGCGCGCCTGCTGATTATAAAAATAAAGAATGAGAACGTAGCGCTAGGGCGCGTTAAATTAATTTCATAATTGCGAAAACGTCTCAAATGTAAATACATATAAGTTTTTAGTTGTTTTATTATTAGATACTATTTAATTTCAATTTAGTTGTTACTCTGTTTTATTAAATAATAATATTACAATAAAATATGAGGCGCCTTTTATTTTCTCATAGCCCCTCCTCTGTACGGCCTCTATTGCGAAACTCCGCCCATCGGTCAAAGTCCGCTCGGCCGAAATCGTGCAATTTCTCCGCGTTCACTAAAACTACGATAGCTCTGAAATTAAAGAGCGCAGTTCGACACACTCTATGTCACTGAAATCGTTATGAAATAAGCTATCTGATTTTCTATAGTTTTGTACAGTTTTATCGTGGAATCTATTGTTGATTCGAAATTGAAAATAGGGTTAGTTACTTTTTCCCAATTTTTGGTACAAAAGTCGTCATATTAATAAAATAAATGCATTTTTTTCCAAAGTTATTGTTTTATTTACATAATAACACATTATTGCACAATAATCAAGTAAAAGAACAGACATTTCTATGCATATTTTGCATCTGCAAGCTGAACAAAAACACGGCTCAGGTAGTCAACCCGTACACCCAACAAAAAAAAAGGTTACGTTCACACATTTTTTCTGGGCACTCTGTAACCCAAGTGGCCGTTTATTATAATTTATTACATAGTTTGGTACACAATCTTATCGCAGACACAAGTGCTAGCTGTTGGAATTGTTTAACTTACGAAATATGAGTCTCAATGCAAACACTTGAAAAAGAGCTCTAAGAAAGACCCTTTCATAATTTTTATCACAGAGCAAGTACTATTGCATTTATTTAAATTCTGTTTTTGCAATCCACATGGTGACGATATTTACTAATGGAAAAACACAACACAAGGGCATGTTGCCTAGCAAAAACATTAACAAAATCAACATCAATCATCATCAATTTCGTCAATTTCGTACAAGAATTCCAAAGACACAGTACAGGATACAACCAGTAGGTCACATCTGGACAACAGAATAAAAAAATAATGAAAATGAAGCAATTTGCAGACAGGTTTCGGTTTTTTTTTTAATATGAAAATATAGTTTAATAAACAACATAAAAAATATGTAAAAAAAAAATGTTCTACGGACATCGCATTATTAGATGAACATCCTACAATTCGCCAATAAAACGAACAAAGGTCCCGTACAAAAATATATACAATTTATAGAGACATACAAAGAAATAAATATTTATAAATATAGTAATAAATAAATAAATTATTGATGAAGGGTACGGAAACAGATGTTCACACACACAGCCTTGTTGCAACCAACACAGTATGTATGCACCTGTTTACAAAACCAACTCACCAAACAAAAATAAAAACATCAATAAAATTAAAATAATTTAAACCTCCTTTTTTTCTAAGTCGGTCAAAACATTGCTCTACTGACCATTTTCCTGAACAGTGTACGAAACACAAAAAACATGGCGGCTTGGAGGTCTTAAACGTCAAATGTCCTGTCTGCCAAAAAATCTCCTGGAGATTCGATTTTCGATTACGTTTTTTAATTTAAATATTTACACAATTTTTTACGAATTTCACTAATACAATGCCTAATACATACGTAGTAACGTATCTAAATCATGTTTCTAACAACATTTTGTCGTCTCTAGTGTATTTTCTACTCACAAAAGTAGAAATGTGCCGGCATGGCGCGCGAATTTCGATACAATGTTTGGTGAAATAACAAATTCTGTCCAAAATATTTAACAAATACACAATGCAGCAATTAAAAACTGTTTAGTACTTACTTGTTCACGATTAATCTCACCACACCACACTAAAACTCGATAATAACACATAAAATATACTATTGGGTGATGAAAAGTAGAGTGTATCACTCGGGCGCAAAATTATTTTTGGCTCGGGCGATATACTTTGAATCCCTCGCTACGTTCAGGATTCTACTAAAGAATCCCTCGCTACGCTCGGGATTCTACTCTAGAATCCCTCACTTCGCTCTGGATTCAAAAAAGCGCCCTCGCCGTAAAAATATTATTTTGCTCCCTTGTGATACAATCTACTATACCGCATTGGAACCAGAAGTGAGGAACAGAACGCCGAAAGCCTGGTTTCAGATCGCCAAAGTTATTTTACGTGTACTGTACGTCGTTTTTATTTCCCAACAGTTTGCAATCTAGACAGGACTTAAGAGATAGCTAAATTCCCCAACGACAGTCGGCTCCTTTAGATATCTATTTAACCTTTCAAGATCATTGAATCTTTGTGGTATTTTTCCGTGTAATTACGTGTCTGGGTAGATAGTAACAGATTATTAGGTGCCTTTTATTCCGTGCAGTCGATCAACGTGGGCGGTAGGTACAAATACCAAACTAGAAAATTTTAGGAACATTATTTATTTTTGTGACTGAAATTACCTACTATCTGGGGTGCATGAAAAGAGCCTCCACGAGTGACGATACTTAATTACGTACGGCGCACCCTGGGCAGTCAGCCCCGCTACCAACCTTGCTGACTGGCTAATCTTTTAACCACAGCATGAACTATTTTCGTACTTATAGCTCGTGCTGACACGAGAGAAGAAGATCACTATCTGGGATTAAAAAAATAGAATTGACCCCCTAAGGTGTAGGTAAATCAGTCTTTCGGACCAACTGAGGTTGGAGTACTAGATACCTACGTCAGAAATCGCAAAAAAACTTATTTGAGATGGGGTAGTAATAAGGGCAGTCTACCTTACCTACCTAATTGTTGTGGCTACAGGAAAATCAATCATCAAATCAATCAATCAAAATCAATGGATCAGATAGCTTATTTCATAACGATTTCAGTGACATAGAGTGTGTCGAGCTGCGCTCTTTAATTTCAGAGCTATCGTAGTTTTAGTGAACGCGGAGAAATTGCACGATTTCGGCCGGGCGCACTCAGCCCGATGGGCGGAGTTTCGCAATAGAGGCCGTACATAGGAGGGGTTAAGAGACTCCATAATTTCTCTACATTCACAAACGTCCAGACCCGGAACAACTATCTGTTGGTCATACAAATATTTGTTCCTCGCGGGAATCGAACCCACGACCCGTTAATGGACAGGAATTGGATAGGTACTTTGGAAGCCAACTGATCTAAGTGTGATTTTTAGTGAATCGGGAGTTTAAATAGTCATAGAGTTAAAACTCTCGATATATCTGAATCTCTAGACAAACGACTGGAAGTGGATGCGGTGTACACGGACTTCAGCAGTGCATTTGATAAAGTGAGTCACTCACTACTTTTGGCAAAACTAGCAGCCAATGGCGTGCACGGATCACTTCTGAGGTGGTTTACATCGTATCTACAGCAAAGGTCACAGGTCGTTGTTTTGAATGGTTACGCATCACAGCCGTATGTATCAATCTCGGGAGTGCCGCAAGGATCTCATCTAGCACCAATTTTGTTCTCGCTGTTTATTAATGATATACTTAGGGCATCAAATTGAAAACTGCAAGTTTTTAATGTTCCCAGATGATCAAAAGATTTACAAGACGATCATGTCACCGAACGACTTTGTGGCGATTCAAAGTGATTTAGAGCGAATACAAGACTTGCATGGCTCTTAATGAAAAAAAATGTTTCCACATTACATTTACGAGAAAGAAACAAGTTAGCGTAACATCATACAAAATTAACAACGAAATACTAACTAAGGTCGATGAAATTCGGGATCTTGGGGTGATGATGGATGAGAAGTTAACTTTCAAGCAACACATAGACAATTGTGTTAAAAAAGCTGCTCAATTACCTACTGGGCTTTCTTAAACGTAACACGCAAGGGTTCAGATCCATTAAAACTAAAATAGTTTTGTAGGTACAACGCTTTAGTGCGCAGCAGGTTGGAATATGCTAGTATTGCTTGAGACCCCTTTTACGCAATACATTCACAGCGTCTAGAGAGCATACAACGGGCTTTCACCAGACACCTTGCATTTGTAACCCCTGGTATATCCTATAGGTGTCCATATCAACAGCGTCTGAGCTTCTTTAAGATGACCTCACTACGTCAACGGAGAATTATGCATAGCCTTATGTTCCTTTACAAACTGGTGAACGGCCATATAGACTGTAGTGAACTGCTATCGCGCATTTTATTGAATGTTCCGCGCAGAATTCCACGCTTTCCCATTACCAGATTGTTACAGCACCCTACTACCTATACAAACATAGGTTTCAACTCACCTTACTTAAGTTAGCAACTAAGCGGTAATCTGGCGTCTCTCTTGTAAATGTTGTGTTTACCTGTAATTGGCACATAGGTACTTATATTAGAATGTTACCTTAAAATTTATTGTGTGTTTGTGTATATAATATATGTGCTGTGGGTGAACCTTAGTAAATAAATAAATAAAACTCAATGTCACCAAATATTTTACATGGATCAGTTGGCTTCTAAGGCATCCAATTGTGTAAGGGCATTCTGGATCTACTGAGATAATAACTTCGATCAACATGTAGTACCTACGGTGGTAAGTAATGTAGGCATCCATGTTTTTTTGCTGCCACCAGGAGTCAGGACAGTGCCACTGAGAACCGAGGTAAAAAATTACATGGCTGTTAAATTCCTTGCGATTTGCCGTAATAAAATAATAATAAAAAAAAACGGACCAATTCTAGTCTAAATGTCTGTTTTAATATTAGTAGGGGAGAAGGAGGTAAGACGGGGTAGCGGGTAAGACGGGGTACCCAGCGAAATCCACAGTTTAAACTGACCAATCACGATCGTTCATGCATCGACGCTTGTCAGTCGCCCGGCCTTAATTATTCGCAAGGGCACACGTGTCGAAAAAATCCTACAAAAAACTGTTTTACTGCAAATTGCTTATCATAAATTCTTCTGGTTTGACACGTGACTGTGGTTTGTTAAATATTGCTAGCTGATGAGGTGTGGCTGTCAATGACGCTTAAACTAACCTATAATAAGGTAGGCATTGAGATTCCTTGAGATTGCCAGCTGTTTTTTTTTTCTTTGATTATTAATAGAAAATGGCTCGGCAGGCAAGATGGGGTAATGAAAGAAACAAAGAAGAGAAAAGATGAATTGAAAAAACAGAAGAAAACTACTACAAAAACTTAAGCGAAAACAACAAAACGACGAAGAGTTTCATCATCTGGAAATGAAAGTGAAGAGGAGGAGGACACACCATAAGTATTGTAGGGAAGTATATTCCGCTTTCATTGAAGGGTGGATATCATGCTCACATCGTGGAAGATGGTCACATAATAGCTGTGCAGGAATAGATGATGGTGATGACGAAGCCATCCACGTCTGCGTGTTCTACCAGTCCAAATAATCGTCTTTCTCCTTGATAATTCTCATCATCTCATCTTACCTCAGGGGGGTACCCCATCTTACCAGCACCATGGGGCAAGACGGGGCGAAACGCCTTTTTTTTATTTTGATTTATTTTTCTAAGATGGATAATTAAAAGTTCCTAATGTCACCAAATATTAGAAGAGTAGGTAATAACTAGTTGTTAATTAAAAAATAAATCTGATTGTCTCAATTTTTTCTTTTATTGATCTTTAAACCTTAAGTACCCCATCTTGCCACCCTCTCCCCTATAAGTCAGGGGTTCCCAACCTTTTCTTGGCCAGGGACCACTTTTATATTATTCTTGTTAGCAGGGACCACTATGTAGGTATAATAAAAATAAACTGTAATAATCAAACTGAAACTTTAATTAAAAACTCAATAAGAAATTATTTAAAATCATTCGCGGACCATATTTTGGCTTCTGCGGACTACTGGTGGTCCACGGACCACTGGTTGGGAATCATTGGTATAAGGTATAAAGGGCTGGTGTCCGCAACTCCACGTCTGAGCGCGTATTTTGCGTGACGGGTGGTAAGTGTAACCATTCGATCCACCCTAACTCCTCGAAAAAGGCCATCACACCCTTACTGTTGCTGACGATCTCTTGGAGAGTACCTGGGTTTCCGAAGTACTTGGCCCTGTATGTGGCAACCTCAGGGCAGTTTAGTAGCACGTGGGCTGCCGTCTCGTCCTCCTCCATGCATGCTCTGTGCTCTGCATAGTGGGCTGTCTGTAACTCCAATGACAAAGAGGTGTTTGTTAAAGGAACCATGGCCAGTGATGGCTGCTGTGACTGTATGTAGTTGTTGCTTTGACAGTCGGAGGGCTTGCTTAGTGAGACGACCATCAATGACGGGAAGCGCCTCCTTGGCCTGCCTGCACTCGCCATGGTTTAACTATGGTTCGTTGTGTTGGTCTCTGGGGCGTTTTCTTACCAGAGTGCGTAGGTATCCGAAGGGGAGTGGTACTATGGGTTCGGGACCCACTGCATCCATGCTCGATCCCCTTCTGGCGAGCTCGTCTGCTGCATCGTTGCCTCGGGAACCACTATGTCCTTTGATCCATTGAATGGTTATATTATTGAGGTTACCCAACTGGTTCAGTTTGGTTACACTCGTGTAATATCAGTACCCCAACTGTGAGTTTTTCGTTACTACTGTAGGTAGTTGCGTCACGCCAAAAATGTAAGACAATTTAGGCAGAGCCTCTAGCGGTGAATAGGGTAAGTGCACCACTGAATGAACACTTAAGCGATTATCGAACTTCAAAAAATAATTACAATATGTTGCCTCAAAGGAATACGGGCCAAAGTTATATTATGGTATTATGAATATATTCAAAAATATATGTTCAGTTTGTTTTACGTCATAAGCTGTATGCTTTCCTAGATAATTGGCAATATGTCGAAAAATACCCTAAAACCCCAGTGAATGAACGAATTTTTCTAGTAAATGAACAAAATAAAACCAGCAAATGAACACAATTTTTGTTTAAATATTAATACAAAAAAGTGGTTATTTTTGTGACAAAAGCAGCCTAAAAATCAATTAAATAAAGGAACATAAATCCTCTGCTTCTAAATCTGTAATAAACATTAATATAACCGGCATAATACGGCATTCCACTGTTGGACATAGGTCTTTCTAAGAGCACGCCACTGAGCTCGATCCTCGGCTTCTCTCATCCAGCTGCTACCAGCTGCCTCGTGAATATTGACACTCCACCTAACATGAGGGCGTCCCACACTACGTTTGCCGATTCAGGGTCTCCACTCAAGAACACGTTTACTCCAACGGTCATGGATTCTACCGATAACATGGCCGGCCCATTGCCACCTCAGGTTACTTATGCTATGGGCTATGTCGAGTACTTTGGTTCTCTGTCGAATAACCTCGCTTCGGATTCGATACTTTAGAGAGACTCCGAGCATAGCCCTTACCATAGCACGCTAAACGACTTTAAATTTGTGGAACATCCGTGAATGTCCACGTATGTCATGACAGGCCCACTGATCAAAGACCTTAAGTCTTTAGTCTCTGCGGTATAGTCAACCAGAAGACTCAAAGTAGCTTCCTAAATGCGGCTCAGCCTAGCTGTATTCTTATGTTAGTTTCCCTCTCAAAATTGATTTTACCAAACTGCAAAGTTTGCCCAAAGTAAACATATTCTCGAACAACTTCGAGAGCACAGCCGATGACAACAACCGGTTCCGGGGTAAAATGCTCATTTGAACGTTAGCTTGGTTTTACCCAAGTTCATCCGGAGAATGATGTGTAGAGAAGAATCAGCTAGGCCGCCCTACATTTGTTACAGGTCCTGCGACGATTTATCTATAATGACGATGTCGTCTGCAAATCGCAAGTGTCAGATGCACTCGCGTCTATATTTATGCCGCGTCCTTTCCAGTCCAGCGTCTTAAGCCTCCAAAGCGTTGATGACTAATTTCGGAAAAATAACGTCTCCTTGCCTCACCTCTCGACGAAGGCGGATCTGTTAAGTCTGCCGTTTCTGGATTTGGACGGTCATCATCTCAGTCCTTGGATATATTTCCAGTCAACTTGGCATCGTTGCAGGGACTCCAGAACGACCTGCTCGCGATGGAGTCAAAAGCCTTCTCATAGTCTACAAACGCTAAGCACAGGGACCGATTATACTCTTTGGCCTTTTGTATAATCAGCCACACTGTGTACTTAAATGTGGTCTGTGGTGCCATATCCTCCTTGAAACCCGGCCCGATCAGGTGGTTAAAGTTCGCCGAATCTTCGCGCTAGACAATTTGTAACGACTCTCAAAAACAGCTTAAAGACAAGGCTCAAAAGCATAATGGATCGATAATTCTAAAAGGGTCTTGCCGCCTTTTTTGAAGAATATAACGACCTGGATTTTTCTCGGTAAAGAGGATATAATTAGAAATCTCCCGAAGCTCCTTCCTCACACTATTTCCTCCTGCTTTAAGGAGTTCATTCGTAATCATGTCCTCGTCTGGGGCTGTTCTATTTTTAAGCTGTTTAAGAGCCGTCTTGATTTCGTCTAGGGTGATATCCGGCAGATCTTTTGTGAAGTGGCGGGTCACAGTGGCTCTGAGATTATGGGAGTAACTACAACCAAGTCTGATCTAGCACTCGTCAGCCTTTGCCGCGAGAGGCAGCACGCTCGCTTCGCTCGCTTGGCTTGCGCGCACTTTGGTCACTGTTCTAACCTAACCTTTAAAATGGACTTTAAATGACGTCAAAATTTGCGTAATAATAAAATTTAGGTTTTGAAAGGATGAGATCTAGCTCTAAATGCTGTGTTCGTTTATTGCTTACATCTTTATGACGAAAACTAATATTTCAACATGATGAAAAATGTTGGTTCATTCACTAGATTTGATACACCAATAAATGAACATACCTGTCCCAATACTGGCCAAAAGATCAGAAATCTATTTTTAAAGCTACTCCCAAAACATGAATCTTGTGGCATAAAAATAAAATACATTTTTCAATAAAAATATGAAATCAACGTTTGTTCAGTGAATGAACGGTCGTTCATTTACTGGATTTTAAGCGATTTTTAGTTCCAATGCTGGGACACCCAATAATTTACTTAAAACTAGCTAAAATGGCAACGAAATCGATTTGAGAAACATAGAACAACTATCCTTTATTCGAAAAAATAAAAAACTTATAGCAAATAGTTCAATAACGGCTACAATGTCATATCAAAAATGTTGCGTCTTACCATAGTCCTTAATTCTTGCCCGAACAAATACAGAGTTACACAACACCGACAACTTCAAACGATCCCCATTAGGAACCGAAGAGTCACATGAAAAATAAATTTTGCCACAACAATAGAAAAACGAGTAGCAATTACGAAAAAAAATACTACGTTGGATAGAAATATCCCAATTTCTTATTTTTTGGAAAAAACTGCGTTTTGTTCATTCACTGGGGTGTGTTCATTCAGTGGAGCACTTACCCTAGCGTGACTAAAAATTTGTTTAATATTCGTTACGGAAACGTGAATTATGATAAATTTTATTATTATATGAGTGTAAACTACCCAACTCACACTTGGGAAGTTGGGATACTGTTCTGTAATTTTCGTCTTGGTCTAGAGTGGCGCCACCTAGCGGATTTTTAGCCTTGAATTGGCCCCCATTTGTGATAAGTTGTGTTGGAAATGGAACTGAAAATACAGACGCCAGCAAGTCAAGCTACCCGAAACTATCAAATTTTCCCAATCAACCTTGAACCTAAGGCTTCCGCGATAAAGTAGAAAATCTATTAAAAAAAATTGACAGATTGTAGAAGCTTGATGTGCTGGCGTCTGTACAATCATAATCGGCCCATTAGGGCGCTTTCAAATTAGACGGTTGTTGTCGGACTGTAGCCGTGCCGCAGCGGTGCGGTTGTCGAGCTGCAAACGGGCGGTTGTGTTTTTTCATACAGTTGACGCGGCCTGAGAGCAGTGCGTCATCCGTACCGCGCACGCTCGGCAGCAGGTCGGTCGTCACACTGCTCTCTCGTCGCATCAGTTATATGTAAAACACGACCGCCCGTTAGCAGCTCGATAGCCGCACCGCTGCGGCACGGCTACAGTCCGACAACAACCGTCTAATTTGAAAGCGCCCTTACGGTCTGCATTACGGCTGGGCACGGGTCTCTTCTCAGAATGAGAAGAGTTCAGGCCTAAGTCCACCAACCTGGTCTGGTGTGGGTTGGCGGGCTACAAACACTATTAACAACTTCTTAGGTGTGCAGGTTTCCTCACAATATTTTCATTCACCATTAATGCAAGTGGTAATCAAATTCAGATCTGCACTTGAAATTGCAGAGGAGCAATCAGAGGTGCAAGCCGATTTCGAACTTGACTCTTTTTCATGGAAAGAAAGCATTCAGCCATTAGGCTATCACTGCTTCTAACTATAATTGAAAGTATGGTAGATAACAGCTGAGATTGGACTAAGTACAGATACCAGTACATCAAGCTACCCGAAACTGTCAAATTTTCCCAATCAACCTTGAACCTAATGCTTTTGCAATAAAGATGAAAATCTATTAAAGAAATTTGACAGATTGTACTAGCTTTATGTGCTGGCGTCTGTACATAGCATAACATCACGCCTGAAATCCACGAGGGGTTGGCAGAAATGTGTATCTAGTCACACTCATTTCACCATTATGTTTAAGTCCTCTGTAATAGAGGGCAAGCCTATTGCCATCAACCAGGCACAAATCCAGACTCCGCACTGCTACTGAGATATTTCACTTGGAAAAACCCAATAACAATGCCCGACCTGGGGATTGAACCCAGAACCTCATGCTCAGCAGTGGCGCGTGCAATTACTAGACTAATGAGGCAATCAAATTGAACTACTTATTTATATCGACGCTTGAAAGGCAAAAAATTGCTGAATCTATTTCAATAAAATTTATACGGGACCACCTCTGAAGTATGGCCTACCAAACAATAAAAGAATCATCAAAATCCATTCATAATTGGAGGAGATATCGCGTAACAAACATACAAAAATAAAAATAAAAACATTCAGATGAATTGAGAACCTCCTCCTTTTTGAAGTCGGTTAAAAATTACCAAGCGACATGTTGGCTACTTTACACTAGCTAGAGCATTATAAAGTTTTTCTTTTTTTAAATATTTAAAAAATCGCCTATTTGTCATAACTACTTGATTCCAACGAAATTTAAGTGTAGCTTAAAGGCAAATAAATTGGCATTTAAAGATTATGAACTTAAATAAAACTTTTAAATGCTCTAGTGTAAAATTGCCAACATGTCTGTTGGTAATTTTAGCCTTTCAAGCATCAATATTTATTTTATTCTGTTGTTCGTTAAGTATGATCCAAAAGGTTAGTAAAAACCTGCTTGAGGCAGCTATTATCCTTTAGCCATTCATTCATGGAATAAATATACTTAATTTTTTTTTGCATTCTAAATAATATTTATTCTAGTTTTGTAACAACTATACTAATATTTAACAATAGGTTTCTTTCTTGTGATGTTGAATTCTTCTCTAGTATGGTACGGTGCATAAGGATCTTCAACATAGTGTTTGGGTCTCTTCCAGTATTTGGTGACCATTTTATCTAACATTGTGCTTTGAGTAGCGTTACAGAAGACATGTTGTTTCAGACGCCTTTTCTGCGGTGAAGATTTTTTCCACATTTTCTTTTGCTTGCCAACCTTTGTTCTTATCCAACCTCCCCAGTGTAATCTAAAAAATCTTCGTATAGCTGCCTTTACGGTCTTCCTTTTGCCTCTTTTCAAGCTGAATTTTGTCACAGTTCTAATAGGCACAACACCTAAGTTGTTTGATATACCCAAGATCTGTTTATTATTCAACAATGAATTCTGTTTGAAGCCCACATTGGAAGAAAAACATACATTTTGGAGAGTCCCATAGCTCTTTGTGTTGTTACAAATAATCTTGGCAGCATTAAAATACGGTACTGAAAGAGGCTGTATATTGCGAATAGCTGAAAAAGAAAATTATAACCTCAAAACAAGCCGTCACAAACAAGTTGGTAAAATTGTTACACAACAAAATACAGGCAATAAATTTAATAAAATAATAGTAATAGTTGAGGGTAATTAAGGTTCATTCAAAATAATAATAGTATTTACCAGAAATCGCAAGACGAAACATTTTTATGAAAACAAAACCATTGACTGGACCGATTGATTTTATTTTTGGTTAGTGTTTTTTCTATTTATTACACACACGACTTGTCAAAGTGACAGCATTTGCATGGATGGAAATTGGAATGGTAACATTAGGACCTATTCATTTACTTTGTTGTTTCAAAAACTGTTTAAAGATTTTCAATTACTTGATCGAATTGAATATATTTTACCAATAAGATTTTTTTTCAGATAAATCTACCAGTGTGGCAAAATTTGTTGAAAAGAGTAAAATATTAATATGATTATGAAACGGTCCTACGAAAAACAGTCTATTCTCCGTGGTCGGTGTTCGTGTTCTTTAGTCTCTGAATTTTGACAGCCCCAGTAGAAAGAGATTCGTGCCGAAAAATGTATAAATTTACGAACCATTTAACTAATGGAAGATTAGTATTGGTATGTATGAGTTTAGATTTTATATAGTATCGGAACTGTCCAATTTTTGACCTTACAAGAAGTTTTACAAGTTTTTCATCAGCCACAGTAGTCATCGTTTCTCCAATGTTTTGATTATGTTATTCAGTGTTTTGTATAATTTTCATGGTTTAATATCACATATTCTTCTGTTGTTGTTTGAGTTTACTTCTGTTATCAACAACATAAACACAGACCTTGATATTGTTGTCCCTTACATAACAATCTTTGGACGTCATTTTCATAAATAACCTACAAATTGTTGCTAAGGCTGTGTTCAGACTACCATTGAGGATTCAGAAGAGGGTCCGCTCTTCTGTTACCGACATGTTTATTTTTATGGCTATGAACTTCCTGCACTACAGAATGATTGTTGTATTATCTAGTAATCAATAAACACTTTGTTTTCTACTATATGTCACATAATTAGATTAACCACCTCAATGGTTTGGTGGTCCCAAGTGTAGCTGCCAAGCGTAGGATCCTGGGTTCAATTCCCAGGTTGAGAATAGTGTTTTTGAGTCTGTTCTTTTTGAATTTTGCATTAAAAATATTAATAGGCTATGTGCCTATTCCATGAGACTTAATGAGCAACATCAGGGTGGCTATTTCACACAAGCTATAGTTAATAGCATATGGTAGGATCTCTATCTATCTTATATATCTATCTTCTATCTGTACTGTAATAAAATTGTTATGGCCCAAAAAGTTTTTTAATGAAAACTGGTTAGGGCATTAGAAAAATAAAATAAGCCACAAAATTCTATATTTTTTTTAAATTAATGTCTTGTCTGTCTGTTTCAATAAAACTTTTACTGTTGTAGAGATAATAGCCTAGCTTAAAAACTGAGGTATGTTTCTTGAAGTATTGGTTAGTGGATTGGTTGATTGGGTCCGGTGATGCAGTGTGAACTTTCTATAATATCCAGGCTTATACAAGCCAAAGGTGATGAATGAATGCCTGTTTCGTGATTAGTAATAAGTAGGTGATGATTGGTTTGGTTTTGTATGTATTGGAGTGTTTTTTTGAAATTGTGCAATTGGATTCTCATTTCACACATCCATGCTAATGTAATTTATCTATACCATACATCCAATACAATAACTACATATGCCATTATGCTACTATACAAGTGCCCTATGACTGTGACTCCTTTTGAGGGCATGGACTTTTGAGTTAATATGTAATGAATGAGACAACAAAAGGAGTCATTGGACAGGGAATGTGTTAAGTACTGTTTTGCTCATTATTTGGGTTGTGGATGTCTGACTACAGTCTAATCTGCCATGGCAAATGAATTGTTCTCACATTTATTTTCTTATTCACAATGTAACCAAATTTTTGTATAAATATCTGATGAAAAAAAGTAACCATGGAGTTTATTGCCCATTCTTCTCCATAGGAATCTACACTTTGGAACGCGGCAGTAACTTCTTTTTATTTCTCGACAATTCAAAAGTGCCTGTAAATGGTCTAATTGAAATAAATGCTTTGACTTTGAGTTATATCTCTTTATATATCTATCAATTTTAATTTAGTCACCTTATCTATTCAACAACACATCTGTGCAGATAAAAGTGCAATTTTAGGCGCATGCTACACGCGCAATATTTATCACGATATTTGGATCTTGATATTATTGCGCATTTACTTAATCCATCAATACACTGATCTAACTAGAAACTAAGGTCTAGGTTACTAGAAACCAATTTTTAATGAGTAGCCGATTTTTTAAACATTAAATCCAGGCTTCGATAGTCAAGAATAACCTAATGCTAAATTAACTAAAACTTGAAGTTTAAACAAGGTTAGTCGGAAATGGGGTACTAATCCGTGGGCCACTTAAAGTATCGCTGATAACAGTTTTAAAGCAAGTGTTAAATTTTCGAAATTAGAAATTTTTTATTTTACGTGAAATTATTTTTATTTTAGTTTTTCAAAAATTGGTGAACCCTGCTTTAGTTACGAATTCAGAAAATGGAGCTTCTAATTTGTGACCCCAAATATGACCTAAAATGTAAACATAGCTAAGGATAGATAGATTTTAGTGTATCTCTTATAAAATAATTGAGCAGTTATTTCTCTTAAACTATTGACTTTTGGGGAAAGTGGTAGAACAAAAGTTATTCATTATTATGGCTATTTTAACACCCTTTCGGATTAGTACCCCCTTTCTGACTAACCTTGTATAAGTAATGTAAAATTAAATGATCTGTGTTGACTGTCTTGTTGGTCTACTGGTCGCAAATACAACTTCTGAGCGTGAGGTCCTGGTTTCGATCCCCAGATCCGTCAAAGTTTTATTGGGTTTTTTCATGTGCAATTTCTCAGTAGCAGCCTGTAGTTTGTGCTCGGTTGTTGGCAACAGGCTCACCCCCTATTTCATGGGACTTGAAAATAACTGCAAAATGAGGGTATAGTATACTCCTCTGCCCAACCCTTTGGAAAATACAGGCGTGATATTACGTTACGTAAATGTAAAAATAAAACATGATAATCCCACAAAATTGTAAAGTTCTAGTAAGAATAAGTAGAACAACTCAATGTCACCTTATTAATTACTGTATTGGTATTTTATATAAATTTTTGCATGTCACTATTATGACTAAGTGTTAAGGATCTGTTTGTACCAAATTTTTTAAGACCTAATTATACCAAAACTTATGGCAAATAAATAAATTCAGGCCAAACTGGTGAGGAGAATTGTATACATTTTATTTTTATTCTCAGGTAAGGCGGCATCTGGGCGATGGTTCCTGCGCCGCCTTAATAGTAATGCGAGCTTCACAACGACAATATGCAACGCAGGACAAAGACAAATGCCAGGCGGGACCAGAACCCAAACGTTCCAAGCTATTCTGGGGAGCTGTTGGAGCCACAATACTGACAGGCAGTGCTGTTGTGTATACGAAGTAAGTATTAAATGAAATAAATAAAATAAATATTAGCCTGTAACTGTCCCTCTGCAGGGCAAAGGCCTCTTCTCATACAGAGAAGGAACGAGCATTGATCGCCACGCTTGCTCAGCGCGTGTTGGCGATTTTATTTTATTTATTTATTTAAACGAGGCACACCAACGACATATTTACAAAGGTAATAACAATAGGTAACACAAGTCTTCGATTCTGTGTAAATACATCACTTATAGGCGCACAACATTCTCATTAATAGGTGATCAACTATTCGTTAAATTTTAAATAAGTAGTTAAAACATACATACATACACTCACGCCTTTTTCCCATGGGGGTAGGCAGAAACTGTAGAACGCCACATGCTACGATCCTTACATACTCCTTTCGCTTCGTCCACGGTCATACATCTTGTCATACACGCACGCCGGTTGAAAGTACTACGCACCTGTCCTTTTTGAAGAACATCACCAATAACAACATCACCAATAAATATTAGCAAAAAATTAATTTGTTACATAATAAATAAGATTCGATTATAAAAGGGCTATGCAACTTTTGCCATACATGGCTGGCATGTTTTTTTTTTTCTTTTCGCCAGAATTGAAACCTAGCCCATATGTTAGAGGACTGTATGACAAATCAATAGCAAAAAGAACTAGGTCTACTAACCGTAACAAAACCAAGTTAGAGAGTGTTTAGTAGATTGCTATTGTTTTTTATCAGGCGTTATTTTTCTTAAATAAAAATACTCCGTGTGATATTTTAAGTTTCCCATTGTTAAATACTACCTACTCGGCAACTCTAATGAGTCATTCCGCGTCCCCCGCTTCCACATTATTATCTTAAATATTCTTTCTAGATCTTCTTGATAGAAGGGCTTAATGATGGCGTAGCAGCAATAAAAGGACATTACTGTTCCTGTATTTCTGGGAAGAGAACACATGGTTGTTGTAGCCACGTCATGTCTGTATTGTGGTATATGGCGTGGGGTAGACATCAACAAAACTAAGGTCCTCCGGCTCAATTTCTGGATTTCATAATAAGACATGATGTGTAAAGAGAGACGAGTACTGATTACGATTAATTAACTTTATCTATAAGAATTTAGTAGCATGTAATTGTTCTATGATAAGGTAAGGCAAAGATTTTTGTAAAACCAGAAGTACCTACTAATTATTTAATAAATAGTTTTGGTTTCGGTTTTTATGGTTGTATAATTTCTTTTTTGTAAGAATATTCCATAGTACAATTTAGAAAAGTAACCCAGAAGACCTATCCTATAGTGGATACGCGTTAAATAGTGTTGCAATAGCGATCATCGACTCCTGTGAACCACTGTACGCCCGTGATTGGGTTAGCGATACTTACTTATTGCGTGCAACGTTAAAAATTGCTTTCGTAACACTAAGGGCGAGGCCCCACTAGTGCGTTGCGTTGCGTTGCGACGTTGCAGCGCTAGATTTGGACCAATGAGACGTCGCAGCGCTACATTTGGAGTCTATAGATTGGTCCAAATGTAGCGCTGCGACGTCGCAACGTAGCGCAACGCGCTAGTGGGGCCTCTCCATAACCGTGAAGCCACACTGCTCCGTTGCGTTGCGTTGCGACGTCGCAGCATTAGATTTGGACCAACCTAGAGATTCCAAATGTTGCCCTGCGACGTCTCATTGGTCCAAATCTAGCGCTGCGACGTCGCAACGCAACGCAACGGAGCAGTGTGGCTTCACTGTTACGTATATCCACTAACGCGTATCGATTCGATACGTTTATTAGTTTTTTTACTAGTTTTAGTGATAAAAAAACTGCCAGTGCGAAAAAAATGTAACAGCAACAATCAACTTAATCTATTTTATCAGAGGAAACCTCAAAATATCTCGTATGATTGTATTTTCATTTAATTATAATATAAGAAAAATAGGTAACGCGGGTAACGCCTGACAAAACGATACTAGCAATACTTCTCTGGTTATCTTCGTTCGGTTACGGTTGATAGACCTGGTTCTTTTTGCTATTGATTTCTCGTATTGTCCTCTAACATATAACCTAGGTTTCATTTCTGGCGAAAGGAAAAAAGTAAAACATGCCAATAGTTTGCATTGGCCTTTAAGATATTTTAAGATTTTAGTAGTCGACAAGCCATTACCATTCTATACAACGCATATATCCGCAGCTTACTAGAAACCAACAGTACAGTCTGGAACCCCCATGAAAAAGTATATACCTTGGCTATTGAACGAGTTCAAAAGTCTATTCTACGCTACCTTTACTTAAAGCTGTATATCCATACTACCCATACATGTACCCAACACCATTCGTGCTAGGTATGGTGGCGTACCAAAGTTTGGAAGTTAGAAGAAATCTTGCTCTCGTCAAATATATCATCCGTCTAATACGTGGTTCCCTCTGCAATTCCTCTTTACTGCTATACATCTCGTTTGCGATTCCATTACCAATCAGACGCGCGCTTCGCCCACGCCAACGTCCTCTATTCGCGATACCTCAAACTAGTACCGTTGCCCTTAAGACCAGTCCATTGTACCTAGCCCTTACCCTCAATAATAACATTTTGTTATATGACGAATCATTAGACCTCTTTGCAAGTACTGAATTGAGACTCCTGAGTACTGCTAGTTGTTACTTGGAGTCCATTGCCACTCCCAGCACAATCTCTTAGACTTGAAAGGCACATACATTTTTTAGATTGCCTTCTATATGTCATATAGTTATGTCTAGTTTTATAATTTATGGTTAATTTTGTATAATTTTATGTTTTACTGTTTTTTTTTAGTTTCTGTTAACTGTTTGTTTTAACCAATAACTTCTATGTGTGGTGTAGACTGTAAATAGTAGTTGGTTGTTTATAAATAAATAAATAAATAAAAAATTACAATAATACATTTCGTCAAATTGTACTAAAACAATACAACCATTCAAAATCACAATAAAATAATTGCACAAGGTAACAAAACTGGTATTGAGATGACGTGATAAAAATTTAGCAAAAAATTAATTTGTTACATAATAAATAAGATTCGATTATAAAATTACAATAATACATTTCGTCAAATTGTACTAAAACAATACAACCATTCAAAATCACAAAAAAATAATTGCACAAGGTAACAAAACTGGTATTGAGATGACGTGATAAAAATTTAGCAAAAAATTAATTTGTTACATAATAAATAAGATTCGATTATAAAATTACAATAATACATTTCGTCAAATTGTACTAAAACAATACAACCATTCAAAATCACAATAAAATAATTGCACAAGGTAACAAAACTGGTATTGAGATGACGTGATAAAAATTAACAGAGAAAAATAAAACAAAAATACAGTCGCGCTTGCGACCGCTTGACCAGCGGGGCAGTCAAGTACCTAAAATTTACTTATTATTGTTAATGCTATCTGTTATAACAATACTGTAGTGTAGCTGTAATTGAACAAATTATTCTATTCATTCTTTCCATTTGTCCTCAGGAACAGTCCAGATGCTCGCAACTGGCTAGAGTCAAACATCCCTTTGGCTAACGACTTCGTGGCTCTAGTGTACCAGGAGAACACGACGTACTTCAAGGCACTCACCAACCAGTTCAATAGGGGTACCTCCTATCTCAGCAACTTCATGTTTGGAGAGGCAAGTTATATAATTTTAGACAATCTGGCTCTAAGGACCAATACGTAGCTTGGGATGGAATGAAAGTGGATTGTATGAAAAAGGACTGTCCCGGACAAAGAACAATTTGACGACATGTTTGGTGCAGTGGCTATTGGCTTCTGCGCTACGGGTCGTGGTTTCGATTCCCACTCGGAACAAAAATTTGTATGGTCTACAGAAGGTTGTTTCGGGTTTGGGCGTTTGTGTTGGCAATGTTTTTATCAAAGAAAGAAAGAAGAAATTTATTAAATTTAAAGAGAGTCTAGTTCGTCTTGGTTGCGTCTGTGGAAGCGAGTGCTCATCGGTTCGAGCCGTGTTGCTATCGCGGCGCACCTCTTCTAGTCGCTACCGATGACGCGTACGTTTATCACGCAGCCTGCGCGTGCAGACCGCGCGTATATTGTCGGGTTCGATTCCTAGCAATTCCATAGACCTTGACGGACTGCAACTTAATGAGAGTGGGTGTAACAGAATCTGTATCATACCATCCCACTTGTTTCTTAAGGCGAACAAGGATTACCTACGCTTTCTCTCGGAGGAGCCTTGATGCAGCCGTAGGCTGTGACAGCTATCTGTAAAGAAAGAAAGAAAATACGTTTATTTGCGGTAAACATGACGCAAAAACATTGTACAGGTGGAAACGTATTTCTCGGATTCGCTTTGATAACAAATTCTTACAGTCCATTCGGCCAGTGTTATTTCGTACTTTTGTTACACGTTGTGTATCCCCAACAGTTCGGTTACGGTGTAGTAATTTTTTTTAAATACTGACTTTCCTTTCTTACCTCTCATCGTGCGAAACGCAGCAACACAATGTTGCTACTTGATGCCATTTACTTTTAGAGCGTAGTACTTCCCCAGTTTAACCAGTCCTTTTACGCGAGCTGCAGTCAACTTTTAGCTGGGCTTTATCATGATTAATTTCTTTTGTCTAGCCTTTTTCCCAACTAGTTTTATCAGCTTCCAGTGTAGTCAGATGAGGCGGAATACCAGTATTTTACATGGAGCGACTGCCATCAGACCTTCGCAACCCAGTTACCGTCCGCGAGGACTAAGCTGAGCTTTGCATTTAAGTGACAATGAATGCAGACGCGTCCTTTGCTTGGTTTAAACAGGTTTATACTGCTTTTTGGCAATCGATTTTATGTGCATTCACACAAATGCAAAGCTCAGCTTACGCCTCGCCAGTTGTACACCGATATCCTAAGGTTAGACCGGTTGTCAGACTTTCGGGCTTCTGACTACCGTAACGACTGTCATAGGTATGCGTATGACACCCGGGACCGACGGTTTAACGTGCTCTCCGAGGCACGGAGGGGTCTCGATGTGTAACGAATGGTCACCCATCCACGGACTGACCGCGGCAAGCGTAGCTTAACCTTGCAAATCATATGATCCGCGCGGTTGTTAATTAGCCACGAGCCCCTCATGATTAGCTATCAGCTTTATGATGATTAACGAAGATGTAATTTTAATATGTTACAGGAGGGTGTAACTCCACCAGACTGCGACGCCAGAGCGACGCAGGACATTGAGAAAGATGCTGCTAAAGCCTTCGCTAAGAAGGAATATGAGTGTGAGTCACATTATATGTAGAGACAGTTTCTACGTGAAGTTAATAATATTACTTGCAAATTGACCCGTTTCTGAGTTGAGAATTCTGAGATAAGCATACCTTTCATATTCAGCCAAGCAGTGCCAGAGGAAATCCCTCTATATCTCTGTTACTGAGATTCGTGTGCTCAATCTAAGACCCTGTCTGCCTTTAACATCAGACGCGACCAAGTAAAATAATGTTAAGAATCATTTGAGCGTAGATTATAGAGCAAATTCATGCTCAAATATTACTTAAGTTCTGCTTATTTTAGAATTCTCAACTCAGAAATCGACTGAGCGCTACTCAATTTTACAGTACGCGTAAAATAACTTTGCCGCTCTGAAAACAACCTTTGAGCGTTCTGTACCTGTTAAGTATCTAACGGGAGCGGGGACAACAGGTGTAATCAAACCGCGAGTCAGTGTCATACTGTTTATTCATTGGTTCGCTCTGTCGCACGCGTCTCAACACACACAGGTGCGTACGCGGTACGCACCACACACATAGTAATAATCACATATACAACACTCCCTTCCCCACATAATTCAGAAAAATGGCTTATAATTAACAGGATTAATACATCGTCTGGATCTTTGATTTTGTTGGTCGGGTTCTGAGACATTCTCATTACCTCCTACTATGTCATGTGGTGCTGGTCGATCGGAACTCGTTACAGTAGGATGATCTGGTGTAGACAGCGACTCTGAGGCTAATGGCTCAACACTCGTACCTTCCCTCTCTCCAATATGAACCTCTTCGGTGGATGTTGGTGATTGTGCGCCTAGGGGAACTGTAGCTTCCGACTGCGGCGATAAGTTACTGTCATCTGTTCCTATGTCCGAGCACCAATCATCATTATTGGTTGGTACCTCTAAGTTTTCTTCAGCTTGGAAACGACGAATCTGGTCGATGTGTCGAATTACACTGCAGTTTAGTTCCGATATATATACCAAATACATGACATTCCCAATCTCTTCTTTGATTATCCCTTGCACCCAACAATATTTACTGTTTCCCAAAAATCGTTTTATCCAAACAACCTCTTCTAGCTTAAATTTTGGTCTTTTCCTTCCTCCCTTGTAATTACTCTGTAAGGACTGATTTTTCCTTACGGTCAACGAAAGATCAGCGGATGTCGAAGCGACTTGACAAGGATTCACTAAGTCCAGTCGCGAGCGTAGGGGTCGACCATACAGTACTTCCGCTGGTGATTTACCTGTGGTACTATTTTTGGAGTTTCTATAATCAAATAAAAACTTAGCAATTTTTTCTTGTAGCGGTATTTTAGTGTTACTTTGCATAATTATGCTTTTAAGACCTTTTTTAATTATTTTCACGAAACTTTCGGCTTGGCCGTTACTGGACGGATGGTACACCGGTGATAATATGTGCTGAATACCGTTTAAATTGCAAAATTGTTCAAACTCGCTAGACGTGAAAGAAGTACCATTGTCCGTCACCAACGTGTGTGGCACACCTGCTCTTGACATAAAATCGCATAATTTACTTATAACAGTTTTTGCTCCATAAGATGTTGTACTAACTGTATAACATTCGACCCATTTAGAAAATGCATCAACTATAACTAAAAACATCTGGTTATGAAACGGTCCAAGAAAATCCAAATGAATTCTATAGAATGCATGCGGCGGATAAGGCCACGGCGAGGGAGGCGCGCGGTGTGGCGATGGTCGCAGTTGCGCGCACACGCTGCACGCGGCTGCCAACCGCTCGAGCGCCGCGTCGATTCCAGGGAACCACAATCTTTCGCGTGCGGCGGCCTTCATCTTTACGACTCCGAAATGCGAACCGTGTAATTCTTTGAATATTCTCTCTCTAAGAGAATGTGGAATAACCACTTTATGCCCACGCATTAAGCATTCGTTTTCAACTGACAATTGAAACCGAACGTCAAAGTAGGGTCGCAATTCGGAGTCGTGAATTTTACGCGGCCAACCATTTATCACATAATTTTTAACTTTTTTCAAAATCTCGTCTCGGTTTGTCTCGCCACGTAGTTCATTTATAGTAACGGGTAAACTTCCTTCAACGACAAAATTGACGTAAGCAGCACGCTCTTCACAGTCGCGGTCCTCCCCCCGCGCCTCGTCTTGCGCCCGGTTCTCATTCACTAACGTCGCTCGCGATAAGAAATCTGCACTGTTGTCCCCGCTACGAATATATTCGATGGTATAATTGTACGCCGACAAGAATAACGCATAGCGTTGTAGCCTATTCGCTGATACCTCAGGGATGCCACGATGCGGACCAAAAATCGTTATCAACGGTTTATGGTCCGTACGTAATATGAATGGTATAGTCCGGCCATATAAGTACTGGTGAAATTTTCTTACACCATAAATTATTGCCGTTGCCTCTTTCTGTAGCTGCGAATAATTTTTTTCTGCTGCTGTGAGCGTCCTAGAAGCAAATGCGATAGGCCTCTCGCGATCGTCAGAACGTGATGACTGAGATAGAATGGCACCTAAACCTTGCGGCGAAGCATCCACGGTTAGCAATAGTTTAGCGTTTGGATCAAAATGAGCTAGCAACTGATCCGAAGCAAGCAGTTTCTTAATTCGTTCGAATGCCTCGTCGTGAACTGAAGTCCATTCCCATTTTTTATTTTTATGCAGTAACTCATATAATGAACTCAGAATCGACGATGCGTTCGGCACGAAACTTCTGTAATAGTTAACTAGCCCTAAAAATGATTGTAACTGTGAACTATTCGTCGGCTTTGGAGCTTTTAATATGGCCTGAACTTTTTCTGGTGATTTTCGAATACCATTTTTATCAATAATATGACCGAGGTAGCAAATTTCGTTTTTAAAATATTCGCACTTATCCTGCTGAACAGTTAACCCTACGTCTTCTAGGCGTTTTAAAACTAACGTTAACCTGCTTATATGCTCGCTAATATTACCCCCTGTTATTAAAATATCATCTAAGAATATTATTACCCCGTCTAGGCCTGCAAGCACACATTCCATCGCCCGTTGAAAAATGGCTGGCGCACTCGCCAGACCAAACACTAGTCTGGTATATTTGAAAAGGCCACGATGCGTGTTGATACATGTTAGAGCCTGTGAGTCTTCTGTCAGTAAAAATTGGTTGTAAGCTCGAGAAAGGTCAAGTTTGGTGAACTGCTCACCACCGTGCAGTTTTGAAAATAATTCATCGATAGATGGTAATGGGTATTTTTCGATAATTAATTGCTTATTTATAGTTACTGAGTAATCTGCACAGATCCTAACACCACCGTCTTTTTTTAATACCGGAACTATGGGAGAGGCACATTCCGAATATTCTACAGGTTCTAATATCCCAAGATCTATAAGGCGATTCAGCTCCGCATCGATTTTTTCCCTTAAGGCGAAAGCCACCGGTCTCGCTTTAAAAAATATCGGTTTCGCGTCAGGTTTTAACTTTAACAATACCTTATTTTTGTTGAAACATCCTAATTTACTCGAAAATAATTTTGGAAATTGTGAAATGATCTCAGTGATTGCCTGATTCTGTGATTTATCCATATAATTTACGGTCGCTGCCGGAGCCAATTCTAAGTTAAACTTGAGTAAGAATTCCCGGCCTAGGAGAGGCGGGCCGCCGCCGCGCACTACGTAGAACTTTAGATCATGCGTGCTATCTACATACGTCACGGTTAATTGAATAAATCCTAAAGTTATCATTTTACCTCCGGTATAACTAAATAAATTGTTATCGGTGTCGGACAATGGTATTTCCTTGAAATAAGATTGGTAGGTACGATCTGAAATGACATTAACGGCTGATCCACTGTCTATCTCAAACTCCAAAAATATATTATTCACGTGCACGAATTCTGACATTGGTCTACCCTTTACGCATTTGATATTAAGCACAGATGACTTACCATCGTCTCCGACATCCGCATTATCTTTCGTGACGTAGTTTACTTTCGAGTTAGACGCACACATTCTACTTAAATGACCCTTACGGTTACACTTTTTGCATTTGTAACTTTTAAAACGGCACTGATTGAACTTATGATTGGTATACCCGCACACACTGCACTTTTCGTTCTTGGAGATACTGAACACGGCGTCGGGGCCCGTGCTGCCGGCGGCCGCAGCGGCGACCCCTTCGGTCGCTCCCGCGTTGCCGCTCACGCCGCTCGATAATTGGGTGGTAGTTGCTGCTTTGCGCGCTGCGCGCACGTTTTCAGCCAACTCCACGGCCTTCCCCAGCGTCAGTTCCTGCAGATCCTTCGCGAACAACTTTTCACGTTCCGGACCCGCTACCATTCCCATCACAAATTTGTCGAGAAGGGCCTCTTCCAAATTTTTGAACCCGCAATGTGTCGCCAATCCTCTAATCCTTGCTGCCCACTGAGTATGACTCTCACCGGGGCGCTGCGTAGCCGAGTAGAAATTGTACCGCTCCGCGAACCCAAGCCGTTTCGGGGTGAAATGGCTGTCCAACAGGCTGATGATACTGTCATATTCTACTTCTGCAATTTTCTTCGGCAGCGCCAGGTCACTCGCTAGTTTGTAGCTTGACTCACTCAATGCACTTAACAATATTGCTTTTCGTTTGACCTTGGCTTTGTCCGACGCATCGTTTACGTCGTTCGCAATAAACCACTGCGTGAGCCGTGATTTATAGGTATCCCATTCGCACGTGAGATGGTCGAAGTTGGTTATTGAACCAAAAACTCCACTGGAAAACATTTTATTTTGTTTAATTTATTCCTCGTCGCCACTGTTAAGTATCTAACGGGAGCGGGGACAACAGGTGTAATCAAACCGCGAGTCAGTGTCATACTGTTTATTCATTGGTTCGCTCTGTCGCACGCGTCTCAACACACACAGGTGCGTACGCGGTACGCACCACACACATAGTAATAATCACATATACAACAGTACCTAACTTCAGAGAGGGAAATTAATTTTACGCGTACCGTAAGTTGCTTTGCCAATTTCTCGTGTTGTCACTGTCGTTTCGTCTTAAAGAGATAGTGACAGCACGAGACTTAATGACATAATTTTAATAGCGTATTAGAAGCAGTGTTCCGAACTGAGAATGTTCCACTCATGTGGTTCTTTACGGTGTGAAACGCACTACCACTAAGTTCAATTTCTAATGAATCATGACATTAATCTTAATCGTTAATTGTTTAAAAACGTTTTTGGTTCCGGGTTTTTATAGCACAACTATAGTGTCCTATTCCCATTTTTAAATTAAAATCATGAGAAATTTATAAAAACGAGTAACAAACATGGTGTTTAAATAACTAATTGACGAGCACTGTAATAATTCGTTTCACGTTACTTCATAAGCTTAGGCCGTGGTTTTCTACAAACGCCGTAGGCCGCGGCAGGCGTGTGAGAGAGACCATTATAGTGCATTTCCATAATAAGCATTCATCGGCCGCGTACAGCGTTACGCCCAACGCAGCCTACGGCGTTTGTAACAGACTACGGCCTTAATTTGTGGACTTCCCTAGTAACATAAGTGAACAGAGGAAGAGAACATCTGAAAATATTTTTTGTTCACTGCACATATGCAGCAAATACTGCACAAACTTCATGAGTCAATGACGTCATCAGAACGAAGTTAACCCGGTGTTAAGGGCCGATTTTACTAACGTTGGATAGTTTTTATCTGAGAAATAACGTTTTGGCGGCTTTTGTATAGAAATTCTGCCAAAACGTCTTACTTATTCCGTTATCTGACGTTGGTAAAATTGGGCCTAAGTCATAATGCATACAGAATTTGCATGTTTGTGAGACTTTTGTGTTACCCCTGCACTATGACACAGATTATAACTAATATCTTCCTACTAACCTAATGTTTAGACGTGTGTTTACGTAACAGTGCCGCCACCGTCATTAGAACCATTGTACGTGGAAGAAAAGGTTTTGAAGGCGCCAGAAGTTGAAAAAGGTAAGTTATCATGATCATTTCTTAAAACTGGCTTACTAATCCGAAATGGTGTTAAAGTACCCATAATAATGAATAACTTTTGCTCTACAACTTTCCTCAAAAGTCAATAATTAACCGGTTGCGTACCGCCCGTCGTCCCAGGACGACACTTAATTGTCTTATCTATTGTGTCTATAATTACCGTGCTCGAGGTTTTTAGAGAAATAACTGTTCAATTATTTCATAAGAGATACGCTAAAATCTATCTATCCTTAGCTATGTTTACACTTTAGGTCATACTTGGGGTCACGAATTAGAAGCTTCATATTCCAAATTCGTAACTAAAGCAGGGATGAATTATTTTTGAAAAAACTAAAATTAAAGTCATTTTACAGGGATATAAAAATGATCCAATTTTGAAATTAACACTTGCTTTAAAACAGTTATCTTTAAGTGGTCCGCGGTTAGTACCCCCGCCTGACTAACCTTGTAGTTGAGCGTTAAATTCACTTAGCACGTTAAATTGAGCAAGTTGGAATTCCTCTGCTTCTTCTTGTTATATCGTGTCGGCACGAGCTAGACAAGAATAGCTCATGCCGTGGTGAAAAGATTACCCAGTCATCAAGGTTGGTAGCGGGGCTGACTGCCCAGGGTGCGCCGGACGTACTTAAGTATCGTCACTCGTGGAGGCTCTTCTCATGCACCCCGAAATTCCTCTACCTATATACTTATAACATTTTACTAAAATGCGGCGGGTGTGGTGCGTATAGGCGAACGGCGTTGCATACCTGCGACTTTTTTTTTTACAAATCACGAATGTATTAAAAGAGGGTACGTATCAAAATCCCGAATTTTAAAAGACCGAATTTTAAAATATCGATGGACGAAATCCCGAAAATTGAAACGCCGAATGGTTGTTTGGTCGAAAGTTTAAAATCCCGAAAGTTCATTTGCCCGAAAGCTTAAAATCCCGAAGATCCATATCCCGAAGCTTAAAATCCCGAAGATCCATATCCCGAAGTTTAAAATCCGTTTAAAATCAACTAACACCTACCTACGAATTATCTAAGTTTAAAATACCAATTGGACTAAATATCTAATGTTTAAAATATCAACAGTTATTACACCTAAGTTTGATACACCAACATTTGAAATACAAAATGGTCAAAATATCTAAAATGATGCATCACTTGCCTATTAGGCGTAGTCGGAGCCCCGCTTCGCGGGGCTCAATGATTTAAAAAAAATACCACGAAGGGGATGGCGAGGTCTGTGTTCGCTCGCTTCGCTCGCTCACTAGACCCCGCCATCCCCTTCTAACCTAACCTGTCCGAGTCGGGGTGCCCCAAGTCCCGAGCTCGCTTCTCTCGCTCTTGCATCCTAAGTCCTCCCGGTAGCTAGTCGGAGCCCAGCTTCGCGGGGCTCAAGGGTGTAAAAAAAATAAACATTCGGGATTTCGTCCTTTCGGGCATTTGAACATCGGTATTTTGTGTTTCGATATAACGACTATCGGCATTTAAAACTTTCGGTATTTTGAATTTCGGTGTTTTGGACGACGGTATTTCAATCATAGGTATTATGAACTTTCGGGATTTTGATACGTACCCATTAAAAGAATATTCCGTTTCGTGTGACAACTGATGTTGGAGGGGCGTGCCATGTTATTGTAGTTGATATTTACCTCTATCTTAACTCTTTGGAAATCAAATTAACGACTATTATATAAAATTAGTATTTAAAATTTCAGCGACACTAGTCCAAACTGACAAGTGCGAACCTCAGGCTCCTGCTAAGGTTTTGATCACCAAAGACATGGTGGAGATAGAACACGACATGCACGAGAACACAAAGATCGCCATAGACAACTATAAAAAAGCAACGAAACTCTGTGCCGAATACAACAAAGCTTTGTTCAAGGTAAGGATATTTTTTATTCTTTTACGATAGTATCGCAGACAAATAATGGAATCAGGGTCACTGTGTGGAAATCCATGACATAAAAATATGCAATTGTAATATATTTTTAGTACAATATTTATAAAGTATCGGTTTGGGTTGCATGTTGCATTTCAATCACACCTTCTCGTATAGATGATACATCTATATGTACCATTTGTGCCCAGTAAGTGGCCACGTTTATTGCCGCATCTGAGGCGCTAATCAGATCGTCAAGGGTGCAGGTGATCGGACAGTTGGGACAATCCAGCATGTGGGACATAGTCTGATCAGGAGCTTCTCAACCACACTGGGTGTCAGACGAGGCTAAGATGCCCCATTTCGCCAAATTATGTTTGCAGCGGCCTACTTGGGTGGGCAGTCGATTCAATGCCTTCCAAATAGACCACTGCAATTCACTGCCGGAAGGCAGTTGTTCCTGGGGCTTCAAGTAGTTGTGAGGTGGTGGATATCTTTCTTCCCACAATCTGCTTCTCTCTTTTCTCTCAATCACACCTGATGTGCATATATTTTCCCTCCGCGTAACATGTCCAATATGTCATATCACGCTAACCAATTACTCCTCAACTTTTCAGTCACAGGCGCAACTTTTTAACTTTCTCTAACACACACATACCTTGTCTTATCCATTCTGGTCACTCCACACATCCATCTCAACATTCGTATCTCCGCTACATGCCTTGCAATGTTTTGTATGAAAAATAATTAAATTATTTTCGTTTCCAAAAGTTGGCATAAAATTCCTTACTATTTATTTCAGATCATAGAAACATCTCTAGACAATTTAGACAGGAAATACTTTGCAACACTGCAAGGATCGAATTTGCAGAAAGAAGCTACCTACCAGAAAGCTAAAGAAGCTGCAACTAAAGCCAAATGTGCTATTGGTATGTACAATTGAGTCAAAACCAATTTGATAAATAGTTAGCAATCTTCTGATTATTTATTTAAAAAAAAAACCGGCAGAGTGTGAGTCGGACTCGCGCACGAAGGGTTCCGTACCATCACTACATAGTACACTACATACTTGGCTGACCTGGAAGTCTCTAAATAGACTTCGGACTCAGGTTGGTCGAAGCAAGGAAAACCTGCTCAGGTGGAAATTTGCGGGTAACTCAAACCTTGAGTGTAAATGTGGTGCCGTTCCGCAAACTGTGGCGCACTTAACATCGTGCCCCGCCTGCCCTGTTACCTGTACGCCACAAGAACTAATGGACGCTACGGATAGTGCTAAACTCATTGCTGAGTTCTGGGCCGACACGGTGTAGATCATCGACACGCTAAGAAGACTACATAGTATAAAACAAAGTCGCTTCCCGCTGTCTGTCCTTATGTATGCTTAGATCTTTAAAACTACGCAACGGACTTTGATGCGGTTTTTTTTAATAGAGTGATTCAAGAGGAAGGTTTTAAGCTATAAAACGTACACGTGCGAAGCCGGGGCGGGTCGCTAGTTATCTATAAAACGGCAAAAAAAGCACGTTTGTTGAATGAGAGCCCCCCTTAAATATTTATTTTATTCTGTTTTTTAGTATTTGTTGCTATAGCGGCAGCAGGCATCTGTGAAAATTTCAACTGTCTAACTATCACGGTTCATGAGATACAGCTTGGTGACAGACGGACGGCTAGCGGAGTCTTAGTAAATAGGGCCCCGTTTTACCCTTTGGGTACGGAACCCTAAAAAAGTATTAAATAGTCACGTGTTTTAACAAAAAAACCATGAACGTAGAATTCAATTGATAGTAAAGTTGACATGTTCTGCCTAGCCTTTTCCCAACTATCTTGGAGTCAGCTTCCAGTCTAACCAGAAGCGGCTGAATACCAGTATTTTACTCGGAGCGACTGCACACATCTGCGTTGAACGAGTGACGCGTTGTAAATATTCTTTCTCACACATATTTTTACTTGCGGTTTCAATGGAGGGGGTGGCTTGTTATCGTAGTCTCTATCTGTGCATGTTCATGTGTAGACTCGTGTAGTGCCGGAATTAAAGGCTAGCACTACCCCATCTCTGCCCGTGGGTGTCGTAAAAGGCGACTTAGGGGCCGTCCATTAATCACGTGATGTTTTTTTAGCATTTTTAACCCCCCCCCCCCCCTTCCCCTTGGTGATACGTGGTGAGGTTTAAGACTACCCCCACGCAAAATCACGTGTATTTTTTTAGTACCTAAAAAAGAATCTTAAAATTTTTAGAATATTATCTTTTAGGCATAAAGTAATCTAATTTTATTCTGAAATTGAGGGCCATGATAAAAATGTCTAGACAGAAAGGTTGCAGGTTGTTTTTGATTGGCATAAAAATTTTCGCTTTTCGGTTTAGAAATCGCGCATTTGACGAAAAATAAATACACGTGATATCTTACTACACCCCCCCACCCCCTTGTGATATTTCGTGATTTTTGCCAAACCCCCTCCCCCCTCTTTCGAGCCTCACGTGATTAATGGACGGCCCCTTAAGGGATTCTCTAGAGGATGGGCAGCAGCGTTCTCTGAGTACTTTAACAAGGGTGCTAATTAAACAGACTTCTTTTTAATAGCAACATTCGCCTCTAAAAATCTACATTTTCTTCTAAATTACTAAGTCAGCCACAATTAACGAGCGTCTGAATGATACTATCTTAGCCACTAGTTACCTTCTATATAAGCCACTGTTCGTCACCCACTTTCATTTTCACAACAAAAACAAATGAAAAACAAAAAGCAGTGTCGACGGAGCCCCGCTGCGCGCGGCTCCTATTTATGTCTGCAGGGTTTAAAGTAACTTAACACGAAGGGAATGTCGAGGGCTTCGTTCGCTCGCTTTGCTCGCTCACTCTACCCCCCGTCATCCCCTTCGAACCTAACCTATCCGTGTCGGGGTGCCCAAAAATTCAGTTGGCGTTGTAAACAAGACGAATTAGTTTATTAGAGGTTATCTCATTTTCCTGTTGCTTAGTTATAAAATGAGAAGTTTGGTCACGTGGCCAATAAATAAATTTGTGGCTTGATTTATTATTTCTCCTTTAACAACCATACTGCGATCGCCAACCCGCCTGCCAAGCGTGGCGATTACGGCAAACCCCTCCTTTTGAGGGAGGCCTGTGTCCAGCAGTGGTAGTCTTTCGGCTGAATGATGATGATGATGTGTATGTTCTATCTCTCTGTAACATGTCTTGGTTGTGTCAAATAAAACTTTTGCTTTGTTCGTTTCCCTTTATTCAAGCGTCTGTTTTGTGTAACAGAGACCCTGGACCGTATGTGCAAGGCGGGCGTGCAGGCGCCGCCGGAGGTAGTGGCCACTACCAAGCGCTACATCAAGCAGTTCCGTGAAGATCTAAACGTTGCAGAGACAAACTACCAGCAAGAGGTTGAGAAGTCAGTGCTCAGCGAGAGGTATTGGAATAAGGTATGCTCTTCTTAATACAAGGTGGTGCAAAAGTAATCACCCGATGTTGTTTTGTTGTAATTTTTTTTAGGAATGTAAAGGAGGTGGCCAACATCTGCCCCAGATAGTCGATAACACACTTATAATTGAAACTGAACTTGTACAAAGTAAAGTAATCAATGATAAAACGTTCTTTACATATTAATGTAAGACCTATTTTTCATTTTTTCTGTACAAGTCCTGGAAATTATGATGAAGATAATAAGATAGTATATTTATATTTTCCGCCCGTCGGCCATTATGCATTATTGATGGATGACATTTGAATTTCTTTTAAACTCTAAGGGCTGTTCATTTTGTGATAATCGATTTCAGTAAAAAAATCGTTATGCCTATAGTACAACTCACATGGATCGATAACATTCAAATAAACGTAAATAAGCCATTTAATATACCTATTATTATTAATATTTTTCGTATTTTGTTATTAATTAAATTGACAAATAATAATTTAAGTACCTACCTAATAACTCAGGATTATTAAGTACATTTAATGTCATTTAATTTTTCACAGTTTAAGATTAGTTTATTTTTTTCTTTCTAAAATTACTTAGGATGACAAGCTTTTTAAAATACGTTTCCCCTTTTTATTTAAATACGTTATTTATCGTGAGCGCGTTTACAAACACAAATAGTCATTTGCAAAAACACCAAACCCGGAAACCATTATGTCTCTGAAGACCATACAGATATTTGATCAGTCCGGGAATCAAATAATCAAACCCGCGACATGTAACTCCCCAAAAGACCGCTCAACCGCTGCGCCAACCACACCATTATTTTTTTCTCTCCTAAATAGACTATATCGAAAGGAACACAAACAACTATTCAAGATACCACTACTTACCCAGGTTCTCAAGCTACAGTTTTACTTAGTTTGGGAACTACTGACAAAACCTTTAAGGATAAAATAATAAATAATAATAATAAATCGTTTATTGTTCCAAAATCATTACATAAGTGTATTATGAGCCCCTAAATAACTAGTGACTTGTATTAGAATATTAAAATAAGTTTATGAAAACTGCAACGGTACCTACTTTGTAACTTGTAATAGAAAAATTAAACAATCATCGTTATTATTAATCAATTAACTACATAGAACAATCGATTTACACGTTTGCGACCCCAGCACTAATAATTACCTTCTGACAGTGAAAATGTCATAAGAATAAAAAAGCTTTAAAAAAAGAAAAAAAAATGTAAATGGCCAGCATGATTTCGGCGGGCTGACTTAGAGGTTGGTTGTAATAACAGGTCAATAATACTTGTTATCTCTGTTAATAAAAATAACAGTACTAAATATCTGTCCAGCCTAGTATTTTTGTACTAGCTACCGATTAGTACCACTGACAAGGTGACAAGTTATCTGATCATTTTATAATATGGATGAATATTTTAACACTTTTAATCATACAATTCGTATCTTATTACAATTACGACATTCTATTAACTTGCGAACTACTGTGATGTATTTTTTCTTATTTACTGAATCTTTAAACGTTTATTTCGAAAAATGGTATCAATGTATCCGAATAAATAACCGTGACACAAATTACGTGACCAAATAAAGGAGACATACATTTTTATACATATTGCTTCTTATGAACCTTGGTAGGTTATACAGGGTGATAATTTGAGATGGGGCATGAAGGGCAGCTACCTTAACCATTGTAGCTACGGGAAAACGTTCTTAGGAGACCACCCTTAACTTTTGGAATAATTATTATCTGCATTCACAGATTTTGAAAAATATGTACAGTCAGCAAGAAAAGGGGCAGTTTTCAGAAAACATTTTTATGATGCCAATCGATCCTGTCTCTCGTAAGGATCAAAAGACTCTTCCGGACCAATTGAGGTTGGAGTAGATTTTTTTTTTGCGATTTCTGACGTTTCTAACGTCAGAAATCGCAAAAAAAAAACTATTTGAGATAGGGTAGTTATAAGGGCAGCTACCTTAATCGTTGTGGCTACAGGAAAATGTTGATAGGAGACTCTCCATAATTTTTGACATTATTTCGAACTGCATTCAAAGATATTGAAAAAAAAAATTGGCACAGTCAGCAAATAAATTGTCAGTTCTCACAAAATATTTTTATGGTGCCAATCGATCAATTTTCTTATAAAGATCAAAATACTCTTCCGGACTCACTGATATTAGAGTACTAGAACGTCAGAAATCATCATCATCAAAGTTACATTCATACCGAAATAAAACCCATATCTATGAATGCAGTTCCAAATATTTCTGACGTTTCTAGTACTCCAACCTCAAATGGTCCGGAAGAGTGTTTGGATCCTTAAGGGAAATAGGATCGATTGGCATCATAAAAATGTTTTCTGAAAACTGCCCCTTTTCTCGCTGACTGTACATTTTTTTCAAAATCTGTGAATGCAAATAGAAATTATTCCAAAAGTTAGGTGTGGTCTCCTAAGACCGTTTTCTTGTAGCTACAATGGTTAAGGTAGCTGCGCTTCATGCCCCATCTCAAATTACCACCCTGTATATATTTTTAGACTATTTAGGTACATCTTTTTAGCAAGGTTATATGTCGTCAGTAAGAATGAGACAAGAACATCGTTATTTAACAGGGCGTTGTGTCAACCGCGTCGTTATGTGAATGTTATTTATACCAACAGATACAAATGTTATCTGGTATTTTAAATACCTGTTATTTTTATATTTTTTATCTATGTCATCTGTGTGTATCTATTCGTCATTTTCTGTAACGTTAGATATAATTTGAATTGAAAACTGATTTTCACAGCTTTTATTATTGACTAAATAATTGTGAATTGTGTCAATTGTGCTTTAGCTAGGTTCGATGAGAAATATGATTTTTTATTTTATTTTATTTATTTGGCTCACCAACAATTGAATACACTAAATACAAAGTTAAGAGATACATTCAATGGACTTACAGACTAGTGTACCAATTTCTTACAGGTAAGCACAACATGCATTATATATTTATCAAACATGTTGAGTGCCTACTTAAAATTAAAATTAAATTATTAATAATTTAGCCGATTATTTCAAATTGTAATATCATGGAATTCTGAGCGTCGGGATAACATATTGTGAAATACAAGTGATTTAAAAATCTTTTAATTTAATTTCAGCAGATATATGGTAGTAGTTGGTATTAAGTAGCAGTTTAGTATCAAAACTACTAAAAACTAATCGGGATAACTTGGAACATAGGTATAATACGTTTTCTGAAGGTTTTTAAACAATATTTATTTCAATGTTAACAATAAATAACACCTGACATTTAAGTTATAGTACAGTAAGAAAAGCTGCCCTTTAAAAAAAATACAGGACCTCTAGGCGCTTTTTGTTTCCATATTGTAAGTCTTGAGGTCAAACGCTTTGAAATGAAGTAATTTTTTTTTGTGTACATGTATTTCGATGGTGGGGTAACGGTCCCTTAAAAAGTTGGCCACCTCCTTTTTGGTTCTTCTTGTGGATTATGTTTATTTAATTAATTAGTTTTTTTTTTCCATCAAATCGAGAAAATCATATCGGCCAAATGGCCGCCGTCAGAACTGATGACCGTACGGGCCCGTTTTATGGCATTTCACAGCTGGCTAGTTATTTTTTGCGTTGATCAATATTTCAGAAGCCTTGGATAATTTTCCTACTGCAGGGCAAAGGCCTCGCCTCATACAGAGAAAGAACTAGCATTAGTCACCACGCTGGCTCTGCTTTTAAGATTATTAAGTAAATTAAAATTAAATTCGTCCATCCAAAATTTTAGTGCTGGGCACCTGTGTCGGTGTAACAATCTCCATCTTTCTCTATACAGAGCCAATTCCTTCACTTCTCTGTATGTTATCACTTGTCTTTTCCTTCAGTTGGTCGGTGTACTTTCTTCTTGGTCTACCTTATTTTGTTCTGAGAAAACCAGGTAGACCTAAATTAAATTATTAAAATACATTGACTACCTCGTTGGTCTAGTGGTCGCAAGCACGACTGCTGAGCATAAGGTCCTGGGTTAGATCCCTATAAAGATGGCGGGCATTCCCTGAATCATCGGGATTAAGACGATGCAATAACACGCAATGCTTCGGTTTGACTGACAGGATACAAACTAACAAGAATGAACTTAAACTTGTATGGTGATCGAAAGATTGTTTTTTTTTCCTGTCAGATTGGCGCGTCGTGATAAATAAACGGGAAATAAAGTAGGATTATGATATAACTAGTTACAGCGTTTTATTTTATGCCTTCACGTTTCTATAGATTTTTCAACAGGACAAGTCCATTAAGAAATAACGTTAGTTGGTAGAAGGTGACATGAAATGAGGTGTTTGCTAGAACTGTAGTACATTACAGAGTTTTATAAAGATCTAAAATAATTCTAGCATGCTAGATTACATAATACATTTTTGTAGGAGTTAGGTAAAAGTTTTAAAAAGAAACCAATATTACTGATGTTTTTTATATCATTATTTGTATTTTACGTCTTATTATAATAGTCTTTAATAGGTAACAATTCACAATACTTACATCTAATAACAAAACAATTTAGCCAATAGGATTCCTTAATACTTGCTATGAATATTACAATATTAACAAGCCAAGTGACGTGAACGCACCCATCTCGCTCGCACTCTTAGGTTTCGTATAGCGCGGCCTTCTCGCACACTATTTAATCTCGGCAGCGCACGCGCAAAACGGCTCACCCCGATAATTCAGCCCTCATCAAGCTGTCTCCCCCCCCCCTATGTCCACGCCAGCAACGCCCTAAGCCGAGGTCCGAGTCCCACTAGGGGTCGCCCTTAGTGCTGTTGTTGCAGGTAGTCATGATGTTAGTGTAGTACAAGTAGTTAGCTTAGGTTAAGTATTTTACTTCCCCCCATTGGCTGGAGACCCTTCAGGTCTCGCCAATAACTGCCCGGTTACGTAGAAACCGTCCCCTAGGACGACCTACAGCAATCCAATAGAAAAAAAAAAAAAAAGCGCAAAACGGCAGTGTCGATGTGATCCTGGAGTGAGCATGTCGTCCGTTAACGTGGCGAACGTAATAAAAATTATGTGAACCCCACACATTTAAATAAAAATTTGAAACTAAAATAAACTGTGAAATTCATGTAATACGTTATAGGTACCTCATCATACACATCATGATGACCTGCTGTTAACATAGCATTATTCCCTTGACAGGTTGAATCAGCCCGCAGTATGTTCAAAGAAGAGCTTCAGGCGTTATTCCCCGGAATCGACCTGAACGCGCGCAAACTAGACATCAAATCAGACATGGACCTATTGTTGGTGTACACACTCAAGCGGGTAAGTGATTAAAAGACTGAAAAGAAAAAAGCACGGTTTAAAAAAATACACATAATAACAGACAGCTTTCAGGGTTTGCGTTTTTACACGTCCCTTTTATTATTGTTCTCAGATACAATTCCTGCAAAATCAAATAGCCGAGTTACAGACGTTACGAGAGCTCAAGATCAACAGGGCTATTGAATGTAAGTTATCACGTTTAAATTATATAAATGTTGAAATAAAAAAGAACTGTGTTTAACATTAAAAATTCCAAATATTTAATTTCGCACTGTTTCGCATATCTCATCAGTAAATGCATAGTCTACCTGATTCCGTTGGCTCTGTCAACCTGAGCGATTACCCATAGCAATCATGCAGGGTTTCTAGGAGATGAAATGGAACGAACTATGTCCCGAAGTACCATACTGCAGGTCGGGACATGATATACGGGCTGTCCCGACTGGAAGTCAGTAGTTTCACTGTTCTTAAGGGCTTTCCCCGGATTTCCAACACTCAACCTTGCTTCAGAAATACACTCTTTCTTGCCAAAGACGCGAATAAAATGACCATTTCATAATAAAGTTTTTTTATTTCAGGCCACGACGAAAAAGCGATCATAGAAGCTAAAGTGGAGGACGTTATAAATAATGAGAACATTGCGAGAGAGGCGGAGTTTATGAAGAAGGTAGGATTTGTTCTCTTAGGGACTAGTTATAACAAGCACCCGAGGCGCGCGTACGCACAGTACGCTGGTACGTTTCGGGCGCTTATTAATCACAACCGCCCAAGTGTACCGAAAACGGTATGGCCGCCATTGTTTATCTATTGTGTCTATAATTACAATACTACCTACACAGGTTAAAATTGTATGAATTTATATGCAACAGGTTACATCAAGCTTCCGAAGTCTGTCGAGCGCGTTTATTTTCATCATCATTATCATCATCCAGCCGAAAGACGGGGGTGGGGGGTGTTGCCATAATCGCCACGCTTGGCAGGCGGGTTGGCGATCGCAGTATGGTTGTCAAAGTACTCAGAGAACACTGCTGCCCTACTCTAGTGAGTCCCTTAGGGAAGAGATGAGGTAGAGCTATTCTTTACGTCCGGCACCACACGCCATATTTTTTTGTCGCGTTTGTTTCTCGTCGGGTGACTGCACGGTTGCACGGTCAGCGTTGAACGCGCGCTCGACGAGCACCCGAAACGCAGTGTATTGAGCGCTCTTGTTATAACTTGTCCCTTATCAATAAACAAGGGAAATAAAAAGCAAGGACTGGATTTACAGCTACATCGTAGAACTATTAAATGGGACCACCTAGAAGAATACTCTTTCAAACAAAAAATCGGTTCAGAATTGGCGAAGTTATAGCTAAATTCTTTTAAGTTGGTTAAAAACAAATAAACAAGCAATAGTTTTTTAACTTGTTCCCAGAGCTTACTTATCCAGGCGGAAGCTAACAGGCACACAAAGCAAGAACTTAAGAAGCAGTGCGAGATGCAATACGAAGTTCTGCAGGCAGCAATCGCCAAGAAAGAGAAGGAGGTATGTATGTACAGTGTGCTCAGTCTGTACCTACCCTTTTCCCAACTATGTGGGGGTCAGCTCTACCAGGCGGTCTACTCCCTAAGCACGAAGTCCGTGATTTCGGCCTCAGTTACGAGCGTTTCCTACTCCCTATCACCTACGGATATACGATTATTTCGGGGCCCGACCTAAGAATGAATGATAACACGATTTGACAGTTGTCCCTACTACCGATGTGTTTTTGCCCGTCCGAAAAGTTGAACTTGACACTTGTTTTGTTCACTCCTACGTTTCGGGCTACTTTCGAACGGACGACCAACTTCGTTGACGAACTTAGGGAGTAAGCCCCCAGATGTTGAATACCAGTATTTTACACGGAGCCACTGCCATCAGACATCCGCAACCCAGTTACTGGGTAATGCCGATATCCTAAGGTTAGACCGGTTGTCAAACTTTCGGGCTTCTGACTACCCGTAACGACTGTCATAGGTATTCGTATGACACCCGGGACCAATGGCTTAACACGTTCAGTGCCGGGTGCTTTCCAGGAGGGCACCCTGTAGTCGCATTCGCCATGCCGGGTGCTCGTGGAGGGCTCATTTTATGTAAATATTTCTTGGAAAATGCACCGACATGAAAGAAGCAAACACCTATTTTACGACGTAGTAGCGTATTTTTACGGTTTTTAACCTAATGCCAAGAACTCTCCTCGAGGGTTCACTCTTAGCGCAAACGTAATGCCGTGGACCCTCCTGGAAGGTCCACTAGCAATATGTATGGCGACTTGGCATATGAGCTCTATGAAAAGTGTGGTGGACTCGAATATGTTAACATGCTCTCCGAGACACGGAGGGGTCTCGATGTGTAACGAACGGTTACCCATCGACGGACTGACTGCGGCAAGTGCAGTTTAACCTTGCGAATCGTACCATTCGGACGGGCTCGTCGCTCAGTGGCATACAATCTATATAAATAAAAAGAAGTAAATAGTCCTGACTGACTGATTGACTCATCAACGCCCAGACTAACCCTTGGATCTAGAAGGCTGAAATTTTGCACAGAGGTTCTCTTTATAATGTTGACAAGGCATAAGTAAGGATTTTCCGAAATTCAACCCTCAAGGGAGTTAAGTAGGGGATGAAAGTTTGTATGGAAAATCGTCACTTAACGGGTTCAAAATTTCACGCAAGCGAAGCTGCGGGCAAAAGCTAGTACTTGATAAATAAAATTGACCTTTGTGCATTTACAGATGATGACAAACTTCACCCGCATCGTTTCCGAGAAAGTAGACGCCGAGCGTTTGGTGTTCAAGAAGGAGTTAGCTGTTATGGCCGGCAAGCTGAAAGCCATCGAGCAGACGTTGAAAGGTAAGCTATTGGATATTGGTCAGCTGATCGCACGAGCGCGAGGAAGATGATACACCGCTCAGCTGTTATATGTGGACAACGAAGTGCATGCTTTCTTGTGAAATAAAATAAATGCAGTCCACGAAAAGGCATTTGTTCCGGAGGAGGTTATAAAAGCAAAAGAAAAGCTTTTAACGCGAGTGCAGCGCGTTACAAATCACGCAAGGATTTGGAAGATATAATATTTACTGACACACATTGATCGTTTTGATGGATTGGTGCCATGTGGTTGGCACCACACAAGCCCATCTCTTCCCAAGGGTGTCGTAAAATGCGACTAAGGGATTCACTAGAGGATGGGCAGCAGCGTTCTGTGAGTATTTTAAAAACCGTACTGCGTTCGCAACCAGCCTGCCAAGCGTGGTGACTATGGCAAGCATTCCCCCCCCCCCCCCCCAACCCCCCAGCTCGGGGGAGGCCTATGTCCAACAGTGGACGTCTTTCGGCTGAATGTTGATAATGACACATTGATGCTACATATCTTGGCTGGAGACTGAAAGTCTCGCCAATAACTGCCCGGTTACGTAGAAATGTTCTAACAAGCCACGAAAACCATGAAATTGATACCCATGATGATGAATTAGTAAACGTAGCCGCTTTCTTGGATTCCAAAATCGATCTTATATTTGGCATTATCTCACCCGAAAACCATGGATACCACCCAGAATATCTTGAAAATTCAAATGGAGTTCCTCTTTGTTTTGTGAACTGATTTCATATTAAGAACGCTTACACACGAGCGGCATATTCCCAACGGCAAAGGTAACTGCAGCCGTCGACGCGCGTCGGCGGCAACCGTCGACGCGTCGACGGCTTCCGTTGACGCGTCGACGGCAGCCGTCGACATTTCAACTTCGAAGATCAGCGGCAGCGGCAACAACTGCAAGTGTCGCTACAGGTCGACTGCTGCCGTCGACGCGTCGACGGTTGTCGCTGACGCGCGTCGACGGCTGCAGTTACCTCTGCCGTTGGGAACATGCCGCTCGTGTGTAAGAGCTCTTATTGATACTACTCATACTGACCTCGTATTATAAAACGTGATTATAGAAGGTACGTCCTCTTCTACGTACTACTTCACTTGTATTCGAAATCAGAAAACTAAAGCCCTGGGAATTGTCCCGAGCTGTAGTATAGCAGCTCGGGACATAGTCTCTGCCGACTTCCTCCCGCAACCCCCCCACGATTGCTCTGTGACAATGTTCAACGTTGACCGACTGTGAGTAATAATATATGGGTAGACTGCGGCACTACAACGAACATAAACCTTTGTGTCCAGTACGTGCGGCAGCGGAAGCGGAAGCGCGTCGCTCGCAGTCTCTATGGGCGGCTGCCGAGGCGCTGCTGGCCGCCACGCGCCGCCCCGCCGCCTGCGACACTAAGGTCGACAACGAGCTGCGCGCGCTCGAGAAAGCTGGTGAGTGATACCAAACAATATAAGTGGCCGGAAAAACCAACCTTATTTCCATACCATTAAGATTCATCCGTCTAGCAAAGCAAAAAAAACATTTTTGCTTAGCGTTCTCCAAACATTTTCGTTTCTTTTTCTCCACATTTTAGAACTAGTACACATTGAGCGCTCGACGTTGCGTATAGCGAGCGTTGGTAGCGTACAGACTGCACGTTTAATTCGGCGTCTGACGAGCGATAGTAGGCCGTCCGCACCTGCGTAGTTTAGAAAGGGAAGTTAAGGTGATTACGTGTGGCTCCTCTACCGTCACCCTAAAAGACAAAGGAAATTTTCACCATTTCTTCTCAATTATGCATCTTTAAAACTTTATTATGATTCGGAACTTCTATAGTTACAAATAGCCGGTATTTTTTTGATTTCGTTGATGATTACATCCATCAAGTGATCGTGCTCTATTTTGGCCAGACTTGCATGCACTCTACATAAAAATGCGCTATAGAATGTACAAAAAAATTATGGCGCATGTACCTATGTCAAAGCGCGCGGTTTGCGCCCACGCTACGCGCGCCCTTACGAAAATCTCCGAGAGTACTTGACGGGCGTGAGGCCACTAGTGCGAGTCTGACTGCTTCAAAGCGCTTAATGTGTACTAGCTCTTAAAGTTAAATATGTCTACTAATTAATAGTATTGTTTTTATTTATTAGATCCCTAGAGTTGTTGAGAAATATAAACTGAAACTCACACATTTTCGTTATTTCCTGGAGAAGAAAGAGGCTACGGAAAAATTGTAAAATTGAATTATAATTGTCACACATAAAAATATTTTCTCCACATTTTACGGACAAGAAGAAGTCTACACGTAACTAACTATAACATCTGGCTAAGTTTCACTGATTGATCAGAAAGTGAACTAAAAACAACTTACTTATAGCAGATTTGTAGGTTCTGAAGGCATCCATAAAGATTACATCTACAGTTAAGCCGTTGATCCTAGTAAATATCAGGTTTACTTTCCAGGCAAGGACGATAAGCTGGTCGAGACAGTACTAAAGGGCATACCGGCAGAAGTGCGCGAGAAGGGCATCGCCACTGAGAAATCGCTGCGAGACAGGTTCGAAAAGGTATTCCCATTATTTCCATACTAATTTGAAGCATTGGTTGCTAGCGGCCAAACGCCAATGTTATGCGAGTCTCATTCCATCAGCCTATCAATCAAACGTAGTTTCTGAAAAACGTTCCAACCCACGAAACCTGTCTACACCACGTGCTCTATTTTTCGATCGTCGGGGCCTATTCTTATTTGAATACTATAGATGTTTTAATGTAAGGAGGAGCTCGTGGCTAAATAATTACAGCCGCATAGACCGATCTTCCGGGTTAAGCCACGCTTGCCGAGGTTGGTCTGTGGATGGGTGACCATTTACCATAGCGAGTTTTCTCCGTGCCTCGGAAAGCACGTAAAGCCGTTGGTACCGGCTGTTATTTGTAGATCTTTGACAGTCGTTACTGTTGGTCAGAAGCCAGAAAGTCTGACAACCAGTCTTACCAAGAGTATCGTATTACCCAGTTACTGGGTTGTGGAGGTCTGATAGGCAGTCGCTCCATGTAAAATACTGATATTCAGCTGCATCCGGTTCGACTGGAAGCCGACCCCAACATAGTTGGGAAAAGGCTAGGCAGATGATGAGATGTTTTAATGTCCTGTGTTACATTTTAGATGGAGAAGTCAGCGATGAAGGTGGCGCTGATAGGTCGCGAAGGCGCCACGTTGCCCGTCTACTTCATATCGTGGCTGCAATCTCTTCTCATGTTTACGAGAGTAAGTACTTATATGATACATTCGTTTTTTTATCATTCCTGTATTCCCCGACGGGTTGGTCAGAGGTGTATAGTACACCCTCATGTTTACCCGTGTAAAAGGGGGCGAGCCTATTGCCATCAATTGGGCACAAATCCAGACTCCGGCTGCTACTGAGAAATACTACACGGAACAACCCAATGACCTCACGCGGGTCATCACGGGTACCCGGGAATGTCCCGGAACGCGTGGTTGCTCAAACACAAGTTTAATATTGAAATACACGAGAAAAATAGTTTTACAAAAACATGAAATTTCCTGGTTACCCAGGAATTCCCTAAAAAGTACTACACGGTGCTTGTTAGTTGTTTTTAAGTAACTGTTTCACTTGTCACTATCACGGTCATTACGTGGAGTTGGAAAAGTTTTTTTTTTTTGTCTTAAATCTTTTCTATCGAAGGTTTTGTTACCAATATTTGTCTACGGTGACATCTCAAGAATACGGAAATTCACATTCAGTAGATATTTTGATAGTTTTTACGATATTTATCGAATTTGATAATTATGAAGTCTTCGCGGGAATTGGGTCTCTAATCGATCGCGCGTTGTAAACGCAATTTTCGTGAAAATTTGATCGAAGCCACGGGATATGACTGAAATTGTTACAATTTGAGTCTCGCCGTGTTGGTTGCATCTCAGTTGGCAATGCCCGTTGCCAACCAGTTTGTGATGGCGTCACCCCATGTGAGAAAGGTTTTCTATTTCTAGCGCTCATCCCACTCATACGCAAGTACCCCCGTTCCGGCTAACCTCGTGAAGAATATGTAATCACTGTTATATTGTATGTTTTGTTTCCAGTTCGCTGAAATCCCTAAGGATGAATTAGACAACAAACCTACGGACTTCAGTCAGTTAGATACCTTTGACATCATTCATAGAGCAAGGTACGTATTGCATAATTTTATGCATTAATAGATCCTTCACTTTAGTCTGTAATTGTTTCTTATGACTGAAGAGATGACCTAGTGTCTTATTTATAGGCACACGATATCATATTTGCTGAATCCACTGTTTAATTCGGTTCTGTGTATCGTCGTTATTTGATAAAATTTCTACTGGTCACTGCCAGAAATTCGGATGTCAGTACAGTTCGATGCAATATTATTGGCGGTTGTGAAGTGAGCTGCTCGCGCACACACTGCCACATCGCGACGCAGAGGCCGTATGGGGCGTGACGCCACGCTGATATCTGACTTAAGTCAACTTCACAGCCGGCAATTTAATATAAATTCTACTGTAACTAGAGTGCGTTATACTCAATAATTCATCTCGCTGCAGTTATTGGCTATCGGATGACCGATTTCCTAGTATATTAGATAATTATTATCACTGACCCAGCAGTATTCAGTTTGAAATATGAAAAAAATATTTCAAAAGTAAAATAGGCGTATAAGGGCCTGATTCACGAGTTAAATCTTATAAAAATACAGATTCGGGTCTAATCGCGTAAAAACTTAAAAGGCACTAAATACCTTTTTATCCCTAGAGTTAAATCTTAACAAAGAGATAAATATGTTGGTTTGACAGTTTTCGTATAGAAAATCTGAGTTATTCCCAACGAGTCATCTAGTATATTTATACCATAGCTTAATTTTTCAGAACAAAATAAGCAAGCAAGACTAATTAAAACTTTAATTTAAATGAATCATAAGTGGTTGGGAAAAAAATACTAACGTAGTTGTAACGAATTATGTGATTCGTTAAAAATATAATTATATTATTTTGTAGTTACATCTAATCACGTGATCCTATGGGAAACTTTTGCGTGATCCGATGCAACTAGCAACGAATCATGATTAATTGGGAATGACTCGAAAATTTGGCAAACCGGTATGATTTGATCGGAATATGTTGTCACTTGATACTTGTTGGTCCTGTCAGGTACCACATGGAGCACGGCAACCTGCCGGCGGCGCTGCGCTACGTGAACCTGTTGCAGGGCGCGCCGCGCGCCGCCGCCCGGCCCTGGGCGGAGGCCGCGCGACGACACCTCGAGATACGACAGGCCGCAGAGGCCGTCATGGCGCACGCCTCCGTCTCCGGACTGCTCTACCTCTAACTGGAACTATCTAACTAACCGTACACTTACTACACTAAACTGTTTAAACTTGGAACACCAAACTATACAGCATTTAAGGGTAAACACCGTTGTCACTCAAACCATGGGTAGTTGACATAAACATAAAAATATAGGACAGAGAAAAAAAACAAAAAAAATGTACGCGCGAGAAATGAGCGGCGCGGCGGCGCTACGACGCGGCGTATACGCACTCGCTAGCGAGACAGCTGACTAACTGAGGTAGCGAACTGTGCGGGGCCGTGCATCTGGCCACGTGCATTGTTGCCCCCGCGCGTAGGGTGAAATGCTTTTGTGGAAAAACGAAAATTTTACAAAAAAAAAAAAATTGCTATTTTTGATTGATTTTACGTTCTATAAATGAAACCAAACCACTGGATTCAAGGATAACGGTGTTTACCCTTACAGCCTGTATTTTGTTCCAATCAATATGGACTATTTAAAAATATCAACCTTTCTTTTGCGGTCGGCTAGAAAAACTGAGATTCGATCTTTGAAATTAAATTAAAAACGTTAGGTCAGTTTATAAGTTTCGCTTCTGAAGGTTTAACATGCTAAAGGATCTCGTCCACGATAGAGGAGTAGAGCTAAGATTCGAGATTATTCTTATAGTAATCTCATTTCTACGTACACGTAGAAATTACAAGGATGCCGTATCACAGTTTTTTCTCCTAAATAGATTAAGTCTACGATAGAGAAATCTCGGCCTACATACACAAAAGCTTATGGAATAGATATTAAATACTTGAATTCCAATTTAAAAACATGTCGCAATCACTATTAGAAAAAGGTTAAATGAAAATATCAATTGTTATATTTTCAAGGTATAGTTTTTCTTCTTGCGATATTTATATTCACTGCAAGATACATTCCATGATTTTGGAATGCTATGTTGTTTGTGTTGTTGCAACTGACTCTTCCTCTATCCATACACTCTTTAACATACTGACATAACAATAAGTACAGCACAAAAGACGCTTAATACTTCGAGAGACATCTACTTAGTGGTCTTCCTTCGACCGTATCTATTGTAGACGACATAGATTGTAATCATGTCCTAGGTAAGACAGTCTCGCTACAATGTATAGGAGTGCTGCTATCCAACGTGCTTTTAATCTATCGTGGACGAGTTCCTTTACGAAACTTTTATTAGTAAATACAATCTATTCTAGTAAGAAAAGATCAGTAGCTTCATATTATATTATTTGGAATACTTTCCGTAATTGACGTGATTGTAAGAAGTGTTACAATCGGATGTCGTGCACGTAAAGTAATAGTTGCAGTGAAAATATATGATCACCTCGACAGTGGCCCCGATTCTATTGAGCACAGAATAAATATTGCTATCCCTCAATTACAGATAAAACAAAAATGGGATGGAAGAATATTAGAACTGTCAAACTATGTTGAACTAAAATTTCCAACCTCAGCTTAAGCCGCCTAAAAACATGTTGATGTTCAACAAATTTGACGGCTCTAAAAATGATCCATCTCTTTCTTTTTTTACCTGTTAGTAAAAGATAGCAATATTTTTAATTACGTTTAGTTAGTGCGCAAAAAAATTCTGTGCCATTGTCGTTTTTATTGCCATCAGACGTTGACGTCCGTTACATTTGAACATATTTATGGCTTGAAAGAAAACGGTCAAGCAAAATTCACTTACGAATATATCGAGAACACCACGCGTAGTTGATCGACTATACTATAGACTATAGATGATTTTTACATCTTTAGCACATATATATTTTTAAAACAATTATCTACTATAATGCATAAAAGTATTGACAATCATAAGAAGAAAATTCATGCGCAAGACTCAAAAGCAGTTCAGACTACGCTATAATAATATATAGCTCATAGCAAATATTGTATAGCACCACGATATCGCTCAGCATACATTTTATATGGACACGTTCACACAACGCTATGCTATAAAGTATTGGCTTGCTGTACGCGATAAACTTGAGCGATTTTCAGAGCTCTATCGTACGATTCTCCGGTCCCCGCCCTGATTCGCTTCTACCCCGTCCGTCGCCCGATGGATTGCCGTGAAATAACTTACTATACATAGTAGACCGGCTTGTCATATAGCGTACAGTGTGAACGTCATGATTTATAGTTATAGATTATGACGCAATATGCTTTACTATATAGCGAAATGTTATAGCGTAGTCTCAACTGCGCTTTAATTTACAAAAACCTTTTTTTGTGTGCTAAGGAGGTATAAAAGACACTAGAAAATATTGCTAACTATCGCAAGTTTGTTAGTATTGTACTTACTGTAGTACATACAGCCTGTTGATTTATCAATAAGAACTTTAGTCCTGTTATCAACTTACGATTTAGATTGTAGGTAATAATGTCGCAACTATAACGCCTGGGCCAATCGGCCAGTACACGAACAAGTTACGTAGAAGTAAATTATCTAAAATAATGTAATATTACTTCCTCATTTCGGCTGTCAGAATTCAGCATTTTAACAGCGAACTGCCGTTGTAGTATAGACAGAATTGTGCGATTTATTAAGGACCTATTGTGGCATATAACCTATAAAAACGTAGGGAAACAGATGTTTTTTTTTTGACAATGTTTGTCGTTTATTTATTTCATTCAATTTGTAGATTTTACTTGCACCTGTATTGAGGAAAATGTTTTTGTATCGATGATGGTACTAAAAAATTGTAAAACTAGATGTAAAAAAATTAGGACCCAAAACTGTAAAGTTTTTTCAAAGCAGTAGAATTTGTTTTGTTTGCACAAAAGTGTCTGCATTTATTCCATACAGATCAGAATGTTTTGATTCAGTAAATTACGGTGCCAGTGAAGTGGATATGTGGAGGTTTTCTTTAATTTTAGTAATTTATGTAAATATAAAAATATTGTATGTAATAAATTAAAAGATGATTTTTATGTCAATTTGTTGTTTTATTGTGAATGAACCTTCTAATCGTAAGTTTACAATGTGTGGCCTAACTTGAAAAAGGCCGTCGACGACAGCTGGGCAGCTGGGTCGGTCGCCCTCGGCAAAGAGCCGCTCTTCTGTTCTTACAGAAGAGCGCTTCTTAGAGAAGGGCTTTTGCCCTTACATGGAGCAGTACAGCCAGAATAACTGGGCTTGGCTTAACATAGGCTCTACGAGTTTATGTGCGCATGTGTACTTAGAAAGAAAAATGACTAAGAACTATCAAATAAAGGAGAATTAGCAAGTACCTAAAGTTGCAGTTTGCACGGCAGTTTGAGAAGTTCAGGCCAGCCAAGAGATATTTCAGCCGTACAATAAGCGCCATTTCACACGTTCCGGTTGCCAGTCGGGTACCCAGTGTCATAATGAGGTTTCACAAGGCCCGTACGATACAATAGCGTCCAGATACACACGCGTGTCGTCTCTGTGGTTGTACTTCTGAGACTGGCCGGCCGGCGCGTGTGAAAGCTTGTCTGCCGTGCAGGCCCTAAAGTGCAGTATGAGAGAAAAAGCGGTTTCGAGTAAATCGCGAAAAACTTTTTAACTCTGTTTTTTTTTACATTATTCATTTGTATGGTGGATATTTTTATTGCCACGAGGACTACCTGAGAACAAAGATTATATCTAAGAATAGAAATATGAATTTAGTCTATTAAGTTCTAAATAAAATGATTTTTTCCAAAATCATGGCAGTTACTGCACGCAAAAAGGTACACGTATGCAGATTAAAATGCGGTAAAAATACTTGATACTTACTGCAAAATCTTTGATTTATTTGCTACTTTGCAGAGTAATTTGCAGCATAATACCTTTTTTACTGCATTTTAATTTGTATCTTGAACTAATTGCACGTGTAGTATGTAACAAATTTTCCAACTTACGAATTATGTCCGTCCTAGGTAGGAATTTACAGAATAAAACAATTTTATGTATGTAATAAGAATAACGTTTATTTTTTAACAATGTCTGCTAATATTGTTACTTATCTTTAGGCGTTTCGAGCACATGGGCTATAAATTTACTTAAGAAACAATATTAAATAGTAAGAAACTTTTTGCTTTCGCAAGAAACATGAGATCTTTTACTTAAATGGAACATGGTTTATACCTATCTAAAAATAAATCACAAAAATCTTAGGTATCAAAATAACATAAAATAAATACTCAACATTCGGTTCATGTTTACAAGGCATGCATAATCATAAAAATAATAAAATAGGGTATATGATACGCGTATCATTTACTCGGTATTATTAAGTAGGTAGGTACTAAAAACAAAAGATATAAGTAAATAACAAAACACGAATGTATCAAAAAAACCATAAGTCCTCAACATTACCCGTTTTATAAGACGGGTATTTAGTCTGAACGGCCCAAAGCGAATGGACCGCGGGCCATTCGACCGTAACCAAAAATCGTCTACGTTCCAAAGGACCGGTGATAAAATGATTTTGAATTTTCATTATCTTCATAACCGGTTGGCACGACTTAACAATGACCCTTTATTTTAACTTTTGCACCCGAATGTAGGTACTTGATGTACTTTTTATCACCCGGTCCTTTGAAACGCAGACGATTTTTGTTTACGGTCGAATGGCCCGCGGTCCATTCGCTTTGGGCCGTTCAGACTAAATACCCGTCTTATAAAACGGGTAATGTTGAGGACTTATGGTTTTTTTGATACATTCGTGTTTTGTTATTTACTTATATCTTTTGTTTTTGGTACCTACCTACCTAATAATATCGAGTAAATGATACGCGTATCATATACCCTATTTAATTATTTTTATGATTATGCATGCCTTGTAAACATGAACCGAATGTTGAGCATTTATTTTATGTTATTTTGATACCTAAGATTTTTGTGATTTATTTTTAGATAGGTATAAACCATGTGCCATTTAAGTAAAAGATCTCATGTTTCTTGCGAAAGCAAAAAGTTTCTTACTATTTAATATTGTTTCTTAAGTAAATTTATAGCCCATGTGCTCGAAACGCCTAAAGATAAGTAACAATATTAGCAGAAATTGTTAAAAAATAAACGTTATTCTTATTACATACATAAAATTGTTTTATTCTGTAAATTCCTACCTAGGACGGACATAATTCGTAAGTTGGAAAATTTGTTACATACTACACGTGCAATTAGTTCAAGATACAAATTAAAATGCAGTAAAAAAGGTATTATGCTGCAAATTACTCTGCAAAGTAGCAAATAAATCAAAGATTTTGCAGTAAGTATCAAGTATTTTTACCGCATTTTAATCTGCATACGTGTACCTTTTTGCGTGCAGCAACTGCCATGATTTTGGAAAAAATCATTTTATTTAGAACTTAATAGACTAAATTCATATTTCTATTCGTAGATCTATAATCTTTGTTCTCAGGTAGTCCTCGTGGCAATAAAAATATCCACCATACAAATGAACAATATAAAAAAACAGCGTTAAAAAGTTGTTCGCGATTTACTCGAAACCGCTTTTTCTCTCATACTGCACTTTAGGGCCTGCACGGCAGTATTCACTACCTACACCACCGGCACGACGTGGACACAAACGTCTTTCTTCCGCGGCAGCGTTCGACACGACTGATTGACCGAGAGAGAGAGCGACAGATCCTAACTAGAACGCAGTAAAATATGGTCTCGATTGCAGTGGAATGAAGTAGCATTGTTCAAGTTACCAATTATAATGCAGTAACAGCTACTCATACTGCTATTTAATTAGCATTAAGTTATTTTCACCTTTAAAATAATACCGACTATACTGCAGTAAATAATGATCATACTGCAATTTAAACAGTAGCATTCATACTCGAATACAGATTTTTAGTGGTAATAAAGATATTTACTGCATTTAAATAGGTAAAGTGACGAGTCGTGGTAGACGTAACAGCTATTACTGTATTTTAGTTAGTCTTATGACATATTTAGACCTGCAAAAGTAAGTTACTGCTTTCACTAATTCGTCTTTTTAACCGTTTAGAACATCCCAACTAAAAACCGGCAATATCACTGTGTTCCTTATAGCGTGACCGTCAAGGTTCAATATTCAACTCAAAAACGTGAAAAAACCTGTTAGGTACTGCGTTTTAGGGCCTGCACGGCAGTTGTGTTATGCTCCATACACTAATGTGAGTCCGACTGCCGGCAAACCGGCGACCGGACACAGTGCTGGTTCTGGCGCATACTTACCTGGCGATCGCCTGCCGGGTAAATTACTACGGTGCGTGTGCCTACATGCCAATATACTTCGCCACCGGCTATCTGGTGCCGACTAAACGGCAACCGAAACGTGTGAAAAGGCACTAAGAATGAATGCTTAAGGTACAAGTCCGAGACAGGCTGCTGACCGCCAACTGCAAAAGTAGTATCGCTTGCGGTGCGATCTGCGGCTGCGGTTGCAGTTTTACAGTCGCTGTCGGAATAGCAACTTTGAAGTGCACACCTTAAAGGCGCTATTCCGATGGCGACTTGGTTGCAGTCTGCAGTTTGCAGCCCGTCTCGGTCTTGTACTTTTAAACGGTGTTATACGTAAACAATCAAATTTATATGACTTATAATAGTCAGTTCATAAGGTGTAATTTACTGTGGTTCTTAATATAAAATGCGTCATATAAATTGTAGGTATCCCCGTTCATTGGCTAGATTGGTAAAATCGCCCGATGTACGGTAACCCTAGTTGTGGGTTGATTGTAGGCTATTTAATAAAAATATGGATTCTATTTTTATTTACTGCTTGAAAAATCTAGAAAAAATATGTGTAAGTACTAAATGGGTACTAAATCATTGTGCAAAGACAATTGCATTTCAAGGACCGCAAGTACTGAAAACATAAATAAATGGTCAGTCGTCCTGACGTCAGAATTGCTGCCCACTTTCATTAATAATTACGCAGGTACTAAATAACTAAACAAAAGTACCAGGTACTAAAATATTGATGAAATTTTAACGTGATTCATCACTTGGTAGCTTGGTCCCTTGGTCCGGTCATTCTCATGATCACGCATCGCCTAGAAATAATTATAAAGAGGTTTTATTTCAATTTTCATCATCACTGGCCTTAGAGCATATAGGTACCTATGGCAGAGTTAGACAAAGAGAATATTATAAACCATAAAACGAGAATAAACTTTAGAGCCAGAATGATAACTGTCAAAAGGAATTAAAATACAGCTATTTTACAAATAAAACAAACTGAAAATTTCTTTCGACATAAAACCTTTACAAATACCTTAGAAAAATAATGTTTAGAGCCACGTCCTACTTATCATTAGTAAGGACACTTTTTGTAAGTACTTGACAATTTCTTATTATGGGTTTTACCTCAAGTTTATAATCTAAAGGCTTCCTACACGAGCTCGCACCGGCACACCATGAGAAGAGACTCGTCCGTGGTAACGCACACGCGTGCGTAGCGATGGCCGTATCCGCCGCAAGACTGTATATTCAAAGTTGCGGTGCGAGTTCTCTTTCAATTGGTATTTTGGAATGACAAATTAGCTTACAATCACGCACCCTTATAAGGTGGCTCTCCACGGCGCGTAATTTTACAGAGGTGCGCGATATCACGCACCGTGGGAAGCAACCCTAAGATGATGCTAAGATGGCTACTATGTTATAAGCCTAATCTCATAATGTTGCGTCCTCGCCTGTGGTGTGTAGGGGGGCGTGGCAACGCGGGGCATGTGCGGGGCGTGGGAGCGGGCTGCCGGTCATTTGTTCTGCCGCCCACTGTCCCTCCTCGCACCCTTGGATCGCCGAAGACTCGCTTATCCGATCGGTCCAAAGATTGTGCTGCGGTACAGTCTGTCTATTTATCTTTTTCCATAGTCTGTCAACGTAAGCGGTTACCAAGTGGTTGAGGGGGGACTACAACTATAGTGCCAGTATTAAATCCCGTGCAGGGGATGAGCCTATGGCTCAAATCAAAAATGCAATAATAATTATGTCGAACCCGGAACGACTACTAGAACCAGTTATGTGCGATCATTGCCACCACTGAACTACACCACCAGTGGTGTCATAGACAAAATTATTTGTATGGCGAATAGTGTTGTTCCCCATACCGGTTCGTCGGTCGGGCCGCTAGCAGTTTAAAAAAAAAATTATATAAAATAAATACCTAAGCATGATAAATCGTGATATTGGACCAACACTACAGTGGTGCCGTTAACCAGTGTCGTATCTAAGGGCTGGGCTATAGGGGCGGCTGCCAGAGGGGCGCAAATTAGGCCGCTCCAAAATGCCAGCAGATCTCTTGTTATATGATGTTGATGTAAATGCAAATGAATTATACCTGGAGATTGAGAGCTACGAATATAAGATAAAATCGATATGGAATTCATCATTCAGCCGAAAATCGTCCACTGCTGGACATAGGCCTCCTCCATTTGGGGGGGTTTGCTATAATCGGCACGCTTGGCAGGCGGGTTAGCGATCGCAGTATGATTGTTAGAGTACTCAGAGAACGCTGCCCATCCTCTAGTGAATCCCTCAGCCGCCTTCTACGACACCCATGGGGAGAGATGGGCTAGTGCTATTCTTTACGTCTGGCACCACACGGCTCAAATACTGGATTAATTTTTAACAAAATTCTTAATCAAACGACTTTTCTTCATAGCTTATTTTTTGGGGGGCGCAGCATTTGTTCCTTGCCCTGGGCGTTCATGAACCTAGCTAGGACACTGCAGTCAACAAATCATTTTGTCAATAAAAACACAGGTGGTGTAGTTTAGGGGTACCTACCGCTGACAATGAACGCATGGTCCATTATACCTAGTAGGTAAGTATCACTGAGTTCTAACAAAATGAACACAAAACTGTTGCTAACCACTTTCTCTTTTCAGTACCGCAACCACCCAGCAGACTTCCAAATTGCGACCATCTCCCGTTTTACTCCAAACTTAAAGTACAAGAAAACAACAACACGCGAACCGTGCCCTCCCCCACTTCCCCCACCGCCACCGCCGCCTAAAGATGACAAGCTATTTTGGGGGGCAATAACCTTGCTGTTCATAGCTGGAGGTTTTGCATCATATGCACAGTAAGTGGCTCGGAATTCAACCTTCTTTGCAAGCACTTCGGAATCATCAGAAACTATTGACGTAGAAACATGGACCTTTGGTCATCGCTCAAAAATGTCTGAACCGAATGTAGATTATAACGCGAAAAAGTAGAATAATTTACGTCAATGGGTGCAGTCGAATCTTTGGGAATATTCCGATTTGTCCCCCTGATCTGTCCCCTTTGGGGGGCCAATTAGGAATAAAAAAAATCGATCTGTTCCCCTGTCACCACGACGAACGGACAGATCAAATGAATTATTTCTGGTCTGTCCCCTGCTGTTCTTTAGGGGGGCAAATAGAAATAAAAAGTTTCGATCTGTTCCCCTGTTACCGACAAGGGGACAGATCGGAATAATCCAATCTTCGTATGATAAAAAGCTAAATTAGGTATTGTGATGACGGCATAGGATTCAAATTAGTTTGTTGGTTTTTATAAGTTTACATGGTGGTGTGCCTTGGCGCGTGCTGTGTTGGTGTACGTAAAATGAGGACACTTTTTTCGTGAATTTTGTACTAGACCCTTGCTCCATGTGTTTCTACGTCAATCTTCTTTCGATGACAAACTAATTAAAACTTAATTATATTATTGCGGCCCAGAACTTGGCCACTTGGACTGCGTTGTCATTGGCAACCATTAAGTCTTCCTGCGTGCAGCTGTTAGGGCACGCGCGGCAGACTTTCTCGTCAATGTCAAAGAGGTGTGGCTTGATGACCTAGATGCGTACTAGGGCTGGTTTGAGGTGGCGCAGGAAAAGAACATATGGAACAACATGGGGGAGGCCTTTGCCCAAAAGAGGGACAGTAAAGATTGACAAAAAAAAATGTCATCATCAGCGTCATATCTGCCGGGAGGAAAAATTGCGAAAATCAAAACGCTTGGCAAACGGATCGGTGATGGTGATTGGAGCAATGCACAGGAGGTTGCTACTCACCCTTTTGTCATAATTAATCTCTTTGTTTTGAAATACTCGCGATAAGGACGCATTTTCAAAATGCATAGGTAGGTATCGATCGAGGCCATCATAAAGAGTGGACTCGAGTAGCTTGACAGCAGAAATAATCGATCAAAGAGATCCCTCCACGCTCGCAAATATAAGAATTGAAGTTAAGAAGGTGGTACGCGGTAGGAAGGTACACTGTGTGTGTGTGGGTCGTCCGCATATTGTATCGTGATTTTATTTTACCTACTCTTTCTGCAAAATGCGTCCTTCATAGTCTTAAGAGTTATTGAGAAATATGTACCAAAACTTATCCCATTTTCGTTATTCTCATGGGAGGAGGCTACGGAAAATTAAGATTATTGAATTATAAATTGACAAATACTTATAAAAAGAAAATGACCCCTTACGGGCAAAACAGTAGATAGATTCATCGGAAAATGTACCGAAAAACAGCTTACTTATAGCAGATTTGTAAATACGGAAAGGTTGCTTATTCACTGTCCAACTTTGGTGACCATAGGCATTACCTTCTAAAGAGGCTTATGTCCAGAAGTGATCATCCATAGCCAAAATCTTACAATACAAAACTACTTTCCAGGGGTTCACCAGAAATTCGCGATTGGTTAACAATAAACGCACCATTGTTTGACGACCTCATAGCTATATTGTATCAGGAGAACATGACGTACAAAGAATTCGGTTGCCTATGCATCGAGAACATGCAGAAATATATCGAGAATTTCTCGGGCGATAACAAACCGAAGGAGTGCTCGCTTGATGGCAAACCTGTGGCTAATTATGGTAAATTAAATTATATTTTGCTTCCATTTTATTCCGTCCGTAAATTGACCCTCCTTCCCTCTTAGGCGCGAAACACACGGCGGGGCCACTGCAGACCCACCGTACCCCTGGTGGTACGGTGGGTATTTTAAAGTTTAACGATACCACTGTATTAAATGATCGTAGTGCTGTGCTGATGTAGATACTAGACGGACAGAAACTTATAAACAGTTATCTCGCATATTATTGACTCATTCATTAGTTACATAGGAAACTATTAGTACCTATTTGAAACTCATGATACTAACCGCGCTTTTGACCTATTTTTTTTTATTTATTTACTCTATTTTACTACTTATGTTTTTCAGTAGTACTGTATTGATAAAATGAAAAAAAAAATGTTATTTTTTTATTTTCGTATTAGATTGTAGATTTGTATATTAGAGTTGTTCAATTATAATATTTAATTAAATTGTTGTAGTCAGAAGTGGTTTTAACTAGTGATACAACACTATTAACTGGTGGTATCGTTTTACTTTAAAATACCCACCGTACCACCAGGGGTACGGCCAGGGGTACGGTGGGTCTGTAGCGGGCGGGGCGGGCCGGGCCGGTCAATTTGACCGCGAACGATAGTGCAAAGGGAATCCTATACTACCAACGCACATAAAGGACGAAAAGACCGCGCCGCCAGTGCCCGCCGGGCACCGCTCGTGTATTGTTTTCGCGGTGAGGGCAGCCGTGGGCATCGACGGTCAGACGCGGTCTTTATTGATTCGCGGTCAAAAAGATTGCCCCGCCCCGCCGTGTCTTTCGCGCCTTATGTGTGTCGATAAAAGGCAACTAATGCCCGTTTGCATTAAGCTTTGACAACGCCTAGGTTCCTGCCTAACTTTCTAAGACGCACTTTGCCATTAAAATGCGTTGCAACAACCTAAGCGGTTGCCTAAATGCTTAGCACATGTTGTAACTTTACGATACCGATTTTCCAAGTCTTACCGCTAAGCAACTGCTTACCGAGTGTCAAACAAAACAGCAAAACGATAAAGAGAAGGAATTTAGCAGTTTTTCGCTCTATCTCGTATCCTAAGTATGAATTTGATAGTTAATTGATAATAATGTGCAGATGAATTTGATATTTAATTTTAGGATTGATTTAGTTTAAGATTTTATTAGTTAAGCTCAAACTTAGCAGAGTTTAGTTCAGACGGGCATAAGGCCAGTATTATTAAACGATTCTCATTTATGAGTTTCCTTCTTAGTGTCACTTCGATAATGAAAAAAGCGAAAGGTTAAAAAAAGTCGTAACCGTAACATGTAATTGTCGAGCACCCACAAACTCACCTCTTTCAAAACACTCAGATAAGAATTTTTACCATTTATAAAGAAAATATAAACAGTGAGAGTCAAATCCCTTCTTATTTCTAACTTTTTATACCCTACCATGCCTAGAACAAACAAGGTTGGGTACATAAAAACAATTTGGGTCGTTAAAAACAAGTAATAAACAACACAGTGCTAATTGGCTAACTAAATTGTTAGCTCCTGTAATATCTACCGTAATCCATGTCTTCCAATTTCAGTTAAAGAAGACGAGGAGGTCTGCGAGCCAGAACCTCCCCCGATTGTGACACAGAGCATCTGCGAAATCGAGAAATGTATGAAAGAACTCGGCGAAGGCATTCTCAACAACTATTGCACTGCTAAGGCGGCTTGCACTTGTTATAATAAGGTAATTATGTGTAATACAATCCTTTGCTGGAAGGAGAAATCTTTTAGAGTAAAATACTTAACCTAAGCTAACTACTTGTACTACACTAACATCATGACTACCTGCAACAACAGCACTAAGGGCGACCCCTAGTGGGACTCGGACCTCGGCTTAGGGCGTTGTTGGCGGGGACTTAGGGGGGGGGACAGCTTGATGAGGGCTGAATTATCGGTGTGACTGCGGAATCTGAAGAGACGACCGGTTCTACGACGGGAGAGTTCGGTGGATCGTGACCGGTGGCGGTGGGACGTTGCGACGGGCCTCGTCGGCGAGGACGGTGTGCCGGACGGCGGCGGGCGTTGTGTAGTGTGCTGGTCGATTTACTCGCCTCCTGGAGGAGGGTTATTTCGTCATCGGGTTCTAAAAGTGTGTGCCTGGGACGGCGGACTTTACTTATGAGAGAGTGACTGTAGTCGGCCGCTGCGGCGACTAGGGGGTTCGGATGGAGGGGACCATAAAGTCCTCTTAAGCCTCGCTTATAAAGAGGTAAAGCTTAGCGCGGCGCGTGATACCGAGGCGTAAAGAGGACAATTGAAACATATTTTGTGATATGTTGTTTGTTTGTTGTCATATGTTTGTGAGATTTGTGTCTGTAAACGCACCCACGATACAAGAGAAATCTTAGTGTGGGGCAACGTTTTTTTTAAAAAAAAAAAAAAAAACAAAAATGAAAAAAAAAAAAATGACGATGTTTTAGAGCGTTTAGTGAAGACGTCTGGGAAAACCTGGACTAGACTAGCACGGGAGAGGGAAAATCGGAAAAGGTTGAAGGAGGCCTTTGCCAAAGGGAACACAGAAAATATACTGTTTTAAAGGACATCATTTATTTCGTAAACAAAAGTGAAAGAGCCGGCCAAAATAAAAGTAAACCACTAGATTTTTTACTACTATTTCATAACTTAGTTAGTATGTCTAATCCTCAATTCTATTTCTTCCGTGGGTTAGAGAGCAGGTTTAGAAGTAAGATCGAATGTATAGATAATTGTTTGTCGTCTTTAAGGTGTTAAAAACTCAACTCTAATAGCTTGATTACACCTACCGAGTAGAGAGGCGAGACAGTAAAATGTCACTCGGCCGAGACAGTGCTGTGGCCGAGTGAGTGTTTACACGTACCTATTTTTTTAATTGCGGCGAGACAGTACGTTTTTAACTAAAACACTGAGAGCAACTTTCGCGGGAAAAACTGACGTGTACGCACAGAGTGGCGAGTGGTCGCCGAGTGCACGCCAAGTGCGTGTTCAGATCCACCGAGTGAACGAGCAAGACAAGTGCGGGGAAGAAGAGGGGTGGGTACTAGGCCTAGTAAATAGAACGGGGTCCGAGTGACTCTCTCGGCCTGTTGTTAGGCCGAGCGCTCAGCCGAGCACTCGGCCATATGTTTACAAATACCGAGTGCTCGGCCGAGGGCACTGTCTCGCCACTCTACTCGGTAGGTGTAATCAAGCTACAAGAATTTTGTGGGGTTACTCGGTATCGGAAATTGAACAACTTTTGTTCTACAACTTTTCGAAATTCGCCATTTTTTATGCCTCTCCATACAAATCAATTAAAATATTTTTTTGATTTGTATAGAACAGAGTTTCTCAAACTTAATTCATCTACCGCCCACTTTGGAAATCAATTATTTTTCAGCGCCCCCCATGTTTTTTTGCTTTATCGCTTCTTGTAAACCACTTTGACATTCATTACTTTCATTTAATTATAGTGTGCTATATTAGTCTGGTCTGGAGTTTAAACTTACATTCTAAACGCGACTTTTTTACCAGTGACAGCAATTATAACGCAACATTATAATATTATGAGTATCTTTTATTAAAATAAAACAACCTTAATCAATTTTAATTTTAAAAACTAATCTAATGTGAAGGATGAATCTGATGATTTTTAACAAGTTTGTTAATATCAGGTTCGAATTTACTCAAAAACAGACACAAGTCGCCGCGTTCGGTAACATGCAAACGATTTCTCTTTTTAGTAAGCAGCGTTGCCACAGCACTAAATCCACGTTCACACATGTAGATGAGATTAAAAACCAGCCATCGCCCCCCTAAGCCACTTCAACGCCCCCCAATTTTTTCTGGGTCCCTTACCGCCCCCCTCTAGGCCTCCAGCGCCCACAAGGGGGCGTTATCGCCCACTTTGAGAAAGACTGGTATAGAAAGTTATAAAAAAATACGCGAATTTCGAAAAGTTCAATTATGATGAATGATTTGATAATAGGCAAAAATAATAATATGACTTTGGTATTTTCAAACTCAAGTAGCAGCCTGAGGGTTTATCGTACTTTCGCTGTGATAGTAAAAAGTGTTCAATAATTTTATCACCTATCAGAAAACAGTATTTTCCTTTTCTGGCAGGCACTTTGGGTTTTGGGTACAAAATGTTTGAATCCAGAATGATTTCATTTAAGAAATTGTTAAAATGAAGTGTGACGCGTTTTTCCGCTCGTAATATTTATTTGAGTTACATCTAAAATAGTTGTTACCTTTATCTTATTTGTGTTTCAGCTGGTAGAAGAAACAATGAAAACGTTTACCTTCAAAGAGATGAAGGAGCTGCGACCGGCCATGGAGGAGCGACTAGAACTTGTTAAGTGTTCACTTGACAATGCTAGTAGCTGCATTGACAAGCTCGGTACGTATAACCTACAGCAACACACAATGACACGTCAGCGTTCATCATTCAGCCGAAAGACGTCCACTGCTGGACATAGACCTCCCAAAATCAAAATCAAAAGTTTTTATTTCACATAAACCATTACAGGCGCTTATGAAAAGTCGAATTTAGGTGCACGGTTCCAATTAGTCGTTTCCTATGGAGAAGAGCCGGCAAGAAACTCCATGGTTACTCTTTTAAAATTCATATCTTTAACAATTTGAGTGGGTACAGTTATGACTTAGAATAGTTATGAGAGAGCAAAGTAGACTTAAGAGCAGGAACCACACAAAAAAAACAAAATGAAAAATATGGTCACAAATTAACTAGGTATCCAGGCATCTAGCAAGTCTACAAAGCTCTCACATTTACAAAAGGTAAAAGGACGCTAAACTATATAAAACAACTGACATGTTTAATTGCCATCAAAACACATTACAAAGAAAATCACTGTATAATAAGATAAAGATAATTATCTTGAGAGTAACGATAGTAATAAAAAAAGGAAAAAAAGAAAGCTAATCGTAATGAGGTTAGTTAATAGACATACACATCCCCTAGGGGGGTTTGCCGTAATCGTCACGCTTGACAGGCGGATTGGCGATCGCAGTATGGTTGTTAAAGTACTCAGAGAACGCTGCTGCCCATCCTCTAGTGAATCCCTTAGCCGCCTTTTACGACACCCACGGGAAAAGCACTACACGAGACATCTACTACTCGCGACATACGTCAGTGTTAGGGTGTTTTAAAGCGTGTCGTTTACGCCATTCTTTCCCTCTACTGGGCACGGGCCTTTTCTCAGAACGAGAAGAGTTCAGGCCTTAGCCCACCACGCCCCACGGCCACTGCCTCTAAGAAATTCCAGGCGGAAAAACCCAATATCTCTTTGCCCGACCTCAGGATACAAGACCTCACGCTCAGCAGTAGCACTTGCAAGCATTAGGACAACGAGGCAGTCAATTACTTAGCAGTAATTAAGAATAATAGATAAGATAAAGAATCATTTATTTGGACACAGCACAAAGAGACAAAAAGTGTGATATAAATAAAAAAGTCTTGGGTATGTGTCTTACGGCAGGACCAAAAAGGTGTCCAGATCAGCTTAATGTCAAGCACTATAAAAGTACTTGACGCTGGTTTTCGTCTGGAACCTTTGTATTCCACGGATGTCAGTCAGCGGTCATGCCCGTTCACTTAAACCAACATGTACCTATGTGTATGTGTAGTGTATGTAAAGAAAGAAAATAAATAAATACGCAATAAATAAGGAAAATAGGCGGAAAGCGCTGTTACAGTTTTTGTCCCTTATCTAAACAGATGAAATGGTGCGCTACCTCGACTGCGGGGTTCAAGCCACGACAGATCAGATCAAGAACTCGAAGAACATGCACCGAGACTTACATTGCAGGTTCAAAAGTGCTTTTATGGAGTATCAGTGGGAGAACGACAAGGCAACAGTGCTGGACAGACAATGGCAGATGGTGAGAATATCTTCGTGACTTCAGGCTTGTTGCTAATATCCGTTTCACCACCGAAATCCGGTTCCGTCCGGAACCACATAGGATTTATTTCCTAAAAGAACATCGCATAGCATTGCATAACTCCATAGTTTATGTTTGACAACATGTTTGTACTTGACATGTTTGATATTTGTAAATTTACTAACTAAATAAATTACTTATAGCTCGACTAGGCATAATTAAAGTACCATACTGTTACTTAGCGACATCAAATCTGTCGAACGACATCCATGTTTTTGTTTAACTGCAGGCCAAACTTTTGCAGAATGAATGCACTAATCCACGTTGAACGAATGACGCCTTGTATTGTATTCTTTCTCACACAATCTTTTTGATGTCTAGATGTCTACTCACGAACATTTTTTGGGATTGTCACACTGTAGGTCTAGCGCTTCACTGAGGCAGTGCCTGGGGTATGGGAGCGGCACGTGAGGGGTGACATATGACGACGTGTCCGAACTATCTCGCTATACACGTGATAAATAGAATGAAGATATCTCTTACGATATTTTTACTACTACTAGATAATGAAAGTGAATACAGTGATTCGGGTACAGACAGCGATAAGGAATTTGATTTATTAAATTTGGGATTTCGGGATTTGTTTGTTGTTTTTTGTTGTTTCAGTTGAAAACATTAATACTTATATTAAACTAGCTTTCGCCCGCAGCTTCGCTTGCGTGAAATTTTGAACCCGTTAAGTGACGATTTTCCATACAAACTTTCATCCCCTATTTAACTACCTTAGGGGTTGAATTTCGAAAAATCCCTTCTTAGTATCCACTAATAGTAAGTAGGCATCCGCCTACGTTACAAAAGGAACCTACTGTCAAAATTTCACTATTCTAACCCCAGCGGTTTAGGCCGTGCGTTGATAGATCAGTCAGTCAGTCAGCTTCTCCTTTTATATGTAGGTATATAAGATATACTTAATTTTTTGTTTACATTGTCACGCGCAATTATATTAATTAATTTAAATTAAGCATACACACGTAAATATCGTAAGAGATATCTTCATTATATTTATTACGTGTATAGCGAGATAGTTCGGACACGTCATTTCACGTCATATGTCACCCCTCCCGTGCCGCTCCCATACCCCAGGCACTGCCTCAGTGAAGCGCTAGACCTATAGTTGAGAGATGTTTCCGGTTTCCCTCAATATGAACATTTATTCACAGGTGGAAGACTTATTAGACAAATACACCAATGAGATCAAATCCTTTTACGCTGATCTGGACTACATGGCTTCGGCCCCAGTCATTACCGGAGATACAGACATACTGCTTTACCACAGCTTAAGATACGTTAGTATAACACTTTATAGTAATAATTAACATGCTTTGGTATTAGAAATCCTAATTCCATTAGACATAGTTCAGTTTCCATTGTAACTAAAATTAATTTGACCTTCTAGACAGTTTTGTCATTCCTAAAAAAATATTTAAAAGGTTAGTCGGAAAGGGAGTACCTACTAATTCAGGCCACTTATAGTAGGTATAACAGTGACAAAGCAAACTTTAAAATTTCAAAATTCGATTTTATTTATTACCGTGCAAAATGATTAAAAAAAAATTCCTCGCTTTAGGTACGAATTCAAAAAATGAAGCTTCTAATCCGTGACCCAAAATATGACCTAAAATATAAATACAGCTGATCATAACTGAGGATTGATAGATTTTAGCGTGTTTTTAATGAAATCTTTGAACAGCTATTTTTCTTAACTGTTGACTTTTGGGGAAAGTTGTAGAACAAAAGTGATTCATTATTATGCGTAGGTACTTTAACTTCCTTTCGGATTAGTATCCACATTCCGAATTACCTTGTATGTTATTATGAAATATCTATTTTCATTATTGGCTTTAGTTTACATAATATATGAGGAAGTGAGGATCTACAAGTAAAACTCACATATCGACTTTTGATACTATCGTTTTTTTGTTCTTATTGGACTCTAAGTAGATGACAGAATTCACCATTTTGCAAAAAGGTGAAACTCAAACTATATCAAGAGTTTCGTTCCAAACCACCACAAATCCTACTGTAAAATTATAAAAAACGAAAGTGTCAAAAGTGGATATGTAAGCTTTTGATCCTAACCTCCTCTATAGTTTAATGTATATGTTGTGTTGTTCACGTTTGACCCTAGTCGCATCTGATGGTAAGCGCAGACAGGGTCTTATTTGGAGCACACAAATCCAAGTAACAGCCTAGGGCCCTCATTCCGCTATACCCCTCTGGCTCTCACATACACACGACGGAACTCAGTAAACTGCTTGGCGCCCGACTTTAAAGGCGCAATTTCATTAGGCAAGTTACTTGTATGCAAGTTGCAAATTGCATACAACTAGAACAAACTTGCATACAAGCTACAACTTGTATGAGGTAGTTTGAACTTGTACAATTTTTATTCAAGTGATGTGCAAATTGAACGCGCAAACGTTAGTTCTTAGAATACAGAAAGAACTAGAATCCGCGTTGAACAGTAATTGCAAGCCGTACGCTGTGTCCAAAATCAAAGCATGCGTCCCGCGCCCGTCTCACTTCCCACCCGCGTAATGTTGCTAGCTCAGACATTGTTTACCCGTTTTTGGGGAAAACGTTGAGTATTGGAGGTAAGATAATAATAAAATCAAAATTGTGCTTTTCTATATAGGCAATATTTTATATCTGAGTAGGTACAGTCAGCGTCAAATATATAGGGACGAACAGACTGTTCAAAATGATCTGAACAAAACTACAGGGTGTTAATGAATTCATGTAATTCCTTCAAACCGCGTGATCTGACACTGATTGACCCTGCATGGGATTTTTTCAGAATAAAAAAAAAAGTTTTCAAAAAATGAACCATGGTATTCTGTATCTGAGTAATTTTAGCGTTCCAAGTTAACTGACTGCGTGGAGCGATATCAGGTTAGTCGTGCCCATCAGCTGTGTTGTCGTCCCTTCATTAATTTATGCATGGCATCGAAATTTTCAATGAAATAAAAAAGGGCCTTTTTTTTTGAAATTTTTATTCAATCTAAAGGTTACAGCTCATTAGAACCACCCGACCCGCACTGCCTCGTCTCGTGCGGTTCGTATTCTTTATATAAATTTGTATGGATGTGCGCTCACTACATCAACTCCGTAACGTGGCGGCTGTGAAATTCTACAAAATATGCGTCATGGGTGTCGTTTCCGTGGTTTTCAGGGGCGCTGGTGACGAAAATGAGGTCGAAGTCAATATCCAAGATGACGGCTGTAAGATTTTGCCCATGACGCATACTTATTTTGTAAAATTTCGCAGCCGCCATCTCGTATTTTGATTTTGAGCTCATTTTCGTCATCAGCATCCCCGGAAACTATGGAACCGACACCCATGACGCTTATTTTGTAAAATTTCACAGCCGCCATCTTGGATTTTGACTTCGACCTCATTTTCGTCATCAGCGCCCCCGAAAACCACGGACTCGAAACCCATGATGCATATTTTGTAAAATTTCGCAACCACCATCTTGGATTTTTACTTCGAACTCATTTTCGTCATCAGCGCCCCCGAAAACCACGGACACGACATACATGGCGCATATTTTGTAAAATTTCACAACCGCCATCTTGGGTTTTGACGTCGACCTCATTTTCATCATCAGCACCCCCGAAAACCACGGAAACGACACCCATGACGCATATTTTTAAAAATTTTGCAGCCGCCATCGTGGATTTCTACTTTGACTTGATTTTCATCTTCAGCACCCCCGAAAACCACGGAAACGACACCCATAACGCATATTTTGTAACATTTCATAGTCGCCATCTTGGATTTTGATTTTGACCTCCCCCACCCTCTGGAGGGGAAACGTGTGAGATAATATAACTTTAACCAACTTAAACTAGCCTTTATGAACGTAGTGATTAATGAGTTTATAATATACATACTTAGTATACACCTCTGTCCTACCCTTCGAAGAATACAGGCGTGATGGTATGGAATCTCGTTTCTCGGATTTTGCCCAATGTTCTTTGCAAAATAAATATCGCGCAAATGTCCTTTTGCGGAAGTGTATACGCGCAATGTCTTTCGCGGCAAATTCAGTCGCGCAAGTATCGGTCGCGCAACTGGGTTTGCGTAACAGTCTATTCGCGCATAATGTGTAGTCGCGCAAATGGAATCGCGCAAGTGTCTTTCGCGTAAATGTACCAGATCTCTGGCAGACTACTCGGAAATTCGTGGACCCCGCGATTTCCACTCGTTGACTACGTGAGGTCCACTGGTTGACCACGCGATGTCCACTCGATGACCACGCGAGGTCCTCTGGTTGACCACGCGACGTTTACTAGTGATAACGCGGCGTCCACCCGTGGACCACCTGCTGACAACGAGTGGACGCCGAGCGATGAGGCGGTGCGGGTCGGGTGCCGCGTGGTTCTAATGAGCTGTAACCTTAAATCCCGTGCGGGGTTAATCTATACCATTAATAGATTATGTGGTTTGAAGGAATTACGCGAATTCGTTTACATCCTGTATAATTATGTCATGGAAACAAGGGGCGTTTCAGAATGAACGTAGGACAGGTCAACTGGCATTCTGACAAGAATCCCATTTAGATAAAGTTTAATTTCTTTAGCTGTTTAGGTAATGATGAACAGTCTGTTCGTCGCGATATACCTATTTGACGCTGACTGTTCCTGATAATCTCAAGAAATAGAGAAGGTCTAATAGGAATAAAACACGTTTTAGATAAAAAACGTTTAATTTAAGCCCTCAGTAGGTAATAAAAAGAAGGGAAAATCAAAACTCTTATGCTGACAACACTAACAATAAGGACGCATCATTCCCTATGACAATTACAAACTGAACTATTTATTGATTAATTAAATAAGACGATATCTGAATGTGCTACTTAAACGTGAAATGTGATCCCATCCTGTTTTGTTTTTAGCCCCGCTGCATTTTTATAGGTTCGAACGACACAAAACTGCATAATTTAATTTAATTTGACACCGGTAAATACACGTAGTCGTTAAGACGTCCCCATAGTAACTGATCGACTGCGCGTCAAACTACTCTATTTAAGAGTAGTTTTTGATGCTTCAGTATTAGGCGCGATCACGGCTTCTGGTACTTTCTGTATTCTGAGCGTTAGTTGCACTTTTCGAATTGCGAACGAGTGATTGACACCCATGATGTCCAACTCAATTGTTGAACATCTCTACTTGTATGCAAGTAAAACCTGCATGCAATTTGCACACTCTCGAAAACATGTTTCCAATGTAAGAAACTTGTACGCAAGTGTGACGTCATACTTGCATGCAAGACTTGCCTAATGGAATCGCGCCTTGATGTTCAGGTGGGAGCTAGCCAGGCGGACCGTATAGATCCATCATGCGTGCTGAAACTTTACGACCCATTGTTTTATTTCAAGATAATATTTGAATTGTGCTCGCATTTTTGTAGATGAACCAATTGAAAATGGAGCTGAAGTATCTCCTCGAAGGAATGACTGAGAGAGTCAACCGTGCAGTCGAAAGTAAGTTACACATACTCGTAGTTCAATCCACGAAGACGCGCCCCACTATTTGTGTAAATCGCTACAGTACAAAAGTGTGCATCTTAAATTGATATTGTGTTAGTTCTATCGCCACACAATATTTAGATGTGTGCATACGCGTACCCCGTTGTACCGTATGCACCATTGACCTGCACCATCAATGGTGCAGAGGAGACTAATTAGTTTCGTTTGCACCATTAATATCAATACAACTGCTTCACCATACTTTTGCCGTATGCACCTTTGACCTGCACCATCAATGGTGCAGGGGAGACTAATTAGTTTTGTTTGCACCATGAATATTAAAACAAAAGGGTTGATTGCCACTAGTACCATTAACAGTTCCATGATGGAAGTTTTTTTAAGCACTAGTTTCATTTTAAAATTTAAATATTTGTGTCGTTATTGCCCGTGGCATCACTAAGGTCCTGTCAGAAAACCAGCGTTGCGACATTTTGTTTTTTTTTTTAAATGTCGCAGCATTATGCTGAGATAGGAGCCTTTTTTGGCCTCGTGCAGGTAGTTTTAAATTTTTATCCTTTTTCTTTTTGTATATTGTTTTTGTTCTGTAACTGCCTGTGTGAGTCCATAATAAATATTTTTTCTTTCTTTCTTTCTTTCTTTAAAAGAATATGAAAATAATGGAACTAATGTTGAATTTTGCTATCACTAGTTCCACAATATTATTTTAGGCACTTGTGAATTTTTTGAAGGGTATAATAACACTAGAGGTAAAAACACTTGTGATTTTTTTTAAGAGTGTAAAAACACTACAGGTAAAAACACTACAGGTAAAAACACTACAGGTAAAAACACTTAGTTTTACAATTATTTTATTCAATAAAATCAACAAATATTTATGGTACAAGTGTTTTTACCTCTAGTGTTATTATACCCTTCAAAAAATTCACAAGTGCCTAAAACCTAGTGTTATAGTTAAATTAGTTTCGCTCATTGTAATTTGTTCTTTATAGTTTAAGCTCCAATTTTACAATTATTATTGACATAAAATGACAGAATTAAAACAAAATAGTTACCTTTTCAACACTTAATTAAAATAATATTAGAACATGCAAGAGGAAATACTTTGAAAAAATACCTGCAACCGCATTGATAGTAAGGTTAGTGTCTGTCATCTCAATGGTGCAGATGAGACCATACTATCAATGCGGTTTCGTTTGCACCATTCTCAATGGTGCAGATGAGACCATACTATCAATGCAGTTTCATTTGCACCATTAATGGTGCAAGTCAATGGTGCATACGGTACAACGGGACGCGTACTAATATAAGATAGTAATAGTAGATTGAATCATAAGGGAGCAAAATATTTTTTTACGGCGAGGGCGCTTTTTTGAATCCAGAGTGAAGTGTGGGATTCTAGAGTAGAATCCCGAGCGTAGCGTGGGATTCTTTAGTAGAATCCCGAACGTAGCGAGGGATTCAAAGTACGGCACCCGAGCCGAAAATTTTGCGCCCGAGTGATAGATACACTCTACTTTTCATCACCCACTATGAGAAAATAAAAGGCACCTCGTATTTTATTCACTTTCACTTGAAGAACTCATTTTTCAAAACAAAACCATGAATTTCTAACAATCCGTGAAAATTGACGAAAACACGGGTTGTAGTTCGCGCGTTTTTAATTTGATTTATTTTTTTTATTCTACCGGGGCGCCGGCGGCGTGACTATGGGCCGTTGTACCAGCCAGTCTTTATTCAAACAATATTTGTGTTCGATTTCTTTGGTGCTGAGCACTAAGATGTTCCAAATTCAAAAAGTGCGCGGCAAAGATAATTGCGGCGCACTTAGAAAGAGGATTAAAAACTCATTACTGCCCGCTAAAAGTTTCTTATAGAAAACACCACCTTTGGGTGCACTTAAAGGCGAACCAAATCGTCCTATTCGAATAGATGGGATGAAAAAGAGATGTGTGTATACGCACCACGCAGCTACCGATCACAAAAAGGAATGGGGCGCGTCTTCGTGCATTGAAGGTCACAGCTCATTAGAGCCACCACCCGACCCGCATCACCTCGTCGCTCGGCGTCCACTCGTTGTCAGCAGGTGGTTCACGGGTGGACGCCGCGTTATCACCAGTAAACGTCGAGTGGTTAACCAGAGGAGTCGTCGGAGGAGTCCACTCGATGGCAGCGCGCGGCAAGCATGCGAGCAGCGAGTTGTCACCGAGTGGTCAACCCGTCGTCCGCGCGTTTTATAAAATAATGTATAGGAACATCATAAATTATCATCAATAGGTACTATTATCAATCAGAAAGAAGACAGGAGCATTAAAAGAATTGTGCCTTCCATAACCAAGGTACCATACTATAGATATAAAATGGGCACTTTCGGGTGGAGAAGGCGTGGCTTATTCGAGGTCTTCCCGGCCTAGAATGTCATGGTACAGTCACGATGATAACAATAACCAATGTTCTAGGCCTACCGCAGGACGAGGACAAATTGAAAGCAAGAAAGGCTAATTTAGATGCCGTCCTGAAAGTTAAGCGAGTTGCAAATGACAAGGAATTTAAGAAAAGGGTAAGACTCTGTTCTAGAAGTTATAAACTAAATTAAAACAAAGGGTAAAACTCACTTAAAGAAATGGGGGGTGCATGAAAAGAGCCTCCACGAGTGACGATACTTATGTACCTACGTCCGGCGCACCCTGGGCAGTCAGCCCCGCTACCAACCTTGCTGACTGGCTAATCTTTTCACCACGGCATGAGCTATTCTTGTATAGCTCGTGCCGACACGAGACAAGAAGAAGTTCTAGAAGTAGTAAACTAAATTAAAACAAAGGGTAAGACTCTGTTCTAGAAGTAGTAAACTAAATTAAATCAAAGGGTAAGACTGTTCTAGAAGTAGTAAACTAAATTAAAGCAAAGGGTAAGACTGTTCAAGAAGTAGCAAGCAAATGCAGACTCTTCTGTCGTGTCTGCATGAGCGATGCGAGAATAGCTCATGGTTTATTAGCCAGTCCGCAGGGTCGGTAGCGGTACTTCCAGGGGTCCATCGGACGTACTTTTAATAACAACTTTCAACTAGCTGGAATAAATCCGATAAATTATAAATTTTCTTGAAATACGCGTGGTGAGGCCGCGCAGGAAACTTTGTAGCGCGATGCATATGCGTAACGCGACGAAACATGACCCGCGCAAGAGTGTCTGCACCCTAAAGGCTCCTACACACAATGCACAATTTTCTAATTCTACGTGGAATTATTACGCGAAAAACTGAACTCTGCGGTATTTTGAATACATTGTAAATGTTACCGGCAATCTGTGTAATCCGGTATTCTATACAATGCCTAGGCAATGTATAAAATGCCTAAAACGTTCAGGTAATGTATGAAATATTATTTATTTTATACTTTGCCTAGGCATTCTATACAATACCGAATGCGCCGCCGGTAATGTGTGAAAAAGACGAGAGCGGCGAAGGGGAAGACGTGCGAGCAGGCAGTAAACTCCACGCGAGGCACAATAAAAACAAATGAAAAACTTACGGGTATGTTTGGAAGGTTATTTGGGTTTCCAAAGGAGAGTAGACGGAGCCCCGCTGAGCGGGGCTCCTGTTTCTGTCTGCAGTGTTTAAAGTAACCTAACACGAAGGGGATGACGGGGATGACATCCCCTTCGAACCTAACCTATCCGTGTCGGGGTGCCCCAAATCAATGACCAAATCTATTTACTTCACACATTGCCGGTGGACCAGCAGGTATACAATCCCTAGGAAATGTATACATTACCTAGGCAAAGTATGTAATGGACAATAATATTTCATACATTGCCTGGAGGCCCTAGACATTCTATACATTGCCTAGGCATGGTATAGAATACCTGCATTATACACATTGCCGGTAACATATATATACATAACCGCAACATTAAGTTTGTCAAGTATTTATTCCGTGTTGCTTAGGGCGCTAGTACTACTCGCACTTGTCCGGTTTTTTGTAATGTAATCGGTGGGCAAACATGCCGACTGCGTACCTGTATCCCAAGTGTTAGTTTTTTTTGTTAACTACTGTAGTTACGTCACGCCAAAAATTTATGAAAATGTGGCGGCATCTATCTCGCCACATGCGAACTATATCCTACATCGCGCAATCAAGATTTAACACGCAGATAGTATATATACAACCTCCCAACATCAACCGTTGGGCAGTAGCCCGCCAGGCACAAGACTCCGCCTGGTTGGAGGATCCTCCCTTTAGTTGGAGGAACACCACCCCAAGTTTCTCCACATTGGTGACCCCGACGTGATCGTCACAGACAGTGTTTCCACACTGGTGACGTCACACACAACCTTCGCAGCCTCGGCAGCCACATCATCACTCCCTCAGCAGCTCAGCATTCAATCGAGCAGCAAGCAGCGAGTCCCACAGCCAGCCAGCATCCTCGGCTTCAACGGGTGATGTAACCACTAGCCTGCAGCGAACGCGCAAGTCTGGTCACGACCCTCAGCCCACTCCAGCATCATGGCGCATCATACTGCACTTCGGCCGGTCAACTAGCAGAGGCACTTCTCTCCTGGTCGACGCAGTCCACAGCCACCACTCACAGTTTCGACTCAAAGGAACCCTTCACTGGCCCTGGCAAGTTCTCAAGACTCAACGACCGCTGACTCATCAAGACGATCGACCTCCGGTCTCAGGGGGGGAGTGATGTGGCGGCATCTATCTCGCCACATGCGAACTATATCCTACATCGCGCAATCAAGATTTAACACGCAGATAGTATATATACAACCTCCCAACATCAACCGTTGGGCAGTAGCCCGCCAGGCACAAGACTCCGCCTGGTTGGAGGATCCTCCCTTTGGTTGGAGGAACACCACCCCAAGTTTCTCCACAAAAATTTAGGCAGCGGCTCTAGGCGTGGCGTTCAATTTACGCGCGAGTATTAGATTAGAGTGTTCAACGCCACGCCTAGAGCCGCTGCCTAAATTTTCACACATTTTTGGCGTGACGCAACTACAGTAGTTAAAAACAAACGAAAAAAAACTAACACTTGGGGTACTGATGGAAAACTGCTGCCTGTATACACCAACAACACTAAGAAGATTAATTTTTGTTTTCTTTTGTACTGCTTGTAAATGATCCTTGCGGACCGTTTATGCGTAACCGGCGAGACTTGAAGGATCTCCAGCCAATGGGGTACGAAGATTGCTGATGCATTGCCAATCTTAAAGACAAAATTGGAAAGTCTGATGTATCTGTAATTTCACCGGCACCCCATACCCTTCAAACTGGATCGCAGCCACAGAAATCTTTATTATATCTATGATCGCAGCAATGCTACTTAGAGTGAAGCCACACTGCTCCGTTGCGTTGCGTTGCGACATCGCAGCGCTAAATTTTGACCAACCTATAGATTCTAAATGTAGCTCTGCGACGTCTGATTGGTCCAAATCTAGCGCTGCGACGTCGCAACGCAACGCAACGGAGCAGCGTGGCTTCACGCTTAGCGGCAGAAACAAGTATGGAGGTAGTACTTCCTCGGACGAACTCGTTGACAAGGATCTCTATTACTACAATAACTATCTATCTAAAGTATATTTTATTATGCAGGAGGACGATCTAAAAGCAAGGAACGACAAAAGGTTGAAAGATATTTGTAAAGCACAACTCGAGAGGCATCAAAGGAATATGATTACAAAAGTGGCAGACAGGCAAGCCGAGGTTAGTCCAAACTATTTCTCTTCGATTAAGGGCGCATTGCAGAAAACGTAGGTAAAAAGTAAAATTACGATATGTGGACGGTCCACATCCACACAGTGTACCTTTATCTTCAAGTTAAGTCAATAGGGCATTTGACTACTATTAAGAATTAAAAAAAACCTCAACGCAAATAACAAAACAGCTGATGACCCTGAAACGGCTGAGCCGATTTTGATAAAACATGTCTAAGAACTACCGCTAGAAAACCAGATTTTAAATAAAAAAAACGCACCTAAATCCGGTTCACCCTTTTAAGAGCTATGGTGCCACAGACAGACACATAGACAGTCAGACACACATAGCAGTCAAACTTATAACACCCCACTTTTTGCGTCGGCGGTTAAAAATGTACAACAATTTAGTACCTAATAGAAAGTATAAAAAAACACGATATGTGAAAAAATTTATAATATCGGAGTGATTCTTATATCAGGCAAAAAAATTACGAATATAAAAAAAACATTCATATTACGTAAATTTGTTTATCTATCGTGTTCTATGTTCAATTATATAAAACATTGTGTATGAGGCACTATATTCTATTAATTACTTATAGAGTTATAAGCCATTAAAATTTGGCGCTTGGGACGGGAATGAAATAAACGAGGGGAATGAAATAAAATGTTTATTTTAACCGAAAAACTAACCAACAATATTCATAGAGTGACAAATTGCACCTTTATACCTACTGTAGACATTTGGTAACAAGATCACAATTATTTAAACAATTAAGGTGGGTATCCTTATTATAAATAGTCTTTTGCAACATGAAATTAGTCAAAGTTATTTCTCAAACCAACAATTTTTGCCTTTATTTTTGATAATCAACATTTATAAGAAAATAATGTATTATATTATATTTGTAAGGTATAAGGTATAACGGGCTGGTTTCTGCAACTCCACGTCTAAGCGCGCATTTTGCGTGGTGGGTGATAAGTGTAGTCACTCGATCCACCCTAACTCTTCGAAAAAGGCCAGCACACCCTTGATGTTGCTGGTGATCTCTCGGAGAGTACCTGGGTTTCGGAAGTGCTTGGCCCTGTATGTGGCGACCTCAGGGTAGTTTAGTAGCACGTAGGCTGCCGTCTCGTCCTCCTCCATGCATGCTCTGCACAGTGGGCTGTCTATAACTCCAATCACAAAGAGGTGTTTGTTACAAGAACCATGACCAGTGATGGCTGCTGTGACTGTAGGCAGTTGTTGCTTTGACAGCCGGAGAGCTCGTCTAGTGAGATGACCGTCAATGGCGGGAAGCGCCTCCTTGGCCTGCCTGCACTCGCAATGGTTTATCCACGATTCGTTGTGTTGGTCTCTGGTGAGTTTCCTTACCAGGGTGCGTAGGTATCCTAAGGGGAGTGGTACTATGGGTTCGGGAGCCAATGCATCCATGCTCGATTCCCTTCCGGCGAGCTCATCTGCTGCATCGTTGCCTCGGGAACCACTGTGTCCTTTGATCCATTGAATGGTTATATTATTGAGGTTACCCACCTGGTTCAGAGTTTGGTGACACTCGTGTACCAGCCCAGAATTAACTGTGTAGCTGCTTAGTGCTTGCAGGTCGGTCATGCTGTCCGAGAGTATTCGGATTGAGTGGTCTTCAACCTTCCTGGCCATGATTGCTGACGCAGCTAGGGAGATACCCAAGCATTCAGCCTGGAAGACCGTGTTGTGGGCCCCCAATGGTGTGGCTATGTGTACGTTAAGGTCTTCTGAGAAGACCTCGGCACCTGTGCTTGTATACCTGTTTTGGATCCGTCCCTGAAGATCCGCAGCTCCGCGGGGCATAAACCCTCGCATCGGTGGTCCTCGTACAGTTGAATTTAGTATTTTATATCAAAAATGAATTGTTTAGGTATCCGGTCGTTTATAGCTCTTACAAGAGGGAAATCTAGCGAATTCCTCTAGCAACGAGGTGTGTTGTGTGTTACCTTTGCTCCAGAGGTTCAGTGTTTTTAGGCTTATTGCTGCTACCGCTGCTTCTTGCGGTGTATAAAGAGGTGCAGCGGTGGCAGTCCCAGCATGGCCTCCAGTGCCGCAGTCGGTGTATTCCTCATGCAGCTTGTAATTGCCATGCAGGCAAGTCTTTGTATGCGCTGTAGTTTGTTTGATGCTGTGCTCAGCTTGGTTCTAGGCCGCCAGACCACATTCTCCACTTTAACCTCCTTCAAATAAGTTTTTAATGAACCATTATCGTCTAAAAATAAATAAAAATTCGTATAAGCAACTATTTTTTAAATGCATAATTTGCAAATTTCATTATAAAAGAAAAACCTTTGCCTTCACGTGGATTAGTTTTGGTTTTATTTCAATTTTTGTGATTAGTTAATGTGGATGATGAATTTGGACGACTCATATTTCCTATAACATTTATTTACTTAGCACATCAGTATCAAGTATAAATATGTACCCTATATATATAAACCTACCTATATTATAATTTAAGCCAATTTTTTAATAAACTTCAGCCTACTAAATTATTTAATTGAGTTATTTATCATTCCCCTTGATAAATTTTCATTCTCCTCGTAAGTTGAAGTAGAGGGAATGAAACGTAGGGGAATGAGAATTTCACGTAAGATCACGAAACAAGCAATAAAATCGTTTGTATATGGGAGGAAAAAGTAACGTGTTGATAGTTTCTTACTCTTATTTAAATAAAAAAGCAATCATATTATAATCTAAGGTATACTTACCGAGATTTGAAGTATTTGAAGAATGAAAAAAACTTGGACAAACGTCGTATAAGGAACAATCACCAGCAATATTTTTTTTAGACAGAGCGCTTGCTCCCGGTCTCTGTTGGCAAGCGAAAACTGTTCGAGAAGGCGGAAAATTCGATGCGGGTAACCATTACGGTGCGAAGCCCCCTTCTGAATTAAAGTTGCGTTACGACATTTGTCGGGGTAATGAGTAAAATGGAATTACAATTTTTCTCTTTGGATTCTTAGCCTTTTGAAGATTTAATAGAATAATAAAATTATTAATACATTATTTATGCTTTATTAACAATATTAAAACAAGCTAGTTTTGATGTGAGTTTTAGAACAAAAGCATTTAAAACGTGGAAACAAAAGTATAACTACCTAGAGAACACTTAGGAGAATGAAAAAAAACACTCATATTTCCTCAAATAAAACCAAATAGTGAAACATACACACAAATGCCGTAGGTGCCCTTTTAAAACAAAAAATAAGGTATTATATAGGATTTTTGTTTATTTAATTTGTATTCATTTCATCATACTTAAATGGATAAATCAGTTTTTTAATGTGAAATGAGAATCACTCATCGATGAAAAAATAGAGGAGACACCCTTTCGAAGTTTGTTGAGGAGGCATTTTCTGTCCTTGTTGCGCGAAACGGATATTGAATAGAGTGATGTCAAGTCACTGTGAAGTTTTTAAGTAATGACGTCTAAGGTAGTAGTGTTGTCTCTGTTTCTCCATAAGGGCAGAGTTGCTTAACGTTTCATTTTTTCGTTTGCTCAAAAGTTGTTTAAAGTTAGATTTTGATTTTACACCTTTGATACACGACTCAAATGCAGCTTGACGGTACAGTGGAATCCGTTTATCACGACTTCGCTTAAAGCGACGAACCGCTTACAGCGACTTGCGAACACCATTTAGTTTGGTTTTCATTGAAATTTTTAAGAGAAACTGCCGTATACAACGACTAGACGACTCCGGATATAGCGACTAACCGCTTTTGGCGACGTAATTTCAAGGGCAAATAAGAATGTTCATCTGGTTATTACGACGCGTCCTTTATCTTGTTAGTAAATTAACATGACTTCAAGGCAATATGCTTACGCTTATATCGGTGTTATAAATGGCGATTGTCATTAAAGGGGTTCCAACATTTTTCTATGGAAGCTGGCATAGGCCCCTGCAGCCATTTTCATTTTTTTTACAAGTTGCGGCGCACGATGGTACTAACATATATGGGTAAAGGACACTCAAACAAACAAAAAACATTCAGAGATATAGTGCCCTAAAGTGCCACGTTGCCGAGATATTTGGACTCAAAGATTTTTTTTCAAGATTATCTCGATGCAATATCTCGGTAACGTGACACTTTAGGGCACCATATCCCTGATATTTTTTGTTTATCTAAGTGTCTTCTACCCATATTTACCAGTTACAAAGTGCGCCGCAATAAAAAAAAATAAGTCTAAATATCTCGGTAACGTGACACTTTAGGGCACCATATCTCTGAATATTTTTTGTTTGTTTGAGTGTTCTCTATCCATATTTACCAGTTACGTACAAAGTGCGCTGTAATATTGAAAAAAAATCTTTAAGAGGAAGGTTTGCGAGCGTGAGAACTTATTTTAGAACCCACACTTCGACATTTCTACTAATACAGCTGCATCACACAATGTAGTAGTACACATACCGAAAAACAAAAGCGCACCGAAGGTTTATTTTGTGGCGCGCCGGGTTAAATAAACCTTCAGTGCGCGTTCGCTTCTGAAGGACTAGTAAGTACACACATCAAAAGTGTCTAGGGATCAACATATATTTTTGCAATAACTTTTCTCCTGATTGATATTAATTAAAATTTTCTTTAAGGATTCATCAAATAAAGTGTTTTCGTTTGTCACAGTAACGATAAACCAAGTCACCTTTGCATTAATAAAGAAATTTGCCATTTTCCTAATAAAGGGATTTTTGACATTTGAACCACTAACACAAAAGTTCGAAAAAAAGACTGAAATAACAGTTTTCTTTAAAATTTTAGTGGGTAACTTAAACAATTAATAATCCGTGTTTCTACCGCGAACACTAACAACACAAGAACATCGGTTTGGCATACTCAAAATGAGTTCATCCAAATCACGCTGTGGAATGGCCGCCCATGTTCGTTGCAACAACAAAAAAAGGTCTTCTTGCGACTGGATACCCTCCATATTCGGCAGAGCTCTTCTCTGTAGCATATCCCATGCATGCTCAATCGGGTTCAAGTCTGGCGACTGAGCAGGCCAGGGCAGGACATTGATGTTAGCTGCGGCGAGAGTCTGTCTTACAACTCTTGCGGTGTGCGGTCGTGCATTATCATGCATTAACTGAAATAAGGGACCGATTTGCGCTTGTAGAGGAACGATGACGTCTGATACAATCGTCTCAGCATAAATTTGAGCGTTGAGGTTGCCTCTGATCCAAATCAACTCAGTTCTTCCGCCGATCCAAATACCCGCCCATACCATGATGGTTCCACCACTATAAGGATGGACTTCCTGGCAGGATTTTAATCGCTGTTGGCGTCCAGGGGTTCTCCAGTGTCGTATACGTCTTGTATCCGGTCTCATACCAAAACGAGACTCATCAGAAAAGCACACGAAACGCCATTGTTCTTCTGCCCAATTTCTGTGTCCAAGAGCCCATTGATATCGAATCCTACGATTGTGCATTGCTATAGGTGGTACCCGTAGCGGTCTTCGGGAATGAAGGTTCACTTCATGCAAGCGGTTTCTGACTGTTTGGTCGCTAATTAAGTTCCCTGAAGAGTGATGAAGCCTCACGGCTAACATCATGGCGGTTATTGTTGGAGCTCTTCGAGTTAAGATTTGAATGTATCGGTCTTGTCTCCGTGTGGTGCAGCGATACCGTCCTCCATGGCGCTCAGCCACGGTACCAGTGCTTCGGTAACGTGTCCAAAGTCGACTGATAACACTCTGACTTGTATTCAGAGCTAAAGCCACAGTACGTTGCCGGGAACCAGCTTCTATCATTCCCACGGCTCTGAGCATTTCTTCCCTGCTTAAATGACGTCGCCGCTCCATAATAACGTTGGTTTTAATCAGTAGTAGGGAAACAGTAGCACTAATAATGTCTTCAATGCGTTGTATGTTTTTATAGGGAAAATATTGACAGCTGATTTTCATCTTTTACTCGAATTTGATTCACAGTTCCTGATTCAAATTATGAAATGCACCAAAAAGGATCCATATAAATTTATAAAATCATAAATTTATTACAAAGCCACATCTCAATCTCAAGAAATCCGCATAAAAATGCTTGATCCCTAGACACTTTTGATGTGTGTATGTTGCAAAAAACGCGCAATGTATTAGCTATTTATTCACCGCACCGGGAGGCACGCGTGCCCATAGTATTGGATGTCGTGAACAAAGGGTGGGGTCACAGTGTAATCGGTATTGACAGATTTAAACTTAGAATAATTACTGTAATATCTTATTGTTGATTTTCTGTATTTCTATTTTCGAATATAATGACTTAATGACACATAATTTTTGTTTGGGAATATTTTAGGGTATGTAAATGTTGCGAGGGAAGATAAGAGCCAACATTAAAATGAAAACGAGATAATGTGTGATTGATTTGTAATGAAAAACAATAAATGTACATTGTATAACTCAATTACTGGGTATAGTAATTTTTTTTTCTCAGTTTGGTATTTTAAAATTATGTTTTATTATAAAAAAATTATACATCTTAGGGCCGATTTTTCTATAGTCAGATAAATTTTATCCAAGGAATAATTATGACTGTTTGACATATTTTCGATACAAAAGCCGTCAAAACGTCAAACTTATTCCCTAGATAAAAGTTATCTGACGATTGAAAAAATAGCCCTTACTACATACAAAAATTAATGCTTAATTTTTTTTTTTTTATTATTTTATTTATTTATTGCTTGGCGCTTGGGGCTGCTGACATCAGATAAAACATTTTCGTGTTCCGTTTCTTTGATTTTCTTTCAGATTCTAGTTTTTAATTGCCCCAATCAAATAATTGGGCTCATTTATTTCCATTTTTCTGTCTAATCTTGAATCTGTTATTTCCGGAAGCATACAATCAAGATAAAACTTTTGTAATTTTCTTTACGTTTTCCCATTTCTATCTGAAATAGTAATATTATGCAGAAAAATATAAAAATATATTAACAAGAAATAGAGAACCCTTCAGCTGACAAGCTATCAAACGTCAAAATTGGCAAGTCTGCCCACGGCCTTGACGTAGCCATGAAACGTGGTAAAATAAGGAAATCATTATACTAATAATAAGTGAAAAATATATATAAATATATAAAACTCACAATTATATTCGGACACAGTGTCCGAATTGACATATTTTAATTTCAATATTTTTTCACTGATGATTCGGACACCAATTATAAAAGCTGTTTTGTACAATCAGATAAAAACTTTCAACGATACCTTAATAATTGTGGAAATTCGTCCTCCGCCCAGCCTATAGTTATAAAAAACAGTTTTTAACCGGATTATAACTAAAGCAGCCGATTTTAATAAATAATATTATAAACCCGCATACATAGATAGATACGCGCCTTGGCAGTCGGGTAAATAAAGATGGGGTATTCCTCAAAGCGCAACCACTTTGAACCGCACCAAAAGTATTCCTTGAAACCCACCAACGATGAAACATAGAGAAGAGCACGAAGGATTCGTGATAAATTATATCGATAGACGTTTTAAAATTCAACTGTTGTTTATTTATTAAAACTACCCGGAAAGCAGAAATGAACTGGAACTAGGTGCTTAAGCGACTTACCTCCGGTTTCTGAATTAAATTCGGGATAAGCAATACTTAAGTAGTATTTGAGTACTGGGTTGTCAAAAAGATGCTTTAAAATACGTCATATTTTTGACAACTCCGTAATCAAATGTTACTTAAGTACTGCTTGCTTATCCTAGAATTCTCAATTCAGAAACCGGAGGTTACTACTTAGCTCAATAATGGTAAAAATACAGGTTTTGAAATTGAATCAATTGTTGTTTTGAAAAGTACCAGGGTGACAGAAATTAACAGAAATTAACAGAAAATAGGCGCTTAGACGATCTGACTAAGTGACAGTGACCTATAAGGTAAGATATATAGGACAGTTTTAAGTTTTACTATCTTATTTATAAAAGAATAATAACGAATACTTTATATTCCTCTTTGTGTTTAATCGTTGGTGCACAACTTAGTGACATAGTTTAGGCGCCCATTTTCTGTTCATTTCTATCACCCTGGTACTTTTGAAAACGACAAATGATTCAATTTCAAAGCCTATATTTTTACCATTATTGGGCTAAGTAGTAACCTCCGATTTCTGAATTCAGAATTCAAGATAAGCAATACTTATGTAGTATTTGAGTACGGAGTTGTTAAAAAAATGCTTTAAAATCCATCATTTTTTTGACAACTCTGTACTCAAATGTTACTTAAGTACTGCTTATCCTAGAATTCTCAATTCAGAAACCGGCGGTAATTCGCTTAAGCACCTAGTTGCACTTCATTTCTGCTTTCCTGGTAGTTTTAATAAATAAACAATAAGGGCAGCTGAATTTTAAAACGTCTATCGATATAATTCACTACGAATCCTTCATGCTCTTCTCTATGTTTCATCGTTGGTGCGTATCGAGGAATACTTTTGGTGCAGTTCAAAGTGGTGAGTCCACAAAGCTATTTATTACTGAAAGATGCCACCTTAAAGCCACAAATAGTTTTTTTGGTAACGCTTTTTTTTGCCACAGATTAAAACTTTTTTATCTGACTGTACTAAAAAGCTTCAATAATTTGATGGTGTCCGAATATTCAGTGAAAAAAATATTGAAATTAAAATGTGTCAATTTGGTCACGTGTCACGGTCGGTGAAAAAATGCAGTCATGTCACGACACTCGCAACCCACCCTAATGCCTTGTGCGTAGATGTTTTTGAGAGCTCGGCTCGAATTACAAACGGACGTGCTGTCACCTTGGATTCTAGGATGGCACTGAAAAATTTTCGCGTGCGTACTCTTTTATAAAACAAATTACGGGAGAGTATTGCTCCATACTAAAATGTATGGGGAACGGAAAACAATTTCCGTAAAAAATTAACAATGTTGAGACGTAGATTACTCTCATCTGGTTTGATTTATTAAAATAATAAAACGGTAGACGTGTTATTCATACTTTCGTGTCACGATTAAACTAAATAGATTTTTATATATTCCTTTAAAATTAAGTAAATTCTGCAAATAGAAAAGGTCGATTTAGACGTTTTTGAGGGAATTTAACATTTTTTTTTCTCGAAATTAATGATGATTTCGCAAATATCTCGCGGTGAAACTGTTGGCACATCTATTAAGGTTCTTCATTATTTTTTTTACGTAATTCCATGCGGAGAGTTTATAGAAATTTCGAAAACAGTAAGTGCCTTTTTAGGTGTTTCTTAAGGACTCTCCTCTTAAGTCCAAATATCTCGGCAACGTGACACTTTAGGGCACCATATACCGATATTTTTTGTTTGTCTAAGTGTCCTCTACCCATATATGTTAGTGTAATCGTGCGCCGCAACTTGGAAAAAAAATCAAAATGGCAGCGAGGGGGCTATGCCACAAAGGTTCTATCCCCTTTGTAGAGATGTAATGGACAATATTTTTACATGAATTATTAGTTACACGATATTTGAACCTCTGCTGATGCTTATAACGACGACCGCTTAATACGACCAAATATCGGATGTCCCTTCATCGTCGTTATAAGCAGACTTCACTGTAATTAAGATTCAGTTAGTGCAACTGCGTGGCAATTGCCGTCTAGATGTGCAGTCCAGGGGCCTAATTCTCCTAAAATAAATCTTGATAAATCACAACCGAACCAAGGCCGAACCGTTCATTCAGACAGTTCTCAATTTTAAAAGCTATCAAATTGTTTGACACAAAAAACAAAATCAATCATTTTGAAAGTTTTCGAAAACAAAAACTGACTGACGGTTGTGGTTCGATTGCGTTTGGCAACAATTTATTTTAGGAGAATTGGGCCCCAGTTGCAGTTATGATTACGAATATTAAACGAATGATGTTTCACCAAATGTGACTTTATTAGCCCGCCTAGGTAGGGGTAAGTATAAGATTTTTTGAACAATCTTCAACTGTCTATTGCACACAAACTAGATGGAGGCAGTGGCGTAGCGTAGTGGGGGCGGCCGGCACGGCCCGCGCCGGGCGGCACTTTTAAGGGGCGGCAAAATTGTACAATAAATAATAATAATATTTAGTTTGGCACACGAGGTTCTCGACATGTGGGATGTTGACTCAGCAGTCATTGTGCCGATAGTCGTTACAGCCAATGGTTTAATAGCGAAGAGCCTCGACCAATATCTGATGAGGCTCTCGTTAAGCAGCTGGATCAAGGGTTTGATTCAGAAAGCGGTATTTCTGGACACGGCGCGTATTGTTAGGAAGTTCCTCTCTCTAGAGCCCTAACGCCGGCAGCTTGGACCCTGTTCCGGATGCCGGTGGGCTACTATTTATTATATTTTTAAATGTTTTTGTTTTTTTTAGAAATATTTAAAAATGTACCAAATAAGTTTGATAAATGAATTGTTGAATAAATATAAATTTATAAGATAGATCATAGAAACTTTTTGGTTGAAGTATGTCTTCATAAAGTTATGCATTTTGTTTTCGTTTTTCTGACACTGGTGACGTTGCTGTCTTTCCTTTGGTATACGAATGTCATGTCGTATGTGTTCAATAAATTATCGTGTTTAAAGAAATCTAACGTGACTTTTATTGAAATATTGCCAAAATCCAATAGGTTATGGGCCCAGGCACATTATAAGTAAATATTTCAATAAAAAGTCGAGTTAAGAGCAAGATTACTATCGGTGTAAAATTCACCTACGTAATGGAGGTCACGAACGCGATGAAAATTGAGAAATTTGATGGCAGAAATTTCCAACAATGGAAATTTCAAGTAAAATGCGCATTAAGAGCAAAGGGATTGAACATAGAAAAGGCAAGACCCGTGGAAACCAGTTCGCAAGTGCAATGGGATAAAGATGATGGTATGGCCATGTTCATTTTAACGTCGTCCATGGATTTGAACCAAATATCACTTATAGAAAACTGCGAGACTGCCAAACAAGTCATGACAAAACTAGAAGCAATCTATGAACAGAAATCAGAATATAACAAAATGTTAATTCATGAGAAGTTCTACCGTTATTCATATAGTGCCAGTGATACGATGGCACAGCATGTGTGCAAGGTGGAAGGCTTAGCAAAGCAGCTACGGGAAACTGGTGAGAAGATCAGTGACACAGCAGTGATGACAAAGATTCTAAGCACATTACCATCAACATACCGTTCGCTTAGACAAGCATGGTTGTCACTCGATGAAGACCTCACTTCTCGCTTAGTAGATGAAGAAGCCAGCCTTGCCAACGATACAAGTAGTAGTGAGATTGCGTTAGTGACGTCAAAAGGAAATTCCAAATCGAGAAATGGAAATAAACAGAATAGTTCAAATGATCAAAGAAATTCAAGTCATAGATTTGTATGCTACAATTGCAACAAAAGAGGGCATTTCGCTAGAGATTGCAGGATGCCAAAGAAAAAGTACAATGTTATGAAACCTTACAGTATGTTGGCATTCAGCGCCGAAGGTAACTCAACTGAGCATGATGAAGAGGCATGGATACTAGATAGTGGAGCCTCAATGCACATGACCTTCAAGCGTGACTACTTCTGTGAGTTGAATGAGTCTCAATACAACAATTATGTTAAATTGGGTAACAAACGGAGTATCAAAGTATGTGGCGAAGGAACTATACTGATAGATAAACAAGTTAATGGTACATGGGAGAGATGTAGACTTGAGCATGTGTTATATGTACCTGATTTACGGAAAAATCTGTTTTCCGAAGGTGCTGTCACTAGAAGAGGATATGTAATAGTAAAGAATAATGAAAAAGCAATGATAATGAAGAATAATGTTGTTGTTATGAGTGCACAATTAACAGAGAACAATTTATATGAATTGGATGTCAAAACAATCAAACAAGAAAATTGCAATATTGTGCAAACAGATATAAAAGTTTGGCATGAAAGATTAGGACATTTAAATGTCAAGGAACTTCAAAATATGAGTAAGAATGGTGTGATTCCAGTTACATTGAGTGAAAATCCGAATTTTGTTTGTGAAGCGTGCCAATATGGGAAGCAAGCAAGACGCCCCTTCTTGAAATCTACCCGAGGTCCAACACAACCTGGTGAAATTGTGTACAGCGATGTGTGTGGTCCTATAGAAGAACCTTCTGTGTCGGGTATGAAGTACTTTGTATTGTTCAAAGATGGAGCTACAAGCTATCGCCATGTTTACTTCATGAAACATAAGAGTGAAGTATTTCAATGTTTTCTGAAGTACAATGCAATTGTGAAGAACAGATTTCAACGTGATTTGCACATACTACATACAGATAATGGTTGTGAATATGTGAACCAAGAATTTACATCATTTCTGGAGAATAAGGGAATAACGCATGAACGCACTGCCCCGTATACCCCACAGCAGAACGGGAGAGCAGAGAGAGAGATGCGTTCTATCATGGAAACTGCTAGAACAATGTTATATGCAAAAGACATTCCCTTATACATGTGGGCAGAAGCCGTCAACTGTGCAATATATTTGTTGAATAGAAATACATCAAGCCAGACGGGAGATGTTACGCCATTTGAACTGTGGCATGGAGTAAAACCTAACTTACAACATATTAGAATATTTGGATCCATTGGTTATGTACATGTACCAAAAGAAGGAATGTACCTAGGGAAGCTTGCCAAGAAAAGTGTGAAGATGTTGTTAGTTGGATATGACCATGAGAATTACAGAATGTATGATCAAAATACCAGGAAGATTACAGTATCGCGGGACGTGAAGTTTGATGAATGTAGTACACCAGAAGAAAAACAAAGTTTTGTAGAAATGAGAGTTGAACAAGAAGAAAAAGAACATTCTACAATGTCTACCCCACAGAGCGAGTTTCAACATCAACGCGATGTACCTGAAGAAATCTCTTCTGATGATAGTATGAAGAGTTTAGAAGATATAGATGAAAGTTATATCCCTCCAAAAGGTATACATTTGGAACAGGAGGAACAGAGAAACATCACGTTACGTCCGCGTCCTTGTCGTCGAGATAATAAGTTAGAAGCAAATTTCACAGAGTTGGAAATACCTAACACTTATGAAGAAGCGATGAATAGTCCAAATTCTCATTTATGGAAGAAAGCTGTGGCTGAAGAGCTTCAGTCACATGAAGAAAATCAAACTTGGATACTGACTGATCGGACTGAGAAGAAGCCTGTTTCTTGTAGATGGGTGTTCACCATAAAGAAGAATAAATATAGGGAAATAGTACGATTCAAAGCACGACTGTGTGCACGAGGATTCACACAAGTCAAAGGTTTGGACTATAATGAGACCTTTTCCCCCACTAGCAGGTACGATTCCATCAGGGTGCAGCTTAGCATTGCTGCGAGAGACGAACTACAGATCGAGCAATTTGATGTGAAGACGGCTACAAGACGAAAGAAGAAGAAGAAACAGATACATGGAGGTGCCAGAGAGATTGGAAACTCAGTCTTCAAAAGTATGTAAGTTAATTTGTCAGATGCTAAAAGAAGTAGTACCCCTGCTGATGTAAATGTAAATATATCTAAGAATACAAGTAATAGGCCTATTAATTTGAGAAGAAGAGAGCAGAGGGAAGCAGTGGGAGCATTGCTATTCTTGTCATCTGTATCTAGACCTGATATAGCATACGCTGTGAATGTTGTCAGCAGGTGTGTCAATGATCCAGGTCCTTCACATATTTACAGCTGTGAAAACAATTGTGCGTTATCTAATTGATTCTAATGATATGTCTATTGTTTATAAAGATAAAGTTGAATTAGTTGGCTATTCAGACTCTGACTTTGCAGGTGATTTGGACACTAAGAAATCTAATACAGGTTATATATTTTTAATGAATGGTAGGTAAATAAGTATTAGATTTAATTTTATCCGAGAGAATGTTGCAAAGAAAATTGTTGATCTATACTAATATTATAAAGAGGTAGAATTTGTTTGTTTGTTTGTTTGTTTGTTTGTATGTAGGAGGTAATCTCCGAAATTACTCATCCGATTTCAAAAATTTTTTCACCAATAGGAAGCTACGTTATCCCTGAGTGCTATAGGCTATATTTTGGGATCAAAAAATTAGGGATCCGTAAATTAACGGGAGCGAAGCCGCGAGCAAAAGCTAGTATTAAATATGTTGAGAGTTCAAATCAGTTGGCTGATTTCCTGACTAAAGTTTTGCCTGTTAATAAATTGAATTCAACTAGAGATAAGACGATGAGAAATGTTTAACGTGGCTAGTGTTTAATGTGTGTGAAACGAAATTATGTCTACCTTATAAATTTAAGTGGGAGTGTTGAATAAATATAAATTTATAAGATAGATCATAGAAACTTTTTGGTTGAAGTATGTCTTCATAAAGTTATGCATTTTGTTTTCGTTTTTCTGACACTGGTGACGTTGCTGTCTTTCCTTTGGTATACGAATGTCATGTCGTATGTGTTCAATAAATTATCGTGTTTAAAGAAATCTAACGTGACTTTTATTGAAATATTGCCAAAATCCAATATGAATAAAGGAGATAATAATTTTTAGTAAATTTTAAATTTTATAGGCACACGCCGATTTCTTCCGGCAATAGAAGTTAACCAGTCCACTTAACACCCCTTCCCATAGACCAGATATTTTTTACCTTATTTTACAATAGTCTTGCACCCACCTGGGACGGTCCATGACTGTACCCCAATAGTGCAGCCGTGGATAGTCCCCGGTTGGTGCCCCGCCCCATTTTAGATTAAAGTTCTCAAAGGGACCTCTGCGCGTTGGACCTCCCCTGTATGCCTTCCAAAGGACCGGACATCTTCCGCACGGAAGATGAGATTTTTTGTCAATAATTTGACCATTTCATATCATATTTTTGTCTCACTTACGATTTATATATTTAATTTTTAACCTGTACAATACACAATAGTGATAATTGTTCTTGCCGAAAAGTTTTTTTAGAATTTTATTACTGTATATTTTAGTCTTTTAAATTGAAATAAGTGGGCGATGACATTTTTCTCCACCGGGGCGGAAAAAATGGTTGAATCTCACGCTAAGCCACTGGATGGAGGTAAAATAATCTGAAGTTTAGATTACTAATTCACAAAGCTTTACGCTTTTATCAGACATTTTTCAGACTTCGAATCAAAAGATATTCGCGTACTGCCAAAGATAATAAATAAGAACTGTTTAAATTCTCTACAGATTATGTCAAATTTGGACAAAAGGGTTGCTGAGAAAGTCGCTAGCGAGAAGAAGGTATTCACTATTCAACTTGACGAAATGGCTATGAAACTTAGAATAGTTGAAGATAAACTAAATGGTAATCATCTACGCTTTTTGTTATTTCTTCCATGGTATAATAATACGCTTCATCAGGTACACTGCTAGGTCACGTGATATGATATATCGGGTGCAAAAAGACCCTTAACGATAACGAAAACCACGTATTCTACCCATTGGGATCTTTTTTTTCTTCTAGACCATACCTGGGAAATCATTGGTTTTGGAGATATTGAAGGTCAAAGTATACAACATTTTTTTTAGTTTTTTCCAAAAACGAATTCCAAGTCATAATACTAAACTTTCTTCCATACAAACATTATCAAAAATTTCAATATTTCCTAACAAATTACGCATTTGAAGTTACAAAAACGCAATGAATATCAAAGACACACGACCGCCTTGGCTCGGCTGTGTAGCCACTGCACGCATGCAAACGTGCGGCATCGCCACAAACATAATATGCGCGCTGCATAAAAAGGCGTTTTTTTTCATGCCAAAAAATAAAAGTCGTTTCCCAGCAATTATTTTTGGCCAATGTAATTTATTTTGATGTACAGAGTGCGTAGATTTTGGCTATGTGATGGGTCTTTTTACACCCTGTATATAAAAGGAGAAGCTGACTGACTGACCTATCAAGGCGCAGCCTAAACCGCTGGGGTTGGAAACTTAAAATTTTTACAGTACTTGTGTGATGTGAGCTTTTAATTTTTTTATTTTAGATTGCTCTTGACTCTGGTCAAGGTCAGAGTTGACAGAGACAAAATCTACGATGGAGCGAGCTTACCCAGAAGAAGCCTTTTATATTTCTGCCCGTCCTCACACGGGGCGCTACTGTTCTGTAATTGCATTTAATTTTTAATTATTTATCTTCTCTAGCTCGTTTGAAGGCGGAGCGTGAGACTCGTCGCTCCCAAGAGCTGTGGTCGGCCGGCGCGTCGCTCCTCAAGGCCACTAAGAGAGGAGAGGCGCATGTCCGCGTGGATAAAGAGCTGAGAGCAATTGAGAAAGCTTCGGGTTTGTACTGATTTTCCCATTAGATCGGACCTTTTGGACCTGAGTAGCACGTCAGTGTTGTATTAGTAGGCGAAGCAGATAACGATAGTCGTATAGAGTGCGCGCAAGATAAGTCTGCGCGCGGCCGAAATCGGAACTAATCATGGTCCACCAAAGTGTGTGCCGTTTTACTAATTTTTATAGTAGAACTACCTCATTGTAGAATGTTTAACGGGAAAAATATGTTTAGCGATAAAAGAGTTAAGCTTAAAAAGCGGTAATTTGAACTTTTGCGATCATGGCAACGTTTAGCACGCCCTCAGTCGCGCGCAGAGTTATCTTGCGCGCACTCTAGTACACAAATTGTAGTAAGGTGACGTAGCTCTCTGATCGATTCAAAAAGCAAACAAATCAGATCACACCAATAATTCAGCTCTCATCAAGCTGTCTCCCTCCTAATCTCCCGAGAGCATCGTCCTAAGCCGAGGTCCGAGTCCCACTAGGGTTCACCTTTAGTGCTGTTGTTGCTAGTATTCATAATGTAAGTGTAGTATAAGTAGTTAGCTTAGGTTAAGGCTGAGCATCCACCAGACCTGTGCTAAGCTGCGTAGCGAGGAATGTGTTTTGTAAGCATCAATAGAATTACTTAATTTACCTAGTTTCGCTCTGCGCAGCTCTGGTGGATATGGGCTTAGCGGAGTGAGGTTTTTGTTCATGCAAAACAAGCGAGAAATGCGAGCGAGGGATGTGTTGCGAGGAATGTTAGATTAGAAAATATGCGCCTACCAGTCAGTCAACAGATGGTGTTTGGAAGATGTAGATGATAATTTGTACACATTAACACATTACACATTCCTCGCACAGCTCTGGTGGAAAGGGTCACACCGTTTCACATCCTCGCTACACATTTTCGCACCGCACATTTTCCTCGCACAGCTCTGGTGGATGTCCAGCCTTAGTATTTAACTTCTCCCTCATAGGCTGGAGACCCTTCAGGTCTCGCCAATAACTGCCCGGTTATGTAGAAATGGTCCGCAAGGACTACCTACAAGCAGTGCAATAAAAAAAAAAAGAAACAAATCAGACGGGACGAGCTTGAGGATAGCTCATGCCGTGGTGAAAAGCCAAGACCAGACCAAGTCTGCACCAGTGCGCTTTCATGTTCATCTTGCGTCTTCGTCTGAGGCATACGTGAAGCGCCATAGCGCATGCCATAATACTAGTTCGAAAAAAGCGCATGCCCCTAGCGCACGCTAATCCACCTATTGTATGTCGACCGACGACTGACCGAGGCGCACCGGTGTAGACGATAAGCTGCTGTGTCTTATGGCAATCAATATCGCATGCGCTTGACGCAAGAGGAGTTGAAAGCTGAAAGCGCAAGATGAAGGCATACTGGTGTAGATATACCAAATCAGCAAGGCTGGTATCGGGGCTGACTGCTCAGGATGCGCCGGACGTATTTCAGTATCGTCACTCTGGCATGGAACGCAAGCGTTCAACGATAGCGTAGGCTATCACTGCTTTTCAATTTGAATTTTACTATAATTATAGGTGACAACGACAAGTTAGTTGCGACCGTCCTCAAGTCGATTTCGCCGTCTGTACGCGAGAACGGAATTGTTCCTGAAAGTGTGCTGCGAGAAGCGTTCCACGTAGTAAGTATATTTAAACTAAGTCATTATTTAAGATGACTGGAAATTATTTATATAGTATAAATCATTTATATATTATAATGTAATTATTAATTTTATTTGAGTAGTATTAAATAAAAATAAAAAAAGAATATGCTAGTATTCTTACCTTCGGTTTCTGAGTTAAGAATTCTAGGATAAGCAGTGGGTACTTATGTAACGTTTGAGTACGGTTGTCAAAAAAATGATGGATTATAAAGCATTTTTTTGACAACTCCGTACTCAAATATTACTTAAGTATTGCTTATCCTGAATTCTCAACTCGGAACCGATGGTTAGTTTCCGAGATATTATGGTTTCAGGTCACTGCTCATTAGAGCCACCCAGCACCCGACCCGCATCGCCTCGTCGCTCGGCGTCCACTCGTTGTCAGCAGGTGGTTCACGGGTGGACGCCGCGTTATCACCAGTAAACGTCTCGTGGTCAACCAGAGGACCGATGAGCGCGGTCTACTCTATGGCAGCGCGCGTTTCACTCGGGACTTGTGCTTTGGCAATGCGCAGCAACGCAAGGCAAGCATGCGAGCAGCGAGTTGTCACCGAGTGGTCAACTCGTTGTCCGCGCGTGGACGGCATACGCCCAAGGCGATACGGTGAGGGAACGGAGTTGATGTAGTGAGCGCACATCCACACAAGTTCATACAAAGAATACTAACCGCACGAGGCGAGGCGATGCGGGTCGGATGCCGGGTGGCTCTAATGAGCTGTGAGGCTGTGACGTTTAGGTTGGTGACCCGGATTCAGTTCTTCCGAGTGTAATATTTATGTACAAATATAATATCATTGTACGTGTGTAGATGGAGAAGACGGCGCGAAATGTTGCTCTGATCGAGCAGGACGGCTCAGCAATGCACGTCTACATTATGTCCTGGCTGCAGGGATTGATGCTCTTCATGAATGTAACATTTTTTTTTAAATTATTTATCTATGTTGCGCGTGTCCTTTTTTATCGTGGGAAAATTCTCATGGATGCCCTTCGCCCGGGGAAGACGAAGGGGTATGCCGAACTCTTACCGGCTAAAAACCCACGGTGTTCCTTCTCCTGACCGTTGGCCGGGGTCGCGGGATTCGTAGCTGCATGCACCGCGACCCCGGCAGGCCTCGGTCTGCCAGCCCCTGGCAGACCTCTTCTTCTGTGGGGCCTTGCCCCACGTCCTCCTGAGAGGCGCGCTATGACCCTAGACGCACCTGATGGTAAGCGCAGATAGGGTTTAAGATAGACCACACGAATCCAAGTAACAGAGATATAGAGGCATATACCCCTCTGGCTCTCACATTCACACGACGGAATACCGTACTTAAACTGATTGGCGCCAGGCGCCAGACTTTAATGTGAGACAGAATCTGATTAAAATCTTGTTGGGGTGTCTCGGTTTTTGTGTATACTAAAAATAGTGTTGTATAAATAAATTACCCGAGCCGTGTATGTAGCCGTGTGTACAGCAGGACGCAGTAAAGTAAAGACTGATAGAAATGCGTAAAGTGTCATGTTTTATGAAATATGTATTTGTTTTCTTTTCAGATGCCAGGAATTCCACAGGCAGAGTATGAAAACCTGCCAATGGAGGCTCCTTCTGATTTAGATACGTTTGATTTGTTACAGAGAGCTAGGTAAATGTTTAAATATTATACTTATAATTATGTATTAGGTAGGTAGGTAAATGTACATTATTCGGTTAGAAATTATTAATAGCAGTGTGTCCGAAGGGATTTTCTAGCGGCAAGCCTAACCACCAATGTCCGTATAACTTCTAAAATAACGAACTAACAGAAACATTCATCCCCTATTGTACCCCCTCTGTACTCTGTACACTCTTTCAGAGTGGAGGCGGGCGCGGGTAAATCAAAATGTATGTAGACGCCAGTTGTATTCACAGTGCGCCCACGAGCCGCGCGTGTGCATGATGCGGGCGCGGGCGCGGGCGCGGGCGCGGGTGGCGCGGGTGTTTCTAATGGCTCAGTCCGCCCGTATCGTTCACAGTGATATAGCGTCTATTAGGTGACTGCGCGTGTGGTTCTAAACCATTTTGATTCACCCGCCGAAGCGTCACACGATAGCTCGTTTGGCACTACTGTGAATACGCAGACGCCAAGACTCAAGCGCCCGCGACCGCCCCCGCACTCGCTAGTGCAGTCTGATTGACCACTTAGGGGAAGAATTTTCAAAAATCCTTTCGTAGTGCTGACCTACGTTATATAAGGCAGTCCTGTGCAAAATTTCATGCTTCTACACCAACCGGTTTAAGCTGTGCGTTGTCTGTCAGTCACACCACACATCGTATTATCGAAAATTGCACTACAACATCTCCCCTTTCTATTTGATCCGTGTTATCAACACAAACTTCGAAGCATTCTCAGTCGAGGACCATTTTGCCAGATTCTGGTTGGAACACGGTAACTTAGCCGCAGCGGTTCGGTACGTGGGTTGGCTCAAGGGCGCATCGCGCGCGGCTGCTACAAAATGGTACGAAGCTGCGCGTTCACATCTCGAAGTGAGGCAGGCGGCGGAGGCAGTACTTGCGCATGCCGTCGCTATGGGGCTGCAGTATATCTGAATTACGTAAGTATCTACAACGTTATTTTTACTTTATACGAAAACCGAGACACCCCAACAAGATTTTCATCAGAACTGCCTGAATGTGTTTTTTTTTAGTAAATCTCCAAGTTACACCTTAGTTTATGTCGCGTTAAGTTCGCTAAAAAAGTGTGAAATGCCCGAGTTATGCTATGCAGGGGTTGTCTAATACACGGAAACTGACCGAGCGGACCATTTCAAGCCTCAAGGTGTCTATTCTCGTCAACTGTTATGGGTAGAAACCTACTGAAACAAAATTGAAATTTAAGAAAAAAAAAAAAAAAAATGTCGTGTAAAAAATATGTCAATCGATTCTCCTAGTGATTCTGAACAAACTAGTTTCAGGTTTAGTATATACTAAAACTAACCTTGTATAAGCAGTGATCGGATAATCGGACGCTAATATACCTAAACTTCACTTTTATTCCCACGAAAGAATTACACGGACATGCCTTTCAGAATCCCGGATCTCGGAATCGTTTGAAATTCCTGAGATTGCTAAAAATGTTACCTGCATACAAGATACAGTTAGAACTCGTGAAAAAAAGGAAAAAGAATGTTATTTTTGAACCTGCAATAAATTAGTCGATTCGATCATTAATCTGTTAGATAGATAAATCAATTTCCAGTACTTGAGCACATTGGACACCATGGTCTGAAATAAAAGTAATTTATTTATTTATTGTGCACATTATCATTTTTTATTGATATTCCATTTGTTTTGAATAAAATAAAGATACTAAATCAAAATAACCATTGCTATAATTTCATTAAGTTTGTTATAGTTGTTTTTACAAAATTGTTCAATCTCGGGAACCCGGGATTACTTATTTATTCAGAAAGGAATGTCCAATGTCCATATTATTCTTTCGTGGGAAGAAGTTTAGGTATAAGCGCTCGATTATCCGATCACTGCCTACAAGCATTGCCGTAGAAATACATAGACCCGAGTCAGCGCTCAAAAATGTAGAGTCAAACGCGAAAAAGAAGACTAATTTACGGCAATTTAAACTAATTTACGGCAATTCGTGCCGTCGATAATTCGTATGATGAAGATTAGGTATTTGTAAGCTAAATTAGGCATTGTGATGACGACATAGGATTTTAATTAGTTTGTTAGTATTTGTAAGTTTATACGGCGGTATGCGTTGGCGCGCGCTCTGGTGGTGTATGTGAACGCAGGACACTTTTTTTTGTGAATTTTGTAGTAGACTCTTGGTCCATGTGTTTCTACATCAATGCTTATATGGAAAAGAATCGGCCATCCCCTCTCCAGCCGCGGGTGCCATCATGAGGATGGGCGGCAGCGGACTCCTAAGAGTGCTGATTATCTACCGCAAAAAAACCTATGACAGTTTACTGAAATTTGATCATGTCCAGAACGAAAATATGGCGCGTCTTTGTGGATTGGGAGTAGCGTGCAGTAAAAATAGTGCGTTCACACTGCGTGTACAGTACGACATAATTAAGAACTCACATCGGCAAACTTCTTAAAAAAATGATTTTTACGCTGACGCAATAAGTGTGAGTGGCCCAAAAATTAGCGACTGCCATTGGTTGTTCGATCAGGTACCTACATCTTACTTACACTAATTAGTTGTGTTTTACTGTACCAACACAACACAGTAAATGGCAAGTTAGCTTCATTTACCGAAGGCTACTCTGCTATGTGGCACAATGTCTTGCTCAGTCTGTCGCCATGTCTGATAGCTCAGCGCCTGCCGGCAAACAGTCAGTCGCGATTTCGCGAACTATTTTCTTAGCGACCCTACGAACTATTTGCTTAGCGACCCTAATTTTCTATTTTTCACTTTTCAGTTAAGAAGTTTTTACTAAAACCTGGATGTTGCAGTCAAGATAATTTTAAAGTGAATTAAAAGAAAATTCAAGTGAATTTTGTGGGTATTTTTGTAAACTTATTAAGTATTATTTACTACACCTCCTATGTAATGTATCGTATACCACAAATATTTTGCGTTTTTTTACAAATAACATTTCCTTTGAACGTATAAACTAAAGGAAATAAAAAATTAAAAACAAGTCAACAATAGTTAGCCAACGTATAATATTGTATGTAAAAAACCAGCACGAAGTATATCATGATATTTATAATCCCTTACAAACACAGCACGGATATTATGGATATGTCGGATCTGGATATGGATACGGATATAATATATGAATAATAATATACGTAGGTTTCAGATGGATAGATTTTTATTTCGGATATCCGTATGTTTCGGTTACGGAGCTCCATAACATCCTTGATACACAGCGTAAGGCTGACTCCGCCCGCATAATGTAGGTATACATGTATCACATATAATAATTTACGTCGGCGATGCGTTGTAATAAGAAGTCTGTAAATGCATAAAGCTATACAGTTGTAATGTTATTTATTATTTGTAGTATGTTTTGACCTAATTTGTTTTATACCAATCTATAATGTCGTATATGATAATTACGATAAATAATGCTGTTGAACCTATAAATATAAATTTGTATGTATGTATTTCATTACGTAACTTACGTAACGTACGTTTATTACATAAATAGCCAAAAAATATGGAAAAATACTAGTGCAATAATATTTTAAATTTTTGTTAAATCATCATTTTAACAAGATAATTAATTGTTTTATTGTAAGTAATTAAATTATTTTAGATTCGATATTATTATTTGATCGACTAAATTATACGACAATTTTAAGCTGTTTATAAATAGTGCACATGCGATATAAGAAAATTTGTAAGTATACAGCGTACAATAGTGTTTGTAATACATACGACAAAATGTAAGTAGGTAATATATTCCGACGTATATTATCACATGTGGCATTTACGATACCAAACAAATATTGTTGCTCCCACGTGAACTGTCGTATGAACAATATCTATAAAATTATAATATTTTTGTGAATGTTTCATATTACGTCATACAGAAAATGTACCAAATTTTATAGAAATGCGTTGAAAAACGTAAGGTGCTATGTACATTTTGGTTATTTTAAATCGTGTTTTAAATCTTTGAAACGCTCTTCTGTAAAGTTGCTATTTTAGGCGTATGATGCATCACGTAGGAGGTGTCAAATTTTGTATAATATTGCAATTTGCTTCTTTAAATTGAGATTGTTATCGTATATTAAAAAAATAGTAAATAATCCCTAAGTTTTATTTTCCAATTATTTGCTGGCTAGAGAGAGTCACACCATCAGGAATATTCCGATCTGTCCCCCTGATCTGTCCCTTCGTCGGTAACAGGGGGACAGATCGAAACTTTTTATTTCTATTTGTCCCCCTAAAGAACAGCAGGAGACAGACCAGAAATAATTCGTTCGATCTGTCCATTCGTCTTGGTGACAGGGGAACAGATCGATTTTTTTATTCCTGTAGGCCTAGCACAATTTGACGTATATTAACGTAAACGTAATTTTAAATCGAAAATACAACTATTCTATAGCATTTTAGTTTCAATTTATGCGACAGCCACAATCTGTGTCATACATAGATATGAATAAAGTTTTCAATTCGATTAAATATTATGTGCGAAACGAGTATTTCCAATTCAAAGTTCACTTGCGTTAACGTTACGTTTACGTTACCATACGTCACAACATTCGTGCCACGCCTACTGATTGTCCCCTGAAGGTGACAGATCAGGGGGACAGACCGGAATATTCCCACCATTCGATGTCTGTCATAGCTGGTAAGTCCTGTTTTTGTGCAGTACTATGAGCAGTGGCCGCGGGGGGTGCAATTACACAATCACAATCTGTAGGCTATTCAGGTATTTTTTTGAAGCAGGAATCGTTTTTCAAACCTGCAGGTTTTTTGAATTGTAAAGTCGTAACTTTCGTTCACGAAAACAGGTCAACATTTTTGGTTTTGTTTTTGTTTGTCAAACAATTGACAGTTCTTGTAAACAAAAACTGTAGGTACCTACTACTTATTCAAGAAATACGCACGCCACTTTTCAAAAAAGTACCCTATTTCAACTCGCACCCCCATAATACAAAATATGATTTAATTCAAGACAAAGTGAACCCAGGTTTAAAATATACCCATCACTTTCTTATGTCATATAAGAAAAAGAGACGGGGATATTTTAAAACCTAGGCTTTTCTTATTAGACCATCTTTTGTAATAAGGGGGGCAGTGTCTCGAATTGTCTATTTCAGATTTTGTTTATTAATTCTAATTTTCAATAAGTATACCTAGTTACTACCAGATACGGATGCGGGGAACCTTGTGATGTTATTCAGTTTTTACTAATTGTATCATCTAATACATTTATTATTATTACATTTAATTTAGGATATTATCAAGTTTTTTTCTTAACTTGTTTAATTTTATATTTTTCTTATAATTTCTTGTTTAAATTCATCATACACCAGTTTTGCCATTTAAGAGCGAATCCGAGAAAATACGTTCCGAAGTAGTCATAGAACTATTTGTGTGGTAGTTTACGCACTAGATCCGACTTCCGTCATCCGATTTCTCTCCGTGATCCGTGAGTTTCCAATTCGGAAGAAATATTGACGGACCGAAGTAGCCGTAGTACTGTTTGTATGAACGTTTTTGCATTACCTCTGATTCAAATCGGACGCCAAATGGATATGCCAAAGATACGCCACGATATGCCACGTATTCGGATCGGATGCAGTGCGCAAAGCAATATCCGAATTCGGTCCGAGTTTTTTATTTTCACGGATCCGGATCGGATGCAGTGCGTAATCGCTGTTATAATTTAACATTGAAGAGCGGGGCCTCCTAGCACTGGTATATAATTTACTTAAAAGGAGGCCCCTATGTAAGATTTACTATAAAAATTCAAACAAGTTTCTGCAATAAACCTTTATTTATTTTATTCTTTATGCACTTAAATAAATTCTAAGTACTTGCAGACTAAACACAACCATAATATTTATAATTATTTATAATTCTACCATTCCCCAAACTAGGCGATGATGACGCCATATTCAATCGAACTCTAGTTTTTTGAAGGAACCAGCTAGAAATTCTTCGGAATCTTTATCTCGTGGCCTCATACTCTCATCAGACACCATTTTGGAGCACTTCAAAAGGTATTCTACGGTTTCCGGTTTTCTGAATTCGCTTTCTGAGATTTCTGAAACAAAAATTAATCGTACTTATTAAATTATTGAACACGGGCTAAAGTAATGTTCATAAGTGTGGCTTTCTATCGCGAAGCCTGTTTTATCGGATGCATTTCGGAGGCAATCCTCCGGTTTCTGAATTGAGAATTCTAGGATAAGCAGTACATAAGTAACATTTGAGTACGGAGTTGTCAAAAAATAACTGATTTTAAAGCATTTTTTTGACAACTCCGTTCTCAAATACTACATATGTATAACTTCTCCCGAATTCTCAATTCAGAAACCGGAGGAATGCTATGGAATTGCACAGTCTGATTCTCTCAAACCCGTTCCATCGCCGGACGATTAGATTAGACTATTCCACCCATGCGCACAAAACGATTTGGCAAACAGTGGAACTCCCTGCCAGAGTCTGAAGTTTTCGAATCTCGAGTGCATAGGTTACTTCTAGGCAAGCGTGCACCTTCGTCGACCGTATCTTCACATACCTTCAGGTGGGAGACTGGACAAACGTGAGTCTAATAGTCGAATTTCTTCAAAGCATCCAGAAATTTCAGATCAGAGAAGCATGGAGGGGGCCTACTTATGCTCAGCAGTGGACTGAATAAGGCTGTAAATAATTTCAATTCCAAACTTCGGAATCGTTCTCAATCCCGAAGTTTGGAATGTTACTCGGTAAATACGTTCAACAGGGCTGACCGCAGATAGTACACAGTTCTTCCAGTTGACCGTTTGTTTTAGCTGAAGCTTCTGTTTGTTTTATGCAGTCAACTCTTGAGTGGCTTGTGTGCGATCAGCCTAATGTGAGTGTAAATTCTAATAAATATCGTATCTAATATTATTATTCATAACAATGCTCATGGTATAATAATTACCAGTACCCCAAGTGTGAGTTTTTTTCGTTAACTACTGTAGTTGCGTCACGCCAAAAATGTATGAAAATTTAGGCTGCGGGTCTAGGCGCCCCGTTCAATTTACGCGCGAATAGTAGTATTGAACGGGGCGCCTAGACCCACAGCCTAAATTTTCATACATTTTTGGCTTGACGCAACTACAGTAGTTAACGAAAAAAACTCACACTTGGGGTACAGGAATTCTTTCGTCACGAATGTCATTTGCCATTTTTTAACATCTTCAATACAATAGGCATGTTGACAGCATCAATAAATTGCAAATCTAATTAGTCCGCTAGTTAGTTTTGAAAAATAATGGACACGTATTTTTTCTTTTGTTAAATCTATGAATATTTGAAAAGATAAAACGCATCAAAACTCGAGAGTGGGGGCTTGTGACGTCAGAAGTAAGTAAAAATTGTACTTGCTTGTGACGTTTTGCGAATTTTAAAAATGTCGTATCTTCAATTTTGGTTTACGTAACAAAAGAAAAAATACGGGTCAAATATTTTTTGATAATCTAACTGTCGGACTAATTAGATTTTTTCAGTCAAATACCCTATTACGGACATTTTTAATTCATAATGAATAAAATATAAATTGCTATCTAACCTAATTATTTGCTATTTCGAGTTATTCATCGACTTAGTCAAAAAAGTAAACTGTATATAAATTACGTGTTCAAAATCGCTTTTTTATAAAAGCAAGTAAGTGAAAAAATGCATTTTGTTGGGGTAATTTATTTACACATCAGTGGCATCACCTCCAGTCGATGACGTAGCGTAGGTTATACCATGACAATGCCAAAACTGCCGTGTAAGTTAAATTCTAAGAGTTAAATTTAAATAAATTAACATGCAAACTGATTCTTAATCTAATTATTTTAATTAACAAAAAAATATGATAGATGTGTACGTCTAATTAAATTAATAACATCTGATACAAGTAATTTGTGTGTGTATAAATACATAATTATGCTCATTGTCAAGAGACATAATTATTAGGCCTGCCAAGATTTTTAACGACTTTACATCAAAATAATAGCACCGTAACGCTAATTACACAAGTTTACAAAACAAAACATATTTTTTTTTGCTCATGAAATGAGACATAATAATTGTTATTTATGTAGGCTAAAAACAGTAGTTAAAAAAAAAAGATTTATTTTTCGTAGCACGTCACAGTTGTAAGATACGAAGGTCTTTGTTTTTTCTAACCTGCAATTATTGTAATTCGTTTATCGTTCTATTTTGTAAACAACTGGGTGATTCAAGAATCGTATTTTTATACAAAATGTCATCTAGAGTGTGTAAATTACATCCAAACCGATTTTGTTATGTTTGCGGCAAAATTGTTCTGTTAAATCGTGGTTTTCCTATAGCAAAACCATTGCAAGAAGCCTATTTAAATTATTTTCGATTTCCGGTGTGAAATAAAGATAAAAAATGGGTTCCTCAGTGATTTGTACTAACTGTAGATTGGTCCTTAGCTCCTGGCATTCAGGTAAAGATAGATAACTAGACACACACAAAATTTGAGAGAATTTTAACCGAGGTAGAAAAAACAGCCTAGCATTCTTTCAAGTGTTCTTAGAAATTTTTTTGGCAATAAAAAAGTGACAATTATAAATAGATAGTTGAAAATTTATTAGAAAATTAATAAGGGTGTAAATATGTCAGTAAAAATTCATTTTTTTCGTTCCCATTTAGATTTTTTCCCAGAAAATCTTGGTGGTATGAGTGATGAACATGGTGAGCGATTTCATCACAATTTGAAATTATTTGAGCAAAATTATCAAGGTTTTGGGACCAAAATATGCTAGGTGATTGTTGATTTGTTGTGGCAGATACACATAAAAATATTTATAAAAAAGAGCCAGAATTATTTCTTTTTAATTTGCTGTTCGTTTAGATGTAGTTTCATGTGATTTTTCAAAAAATAAGTATCTTAAGAAATTGAATCCTGATTTTTTAAAAATATTTTTCCCTTTATCTAGAGACTCAAAGTAGCGTAACCGTATATGTTTCATCTCATCAGCAAAAGTCATGTAAACTAGTGATTATTATTTATCAAGATTCCCAGAACTTTACACGTGAATTTCCAGGTAAATATTTTAATAAGAGGCTATATCAGTGGCTAAGAATACGTACACGGATTGCTTGTAAGAGCGGTTACGCACTGCATCCGATCCGAATCCATGAAAATACGGATATAAAAACTCGGACCGAATTCGGATAGTGTTTTCACACTGCATCCGATCCGAATTCGTGAAAATACGGATGTAGAATCTAAAAAACTAGAACCGAATTCGGATATTGCTTACGCACTAATCCGATCTCTGATCCAAATCCAAGCAATTCAGGGGCCATCTTTGGCATATCTACGTCATTTCTACGCAGAGCTCCGATTTGAATCCGAGGTAATGCGAAAGCGTTCATATAAACAGTACTACGGCGACTTCGGTCCGTCAATATTTCTTCTGAATTGGACACTCACGGATGTCGGAGAAAAATCGGATGATGGAAGTCGGATCTAGTGCGTAAACTACCATACAAATAGTTCTATGACTATTTCGGAACGTATTTTCACGGATTCGGATCGGATGTAGGTAATGCGTAACCGTTCTAACATAATTATGTAACAGGGCATGTGATGCGGAGGAATAAGAAACATGTCGTGAGGAAGTTTGGAGTATGAATGTGGATGGTTATGAGAGTAGAGGAAGACCAAAAAACGATGGATGGATAATGTAAAAGATGATATGATTAGAAAGAGGATGACTACTGAGATGACGGCTAATAGAGATGTATGGAAGAAAAATACATGCTGCGTCGACCACAAATAAGTTGGGATAAGGGCAGGAGGATGATGATTGCTTGTAACAGATGTTATAAAAAAAAACTATAAAAAAAAGTAAAAACCGACTTCAAAGAAATACTAAAAGGAGTAAAACAATTACCATAATATAAAATTAACAGTTTCAGAAGTCGGTGGCTTCTATTTGCTTCAGTGTAGAGTTGCACCGACTTCTGAAACTGTTAATTTTATATTATGGTAGTTATTTTACTCCTTTTAGTATTTCTTTGAAGTCGGTTTTTACTTTTTTTTAAAGTAATTTTTTTATTACATACCTACGTTTTAGTGTCATAATTTTAACCCCCTCCTCTTCATAACCCTTCTTTTTGGCTTTGACGTAGTCGGGCATAAAAAGCCCTTTCAAATGATACCTTACACGATAAAATGAAAACTTTCCAAAGGGGGGGGGGACGGGGACACGCACCCCCTCCTCTTTTCCAGTAGTCAGTTCCCAACAACAAATATAAACAAAGCAATTTTAGTAATTTGAGAATTTTGCTTTGATCCGATGAGGAGTTCCGTTCCATATCTCTGAAGTTCATGGTCTAATCTTAACAAAATTTAAATGGGACCAATCGGGAAGTATACCCTTTCGAACAAAAAAAGAATTTTTCAAATCGGTTCATAAATGACGGAGATATGAGGTAACAAACATAAAAAATAAAAAAAAAATAATAAAAAAAAAATACAACCGAATTGAGAACCTCCTCCTTTTTGAAGTCGGTTAAAAAGTAAAGAGAACTTTATTTTAGAATTAGGCTCAAAGAACGAAACAGAAATATTAAGTTTCTTATGCACTGTCCGGTCTTACCGGTTTGAAAATTTAACCGATTTCCGAGCCTTGGTTCTCATGGTTTTTATTACTATTCTACTACATACTTCCTCATTAGAAGCAGTTACTAGTTACCGAATTCTTCTCTCGTTTACAAAAACCTGTATTTAATTAAACATACTGCCAAATTCAAATTTTTATTTAAACTAAGTGAACAGATTTTTTTTAAGATGTTAACAAATAGGTTCTTAGAACTTAGTTGGCCGTTAAAGTATTGCAATTTAAATAATTAAATAAATTCCATACATACATACATTAACTCACGCCTTTTTTCCATGGGGGTAGGCAGAAACTGCCTACACCCATGCGCCACATGCTACGATCCTTACATACTCCTTTCGCTTCGTCCACGGTCATACATCTTGTCATACACGCCCGCCGGTTGACAGTACTACGCACCAGTGCTTTTTGAAGAACATCATCAATAACATCAATGTATGTCCTTCTAGAGCGTCCTCTACTGGCGTTTCCACTGACATCCGTCTTAAAAACTCCTTTTGTTAATCGCCGTTCATTCATTCTATCAACATGACTAGACCACCTAAGCATACTCCTTTCAATTTTTGTCACTACAGCATCTTTTAAACCGCAACTTTGTCTTATCACATCATTCCTCAATCTATCATTCAAAGTTACACTGCACATACTTCGCAAGGAACGCATTTCCACGGCATTTAATAGACTTATAAAGGAAAACGAGTGATGTTGATTACCACGATAATCTAAGCAATTAAGTAGGTCTATCTAATTTGTCAAGATCTTTAACTCTCCATTTTCCATGAGCAATTATCCTTTATCTTAATAAAGATAAAACAATGTTTAATCTTATTAAATTAATCTTATGAGATTAATTTAAAATTGACAGTATGTACTTGAATGAGGAACACGTCGTGAGGAAAGTCTTGAGTATGAATGTGAGTGGTTATAATAGAAAAGGAAGACCAAAGAAACAATGGATGGATAATGTAAAAGATGATATGACTAGAAAGAGGGTGGCTATTGAGATGACGGCTAATAGAGATGTATGGAAGAAAAATAAATGCTGCACCGACCCCAAATAAATTGGGATAAGGGCAGGAGGATGAGGATGATGATGTACAGACGCCAGCAAGTCAAGCTACCCGAAACTGTCAAATTTTCCCAATCAACCTTGAACCTAATGCTTTCGCGTTAAAGATGAAAATCTATTAAAGAAATTTGACAGATTGTAGTATTTTATTATTATAACTTTCGTGAGACACATTCATATTTATAATTAGTTACGGTTTACTCACGTGCATTTTGCGGGATTGCCCGACTAGTTTCGGACCCAATCGGAGTCCTTAATCATGAGCTGATCACGCGGCGAGGTCGCGAGTCGAACTTGAGTCCCGAAAAATGCACGTGAGTAAACCGTAACTAATCATAAACAGATTGTAGTAGCTCGATGTGCGTCTGTAGTCTGTACTTACTTAATTGTAATTTTTACATAATACCCTTTGTATAAGCCCGGCTGCACATTATAAGGAATTCCTGTCAGATCATTTCCGACGCGTGCGCGAAGGCCATCTGCGCATACATTTTGTACTAGAGGCTACCGGATTCAGCAAATTCTGACAGTGTATGGGGTCTATTAGGTCTATAAAGTACAAAATATATGAGCAGAGTGCCTGCAGGCAGGCGTCTTTCTTTCTTCATTCATTTGTTCCCACCATGGACTAAGTCGTCAACCGCTTTTCTTTTTGGGGAGACCTTATCGCTCATAATTATGCGACAAGAACATCTTACGTCCGAAAACCGGATTTTTCAGAAAACGCCTTTGAACGTTTTGAATAAAGGCGTTTTCTGAAAAACCCGGTTCTTGTCGCAAGTGAGCGTTATGATTTCTGTACAAGTTTATTAACAAAAAAACATATTAGGTAACATAATCAGCCCAGCACTGGGCCTTAGGGTCAGGTCTTATTCCACCACGCTGGTGCAGGTTAGCGGACTACACACAAAATCGAGAACGTTCTTTCTTTTTTTGGAAGTCCTCTCAATAGGCATGTTGACAGCATCAATAAATTGCAAATCTAATTAGTCCGCCAGTTACAGCGGTTACGCACTGCATCCGATCCGAATCCGTGAAAATACGTTCCGAAGTAGCCATAGAACTATTTGTATGGTATTTTACGCACTACATCCGGCATCCGTCATCCGATTTCTATCCGTCATCCGTGAGTTTCTAATTCGGAAGAAAAATTGACGGACCGAAGTAACAGTAGTACTGTTTGTATGAACGCTTTCGCATTACCTCGGATTCAAATCAGACGCCAAACGGATATGCCAAAGATGGCCCCTGAATTGTTTGAATTTGAATCAGAGATCGGAATAGCGCGTAAGCAACATCCGAATTCGGTCCGAGATTTTTACTCCAGATCGGTATTTTCACGGATTCGGATCGGATGCAGTGCGTAAAGCAATATCTGAATTCGGTCCGAGTTTTTTATGTCCGTATTTTCACGGATTCGGATTGGATGCAGTGCGTAATCGCTCTTAGAGTTTTGAAAAATAATGGACACGTATTTTTTCTTTTGTTAAATCTATGAATATTTGGAAAGATAAAACGCATCAAAGCTCGAGGGGGGGCTTGTGACGTCAGAAGCAAGTAAAAAATTTATTGTACTTGCTTGTGACGTTTTGTCAATTTTAAAAGTGTCGTATCTTCGTCAATTTTGGTTTACGTAACAAAAGAAAAAATACAGGTCAAATATTTTCAGAAAATCTAACTGACGGACTAATTCCATTTTTTCAGTCAAAGACCCTATTGTGCTAGTTTGCGATCTTTCTGTCACCATTAACACAAGTGATAATCAAATTCAAAGATAAATAATAAATTAACTATCGTACCTGTAAGCTTCTGTATACTCGGTCCGTTGCCGCCGTAGTCTTCGGGCAGACATTCCCTCGGTATGCACTTGTACATGTCTTCCAGACTGGCGTGGACGACAACTCTACCCATGATCTGGGAGGTGACGAACTGATTGAAAAAATCGAGTATTCGCTGGACGATGGTCGTAGAAGCTGTTATGTTTATCACGTGGATTCCGTATATCCTCCAGTTGAGGGCTTTCTGGAATATTATATTGTAATTAAGCGTTAAGAGGGCAAACACATCGCAGAGTGGTAGTAGCAGGCTCAGAAGGATATGGGAGTCAAACGCGAAATACCCTCTAAACTATTATCCACAGATTGCAAAAAAACGGGAAAAGTGGAAGATAAGCTACACCAGTGCGCTTTCATGTTCATCTTGCGTCTTCGTCTGAAGCATGAGTGAAGCGCCATAGCGCATGCCTTAATACTAGTTCGACAAAAGCGCATGCCCCTAGCGCACGCTAATCCGTCTATTGTATGTCGACTGACCGAGGCGCACCGGTGTAGACGATAAGCTGCATGCGTCATAAGGCAATCAATATTGCATGCGCTTGACGCAAGAGGAATTGAAAGTTGAAAGCGCACTGGTGTAGACATACCAATAGGAAGGGAGGCCTTCGCACTGCCATAGGGTGATTTTCCATCGCAGTGCGAAACTCAGTGTACAGGCTAGGTTCAGGTGTTCAGAAGTTATGATGGAACAAATAATCTTTAACGTTCCACCTAGCCTTTTCACAACTATGTTAGGGGCAGCTTTCAGTCTAACCAGATTGGATACCAGTATTTTATATGGCGCAACTGCCATCAGACCTTCGCAACCCTCAGTTACTAAGCAATACCGTTATATATTCTAAGGTTAGATCGATTGTCAGAATTTCGGGCTTCTGATTACCCGTAACGACTATCATAGGTATTCGTATGACCCCCGGGACCGACGGTTTAACGTGCTCTCCGAGGCACAGAGGGGTCTCTGTGTGTAACGAATATAAACCGATCCACAGACTGACTGCAGCAAGCGCAGCTTACCTTGCAAATCATATAATCGAACGAACGAACTTCTCATAAAGAATCGACCTAAAAACATTATACTTCACTTTTTTCAGGAAATACAGCTCTTGCCTGCGGTATTAACGACACGGTGATTATGTTAAGAAGAATAGGTTTGGTGATCCAAGAGTAACGTCCCAAACAGTATTATAAGAACTGGGAGATTTTCAATTTTAGAATGATGTGCTTTAGAGATTGTTTTGCGATTGTGCTTTTGTTGGTGGTGATTACCACCAACAAAAGTATTCCCAAGGAGGGTTGACATCAGGCAGGTGGCCGATCATGAAACTTAGCCAAAACATTTGCAGTATGACGAGTGAAATAAGAAGTACGTTTCGGTTTCGGGCTAGGGTGTACCCCCGAGACGACGCGCAGGGGCATCACCTGGCCTCTGTGGGAAATGGACAAGGCTTGTCGTACCACAACGAGCGAATGCGACGTAAGCAGCAGCTCGGGGAGTGAAGGATGGATGGATAATGTAAAAGATGCTAAGACTAGAAAGAAGGTGACTACTGAGATGACGACTAATAGAGATGTATGGAAGAAAAACATGCTGCGTCGCCCTAAAATAAGTTGGGATAAGGGTAGAAGGATGATGAAGGGCTTGGGTATCATTCTATTATTAGTAACAACGTAGAGCAATCGTGGTAACTATAATAATGCTGACCCCATCGCCGTACAGTTTTTGGCAAGAAGTAGGTCACTGTCATTCGGTTCTCTTAAATGTAGAAGCCCTCTAAACTGGCCCCTAAACTTTGTTTATACATATATTATACTCTTTATTGTACATAATACACCGGTAACAAAAAAAGGAATACAAAGATTTACACAGTATGTACTATGGGCGGTCTTATCACACAAGGCAATCTATTCCAGACAACAATAGACTAATAAAATGAGACTCACACATATCTGCTAATAAAAAAATTGTACAGCGATGCTATAAGAACCACTTTACGAGCAACACAACATCACGCCTGTATTCATAGAAGGGTTGGGCAGAGGTGTATTAGTACACCCTCATTTCGCAGTTATGTTTAAGTCCCATGTAATAAATGACGACACGTTTGGTGCAGTGGCTAAGTGATTGGCTTCTGCGCCACGGGTCGTGGGTTCGATTCCCACACGGAACAAAAATTTGTATGGCCTACAGATGGTTGTTTCGGGTCTGGGCGTTTGTTTGTGAGATTTGTGTCTGTAAACGCACCCACGATACAAGAGAAATCTTAGTGTGGGGCAACGTTTTAAAAAAAAAAAAATAGGGGCGCACCTATTGCCATCAACTGGGCAGAAATCTAGACTCCAGGCTGCTACTGAGAAATTCCACACGGAAAAACCTAATGACACTTTGCCCGACCTGAGGATCGAACTCAGGACCTAAGCTCGCGCTCAGCAGTCGCGCTTGTGACTAGACCAAAGAGGCGGCCGAGGTACATCATGAGCAAGTGTGTTGAAAAAGTATTATTTATCAAGGTATGAGTTTTCTAAATTGTTAGGACCTTTTGCAAAAAATAAGCAATAATGTTATTTATGGAAAGAAAAGTGACAAGTGTTGTACCATTCAAAAATCTTGATTAAATGGGCCATCTTTTGAAATGACGTACCGAGGGTAGTGTAGTACTATTTTTTTAAGAAATGAAGTGTCAAAGTTGGACGATTTTTTTTTAAATCAGAACTATATCTTTCTTCTTTTTTTTTACTTAACTAACAACGCTTATTGATTAATTTGTGACTGCGATTAATAGTATGGTTATTAAGAATTACGTTATAAAAAAACAATGGAAAATTGGGAAATTTGTGATCAAAGAACCTAAACATGTGGTCTAGGGGGCCGATTTTCAATGTTTTGAAAAACATGCCTATTATCACTTAAAAAACTAAGTGACATGGTTTTTTTTCTGATTTTTAGCAAAACTGGTATAACCTGGCCTCTCGCCAGGTACCCGCTTGACGTTACCATACTCAAATAAGGTAGATACATATTTAATTACGTATTTTTAATTTAAAAACTACTATAGAGCCAAATAATTGGCATCGCGTTATGCTGAACTGTAGGCTAATTTATGTATTTTTTTAAGCAGGAAACGTGCCGGAAGCGTGTCTTTAATTGTACAGTTCTCGTTTACAAAAACTGACAAATTGTTTGACAACAAAAAACGATTAAAACGATTAAAACTTGCCCTTGCACGTTTCCTGCTTCAAAATAATACTTACCTGAATTAATTCACATTATTTCACGTCGCGCCGATCAAATTGCAGTGACGCTGCACTTTTTATGCGAGTGACAGCGACCGCGAAGAGAATGCGAAAAGCGTTGTTTTAATCGAAACTTAACGGCAACTACATTGCAACTGAGCTTCTTTAGTTAGGTGAATTAATGTACCGTTTGGCGCAGCCGTTATGCCGGCTACACATTCTCGCCGAGACAGCTCGAGACTTAGGCAGCTGTCCCACCGCCGCCAGCGAGGAAGCGACTAACTATCGACTATTTTCTCTCCCAAGAAACGTACAAATAGATATACATTCCGTGTAAACAAAAGAGATGCATATTTTAATAGTCGATCGCTGACTATTTACATTGCCGGCGAGGACTCGCTCCACTAGTTTCTCGCTGAGCGACAAGAGCTATCAAAGATAATACTCGCTCAGCGATATTTGCTCAGCGATGCTCGCATGGCCGACAGACCTCACGCCGAGAGATCAACCAGCGGTCACTTGCGAGTGGTGCGAGTAATCGCCCGGCGCACTCGCACACTCGCTTATAGCCCAGCGACAAAACTATAGGAACTACACACTTGCTTCTCGCTGCTCGCAAACTCGCTTCTCGCTCATCGTCGGCGGTGGGACAAGTGCCTTAAGGCACATTTACACGGAGATAGTTTCTCGAAGTGAGACTCATTCTGTCTTCGTCTTTCTCTACGACGAAAACAGAGATAGCATGATACTCGTTTCAAGAAACTATCTCCGTGTAAATGAGCCTTTAGATGTTGTCCTTTGCTATTTAATGCTCGCAAAGAATTGACAGGGCAAAGATATTTCTTTCTTAATTGACATAAAAACGTTAATTTAAAGAGGATTTAGACTAGGTAGCAGGTAGCACGGAAAAAGATAAATTCAATCAAATTCGCTCTATACAATTTTTGACTAGACACTAGACACATGTCATCTAAAAAGGAGTTCATTACATTAAAAAGTGGTTTTGCCTTTTTGCTATAATCGACGTTTCACAATTTTAAAAGTAATACTTATTTAAGTTGATATGACGTCTTAAATCTTACTGCACACGGTTTAAGAAGGAATCGAATTTGAAATCTGACAAACACTTAGGCCCGTATTAATAAACGTTACTCAGCCCAAGACCTCACACTTGATGACAATGTTGAGGTCATGATCGTATTAATAAACATAATATGTTTATTAATAAAATATTAATTATATTATAATCTACGTACTCAAGTTACGGCTTGGTTTTACGTCATCAGCTAAGTGATGGACTGATATAAACGAAACTCACCACTCAAGTATACAATAGACGTGGGTAATCGAGATGCTTAAATCTGAGTGTAGGCAGTCCGTGACTTGAGGTCGTGATTAGTTGCGCGAAACATGGTGTTTGGAAATATTTTGGGTGAAATTAATTATCACGGTTTTCGGGGGTGCTGATGCCGAAAATGAGATCAAAGTCAAAATCCAAGATGGCGACTGCGAGATTTTACAAAATATGCGTCATGGGTAATTTTTCCAAGGTTTTAGGGGGCGCTAATGTCGAAAATGAGATCAAAGTCAAAATCCAAGATGGCGACTGCAAGATTTTATGAAATTTGCGTCATGGGTGTCTTTTCCTTGGTTTTCGGGGGTGCTGATTTCGAAAATAAGGTCAAAGTGAAAATCCAAGATGGCGGCTGCGAAATATTACAAAATATGCGTCATGGGTATCGTGTCCACGGTTTTTGGGGGTGCTGATGCCGAAAATGAGATCAAAGTCAAGATCCAAGATGGCGACTGCCAGATTTTACAAAATACGGTGTAATTTTACAACCATGAAAACGACACCAATGACGCATATTTTGTCAAATTTCGCCGCCGCCCTCTTGGATTTTGACTTCGACCTCATTTTCGGCATCAGCACCCCCGAAAACCATGGAAAAGATACCGATGACGCATATTTTGTAAAATCTCGCAGTCGCCATCTTGGATTTTGACTTTGATTTCATTTTCAACATCAGCGCCCCCTGAAACCACGGACTTGACACCCATGATGCATATTTCGTAAAATTTCGCAGCCGCCATCTTGGATTTTGACTTTGATCTCATTTTCGACATCAGCGCCCCCTAAAACTACGGACATGACACCCACGATGCATATTTTGTAAAATTTCGCAGCTGCCATCTTGGATTTTGACGTTGACCTAATTTTCGTCATCAGTACCCCCGAAAACCACGGAAACGACACCCGTGATGCATATTTTGTAAAATTTTGCAGTCGCCATCTTGGATTTTGATTTTGACCGCCCCCGCCCTCTGTAGGGGAAACGTGTGAGATAATATAGCTTTAAAGTTTTAACAAAATACAAGTATTTCAATAAGTCTTACGACATAGTAATAACGAAATGTGATGAATGTTAACTAAACTTCGGTCAATCCAAGCCATCAAGTGCAGCGCCTTGAGGTGTGTTTATTAATTAGCAATGATCTTGAGATGCTGACATCGTAATAATGGCGTATCAAATGATAACGTACTGGAGTATGTAGTTGAGGAACGTTTATTAATACGGGCCTTAGAGTCCGCAGCTGTATGTGGTATCGTTGGAATCCTTGCATTATTCCGAGTAACATAGGCTAGTGAAAACTTTAAAGAAAATTATGGAGTAGCTGTGGTACATGTATAAATCAAAATGGGCGATGCAGTACCACCGACCCACAGTACCCGAGTACAGACCCAGTCACACCGATAATTCAGCCCTCATAAAGCTGTCTCCCCCCCTCAAGTCCCCGCCAGCAACGCCCTAAGCCGAGGCCCGAGTCCCACTGGGGGTCGCCCTTAGTGCTGTTATTGCAGGTAGTCATGATGTTAGTGTACGAGGGCGGTTCAAAAAGTACCTGTGTTCGGAATGAAGATCTAATTTTTTTCAAAATCTTTTTTTTATTTCTCTTCTTAGTCTCCTTTTAGAGATATAAACTTCTCCCAATGGCCCTGCTATATTTTTAACCCATCAAAAAATAGGATTTATTAAACGCTCAAAAATATGCCTCTGTCTCGACGATGACCTCCTCATTTCAGCTATTTCTTTAGGTTTGTGAACAAGTAGAAATAGCAGGAAGCCAGGTCGGGCGAATACGGGGGATGCGGTAGCAATTCATAACACAATTTATTCAGTTTGGCGGCGACAACTTCGGATGAATGTGCTTGTTGCGTTGTCGTGGTGAAACAACTCTTGCTTCTTCGCCAAAGCGTTGTGTCTCCTTTAATTTCTTGTCAAAGCGATCTAATAACTTACTGAAGTATTGTCCAGTGATCGTTTTTCCTGTATCTTCGAAGTCCATGGAATATGACGCCCTTCGCATCCCAAAGAATCGTCGCCATAACTTTTTCGGCCGATGGAACCGTCTTCGCTTTCTTTGGAGCAAATTCTCGGCGAGTAACCCATTGTTTTGATTGTTGCTTGGTGTCCGGCATACAATGGTGAATCCAGGTCTCATCAGGTGACAACACTGCGCAAAAAAGTACTTCGGATCTCGCTTAAATTGGTCCATACACAGTTTCGAAGTTGAGAGCCGCGCCCGCTTGTTGTCCGCCGTGAGTAATCGCGGCACGCCTCGGGGTGATAACTTTTTCATCGTCAACTTATCAGGTAAAATATTAATTAACACTCCCGTTGAAACACTTACAATCTTCGCTACTGCGCACCCTTTCGTTCGTCTATCAGTGAGAACCATGTCGTGGACTTTTTCAATGATTTCCTCAGTAACCACATCTGTCGGGCATCCTAGGCGCTCCTCATCAAAAACGAATGTAAGAATACGTTTAAATTCATTAAACCAATATTTGACTGTAGTCATAGATGGCAAAGAGTCCCCATAAGCAGCATCCAACCTCGATTTAATCTCCTCACATGTTTTTCTATTCAAAACTAGAAAGCGAATCACTAAACGATACAGAACTTTTTCCATCTTGCCGAAAACTACGTTACACGATTTACTGAAATTGCTGTGAAATCAAAACTCATCAATGAATCAGCATCAAAATTATTTTGGCGGCTTTTTATAAATGACAGCACACGATGGTAACACCAACTTGCCTTAGCAACGTAAACTGTCTTCAAACACGGGTACTTATTGAACCGCCCAGGTAGTACAAGTAGTTAGCTTAGGTTAAGTATTTTACTTCCCCACCATTGGCTGGAGACCCTCCAGGTCTCGCCAATAACTACCCGGTTACGTAGAAGGGGTCCCCAAGCACCATATACAGCAGTCAAATAGAAAAAAAAGTCGGAGGACCCATAAATTATGTTTTCCAAAAAAAAATCCCTTGACTGCATCAGAATTTCAAATACATATACATATACCTAGAATTTGCTGCTATGCTGAAAAATTCAACACAACTTATTTTTTACTTTTAAGTTTAAATGTTAAGACACTTAATATTTATACAAATAGAGAAGTTGCGTTTTTTATGTATTTTGTTATTAGAAGTACGTCATGCCGTCTACTTTTTCAGATCTTATTTTCTACATTATCTTGTATCCATCTTTTTATTGCGCTTTTTATGCAGTCGGGTTTTTACTCAATATTATAATTATTGCGCAATTATAACAATTAACATTTTAGAGGCCACTTATTCTAGAGGTCAGACAATGGAGTGTAACGTCACCGCTTTCTTTGTCAACCGTGGTAAATACGGAAAGTTCTGTAGGTAGATACTATTTTATCGTTCATTAGTACTTGGTAGTAATAGCTCTTCTTCTTTTACAATACAATAATGCGTTCCGGGTGTTGATGGGGCTGCCCCGCTTCTGTAGCGTATCAGGGATGTTTGTTGAAGCCCGCGTTGATTGTTTTTATGCAACTATGCGAAAACGATGCGCTTCTCTGGTGCGCCGCCCGGGTGCGGGCCAGCCCTAACATAATTTTACGTTGTGTGGCGAGCGGGCTCGACTGCGCGTACGTGAATCGTTACTGCAAGCTTTCCACGTCTGTATTATGTGTGTAGTTTCGATTCACGTACCAACTTTGTAGTTAGGTTAAGTACTAACATAGGTTTCAGGAAAATTGTTACTAACAAAAGGGGTTAAATATAATGACCACCATAAAATGCTTTGATACCCTTAGTTCTTTTACCAAAAATATATACTTCACACCAGAAAAATAAAGTCTAAAATTACAATAGTACTAGCTACTTTAGTCACGACTGCACTTCAAATTGTATTCGAACACCAAATGTAGTAAATGATCACCAAATCTTAGCACCCCCGTAGCACTCCGACACGGATAGGTTAGGTTCGAAGGGGATGACAGGGGCTAGAGTGAGTGAGCGAAGCGAGCGAACGAAGCCCCCGTTATTCTCTTCGTGTTAGGTTACTTTAAACCCTGCAGACAGAAATAGAAGCCCCGCTCAGCGGGGCTCCGTCGACTCTACTTTGGAAACCCAAACAAGTGACAATTTGGTGTTCATTAACTACAACATTTACTACTTTTGGATTAACAATGATTTATTTCGAGTCGTTTTGCTTTAATAGGGTAACGAGATGTTAAAACTTTGATTGTAATTTTATATTAAAATGCGGGTTTAATTTTAGTGATCATTTACTATTTTTGTCTGTTATATGTTACTATATCTGGTGGTAAGTTAAACGAGCCGTAACAAAATGAGTCTAGATGCTTGAATAAATAAATAAATAATAATAATTAGTGGTTCAGCTGAAGGCTGAGAGGTGTTCCACACTGGACGTTTAAGAGATTAAACTATTTTAACTTGAAAGCATAGAGTCCAAAAATTATGATTGTATCGCCGTGGCGGGATATTCTCTGTTATTTTATATTTAATATAAAAGTAACATCACGCCTGTATTCCCCGAAGGATTAGACAGAGGTGTATAGTACATACTCTTTTCGCCACGTCGGTTCAAAAGTAAACTATTATTGATGGACTGTGTTCGGTATGAGTCTGGGAGAAATGATTTGTTTAGGGTCTTGAGGTTGAACAGACTTGAAGTTGGCACATTCCATAAAATCCTGGCTCAACCAAATGGCGAAGATGCGAAGAGTCTGTTTAGGTTCATGGCCCAGATATGACCAATGTGTATTTAGGGTAAGATGGGACTGACATACGCATTGCGATTATAAAAGTCCCTAAACAAATAAAGAAAAAAAAAAAAAACAAAAAGTAAACTAGCCAATCTGCAAAATGTCAAATTTTTGAGATCGAAATGTAATAAAAAAATTGTTACTGTAAATCAGGGTTTTTACATATTATCTTAACCAAGTAAATATATTTATTAGTAATTAACAAATCTCTTTAGGATTTTTTTTTTGCTAGCCTATTGACTGTCCCACTGCTGAGCAAAGGCCTCCCCTTTTGTCTTCCAAACATCTCTGTTTTGTGCCGTTTCTGACCATGTTAGCCCCGCAAACACGTCTAGATCGTCACGCCACCTACGCCGAGGTCGACCTCGGCGGCGATGTCCTCCTTCAGGCGTCCAGTAAGTAACGGTCTTTGCCCACCTCTCCGGGTATCTCTTTATGATTATACCATTAAAACTACTGATTTATGATTTAGTGACGAAGTAATGCAGATTGGTGTATTTATCAATAATATATTTAAGTAAGTCAAACTGCCAAAATTTAAGATTGGCTAATTTACTGTTGTATCAACGTGTCCCGTGTAACAGGGGGCAAGCCTATTGCCATCAATAGAGCATAAATCCAGAATACGGGCTGCTACTGAGAAATTCCGCACGGAAAAACCCAATAACACTTTGCCCGACCTGGGGATCGAATCCAGCACCTCACGCTCAGTAGTCGCGCACTAGACCAATGAGTCTTTTATACAAGGTTAGTCGGAAAGGGGGTACTAATCCGCGGGCCACTTACAGTATCACTGATGACGGTTTTAAAGCAAGTGTTAAAATTTCAAAATTCAATATAAAAAAACCGGCCAAGTGCGAGTCGGACTCGCGCACGAAGGGTTCCGTACTATTACCTATAAAAACGGCAAAAAAATCATGTATGTTGTATGGGAGCCCCCCTTAAATATTTGTCTTATTTTAAATTAATTATTTATTTTTAAAGTGAATATATATAACTAAATATTCTGTAAATATTTCAAGCGTCTATCTGTTGCCGTTATCAATATCGTGCAAAAACGTAAATATTTATTTTATTCTGTTTTTTTTTGTATTTTTTGTTATAGCGGCAATAGAAATACATCATCTGTGAAAATTTCAACTGTCTAACTACCACGGTTCATGAGATACAGCCTGGTGACAGACGGACAGACAGACGGACAGATGGACAAATGGACAGACGGACAGACGGACAGCGAAGCCTTAGTAATAGGGTGTCGTTTACCCTTTGGTTACGGAACCCTAAAAAACGATTCAAAATGATTTCTATTTTAGTTTTTTCAAAATTTCTTCATCCCTGCTTAAGTTACGAATTTAAAAAATGTAGCTTCTAATTCGTGACCCCAAATATGACCTAAAATGTAAACACAGCCGATCATAACTAACGATGGATAGATTTTTGCGTATTTTTTATGAAATCTTTGAACAGCTATTTCTCTAAGACTATTGAGTTTTGGGAAAAGTTGTAGAACAAAAGTTGTTCATTATTATAGGTACCTTTAACACTCTTTCCGATTAATACCCCCTTTCCGACTAACCTTGTATAGGTAGGTACTTAACTTATCGAGTACTGTAATTATATTATAGACACAATAGATAAACAATGGCACTGACGATCCGGATCGTCGGTCGGGCCGCTAGCGGTTAAACAGAAATATTCTGTTAATTTTGTCGATGTATCAATGTGTTATTTACCGTAAATAGTTGGACCATTTTCTTCAAAACCAGTGGATTTAGACTGAGGATCTTCATCAAGCCAATGTGTTTAAAATCGATGATCCAAATATCACCCAGCATGTAGTCGTATCTCAATCGTAAATCTAAAACCTGAATAAAACATAACTTTATAAGTAGGTATAACTTAGTGAAATACAATACTAATGACTAAAGCCTGCACACAAAATTTACAAAACAACTAAAATACTAAACATCAAACAATTTTCCACCTATCACACATGCATACGAGTGAGTTCATTCATAAAACTATTAGAAATAAAACACGCTCCCAAATACAATTTGAAAAGGAGACTCACAATAAATATAATACAAAATACTATCTACATTATACACCGTGTCCCAGAAACTAGTGTCAAGCGGAAATCCAGAGGTCACCCCCATGTATGTTTACCAAACTCTGATTGTAATTATATTTTTAGGGCTGATTTTTCAATCGTCAGATAAATTTTATCTGGGAAATAAATTCGACGTTTTGACAGCTCTTTTAAGGGCCGATTTTTCAATCGTCGGATAAATTTTATCCAAGGAATAAATATGACGGTTTGACATATTTTCTACAGAAAAGCTGTCAAAACTTCAAACTTATTCCCCAGATAAAACTTATCTGGCGATTGAAAATAACTTTAAATAAAAGTAAAAACCGACTTCAAAACAAAAACTAAAAAGACTAAAATAATTACCAAAATATAAAATTAACAGTTTCAGAAGTCGGTGGCTTTTATTTGTTTCAGTGTAGAATTGCACCGACTTCTGAAACTGTTAATTTTATATTTTGGTAATTATTTTAGTCTTTTTAGTTTTTGTTTTGAAGTCGGGTTTTACTTTTATTTAAAGTTATTTATTATATACGTTTTAGTGCCATAAATTACACGGTTTAAGACTACAAATTTAAATGACACGATTGCGTAATCTTTCCTCCAATTAAGTAGTTTTCTTTAAGAATTAATGTATAATTATCATGACGGCTCCTTACAAACACATACAAACTTCTTTGTTCTTGGCTAATGTTTCTGTGATCACAGTTAAAACAGAGATTGAAAGTCCTTATCAAAACTTTTGCTTATGGGAACCACAAACGAAAACGTCATCTAAGTATATTTTTTTTTTGTTTTTGTTGATTATTTCAAAAAGCGCCGAATCTATTTCAATAAAATTTATATGGGACCACCTCTGAAGTATGATCTACCAAACAAAAAAAGAATCATCAAAATCCATTCATAATTGGAGGAGATATCGCGTAACAAACATACAAAAAAAAAAAAAAAACATTCAGACGAATTGAGAACCTCCTCCTTTTTGAAGTCGGTTAAAAAATCAGCCCTAAAGGAAATGTGTCAAACTGTCATATTTATTCCTTAGATAAAAGTTATCTGACGATTGAAAAATCGGCCCTTAATCATAGTGACTTGAATAGTTATTTTTTCTAAATCAGATGAATAGAACACGCATGTGTCTCAACTATTCATGACTAAATGATTAAAAATGTCATTAAAGTCAGAGTTTGGTTAAACATGAAAAGAAATCATAACTCGAAAACTACAAAAAATCGCGGAACATACGTGGGGGTGATTCGGGTCTAAGGGCTCGTTCAGGAAGACGCGGGGCGTTTCGCGGCGCGTCTGGCGTTGCGCGGCGCGACGGGCGTCGCGTGACGCGTCGCGCGGTCTAATCAAACATAATAAGTATGTAATGTATGAGAGCGTTCATGTAGAAGCGTCATCACGCGCGTTTTGTTTGATATTGAGGGCCGCCGCCGCGTTGCTCGCACAAATACAAACATATGGTACTGTGTAGTTCCGTTTATGAAGACGCGGGGCGTCGTGCCGCGCGGGTTGCGGTGCGTGGGAAATTACGGTGTCCGCTGCGGCCGCTTCACGTGCCTCACGCTTCTCCGTGAACGGAAAAAACGCACAATGCGCCGCGCGACGCGACGCCAGACGCGCCGCGCAACGCCCCGCGTCGCCCTGACTGAACGAGGCCTAAGGGTGCTTTACCTCTGGACTTCCGCTTGACACTACTTTTTGGGAGATCCTGTATGATTTCATGTAGTGTCACTTAACTTAGAGATAACTTACCAAATTGACCCTTCTATAGAACTCTACAAGGTCTAAATTGTCCAAATTTGGTTCAAATTTCACAATGAAAATCCTTCTGTTCCCTTCTAGTTTCGGCATTGGCACTGCTGTGCTAAAATGGGCAATATATTAATTAATATAAGCAGGAAGAATAATTTAATTAAATCATTTTATCAGTACCTATCTATAAAGTTTTTTTTGTCTTAGAAATAAAATAAGGGTAAAAGTAGTAGCACTTTAAAATTAATGAAAATAACAACAAAAAATTATTAAGAAACACTTAAAAATAATGCTTTCAACTACAAAATTAATGGTTTGCACTATTTTAATGGATTGAACTATAATCAATCCAAAATCGTTTGCATCAGAACGCACCCATTAAATGAATAGTGGAAAGTGATCAGCGAAGCAAATCGTTTCTGGAGCTCGCCCGCCGCTGCCGCGGCACCGCTCGCTTCGCTCGCTCAGCTTGGGCGTTGAGTGACCACAGTTCTAACATAACCTAATCTACCTTTCTGTTACTCATTTAATTTCTTATTGTGGGGGACTTTGAAGTTAGAAGCAGTTAAATTATAGTATTTATAGTACAAATTAATATTAAAAAAAATGAAACTGTAAGCTATTAATTTGAAACTAAGCCTATTTAAAGTGGGTATTATTATTTTTAAAGTAAATTTTTGTATTTCCCATAAATGCCAAAAATTAAAGTCTAAAATGTAATACAGGCTGGGAATTTCAGATGGGGCTAGCTGCCCTTAACAGTTGCAATTACAAGAAAAAAATCTTGTAGATTGTCCATAACTTTTGAAGACGTTGCACACTGCAACTACAGTTTTTGAAAAATGGTACATTCTGTGAGAAAACTTTTAAACTAAACTCTTGACTTTTGGGGAAAGTTGTAGAACAAAAGTTATTCATTATTATGGGTACTTTGACACCCTTTCCGATTAGTACCCCCTTTCCGATCAACCTTGTCTAATATGAAATGTAATACAAAAAATATGTTAATACTTACAAATCATCCCATATTTTATCAGACTTGTATAGAAGTTCTTCTCTATTCTGTATAAGCTCGGGCATGTACATCCGGTACTTGTAGTAGTTATCTATCTTCTCTTTCGCTCTCTCTATGGATCCTTTCGCTATTATTATCATCACTTCAGCAAAAGCCCTGTCTAAAGATGATTTATTTTAGACTTACATAAGTTGAACAATATACAGGTACCTACAGAAAAAAGACTACAAACATTTTAACAACTAAAGAAGTTCGGCCCAATTCTCCTAAAATAAATTGTTGCCAAACGCAATCGAACCACAACCGTCAGTCAGTTCTTGTTTTCGAAAACTTTCAAAATTATTGATTTTGTGTCAAACAATTTGATAGCTTTTGAAATTGAGAACTGTCTGTATGAACGGTTCGGCCTTGGTTGGGTTGTGATTTTACAAGATTTATTTTAGGAGCGTTAGGCCCCAGGGGCCCAATTCTCCTAAAATATGCCAAACGCAATCGAACCACAACCGTCAGTCAGTTTTTGTTTTAGAAAACTTTCAAAATTATTGATTTTGTTTTTTGTGTCAAACAATTTGATAGCTTTTGAAATTGAGAACTGTCTGAATGAACGGTTCGGCCTTGGTTCGGTTGTGATTTATCAAGATTTATTTTAGGAGAATTGAGCCCCTGTTGCAGTTAAGTTTCGATCAAAATAACGCTTTTCGTATTTTCTTAAGGGTGCTTTTCTACCAGAGATGTGCTATGCAACGTTGCTATGGATGTGTTTGATATCCACCAATCATATTCATTAGTCCACAATAGCATAGCAATTGGTGGAAACTGATTCAACTAAGCTACATTTTCTATATGGAAGGATGCGTGCTGTGGATGGTTGCTATGGATGCGAGATATGGATGGTTGCGAGTGGTGTAACTATGTGCAGAGCAGTGTATCTACAGTAGGCGCGTGTTTGTCAGCCACCTTGTGGCGGCGCATTGTCATAGCACATGTTACTTACTCCGCTACATAGCACCCTTAGGGTGCCTTTCAACCAGAGATGTGCTATGTAGCTATGCTGCGAGAATGTAAAAGCTAAGCTACGAAACTGTGTGACCGTTTCCACTGATGCTAAGCTATGTAGCTGTGCGAGGAAAATGCGCATCTCGAACTATGCGACGTATCGGCAATAAGGAAGGCACGGGGAGCGGCGGGTATAGCTACACCACTCGCGACCATCCATATAGCCATCATAGCACGCATCCATAGCCGTGAAATATCCGTGAAAATACCGATCTAGAGTAAAAATCTCGGACCGAATTCGGATGTTGCTTACGCACTATTCCGATCTCTGATTCAAATACAAACAATTCAGTACTACGGCTACTTCGATCTGTCAATTGTTCTTCCGAATTAGAAACTCACGGATGACGGATAGAAATCGGATGACGGATGTATTGCGTAAGCTACCATACAAAAAGTTCTATGGCTACTTCGGTCCGTCAATTGTTCTTCCGAATTAGAAACTCACGGATGACGGATAGAAATCGGATGACGGATGCCGGAAGTAGTGCGTAAGCTACCATACAAATAGTTCTATGGCTACTTCGGAACGTATTTTCACGGATTCGGATTGGATGCAGTGCGTAACCGCCGTAAGTGTAAATAAATTACCCGAGCAAAATCAGCTGTTCCCTACATTTATGTTCGCATAACTCGTCAAAATGTAGGGAACAGCTGTTTTATTTTTCGCGATTTTAGGTTTTGTCTGATAGTAAAAGTTGTTCATAATGATAAGTACAATGACCCCTTAAGGTTGTTAATGTTTTTCCAATAACCTTAAATAGAATAATATATTAATAAAAATATTGAAACCGGTCTACCAAACTCTTGGGTACATTGAAACAATAATCAAGGTCAAAATATTAAAGGCTGATTTAAAGTTTGTTTACACGTGAGTCACATGACGTCACCGGAGCTTTTTTTTAGACTGCTCGTTGGTTGTCCGTTTCTACGTAGTCGGGCAGTTATTGGCGCGGCCTGAAGGGTCTCCAGCCAATGGGAGGGAAGTAAAATACTCCATAATCCATCTCTTAGAAACATATTAAATGACTTTCGCAATGCACATGTCATTAAGATCTTATTTAATGCATTGGTTCGGACCAAACTCGAGTCCAGTGCATGCGTTTGGAACCCTCATGAAAGAACCTACGCGCTTGTGTTAGAAAAGGTGCAAAAAGCGTTCCTTAGGTACCTTTACAAGCGCGTACATGGTTATTATCCGTTCCTCTACCCAACCAAATTTCTCCTCGGGTGTCTCGGTTACAACTCACTTGAGGTAAGGAGAGCATGTGATCAGCTTACAACAGTTTGTAAAACTTTTCGCGGGTCCATTGATGCACCAGATCTGCATAATGAGCTGGCTCGATTCTTTGTACCGGACAATTACAACCGCAACAGGAAGCACAAACTTTTTGCTGTGCCTTCATGTCGCACTGTAGCGCGAGCTAAATCGCCAATACCTCGTACTCTCACCGCACTCAACGAACTCTTGGATTATAATACGAACTGTCTGTTTGCGGATGATTGGAAGAAGATTTTATTGGTATGTCTGAAGCATTGCGAGAGAGATTCATGAAAGATTTTACTATGTTTTTACGTTTCATTTCTCTATCTTTAATTACTGTAATTGGTCGAAGACCGTTGTTATTAAAGTAAAATAAAAAAAAAAAAATTGGCATTAATTTGATAATTCATATCTGGCGACACTTTAATTTATTTGAGAATGAAAATATTTCGTGACGATAGATCTATTATTTAGATGATACAAGTTGATGACAAATATAAACTTTGCTGACAAAAAATATAGTTCCCATTCCTTATTAGGTGCTTCAGGCGATCACTTATCCATACCGCAAGAATATCAAGACTTTTTTATTTTTAATCTAGCTGAATCCCGTGCGGGATCATGTGGTTACCACACGGTTCACGGGATTCGTTTACACCAGGGATGCACAGACCGCGGCCCGCGGGCCGCATGCCGCCCTCCATCGATGAACATGCGGCTCGCCAGCGAATTAAACTCTTTTATGCATTTGTATGAAAATACTGCCTTCTATCAGTAATGGGCAGCATTAGCTTCTGAATAAAGAAGTTGAATTTTATCAAAAGCCCACACTACGATACCTACTTATACAGCATGTAAGGGTAAACACCGTTATCACTCAAACCATGGGTAGTTGACTTAAACATAAAAATATAGGACCGAGTAAAAAATAAATAAAAAAATATACGCGCGAGAAATGAACGGCGCGGCGGCGCTACGACGCGGCGTACACACACTCGCTAATTAGACAGCTGACTGACTGGGTTAGCAAATTGTGCGGGGCCGTGCGTCGGGCCACGCGGCGAGTTCCCCGCGCCCCCTCCATTAGCTTGTTGCCCCCGCGCATAGGGTGAAATGCTTTTGAGGAAAAATTAAAATTTTATAAAAAAAAAAGTTTGTTATTTTTCATTGATTTTACGTTCTATAAATGAAACCAAACCACTGGTTTCAAGGATAACGGTGTTTACCCTTACAGCCTGTATTTTTTAAGAAATCTAATTACAAATTTTTATATTTTTTTTAATTGTGGTGGCCCCAAGTCCTAATAAGTCTGTGCATCCCTGGTTTACACCCTGTGTATTATAGATCGGGGTTTAGACAGATTAGTTGTTACTTACCGATTCCAACTCGTACTAAATGAGGCTGTTTTTCGAACCATTCCATGATGGAGTCCACCCCTTCTCTTATACTGTTCTCGGTCAAACTGAAGGCTTTCCGCACTTCTGCTATTTCATCTTTTGTACTCCGAAACATGTCACTTTGTTCGTGGTTCATGGTTACTAATAATCCTGAAAAAAAAGCTGAAGTAAGTATGTGAAATACCGTGTGGCTCTTGGTATTTTTTATTCTTTAATTTGGTCGCGACTAGACTAGTGTAGGTAGTCGCACCAGGGGGCCTACTCCCTAAGCCTAAGAACGCACTAGCGGTCAGCCGCAATGCGGCGTGCCGCTTGCGGTTGGCCGCACATTGATTTTTACATGAAACCGCATGATCTCAACGCACTGATTTCCGGCCAGCCGTGTCGTGCGCCAGTGCGTTGAGATCATGTGGTTTCATGTAAAAATCGATGTGCGGCCAACCGCAAGCGGCACGCCGCTTTGCGGCTGGCCGCTAGTGCGTAGGCTAAGTCCGTCAACGAAGTTAGTCGCCCGTCCGAAAGTAGGCCGAAACGTAGAAGTGAACAAAATAAGTGTCTAGTTCAACTTTTCGGACGGGCAAAGACACATCGGTAGTAGGGACAACTGTCAAATCATGTTGTCATTCATTCTTAGTTCGGGCCCCGAAATACCTAATCATATATGTCCGTAGGTGATAGGGAGTAGGAAACGCTCGTAACTAAGGCCGAAAACACGAACTTTGTGCTTAGGGAGTAGACCCCGTGATAGTAAGCGCAGACATAGACTAAGGTTTAAGATCGTGTGCTCCATCTTAGACACTGATGCCGATTCTCTTGTTCACCAACTAAACTAAAATTAGAGAATCGCTATCTTTTACCAACAGACAGCGCGAGAAAAGGACGGTGATAGACAACAACTAAGTTAGAGATGTCAAATTAGTTTACGCCTTGAACTTCATCGTGTTTTTATAGTCCTTAAAATATAGCTTGATTAGAATGACAGCTGCCAAACTGGTGTGACTAGTGCTGGGAAAGAACTGATCATATCGATATAAATCATTAAAAATAAATATAATACGTATAATTTGTATATTTTCGTAGCCGTCATCTTACATTTGGATTTTGACCTTATTTTCAACATCAGCACACCGGAAAAACCATAAAATTCACACCCATGACAACTAATTTGCAAATATTCATGGCCGCCATTTTGAGTTTGAGTTTTGACCTCATCTTCAGCATCAGCATACCCGAAAACTTTGGATTTGATACCCATGACGAATAATCATAGCCGCAATAGTTTATATCTAAAACATACATTTAAAACTTTTACAGACCTGTTTAATACTGTACGAAGTATAATTATTTATTATCATCGCATGAATTTTAATAACGCAAACGTAATAATTTTTGTCACAATTGAACAGCAAATTAACAACAGAAAGGATTACTATTTTATGGAATTTAATGATTTGAATAAAGATAATGTCAGTCAATTTGTTAAGTGTATAAGCTGTCTAAGTTTTAGTGAAATTTATGATATATCAACTACTAATGAAGCCTTTGATAGATTTCATGATCTTTTGATATTATTTTATAAACTATGTTTCCCATGTATAAGAATTAAGAAAAAATATAATAATAATAGATCTAAATGGATAACAAAAGGAATTAAGAATAGCTGTAATACTAAACGATCATTAAGGCATAAATATTACTTAACTAGAAATAGTGAAAATAAGAATAAATATAAAACTTATTCAAAATTATTAAGAAAATGTATGAACAACCTACAGTCCTTGTGTAATCAAAGGCACATTACCTACTCACAAAATAAAGTTAAAGCTACGTGGGATGTTGTAAAACGCAACATGGGCAACGAGACGTGTAGGGAATACATCAGTAAAATTGTAGACAATAATATAACACTAACTTCTGGATCTGACATTGCGAATAAATTTAATAATCACTTCATTGATATTGCTAATAATTCCTCTAATTTCATTAATAATAAAATTGACATACATAATATAGAGTCATATGATAATAGCATATTTATAGAGCCAACGAATGCCACAGAAGTCTGTCGTATCATAATGTCCTTAAAAAACACAAAATCGTCTGGCTATGATAATATCACAACCGAGCTTCTTAAAAGTATATCTAAATATATTTCGTCGCCTTTAGCGCATATCGTTAATTTATCCTTGGAACATGGATGTTTTCCTGATAGGTTAAAATTTTCTTTGATTAAGCCATTGCATAAAAAGGGTTCAAAATCCAACGTTGACAACTACAGACCTATAGCACTGACTCTAATATTTTCGAAAATATTTGAAAGAGTCATGTACGAGCGGGTTCTAAAGTTCTTAGATAAATATAACATTCTTGTTAATCAACAATACGGCTTTAGGCAAAATAAATCGACTACCTTGGCAATCTATACATTGGTTAAGGCAATTATTAACAATATCAATAGTAAAATATCTTCCTGTGCACTATTCTTAGACCTAAGTAAGGCGTTCGACCTCGTGGATCACGTTAGGCTTGTAGAAAAAATAGAAAGATTTAAGACATTAGGGGTCCAGCCAAAGAATGGTTTCAGTCGTATTTAAGTGACAGGAAGCAGTTAACAAGGGTAACAAAATTCAATCAATTAGCAAACCGTTTAGAGAATTTTGATTCTGAACCGAAAATTAATAATTGCGGTGTACCTCAAGGTAGCATTTTGGGGCCATTATTGTTCCTTATTTATATAAACGACCTGCCACAATCAATAAAGCATCAATGTGTCCTATTCGCTGATGACACCACAATTATTATCAAATGTAGAAATCAACAAAACTATGATAGTGAAATTAATCAAACATTGAATGACGTTATAAAATGGTTGGATATAAATAAATTAAAAATTAATATTTCAAAAACGAATCTGCTTCATTTCAAAACATGGAAAAGTAAACCTGTACACCTTAATGTTGTGTATAATAATTTTAATGCTGTACAGGTACATAGTACAAGGTTTCTAGGAGTAACACTTGATGAGCATTTTACTTGGAAGAACCACATAGAAATAATTTGTAAAAAAATCAACCAATTTGTTTTTGCCTTAAGAAAGGTTAAAGATGTTACTTCTAGACATACCTCTTTAATGGTGTATCACGCCTATGTCTGCTCTGTAATCCGCTACGGTATAGTCGTGTGGGGAAACTCTTCCGAAATAGCGAGAATTTTTGTTGCTCAAAAAAAGTGCATCCGTGCAATGTTTAATATGGAGTGGTCCGATTCGTGTAGGCCTATATTTAAGTCACATAACCTCTTAACTGTACCTTGCATATATATCTACGAAGTTGCTAGGTTTCTAAGATCTAATACTACGTTATTTGAAAGAAATGACAATACAAATAAGAGGAAAGCTACATATTTGGAATTTCAAATACCAGTTCCTAAGTTAGAACTTTTTCGGAATAGCTGCGTTTACATGGCTCCTTTAATTTATAATGCTTTACCACAGACGTTAACAAAATTACCTTTCAAAAAATTTTGCACTGCTTTGAGAAAATGGTTGTTACAGGAATGTTTTTATTCAATTAATGAGTTTTTTAATAAAAATCCGTGCAAATTCTTTACACTTGATCGTGCATTAAGATACAGACAAAGATAAGTTATATTTGGTGTTTTGAATGTTATTTGTTAATAAATTGTAGAAAAGTAATACATTTAAATACTCTGCTGTTCTAGTGTGATAAATAATTTAATTAATAGTAACAAACCCATATTTCTTCAAATGTGATTCATTTTGCATGCTGCTGTGTCAGCGAAACATGATGATCTATACATGTATGTAACAACTTTGTACCGTGTTTCTGGCAAATAAATATATTATTATTATTATTTTGTATATTATCGATTTAAATGTATCGATGTGTCCCATCTCTAACATTTTTGCAATATGACATAACTTTTGAAGAACGTAAGATTTATATTTTATGACTATGAATCAGTAAGAATTATTTTAGTTTTCAAGCTGATTTTTATTATTTAGAATTATACGGCAAGCACTGTATTTAAAAAAAAAATTATCATGCTAGTTATGTGAGTGATTTTTCGTGTGCCAATATAAATCACCCGTTCGGCGTAACTACAAAGTTATGTCGTCACTTTTGCTGACATCTGTCATTCTAATCAAGCTATATTTTAAGGACTATAGTCAACACGTTATTTTGAATGGAACTTTTAGTCCAACTAAATTTGACAGCTCTTATTTACGTATGTCTCTTGCTTATTTTATTAGAGTGAAAAAGATGGCAATAGCCTAAATTAAGTTTAGTTTGTCCATAACAGAATCGGCACCATTGTCTGCCCTTAAATATCAGGTGCGACTAAGGTCAACGCGAACAGGTCAAATTAAAAGATAAAACAACTTCTATGCACTTATAGAGGACAAAAATGATAAGGTTATTTTTAGTACCTAAGTTAAGTACACGTTGAAATTGAAACTGGTTTGATCAAAATCAATACAATGTTCTTTATTTGCATTTATATGGGTACTTGGGTACACATGGTGTTACACTAAACAAATTATCGTCGGTGCACTTGCCAAAACCCGGTGGATTTTATAAATATCTGATAACTAATAAGTTTAGGAAAAATACAAAACACTAGCAAAACATCTTGTTTATATAATGTGATATTTTTTTTTGTGTTACTTCTTAAGCTCAAATTATACTTTTATTGTATTTTTCGTGCACACGTCAGATTTTATAGAGCAATGCACATAATTATGAGTTTTGAAAAGCGCACCGACGTTATAATGATCGCCATACTCAGGTTTAGATAGATAGATAAGACATTTATTTGGCACATACAGAAAACACAACACACAAAAGCACAATAACATAAAACATAATACTAGAACATAGAAATATTAAAATAAAAACATAATAATAATAAGCACATAATGGTTTACGCCATGCAAAATTTAAATTAATTACATAGGTACACACACAATTTGCTTCGTGGGTACACACACGGGTTGATACATGACTTATTAAAAGTTATAATGATGATCTACGGTTAATTTACTTAATTAAGAATTCTTTTGTACCTACTGTCTGAAAAAGGCAACCAAATTAAGATTAATACCATATATTATTAACTAATTCACTAAACCAGGGTTACTCAAAGTGGGGTACGCGAACCCCTAGGGGTTAGCCATTCGACGGCAGGGGGTTCGCGACGAAGCCGTCACCTCCTTTTGCGAAGTGGTGATGGCGACCAAGGAGGGAGTGGAGAGGGTGATAGAGGCGACGGCCACTCTCCCTTCCCGCGTCAGACGCACCGGGCGCCGCCGGAGGGCGCGCGAAGATCTGCGGCCACCCTAGTGTTTGGCCTGCGGGCGGCGGGTTAGGGGACCCGTCGCCCGACCAGCAACAGGCATGAGAAGGCGGCGCGCATGTGTTCCGTCCTCTCAGGAGGACGCCAGAGGCTGGCGGACCGAGGCCTGCCGGGGTTGCGGTGCATGCAGCTACGAATCCCGTGACTCCGGCCAAGGGTCAGGAGAAGGAACACCGTGGGTTTATATATAGAGTCCGGCATAACCCTTCGCCTTTCCCAGGCGAAGGGTATCCATGTGGATTTTCCCAAGATAAAAAAGGGGGTTCGCGACAAGATTTACGTAATGGTGATGACTGACAGGCACGAGAATTAAGGTTAAAATTATCCAAACCAACAACAACAAACAACTTTACTCCTAAAATTGACTCCATTTGCGACAAGACACACACCCATCACATTAATATTAAAACGACATTTCATTTGGCACTTTATTTGTTACCTTTTATTGAAATAAAAACCTTATTTTCTTCAACAATCAATTTTATTATTTTCTTTGGGGGGGGGGGGGGGGGGAGGGGGGATTTAATTGGTTAGTTAAGGGGTTCGCTGTCACCTGGAAATTTTAACACGGGTTCGTGGAGCTGAAAGTTTGAGAAACCCTGCACTAAACCATAATAAAACCTTTTGAAATCGCATTATAAATTAGCTTGAGAGAATTTAAGTACCTGAATAGATTTAAAACGGTGCTTGCAATATATTTATTTACTACAGCATTCATTAATTTAAATAAAAAGTTATCGAGGTTTTCACTAGACAAAGAATAAAGTACATACATTTTATTTTAGCATTTAAGTAGATTTAAGTTCTTCTCTCATGAATATGGAGAGAAAAAAAATTTAAACATAGACTTTTTGCGTCGGTCTTGTCGTTCACTATAGAGTATACACTACAACCGTACCTATATTTTATTGAAAAAAAGTTGAAAAAAATGTTTTTTTCGGTATTTCTTTTATTTCGGTATGTAAAGTAAAAGCTATGCTGATTCCAAAACCATTTCGAAACTTTTGTTTTTTAAACCTTATTTTGCTATTTCCGGCTCTAGAAATTATAAGATGGAGCTTATTTTTACTTAAATACACGAATACGCTCGACATCTATTCATTGGCTGGAGACCCTTGAGGTCTCGCCAATAACTGCCCGGTTACGTACCTAGAAGGGGTCAAGGACCATCTACAGTAGTCCAATAGAAAAAAAAACATGTAACTATTTGACCTCTAAATTTCGTCACAGATTAAGCGGAATGGGCTAAATACGTTCGGTTCAGACTCTTCAATGTTAAAACAAGTTTCTGAGTATCAACTTTTTAACCTCAAAGCTAAAATCTAACTCTCTTAACTAAATGTTGCAAAAGAAATCAACGTTAAAAGTCTTCAGTGACGTCACAGAGTACCCTACTCTGCGACGTTAAAGCTAGCCCTAGCTAAAGATTAAAAAATAATTAAAACGTAACTACCGCGTAGTAAACAAAAATATTCAAATTAGTTTCTTAAAATAGCCGAATCTTTAAGAAAAAAACAACAATTTACATACCTACCGAAATGTAATATTGACTTTGGATCGAGTTTTTATTATTTTTAATATTTGCTATGATAGAGGCCGGCCAGCACCATTCAGCCGAAAGTCGTCCACTGCTGGACATAGGCCTGCCGTAATCGCCACGCTTGGCAGGCAGGTTGGCGATCGCAGTACCTATGGTTGTTAAAGTACTCAGAGAACGCTGCTGCCCATCCTCAAGAACACGTATGGACAACGTACAGCCCGCGGGACGCATTCGGGCCGCCTCGGTTTTTGAACCGGCCCGCGACATTTTGAAATTAACATAACATAAACTCACACCTGTATTCCCCGAAGGGTTGGCAGAGGTGTATAGTACACCCACGTTTCGCCGTTTATGTTTACGTCCCATGTAATACGGGCGAGCCTATTGCTATCGACAGGGCACAAATCCAGACTCCGGGCTGCTACTGAGAAATTCCACACGGAAAAACCCAATAACACTTTGCCCGACCTGGGAATCGAACCCAAGACCTCACGCTCAGCAGTCGCGCTTGCGACCGCTAGACCAACGAGGCAGTCAATTTGAAATTTCGAAAAGACATTTTGAAATTTCGCGCGAAAAAAGGGTAACGTAAACCCACCAAATACCGACCTCCTAAGGACCATCATTTTTGTTTTATTCAGACATAGCGACTGATGAGGGAAACTCTGGTGCTGTAGGTCTCATATTAAAGTAAAATTCATATATTTATTAAATATAGGAAGGAATATAAAATTCACATTTAATTCGTTTTGATATGAAGTAAAAAGTGACAAGTAGTTTCAAATCTGCTGCCCGCCTTAATTCCGTCCGGGAAATAACTGTCAGCCGTAATCCGACCACTGACATATCTAATACCGTCCACCAAATTTGCCCTTTGCAAACTTGCTGAAACCAGGGTCTCACCTCTCGATCTCGATACCCTTAACAGCTCACAGTGGTGTTGCCCCCTTCTGCGTGTTCTGGCGGTTTTCCAGGGGGCCCAGCTAGCGAGTTAGTGAGCCACCGTCTGCCAAACCAATTTTCTACCAGAAAAAGAAGTTGGACTTGTCCATTAAACACCCGTATCAATAGACCAATAATTTAAGGTTCTATATTTTGCAATACGCATTCTTGTGCCCTCTTGTCTTACATCACCCGGGGACAGTCCTTGACTGCACTCTCGTGGAGCACCAGTGGGCAGTCCCCGGTTGATGCCCCATTCCATTTATTATGTATGCGCGGTAGAAGTTCACTTCGACTTTCTACCAGAGCGCTTATTGTTAGTGGCACCCCCATTTTTCGTACTCTTTTTTGCAGAGCTTTAGACACCTTGTAGGTCTATGTAAACAACTAACTTCATGGTGTCATATAGAAAAGAGTATTTTTTTTTATATAGTACAAAACGTTGCATTAATTAAGATCAATGCCCCACAAAACCATTTCCACGGTTTGTCTGTAGGAACGGAATATAAATAAATAAATAAGAATGAACGTTTAAACCTTTTTCGTGACGGTGTGCGCGCGCTGCTCCCTTAGAGCTTAAACCACTGGTCCCAATTTTCCTCGCAATCTCAACCTCACCAAAAGATGTTAAACTACTAAAGTTATATTAAATAATTTACCTTTTTTTTTGATTACTTTAATCTAGTTGTAACAAATGCGTTTATTGTAACAAAACTCTTATTTGCATGGGTTATTCGGGTGCCCATGCCAAAAAATTGGTCGAATTCGGACTACAAGATGACGGTTATACAAAATTACTGATTATTGGTCATGGGTGTCAATTCCATGGTTTTCGGGCCTGCTGATGCCGAAAATGTGAACAAAACCAAAATCCAAGATGACGGATGTAAAAATTGAAAATTATGCATCATGGGTGTCAATTCCATGGTTTTCGGGGCTGCTGATGCCAAAAATGTGAACAAAACCAAAATCCAAGATGGCGGATGTAAAAATTGAAAATTATGCATCATGGGTGTCAATTCCATGGTTTTCGGGGCTGCTGATGCCAAAAATGTGGGCAAAACCAATATCCAAAATGGCGGCTATAAAAATTGTAAATTATTCATCATGGGTGTCAATTCCATGGTTTTCGGGGCTGATGATACCAAAATTGTGGAAAAACTCAGAGTCCAAGATGGCAGCCATGAAAATTTAAGAGTAAGTCATCATGGTGTTAATTCCATGGTTTTCGGGCCTGCTGATGCCGAAAATGTGGGCAAAACCAAAATCCAAAATGGCGGCTATAAAAATTGTAAATTATTCATCATGGGTGTCAATTCCATGGTTTTCGGGGCTGATGATACCAAAATTGTGGAAAAACTCAGAGTCCAAGATGGCAGCCATGAAAATTTAAGAGTAAGTCATCATGGTGTTAATTCCATGGCATTCGGGTGTGCTGATGAAGAAAACGAGGGCAACTTCATAATCCAAGATGGTCGCCATAAAAATTTGGAAATGATTCGTCATGTCAATTCCATAATTTTCGGCGGTGCTGATGCCGAGGATGAGTCAAAATTGAAAAAGTTATTTTCATGAGTATGGTTTTTTATGGTTTCTTGTCTATGGTTTTTAGGTATGATGATTCTGGAAATGAGGTCGGAATCCAAATACAACATGACTGTCACAGAAAAAATCCGTCTACTCCACAATGTATTAATATAAGCCCTTCGAATTGTTTTGTTTTATCAATGGTTTCAGCTCGCCCGATTTGTCTCAATAGGCACTCTTTTCCTAGTTGATTGATATCCAAGGTCAGATAAAGGAGCCGAAAGGTACTAACACAGAGGAAGCATATTTAAAAAAAAAAATATAAACTTTAAGTTTCAGCTAAAAAGTTTAAGCTCTTCGAAATGAGTACAAATCACGATAAGCTTTGAGGGTGGACGGTATTATGAAATGATGTAAAACGGTTACCTAACAACCGACCGCTTTTTAACTACTTCAATTCTTGAAAAGTTTAATATTTTTAGAGAAATAAACAATGTCGATAGATAGTAAACATTTTTTAGAAATAAAATTATTAGAATAAAACCAATAACAAGTACAGTTAGTTGAAAATCATGTAAGTATTATACTGCTTTTCTCCATAAACGACGGTGCCAATAATGAATTTTCATGAAATTAAAATACAGTTATCGAAATAAATAAACAATTTATAGTAGGTCGTATTTCGGTCACAACATTCTTTATCAAATAGGTAAATAATAAAATTATTTCTAGGTTTGATTTATTATAAACTCAAATATAATTTTATCAGTTAAAGTGAACACGGTAATTGCCCCTATACCGACCTCCGGTCGGTATTCAATCAGTACTGTAGTGTTACTAGCTATAACACCGTCCACTTTATTTTGATAAGTTTTGCATACTAATTATAAACTAAATCATCTATTAACTACTCGTAACTCAAGTCTATCGATTATACTATACCACATAAACTTTAAACTTACTAAATTCAGTTTCAATCTTTACAGAACTCTCTAATTGTCCCATGTCTGGTTTTGACGTTTTGACTATTAAAAACGCGCCTAATGCACCGTTTCGTTATGAATTGTAATATTATCGCGAAACAAAACAAATATCTATAAAATCTCTTTTAGTGGTAAACAAAGTTAAAAGTGTAGTTTCAAATTCCAATAAGACCTAGCTTAATAATACACTGTGTTAATAAAAAAATGCAGTAACAATTAGTGGTCGGATTATGGTGGGCGGACCAATTTGGGTAGGTTTACGTTACGCACTATAACTATAGAGCTAAAGTTCACATTAACTGACAAATATCACATTAACTGTTACACATAAATTAACTTCATTAGTAATCTAATAAATAGATAAATAAATTACGCTTTTTTATTTCCTGCTATGGCCCGCGACTGAATTAATATAATAAAGTATGGCACGCAACTTGCCAAAGGTTGCCCATGCCTGCTCTAGAGAATCCCTTAGCCCTTAGTCGCCATTTACGACACCCACGGGAATAGGGTTGCCATCCGTCCGGGTTTTCCCGGATTTGTCCTAGTTTAGAGGGCATCCGGGGAGCGTCCGGGCGGGGCTTCATATGTAGTCCGGGTTTAAAAATTTAAAGTTTTAGACCGCCCGCGCCACACGCACTGACCGACGAACCGACTCGCTAAACAACTGTTTTTTATTACACTGACTATGTTTAAAAAAACCTGTTGACATGTCCGTGTTCTGGGCTCTAAAATCCGGGGTTTTCACGCGTCTTGTCCTGGTTGCGAAATTTTAGAGATGGCAACCCTACACGGGAAGAGATGGGTTAATGCTATTCTTTATAGAGGCCATAGTAAGACATACCTATTCTGTGAATTTGAACTGGATACCTATTACGGTTAAAAAGATACAACCCTGGGGACCTACTCCCTAAGTCCGTCAACGAAATTAGTCGCCCGTCCGAAAGTAGCCCAAAACGTAGAAGTGAACTAAACAAGTGTCAAGTTCAACTTTTCGGACGGGCAAAAACACATCGGTAGTAGGGACAACTGTCAAATCGTTTTGTCATTCATTCTTAGTTCGGGCCCCGAAATAATCGTATGTCCGTAGGTGATAGGGAGTAGGAAACGCTCGTAACTAAGACCGAAACCACGGACTTCGTGCTTAGGGAGTAGACCCCCTGTTACAGACAGACAGACGGACGGACAGACGGCGTAGTAACTAATAGGGTTCCATTAGCACCCTTATATACCCTAAAAACATATATTTATTTATTTATTGCACAATGTAGTTTACAGAGAACATATAGAATAGTTATCTCAAACATACATAGACCCTGTAAGGGTGTTGCAAGGCATACAATAATAGTACCTACTTATTTGTAAGTTATTAAATTATTAGAATAATAAACATCACATTAAAATTGGGTTACATTGGCGATTACACATTATATTACTTAGGTGTAATAGGAACATTATTTTATACATAGGAACATAATTAGATGATGATTTTTTTTTTTGCATGCATCGTAGGTAGGTATTTTTAGAATTTATGTTCCATAAATTCTTTAATGGTATAATAGCATTTTTCTAACGACATGCGTTTTAGCTTTGCTTTAAATATGTTTATCGTTTTTGTGTTTTTTATACAATCTGGTAATTATATTCAGGCAGGTGGCAAATTCGACTAACAAAATTGTTGCCAAACGCAAACGAACCACAACCGTCAGTCAGTTTTAAGGTTCCGTACCCCTAAGACTCCGCTGTCCGTCTGTCCGTCTGTCACCAGGCTGTATCTCATGAACCGTGATAGTTAGACAGTTGAAATTTTCATCGATGATGTATTTCTATTGCCGCTATATCAACAAATACGAAAAAACAATAAAATTAATATTTAAGGGGGCTCCCATACAACAAACGTGATTTTTTTGCCGTTTTTATAGATAATGGTACGGAACCCTTCGTGCGCGAGTCCGACTCGCACTTGGCCGGTTTTTCGTTTACGACAACTGTCAAAATGATTGGTTTTGTTTTGTGTTTCAAACGATTTGACAGCTTTTGAAATTGAAAACTGTCTGAATGAACGGTTCGGCCTTGGTTCGGCTGCGATTTATCAAGATTTATTTTAGGAGAATTAGGCCCCAGTTCTTATGAAAATATTTTGTGTATACTAACAATAGCGATGTAGGTATATCTACTTATCCACAGGGCGTAAATTAATTCATGTAATTCCTTCAAACCGCGTGATCTACTAGTGTAGTTACTAGTGTACACAGATTGACAAAGCATTTTTCAGTTTCGGCAAAAAGTTTTTGTCATAAAAATAACCAGATTTGCTGTTTCTGAGTCATTTTTCTATTGAATCCTTATTAGGTGGTTTAGAGACGATGAGTTACTGTTAAAAAAATGTTTTTGTTTTTTTATTTTATATCAAGTGAAATCCCGTGCGTGGTTAATCTACAAGGTTAGTTTTAGTATATACTAAACCTGAAACTAGTTTGTTCAGAATCACTAGAAGAATCGATTGACATATTTTTTACACCACATTTTTTTTTTTTCATAAATTTCAATTTGGTTTCAGTAGGTTTCTACCCATAACAGTTGACGGGAATAGACACCTTGAGGCTTGAAATGGTCCGCTCGGTCAGTTTCCGTGTATTAGACAACCCCTGCATAGCACATCTCAAGCATTTCACACTTTTTTAGCGAACTTAACGCGACATAAACTAAGGTGTAACTTGGAGATTTACTAAAAAAAACACATATTCAGGCAGTTCTGATGAAAATCTTGTTGGGGTGTCTCGGTTTTCGTATAAAGTAAAAATAACGTTGTATATCATTAATAGATGTGATTTGAAGGAACTACACGAATTCGTTTACACCCTGCTGTATACATACTATTCTAAAACTATAGATGGTAAGCAAAAATGCATTTACTACCATCAAGAAATGACGCACAAAAAAAACTATAACAAAAGAAGTTTGTACATTACAAAAAGTATACAAAATAAAAAAGTGAAATTAAAAAAAAAAGTTTCAAAATTTTCACATACCTTTTTACAAAATACACACTGATCCTGCTGATTCTGCTTTATTACAAAGCTTAAAAGTGTAATAATAATATATTATTATTCTTCCACAAAAGTAATAAATAACTTTTGTTTGTTTATATACACGACCTGCTCTCACGATTTTTGCGAATGTTGTAATGAAGCCGATTTGCATTATATACGTTCGTAGTATGTATTACTACGGTTTTAGTTTTTAGGGGTCCGTAACGAAAAGGCTAATAGTTTAAAAAATCTAAGGGCATCTATACATATAAAAGGAGAAGCTGACTGACTGACTGACTGATCTATCAACGCACAGCCTAAACCGCTGGCGTTAGAAAGTTGCAATTTTGACAGTAGGTTCCTTTTGTAACGTAGGCATCCACTAAGAAGGGATTTTTCGAAATTCAACCCCTAAGGGGGTGAAATAGGGGTTTTAAGTTTGTACGTTAGTTCGTCATTTTTGAAGTAAGACGCATGAAATTAAATATTAAGGTTTTTGGTTAGAAATAAAGTTATACGTGTTTGAGCGTTTTTGAAAATTCAACCCCTAAGGGGGTGAAATAAGTGTTGTAAGGCTCTCGGTGAGTAATAAATATACACGTGTTTGAGGGTTTTTGGAAATTCTACCCGTAAGTGGTGAAATAGGGGATGAAAGGTTTATTTGATTTTTGAACTGCACTTAACAAGGGGCTTAACGAAGCCTCAAAATTTCACGCAAGCGGAGCTGCGGGCAAAAGCTAGTCAAATATAAAATGACAGCTGTTTGCCCTACCAGTCAGATCGCTGACCGGTTGCCGTGCCCGGATCGCTGACCGGTTGCCCTGACCTGAAGTCACATAGGATGCGGACTGCGTTCGATTTGACCGGACCGTAAGACGCAGAACGCATCCAGTGTGACAAGTCCTTTAGTTTTTAGGGTTGCGTAGTCAACAAGGAACCTTTATAGTTTCGACATGTCTGTCCGTCTGTCCGCAGCTTAGCTCAGAGACTCTTAGTACTAGAAAGCTATAATTTGGCACAGATATACATATAAATCACGCCGACAAAGTGGTAAAATAAAATCACGAAAAATAATTTTTTTGAGGGTGCCTCCTGTACATCTAAAGTGGGGATGTTTTTTTTTTCTCGTCTACCCCATCGTGTGGGATGTTGTTGGATAGATCTTTCAAAAATATTGTAAGTTTGTGAAAACAATTTTTCGATTAAGGGATCCGTTTCTGAAATATTAAACTTTAAAGTGCTAATTTTTGTTAGGGTCAAGTGTCCCCCCCCCCCCCTGCCAGCTAAACGGCTAGTTTTGGAAATGTGAAAAAAATCCCGGTAGTAGTATACACAACGAAGTTAAAAGGAAAACTATCACAGCTAAGTAGGCTTTACAAGTTTACGAGTAATAGTCGACCAACCGGAAAAGTTAAAATTTCGTACAAATTTTATTGAAAAATTACTAAGCCCTCTTCTGAGTCCGCATTATTGTGCAACTACGGAGCCCTATTACTGCGCGTGGCCAGACACGCACTTCAGGCAGTTAAATTCAGTCTTACTAGATTTCAGAGCGAATGTCATTAATGATATCTTGTAATGGTAGTGACTTATAATTCATCATCATCATTTAGCCGAAAAACATCCACTGCTGGACATAGGCCTCCCCCAAGCCATGTTGGGGGGGATTTGCCATAATCGCCAAGCTTGGCAGGCGGGTTGGCGATCGCAGTATGGTTGTTAAAGTACTCAGAGAACGCTGCTGCCCATCCTCTAGTGAATCGTTTAGTCGCCTTTTGCGACACCCAAGGGAAGAGATGAGACTTATATTAATTGTGACTAAATCAACCTTAATCAAATGAGATCACAAGAATTAGGTTATTTAGGTACACGCGGCTACACATCAAGCTATACATATCCAGTTTACACTGACCTCTCATTGTAAGGAAACCCTATACAATGCGAGATCAGCTTATACTGGAAATGAATAGCTTGATCTGTAGCCTTGTCTTGATATGTACACCAGCGTCGTATTCTTGAAATGATTACAATAATTATAAAACTGTATACCCGATGGCACTACAATCACAATAAGGCGAGTATTTTTCCAAGAAATCGGTGTTTAAGTATGTATTTATTTTTGTAATTTACCTGATCCGATGAGTTTGCCGGATCCGGTAGATGTTTAATGATGCCGGATCCGCTGGATTACCGGATCCGGTTTTCCAGTTTGCAAACAACTATACGGAACCCTACACTTAGTTGACTAATTTTATAAACCGCGTACACTGCAGAGCTATTATTATATTGTATTTATTATCTTTTATTATTAATTTATTACATATTCGATAATTATTAATGAAAGTAATAACTAAAAACCTTGGTAGGTATTACGATGTTTATCTCCATTAATATCAGGTAGGTATGTGTTCCGTGTGCGCCTCTCAGGAGAACGTGGGGCAAGGCCTCACAGATGTCGGTCCGCCAGGACCGAGGCCTGTCGGGGTTACGGTGCATGCAGCTATGAATCCCGCGACCCCGACGAAGGATCAGGACAAGGAACACCGTGGGTTTTTAGCAGGTAAAAGTCCGGCATAACCCTTCGCCTTCCCCAGGCGAAGGGTATCCATGAGGATTTACGCACGATAAAAAAAAGGTATCCTACATTTGTTTCCGAGACTATTCAATAGGTTCCTACGACTACGGTTTTTGCGGGTTGGATCAAAACGGTTCGCGGTTCTTTACTTCCCATCACTGGTCTAGACTTTACAAGAGACTTTGACCTCTGAGTTTCTTTCGGCATTTCTTCTAAGAGATAGTCAGACATGGAGAAGGAGGCTACAAAATGTCTTAAAAATATACTGATAAAATTGTCTGTAACAGATATTTTATAGAAATAAAAATCATTTATCAAATGTTATAACAATCGACAGAGCCCCAATTCTCTTAAAAGAAATCTTGATAAATCGCAACCGATCCAAGGCCGAACCATTTATTCAGACAGTTTTCAATTTCAAAAGCTGTCAAATAGTTTGACATAATAAACAAAACCAACCATTTTGACAATTTTCATTAACAAAAACTGACTGACGGTTGTGGTTCGTTTGCGTTTATCAACGATTTTGTTAGTTGAATTGGCTGCCAGGGGTGGGCAATCTTGGGCCAAAAAACCCGAGTCAATCCTATGTGGGCCAGATTTTCTTTGCATTGTTTTATGTCGACACAAATAACGCAGGTATTCTACATTTATTTTCGAGACTATACAAAAGGTTCCTACGACTACGGTTGTTGCGGGCTGGACGAAAATGGTTCGCGGGCCGAAGTTTGCCCGCGGGCCGTACTTCCCATCACTGGACTAGACTTTACAAGAGACCTTTGAGTTTCTTTCATGTCTTAAGAATTATATTAACCTGTGTAGTACTGTAATTATAGACCAAGGACTTTATATACAGAACCGTAGACTTATTACTTCTATGTTATAGACACAATAGATAAACAATGGCGGCCGTACCGTTTTCGGTACACTTGGGCGAGTGACATTAAAAGAGATCTATTTACAGAAAATAAAAATCATTTATCGAAAGTTATAACAATTAACAGTCGATTTAACAGATTTTCGAAGTAACCTCTAAGCTAAAAAATATACAGGGTCAACAGGAAACAAGTGATTACTTTTTTTTTATTTTTACTGATATCGTAAAACTGGTTAGCATAAATCAAAACTACACTACTACACACACACACACTAGCTATAATTAGCGTAACAAAACAAAAAACCGTTTTTTTTTTGCATAATTTCATATTGTTTAATTATATTTTTGTTTAAAGTCTCAAGTACTGTAATTATAGACACAATAGATAAACAATGGCAGTGACAAACCGGTTCGTCGGTCGGGCCGCTAGCGTAAAATTAGGGATAAAAGCGTTAAAAGGACAAATTATCAATAATCATTTAATTTTTAATTTTATTTATATGGGTACAATACGTGAAATAAACGATTATTATTATTTATGTGTCTCTGTTCCGTGCGGAAGATGTCCGGTCTTTTGGAAGGCATACACGGGGACACAGGTCCAACGCGCAGAGGCCCCTTTGAGAACTTTAATCTAAAATGGGGTGGGGCACCAACCGGGGACTATCCACGGCTGCACTATTGAAGTACAGTCATGGACCGTCCCAAGTGGGTGCAAAACTATTGTAAACTATGGTAAAAAATAAAACTGGTCTATGGGATATGGTGTTTAGTGGATTGGTTAACCTCTATTGCCGGAAGAAAACGGCGTCTGCCTTTCAAGTTTAAATTTGAAATGCGTTGGCAGACGGTGACTCGCCAGCTCACTAGCTGGGCCCCCTGAAAGCAGCCAGTACATAGGCGAAGGGGGCAACAAACGTGTGAGCGGTTATTATTTATTATTATTATTAATTGAAGTTGGCTACTTAAATCCTTAATTTACTAAAATGTCCATTTTGTAAATATCGGCTCATAATTATGTTTTGGAATAATTAATTAGCCATTTATTTTAAAAAAAATGTTTTATTACAATTTTTATACTGCTAGGGTCCTAATCAGTATTATGACATGTTTTACTATGCAATCTATTAATCCATTATCTTTTCTTACGGCAAATTGTCCCCATACTCGCATGAAACACTTTTTAATCCTCTTATGTTTCTAGGTGCCTAGATTTTTTCTCTAACCCTATGTCTTGTCAAGGCCAACTCATATTCCATTGGATTCATGTTCGGGGACCACGTTGACCCACTCTAGTGGGTGATAAAAACATCTTATATGACTTTGCGGACCACGAATACGAGGTCCGGCCACGCATAAAGGTGCATTTTTTTTTCTTGTCTAATCATTCATCAAATGGCACAACATGAGGTTCAGGGATGTCTATCCTGTAACAATAAGCAGCCAATAAGCCTCCTTCAATATAGCCTAACTCCGTGTGCGCTTCAGAAGAAATGACAACAAACCATTACTGGAGCCTGTGTAGTATAAGGTGGTAAGTGGAGTATAAGGCACATTCCTCTAAAATTTGCCTGTTCAAAGCGATTCCCTTGACGTATCCATATGCTATGCCTCCCATCCAAAAAAATATATATCAAAAAACAGCTTGCCCCTGAGAAAAAAATCTCTTTCAAACTCCTTAGTCCGAACTTAATTTCACTACGCGATGACATACCGCACGTTTTGGACCTTCAGCAGTCGCGTTAGACATCAGATTACCTTCTATGAGACGTCGTCTTTCTTTCCGCATACTCACAAGCAAAACACGGACCACCTCCAGGATCCTACAGGTCCGAATAGCAGCATTGCGCCAATTTTTCCGAGCCTGAACCGGTTTTAACTGTTATAAACTTATCATCAGCGGCGCTGTTTCCTTGATTTCTGCATTGTCCTTGTCTCCAGCCAGCTTGAAAAACCACTTTTCGCTGGTCTCTCAATCTCGGTCACGGAAGTGATTTTGACGACTTTTTGCATATCAACGGGCGTCACATAAATTTGTGACAGGCATCGAGCTAAAAGTTTTGTGATACGCACAGCGGTTTAGTAGAAAAATGCAAAAATCTGTGTCCAGGCATCTTGAATTTACGTATAAAACTTTTGGCTGGCACTACCGAATCTCAATAACGGGAGTGTTTTCGAATATGGTACCTTTACTAACATTTAGTGACGCAATTTGTGACAGTAATAACGTTTATTTACTTATGGCGTCACATGTAAGGGTTTACGAGAAATCAATAAAAACTTAATGTCCAGCCAACCTGATTTCAAGCTGGCTGGACACATGTATCTCCGCTGCCTGATGATCTACGACCTTCGAAATGTGTCCAAAATTTTGTGACGGGGACGATAATGATAACCTGAATTTGTGACGGAGAAACTTTGCGTAGTTTCAAAGATATTGATCATTTAAATTTTCCCATACAAACATCCATTAATATTGTGAGGTGACCATAATTTTTACATAAATATAAAGGATTTCTTTTTAATCGGCTAATCGGCCGGTAGCAGCCACGCCTGCTTTTTATTTGATTTTCCCGTGGGAATAAAAGGTTTTCCTGCAGTAAAAAGCGTATGTGGGTCATTCTCAAAAACGGACTTAAAATTCGAAAAAAATAAAATGAAATAAAAGTTCTAAATTTGATTTACACTACGCCTGCACTGCGAAAAGCAATTTGTTCGGTTAATTATTTCTTACTTATACCCACCTAATATTAGAAATCATCAAATGAGTTCTTTCGCTCTGGGCGGAGCGGAAGAACTAACGGTAACGTTTGCACGTTATGTCAACGCATCGTGCCGCGTTACCACACCGTTCCACGTTGACGACGTCGTGACGTGGAAATGTGGACAGGCCCTATTTCGATACCACGCATATATTAATGAAAGCACGGCGACACGCTGGCTGGCAGGCAGGACTATCGCGATATCGCTCTTTGCAGTCAGATAACTCAAAGCTCTAAACTGACTCAGAAATAGAAAACCATGTTTTTTTTTAAATTTTTTTTAGTTGATTTTCAAAAAATCCCTTTTAGGGTTAATCTGTGTCACCAGTAGATCACGTGGTTTGAAGGAATTACACGAATTCGTTAACATTCTGTATACTCTTTATTGTACATAATACACCGGTAACAAAAAAAGGAATACAAACATTTACACAATACCTATTTACAATGTCTTATCTCACAAGGCGATCTCTCTTTCTCTCATTACAAAAGGCCAATGTGTAAAATTGGTGCCTTTTATTTTTTTGGCGGCAGTCGATCAAATATGAAAAAAGTGATGCAGAATAATATAACAAATGAAATATTGTATCTATACATATAAAAGGAGAAGCTGACTGACTGACTGATCTATCAACGCACAGCCTAAACCGCTGGGGTTAGAACGTTGAAATTTTGACAGTAGATTCCTTTTGTAACGTAGGCATCCACTAAGAAGGGATTTTTCGAAATTCAACCCTTAAGGGAGTTAAATAGGGGATGAAAGTTTGTATGGAAAATCGTCACTTAACGAGTTCAAAATTTCACGCAAGCGAAGCTGCGGGCGAAAGCTAGTAGGGTTATATATCGAAAACTCAGTCCGGACTGAGTTATATCACTTTAAAGATTAACTACCTACTATTTTTGTATATTATGAAATAATTTTTGTTACAAAGCATATTTTTGAGCTTCCCAGGCGACATTCACTGTTTAGTTTTAGTTACTACTTATATCTTCAAATACATGTTTAGATTTTTACAGTTTACAGTAGTTTACAATCCTCCAGCAATATTTTTAGACAATATAATTGTGAGACACGACGTCGAAAATGAGGCCGATGATGAACCTAGCGATGTTGATGTCCAAACGTAATATGTTATTTTTAAAATAAAAAGTTCAGCAAATGACCAGTTTTATTATTTCAAACAGTTTCAAAAGGTTTCAAACGAATACATACAAAAAAAAAGAAGTAAACATGTATTTGAAAACGTAAGTAATAACTAAATAGTGAATGTCGCTTGGGAAGGTAAAAATATACTTTGTAACAAGAATTACACTTCGTCGCTGCATCCTCGAGATTTACATGATTCACTAGGTAGTACACTCCTAAATGTACTAGGCATCGAGTACAATTTTTAGAGATAAACTAAAATAATAAAAGAAATTAGATATTAAACGACTTCTGTGGTATCTGGTGGGGTAATCCCCTCCCGCCGCACCCGGCCCATCACGCCCGTTAGCTTGTCATTCGCTTCTTTTGTACAGGCATCGTTACATCTCTTGTAAATTCTTTATTATAAAGTACAGTAAAATATAGTATTTTATACGTGTGTGTGTGCGACAATGGGAAGAAGGCGAAAAGAAGATGATCCAGACACCATAAAACGGAAAATAAGACGACTGGAAAAGCGGTTACAAAGACAACGCTCATTCAGCGATGACGGTAAGTTTATTTTAACTAGCTGAATATAATAAATACTTAAAATATTTTTTGTGATTCATAGAACACGTTTCTTATCAGTTACTGAGATCAGATATTATTTTTTTCTAAGCGCTTTTTTATTCGCACACCTGCAGTATGACTCATAATCTCGCATTGTTGATGCATTATGGCAAATAATTATAAAAACTAATACTATCGGTATAATGTTAGATTGTTTTTAATTATTTTTTTTCGGCCTGTGGGTGTATCTACAAATTATTCGTTGGACGATTTGTACTGTGACGCGATTGCAGTCGTTCCATTTTACTTAAGCATTATTAAATAAATGCATATAATATACATAGCGCATAGCAGGTACCGCGACGCGATTGCGGTCACAGCTCAGAGCAGCGATGTATGTATTGTAAAATGCAAGTGTCGTGATGCGATTACGACCTAATTAAATGAGGACTAATGTTGTCAAGCGATTTGATGCGATCAAATCCTTTTATTGATTCTGGTTAAAACCAAAGATTGATAGTATAACGTTATAGTAGTCTCAACTATCGTTTCAGATCTTGATTCTGACCACTCACGACCTGCCTCCTTACTCTCAGACTTCGAATCCTCTGAGCATGATCTATCAGATGGAAGTCATACGAACTTTAGATCGGTGGTAACGGTTCCACAAACCGTTAACATAGTTTCAGACACTGTTGCTGGTGGTGCAAGTACCAGCGCCACAACAGAGATTATGGAGGCTCTTCCGGCTGACATATTGGAGATTCTGGGCGAATCTAAAGAAAAAGATGAGGTTTTCGGGCCCAAAATCAGAGAAGAGATCTCTAAACGTTGGGGTAAGATTATTATGGAAGGCCTAGGTAAAGAACAGAGGCAAAAGCTGTTCGAAAGTGCTTTGATCCCGGAAAACTTTCAACTCCTTAAGGCGCCGAAGCTTAACCAGGAAATATCCTCTGTTTTAACAGAGTCGGCTAGAAACAGGGATAAACGCCTCGAAAAGGCACAAAACCACCTGGGTATTGGTGTAGCGGTTATCACTAACTTGTTATCATCTGCAATTGACGGGAATCTGGAAAAGACTGAAATTATTAAAAAGCTCTCAGAGACAGCACAGATATTATTAGATCTACATTGCCAAGATACCGCTAACAGAAGGAAGCTGGTTACATTCAGCTTAGACTAAAAATTCCTGAACATTGTTCAAGGGGTTAAGAGAGACGCTTTTCTGTTTGGAGAGAATTTGGGTGAAAAAATTAAAGCGTCTAAGACGGCTGAAAAGTCTGGGTTACAAATAAAGAGGACAGAGCCTCAGCCATCTACCTCTAACCGATCAACGCGCTTTAATAACAATAATAATTATCGTCAGGGAAACTCGAAGCGCCCACTTCGCTACCAGAACCACAGAGGCAGGTCGAGTGGGCTCAGGACCCAGGCCTCCACCAACTCAGCCAGGGGGAGACGTCCGACGTCATCGGAACGTTACCATTCTGCGAAGACAGCCCCCAAGGCACCGCCGAGGCGCGAATAGAGGTAATCAAACACGCTGGCCGGCTACGACACTTCATATCAGCTTGGAAAAGCATTACTAAAGACACTGTAATCTTACAGAGTATTTCAGGTTACAAAATACGTTTTGATCGACCAGTTTTTCAGTATGCAGAACCAATGAATAAATCTTTTTCTCTCCAAGAGGTTAAAAATCTTAGTATCGAAATTTCTAAGCTTTTATTATCAGGCGCAATAATCGAATGTGAGAACATTCCTGGCCAATTTATTTCAAACATTTTTCTGGTACCAAAAAGTGACGGTTCTCAGAGATTTATTCTTAACCTTAAAAAATTAAACAAGTTTATTGATCCACAACATTTTAAGATGGAAGATGTTAGAACAGCTTCTAAATTATTATCAAAGTTTTATTATATGGCTAATATCGACCTCAAAGAGGCCTATGTTATTATTCCAATTCATGAAAAGAGTAAAAATATTTGCGAATCAAGTTTTTAAATCAGACTTATGAATTTCAGTGTTTACCCTTCGGTTTATGCTCAGCTCCGATGATCTTTACTAAAGTAATGAAACCAGTAGTTGCATAACTCAGAGAGAAAGGGATCCTGTTGGTGATTTATATGGATGATTTGTTGTGTATTAATGAAACATTTGAAGGCTGCTGTCACGATGTAAGAGAAATCACCGTCCTGTTGGAGAAGCTCGGTTTTGTAATAAATTCCACTAAAAGTGACTTAGTTCCCAGTCAGGTTAAAACGTTTTTAGGCTTGGAGTTAGACTCAATGGACATGGCTTTAAAATTACCTTTAAAGAAACGTGTAAAGCTTCTAGAGATGGTTGATAAATACTCTAACAAACGCTTGGTATCTATCAGAGATTTCGCGAAGTTTTTGGGATTGCTTACGTCTTCGTGCCCAGCTGTTAACTATGGTTGGGTTTATACGAAGCGATTCGAAAGAATTAAATATCTTGCTCTTCAAAAATCAAATGAAAATTATGATGTTGATATGATCATACCTAATTGGCTAGAATCTGATTTCTCATGGTGGAAGTTAAACATCATGAGTACATTTTGTCCGATTCGTCAATATAAATACCATTTAGAGATATTTTCCGACGCATCTCTAACAGGTTGGGGTATCGCTTGTAACGGTGAAACAAGCGGTGGTTTTTGGAGCACAGTTGAAGCCCAAAACCATATCAATTTATTGGAACTGAAAGCGGCTTTCATTGCTTTAAAATGTTTTGCCAGGGCACTTGTAGACAAGGAAATACTCTTGAGGATTGATAACACTACTGCAATCTCGTATATTAATCGGATGGGCGGTGTTCAATATACACACCTTAACAATATAGCACGTGAGATTTGGCAGTGGTGTGAAGAGCGTCGTCTCTTCATTTTCGCTTCCTATATAAAGTCGAAGGACAACACGGAAGCTGATAAAGAATCAAGGCGCACCAATATTGACACCGAGTGGAAATTATCTCGTTCAGCCTTCCATGAACTAGTTCATCATTATGGCACTCCAGAGATTGACCTATTCGCAACTTGTTTAAATGCGAAATGTCATAAATATGTGTCGTGGAAACGAGACCCACACGCTTTCAATATTGATGCCTTTACTTTAAATTGGGGCGAACTATATTTCTACTCGTTCCCACCATTTTCCTTGATTCTCAAATGCTTACGAAAAATAATAGATGATAAGGCTACAGGAATCATTATAGTTCCGTATTGGCCCAGCCAGCCATGGTATCCGCTGTTTATAAGTTTACAGATGGCAGAACCTGTTTATCATGGACCCAGTAGTGACCTCCTTTTATCTCCTTTCAGGACGCAGCACCCCCTTTGGAGGCAGCTTACCCTGGTATCATGCCTGTTATCAGGGAAGCATTTTCTAGACAATCATTAACTCCGGAAATAATAAAAATTATTACTGCTTCTCTGTCCAAAAATACATTAAAACAATATAACGTTGCTTATAAAAAATGGTGGCAATTTTGCCAAAGCCATAAAGTAGACTACTACGTTACATCTATACAATATCCATTGCAATTTTTGTTAAAAGAATTTGAATCAGGAGCCGGTTATTCTACGATTAACACTTATCGGTCTGCGCTTGGTCTAATTCTAGGCAGACAATTCAGTTCAAATGATAACGTCAATAGGTTTCTTAAAGGGGTTTACAGAATGAAACCAGTTTTTCCTAGATATCAATCCACCTGGGATACTAACGTAGTTTTAAACTTTTTGTCCAATTGTTTTCCCAATGAAAATCTATCTTTAGATCAATTAACAAAAAGTTGGTAACTCTGCTCGCGTTGTCGACTGCACAACGTGTGCAGACGTTATCTTTGATTCGGCTTTCTAATATAAATATTTGTGATTCAAACATTATAATAACAATTGATGATTTAGTTAAAACTTCAGCCCCTGGCAAACAAACACCTCGTTTGGTTATTCCGTTTTTTCCGAATAAAATTGAGATATGTCCAGGAAGGACGTTATGTTCATATATTAGCATTACGGATAAATTTAGGATTGATCAACACACTGAGAGGTAGTTGTTAACCACTAAGAGACCAGTCCACAATGCCAGCTCCTCTACAATTAGCCGCTGGATTAAACAAACCCTTACAGATAGTGGTATAGACACCACAATATTTAAGTCTCATAGCACGCGTCACGCGGCTACTTCAGCGGCTGGTCGTAGAGGTGCCTCCATTGATGTAATTAAAAAGGCTGCTGGCTGGTCTGGTAATTCTTTGGTTTTCGGCAAATTCTATAACAGACCTCTGCACTCAGAGAAGGACAATGATTTTGCTCGGGCTGTTTATGACGACAGCGTATTATAATATAAATACATACCTAATTAATAAACATTAAGTTTTGTACTATTAATTTGTTGATTTGATTAAATAAATAAAGTTATGTTCAAAAAATTATTACATTAATTTTTTTTTACTTAATGGTGTGAATACCCAATCGGCTATTTATCCAAAAGGCTCCGAACATCTACCTAGTGAATCATGTAAATCTCGAGGATGCAGCGACGAAGTGTAATTAGTGGTTAAACAAACTTACCTGAAGTGAAGTTTGACCGCAATTACACGAGTCGCTGCATCCGAAGAGATTTACAAACCCGCCCAACCCTGCTTTGTAAGCAAACCCGATATCATGTTTTAGATAAATAGCCCTCTAAAAAGAATGACAAGCTAACGGGCGTGATGGGCCGGGTGCGGCGGGAGGGGATTACCCCACCAGATACCACAGAAGTCGTTTAATATCTAATTTCTTTTATTATTTTAGTTTATCTCTAAAAATTGTACTCGATGCCTAGTACATTTAGGAGTGTACTACCTAGTGAATCATGTAAATCTCTTCGGATGCAGCGACTCGTGTAATTGCGGTCAAACTTCACTTCAGGTAAGTTTGTTTAACCACTAATTATTTCATATTAAATGAAAATATTAGTTAATCTTTAAACTGATATAACTCAGTCCGGACTGAGTTTTCGATGTAAGACCTCATACAATAATTTATTCATAATAATTATTATTCTGCACCGCATATTTGATCGACTGCCGCCAAAAAAAGTAAACGCACGCACCAGTCTTTATACTAATTTGGTCACTGTCCTTTATAAGTACCTACGCAGTACCTACAAAGTATTTCTGGGAAATCAACCATGTGGTAGATATTGGATTCTTTTAGTGGTAACAATCCGTACGCGCATTTTTTAGATGCAACAAACATCAAACATGATCAGTGCCGGAATAAACAAGTTCAAACAGAGGAAAATTGTGTTGCTAGAATAAATTTTCAAACTTCCCATTCCCAGTAAAAAAAATATGAAAGGATTAAAATGATTACCATCCGATTTATCAAACAAAAAAAAGGAGGAGGTTATATTTTAAAATGGTAATTATTTTACTCATTTTCTTTTTTTGTTTAATTTTTTTTTTTGCTTTTTTTCTGTTTGATACTTTTTAGTGCCACAAATTACAATAGTGTACAAATTCGTTGACCACTACTACAACTAGAACGTCGTCTATTATATGGGTAATTAATTAATTTTCAAACTACATAATAATAAAAAAATAAGTCAACTAAACTTTATGAAACTCATACATACCAACTCGAAAGTATTCCACGCCAATTAAAAAAAACCTGCCAAAAGCGAGTCGAACTCGCGCACGAAGCACGAAGGGTTCCGTACCATCACTACATAGTATAAAACAAAGTCGCTTCCCGCTGTCTGTCCCTCCCTATGTATGCTTAGATCTTTAAAACTACGCAACAGATTTTGATGCAGTTTTTTTAATAGATAGAGTAATTCAAGAGGAAGGTTTTAAGTTATAAAACGTACACGTGCAAAACCGGGGCAAGTCGCTAGTTAAAAATAAAACAAAATTATGCCCCATTTCACACGAACTGTCAAATGTGGCATAGGCGAGTTGACAGAAGGGAAATGTTCCGAATGGTCACTTCCAACTACGTCAACCGCATTGCTCTAAGTTTTTACTCATCTTGGGTATTTTGTAATGACGATGGCAACACAAATTCTTACATAATGCTCATAAAAAAGATTGCAATACCATCCCAGTTTTGTAGTGCGTCACTTTAGCTCGTGCCCGTCTGGTTTCAAGTAATTGTTTGTACTTTTATATAACACACAGATTGGTGTCTAAAATCAAGATGAACTTGTGTTGGTACGTATCACAAAGTGTGTTTGGTGTTAAAATATAAATAAATAAATATTAGCCTGTAACTATCCCACTGCTGGGCAAAGGCCTCTTCTCGTACAGAGAAGGAACGAGCATTGATCGCCACGCTTGCTCATTGCGGGTAGGCGATTTCAGACCATTAAAGTCCAGGTTTCCTCACGATGTTTTCCTTCACCGTTGTCAGTGGCGTCTTAGATTAACTAAGAAAGTACATATGAAATTGAAAAAGTCACATTGGTATACGCCTGGGTTTGAACCCGCAACCCGGTGCTTAACAGGTGGGTCTGTAACCTCCGGGCCACCACGACATGTGTTTGGTGTTGCACTAATAAAAATTTTACGACAGCGACATCTAAAACAGTTAATTCTATCGACAAAATACCCCCTCCTCTCAAAAGGCATCAATTTTGATTTTTGATCTACCCAGTTATGAAGGTGTTAGTTAAAAATGTTATATCTTTGGATCTACGGGTGGTACAGGCTTCATTGTTTTTAATAAGAAAAGCATCGTTTTGATCGAAACAACTGCAACTGAACTTCTTTAGTTAGGTCGGTGAATCAAGGGTCCAATTCGACTAATAAAATTGTTACCAAACGCAAACGAACCACAACCGTCAGTCAGCTCACCGCCAAACAGTGGAATGCGCTGCCCGAGTGGGTGTTCTCCGACAGCTACAATCTGGGTGTCTTCAAGTCACGAGTAAATCGGTTTCTTCTGGGCAAGCGTGCTCCATCGTAGACTGGATCATCGCTTAACATCAGGCGAGATGGCGGCCAAACGCAGGCCTAGTAAAAAATAAAAAATTGTTTACTGAAACTGTACCTACCGAACCGGTTCGGTTTTATTTGAATGTCTTTATGAAGTTTCGCCAATTACTTTGAAGTAATCCTGTACGTTCTTGACCAAAATTGGAAAAATCGCGTATTATATTCTAAGTCAAGTTCAAAATAAACATTTTCCTTTCTTACTTATGCCTGTATTTATTAGGTTTATTACGTTGATTCCAGGTTTGTGTTGATTTTATTGCACCATACAAGACTCTCGTACTCGACCAATACAACTAAAAATGACACAACACCATGGGTGGAAAAATACCATTATCCGGGGTTTTACACTTCAGCAATGACAGTTTTTGTCAATTACACGGAAACAGAGATTCAGAGTACATATTACACACCAGATTATCGTGTTGAAGAAAAAATGTATGTTGTATACTCCTCATTTACGAAGGAACGAGAAAGGCCGTACAGATTATCACCACATTACAAACAATTCAAGAGATTTGATTACATTGTAAGTTTTTCTCTATCTATCTATATAAATAAAAAGAAAGGTCCTGACTGACTGATTGACTGACTCATCAACGCCCAGCCCAAACCCTTGGACCTAGAAAGCTGAAGTTTCTCAGAGGTTCCCTTTATAATGTAGACAAGGAATAAGGAAGGATTTTTCGAAAATCAACCCCTAAGGGAGTTAAATAGGGGATGAAAGTTTGTATGGAAAATCGTCACTTATCGGGTTTAAAATTTCACGCAAGAGAAGCTGCGGGCAGAAGCTAGTGTATATTAATTATCATCATCGTCCCTATCAGCCCCTAAACGCGAGATGGTTGGAAAGTTTTTATTTTTAAACCGCGGTCCAGTGCTTTAGCTGTGTGGCATGGGTTACTACCCGGAGCGGTTTTCTATTGAGCACCCCCTAAAATAACATCCTCCATAATAATAGACACTTTAATTTTATTTATGTGTATAGACGAGCACGCAGTGAATTATCAATTCGCTTGCCGCCCATCCCACTTGCTGTGCGTGCTCGTGGCTGAGCAAGTATTGTCTCTGTGCTGCGCTGCGGACGAGATCCTAATTTCCTTATGTACGATTTCCACCAACCGGGCCACGCAGGAGCGCAGCGCAGCGCGTCGCAGCGGATGCTTGAGCACGCGCCAGTAGCTGACCGCGTCCGCCCGACGGCTACAATCTGCTGGAACCCGGGCGCATGCGCGCGCGTGCTCGTGTATCCGCTATCGCAGTCAGTTTCTACCTGCGGTGTGACCGAGCGGAGCCGACCGGACGCGACGACAACCGAACGCCGCCGTCCACGTACTTGAGCAGCCGACCGGCTGCCGCGGCATACGCGCGGATCTAACCGAGTTCCAAACAGTGTAATTTCCAAGCAGACATGAAACTTAACTATTGTATAGAAGCCTGAATTTCCTTTAGCACAGTGTGAAATCTGCTCCGGTTCGGTCCGTTTGGTGGAAATCGTACATTAGTAAAAGTGCGTGACAGCGGCTCTCCGCAGGCGCGGACTGTCATCCCTAGAAGATTGACACCGGAGGCGGACCCCTATACGCCGCCACTGATCGGGAACTCGGGAGCCAACAGCTTCTTTTTTCGTCGGACAGTCCTCATGGATACCCTTCGCCGGGGAAGGCGAAGGGTATCCTTCTCCGGTGTTCCTTCTCCTGACCTTTGGCCGAGGTCGCGGGATTCACAGCTGCATGCACCGCGACCCCGGCAAGCCTCGATCCGCCAGCCCCTGACGGATCTTTCCTTCGGTGGGGCCTTGTCCCACGTCCTCGTGAGAGGCGCGCGCGTAACATGGCGCGCCGCCTTCTCGGGCCTGTTACTGGTCGGGTGACGGGTCAATGCCCAATGCGTCCCGACTGAACTGACTGAATCTGTCTTAAATAGTCTGTTTTTATTAACAGGAAAATGCGTACAACTGGGGCTGTTACTGCTGTACAACTTATAGAAGGTATACATTACTCGCCGGTTGTGCTGTACTAACTACTCGACACATCCTAACGACTGCAACCCCCACTGACCTAATACTAAGGTCCTACGGACATTTGCTCACTTTGGAAAATATACTTGGGGGCTGGTATGATAGCGATGCAGACGTTTACAACAGCTCGTTGTATTTCACACCTGCGAGGATACATATTCACCCACTGGTAAGAGATGCTTTATTTAGTAATTGAAAGTACTGCTTATTCGGTCTAGTGGTCGCAAACGCGACTGCGGTTCAGTCCTCAGGTCAAGCAGTGTCACTGGGTTTTTCCATGACTGATCGCCGACGAGGCGATTTCACAAGTATTTACGTTTTTCATATATTCGATATTTCGAATATTGTGTGAAAGATGATATGGGTAAGAAAGAAGTGAGTACTGAGATGACGGCTGATAGAGAATGGAAGAGGAATAGGTACATGTTGTGTCGACCCTACCTAGAGGGAGGCCAGGCCAGGGAGATGATGAGGTATCAACGTTGATTTATGTTGTATTTTTTAACACTTTTTATGTCACTTTTTTTCAGTATAGGTATGATTATGAATTAAATGTGTCACACCCTATACCGTGCATGTACGACCTATCTGTTTGGGCAGCCACATACCGCTTTTATGGACATCAAGGGTCTCTGTCAGGAGCTGTTCTTTGCTATCGGACGGCATCTGGCTGGTAAGTAATCTTAATCATAATTCAGTTACGGTTTTAACATGGAACCTTAAGTCGGGCTTACGGTGGCTTCCCACGGTGCGTGATATCTCGCACCGTGACGCACGAGCTCGCACTGGCGCACCATGAGAAGAGACTCGTCCATGGTAACGCAGACGCGTGCGTCGCGGTGCGTATATCCGCCGCGAGTCAGTAACTTCAAAGGTGCAGTGCGAGCACCGTGTATGTTCTCTTTCACTTGGCATTTTGGAATGACAAAATAGCTTCGAATCACGCACCCACAAAGGCGGATACGCACCGTTGTAAGAGCCTCTGTGCGGTGCGTGGCTGGGCGTATCATCCGTAAAATCATGCACCGTGGGACCACAAAAAAAAACAGCTGTTCCCTACATTTTGACGAGTTATGCGAACATAAATGTAGGGAACAGCTGATTTTTTTTTTGGTCCCATGGTAAAAGTTGTTCATAATGATGAGTACAGTGACCCCTTATGACGTTGTGCGTTATTTATGTTACACCTTGTATATCCTAGGTATCTATATCCTACATAATTGAAGTTTTTTTTATAGGTTCGAATACAGTTCATCGATACCTAAAAAATATGATCTCGGTATGGTGATTGGATTTCAATTTATGAAAGCATATAAACGCCGACCACTGCCTTGGTATAAGTATGGTGTGAAAACGAAAGCATACGTGTTTCCTTGTCCGAAGGTTGGATTTTCTATTTTTTTATGGACACCGAACACATCGTGCCGTTATTACGCGGCCGAATAACGTCGCGTCTTAATAATATAAAATACATTGCAGGCGTAATTACCTACGCCGGAGTTCGGCTGCGTAACTTCGGCATGATGTATCGCTGGATCTCTTATTTTAGAAACAGGGGGTCTAGGTACTCCCTAAGCACGAAGTCCGTGGTTTCGGCCTTAGTTACGAGCGTTTCCTACTCCCTATCACCTACGGACATACGATTATTTCGGGGCGCGAACTAAGAATGAATGACAACACGATTTGACAGTTGTCCCTACTACCGATGTGTTTTTGCCCGTCCGAAAAGTTGAACTTGACACTTGTTTTGTTCACTACTACGTTTCGGGCTACTTTCGGACGGGCAAATAACTTCGTTGACGGACTTAGGGAGTAGGCCCCCAGGATACTTAATAGAAAACGGCACACCGCGGCCGAAAATTCGCCTACCGAATCTTTGACAGCATCAAATAAAATCAAGACACGCGTTAAATAGAGTCGAAGTGCGTTCTGTAAAAGTGCGCCTAATCTCAGCCATGGTATGTCGTTGCAACAAAATAATTATGTTGAAACGTAAAATCGGTGACTGCCTCGTTGTTTTAGTGGCCGCAAGCACGACTGTTGAGCGTGATACCCTGGGTTCGATCCCCAGGTCGGGCAAAGAGTTATTGGGTTTTTTCCGTGAGGAATTTCTCAGTAGCAGCCCGGAGTCTGGATTTGCGCCCGATTGATGGCAATAGGCTCGCTCCCTATTAAATAGGGCTTAAACATAACGGCGAAATGTGGGTGTTACTATGTACACCTCTGCCAAACCCTTCGGCGAATACTGGCGTGAGGTTATGTTTTATGAAATCGGCCGGTCTACACGCTATAGCCCACTCGCTAGGTAGTTTTCACTTGCAAAAGGTCCTTCAGTCCTGAATTTTGGATATGTGGTATGTTTAGGTGTAAGTACTTATGACAATATCAAGTTTTCGACCTTGAGTGACCTCGGCGCGCTCCGCCATCTTGGTTTAAAGACCCCATAAATGGGTTCTTATTGAATAACTCCATATCTATGGGTGTTACGCCAAAAATTAGTCAGACCAATTTTGTAGACAAATCAATTGCCTATCATTCTTTTCTTGAGTATTTTTTCTACAACTAATAGTTTACGACATATTGCACTTTAAAGTAGGCAGAAAACACAATTTTTAAGCTATTCTCATTTTTCATTCCCGACTCAAAAAGAGAGGTATTACACGTTTTAAGCCTACTTTTAACCCACGACGCAAAAAGAAGGATGTTTCATAAGTTTGAAACCTATGTCTGTATGTCTGTCCAAAAACTGAGTGACGGTTGCTCATACCAAATAAAAAACCAAGACAGAACGCTGCGAACAATACAGTGAAACATGCCAAAACTACACCTCCGCTCTGTGCATACACGCTCACACGCACACATTTACAACATTTTTCAAACAACCTACAATCAAACTACACCTCACTAAGTGCACACATGTTTACGAAACCGGCCTCACGTCAGGCTAAGCATATACTAGGATGCAGGTGACGCAGCACAGCGCAGGACAGATTTTGCAGGGCAGGGCAGGCGAGGCAGACATAGGCCACGACCGCATGCTGCGACGCAGCTCGAAGCAAAATTCGAGTGTTAACTAGTACAAAGAATAGACATGTTCGAGTTGACGAGCAATTCTAATGTTTTTTTTAATAGTCTGGATGATTAGTATCATACAAACAAGGTTCACAACGCACTACAGCATGCGGTCGTGGCCTATGTCTGCGTCGCCTGCCCTGCCTTGCAAAATCTGTAATGTGCTGTGCTGCGTCACCTGCATCCTAGCTAGGGTTGCCATCTCTAAAATTTGGCAACCAGGACAAGGCGCGTGAAAACCCCGGATTTTAGAGCCCAGAACCCGGACATGTCAACAAGTTTTTTCAAACATGTGTAATAAAAAACAGTTGTTTAGAGAGTCGGTTCGTCGGTTGATCGCGGCGTGCTGGCACAGTGCATTGTGTCGCGGGCGGCCCAAATGAAACCCCGCCCGGACGCTCCCCGGATGCCTTCTAAACTAGGACAAATCCGGGGAAACCCGGACGGATGACAACCTTAGGGTTGTCCTAGCATACGCTTAGCCTCATGCATTACAAAATCTGCGCTGCCCTGCGCTGCGTGCACCTGCGTCACCTGCGTCTCATTATACGCTTAGCCTCACTGTTGACAGCGCTCTGTCGTTCTTTTGCGTTTGGCGACAATTTTATTAATCGAATTGACCCCCTTTCTAACAAGATTATTTTATTTCCAGAGTGATTGGCATTGGTTCCATTGTGTAATGGGAGAATATTGGGGCAGATTCGGCTTTGATTCAGGTGGCGCTCTACATTTAATGATGGAGAAGAAGTCTTATCGTGTTGATGGGTTTGCTGGCATGTGTTCGTTCTCTCTCAAGCTCAGATCATTCCAAACCACTCATTATTTTACTGTTATCGACACGCACCCTGTGTTGGATTTCCTATATGACGCATATATGGGAATAATACCCTATGTTTATCTGGACGATAGATTTGACGACACGAAGTGGGCAGCCCCGTTTGCCTTTGTCGGGGAACATATCAAAATGGATTATACATTCGGTTATGAATATCATGACTTTGATCCAATTCCATATTACCGCCGCTGAACTAAGTTTCCATCGTGTACAACACAATTTAGAGTAGGTACCGATACCTACATACACAAAAGCCGAGACACCTCAAAAGATTTTTTTATCAGAACAACACTACTTAAAAACGTAGGAACAATAAAAAAATTATCAATATTTTTCCTTCACTTTTAGGTAGTCAATTATTGTTGATGTTATGTCCTTGATGTAAAAGTCAATAAATAAATGTTTAGGTATAACAAGTCTACAGTATTTTATTTATCTCTCGTAAGACCAAATACTTGACCGCTACTCAATCTTAAGTTCCCCAGCCATTGGCAGTGGTGCGTAACATGGGTTGCCACCAAGGCCGTCTTTAACCTATTGGAGGCCCTGGGCACATTAGGATAATGGGGCCCCAATGACCTGGACAGAACACTGTTGTTACAATAGACAAAGAAATTGGCGATTATTCGGCAAAGAGCGCCGCCGACTATCCGGCTTCTTAGGTACTTTGTATGTATTTCTCAGTGTAATGTATACAAGGTTAGTCGGAAAGGGGGTACCTACTAATCCGCAGGCCACTTGAAAGTATCCCTGATTTAAAGCAACTGTTAAAAATTCAAAATTCGATAAAAAAAATTATGTAAAATTATTTTATTTTAGTTTTTTCAAAAATACTTCATCCCTGCTGTACTTAGTACTTACTTGTACTTAGTACTGCTGTAGGCTTAGTTACGAATTCAGAAAATGAAGTTTCTAATTTTTGACCCCAAATATGACCTAAAATGTAAACACAGCTGATCATAGCAGCATAGCATAGAAGCTAGTTCTTCTGTATGGAATCCGCATGAGGCAAAGTATGCACTTCTTCTAGAAAAAGTGCAAAAAGCATTCCTGCGGTTTCTTTACAAAAGAACCTTAGGTTACTATCCCTACCTCTATCCTACCAAGTTCCTCGTAGGATGTCTGGGATATCATATGTTGGAGACCAGAAGGGCCTGTGACCAGGTAGGCGTTATGCTCAAAATATGTGTTGGTATGACGGATGCTCCTGACATACATAATGAGCTGATTCGACTCTACACACCGAACAATTATCTCCGTAGCAGAAAACATCGACTGCTAGACGTGCCTTCGTGTCTGACCGCAGCCCGTGCTGCGTCTCCCGTACCGCGCGTATTGACCGCACTAAATAAGCTCGTCGAAGCCAACCCGGACTGCGATCTATTCGCTAACAAATTCGCCAATTTAATGGCTGTGTGCCTACATTTTTGTGAGAACAATAGCATTTAATCGTTGTTATATTATAAGTTTATGTTTGTACTTATTACAATGTTTGATTTATGTAATTGGTTTCTGAAGCCGTGTAAATCAATAAATAAATAAATAAATAGCTAGGGTTACCATCCGTCCGGATTTGTCCGGACATGTCCGGACTACTAGACTTTGGTCCGGACTTTGTCCGGCTCTTTAATTTGTCCGGATTTTTTGGCTTAGATGGAAAACGAGTAATAAAACTGACTCCCGCACCGCGCAACCTCATCCCCTCGCGAGCGTCTGCTACCGTGCCTACCATACCACTGTAACTAAGTGGGTATGTTTGCATTTTGTGACAAAAATGTCCGGACTTTTATTGAAATGTCAGGCTTTTTGTCAGGACTTTTCAAATTTCTAAATGGTAACCCTAATCATAGCTGAAGATAGATAGATTTTAGCATATACTTTATGTAATTTTTGAACAGCTATTTCTCTTAATTGTGTTACTGCGCTAGCTCGCAGCAACACAGTGCGGTTGCGATGTTTTTTCGGTAATAAATATCGGTTATCGTTTGGTGATCTGGCAGGAATTAGGGTCTATCGATCGTTGGGCCCTGTGCGCTTGCCAGTGGGAAAGAGGGGTCTGGTTGTCACCCGGGGCGGTTTTGTATTGAGTCCCCCCCAAAATAAAACAACAAAATCGTGTTTACACGACCCACATGCCGCGCGTGCTCGTGGTTGAGCAAGTATTTTTTCTGTGCCGCTGCGGACGGTTTCCTAAATTCCTAAGAGTGAAGCCACACTGCTCCGTTGCGTTGCGACGTCGCAGCGCTAGATTTGAACCAATCTATAGATTCCAAATGTAGCGCTCCGACGTCTTATTGGTCCAAATCTAGCGCTGCGACGTCGCAACGCAACGCAACGGAGAAGTGTGGCTTCTCGTTTAGTCAAAGTGCGTGAAGCGCAGTTCAGACTACGATATACTATTTCGCTAAATAGCAAAGCATATTGCGTCATACTCATAGTACCTACTTGTTCACGTTAACTCGCGGGCGCGGTCGCGAAATATCAAACATATGGCACAATATGCAAGTGTTCACGCACAAAACGCAGGTGCGGGCTATGTAGCGGGCGAACTCGCGAAGGGAGCGTGCGGCGCGCTCGCGATAGCATCAAACGTGTGAAGTTGTTTGCGAGTGTTCACGTTATAGCGGCGGAGCGCGCGATTCACTCGCGTTGTCAGGTAAGATCAACCCGTTTGAACTTATCGCTGGAAACGACAGCACGTTTTTCATCATGCCCTTTAGTACAGAAGAATTTATCAGTGCTATTCAGGCAAGAACTCCAATTTGGCAAAGCAAACATCGTTACCATTGAACAGAAACTTTCTTAATAAGTTATGGAAAGAAATTGGTGAATTATTTCCTGATAGATACCCTCCGGTAAATAAAAAGTAGGTATTCATATTTACAGGTATTTTAAACTGCTTTACTTTTGTAACTACAGTAGTGTAAATGACACTACAATTTAATCGTTCAGGGGTGATTCTATCATTACAGTTACAGCTAATATCGGTATGTCAGGATTGCGAGCAAGGTAAACACAGTAAATAAAACCAACATAGACTCTCTACCACTGAGAGTACTTGTATTTGGGTTAGTATTAGTAACATAAACTAGATTACAATATATTACTTTACACAATTATTAGAAGATCATAAAATAAGGACAAGCTAATCAGATATAAAAGGTCAGACTTCTTCAGCTGATCAACACGGAATGCTCCCGCTTCGTCGAATGACCGCCGCCTTTATAACCTCGGGTGCGTTCATCCATATCGACGACTACCTCCCTTTATCAACATTGCCCAGTGTTACCCACTAGCGATAACAGTAGAAGGCATGAAATCCCATTTTATGAATAATGAATTTTCGATTAAAAATACAAGATCGTCGTCCATGTTTACAACCTCTGATAACACGTCACCTGAGCACGTCACAGTCGCGTAAACGCCTGGCGGCCAATGTGAACACGAACTCGCCAAGTCCACCGCGCCCGCCACCGCGCTCGCACCCGCGAGTTGTACGTGAACAAGCACTAATCATCATCATAAATTATAACTAAGTATATAGCATGATGTCCACACTATACGCTATGTCGCAAGCCGGCTTACTATGTAGATATAGCAAGTTATTTGGCTATCCGTCGGGCGAAGGACGAGGTAGAAGTACCTACTCGTACCTGTACTATTATTTATTCTGTGCTGCTACACACAGCATAGCACCCCGGCAACAGATAACCTAGAGACGGCCCTGAGTACATTGGTTTCTTAAAAATAGAATCACACGAGTATATGCAAGGTTAGTCGGAAAGGGGGTACTAATCCGAAGCCCACATATAGTATCGCTGATGACTGTTTGAAAGCAAGTGTTAAAATTTCAAAATTCGATATTTTTTTTTCCAAATAAAAATATTTTTATTTTAGTTTTTTCAAAACTTCTTCATCCCTGCTTTAGTTACAAATTCAGAAAATGGTGCGTCTAATTCATGACCCCAAATATGACCTAAAATGTAAACACAGCTGATCATAACTGGGGATAGATTGATTTTAGATATATTTTTTTTGAGATTTTTGAACAACTGTTTCTCTTAAACTATTGACTTTAGGGAAAATTTGTTGAATAAAAGTTACTCATTATTATGTGTAACACCCTTTCGGATTAGTACCTACCCCCTTTCTGACTAACCTTGTACTTAGTTCTCAGTTTCATACACTTTATCTGAACTCTTGCAACAGGTAGATAGAATAAAAGCTTAAAACAAAAACAATGTTATGGCGCCCAAACCCAGACGAAATTGTGAATTTTATCTATTTTAAAGCGCAGATGTCGCTATAGGAGAAATGCTTAAGACAAGAACTGTATGGAATGTAATTTTCTACAAAATTGGTCTTAACTATTTTTGGCGTAAAACCAATAAGGAGTTATTTAATAAAAAATTCGGCCGGACTCGCGCACGAAGGGTTCCGTACCATTAACTACATATAAAAACGGCAAAAAAATCATGTCTGTTGTATGGAAGCCCCCTTAAATATTTATTCTATTTTGTTTTTTAGTAGGTATTTGTTGATATGGTGGCAACAGAAATACATCATCTATGAAAATTTTACTTAACTGTCTAACTATCACGGTTCATGAGATACCTACAGCCTGATGACAGTCGGACGGACAGCGGAGTCGGTTACGCACTGCATCCGATCCGAATCCGAGAAAATACGTTCCGAAGTAGCCATAGAACTATTTGTATGGTAGTTTACGCACTACATCCGGCATCCGTCATCCGATTTCTACCCGTCATCCGTGAGTTTCTAATTCGGAAGAACAATTGACGGACCGAAGTAGCCTGAATTGTTTGAATTTGGATCAGAGATCGGAATAGTGCGTAAGCAACATCCAAATTCGGTCCGAGATTTTCATGGATTCGGATCGGATGCAGTGCGTAAAGCAATATCCGAATTCGGTCCGAGTTTTTTATATCCGTATTTTGACGGATTCGGATCAGATGCAGTGCGTAATCGCTTTTAGTAATAGACCCGCTTTACCCTTTGGGTGATACGGAACCCTAAAAACGTATTTTTGTGGTCTTTAATCTAAGATGGAGGAGTGCGCGGGGGTCACTTAAGTCGAAAATTTGAAATTTTCACATGAACACCTAAATAGGTATAACACAAAAGTATTCAAAATAAGACTGCGTCTGACTGGTCCAGTGGTCGCAAGCGCGACTGCTGAGCGTGAAGTCTTAGGTTCGATCCACAGGTCGGACAAAATGTTACTGGGTTTTTCCATGTGGAATCTCTCAGTAGCAGCCCGTAGTCTGAATTTGTGTCCAGTTTATCGCAATAGGCTCGCTCCCTATTACATGGAACTTAAACATAACGGCGAAATATGGGTGTACTATACCTACACCTCTGCCCAACCCTCCGGGGAATACAGGCGTGATGTTATCTATACTAATATAATAAAGAGGTAGAATTTGTTTGTTTGTTTGTTTGTATGTAGGAGGTAATCTCCGAAATTACTCATCCGATTTCAAAAATTCTTTCACCAATAGGAAGCTACGTTATCCCTGAGTGCTATAGGCTATGTTTTGGGATCAAAAAATTAGGGATCCGTAAATTAACGGGAGCGAAGCCGCGAGCAAAAGCTAGTGTGTTATGTAAATATTCAAAATTCAGAAATGACCTACCTTTTGCAAGGTAAACCCCCTTTGTGCGACCTGGCGCTGGGCTAATAGGTAAGATCTGTCGTTTAGTCGACACACAACTTGCCTATCGTCGCTCGGGAGTGAAAACCACGGGAATGCAATTTGGTCATTTTTATTTTATCACGACGTATAGGGACTGTATCTAATAAAGCTGGCTTCCCACGGTGCGTGGTAGCGCGCACCGGCTGTGCGTGGTATCATCCGTAAAATCACGCACCGTGGGAAGCCACATTATGAGGGTGCGTGATGTGGATACGGCGCACCGCTCCGCACGCGTCCGCGTTACCACGGATGAGTCTCTTCCCATGGTGCGTCGGTGCGAGCTCGTGTGTCACGGTGCACGATATCACGCACCGTGGGAAACAAGCATAAGAGAACCGCTCTATGTGAAATTAGTTTGTAGGCACTGAAACTAGCCTTTATTGGGTACATAAAATTCGTATCTAATAAATATAATTGACTAGCTTTTGCCCGCGACTTATTCCGCGTGAAAGCCCACAGGAAGCGTGCAATGACCAAATGCATTCCCAAAGTTTTCACTCCCGAGCGACGATACGAGTACCTATGTTCAATCAAATAAAGTTTTTATGACTCTACTTATACAAAAGTGGGAGATCATTATTTCCCTATCCATTCGACATTTATTTTATAGGCCACCCCTGATTCAAAACCATTCGATTATGTACGATTTCCAACAAAACGGGCCGCGCCGGAGCGCATTTCACACTGTGCTAAAGGAAATTCAGGCTTCTATACAATAGTTAAGTTTAATGTTTGCATGGAATTAACACTGCTTGGAACTCGGTTAGATCTGCGCGCATGCCGCGGCAGCCGGTCGGCTCCTCACGTATGCCGCGGCAGCCGGTCGGCTCCTCGCGCACGTCGACGGCGGCGCTCGGCTGTCGTCGCGTCCGGTCGGCTCCGCTCGGCCACAGCGCAGGTAGAAACTGACTGCAATAGCGGATACGCGAACACGCACCCGGGTACCAGCAGATTGTAGCCGTCTGGCGGACGCGGTCGGCTACCGGCGCATGCTCGAGCATCCGCTGCGATGCTCTGCGCTGCGCTCCGACGCGGCCCGTTTGGTGGAAATCGTACATTAGTCAGTTGTCGAACGGTTCGGTACTTAAGCTATCTCTTATTCTCGTCCTCTCCTAATCCTAGACGGAACGAGATAAACCGAATCGGTCTACAACCGCTTGTCGAAAAGGTTCTGAATCGGGGATGCTCTTGATTATTATTTTCATATAAATTGTTCCACTGATTATTGTCATTATTATTTCATGAAATTATTTAAATTACTTGTTGCTTGTCAAAATCAAATTTGTATACCTATACAGGGTGGTAATTTGAGATGGGACATGAAGGGCAGCAACCTTAACCGTTGTAGCTACAGGAAAACGTTCTTATAAGACCACCCCTAACTTTTGGGCTAATTTCAATCGACATTCACAGATTTTGAAAAAAAAGTAGGTACAGTCAGCGAGAACAAGGGCTGTTTTGACAAAAGTTTTGTATGATGCCAATCGATCCTATTTCCCATAAGGATCAAAAGACTCTTCCGGACCAACTGAGGTTTGAGTACTAGAAACGTCAGAAATAACAAAAAACTATTTGAGATGGGTCAGTTATAAGGGCAGCTACCTTAATCGTTGTCGCTACCGAAAAATGTTGATAGGAGACTGGCCATAACTTTTGAAATTATTTCGAACTGCATAAAAAGACATTGAAAAAAAAAACATTGGTACAGTCCGCAAAAAAATTGTCAGTTCGCACAAAACTTTTTTATGATGCCAATCGATCCTATTTCCCATCAGGATCGAAATACTCTTCTAGATCTACTGAGATTAGAGTACTAGAAACGCCAGAAATCACAAAAAACAATATTTTGTTTAAAAGTCACGTTGATGCCGAAAAAATATTTTTTTATTTTCAAAACCTGTGAATGCAGTACGAAATATTTTCAAAAATTATAGACAGTGTCTTAAGCACATTTTCCTCTAGCCACAACGATTAAGGTAGCTGCCCTTATTACTACCCCATATCAAATAAGTTTTTTGCGATTTCTGACTTTTCTAGTAAGTACTCCAACCTCAGTTGGTCCGGAAGAGTCTTTTGATCTTTAAGAGAAATAAGATCGATTGGCATCATCAAAAAGTTTTGCGAAAACAGCCCTTTTTCCCTCTGACTGTAGGTACTTACTTATTTTTTCAAAATTTGTGAATGCCGATTGAAATCATCCCAAAAGTTAGGGGTGGTCTTCTAAGATCGTTTTCTTGTAGCTACAATGGTTAAGGTAGTTGCCCTTCATGCCCCATCTCAAATTACCACGCTGTATAGGCAAACCACCTATTTTAAAAACAAAACAACAATTAAAAATGTAGGTAATATTTACCTACACATGTTTTATCAAATAAATATCATCATCTACAGAAATTTAATAAAAAAGAGTACCTACATTTGCGAACGCAAATATAATAAAAGACAAATCTATATTTTAGTTTATGAAATAAAACTTTTTTGTACTTACGCACAATGCTTTATTTATTCTCCTTACTCTTTTTTTTCCTTAATTATTACATCAATAAAATGTCTTTATCGATAACTATATCGACGTGTTAAGCGTTGTTTCACTACACCTATAATTTCTGTAAGTACGAGTAACCATCATAATACACATTAAACATGTTGACAGCATCAATAAATTGCAAATGTAATTAGTCCGCCAGTTAGTTTTGAAAAATAATAGACACGTATTTTTTTTTTGTTAAATTTTTGAATATTTGGAACGATAAAACGGATCAAAACTCGAGAGTCCGGCTTGTGACGTCAGAAGCAAGTAAAAATTGTACTTGCTTATGACGTTTTACCAATTTTAAGTGTCGTATCTTCGTCAATTTTGATTTGCGTAACAAAAGAAAAAATACGGGTCAAATATTTTTTGATAATCTGACGGACTAATTACATTTTTTCAGTCAAAAACCCTATTGAAAACAAATAAAAAATTGGATTGAAATCTATTGACGCATGCCACAATGCTGCACGGAATCTAGTTCGGTTACAAGCCACGTCATTGTGCGGTATGCCATATGACGCACGATCCTTGCGACATCGTGAGCCATTGTAGCATGCGACAGTGCTACATGCTATGTTGCCTCGGTGCAAAGCCAGCTTTAAAGATAGTGAACAGCAACTATTGTCTTATTTACATTTCTGTGGTAGTGCCTATGTCATAATAATATATTTGTATAAGCCGGTTGTCCCAGAACACGTAGGCATGGAGGGAATGTACTTTTAATATTAATTATAGTACTTGAAAGAAACTTCATTTTATTGTTAAAAGTAAGAAATTCTGCATTCTCAGATATTTTGCCTGAGCCAGTCGAACTGACAATACTGCGTGCTCACCAATCGCACATGCTGATAAATATTGATAGGGTCAATATTCAAGATCAAATCTTTTCAACAGTGTCTTAAATTAAAGGAAATCCTCGTTATAACAACAGCAAATTTAGTAAGGTGTTTTTGAGTATACTGCCTTAGGGCGTTTGAGAACTACAAGGAATTTTACTGTCCGGTAGTCCGATTTTTTACGGTCCGATATGGCACACCATAAATGTTTATACTACTTTGTGCACTAGATCTACGTAATTTTACCTTCCGACATTTTACTTTTCTCCATTCCGGACCGTTTTTCCGGTCCGAGATGATGAAAAACGTATTTATGCTTGTGCACTGCGTCCGCGATCAGTATTATTCATGAGCGGGCGGCGCGTGTAGTTTCAAAGAGAGCTACCCTAAACTGCGCCGCACCGATCCGAGTAAAGACGGACAAGTGCACAAGCCATCATCATCTGCCTAGCCTTTTCCCAACTATGTTGGGGTCGGCTTCCAGTCGAACCGGATGCAGCTGAATATCAGTATTTTACATGGAGCGACTGCCTATCAGACCTCCACAACCCAGTAACTGGGTAATAAGATACTCTTGGTAAGACTGGTTGTCAGACTTTCTGGCTTCTGACCAACAGTAACGACTGTCAAAGATCTACAAATGACAGTCGGGACCAACGGCTTTACGTGCTTTCCGAGGCACGGAGGAAACTCGATATGGTAAATGGTCACCCATCCACAGACCAACCTCGGCAAGCGTGGCTTAACCCGGAAAATCGGTCTATGCGGCTGTAATTATTTAGCCACGAGCTCCTCAAGTGCACAAGCCAATCATCCGTTTTTTTCATGCTACATCGGTCAATAAAAAATCGGACTGCCGGACAGTAAAATTCCTTGTAGTGCACAAACGCCCATAGGGTCATTAAATTAAAATGTAGGTATTCCAGTTATTGTAAGATTTCATGGTCTTCCATCAATAGGGGCTTCCATTATTAGACTATTTTTTTATTATTATAAATCTCGAAAATATTACCTACAAAAATATTAAGCAATAGTGAAAAAAACAATGAAATATTTAATTAAATGCCCAAGTTATAAACAATTTTATGTTGTTTAAGAGACAGAGACAACACTACTTAAAAATGACGTGATACCTTAAAAACTTCATAGTGACTTTGACATCACTCTGTAAAATATCCGTTTCGTGTGACAAGGACAGAAAATGCCCCCTCCACAAACTTCTAAAGTATACATATAATGTAAAATGTATCTCCTCTATTTTTTCATTGTTTTAATATTTTTTTCACAATCCGTGTTCTTTCTATACTTTCTTTAATTACTCTAGTACTGTAATTATAGACACAATAGATAAACTATGGCGCTGACAACCCGGGTCGTCCGTCCGGACGTTAGCGGTTAAGGAAATACCTACCAAATTGTTGTACATTTTGAATAGTAGTCAAATAACCTATTTAAGACACAATGTTTAAAAAGACATTTAACCCTAATTATTTAGTGATCCTATCTGTTGGTGCAATAAAAATATAGGATTTTTATTGCACCAACAGATATTTTTTCACGTTCCTGTTGATTCAATTTCCAGATCAGACTGAGGAAATGATTGAATGCAGTATTTTTTTAGTTTTAAAAATTAAATTAAATCTCCTTTAAGTTGCATGCAATGCAATCCTTTTAGTCTGTTGTAGATGGTCCTTGCGACCGTTTCTACGTAACCGGGCAGTTATTGGCGAGACCAGAAGGGTGACCAGCCAAAAAATTGCTCATTAATATTGGTAGTTATAGTAGTTTTCCTCCATGACCATGTGTATTGGGACACAATATAGTGTATTGATTTTACATTCTGTAAGTACAATAGGTAAATCGTTATGCTGAACCACTTCTATAAAATTAATTGTTTTTCACTATGTAGACACTATTTTAAAATAGTGTTAGGCTTGTGAAACAGTTCAATTCGGTTCCTAAACAATTCCATGCACAGAAAACATACACATTCCAGAATTATTGCTGGGTTTTGCTTATCTTACATTATCAGTCTTTGTAACAGATCATTCACAAGCCTTTACTGGTTAACTCCTAGGAGCCACGTAGCTGTCAGGATGGGTCATCATCGGAGTCAAGCTCATCTGAAGAATCGTCAGAGGAATCACTACTATCTGATGTATCCGATTCATCATCGCTCTCATCATCGATGTAGACTGGATTTGTTCTATGTAAACCTGTTAACAATGACATTGAAGCCATTCGCACGGCTACTTCGTTCTCCATTACGCTATCTACCTCCTCTTGTTTGACTAGTTCCGCAGCTGCCTCTAATTCCTCAATATCCAATTCTAAATCTTTCTTAGTTATTTCAATATTTTGAATATTATTGTAGAGCTCATCCAGTTCCTCACACCTACATTTTTGTAGAAATATTAAATAATCTTTTATGTACAACTGATTCAAAATATATCTTGCATCGTTACTTGCGTTGAACATTTGATGTATTTCGATCATACATTTCACTACGAACTTCTTGCCTTTTCTGAATAGACATACAAGATCATTTTTTACTTTATTGCATAATTCAACGTTCCTGAATATTGGATAAATTAATGCTCGTCTATAGCAAGCAATGAGAACTTGCCTCATATCATTGAATGTACAGAACCAACTCAATGTTGATGATAGCTTATTTATAGTCCAACCGGATTCCACAGTGCTTTCGTTCAAAGTTGTCCGCTTATCGTAGCAATATCCATAAAGGATATCAACCAATCCATATAAGACCTGGTTGTATTCATTCTTACTAAGCAAATAATGTTTGTTAGGTAATTCTTTTAGTATGCCTACTTCTTCTTCAGAAAATTCTATCTGCTTATTGGTATTTGGATTAAACCAGGTTGCTTCAGCCATTATAAATGGTTCAAGAAGTTCATCATCGTAAAAATCGGCTAGGTAGTGGTCCGTTGAAAATTTATCATCTTCATGCCTAATTCTCTTAGCGTGTCGGTCCTCAATAGACACGTTCTCCGGGACTCTCAATTCGAAAATTTGCGGGAATTCGATACCAATATTGCTAAATTCAGTTGTTAATTTATTTGCAAATCCATATGAATATTGGTTACTGTAATCTTCATTGTGATTATTTTCATTTTCTAAAGTAATTCCATCTTCTTCTAGCATTTCGACTAGATTAGGATTTATGTCAGGTATGTCTCTAGGTGCCAGTAAACTGGTGATCATGTCTAGGTTATCGAAATGTTCGCCTGGGACTTCCTTATCGAAGGTTAAATTGAAGTCACCTGAATCACATACGTACGAACCTTTGGAGCTGTCATTATCGACGATTCTGCCCGGCAGGCGCAGTCGCAGGAAATATGGACTGGACACAAATAGAAAATTTTCGCCATCTACATCAATTTCAGTATCACCAATGTTTGTGTATGGCGCGTGCACATTTATATAAACGTGGTTGTCGTCCTGAGTTAACTTGAAGCGTGGAGTCAACATTTTGCTTTCACGTTAACATTAATTAATTGTTAAGCAGTTCAATAAATTGATAATGTTCGGTACGTGATGGTTTATTAAAACATTTTCAAGATTTTAACATTTGCAAAGAGTAAAATTCGATGCAGAAAAGTAAGTTGATAGAGTTGACATTGACATTATGGTTGGTTGACAGTTATTGGGTTGGGATTAGTGTTGCCAATGCTAGTCCTAAATTACCCACAAACCAAGGGGGACAGTTCCATACATTTGGCTTGGATCACAAACATTCAAAAGATGGTGGCATCATCTATTGCTTGAATCCGAAACATTAGATTAAGGGCCGATTTTTCAATCCTAAGATAAAATGCCTGATAACTACCTGACGAATAAAGTTATTTGGCTGTTTAAGCGCCTGATAATTGTTTGTCAATTTTTCAATTGCCATTTATCTCACGAATTACTATCTGACCGATTTCATTGACTTTACCAACGCTAACTTCAGGGAGGTGAAATAAATATATGGCATAAACGAACGTTAGAGCAGGACAGACTATTTCAATTACCTGCACAGAGTCTAGAGTAGATACATTAATTACCTGTATGGCAAAAATGACACTGTCAGACTATCTTCCTGTCATGTCGTGTTATATATTTTGATTGTAAATCAATATTATAATATATTTATATGTTTATTACAATGGAATCAAAAAAGAGAGCGTTCGGCGAATTTTAATAGTGCTGTAATTCAATTCCTCGTAAGTTTAATCGATAAATACAAACACGTTATAAGAAAACCGAAGAAATAAGAAGACCGATGCGGTGACGAATAAAGACAAAGAATCTGCATGGAGGAAAACTGAGAGCTCATTTAATTCAGGTGGAATCGCAACCAGTTTCCTTTCATAGAATACATTAAAACTTAAGTACGAGGGAATTGAAAAAAGTACCAAAAAAAGTCCTCTATGCAGACAGGAAATGTACAGAACCAAAGCCCGAAAGTCTGACTACCAGTTCTACCAAGAGCTATCGTGTTATCTACTAACTGGGTGATGGAGGTCAGATAGACAGTCGCTTCATGTAAAATACTGGTATTCGACTGCATCCGGTTAGACTGGCAGATGATCCCAACATAGTTCGCTAGGAAGATTTACACTATAAATTACTACAGCTCTATGTACCCATGAACCCATATATCGCAGTTATTTTTTTGTATAATAAACGATTGAAAACTTATCTTTGTGTTTGATGCTTGATTTTATCCTCTACCATTACCTATCTATAAGTAAATATTGCACAGACTCTAAAAGTCTGAATCGACGATGGAATTCTTTTGAATCCCACACTGTAAAATACTGGGCATGTTTTTCTTTTTATCATGCCTTTATCCTCATTGATTCCCTCCGCCCGGGGAAGGCGAAAGGTTATGTATGTCGGACTCTTACCAGCTAAAAACCCACGGTATGCCTTCTCCTGGCCTATGGCCGGGGTCGTGGGATTCGCAGCTGCATGCACCGCAACCCCGGCAGGCCTCGTTCCGCCAGCCCCTGGCGGACTTCTCCTTCTGTGGGGCTTCGTCCCACGTCCTCCTGAGAGGCGCGCACGGATCACTGCGCGCCGCCTTCTCGGGCCTGTTACTGGCCGGGCCTAAGGTCCAATAACCCGCCACCCGCAGGCCAGACACTAGGGTGGCCGGAGAAAGTCGCGCGATCTCCGGCAGAAAATTTTTGAGCCTGGATGTGACAATTCTTAGTTTCCTTCCTGGATTTATGAATTCATTTATCAGAGCTTCTTCCTCAAATTATTGCTAGGTCATCAGTGCTATCTTCTATACATATAAAAGGAGAAGCTGACTGACTGATCCATCAACGCACAGCCTAAACCGCTGGGGTTAGAAAGTTGAAATTTTGACAGTAGGTTCCTTTTGTAACGTAGGCATCCACTAAGAAGGGATTTTTCGAAATTCAACCCCTAAGGGAGTTAAATAGGGGATGAAAGTTTGTATGGAAAATCGTCACTTAACGGGTTCAAAATTTCACGCAAGCGAAGCTGCGGGCGAAAGCTAGTCAAATAATATACATCCATTTTACTTTGATGATAACGCAAACCCAAGAATTGTGTAGTAAAATTATATTTTTTGTTTACGTCATCAGTCATCGAATAAAACTATCTAATGAATAAGCGGTTATCTGGCCGTCAAAGAGAAAGATAAAGTTATTCCTCAGGTAGTGAAATTATTCGTCAAATAAAGTCTATCTGACGATTGAAAAAAAAATGTTTTTTGCTATCTGTTGAATAAATGCTATTTGTCTGTTTATCTGAGGATTGAAAAATCGGCCCTAAGTTAACAAGCGTAATATCTCAACAGAAAACGCCAAAAAAAAAATTACTTTTGTAATATTATGAATTCCTGTGAGATAAATATCAGTCTTAGAACATTAGATATACACCTATACAGTGGTGGACATAAAATTAGAACACCAAGTGTGAGTTTTATTTTTAGCACAAATTAATTAACTTGATAATTAATGTTTTACGTATCATAGAAGACTAATACCTATTTATATGTAATGTATCCACATCATGAAGTATTATTATGTTTATTTTGGAAATATCATATAACCGTTTATGTAAAAACTGGTATACTTTATAAAATTAAAAAAATGAAGCAGTGCAACGTACTAAGATGGACAACTAATTAGAAACAGAAAAAAACTACCGAAACAATAAAATAATAATGAAGTTAAATGGTACAAAAGTTTTACAATAAACAATAAATATTTGGTCGGGAAGCCTCTGCTGACGATTACAGCGTTCTACAACGACGTGGCATTGATTCTATCAATGTTTTATACATTTCCAGAGGAATATTGCTCCAAACTATCCGGACTATTTACAGGGGGCTTACCATGACCTCTTATGAAAACGCTCAAATTCCAGCCAGTCAACTTCCGTTCAAAAGCAGGTCTGCTTCTGAATCGCTTAAAATCGTACCATGACAGTACTAAAGGTGAACGACTATTCAACCAAGTTGAACGGATAAGCTTGTTCATGGTATGAAAATTCTATACCAAAAAAAAGGTAAACGGATTTCGTAAACGTCAACTTAGCAGGCCTGATGTCATAGTACAAAAAAGCAGGGCACTTCAACTTCCAGGCAACTTCTGCCCTGCTTTAAGAGGTCATGGTAAGCCCCCAGGCCACTAACACCGACACTAATTAATCTCTTAGAAATGCTTTAACGCTGTTTAAACAAACGCAAAATCAAACGCTTTGGATTCTTGTCGTGGTAAAATATCCAAGCAACTGGTAAATTGTAGTAGTATTTGGTTTCCAGTTTTTCCTAAACTGGAAACCCCACAAATTATTTACACATTTTCATCAAAAATTAAACAAACAACACATTTTTTTAAATTACATTTTACACCTACTTGCCTACATTTTATGAAAGCTGTCAAATGAAATGGTAGGAAGTGGCAAACAGAGATGAAACAATTATTTCTAAACGTTTGGTGCATAATATTATACTTGCCGCGCAGCTACAGTCTGTCTACATATAAAGTCATGAAATAGAACTAATTTTTGATCTTTCCCAGTGTTTTGTCAGTTAGTGTTTTATCAAGTGATAATCGTGTCTTAATACGCGCAAATTGATTTAAGATGAGTAAAACTATAGTTCTGCAAGAGAAGTGATTTTTAAAGCATAAATTTTATATTATATGACTAGTGGCGCCTCCAATTTTTCATGACTCTACGGGGTTTAAAATGATCTAATAATAACATAGATTAAATCCGCAAAGGATTTAGATTGATTAAAAAAAAAACCCCAAATACCTAACAAATTCATGTGATAGAAAATTTCGATGCCATGCATAAATGAATGAAGGCACGGCGACACAGCTGACAGCCACGACTAGCGCGATATCGCTCCACGTAGTCAGTTAACTCGGGACGCCAAAATTACTCAGAAACAGAATACCTTGGTTTATTTTTTGAAAACTTTTATTTGTTTTTTCTGAAAGAAAACAATGCTGGGTTAATCAGTGTCACCAGTAGATCACGTGGTTTGAAGGAATTACACGAATTCGTGTACACTCTGTATAGACAGACTGTAATTAATAAATGGGGATTCCCACGGTTACCTATTGGTTGCCAACAATGTTGTCTTGTTTGACAACTTAAACTGTAAAATCGACAACCGGAATGTGTGAATATAATATGCTTCATGAACATTTTTATGTAGATACATGGAGCAATAAAGGTAAAATTTTAAAATTCCCGCATCAGTGCTCTCTCCACAAATTACTCAATTGGTTTGAAATTCCCCGCAGTTAGGGAAATTCCCCACAAATTGGCAACGCTAATTGGGATACCAGCTTTTGACAAATAAAAGGTAGGGAGGTGAAAAAGAACGAACGAAATAGAATGAACTTAATTCACCCTGAAAATCTACTAAACTAGAAATTGGTAGATCTACCTTTTTTTTATTTCAAATTCTATTGATTTCTACCAATTTTTTAAACTTCACCTACATATTTCCTAAAATTAGGGTTGGCAACACTGCCTACACGTTTCATTTCACGATGTTAATAACATGTATTATTTTTAGATTTTAAATATTTCTATTCAACTTGGATACAAAAATATTCATCGATGCTCTCGAGTTTGGAAAAAAGGACAGGAAACCTTCGTACAAAAGGAGTCTATTTTAGGAACTGAAAGTGTATTTGTTTTTTTTTTCGTGTGGGCGGAACACTATGTAGGCGGCGGCGGAGGACACCAAAAGAATAATAGCAGAACATAGTCACCGACTTTCTTTTTATTCAAGTTTTGTCCAGCTGTGATAGTGTGAATGAAGTTAACTGTTCAGCTCAATTATAAACCAAAACTTTTGAAATTAATTATTAAATTGTTTTGAAATTAAACTCAAATAAATTGGCGTATGTGTAAAACAGTGCGAAATTGCAATATTAAGATGTCAATACTGACATTGACATATTGACAAAGCGAAGAAGAAAAAAAATAGCGAATTCGTAAATTGTAAATAATCAAAACAAAAAGTTGATGGACCTAGTAGTACTAGTTTCTATTAGATAAAATTATTTTCTTACTATTTTACCGTCTTCAAAAATATTTTATGAACGGACACCGGTTTTAAATTCTGTAAGTTATGCCAGTCGGTCGGAAACGTTGGAATCTACATGGTAAGTATACAGACGTAAGATTAAGGATAATGTAGAACGTATCCGTAATAATAAATATAGGCCTTAATTCACAATTTTGTTCAATATTTTGTTCCTTTTTGTTGGAAGTACCTGATTTTCTATCGTTTGCTTGACCTTGGCTTTTGACTTTATTATAAAACTGTTCGATTTTGATCGATTTTTAATACATTGCAAAACCTGCTAATAAAGTAGTAGTTCCCGACCATAGGTTGCCTTGCGTCTGCCTGATATCGTTAATCATCGATGGATGTAAGACATTGGGTGTAATTATGATTTAATATCATTTACTTTAGCACTTACAATTACCACTTAATATTATTTAAATGTAAGTATTGCGGTGTATGTCGCGACGAGTAAGACACCTATTGTGATTGGCAGCTGCAACCGAGGAAGTGGAAAGGGTAGGGAGGTCTATGCCCTGCAGTGGGGCAATCATCCTCTCTCCTACTAAAATGCTGTGCCCTACAGGGTCCATAATTGATCCGAGTCTTTAGCCTACCATCTGTTAAAATTACATTATGGAATGCAATAAAGAATTGAGTGCTGAGTATAATAGCTGAATAATGATAATAAATAATAAAGTTTTGATGTGCTACTATTACGTTTTTAATTCACACAAATAACATTTCATCCTGAATATTAAATATAAAAGTACAAAACAACCAGACTGGGATACGGTAAATGACAAAGTAATATTAAAATTGTAACGTAAAAAGTTTATAATTTCCTAAAATGTGAAACAGCTTTAAATTCACCCAAGACCATTCAGTAGTGAAGACAAGGCAAATAGACAGACGCATACCACAGTATATAAGTTAAAGCAGTACTTCAACTACCTACAATTGTCTGAATTGACACACTCACACAGACTGCTACAAGACTTCTAAGTTATCATCGGAATGCAGTCAGTCACGGCTATCATAGAGTATAAGACAAAGAGTGCATTATACTCAGTATGCATTGCGTGTCTGTAAGTGTGTCAATTCAGGCAGTTATAGTAAGTTGAGGTACTGCTTTAGCTTGTATATCAATTGTGCGCATAGTTTTTTTCTTTTTTTTTACATTTGCGGTATTATCCACCATTTTGAAAGTTTTAAATGCTATAGTATAGTATACTTTCTAAGGTATCTCTTGCTCCAGATGGACCACAAGGCTCTTTGAGGAGATTGCGCAACCAACTGGCCGAGGATGGCTGTGCTGAATCACAAGTGGTTCTTGCCAAACAACTTTTGGAAGAGAAATGTGGTAAGTTTTAGTCATTTTTTTTGTTTAGCAACTGCTTGCTAACTCATTAATTAAAAATGTACATCAATTTAGTATTATTTTATATGTAGAAAGAATATGTTACGTGACAACATAAATAAAATCATTGAAAAAATATAGGATTGGATAGAAAATAATGCAACATGCAACCAAACCAATACACTGTATTATATGTAAGTAATACAGAGTATTGGTTTGGTTGCATGTTGCATTATTTTTTCACTCTTTCTGCATGTGCATATACTTGTGGGCGGGAGGGTGGTGCTGCATACTGCATCCAAACTAGCGATCTTGTTCAGCGGAATTAAAGCTAGATAATCTATTTGCATTTTTGTATGTCATGGATTTCCGCAAAGTAACACCTGATTCCATCATTTATTAGAACCTTTTCATTAAGCAGTTGTACACCTATCTGATTTGTTATCTCATTCCGTCTACGATTCTCGTAACAAAAGAAAAAGAGAAAATTTACCGAATCATTCGACAACTGACTAAATCTTTTTTTTTTCTGTCGTGTCGGCACGAGCTATACAAGAATAGCTCATGCCGTGGTGAAAACATTAGCCAGTCAGCAAGGATAGTAGCGAGGCTGACTGCCCAGGGTGCGCCGGACTGCCAGGTTACTCGTGGAGGCTCGTTTCATGCACCCCACTGACTAAATGAATTGTTCTGAATCAGACCACTGCAACAAACGGTCTTGAATTGGCATTGCAATTTAAAAAAAAAGTAGTAGTGAACTAAAATAATTGTTTCTCTGCTTGGCAACAATCTCTATTTGGTTGACCTCTTCAAGCTCATAATTTATTCTGTGTGCCCAATTTATTGGAATGAATATTAATATTGTTATTTTAACATATTTCCTGAAATGTAATTACTCACTGCAGACTTAAAGATACACAGTATGAACAGGTGTTTATTTTGTACACTTAATTTAGGTTACATTTTTAGATAAAGTAAAAGATAAATATAATGTAATGTAAAAACAGAAACACATTACTGCTATAATACATAATTATTTTGTTATAAACTATGATTGTATGTAGCTTAAGTGCAGCGCCACACCGTGACTAAATTACGCGACGGAACTTTGGCGGCTATGTTATTTTAACGGCATTACGGCACGCAGGCGTAATCACGCCGAAATTCGGTTGCGTATTTTCAGCATGGTTTGGCAATATACTTAGGCTGCAGACACATTGAGCGTATTTTGCGCGGCTCATAAATTTGATCGCGTTACATACAAATTCTTCTGCATGACCTCACCACTCGTATTTTACGTCGTTACGCCGTGCTTAATAGAGCATAGAACAGGGATGCACCGACTTATTAGGACTTGGGGCCACTCGACTGGACTATGAGCTAAAGGCGGACCATCACAATTAAAAACAATAAAAAAAGTTGAAATTAGAGATTTAAAAAAATATAAGTATAGTAGTGTGTGCTTTTGATAAAATTCAAAAACTTTATTCAGAAGCTAAAGCTGGCCATAACTGATAGAATGCAGTATTTTCATACAAACGCATAAAAGAGTTTAATTCGCTGGCGGGCCGCATGTACATCGACGGAGGGCCGCATGCGGCCCGTGGGCCGCCGTCTGTGCATCCCTGGCCTAGAAGTTTAGTGCGCGCGCATTACTGCGCAAGATACGCGACGCAAGATACGCTAACTGTGTTTTGACACAGAAGTTCCACCATAAATGTGATAGTCTTTTTTGTGTTCATTTTCATATTTTTTGCAGAGTTAGAAGCTGACAAAGTATCCAACTTCAAACAAGCCCTGGAATGGTTGATTTGTGCGACTGAACAGGCGCATCCGGAAGCTAGAAGAATGTTGAGAAGGTATGTTGATCAGCCTAGACCCTTCACAATTATGTTCGGCCCCCCGATTCAGGTCGAGTCATTTAGCCAGTTGTCTTATCAAAAAGGTTCTGAATCGTGAGGCTGGTCAGTTTTCGATCTAACTAGGTGCTTGAATATCAGTTTTTTACACGGCACCGCTCCATAATCCTTTAACTGGTCTCTGATATCCTAAAGCCTCGTACGGACTAAGCATTCCAATGTACTCGTAGTCGGTTACGCGTACACAGGAACGCTTAGGGCCTTTTTACTGTGACGCGGGCTCGTGCCCGCAAGCATGCGTGGCGCGTGAATTTCACCTTTTCAATTTCATACATGTATTTATTGTGATGCGTGAAACACGCACGAAAAGGTGAACTGCGAGCGCCACGCATGCGGGTGACGCACGCACGCGGGCACGAACCCGCATGACAGCAAAAAGGCCCTTAGTCCGTAATTAGCCTGTACGCGTATATACCTAGATGACGCGTACATTGGAACGCTTAGTCCGTACAAGGCTTAAGACAAGATTGTTTCACTTTCGGAGTTCGGGGGGCCAATTCAACTAGCAAAATTGTTGCCAAACGCAAACGAAACACAACCGTCAGTCAGTTTTTGTTTACGAAAACTGTCAAAATGATTAGTTTTGTTTTTTGTGTCAAACAATTTGACAGCTTTTGAAAGTAAAAACTGAATGAACGGTTCGGTTGCGAGTTCAAGATTTCTTTTAGGAGAATTGGGCTCCCGACTGCCCATTACAAACGCCATAAGTATTCGTATGATTTAGAACCGACCGCTTAATGTGCTCATACAAAATCTCAATTACATATTCTGCCCTCTCTCTCTCTCTGTCTGCATAAACTTCAGACCATAGTGTTATCGATAGCGGGTAGCACTGGGCAATGTTGACAAGAGAGGGTAGCCGTCGATATGGATCGGCCCACCCGAGGTTATAAAGGCGGTGGTCATTCGACGCAGCAAGAGCATTCCGTGTTGAACAGCTGAAGAAGTCTGACCTTTTATATCTGATTAGCTTGTCCTTATTTTATGATCTTGTAATAATTGTGTAAAGTAATATACTGTGATCTAGTTAATGTTACTAATATTAACCCAAATACAAGTACTCTCAGTGGTGGAGAGTCTATGTTGGTTTTATTTACTGTGTTTACCTTGCTCGCAATCCTGACATACCGATATTAGCTAAAACTGTAATGATAGAATCACCCCTGAACGATTATATTGTTGTGTCATTTACATCAGAAGTGGAACAAGAAAAAACCAGTCCACATTATGATTGTATACCCACATGCAAATTATTTGCTTTGTAAAAATCCCCTGTAGACGGACTGACAAAAACTTGATTATTCGACTGATATTACAATGGTGAGAAATGTGAGAACGAGAAAATGTAATAAATCCGGTGAGTCACAACCATTTTGTTATGTGTGAAGGAAGTTTAATGAAGGAAATATAATATGAGAGGTTATTTATTCGTGAAAAATAAATATTAAATGATATCTTTGCTTCATGTAAAATAAAAGAGATGTTATCTGTATTTATTCGTGTAAAATAAATGAGATGATATCTGTGTTTATTCGTATAAAATAAATATGATGGTATCTGTATTTATTCGTGGAAAATAAATACGGCATCTGTATTTATTAGTGTAGGAAAATACATTGCAAGTCGTATTAGAGTTTGTGGTGAGATGCAACCAGGGTTGATCTTTGGCACCGCCCGGTTTGGCCAGCCGGGGTTGGCCAAAGGCTTCGCCTGGGGAAAGCTGAAACTTTAACATGACGATGCAATTGTTATAGGGCTGGAACCAAGGCGGGATATGCCATGATATGGCTAGATCCAAGGCGGGTGATGCCATGTTGATAAAGCAGGATCCCAGGCGGGTGATGCCAAATGAGTTGGCTAAATCCAAGGCGGGTGATGCTATTAATTGATAAATGAAAATGCAGTGAAAATGAGATTCTGTTTTGAATTAATGTTTTGAAAAAGTTTTGAAAATATTGATATTTGTTTTTATTCGTTTTGTTATAATTCTTGTTGTAGAATGGTGCAAAATAGTTGATTGAAATTAAAAAGTAGTTTGTTATTATTACTTATGGTTTAAAATGTATTTTTTGTAGACGAAAACAGGAAATTGTATATATTATTGACGATACGTATTATGATGGCTTCCGTTAAAGATTGATTTGTCAAATTTATTTTTAAATAAGAAATAATTTGACTTATTTTCGATAAAGATGTGTATAATATGTATGTATTGTTGTAAAAAGGTTGTATTATTAGCGCAACATAGAAATGTTATGTTTACAAAATCATGTCAATTTTGTAATATGAGTTTGTGAATAATTGAGATACCTATTTGATCATGAAAAATGATACTTAAGTATTATGATTTTGGGAATAATTGAGATAATATTTTAAGTGTTTATAATTATGTACTATGATACTGTGAATAATGATTATAAGATATTTAACCATGAAACATTTAGGATGTTTGTTTTCTGATTTTGTGAAGAATTGAGATATTTAAGAATGTAGGATTTTGTGAATAATAATGAGATAATGAATCGTGAATTATTTTAATCGTTGTTATGTACTATGAGTTTGTGAATAATGAGATATTTAATCTTGAAATATTTTAAGTGTTTAACGTACTATGAGTTTGAAGTGTTTATATGCTGGTACAATGAATTGTGAATAATTGAGATATTTAATCATGGAATATTTTAAGTGTTAAATGTACTATGAGTTTGTAAATTATTGAGACATTATGTTATGATTTTGTGAATAATTAAGAGATTTTTACGAATGAAATATTTTAAGTGTTTACATATTATGAATTTGTGAAAAACCATAATGAGATATTTAGCCCTGAAAAATATTGTAAATGTATTTAAATGATTTTATGAATTTGTGTATGATGAGATTGTGTGTTTATGTACCTATTATGATTTATTGAATAACTATAATTTGATGTTTAACCAAAGTAGAACTATCTATTAGGCATCTGAGATAGTATTTTATTGTGAAAATGTTGAAATCTAATGTGTGTATGTTTGTAAGATGTTTGATACGAGAAGTTATGAACGAATATAGAACTAGGTTGATACTGTATCATTCAGGTCACTGTAGGTATCATTTTTGTTACCTACTCATTATATATTGTATCATAGTTATTATATAACTTTTATTTTAAGACATGTAACATTTATTGTTTACAACGTAATATATTCTGATATTTATCAGTTTTACTTTTAGTATTGCCCCTGGCAACGATCTATTTAGTATTTAAGCATTATCAAATGTAAAATGTGAGTATCATGTAGCCATTATTGTTTACTACGTTTTACTGTAGGTGCTTACTCCTACATAAACCTGCCCGTTGCCTGGTGGCTTGAGTCTGTCATGCTCACTAAAATGTCCTGCTGACGGTGGCGTTGTGTATCGGGTCGTCAAGTTCCCTACAATATGGTTGAGTTAAGCGACGCTGGTGCACTCGTCATGCTCGTGAACGGGTGCTGTCTGTCGGGACTGGTCGGCTCATACTTACTATGGCAGTTGTTAGGCACTTTTTCATTATTATTCATGTACTTCTGACAATTACCTACATTATTCTCACATTATTGTAATATGATTGTATTGAATTAAATATATTGAGTGTATACAATTATGTGTACCTATATTATGTTGAATTATCTATGTTGTTTAGATAACTTTAGGTAATTTTGTTACAATTCAACCAGAATTGTATTACTTATACTTTTTCTATAATCCGCATTTTGCATATTTCACTATTGTAATTAATATTACCTTTTGCTTTGTATAGACTCAATTAATTTATTCACTTGACAGACAGATATGTGTTGCTGGGGAGTTTGTTGCGCCGTTTCTTCTTCACAGCAAAAACACTAGGAAGCGGTGAAGGGAGGGCGCTTTTTGGGGCTGTCTTTGATGTATATAATTCTGACGTTCAAAAAGAACTAAGTAATTCTAGTCTATTTTGAATAAATGAGTTTTGAAGTTGAAGTTGAAGTTGACTGAATGAATATCAACTAGTTTAAGCCACGGGTGATGAGCTTGTTGGCCGTCGATGGGATAACAAGCTCTAATCGATACAAACATTCTTTGGATGCTCTTCATGTTACTTTGGTCAAAGACATGAGTAACATGACGAGGTCAAAGATGAGTGATCAGGTGTGGCCGAGATGTGTACTGTATTATTTGTTTCTGTTTAAGGTCCGAAGGTGTCACTGAAGTTAGGCCTTGATGTACAATCTTGACGATGGGGGTTGATGGTGCGTCAACCACCAACACACGAGGACGTGTGTTTTGCAGGAGGGCCGTGTTATCGATAGCGGGTAGCACTGGGCAATGTTGACAAGAGAGGGTAGCCGTCGATATGGATCGGCCCACCCGAGGTTATAAAGGCGGTGGTCATTCGACGCAGCAAGAGCATTCCGTGTTGAACAGCTGAAGAAGTCTGACCTTTTATATCTGATTAGCTTGTCCTTATTTTATGATCTTGTAATAATTGTGTAAAGTAATATACTGTGATCTAGTTAATGTTACTAATATTAACCCAAATACAAGTACTCTCAGTGGTGGAGAGTCTATGTTGGTTTTATTTACTGTGTTTACCTTGCTCGCAATCCTGACATACCGATATTAGCTAAAACTGTAATGATAGAATCACCCCTGAACGATTATATTGTTGTGTCTTTTACAATAGTGACTTTTACTGTGTGAACTACCAGTTTAGTGATAAGTTGCTAGTCGTTTTTTTTTGTTTACACGCTTTTAGTTACAGTAGACTTTTACTTTTGACTAGCTGAACCGAAAGACTTGTGCTATCCAAACAATTAATTTAAAACTTTTAATTTTTCCCGAATTTGCCAATTTTCCGGGCAACTTTTGCAATTTTTCTTTTATGACCATTACGGACATTTAAAAAAAAATAGCCAAATCGTTTCACCCGTTCTCAAGTGATACGCTTACCAATAAACAGTATTAAATATTTATTTTAATAATAAGCTACAATAGTATCTGCGTCCGGCAGAGTGATTGGCGTGACCGACGCAGTCATAGCACACATTGTTAATGTTGCTATTGACTGCGCGGTCATGCTGTCTACTATGTATTTTGTAGTTCTAGAAATTTAACAGAACAATATACAAAACACTCGACCGCGTTTTGCGTGAGCTCTGAAGAGTTTTATTTATTTGAATATAACCGGAGAGTAATAAAGACCACATAGACTATGCTTTAACCTATGAAGACGTCAAGAGTTTAACCATACATTAATAAACACTCAGATAGCCAAACTATCATTAGGTATTACATTGTATCAACAAGATTATACCTAATTAATTCACCAACATCCTTTCCTTCGAGTCATATACAACCTCCATACCAATTTAAAAAGAAAACAGTACAGACGTCATAGATATAGAACGTCATTATGACATAGTATTATAACAAGACGTGTGTGTAATAAAATCGTCCCGGTATCTAAACAATTGTTCCATTCTACCAATATTCCGCGAAAGGCAATAGCATCACATTCCCGATAATGATATGAGGTAATACACTATTGTGATGAATAACTGACATACCATTTCAACGTAAACATAAACACATGGATAATCTGACTAGCATTATGTCCGAGAACGCGCACAGCGACAGTTTTTTGCGATTTGCGATTTTTTTAAACAAATATAAATGTAAACGTTTATCAATGAATGGGAATTTAAATGATTTCGCGCTTTGGAAGATCAAATGGGATAGAGTTCGCGATGAGTTGCGCCGTTCTATGTAAGGGAGGTTTTTTTTTATTGTAAAACTATTTATGTATCTATACAGTGCACATTGATTTAGACAGTCGAATTTGAATATCGTGTATAAGTTTAGTACTGAAGGTACTAGCAGTGCCGGCCCGAGGCAAGTTTTAGGATGGAGCGAGATCCAATTATGGCGCCCCTTATGGCGCCCCCCTTGCTTGCCCCTAATATATACCAGTTGACTGAAGCGCCTCCTGGAACTTGGCGCCTGGAGCGGCCGCTCCGTTCGCCCTATGGTAGGGCCGGCCCTGGGTACTAGATAGATATCCCTTCCTGTCGGAGACTGCGCTATCGCGACAGCAACTCCTGCGTCGTGGTCGTGGTGTAGTGTGACAAACGTGTGAGAAGAATCACTTCGTTTTATGCAGCGCCATGCAACAGTCTGCTCGCACTGTGGTGATGACATCGCGGCCTAATAACGCAGCCCCACATTGGCCGTATTTGCATCAATGAAATGTCTTGGGAGCCAATAAATCAATGGCTGGATGGGTCTCCAACGACACTTGGACAGTGATGTAAACATCATCATCTTCCTGCCCTTATCCCATGTTACTCGGGGTCGGCGCAACACGTTTTCTTCTTCTATTCCGTCCTGTCAACCGTCATGATATCACTGACTCCCTTCGCTTTCATATCATTCTTCACACAATCCATCTATCTTTTCTTTGGCCTCCCTCTTCCTCTCCATCCATCCACATTTATATTCATAACTCTTTTGGTCACATGCGTTTCATCCCTCCTCTTCACATGCCATACCAAGACAAACGGTTCCCTTTCAACTTTTCTGTCACTAGCGCTACTTTCAAACTTTCTCTAATATACTCATTCCTGACCTTATCCATCTCTACACATCCATCTCAACATTCTCATCTCCGCTACATGCAATCTTTTTTCATCCGTCTTCTTCACAGTGATATGTAAAAAGTAGTTGGATTCAAAATCTCCCATTTAAACTTGGAGCCAAGCTTGGTGTCAATGTTGAGTCCAATGTGAGGCCGCGGTATAACGGCTGTGGCCAGCACCAATAGTTTCTTACGAGAAGAGAAAGACATTCAGAGATCGGTTAATATATTATTACTATCTCGATAATGTGATAAGTTGTTGTAAGAGAGGTTTGTGTTAAGGGGGCATCACGCTCTGGCGTTACGCCGGAAGGGGGAGTATAATTATAATTAATTAAGTCTTAGCTTTAATTACAAGAATACCAAAGATATATCTAGATTACTAAGATTATAAATAATTTAAACATACTGAAAATAGTTAGACGGGCTTTATATGTAACTAGCGTCACGCCCGAGCTAGGTTTATACAAACCTGTGTTTCAGGCCATCACTTTACGGCTGATTATAATAAAAGGGACAAAAACATTATATTATGTATGACATATAAAAATATGTTTCTACTGACTACGAGACTAAACATTTCTAATAATAAAAGTAAGTTATGATATGAGTAGGTATACAAAAATAATTACTTACGGAGTGTTAATAGATAACTAACTTAAAGTTACTGAACTATTACTAGAATATTTTCTGTGTCTGAATAGTTAAGGCTAGTTAAATATTCTGCTATTTTGAGACTACATTTTTTATAACTTAAACTATACATGTTTAAGAGCTTGTTAAGCTTGTTGTACAAAAAGGATCCTAGGAACATATAAAATCTATTTGCAAAAGCATGACTACTTGGGGTCCTTATGCAAACCAAATCTTTCCTTCTCTTGTCTGTGGGTGATGGGAAAAATGGAAGTTCTGTATGTTGGAGTAGTACGACATTTAGAATAAATAATTGGCGGACTGTTAGCACATCACATGACAAGTAAAGCTGGTGCGTGGGAAATCTAAAAGGGCGAAAGGTAGCAACCTTTAGAATTGCTCTTTGAGCACGTTCTAGAGGCAATAAAATTGATTTTGCGGCCCCTCCCCAGGACGTTATGCAATAGGTGAGAATTGATTGACACAAAGCTAAATAAACCTGTTTAATTAATTTATAGTCGGCTATGTGTCGTAAATGTTTAAATATATATATCAGTTTACGTACTCTAGTACATAACAGATCGATATGTTTACGGAAATTTAGATTTGTGTCAATCGTGACACCTAGATATTTAATATGATCAGCTTTAACTAAAGCGGGACAAGTGCATGCAGTGTCAGCGTTAAAACTACAATTATTTTTATGCGCATGAATATTTGGATTAGTAAGCGGAATGTTTTTATTTCTCATTGTAAATAAAATATAATTGGTTTTATCTGCATTTAAGGTTAGTATATTTTTATGGAGCCAATTAGATACAATATTCAAGCCATTTTGAGTATGTGCGTAAACCTCAGCTCTTGATTTGGCATAGAATACTAGAGCCGTGTCATCCGCATATGACATAATGGCACCATTTTGGAGTGTCAAGCTACATAGGTCATTTATGTAGATCAAAAACAAGGTAGGGCCCAAAATACTTCCTTGTGGAATTCCGTATCCACTATTTTTAAGCTCAGAACTTGTGTACTGACCTATTTTTACACACTGCTGACGATTACTAAGATAGTCAGAAAAAAGTTGAAGTTGTGCACCTCTTATCCCAAGTGATTCAAGCTTGTGTAATAGTATAGAACTTGAAATAGTGTCGAAGGCTTTGGCAAGGTCAAGGAAAATCCCTAAGGAATGCATGCCATTATCGAGATTGGTTGTTATAACATTTGTTAATTTGTGAACTGCTTGACTTGTTGATCTTTTTTGCCTAAATCCAAACTGATTTTCTGAAAGTAATTTATTATCTTCAAGATATTTCATTAATCTGCTATTTATGATTTTTTCTAAAATCTTTGACAATCCTGTTAATACTGAAATGGGTCTATAGTTATTAACACATGTTTTATCACCAGATTTAAATACAGGAGTAATCACAGCTTTTTTAAGCAATGTAGGGAATATTCCTTTGGATAAGCATAACTGAAAAATGTGGGTTAGTGAAGGAGCAAGCAAGTATCTAAATCGTTTAAGAATATTATTAGGTATCCCGTCCCACCCAGTAGCACAGCTCTCCTTTAGGCCAGTTATTAGTAATAATACTTCATTGACGTCAGTATCCAATAGACCAAAAGATTTTAGTGTAGAAAATGACATAGGCGTACTTAAGGAAGAAGAGGTTCGGGAACTTAAGGGTTTTTCAGCCAAGTTTTTTCCAACGTTAGCAAAAAAGTTGTTTACTTTATTGATTGCGTCAGATGGGTTAGTGTCTGTTGACAATAATTCAAGAGGAGGTTCTGGAGGTTTTGATCTGAATGTGTTACTTTTAATATATTTCCAAACAAGTTTACTATTCTTTCCTGCCTTTTGTAGTTCACTTTTATCATGTTGAATTTTAAGCTTTTTCAAAAGGTTATTACAAAAGTTTCTGTACCTTTTATATGTAATAGAAAGTATTTGATTTTCGGGTGCGAGTTTAGATTTTAGGTGAAGTTTATCCCTATGTCGTATACAACGAACGAGACCGGGTGTGATCCACGGCTTAATACTAATATACTTTCTAGGTGTAATTTTACTAATTGAGTTATTCTTTATTGCATGTTGAAGGGAATGTATGAAATAATTTAAAGCATTATTTGCATCGTTCGAGTTGAAAACGGGGTCAAAATTAATTCCGCGTATGTCATTTTCAAGGTTAGTCATATTAATTTTATTATGGAAACGTATGCATTTTTTTCTAGGTAAGAATGTTTGTAATGTTAATAATACAGCTTGATGATCAGTTAGCGAAGAATTAGTAACAAATGTTTTGCTTGGTATTTTTGATTTCATAATGACATGATCTAAACATGACCCGCTCTGGTGCGTGGGATAATAATGAGCAGGAAGAAGCCCATGAAATGTGCAAATATTCAAATAATTATGTGCATGGGTATTAATACTCCCCGAAGCGATGTTAATGTTAATATCACCCAGAAGTATTATGTTCTTAAAAGATGAAAGTTTTGTTAAATTATTATGCAGCGAGTCCAAAAATATGTCAATATTTTGAGATGGAGGTCTATAGATGGCCATAACAACTGTATCTGGCATTTTAATTACTAAGCAGTTACTGTCTTGGAATGCTGGTTCTTCTATTGTTGTTCTTAAATTATTTTTTATATAAACTACAAGGCCATCATTTTGATTGATGCTAGTATTAGTTTTGTGAGAATAGTAACCGTCGAGACATGGTAAATTGACTGACTGTTTTGATAACCAACATTCTGTTAAGACGATAATATCACAGCTTATATCAAGATTGTGTAAGAGTACCTCAAAACCGTCCATGTTTTTGTTAATGCTGCGGATGTTTTGTGTGAGCAGAGTTAAAGTTTTCCCTCCCACAGGAAAGAGATGTTTACACTCCTCAACATTACATACTTTAGCTTCAGACACAGAAAAATTATCTAGATCACCGATTAGCTGATTGGTCATGATGTATATAAAAGTTTTGTGTTTAAAGTGCTTACTTAATAAGGAACCTGGTAGCGCTCTTAGGCGCCTTCATAATCTATTGAGTTAATATAGTAGTCCTCTGCTGCTTTGCGTGCTGGGCAACTTACATCGCCAGTTGGGTGGTCGCATTTCCTTTTGAACCGTTTACACGTCGCACACTGTGAGGGAGAAGATTTGTTGCTGCAGTCCTTGAAGGCATGTCCAGTCTCTGCACAGTGATTGCATGTAGCAATAGTTTCACGGCAAAACTTGGCTGCGTGTCCAAACTGCTGGCAATTGAAGCACCTGGTCACTATTGTAAAATCTCGAACCGGGCATGACGTCCAATTTATGAAGATACGCCCTTGATTAATTAATAATTTTCTAATGGTGGCAGGTACTTCCAATATGTAGTTACAGGTAGTAAGGTTCTTCTTGCCTGATTTGTGGCTCAATTTAACGGTATCTAGGAAAGTCTCACGGGTGGTAGACGGCAACTTGTCGGAAAGGTTTTGCTCGTAAATACAGTCGACTACTTCCTTTTCCGTAAGGGCTACAGGAACACCAATGACTGCGATCCTAGGTCTTCGTTTCGAAGGCTCTTCGACTTTTAGACCCGAGGAAACTAGTTTCTCCGAGTTTTTCAGCTTATCTATGTCTCCTTTACTGTCCGTACTAATAATGACGCCACCATTTCTCACCTTCCTTAGGCCACGAACATGCAGTTTGAGTTCTTCTGGGGAGATTATTTTTTGTACTAAGGACTTAGTGTCGTCACTAGTTTTGGTCTTATCGCTCGGATATATAACAACGGAGCTCAAGTTTGCTGGGCGAATGAAATTATCGGTACCTTTTTTTACCATATTTGCGTATGTTTTTTCAGGTTGCAATTTACTTTCAACGGCCTCTTTGAATTGCTGAATAGAGTTCACAAGGTTTTGCTGTTCCTGTAAATGCTTATTTGTGGAGTACGCCTGGATGGTTTTTTGCTTCAGGGCTTGGTATAAGACGGCCATTTGAGATGCTCCACTTAAAGCGTTTCGGCAAAGATTGGTAACACGAAGCTTCTGTTCCGAATTCATTTTTCCGTCCGAGACAATAGTGCAAACTTCGTTCAAAACGGTATCAATGGAAGTTAACCATTGCTGGACCTCCGGCGTGGAAATAACCTCCCTTGGCAATCCAGTTTCCGCAGGTGCCGGTGGGTTTGGTACCCTAGGATGGACCGGTTCTGTTGGCGTCGGTGGAGGGCTTCGCCGTAGTAATTGGCTACGTCCAAACGGGCTGGTTTCTGGGTTAGACATAACTAACACAGTAATCTATTTATCTATAAAAAGTTATCAGTTCATCGTTTCGTGTACTCGTAGTAACTTATTAATCACACGCGACACACTTTACTTATAAATCCGACGCAGCAAATAATTATTTTTGTCGTAATTATTTAAAGAGATTTCATTATAAATAATACAAAAGGCACGTCCGCTTAGTCTCACGTCGAACAATTCAATCCAAAATATGTATATAATAGTATGTGTCTCTTTAAAGTGCTCGTCTCGAGCACTCGGCGTTCACGTTGCTTCAACGCTAATGCCTCGTAATCCGCCACCATTTGTTATATCTAATTAGCTAGCCAAGCCATATCATGAGGATTTTTGAGGATAACCAATAAAGGCTGAACTGATAGACTAACAGACGCGGAAAAACGCTTTGGTTTCTCTATTTGTGATTCTAAATAATTAGTTGCGTATGAATGTTTTAGCATCACGTCATTCTAACATTGTAATTCAAAATATTATTGTACGTAATACATCGTTAGGCATGCTGTTTTAAGTTTTAATATTATGGAGTTAAGGCACTTATTCCACTGGTGGCACCTTCCCGTTACGGGCGGGACGCTGATACAGCATTCCTATTGTATTACTGTTTTGTTTATCTATCTTCAACGTCTAGTATTTTATTCATTTAACATTCAAATTTCGCGCTCTATCCGCCCTTTTATCGACCCTTCGCTCCAATCGCCGCGTGACGATACTAGAGTGCGCGCAAGATAACTCTGCGCGCGACTGAGGGCGTGCTAAACGTTGCCATGATCGCAAAAGTTCAAATTACCGCTTTTTAAGCTTAACTTTTTTATCGCTAAACATATTTTTCCCGTTAAACATTCCTATATTCAGGTAGTTCTACTATCAAAATTAATAAAATGGCACATACTTTGGTGGACCATGATTAGTTCCGATTTCGGCCGCGCGCAGACTTATCTTGCACTTATACACAGGGCGTTAGTTTTTTATGGTCTCCTTCTAAGTTCGTAAAACATAGATAGATTATACTTATTTTTTCTATTTCGTGATTATACATCTATTGATATGTAGCTACTTGCTGCAATGTATGTAAAGAAAAGCCGGGCGTAACTCATGAATGTAGGTACAAGTTGAAGTTCGGCGCGATCTTTATTTGTCTAGTGTATTCTTTTTTCCTGCTTTAGTTACGAATTCAGAAAATGGAGCTTTTCATCCGTGAACCCCAATATGACCTAAAATGTAAACACAGCTAGAGAGAGGTAGAGGATATACAAAGTGTAACATAAATAACGCACATCCTCTTAAGGGGTCACTGTACTCATCATTATGAACAACTTTTACTATGGGACCAAACCTGAAATCGCGAAAAAAAAGCTGTTCCCTAACAGCTGATTTTTTTTTTGAGGGTTTCGGATATTTCATACGTCTTTCTAGCAACATAACTACATGTTTAGATTCCTTTTCTACAATCAGTATTCAGAATGCCTCACAAAATAGTAATGCGGACGCCGCGTCCCGTATAAAGTTAAAAATACTTACCAATGAAGGTAACGATGCATTTATAGAGGGTAACACGTTCGTGCTCAAAGACACGCTTGACATCTGCGAAGGATTTTATACTTAAAAGCAATAACGATACAGTTCTTTATTCAGTGATAGTAAAAAAGTGCGCGAGCATTTTTCCATTTCGTGGGATAGTTTGGGATGAGTCTGACAGATGAAGATTTGGAATTAAATAATGATAAAATTTAAAAACATTAGAACGTTCCAATAATCTTTAAAGTGAATCCAGAAAATTACGATGTTTTAGTGAAATTAGAACAGTTTACTGTATGGAAATATAGAGCCGTTATTCGAAATGAAGTCAAATAGAATGATTAAAAAGTTGCTAAAAAACATCACGTGATTAAAGGACGACCCTTAACGTCTAGTATTATACTAGTCGCGCGCAGAAGGTTTGCCGATGACTGCGCCTCCCACTTCACCGACCGCTACCCGCGCTCGTCTGAATCGTACCGACCATCGACGCGTGACGTCATGAGGCCATCGGCAAACCTCCGCGCGACTTATACTCGTAATTATATTAAATTCTAATATTTTGTTTATTTATAGATTTACAGCGGTTACGCACTGCATCCGATCCGGATCCGTGAAAATAAGAATAAACTCGGACCGAATTCGGATTTGCTTTGCGCACTGCATCCGATCTGAATTCGTGAAAATACGGATATAGAGTTTAAAAGTCTCGGACCGAATTCGGATATTGCTTACGCACTAATCCGATCTCTGATCCAAATCCAAGCAATTCAGGGGCCAGCTTTGGCATATGCCCGATTTGAATCCGAGGTCATGCGAAAGCGTTCATACAAACAGTACTACGGCTACTTCGGTCCGTCAATATTTCTTCCGAATTGGAGACTCACGGGTGACGGAGAGAAATCGGATGACGGAAGATCCGTCTAGTGCGTAAACTATCATACAAATAGTTCTGTGACTACTTCGGAACGTATTTTCACGGATTCGGATCTCTAAGGGATTAGGACTAGTTAAAAGTCAGTCTGGAATAATCCGTACTATTTCTATAGCGCGCCTAGAAGTTGTAAGAAACGAGTTGCAATAACGACGGCGGCGGCGCGGCCCCGATAATTAACTAGGTACATCCTAACACCCGTGTCATGAAGATTATTCGAGTTAAATGATAAATGAGACATTGTAGGCGGTGTTATAGCTGTGTGGATTATTTGCCCCTGGGCAGATGGGCGCGGAAAGATTCGGAATGATAGTAATTTACGTATTGCATTCTAGACTCAATTTACATTGCAGCGGAACGGAATAGAAGCGAATTTTTGTAACGAAATTGTACATAGTTATGTTAATTGTGTAACGTTTAAACTACATACGAGACAAAAAAGAGGTCGCGCGTCTTCCGGGGAATTCTCGAGTATTCTCGACGATTCCGGTAGCTACTTTTTTTTTCGGTTTTGCTCAGGAATATTGTTTTTGTTTGTTTTCCTATTGCTATACAGTTGAACCTTAACACTTAAAAAATAAGGTTGGTTTTCCATCCCTCATTTTACTGCCATTATCGTGAGTGGACTCGAGACGCTTGACAGCAGAAATAGCGGTCAAATGGATCCGTCCACAGTCACAAAGATTTGAATTGATCTAACTTAAAGATATTACGCTCATTTGCGACAAGAACGTATTCAGTACGAAGACAGCATTTTAAAAAAAGCCTTTGAAGGTTTGGAATAAAGGCGTTTTCTGAAAAATCCAGTCTTCGGACTTAATACGTTTTTGTTGCAAATGAGCGATTAAGGTACGCTGTGTGTGGGGCCGTCCGCATATCGTAATTTTAGTTTTTGCCTACGCTTTCTGCAAAGGTCCGTTTGGCAGAGGCCAACAAAACACTGTGATAACCTAACAACTTTTTTACGCGACGATTTTGTAAAACAATACCTTGACAAATATGTTTCTGTCTCCCTCAGGTGCATCCGCAGCGGTGTGATAGACGAGGACAGCGCAGCTATTGTTCGTGCGAAGTCGTGCCTCGCCGCCAGTCGTCAGGAGACGGTTGCTAGGAAAGCTGCCAGAGATTTATTTGCCAGGTGAGCTTTTATAACTTGTTTGATGAAAACCATGGAATAGAAAAAAACAAGTGGAAGTGGCCACGCAGCTAGCGAGTTTGTGTAAAAATATGGAACACAATTACATCGATTACGCACTGCATCCGATCCGGATTCATGAAAATAAGAAAAAAAAAATCGGACCGAATTCGGATATCGCTTACGCACTTAATCCGATCTCTGATCCAAATTCAAACAATTCGGGGCCATCTTTGGCCAATCAATATCCATTTGGCATCCGATTTGAATCCGAGGTAATGCGAAACCGTTCATACAAACAGTACTACGGCGACTTCGGTCCGTCAATATTTCTTCCGAATTGGAAACTCACGGATCACGGAGAGAAATCGGATGACGGAAGTCGGATCTAGTGCGTAAACTACCATAAAAATAGTTCTATGACTACTTCGGAACATATTTTCCCGGATTCGGATCGGATGCAGTGCGTAAGCGCTCTTAATATCAATATTCTTTCATACCTTGAACTCAAGGTACTTTTAAAAACATAGATACTGAATCACAATCAGCTATTAAATTATCACAACAAAGTAAATCATTAAAAGGGAAAATAGCATAAATATCGCACGTTCCTCAATGGCGGTTATTTACTACCCTAGAGCGCATGCCGCTCTTTTTTTAACCTGTGGGACACGTTCTTCCAATGTTGCCAACAATATATAAAATACACCAGTGAGGTCAACCAAATACGCTGATTTTGGAGATCATCCCATGCTCTCTTTTTTTTCATCGATTTTTCTTCTTATTTCTTTCTTTACTTTCTATAAAATAATACTAAATTGTTGTAAGTTTTTACTAGTAGTCAAAATACCCTATTGAATCACACGGTGAGACGCGTTCCAGACAGGTCTGTAGATAATTCCAAAGGGTTGTGAACGCTGATATCACGTTATTTGACCACTTGCAGCCTGTCAAACGGCGAGCAGTACATAACTACGGCGCAGTTAGAGCGACGCATCCGTGAGATATGCAACACCACGCTCAGAAAGGAGCCGGACGACAGCGATTCGCCCGACGATGATTCTCCAGGTAAACACCAGTCCACTGCTGGGCCCCCGTCATCATACTCCTGCCCTTATCCCAATTTATTTGGGGTCGTCGCAGCATGTATTTTTCTTCCATACATCTCTATTAGCCGTCATCTCAGTAGTCACCCTCTTTCTAGTCATATCGTCTTTTACAATATCCATCCATCGTTTCTTTGGTCTTCCTCTACTCTTATAACCATCCACATTCATAAAAACATTTCTTAAGACATGTTCCTCATTCCTTCGTATCACATGCCCATACCGTGATAACCGGTTTCCACACAATTTCTCAGTCACCGGCGCCATTTTCAGACTTCCTCTGACATACTCATTTCTAATTGTATCCATTCTTGTAACACTAACACTTGCTTCTTAGCATTCTCATCTCAGCTGCATACAATTGCCTTTCATTCGTCCCTTTTGTGCTCCAAAATTCTGATCTATACAAGACAGCAGGTCTAACCATTGTTTTATAGATCTTCCCCTTTACTGCTGGACTTCCGTGACAAGACATTATGTTACGGATTTTATAGTATCTTGCATTCTTGAGAAAATATCCTTGAATACGTTTAGGCACTGCAGTGCGTGCTAAACCGCCTGGAACATCACGTCATTTGAAACTATCTCTGCGGGTTGTCTCGCTACGAATCTTTTGTACTATTGCCGAGAAATTCGTGGGCCCACAAGGTGGACCGATGATCAGGTGAAGGTCGCGGGAATCCGCTGGATGCGAGAAGCTCAGGACCGGTCGATGTGGCGATGCTTGGGGGAGGCCTATGTCCAGCTGTGGACATCTTTCGGCTGAATGATGATGATTGCCGAGAAACAACAGAACAGGTAGTTTTTGAAATCCTTGTTTTATCTGAGCGTGTCCTACGCGCACGATAATAAATATATCAATAGTGTTTACTGCTTCGGAAGGGCTCGTGGCTAATTAACAACCGCGCAGATTAAACGATTCGCAAGGGTAAGCTGCGATTGCCGCGGTGAATCCGTGGATGGGTGACCTTTCGTCACACATTGAGACCCCTCCCTGCCTCGGAGAGCACGTTAAGCCTTCGGCACCGGGTGTTATACGAATACCTATGATAGTCCTTATGGGTAGTTAGAAGCACGAAAGTCTGACAACCGGTCTACTAAGCTTAGGATATCGGCATTGCCCAGTACCTAACTGGGTTGCGGAGGTGTGAGGCAGTCGCTCCGTGTAACATACTGGTATTCAGCCGCATCTGGTTAGACTGGAAGCTGACCCCAACGTAATTGGGAAAAGGCTAGGCAGATAGATAGATAATACTGCCTCGAAGATCGTTGTTCGACTGCATAGTTTACTCATTTGCTGTGACTATATTAGTACACCATTTTTGGTCACTTCACCACGTAACTTTATCTCTAAGGTTGACATCGCATCAGCAATCCTGTTGCTTTTCTTGATGTATAAAGGCGGCGGTCACCACTTCCCATCAGGTGGGCCGTCGGCTTGTTAGCCAACCTCATAATTCAGCCGAAAGACGTCCACTGCTGGACATGGGCCTCCCCCAAGCATTTTGGAAGGGTCTGCCATAGTCGCCACACTTAGCAGGCGGGTTGGCGATGTACCTAGGACTTGTCCTCGACGGCCGGTGGAACTTTGGGCCTCACTTTCGGCAACTGACGCCAAAGTTGATGGGCACAGCGGCTGCATTGTCGCGGCTGCTGCCCAATCTGGGGGGGCCCAACACCTCCTGCCGGAGGCTCTACGCGGGGATCGTACGGTCCATGGCCCTATATGGGGCGCCAATATGGGCGGACACCTTGACGGCGCGCAACGTCGCAATCCTGCGGAGACCGCAGCGTGCGATGGCCGTCAGGGTGATAAAGGGGTACCGTACGATCTCCTTCGAGGCGGCGAGCCTCCTAGCCGGATCGATGCCCTGGGATCTGGAGGCGAGGGCCCTTGCGCTTAGATATCGTCAGCGCGAGGAGGCGCCTGAGCGGAGTGAGCTCCGCCAGATCCTAGTGGCCGAGTGGAGAGAACGACTTGCGCAACCCAGCGCAGGGCACGCCGCAATAGCGGCGGTAAGACCCGTTATGGAGGAGTGGCTGGAGAGGCGGCATGGCGCCCTCAGCTTCCGGCTGACGCAGGTGCTTTCGGGACATGGATGTTTCGGGAAGTACCTGTGTCGTATAGGCCGGGAGCAGACGCCCGGATGTCACCACTGCGTCGACTGCCCGGGAGACACGGCGCTGCACACGTTTCAGGAGTGCCGTGCGTGGGCGACGCAGCGCCGTGAACTAGTCGCGGCGATCGGTGGTGACCTCTCGCTTCCGGCCGTGGTTCTGTCCATGGTCGGGAGCGAGAGTGCGTGGGAAGCCGTCACCTCCTTTTGCGAGGTGGTGATGGCGACCAAGGAGGGAGCGGAGAGGGAGAGAGAGGCGACGGCCACTCTCCCTTCCCGCGCCAGACGCACCGGGCGCCGCCGGAGGGCGCGCGACGATCTCCGGCCACCCTAGTGTGTGGCCTGCGGGCGACGGGTTAGGGGACCTGTCGCCCGACCAGTAACAGGCCCGAGAAGGCGGCGCGCATGTGTTCCGTGCGCGCCTCTCAGGAGGACGTGGGGCAAGGCCCCACAGAAGGAGAGGTCCGCCAGGGGCTGGTGGACCGAGGCCTGTCGGGGTTGCGGTGCATGCAGCTGCGAATCCCGTGACCCCGGCCAAGGGTCAGGAGAAGGAACACCGTGGGTTTTTAGCCGGTAAGAGTCCGGCATAACCCTTCGCCTTCCCCAGGCGATGGGTATCCATGAGGATTTTCCCACGATAAAAAAAAGTTGGCGATCGCAGTATGATTGTTAAAGTACTCAGAGAACGCTGCTGCCCATCTTCTAGTGAATCCCTTAGTCGCCTTTTACGACACCCATGGGAAGAGATGGGATAGTGCTATTTCGCCCAGCACCACACGGACAACATAGCCAAAGTATTACATTAAAAAAAACTTTAGGAGTGATGATTTTATACTTACGTACGTATTTTATAGAGGAAGCGCGTGCCCTAGACGATGGACACGCCCTGGAGCCATCAAACTTTCAGGCAGGTGACCAGATACACAGCAATGGCACCATACGGACTGCTAACACGCCTGATGAAGGTAAGTCTTAAAGTTGTTAATTGTAGCAGTTTGTTATTGAAGCACCGGAGTAAGCTACCTTTCCTCTAGACCAGGCGCCCAATTCTCCTAAAATAAATTGTTGCCAAACGCAATCGAACCACAACCGTCAGTCAGTTTTTGTTTTCGAAAACTTTCAAAACGATTGATTTTGTTTTTTGTGTCAAACAATTCGACAGCTTTTGAAATTGAGAACTGTCTGAATAAACGGTTCGGCCTTGGTTCGGTTGTGATTTATAAAGATTTATTTTAGGAGAATTAGGCCCCAGGGGTGGGCAAAGTACGGCCCACAGGCCAACTTCGGCCCGCAAGGGTTTTAATCCGGCCCACCAAAAATTTAGAGCAAGAGTATAATTATTATTATGGCTATAATAAATGAATATTTGAGGTAAAAATTATAGTTTTGGCAGAACAAAATGCATTTTTTTTCTGGAGCTCTGGCCCCCTTTCGACTTTTCTCACGTTTTTTTAGCTCCCTACAACACTGCTCGCGTTTTCTGACACCTGATGAAAAAAAATTAACATTCCTCCTCTAGACAGTCTAGCTCGACATTACTGCCTCGTGGTATACACAAGGAGAGAGAGAACAAAGGTCTGCCAAATAAGCTATAATAAACTAATAATTTTGAACCGCCTGCATCCCGCGTTTCAATTCTGATAAAACATTGAAATGAAGTAAATCACAAAACTGACTAGAAATATCCACATATGATATTTTTCTTCTACAGAATACCCAGAAAGATGTGGTCCAAGCGAGGAAATACGGAATCTAACAGTCGATAACTTAGTGTCGGCTGCAGTCGACTACTGCCAAGGGGAACTGCCCTTAGTCAGCTACGAACTGACCCTAACAGATCCTAGTGTTAAAGCCTTAGACCATGTACCCTTACTACAACAAGCTTTCTTACATCCCATCGTTTTCCTACAAGTATTATATCTAAAATTACTATATTATTTTGGTACTTTTACCTTTAGGCTGTCAAATTTGGAGCTGTCTTTGCTCCTTATAGCGTATTTGTCAGTCAGTGCAGATAGTTTGTATCACTTAGTACCTTTAGCGATGTATTATGCGAGTTTCATCGCAATGGTTATTTGTACGTTCAAGATGTTGCATGCGAAGAAACAGTTCATAGATTTTAGGAAGTGGTCCGGTTTGTTTTTGCGATACAGTGATGGGAATTTACAGCCAGATGAGTCTGAGAATCTGTTCGTTCGAAACAATCTCGGTCCGTTCGTCCAATTTTTTTCGGCTCTCTTCATAAACCTATTTTTGTATCCTTTCATAGCGACTCAATGGGTTCCCTTTTCTGAATTCTGTGTTCTATCATTCTTTTTAATGTTTTTAACATTGCTATCGTTTGGAACAAGCGGGAATCCGTACCCTGACCTACTTGCTCTCTTGTCGTTCGGAATAAACGTGTTAGCTAAGTACCCTTATGAGAAGGACACAGTCGTGCATCAAGGCTGGAGATTTCTCGACTTACAAGTATCAAATTATCCGTCTTATATTCTAGGGAATAGCATCGAATTTTGTTTAAACGCTCGTGTGTTCTTTTCTTTGTTAATCCCTGTTATATTGATGGCAATGGCTAAACGGAGTTGTTGGCAAGGTTTCTTTAAGTTTGCTTTGCCTCACTGCGTGACCTTGAGTTGGTTGCAGATGTTTATAACTTGTTCTCATGGGTGTACAACTTACGGGTTGATAAGAGGCACGTTGGCTCTAGTCTGCTCTTTCCTCTTCCTGCCTCTAATTGGCGTGGTGACGGTGACGCTGCCTATTTTTGCGTTCCTCCAGTACATAACGATGTCTCGGGTTTTCTACACTGTTTCTGTTGTGGTTGGGTTCGGGCTGAGTTTGGGTGTTACCTGCATCTTGGCAAAGTCGGAAGCTACCAAGAAGTTTGTAACTCCATTCCAGGTTAGTGTTAAATTACTTTCATCCATATTTTTGGTGTATTTAATTACTTAATATCTACAGGGTGTAAACGAATTCGTGGAATTACTTATAATCACATGATCTGTTACTGTTATGGATTAAACCTTGCACGAGAATTAGCTTGATTAAAAATAAAAAATAAGTGTTTTTTTTGTGGTAATTGTAACTGATCGAATGTAAGCGACATAACAATTCATTAAAAAAAGTTGAGTTTTTTTTTTCTTTGATCATTTCCATGCTTCTCATAAATAAATGAAAGCACGATGACACAGCTGGCAGGCACAACTAGCGCGATAACATTCCGCGCAGTCAGTTACCTCGGGGCGTTAAATGACTCAGAAGCAGAAAATGTATTAAAATTTGTTTACACCCTGAATAAATTGTTAAAATCTGTGCTTTATTCAAATTAAAATGTTCTTTTAAACTCCAACTTTCGCGATTCAAAATTGTTATCCTCATGAACATCTTTATTCAAAAGCTAAAACGTCTTCTCCACAGCTTGCAGTCGGCCTAATAACACTAGTCTACTTGGGCAACCAGTTCGTAATAAACCTACAAGACGACGGCCTCCCCTCTGGTCTCATCGAACTAATAGGCGACGAGAAATCCAGCATCAAGAACTTACTCAAAAACGAATTCATCACAGACTATGAAGACAACACTTACCATATCAACTGGGATGATTACTACAACCAATGTAACTCCCCTTCTTGGTCGGATTATAATATGGCTGCCACTCAAATCAAATGCTCAATACTTGATGGCGCCAACGTAAATTGGGAGGGTTATGTCAAAGATGTTCAGCTTAAAAATGTTAGGAATAGATGGAGGGACTTCGTAGCCTGGTTGCCCGTCTTCATTCAAGAATACTTTAGGTGCTATTATGGTGAAGAATATTCGACTTTGTGTCAAGGGGAGGAGAGCCTACAGTCGGTTAAAGAGTGTGAGTTTGTTAGGAGCGTCGCGCGCCAAAGTGGGAAGAGCTGCCATTTAAATAATTTGAATGAGTAAGTGTTGGTTTATTTTGAATTACTTACAGTACTTACATAGAATCTTTTTTTGAGTTGATCTGGATATGATTTTAGAGCATTTGAGAAGAAACTTAACTTTTTATCAATACAAGAGTCATTGTTAAGCATTTTGTGTGTCAACCTGTTTAATCCTGGCATTAAGTACATACTGAAAAGGGTACCAAGTCAATCATAGAATGCGAGCCACAGTGTGATATCAACCTAACTATTATGATACAAATTACTCTTCCATCCATCTATCAGAGCATATAGCCGATAGATGTCGAAAATGGCTTTTTTGACTGCCTCGTTGGTCTAGTGGTCGCAAGCGCGACTGCTGAGCGTGAGGTCTTGGGTTCGATCCCCAGGTCGGGCAAAGTGTTATTGGGTTTTTCCGTGTGGAATTTCTCAGTAGCAGCTCGGAGTCTGGATTTGTGCCCGGTTGATGGCAATAGGCTCGCCCCCTATTACATGGGACTTAAACATAACGGCGAAACGTGGGTGTACTATACACCTCTGCCAACCCTTCGGGGAATAAGGCGTGAAGTTATGTTATGTTATGTTATGTCGAAAATGGACCTCCCTAATAAGTCCGAATCCGGCTTAGTCGGCAGTTCGGTGATCTCAGTTCGATTTCGTCAGTGAACAAGGTATTTCCACGGATAGGAGTTTATCTTAGACTGGTATTCCACTTATCAAATATCTTTGTCCAATGTACATTTGATGAAATAAATTGGACGACTTCATCAAATATACCAGCAACACCGATATTTGACCAAAGATTAATGACATTTAAATCAAAACGGCTGCAACTAAGATTTCGTGGATAATTTCAATGACGAAATTTTTGATGAATGCTCATGAAAGAAATGAATGTCTTTATAATACGAGGCACCAAGATTACAAAAATAAAACAAAACGGTCAGAGGTGTATACGAATGTTTTTTTCTCTTCGCCTTTCGATCCATGGCTTCACCCAAAGTTTTCTTTCTTTTCTTTATTAATAATAGTCTAATGATAATAGCAGCACTTGAAAGTCGCTGCATGTTCCTCCATTTTCTCAGACTACGCAAAATCTTGGACAAAGTTATTGGACAAGTGGAATGGGCATCCCTCAAAGAGATTTGATCAAATATATTGGACATCGATATTGGACAAAGATATTTGATAAGTACCAGCCTTAGTTAATCTAAGACGCCACTGACATATTATGGTGCAGGAAATCCTGAGGAAAGCTGAACTTAATGGTCTCAAATTGCCTACTCGCAGTGAGCAAGCGTGGTGATCAATGCTCGTTCCTTCTCTGTATACGAAGAGGCCTTTGCCTTGCAGTAGGACAGTTACAGGCTAATATTAATTTGATTTATTTAGAAGGAAGTTATTATAGCTAAACATTTCTTTTTTAGATACACATATGAAATAAAACTAGTAATGGAAGCGAGCGGTGGACTACTAAAGCGGCAGTCAGAAATATCCATCGTCTTTGATCATTGCTTCAGCAATTTCACACGATTGCTGCGCGCCGATGACAAGATCCGATTTAAAGGCGTGCTGTCAAACGAATATGGTCCTTATAACATCGGGACTAAGGACCTAAATATAAAAGGTTATGAAATTAACTGCCTAGAATGCAAGGAGGCCCGAGGTACGGTGAGATCGAAAGCGCCATCTGTGTCGAAGTTCTCGGAACTCTGTAAAACTATAGTTAATGATTGTGTTGTGTCTACAAAGTATATTTTAAATTTCCTGTTGAATCCAGTGGTTGTTTTTAAATAAATGAGTTATGTCTGTTTAAATGATCTTTAAGTTTGTCGTTTGAGTGTTAAATGTTTCCTATGCATTGCAGTTATAAGCCTTGTATTCACTAGGCGACAAATGTCTTGCGACACGTGTCGCTAGAGATGTCGGGCAAAGTCAGGCAACATCGGGCGAAGTCGGGCAACGTCGGGCGATGTCGACCAACGTCGTCAGACATCTTATCTCGTGATCTTTTTTGTTGGATATATAAATATCTATTAGTTGCAGCACTACATGGTTTGTGCACATTGTTGCGCAACACACGTCTAAATATTTTTATAACTTTCGCGATTTGTACATATTATAAAAATACTGATACGGGTCTAATCGCGTAGAATATTTTAAAATTATAACTTTCGTAAGACACATTCATATTTATGATTAATTACGGTTTATTCACGACATATTTCGGGATGCACGACTAGTTTCGGACCAAAACGGAGCCCTTAATGATGAATCACTGGCGACGTCGCCGCGTGTTCTGCTCATGATGGGTTCCGTTAACCAATCAAAATAAACCGTAACTAATCTATACTAATATTATAAAGAGGTAGAATTTGTTTGTTTGTTTGTTTGTTTGTTTGTTTGTTTGTATGTAGGAAGTAATCTCCGAAATTTCTCATCCGATTTCAAAAATTCTTTCACCAATAGGAAGCTACGTTATCCCTGAGTGCTATAGGCTATATTTTGGGATCAAAAAATTAGGGATCCGTAAATTAACGGGAGCGAAGCCGCGAGCAAAAGCTAGTCAAAAATAAAAGGTAAAAATATAAGATATAAAAAAGGAATTTTGTACCTTTTAAAATATTCTACGCGATTAGACACGTCTACACTCATTTTATCCCTCAACTGAAGCACAGTAGACATAAGCTAAAGCAGTACTTACTACCTACAATCGTCCGATTTGACACACTCACACAGACATGCACTGCAACAAGACAAATAAGGTATTTTCGGGATACAGTTCCATACGAAAACAAAAAACTACTCAGTATACAGTGTGTGTCTGTGTGAGTGTTTCAATTCATGAGACTATAGCAAGTTGAGGTACTGCTTTAGCTTATATGTCTACTGTGACTGAAGCGACATGCCGATAAGGGACAAGTCGCGCAATGTCGTGCGACGTCGCTTGACTTCGCCTGACATCTCTAGCGACACGTGTCGTTTAACATTTGTCCCCTAGTGAATACGAAGAGAAGATAAAATGACATACCTAATTATATTTTTGCAACTAAAAGTTTAAGGGAGTAAAGATCTACTATCTATACTTAATATTTGATATTCGGATGACAAAATTTTATTTTAATACTAATCTTTCTGAGGGTTATTAACTTTAAACTATTTTAAAACTAAATGGTATTTGAATATTAAGTTAGTAAAAGTAAAACGAGTTCTTTGTGTACTTACATATCGAATTATATTGGGTTGTGTGTTGTCGAAGAATAAGATATTATAGTCGTGAACAAAACACTACACACAGTACCCGGCTTTTGATACGGACAATACAATACAATACTCTTTATTGTATACAAAACAAACAAGATACATTACTATAAAAATACACAACACAATTGGACAATTGTTATCCCGCGACCTTGACTTTTTAATTTTATTATGAACACGAATTGTTTTAACAACTAATAAAAAACGCTCATTAAAACAGAAGCTAGCCGATCATAGCTGAACATCCCACTATTTTTAGATTATATATTTGTACGCTGCAATTTGCCCTTTACATTTTTCTTAACAATTCTTTCCATCCAATGGTTGTATGGAAGAGATTTCTTTAAGCGATAAGACCGCCATTTGTACTGTTCTTGATTACGTGTATTCCTTCTGTTGTTGTGAATTTATTTTAGTAACATAAAGAATATCTATTGTCCCCGACGTGCCATATCAAAATCCGGGTATAGTCCGACACAACTGAGAAGTACGCATCGGAAAACTTCGTCGAACCGATCGCTTCCGAACTGAATGCGACTACAAAAATGATCTTTACGGTTACCGAATAAGTATTAGTGGCGCTGAACTAAGCGACTGGGAGGTTACCATGATCTGTTATAGCAGGAATGTTTTAATATTATTACGAGAGTGGGAAAGTGACAGCGCTAGATAGCTCTCTAGCGCTATCTCTTACCCACTCTCCTAATAATATTAAAACATTCCTGCTATAACAGATCATGGTGACCCCTGCACATTGGTTGTTCGATCAGGTACATCGATGTAAACTTCTTAATTGTGTGGTACTGTACTGTGATACACAATACACAATTTGCAATAAAAAACAATAAACGGTAATCTATGTAAAGACAGTTGCATTAATTGGGTACCTCCCTTGTTACTTTCGGGGCTCTTGTAGTGTACCCTGGTTTACTATTATGAGTATAAGCGCTTGTTTCACCACCTCCAAGTAAGTTTCCGTTATATTACTTGGCAGATAATTTCATACAAATTCTGTTTCATTTTTGAATTTATTCAGTGAGTAGTGGCTACTCAGACATCGTGAAACAGGCCCTAATAGGGACTAACGTAGGCCTCTACATGAACACCTAAACAAAATTGTATCTACTAGAAGAAGGTACTAGGGTGAGCTTCCACAAGTTACCAGAGGGGTACCTAAGTGATTCAGCTGTCTGTACACATTAGCCCAGTCGCCAGGGGCCCAATTCTCTTAGGCTGAAGCCAGACGAGCGTAATTTACGCGGCTCAAAATGAGTCGGCGTAATTTTTTAGAAAGATTTACTTACTAAATCTCTCTAAAAATTACGCTGACTCATTTTGCGTCTTGTAAGTTATGCTCGTTTGGCTCGACGTAATTTTTTAGAAGGATACTTACTAAATCCTAAAAAATTACGCCGACTCATTTTGAGCCGCGTAAATTACGTTCGTCTGGCTTCGGCCTTAAAGGAAATCTTGATAAATCGCAACCGAACCAAGGCCGAAAAGCTGTCAAATTTTTTGATGCAAAAAACAAAACCAATCATTTTGACAGTTTTCGTAAACAAAAACTGACTGAGACTTTCTTTGGTAGTGGTGAAGGCTTAACACGTGCTTTTGTGTATACTACGAATTTTTTCGATTTTAGTGATCTAATTAGTGTGAACTTCAATCGAGGCTTTTCCTAGTGTGTGTGTTATTACAGCGGTTACGCACTGCATCCGATCCGAATCCGAGAAAATACGTTCCGAAGTAGTCATAGAACTATTTGTATGGTAGTTTACGCACTAGATCCGACTTCCGTCATCCGATTTCTCTCCGTCATCCGTGAGTTTCCAATTCGGAAGAACAATTGACGGACCGAAGTAGCCGTAGTACTGTTTGTATGAACGCTTTCGCATTACCTCTGATTCAAATCGGACGCCAAATTGATATGCCAAAGATGGCTAAATTGTTTGAATTTGGATCAGAGTTCGGTAAGTGCGTAAGCGATATCCGAATTCGGTCCGAGTTTTTTAGACTCTAGATTCGTATTTTCACGTATTCGGATCAGATGCAGTGCGCAAAGCAATATCCGAATTCGGTCCGAGTTTTTTATATTCTTATTTTCACGGATCCGGATCGGATGCAGTGCGTAATCGCTGTTAGTCTGTGTGCCACTAACATAATTCTGTCACAAAGCGAAAGTTCGACGGTCGCCTCGCTGCCGTCACAACACGACGCTGGCAGAATAGTCGTCACCGGCAAAGAAGCAAAAACAAAAAAAAAAAACTGACTGACGGTTGTGGTTCGTTTGCTTTTGGTAACAATTTTGTTAGTCGAATTCGCCCTCTGGTGGTTTTATCTTGCAAAAGTCGGTAAGTTCTGAATTTTGAATGAATTTGAAAACATTTTGAAAATTAATGTTAAACTCCTTTTTGGGGTCTTTCAAGAGGAGGACACGCGAAGGTCAGTTAAGGTTGAAAATTAGAAATTTTCATAAGAGCACCTAAACATAAAACATAATTTAAGTTATTTTGGATATTATTCAAAATTCAGAACTCACCGACCCTCTGCAAGGTCCCTTTATTGCAACCTGGCGACTGGGCTACATGGCAAAAAGGTGTAGAATACAGGCAACTAACGAACATCTTAGCACCTCTACCTCAAGTGTGAGTTTTTTTCGTTAACTACTGTAGTAGTGTCACGCCAAAAATTTATGAAACTCTCAACAGAGCCTCTAGCGGCGAATAGCGTTACTAAAAATTGGTTTGACATCGTAAACTATTCGTTAAGGAAACTAGTTAACTACCCAACTGACACTTATTTATTATTATATTATTACTGAAAATATTATTATGTACCAAGTTTCCTAATTCAGAGGCTTCGTTTCTGTCATCGCTATTGATCAAGGGTCAGTTTAGTTGCATCTAAACAAGATTAGTCGGAAAGCGGGTACTAATCTGAAAGGGTGTTGAAGAACCCATAATAATGAATAACTTTTGTTCTACGACTTACTCCAAAAGTCAATAGTTTAAGAGAAATAGCTGTTCAAAGATTTCATAAAAAAATACTCTAAAATTTATCTACGATCAGCTATGCTGTGTTTACATTTTAGATCATATTTGGGGTCACGATTTAGAAGCTCCGTTTTCTGAATTTGTTACTAGGAAAGGGGTGAAGAATTTTTGAAAAAACTAAAATAAAAATTATTGAGCATGGAAATTAAAATGATTGAATTTTTAAATTTTAATACTTTCTTTAAAATAGTCATCAGTGATACTTTAAGTGGCCCGCGGATTAGTATCCCCTTTCCGATTTTATGCGCAAGAGACGCCCAGACGACCAAAATCAAAGACTAGGCCAAAGAATAAGCGCCCAATTTCTCCGTAAAAGGTGATGTCGCTAGCTGCCTGTATTCGCTGTACCGTTCGCACTAAGGCAAGAAATTAATAGTTTATATTGTTATTATTCCAATGGAGACGATAAAAACAATACAATAAAAATGTACTAAGTATTAAAAATAATAAAAGTTATTCAGAATTGGCAAAGTAAATTAGTTTGTGTGACACTAGTCGCGTTATTAAAGAGACGATAATGATGCCGAGTTGCGCAATAACTTAATTAAAAATATTGCTGTCACTTATTGACAGGCAAAACAAGACAGACAGTTTTTTCAACTATCGATATGGCAAAACTATCGATAGTATCCATACCATCGATAGTATTGGCATTGACTGTAGTAAAATTAATACTATTGATGGTATCAGTACCTACTCAATATTACTTCATTATACTTAATTTTTACGTTCGATAGTTTTGATAGTATTGTTAAATTCTATTACTATCGATAGATATATCGATATTGTTACTAGTTGTCAAAGTCAACTATCGATAGAGGCGACACTAGGCGGCATATACTGAAGTGTCGAAATATTAGTTTAACCTAATTTGTAGACTTTAAGGGCGAGATTCGCAGACGGCACTTATATTAGACTTTGCTAAGTAAAGTTAAAGTTTAATTCGAATATGAACCTTATGCGTATGAAATTAATGTTCATATCCGTATATAACGCTTATTCACATTCGCGTATACGAATTTGAACATTATTCTTATGTTATAAGGTTTATATTCGTATGAAACGCTTAATTTACTTAGCTAAGTAAAGTCTTCTGTCGAATCTCGCCTTAATTATTCTTTCATGTCTATCTTATTGTGTCTGCAAGTAAAGTGTAGCAATACTTTTAATTACGTTAAATGGCGCGGCGCTCTACAGAATCGACGCCATTTTAAAGTCTTATCGTTAGTTTCTAAGACTAAATTATAGTAATCGTGTGTTTGGTTTTAATTATTATGCATTTAAATATTATATTTTATGGACCGAATGTATTGAACGAAGATGAAGTGTATTGTTATTATAAAAAAAGTGTTTTAATGAATGAATAAAGAGATTATTGTAATAGTGTAGTTAAATTAGTTTGAAGACATGTTGTGTGACGATAGAGTCTATATTTGGAATGCCTGTGTTGTTAATAAAAAGAAATAAATTACTACCTATGTCAATTTAATTTACACCTCTACCACACTAGATATAATAGCTAAAGCAGTAAGTACCCAAATAACATAATATAATCGCCTGAATTGACATACACAGACAAGCACTGCAACAAGACCTCTAAGTGAGCTTCACAATGCAGTCTGTCATGGCTGTCATAGAGTACACTACAAAGACTAATTATACTCAGTATGCAGTGCGTGTAGTGTGAGTATGTCAAATAAAATCTCAAGCACGGTAATTATAAACACAATAGATAACGACAATTAAGTGTCGTCCTTGGACGACGGGTGGTACACACGGCTACACTTCAAGCTATGCAAAACCAGTGTAAGCTGACCGTTATTTGTGCGAAAAGATTATACAAAGCAACGCCAAGATTAACTGGTTTTGTACAGCTTGATGTGTAGCCGTGTGTACTAAGGCGATTGTAGGTAGTTGAGGTACTGCTTTAGCTTATAGTCACAATACGGCCGACGTATCTTGGCGAGTCTGAAGTTACCTGATTAGCTGCGCAGTAGAAAATTTCGTTTCTAAAAGATTCATTGCGCAGCCAAACAACTAACTTCAGATTCGCCAAGATACGTCGGCCGTATTGTATGTCTACTGTGCCTCTACTGTATTCAGGGAAGCAAAAGACAATGTTATCAAATACTATCCGCTTTACAATTATTGCTATTGTTTCGTGTAATAAGGGCAAATCATTTTCCGCTCACCAGATGTCGCCAGGTTTGAATGAGGTAAACTTGTATCTTTCACACACAATACAAGTAAAGTCGTTATCGGAAAGATGTGTTTTCAGAAAAGTGTTTCGGTATCTTGAAAATGTATGAACAAAGAACAATGCCTCAATGTTGATCATCGGTCATGTGCAATAAACCTCTGATGAAAAAATGTCAAATAGCAATACGAAAAATATGTGTGTACAAAAAAATTCACGCCATCAAAACATTCAGTAGTCTGGAATAACCACATCATTTTTGAGGAATATATTATCTTATCCTCTTTAGTGGCAGAAAAAAACGGAGATAGATGGCTTTATTGACATTCCTTCCTAACAAAGGATTTTTTAAAAAAGTGTAGGTATGTATGTTAGGTTCAGTTTTTTGCTGCCTTGAGTAAAGTATACCTACCTTCACTTTTTCGTACTTACGTAGGTCCCTACAACCCGGATAAAAACGAGTAGGTATACGCCAATTTGAAAATATTTTCAATTTACACAAATATCAACTTTAAGAACTATTGCACTAAGTTCATTTTAGAATGACAGATACAAAAATATCATAAAACAATTTTAGTTGCAATAGAAATTAAACTATTCGCAATTGAATTAAGGCTCAGATTCTCAAAGCATGCTAATTCTTAAAATGGCTGTACTATGAGTAAATGCGGCATTCACATAGACACAGTTCAGTTGTTTCTGACTACCTCTTTGTACCTTTGTACACCTTAAGCACAGAATAAATAGTTGCCATAAGTAGGTACAAATCGGTAGTATACTAAATATCAACACCTGTAATAAGTACCTACCTGAAGGATTTTTATTCTGGGTTCAATAAAATTAAATAGTTTTTTATTTTACTTGGTCGCGTTTGACCCTAGTCTGTAAAACGACACAACAACATAATCGTTCAGGGGTGATTCTATCATTACAGTTATAGCTAATATCGGTATGTCAGGATTGCGAGCAAGATAAACACAGTAAATAAAACCAACATAGACTCTCCACCACTGAGAGTACTTGTATTTGGGTAAGTATTAGTAACATAAACTAGATCACAATATATTACTTTACACAATTATTACAAGATCATAAAATAAGGACAAGCTAATCAGATATAAAAGGTCAGGCTTCTTCAGCTGATCAACACGGAATGCTCTCGCTTCGTCGAATGACCACCGCCTTTATAACCTCGGGTGCGTTGATCCATATCGACGACTACCTTCTTTTGTCAACATTGCCCAGTGCTACCCGCTACCGATAACAAGTCGCACCTGCACACAAGCAAGCACAGATAAGGTTTAAGATGGAGCACACGAATCCAAGTAACAGATATAGAGGGATTTCCCGATACCCGTTTGGCACACATAAACACGACGACGGAACACAGTAAACTGCTTGGCGCCGATTTTAATGTGAAGGTGGTAGCTAGACAGGAGGAAATGTAATTAGGTACCGAACTGTCGATATACGATACACTTGCAAAATACTGAAACATCCCAAATGTTTAGCAATCTGGATCTTCCCCACTACGTTTTTTATTCAGTCCCGACTAAATAAAAAATATACAAGGTAGGTATCTAATACTAGGAGGATTACCTATATCTATAATATAGAACAGTAAATCCCAAGAAAATTAAGTGCTGTCTCGTCCAACGAATACCTATTTGAAACAAAAAGGATTTGACAAATAAGACAAAGCGCGCTGATTTTCAGTGGCCCTTCGTTACCGGCCTTAGAAAACTTTCAAGATAAAATTATGAGTTAGACACAGTGAAGAAATCAAAGCAATTTTATTGAACTTGTAACTTCGTTTTGGGTGGTAGAGATGGGGGTAGGTGCGACGACAATTCGGAGTCGGGGTTCGGCTGTGCGTCCAGCTCTAGAGATCTACATCCAGGTCCCGTGCACGGGTTCGGCTGTCTTGTCTTATCCATGATTCGGACTAGCTGGCCATATTCTCGAAGTGGTTCTCATAGACATATAAGGTATAAAGCGCTATCCACACATTTCCGGGTCAGGGCTATCCGTGTTCCGAGTAGATCGTTTCAGTGTTCCCGTCAGGGACGTGCCATCCGTCACCCGTGTTCACACATATCAGGGAAATCGGTATCAGTTCTGTTTCGTTAGCTGATACGCACACAACACGATGTCTTTGTTTAACCAAGAAGAGTCGGCAATGATTGCAATAGCGCTAGATGAAGAAGAAGCAGATGACCAAGAACACTATCAGCAGGAAATAAAACGTATTTGGGTATTTTTCTTCTTAGAATTCAAATAATGTGGATTACGAAGATCGTAAAGTATAGCATTCTGCCGTACAAGTTCTATCAACCCTTCTGTATTCATGTTGCACTTGCAGATAAATCATTAACTTTAACAAAAATCGGATAGCACTGTCAGAGCGTCCGTGCGACCGAGCGTGCTCCGGGACACTGACGCCTGACACGGAGCTGTGTGAACCAGTTCATACAATTTGTACGTAACCGATTTTTTCCCCGTCCCTGACGGAACACGGCAGGGACGATTTCCCGGAAATGTGTGGATAGCGCTTAAAGGGCTGGTGTCCGCAACTCCACGTCTAAGCGCGTATTTTGCGTGATGGGTGGGGTAAGTGTAGTCACTCGATCCACCCTAACTCTTCGAAAAAGGCCAGCACATCCTTGATGTTGCTGGTGATGTCTCGGAGAGTAGGTACCTGGGTTTCCGAAGTACTTGGCCCTGTATGTGACGACCGTTTAGCAGCACGTGGGCTGCCGTCTCGTCCTCCTTCATGCATGCTCTGCACAGTGGGCTGTTTGTAACTCCAATCACAAAGAGGTGTTTGTTAAAAGAACCATGGCCATTGGCCAGTGATGGCTGCTGTGACTGTAGGTACGCAATAATAATAATAATAATCTGTGGCCCGGTTGTCAAGGTGACAATACATAACAAATGTTACGAAGAAATTTTTTTGAAAAAAATAATCATTTCTATTGAATTTCCAACATTTGAAACAAATATATCAACAATTGTAAACACCAAACCACCAAGGATGATAAACAAACGGAAAAACCCGCTTAAAATGAATACCGTACCATACTGGAAATTATAATCTGAATGACATCTGTGATTATGGAAATAAATAACACCAACTAGTTGCAATGATAACGAGAAGCCGGGCCAAGACACAAAGCACACAACCACCACCTTCGGCTTCGTCGCTCAGCTCCGCCTCGCAGCCGCCGGAACCCACCTCCACCGTGAGTGATGTGACACCGGCCGCTGCAGTTGCGTCGAGCTCGAGCGACGAATACTACTCGCCGCCGACGTCACCACCACCTGCGCGTCGGCGAGGGAGAGGCCGACCGCCGGCCTGCCTGGGACCTCGAGGCCCACCAGCCTCTGACAGGGTCCCCGCTTCCGGCGGAAGTGTGCAGCGCATGCGATGGACTCAATCCATGAACGAGAACTGCATGCGCGCATACTTTGGGGCTACAGAGGGGGGAACTAACCTGACCGCGTACCGTGGCCGGATGCTCTCTCTGTTTCAGGCGCTTGAGCCAGCTGTCAACGTGTCGGCGCAACGATTGTCGGATCAGGTGCGAGTCATCCAACGTGATCATAGGTTGGATGGCGCCGCGCTTGATAGGCTTCGCTCTGAAATGCAGAGTAGCCATGTCGTACCTCTCCAGTCGCAGACTGCGGTGCAATCGCAAGTTCCATCCGTGGTTGCACCGCGGTCCATTCCCGCTGACGAGGAGAGCGATGACAGGGTTACAAATGTAAGTACCCAGTCCAATGAACAATTGAGGAGTGCTTTGGAGCTCGCGTTTCGGGAGTATCGGTCCACTCTGCCAGACCTTAGACCACGACTACCTCGTTTGCCCATGAATAACAAAAACAAGGCGCTAATGTGTGCTCTAGATTCGCTGCTATCAAGTTATTTTGATGGCAGCGAAGACCTCGCTGATACCCATTCCATCCTGTACTGCGCGGCTGTTGCGGCATGTCGTGTAGCTCATGTCAAAGTTGATAATAATGACAAAGCTACACGACCAAAACCCGCCGTACCGGCGTGGCAGTGCAGGATTGAGCGTCGTATTGGCGAGGCTAGAGCACTCATTGGTAAGCTAATCTGCTTCAGGGAGGGCAATACTCGCCCAAGAGTGATGCGCTTTGTCAGGCGGGCGTTTTTGGGGACTGATACCAGTCCTCGAGATTACATGTCCCGTGTTGCAGAGCGCATCGACCTCCTGAAGCAGAAAGTTTATGCATGGGCAAACCGTATCCGGAGGTATAAGCGGCGGGTGGAGCGATACACCCAGAATCGCATGTTCCAACGCGATCAAAGGTGGGTATACAGAGCTTGGGAGCGGCCAGACCAAGGTGTGAGGGACGTGCATCTGCCGGATGATGACGCCATGAATTCGTTTTGGCACAGCATCTGGTCGGTGCCTGTCTCCCACGCCGAGGGTGGCTGGATGCGAGACGTCGAGCGAGTATGTGAACCGATATTAGACATGGGGGCTATTTCAATCAGCCCCCAAGACGTGGCCAGTGCAGTCCGTCCGTTGCCAAACTGGAAATCTCCAGGGCCGGACGGGCTGCACAATTTCTGGCTAAAATGGCTGCGCAGTTCACACGCTCGCTTGGCGTCTCAGTTCCAGTCATCTTTGGAAACTGGTACGCTCCCACAGTTCTTAACTACAGGAGTTACCCACCTGCTCCATAAATCAGGTAGTACCGCGGAACCCAAGAATTATAGACCGATCACATGTTTGCCGACGGTCTATAAGCTTCTTACGTCCATTTTGAGATGCAAAATTAGTAGCCATATTGAAAATAATTCCATTATGTCTGCCTCTCAAAATGGATGTAGGAATGGGTCCCGCGGTACTAAGGAGCTACTCCTCATTGATATGGCCATTAGCCAACAGGTTCGCCGATCCCGAAAGGATCTGTCGACATGTTGGATAGATTATAAGAAGGCCTACGACTCGGTGCCACATACATGGCTCTTGAGGGTGCTGGAGTTGTATAAAGTAAATGCAACTCTATGCGCCTTCCTGACGTCATGTATGGGGCAATGGAGGACGGTCCTTCGCTATCCAGGATGTCGGCAAATTCAAGGGAGAGGAGAACCAATCAGGATTGAGCGGGGTATATTCCAGGGCGATAGTCTGAGCCCGCTGTGGTTTTGCTTAGCCTTGAACCCTCTAAGCACTCTGCTGGAGGGCTCAGGGCTGGGCTACAGGTTGAGAAGAGGTGGTCAGGTAATATCCCACCTCCTTTACATGGATGACCTGAAACTCTTTGCCCCCAACAATTTGCAACTGATGGAGTTACTGAAGGTAACTGAAACCTTCAGTAATTCCATCAGGATGGAATTTGGTGTGGACAAATGTGCAGTCATGCATGTAAAGCGAGGGAGGATTATGGAATCCGTGGGAACCGAACTCTCGGATTCCATACACCTTAGATCCCTCTCCTCAACCGAAACCTACAAATACTTGGGTATGTCGGAGGCGTTAGGTATCAATGAGGCTGACATGAAGCAATCGTTGAGGGAGCGCTTCTATGGCCGCCTGAAAAAAGTTCTTAAAAGTCTTTTGTCGGGCGGAAATAAGGTGCGCGCCTTCAACGGTTGGGTCATGCCAGCCTTGATGTACTCCTTCGGCATACTCAAGTGGACTCAGACCGAACTTGACGCCCTGGATAGGAGGGTTCGTACGCTGCTGACTGCATACCGAATGCATCACCCACGCTCATCGGTAATGAGACTGTACATCTCGCGGAAGTGTGGGGGTCGAGGCTTTTTAAATGCTAAGACCCTCCACAACCGTGAGGTGTGCAGTCTCAGGGAGTACTTCTCCCAAGCCGACGTGGGGATGCATCGAGATGTAGTAGCAGTGGACAAAGGACTCACCCCGCTCTCCTTGGCTAAAGAGAACTGGCGCATGCCTGTAGTACTGGATACCAATGGCCGCAAGGATGTATGGCGGAGCAAGGAGCTCCACGGACGCTTTTACCGGGCCCTCCATGGGCCCGATGTAGATTTCCAAGCGTCCGTGGCCTGGCTACGATTCGGTGACCTCTTCGGGGAAACTGAAGGTTTTGTTTGTGCGATTATGGACGAAGTAATGATGACGAGCAATTATAGAAGATATGCTGTGAAGGACGGCACGGTTGACATCTGTCGGGCATGCCACTGTCCCGGTGAATCTATCCGACATATTGTCTCTGGTTGTTCTCGTCTTGCTAACGGTGAGTATTTGCACAGGCACAACCTCGTGGCCAGGATTATCCACCAGCAACTTGCTCTGAAATATAACCTTGTGGACGCAGAAGTACCATACTACAAGTATGTGCCCGACCCAGTTCTCGAGAATGGTCATGTCACATTGTACTGGGATCGATCTATCATCACTGACAGGACTATTGTAGCCAATAAGCCTGATATAGTGGTGATAGATCGATCAGAGCGCCGCGCAATGATTGTTGATATCACTGTCCCGCATGACGAGAATCTCGTGAAAGCCGAAAACGATAAAAAATCAAATATCTTGATTTGGCACACGAGGTTGTCGACATGTGGAATGTTGACTCAGCAGTCATTGTGCCGATAGTCGTTACAGCCAATGGCTTAATAGCCAAGAGCCTCAACCAACATCTGATGAGGCTCTCGTTAGGCGGCTGGATCAAGGGTTTGATTCAGAAAGCGGTACTTCTGGACACGGCGCGTATCGTTAGGAAGTTCCTCTCTCTGGGGCCCTGACCGCCGGTGGCTTGGACCCTGTTCCCGATGCCGGTGGGCTACTATTTTTTATATTTTTAAATGTTTTTTTTTATTGTTTTATAATGAAATATTTAAAAATGTAAATTTTATGTATGTAATGAAGAATAAAGGAATAATAATATGTTTATTTCAGACCAAGATCCATTAGTAACAATTAGCTTAATCTATGTTTTTACACAAATGAAATGAAGAAAGAGGCTATACTTAACTAATAATAATAGGTCTATTTCACCAGCACTCGCAATTGTTGCTTTGACAGCCGGCGAGCTAGTTTAGTGAGACGACCGACAATGGCGTAAAGCGCCTCCTTGGCCTGCCTGCACTCGCCATTATTTATCCACGATTCGTTGTGTTGGTCTCTGGTGCGCTTCTGGCGTAGGTATCCCAAGGGGAGTGGTACTATGGGTTCGGGACCCACCGCATCCATGCTCGATTCCCTTCTGGCGAGATTCAGACAACTAAAATATCCTGGAGTTATGTCTGGTCTGCTGTCTGAAGAGTATACGGCAAAATAAACTTCTTTCCGGTCTCACGAAGCGTCTTAGGGAGAATATTCACGTACCACAACCACTCACATCACAGCGACAAAAGATGGTCACGCAGTGGTTACGTGTCAATAGTGTCGCTGCAGCTTCTTGCAGTTGCATTGAGGCAACGACAAACTGTCGATGTGGGTGCGTCGTCGCTAGTACCTAGTTGAGATGTGGTTACGTTGAGGCAAGTGGGAGGGCGCAGGCGTGCGCGCGTCGTTGCGTCGACGCAACGTTGTGTTTGCGAGATGGCCGGCCGCTAGTGCGCTGTGTCGCCGGTGGTTGCGATGTGGTCGGAATCGGAATCGCCCACATGGTTTAATTAGGCGGTATTTTCATCTTTCTTTCTTTCTTTTCGTGTCGATTGACTCGTACTTTTTGTCCGACCAGTATTGAGCAACCTGTACAGCTCTATCCTTGGCCTCGTTTAGATCTTGGATGGTGCAGGTGATTGTGCATTTTCATACAAACTGACGTGATCGTCGAAAATTTACGCCACAATAACTTCATTTTAACGTCCTTCCAAGATTGGTTATGGATGATAGGTAGGTCCTAGAAACGTCTTTTCAGTTCTGCCTAGCCTTTTTCCAACTATGTTGGGGTCAGCTTCCAGTCTACTGGGCAATGCCCGATATTCTAAGGTTAGACCGGTTGTCAGACTTAGGCAGTTGTCCCACCGCCGGCGAGAAAGCGACTAACTATCGGCTATTTTCTCGCTCAGGAAACGTACAAGAGATACACATTCCGTGTTACCAAAGAGATGCATATATCAGTTATTAGTATTAGTTCATCGCTGACTGTTCGCACTGCCGGCGAGGACTCGCTCCACTAGTTTGTCGCTGAGCGACAAAAGCTATCAAAGATAATACTCGTTCAGCTATACTTGCTCAGCGATGCTCGCTTGGCGGTCAGAACTCACGCCGAGAGACCAACCAGCGGTCATTTGCGAGTGGTACGAGTAATCGCCCGTCGCACTCGCACACTCGCTTATAGCCCAGCGACAAAACTATCAAAACTACACACTCGCTTCTCGCTGCTCGTCAACTCGTTTCTAGCTTCTAGCTCTACTCGCTGCTCGCTCATCGTTCGCGATGGGACAAGTGCCTTTCGGGCTTCTACCCGTAACGACTGTCATAGGTACCTATTCGTATGATTCGTATGAAATCCAGGGCCGACGGTTTAACGTGCTCTCCGAGGCACGGAGAGGTCTCGATGAATAACAAACGGTCACCCATACACGGACTGACCGCGGCAAGCGCAGCTTAACCTTGCAAATCGTGTGGTTAGCGGGGTTGATAATTAGCCACGAGCTCCTCCTTAACCTGAGTAACTAGCGTGTAAGTTACGTTTAGTACTTAATTTATTATAATAAATCTGGCCTATCAATACAAGCTGTCTGTGGCTACCTGGCTACTAGCAATTGTAACACCTAAATGGTTAATTAGCAAAGCTTTTGTGCAAACAGGCCGACGATAAACTAACATTACGCGGTTTGCGCGGCCATTTTGTTAATTAACACTATAAGGGTGTGATACATCAGTATTTCACCAACCGCATTAGACAGCTATTTCCTTTATTCATTTAAAAACATATTTAATATATTTTTAAATAATAAAAACTATAAATACTTAATAGTAGTGGGTGTTAGGGCCCCTGAGAGGCGAACTTCCTAACCAGCAGTGTCCAGCAGTACTGCTTTCTGTATCAGGCTTATGATCCAGCCGTCCAACGAGAGCCTCATCAGATGTTAGTCAAGGCTCTACGCTATTAAGCCATTGGCCGTAACTATATACTATCGGCACAATAACTTCAGTATCTACTATTTTTCGTGAATTCCTCTTTCAAACTTATAATCAACATTTTTAAATATTTCTATATAAAACAAAAACGTTTGAAAAGATAAATGATAGTAGCCCACCGGTATCGGGAACAGGGTCCAAGCTGCATGCGGTCAGGGCTTCAGAGAAAGGAACTTCCTGACAATAAGTGCCGTGTCCAGCAGTCGGTACCGCTTTCTGTATCAAGCCCCTGATCCAGCAGTCCAACAAGATCCTCATCAGATGTTGGTCGAGGCTCTTGGCTATTAAGCCATTGGCCGTAACTACTGCCACAATTACTGCTAGAATACTATTATTGTTTAAGTAGTTATCCTTTCTGTTGTGGAGGAACAAGGTGGTGTTTATCTACCGACAACGGAAGATCCTCCAAGCAGGCTGGGTCTTATGCCTGGCGAGTTGCTGTCCAACGTTTGATGTTGGGCGATGGTATACAAGTATAGATAGATAGTTACCTAGAATATGCTTTATTAGGCACCTAGCAAAAAAACTCGGGGTGGGTAGCAGATGCATCACATTGTCACGTGATAAGAATGAATGCGATGGTTGGGAAGTATGTTTCTCACTCTTTCGGAACGCCGGATTATTATTGTTAGATTAACCAGGGCCAGATTTAAAGGTTTGGAGGCCCTAGGGCATTGGAGAAAGGGGAGGCCCGTTGAAATGTTTTTGAATTGTGTGTGTTGAATGTGAACTTTTTTTCTCTTTGTCAGGACGAGTATCATTTTTTCTAATCTCAAATAATTCAAAATCTCATATTGTGGAGGTCCCAGGACTGAAACCCTTATGCCCTCCGCTCAATCCGGCCCTGTAAGTGCAGGGCGGATTTCAACAAAAAATTATAGTACCTAGTAGTACATATTTCTTTGAATCTGGATATAATTTGGATTAGTCCTCCCGACCAGGCCATGGGCTGGAGTGCCCAAAGTGTCCGTACATCTGCACATTTGAGGACATAAAGAATGCCACAGACGCGGCAATTGGCGTTGCCACCTACTAGGCCCAAGTAATACAAGTAGGAAGTATGTACCATCGACTCGAAGAGAAGAAGTAGCAAAACAGAGCAAGCGCGCAAATCCGCTGTTCTTGCATACATTTACATGCATATTAAATCGGGTGACCTTTGCTACGAGTTTGTTGTTCTGAAGATGGAGGCATTATGTGTTAATTAGACATTTCTATGTTAATTACTCCGCTGAGGGTGGCGTAGATTGGATTTTAGATAAACGACTGTGTTTTCCCGATTCCTGGAGAGGGTTTAAGTTAATGGAGAATTTGATGGTAGGCTTTAGTAGCTAAATGGCAACCACGCAAAAAATATAAGTTAAATACTCTATTATTCGTCCGTGTGTCGCCGGACGTAAAAATAGCACTACCTCATATCTTCCCGTGGGTGTCGTAAAAGGCGACTAAGGGATTCACTAGATGATGGGCAGCAGCGTTCTCTGAGTACTTTAACAACCATACTGCGCTCGACAACCCGCCTGCCAAGCGTAGCGACTTTTATTACGAGGCATGGTCTAAGAAAAATTCAGGTTTCAAAATAGCCCGTCCCTTTTTTTTATGACGTTGTAAAGAAATGGCATATTTTAAATTTGGGTGGATCTTACATATGGATTATTGCTTTAGCATAATGCTGAGTGATGACCCATTCACATGTGAATGCGACGCATTCCTGTATTTTAAATCCACTTGTAGTTTAATTTAAGGTGTAATAAACACGGTACTTGTTAAGTATTTTTGTTCACGTAGATATCTGTTGCACCTTTTGGCATTAGGTATGTTACGTAGTGTGTCGTTTCGATGCTTTTCTTTTTAAGCCAAAGGTTGACTGGTAGAGGATGCCTTATGGCATTAAGTCCGCCTTATGTACCACCATAGTGCATAGAAGTATAAATAAATAAATAAATTTGTATGTTGAAAAATTGATTTTCTTTCTTTATTTCTTTCCTTAGTTTTGGTATAGTTTAGTTGTAATAAGAGGGATAAAGTTTTGCCACAGTCTCATAAAATATATCCAAGGGAAGTATTTGTGTTTCTCTTCAGAATAATGGACTTCAGAAGGCCAAAAATTAAGTAATTTAAAGAAAAAAATATCTTGGTATCAGCGTATTCATTTAACAAATTGTTTGGATTTCAAAACTTAAGTATAACGCTTTAACGGTGGTGCATTAATAAGGCTAAGAACTCACGAAGCGGTTATCACCCGCGCCCGCCGTGGTGGAGGAACAGCTGTTTTATTTCCAAACTCACGACACCGGAGTTCTGTGCGGTTACGCAGCCGTCGCGGTTGCGATTATCGCTCGTAAACTTGGCGGGCGATTATCGCAAGACGGGCGGTTGCAAGACAGGCGGCTATTTACGATCAGATTGTTTAGTTGAGTTCCAGACCGCCATGGACACACACCAGAAACGAGCTGTTGCTTTATACTTACTTACTTCACAGAAAGAAAAATGGAAACTGCTCTTCAAAAACTACATACGTCGGATTTCTGTACCCCCGACGCCCACCGCGGTCGCCCGCCAACCGATCGCAGAGCGCGCGGGCGCATCCCGCCGAGGCTGCGGGTGACCGCGACCCGCGCGATTCTACTAGTTGCCCGCCGGTGCAGCGGGATCCGCAAACAATCGCACACGCCGCGGGCGTAAAACGCGTCGTGAAATGTGCTTTAATTTTTTACATATTAGCTGCATTCTACAGAAGCTGCGGGCCCGCAATCGCGGCGGGCGCGGGTGAAAACCGCTTCGTGAGTTCTTAGCCTAAAAGAGACTCCCGGTCACCTCTGCAAGGACCATCAAAAGAAGCACTAAAGACAAAAAAAATAAAAGAAGTACCTACATAGGTGTGCTTTAAATTCAAAACAGGATCATGATAAAAACGTTTTATAAAGTTTTTGTTTTAAGACACTAGTTTCGTAATGTACACCCCGCTTTACAAATGCAATGTGTCTGCCCATCGCTTGCCGTGTTATACATCACGTTGTTGGCTTACAGCTGGTAATATCTACAAATTGTTATTTAACCGCAACGTAAGGCCTCGGTTACGGAGACGCGGAGCTTAGTGCGGAGCGTGGTGTGGAGCGGGGTGTGGAGCGGGAAGCGGACAATTCAAAAAGGACGATTGTATGAGAGCGTTTTTTATACAAGGTTAGACAGAAAGGGTGTACTAATCCGAAAGGGTGTTAAAGTACCCATAATAGTGAATAACTTTTGTTCTACCATTTTACCCAAAAGTCGATAGTTCAAGAGAAATTGCTATTCAAAAATTACACAAAAAATACGCTAAAATCCATCTATCGTCAGCTATGATAACTGTGTTTACATTTTAGGTCATATTTGGGGTCAGAAAAAAGAAGCTCCATTTTCTGAATTCGTAACTAAAGCAGAGATGAAGAATTTTTCAAAAAAACGAAATACAAAATAATTTTACCTGGAAGTCAAAATTATCGGTCAAATAATATTGCTCGGGTTTGTCGCCTCTTGCCCTAGTCGCACCTGATGGTAAGCGTAGACATGCTCTAAGACGGAACACACGAATCCAAGTTACAGAGATATAGAGGGATTCCCCTATACCCCTCTGGCTCTCACACACACACGACGGAACACAGTAAACTGCTTGGCGCCGGACTTTGATGTGAGGGTAGCTGGCTAGGGGGACCGTATAGATCAGCGAGCGAGCTGGGTCTTGTTGAATCTTACAACACGCGTGTGGTGAGGAAGTTTTATATTCTAGCCCGTCCCCACGGAATATTCCGATCTGTCCCCCTGATCTGTCTCCTCGTCGGTAACATATAATAGAAATAAAAAGTTTCGATCTGTTCCCCAGATCGAAACTTTTTATTTCTATTTGTCCCCCTAAAAAACAGCAGGGGACAGACCAGAAATAATTCGTTCAATCTGTCCGTTTGTTTTGGTGACAGGGGAACAGATCGATTTTTTATTCCTGATTGGTCTCCCGAAGGGGACAGATCGGAATATTCCGTCCCCACACGGAGAACCGTTCTATGGAGAGGTGTATATCCGCGCATGTTTTTTGAGTTCTAGTTGTATGATCTGTTCTGTGTATGTAATGTTAGTTCGCCGTGGAACTCCCGACAGTTCCTGCGTGTCCATTAACGAGGCTTAAGCGCAAACAATAACACAATAATTGTAAAGGTAGTGAGAGAGAGTTAAACAAACAGTTGGTTTTTGGTCATCGAAATGCAACAAATGCGCTTAACGTTCTCTTGACTTCAAACTGGGATTTTTATTGACTCCCTTCGAAATGTGCCTATACAATTGCGTTATATTTTCTAAATCTAGATTTTGAGTTATTCGCTGATAGATGCGACACGATTTTGTGTAGACTTGGTGTTAGTCATTGTTGATTTCATATGAGTAACTGATCTGTTCTGTGCAACACCAACAAAAGCATTACCAATAATGTTAGTACGCGACGGAATTCGCAATGGTTCCCGCGTGCCCATTCACGAGGCTTAAGTGCAAACAATAACAAAATAATTGCACACTCAAACTGTAAAGGTAGTGAGAGAGAATTGGACAAACAGTTTGCTTTTAGTCATCGAAATGCAACAACTGCGTTTAACGTTCTACTGAAATCAAGCTCGGATTTTGATTTACTCCCTAATTAAGCAGAGGTATTCTTCTTTTACAGGAGTCTGTCTAACCATGCTTCAAAAATCAAAATTAAAATCGAAATTCTTTACTCTTTGTTTCGCCTCTTACCATGTAATAAATAGGTGACGAGCCTATTATCATTTTAGGGTACAATTAAGGTGCACGGTTCTTTGCCACTTGCGACTCGCTTGCCCGGCGACGGAGGGGAATAGGCATGTTGACAGCATCAATAAATTGCAAATCTAATTAGTCTGCCAGTTACAGTTTTGAAAAATAATGGACACGTATTTTTTCTTTTGTTAAATCTATGAATATTAGGAAAGATAAAACGCATCAAAACTCGAAAGAGGGGGCTTGTGAAATCAGAAGCTAGTAAAAATTGTACTTGCTTGTGACGTTTTGCCAATTTTAAAAGTGTTGTATCTTCGTCAATTTTGGTTTACGTAGCAAAAGAAAAAATACGGGTCAAATATATTTTGATAATCTAACTGATGGACTATACCCTATTGTAATCTTAATTCTTCACATTCCATCCAATATTTGAGTGCTGGGCACTTGTCGGTGTAGCAACGCCATCTTTCTCTATCCAGAGCCAGTCCCTTATATATAATAATAATAAGGAGAGGAGAGCTTTGGAAGATGCGATGCGTGAATACCGGTCCACACGACCCGAACTTAGGCCTCGCCTGCCTCGTTTGCCCATGCATAGAAGAAACAGAGCGCTGATGTGTGCCCTGGATTCGCTGCTGTCAAACTACTTTGACAGCAGTGAAGACCTTGGCGATACCCATTCGATCTTGTACTGCGCGGCTGTTGCGGCATGTCGTGTAGCTCATGTCAAATTTATAAATAATGAGAGAGCTACACGACCTAAAAATGCTGTACCGGCTTGGCAGTGCAGGATCGAACGCCGTATTGCCGAGGCTAGGGCACTCATCGGCAAGTTGATCTGCTTTGGGGAGGGCAATACTCGACCGAGAGTGATGCGCTTTGTGAGACGAGCGTTCTCGGGGACTGATGTCAGTCCTCGAGAGTATATGTCTCGTGTCACAGAGCGCATCGACTTCCTAAAGCAGAAGGTCTATGCATGGGCAAACCGCATACGAAGGTATAGGCGGCGAGTGGACCGGTATAACCAGAATCGCATGTTCCGAAGCGATGAAAGGTGGGTATACAGAAACTGGGAGCGGCCAGATCAAAGTGTGGGTGACTCGCATCCACCGGATGATGACGCCATGAACTCATTTTGGCGCAGCATCTGGTCGGTGCCCGTCACTCACACCGAGGGTGACTGGATGCGAGATGTCGAGCGAATGTGCGAACCCATATTAGACATGGGGGCTATTATAATCAGCCCCCAAGACGTAGCTGGTGCAGTCCGTCCGCTGCCAAATTGGAAATCTCCGGGGCCGGACGGGCTGCACAATTTTTGGCTAAAATGGTTGCGTAGTTCGCACGCTCGCTTGGCGTCTCAGTTCCAGTCATCTCTGGAAACTGGTACGCTCCCACAGTTTTTAACGACAGGAGTTACCCACCTGCTCCATAAATCAGGTAGTACCGCGGAACCAAAAAATTATAGGCCGATCACGTGTTTACCGTCGGTCTATAAAGTTCTTACATCCATTCTGAGAACAAAGATTAATAATCATATAGATAATAATTCGATCATGTCTGCTTCTCAGAATGGATGTAGGAATGGGTCCCGCGGTACTAAGGAGCTACTCCTCATTGACATGGCCATCAGCCAACAGGTTCGCCGATCCCGAAAGGATCTGTCGACATGTTGGATAGATTATAAGAAGGCCTACGACTCGGTGCCACATACATGGCTCATGAGGGTGCTAGAGTTGTATAAAGTAAATACAACTCTATGCGCCTTCCTGACGTCATGTATGAGGCAATGGAGGACGGTCCTTCGCTATCCAGGATGTCGGCAAATCCAAGGGATAGGAGAACCAATTAGGATTGAGCGGGGAATATTCCAGGGCGATAGTCTGAGCCCGCTGTGGTTTTGCCTAGCCTTGAACCCTCTAAGCACACTGCTGGAGGGGTCGGGGTTAGGCTATCGGTTGAGAAGAGGTGGTCAGGCAATATCCCACCTCCTTTACATGGATGATCTGAAACTCTTTGCCCCCAACAAATTGCAACTGCTGGAGTTACTGAAGGTCACTGAAACTTTCAGTAATTCCATCAGGATGGAATTTGGTGTGGACAAATGTGCAGTCATGCATGTAAAGCGAGGGAGGATTATGGAATCCGTGGGAACCCAACTCACTGATTCCATACACCTTAGATCCCTCTCCTCAACCGAAACCTACAAATACTTGGGTATGTCGGAGGCGTTAGGCATTAACGAGACTGACATGAAGCAATCGTTAAGGGAGCGCTTCTATGGCCGCCTGAAAAAAGTACTAAACAGTCTTTTGTCGGGCGGAAATAAGGTGCGCGCCTTTAACGGTTGGGTCATGCCGGTCCTGATGTACTCCTTCGGCATACTCAAGTGGACTCAGACCGAACTTGACGCCCTGGATAGGAGGGTCCGTTCGCTGCTGACTGCTAATCGCATGCATCACCCACGTTCATCGGTAATGAGACTGTACATCCCGCGGAAGTGTGGGGGTCGAGGCTTTTTAAATGCTAAGACCCTCCACAACCGCGAGGTGTGCAGTCTCAGGGAGTACTTCTCCCAAGCCGACGTGGGGATGCATCGAGATGTAGTCGCAGTGGACAAAGGATTCACCCCGCTCTCCTTGGCTAAAGAGAACTGGCGCAAACCTGTAATATTCGATACTAATGGCCGCAGGGAGGTATGGCGGAGCAAGGAGCTTCACGGACGCTTTTACCGGGCCCTTCATGGGCCCGATGTAGATTTTCTAGCGTCCGTGGCCTGGCTACGTTTCGGTGACCTATTTGGGGAAACCGAAGGTTTTGTTTGTGCAATTATGGACGAAGTAATGATGACGAACAACTATAGAAAGTATATTGTGAAGGACGGCACGGTTGACATCTGTCGGGCATGCCACTGTCCCGGTGAATCTATCCGACATATTGTCTCTGGTTGTTCTCGTCTTGCTAACGGTGAGTATTTGCACAGACACAACCTCGTAGCTAGGATTATCCATCAGCAACTTGCTCTTAAATACAACCTTGTGGACGCAGAAGTACCATACTACAAGTATGTGCCCGACCCAGTTCTCGAGAATGGTCATGTCACATTGTACTGGGATCGATCTATCATCACCGACAGGACTATTGTAGCCAATAAGCCTGATATAGTGGTGATAGATCGATCAGAGCGCCTCACAATGATTATTGATATCACTGTTCCACATGACGAGAACCTCGTGAAAGCAGAGAAAGATAAAGAAATTAAATATCAAGACTTGGCACACGAGGTTGTCGACATGTGGGATGTTGATTCAGCAGTAATTGTGCCGATAGTAGTTACGGCGAATGGCTTAATAGCCAAGAGCCTCGACCAACACCTAAAGAGGCTCTCGTTGGGCGGTTGGATCAAGGGCCTGATACAGAAAGCTGTACTTCTTGACACGGCGCGTATTGTTAGGAGGTTCCTCTCTCTGAGGCCCTGACCGCCGGTAGCTTGGACCCTGTTCCCGATGCCGGTGGGCTACTATATTTTTATATTTTTAAATGTTTTTTTTCTACTTGTATTGAAATATTTAAAAATGTAATTTTATATGTTTATGAATGAATAAAGGGAATAATAATAATAATATTCTTTATTCACTCAAAAGATTTGTACAGTACTTACTTATACTATAACACACATAATGATTGTTAGAGGTAGGCAGTACAAATTAATTGTTAAACCCTGATTTCCAAACTAGGCAGACCTGTATGTTGGAAGTCAGTGTTCGACCGTATTCTTAAATTAAGGAAACAAACAATTTTGAAATATAAATTTGTCAGTCATTAGACAAAAAGACCAAAGAACAAGTAAGTGCAAACCTATGGTATGGCTATGGAAATACAAACATGCATGCAACTATTTAAGTGAAATAGATTTAAAAAAAAGAAGAAATGGGGACTTAGTTGATTTATAACACAAAAAGTGTTTAAAAGCCAAACGCTTTCTTTAATACAATATGTGAGTGTCTATAAATATTTAATTTATGACAAAAACAACTTAAATTTAGGTGTGATAGGTAAGTAGTAGTGTGAATGTTACGGAGATGTTGTATGTTTGTTATGTGTATTAGTGTAGAATGTTAGTGTAGTGTTAGTGTAGAGTGTTAGTGTAGAGTGTTAGTGTAGTAGTGTTACGTAACGTTGGGTAATAATTTCTCAGTGTCGACGTAGTTCTGTTTTACAAGCCAGTACTCTTTTTTTAACCTCATATTTATTTAACTTACTAATGTTTAAAATTTTATTAATTTTGTTCCTTCACTTCTCTGTATGTTATTACTTCTGTCTTTTTCTTCAATTGGTCTGTGTACTTTCTTCTTAGTCTACCTGGTTTTATCTTTGCTTGTAATTTACCTTCTACGATATTGGTTAGTGATCAATCATTTTCCCCTGCTTCTTTCTATATGTTCTACCTAGAAGACAACCTTCAAACTAACGTTACATAATTATTTATAGTAAACAATATCATTGCCTACTTTTATTTAGAAGATATATCAAACTCCAATTTATCATCATGAACCAGCTCTAACCCGCGCTTTCGTTAGCAAGGATACCAAATCTTGACAGATCTATTGATCCCAAGACACGATTGAGTAGCGGGAAAATAATATCTCATGGAATCCCAGGAGGAGTCCAGGAAAGATTTACGTCTACTTTGTGACCTTAGCGTCTATACACTAAAGTTTCGTACAGAAATCTAATAGTACATTATTTCACCAAGGGGATAAAGCAGTGTATTACGTCACGGGCGCCATATTAGATCCCAAGCGTAACGAAGGATCCTAGGGTTCACTACGGGTTCAGACTACGCTATAATATACAAAGTGTTAAAAAATCAACTCTAAGAATTTTGTGGGTTTACTCGGTATCGGAAATTGAACAACTTTTGTTCTACAACTTTTCGAAATTCGCGTATTTTTTTATAACTTTCCATACAAATCAAAGAAATATTTTAATTGATTTGTATGGAAAGTTATAAAAAAATTGCGAATTTCGAAAAGTTGTAGAACAAAAGTTGTTCAATTTCCGATACCGAGTAACCCCACAAAATTCTTACAGTTGATTTTTTAACACCTTATATAGCAAATATTGCATAGCACAACGATATCGCTCAGCATACATTTTATATGAACACGTTTACACAACGGTCTGCTATAGAGTATTGGCTTGCTGTACGCGATAAACTTAAGCGATTCTCAGAGCTATATCGTACGATTCTCCGGTCCCTACCCCGCCTCACTTCTAATCTGTCCGTCGCCCGACGGATCGCCGCAAATTAACTTGCTATACATAGTAGACCGGCTTACGATATAGCGTATAGTGTGATCGTCATTCTATATACATCATTCATCATCAGTCATTATGTATAAATATAGCTTAAGACCAATGACATTTTATATAGACACGTCATACACAAACATCATTGCACTACAAAACAGCGAAAATTTTACTATAGCTACACACCAGTATATTTAATTATAAATTAATTAACCAGTATAATTCGTACGTCGTCTGAAAATACAAGATGGCTTTTTTTTTCGTAAAATGTTGCAAAAGTTTCACTTTATAGGGTCGTATTGGCCGCGACACTGGTTGGTGCGTGACTAAGTGAATGCCGGGCAATTACCTTGCTTTAATATTACCAATATTGAGTGCGGACAACGCATCTATGATATGACACAATATGCTTTACTATATAGCGAAATAGTATAGCGTAGTCTGAACTGTGCTTCAAGCGCAACGTGGGAGTTTAGAGTTAACTCCCGAGCGATGTTTTCTTACGAATTTTTAGTTGAGGTGCCAAATCCAAATCACATTCCAGCGGTTTTGGTATACAATGTGTCCGGTCACGGACTAGCGATATTCTAGGTACTTATATAACAAATATTCTAGTACTCAAATACACTAGGGTCCAATTCACTTCCATTTTTTGTTGAGATATTCTGTACGTGTGTACAAAAAAAGTCATATCTCTCAAAGTTTGGGTCTTTACATTACGATACAATGGGTTCACATTTTCATAACTTTAAGATGGAGAATATCTCAACAAAAAAGCAAAATGGTTGCCAAATAGCGGGGAAGTGGATTGGACCCTAGTGTGTAGTGTATTTGTGTACTAGAATAGTTGCTATTTAAGTACCTAGAATATCGCTAGTCCATAACCGGATACATTGTATTTTGACCACATTTGATCAATCCAGCGAGTTATAATGAAATTTAATTCAATGTTGTTACCCGGCTAGGCTTTAGGTTAGGTTTGCATGACATAATAATTGGACATTGTCAAGCAGGAGCAGGCAAAAACATTACATTGACTTGTAAAAGTGTCTGTAACAGATTTATTTACAGAAATAAATATAATTTATTTATCATGTAGGTGTGTGAAAATGATATTAAGATTTCTGTGATTTCGTCGTCACTTGACTTCATTGAATAAATGACAACACCTGAGTCCCAAAGGGCCTAATAGCCAAACACTACTTCACTGTCAATTCACCTTAAAATGATAGTGACAGCACTTAAGTCTCGTACCTGTTGTACTTGTATTAAGTGACAACTTAAAATGTTTTTATTCTTTTATCAATACTTAAAATTGAGTATCGTTTGAGTATTGTAGAGTTGATTGCTACAAGCTCGCCCTCTATTACGTGGACTTAAATATAACGAAATAAGGGTGTATTGTACACCTCTGCCCAACCTTCGGGAAATACAGGCGTGATGTTGTTATTACACTAACAAAAGCGTGTTTTTTTTTTAACAAGGTCCGTCGGAAAGTGTGTACTAATCCGAAAGGGTGTTAAAGTACACATAATGCGGGCTCTACACTCGCGCCGCGAAAACCCGCGAAGGCCGCGAACCGTGAGTGTGGATGGTTTCGCGGCATCGCGATCGCGCTTCGCGGCGTTCCCTGTCCGGTAGCGGTTTTTTGGTCCGCGTCAAAGGGTTTGCGAAGCGCGAACGCATCCACATTCGCGGTGTGTTCGCAGTTGTGTTCGAGACGCAGTGACAAGTGGACGTAACAAAAAATGAGCATCGAGTGGAGTAACGATCGCGAACTAGTGTTCCTTGAGTGTTACCAAGCAGAACCCGTGCTTTGGCAAGCCCAACATGCTAAAATACACAGTGTCAGAGCAGCCGCAACAGTAACTTCCAAGTCCATTTCAGTCAAATGCGCGAACGATGCGAAAGATTGCGAGTGTAGAGGGCTATATTTTTCGCGCCGTGTTCAAGCGCAAATCGCGGCCGTGATTCACGGCCGCGGTTCGCGGGCAAATGTAGAGCCCGCTTAATAATGAATAACTTTTGTTCTACAACTTTCCCCAAAAGTCAATACATTAAGAAAAAAAGCTGTTCGAAAATTTCATAAAAATACGCTAAAATACGCTAAAATCTATCTATATTCAGCTATGAGCAGCTATGTATACATTTTAGGTCATAGTTGAGGACACGGAATAGACGCTCCATTTTCTGATTTCGTAACTAAAGCAGAAATGAAGAATTTTTGAAAACTAAAATAAATATAATATTGCATGCAAATAAAAATTACCGAATTTTGAAATTTTAACCTTGTATATTTATCATATTGTATAGTCAAGTCCGTTCTCTTGTATGTTTCGTTCATAATTATGTGATTCAAGAATATCATTCACACTAACATAATTTCCAATCATCGACACTGGTTATAATATTTCCATTAATCAAATTAACTTAACATCGCTGTTTTGTCATTAACGTGTCTTGAAAGCACTCGGGAAGTAGGTAGGAACTTCGTATTTTCGGCAAAACGACGTATTTATTGCGAATCAGATTTATGTGGTTCAATGTAATGCACAATGTTTGTTTTGTGGTCTCTGTCCACAAATAAAAGTCATTTATAGACGTTAGTCTAATTTATGGTTTTCTGGAAATAGAATAATGGTTGTTCCAATATATAAGGGTCATAAAGGCAGGGGCTGGATTTGGTTTTGTTCCAGCATCGTAAACACGACACAAGAGGCCGAACGCGTGCGCCTACTCATAGCATCGCGTCGCGCCCTCGGGGCCTACTCCCTAAGTCCGTTAACGAAGTTAGTCGCCCGTCCGAAAGTAGCCCGAAACGTAGCGTAGGGGTGAACAAAACAAGTGTCAAGTTCAACTTTTCGGACGGGCAAAAACACATCGGTAGTAGGGACAACTGTCAAATCGTGTTGTCATTCATTCTTAGTTCGGGCCCGAAATAATCGTATGTTCGTAGGTGATAGGGAGTAGGAAACGCTCGTAACTAAGGCCGAACCACGTACGTCGTGCTTAGGGAGTAGACCCCCTATCCCGTGCCGCATAGCGTCCAGTGGCTCGCCCAGTTGCCCGTGCGCCTTAGCGAACAGCACTCGCATCACTCGCATCAGAAGATTCAGAACACAGAACATTGTATTTCATTACCGTTATTCAACCAATATAGTTTAATAGTAGCGAATAATTAGTTCAGTATTTACTTATCGAAGCCTACACAGCCTTAACAGGTTTGGAGGTCCTGGGGCAACGAAAAAGTCGAGGCCCGTTGAAATGTTTTTAAAAAGGGCCTCGTAAATGAGAACTTTTTTCTCTTTGTCAGAACGGGTGTAATTTTTTTCTTATCTATAAATTAAAAATCTCATATTGTGGAGGCCCCAGGTTTAAATACGGCCCTGATTAATGGTCAGGGCAGGTGTTAGGGCCTTTTTGATGTCATGCGGGTTCGTGCCCGCGTGCGTGCGTTACCCGCATGCGTGGCGGTCACAGTTCACCTTTTCATGCGTGTTTCACGTATCACAATAAATACATGTATGAAATGGTGAAATTCAGGCGCCACAGGTGCGGGTGACGCACGCATGCGGGCACGAGCCCGCGTCACAGCAAAAAGGTCCATATAGGTGAAATTAATCTCAGTATTATTATGGGGAGTTTGTTGCGCCGTTTATTCTACACAGCAACTAGTAAGCGGTGCAGGGTGGGCGGTTTTGAGGGCTGTCTTTGACGTTCAAAAATAAGTAAGTGATTCAAGTCTATTTTATATAATCAAGAAATTAAATAAGGTGTTTTTTGAGTATTTACTGCGTAGGTGTTATTGAATTGAAATGTACCTAAGTTAATGTTCGATTTCATGGCCTTCCTTTCTTCCTTCAATATAAGACAGAATGTTTTTTGGAGCGATTTAATCCTAATCATTGGTGAAATAAAATTACAGTAGGTAATTACTTCTGAAACTGTTAATTTTATAATTTTTAGGTAATTATTTCACTATTTTCAGTTTATTTTAAGTCTGTTTTTTTTAAGTAATTAAACTGATTCTCAAAACAGAACGTGTCTTATAAAACTCATTTTATTAAGTTTTTTGTGGTTTGATTGCTAACTACAATTTTTTTTCATAAAATTAATTTAAATTGATGTTTTTTTGTTGTCGGTACATTTTTCTGCCTGCCGTCAATAGCCGACCATGAATCATGTATAATTTAATAATCTACATCGAAGTTTCAGCTAACTCCAATATTTTAGGCTCAAGCTCAATAGCTTAGGCAAAGGTAAGAAGGCTCAATCTCAAAAGGAAATTGAAGGGAAATAGTTTTATTAAAGGGAAAATATTTCAAACTTCAGTTTGTTTTAACAGGTTATAAGTCAACGAAATAGCTGCTTCAACTGAGGGTAGCGTGGCTAATTAAAAACCGCGCCGATCATACGATTTACGGGGTTAAGCAACGCTTGCCGCGGTCAATCCGAGGATGAGTGACCATTTGTTACACATCGAGACACCTCAGTGCGGTTTTTTTTTCGTGGGATAATCCTCACGGCTGCCCTTCGCCCGGGGAAAGCGAAGGGGTATGCCGGACTCTTACCGGCTAAAAACCCATGGTGTTCCTTCTCCTGACCCTTGGCCGGAGTCGCGGGATTCGCAACGCTGCATGCACCGCGACCCCCGCAGGCCTCGGTCCGCCAACCCCTGGCGGACCTCTGCTTCTGTGGGGCCTTGCCCCACGTCCTCCGGAAAGGCGCGCACGGAACACTGCGCGCCGGCTTCTCGGGCCTGTTACTGGTCGGGCGACGGGTCCCCTAACCCGCTGCCCGCAGGCCACACACTGCGGTGGCCGGAGATCGTCGCGCGCCCACCGGCGCCCGGTGCGTCTGGCGCGGGAAGGGAGAGTGGCAGCTGCCTCTCTCTCCCTCTCCGCTCCCTCCTTGGTCGCCATCACCTCCTAGCAGAAGGAGGCGACGGCTTCCCACGCACTCTCGCTTCCGACCATGGACAGAACCACGGCCGGAAGCGAGAGGACACCACCGACCGCCGCGACTAGTTTGCGGCGTTGCGTCGCCCACGCAGGACACGCCTGCAGCGTGTGCAGCGACGTGTCCTCGGAGCAGTCGACGCAGTGGTGACAACCGGACGTCTGCTCCCGGCCTATGCGACACAGGTACTTCCCGAAAAAACCATGTCCCGAGGGTACCTTCCGTGCCTCGGATAGCACGTTTAACAGTCGATGTCAAAAGAATACCTATGACAGTCGTTACGGGTAATCAGTTCCCCAAGTGTGAGTTTTTTTACGTTACTACTGTAGTTGCGTCACGCCAAAAATGTATGAAAATTTTGGCAGCGCCTCTAGCGGCGAATAACGTGACTAAAAATTTGTTTGACATTTTTGGCGTGACGCAACTACAGTAGTAACGTAAAAAACTCACACTTGGGGTACAGAACTCTGAAAGTCTGACAACCGGTCTAACCTAAGGATATCGGCGTTGCACAGTAACTGGATTGCGAAGGTCTGATGGCAGTCGCTCCGTGTAAAATACTAGTATTCATCCGCGTCTGGTTAGACTGGTTAGACTGGACCTTTAGTTAGAACTTTTCCCAACAGAGTTGGGGGAAAAGGCTAAACAGCACAAGCAGAACAATCATATCATTCATATTCATAATCCTAAACGGTCATCTGAGTAAAAAGACACGGCTTGTCCTAAGTCGCAAAAATAAAAATCCATTTTTATCAGGAAATAAACAGATTTTCATAAAACAAAACGCACAAGTGTTACAGAAACAAGGACCCCACAAGAAGCTTTTAAAAATTCACTGAAAATATTTTTCAATTTTGTTCAGCGAATGGGTCGGGACGTACTTAAAGCTTGTGGTGAGATACCGTCAAGATAAAAATTTAATATTGACTTTCAGCTTTTGCATTTTACAAATAGCTGGAACATGAGTTTGTATATAAAATTTTTGCTTTAAGTAAATGCAGGGTAAGCAAATATGGAATATTATACCTAATATGGACTGCCAGGATTGCGGAATTTGTTCTAAAGAGTTACCGGCCCTGGAACGCAAAGGGCATTAGGAGGAACACGGATGGGTTTTAGTCAGAAAGAGTCTGACACTCCTTTCCGCTCCGCTCAGAGCGGAAGAAGTAATTTGATGGTATACGATCATTAAAATAATAATTTGGAATAGCAATTAATTTCTTTTTTTTTGGGTTCTACTCCGGTCACCTATTATGCCCATTTTTTTCCAGATGGTAAAAAAGTTACCCGTTAAAAAGCTATGGAGTATTTTCTTCACTATCCGTAAAGAAATAACAAAAGGGGCTCGTGGCTAATTAACAACCGCGCGAATCATATGATTTGATAGGTTAAACTGCGCTTACCGCTGTCAATCTGTGGATGGGTGACCATTGACACATCAAAATCCCTCCATGCTTCGAAGAGCACGTTTAGGCGAAACACACGCTGCCCCGCGCTACGCTGCGGGGTGCGTGGTGACGGAACCACGCGTGCGTTTGCGGGAGTGCAGATCTGCATCATCATGCAGATTTCTCCGTTCAAACTCGCGGAGCTGCAGTATAGTCATGCGGTGGCCTAGAGGTCTCATTTCACAGCAGCTTGCTGTGGTGATAGTACATTGCAGAGCGTTGTTTTTATACTAAAAATGGTTATTCATTTAGAACTCATTCAGGATGCTGCAGTTATATATTTCTTCCCATTGCTTCACTCTCTGTACTCTATCACTATACTCTTTACATTTCATATTCCAAATTGCTTCACAACTTTCGATTTCGAATATAAATCGATCAATATCGAGATCCATTTCGAAATAGTACGTCTAGCTCTGTCAAAATCACGCACGATACTGCAGAACTCGGTGTGCCATACCTTGCGTCTTGCCCTGCATCCACGCGCGGGGCTCCGTGTTTCTCCGCATGTAGGCGCGTGATCTGCAACATTGCGCGTGAATGCGTTTTCTGTGTGTTGCACTATGCGTGTTTTCTATACAAACATAGATACTTGCAAATAACGTAAGAATACGCACTCCCGTGCTACGCTGCGTGATGCGGTGCAGTGTGCGAATCGCCTAAGCTGTCGGTCCCGGGTGTCATACGAATACCTATGACAGTCGTTATGGGTTACCAGAAGCCCAAACGTCTTTCAACCGATCTTTAGAGGTTAAAACGGGATATTTACCATGTTTATTATTTGATGTGAGTTTCCGCTATTTCGGCACCGTTACAAGCGCCATGGTCACGGATGAACTGAAGTAATTGCGGGTGGGTGGATGTTTATGAGCAGACGAAACGGTCTACCCTCTTTCTTGTTCGTTTTTTGCGTTCGACGCCACTAAATTCTTCGTCTTTCAACCGGTCTAACCTTAGGATATCAGCATTGCCCAGTAACTGGATTCTTGTCTAATCTTCTCTAATTTATATATTTTGAATCTAATCGATATACATAAATAGCTTTGCAACTATTGCTCCAGTGTCAAGACATTGTAAAAAAATCTTTTGTAAAAAAAACAGGGGCATAATGTTTTTTGCTGACGGTCCATTACATATTACATGTGTGGAACCGTCCCAGAGGAACTAAGAAAGATTTGCTGTTTAACTGAACAAGTTATTGTGGCTAAAATAAATGGCTTACCATTAGTTAAAATGACTCTTTACTCCCCACGATTTAGTGGTCTCGAACTGAGGCTAAGTATGAAACATTTGGAAGAAAATGAATGTCGCTATTATAAGCGAAAGGAATTTAGATTGATTGAGTTCTTTATGGGGTTCGTGACAAAATCGTTGCATCTATTGATCGATCTACGAGCTTTAGCCACGTTGTCGTCTTCAAGTCTTGGATGGGTGACTCGGAGTCTTGTGCCTCGGAGAGTACGTTAAGCCGTCGGTCCCGGGTGTCATACGAATACCTATTGGTATGTCTACACCAGTGGCGTAGGGTGAAGTGTCTTAAAAGGGAAGCCGGACCAAAAAATGCTTACCTTGCTCAAGTGTGATGCGTGATTTTCAGTAACTACTCGTTTCGAAAGGGAAGCCGATAGGAATCGAGTGGTATGGAGCCTTCGCCACTGGTCTACACCATGCTTGGAGTCAACTAGAAGATTTTGCGAGATAATGGACTGTCACTGACTCACAAAATCTTTTACAAATACTGGTTGAGTGATTCACTTTCCTTGCTTGTTAATAGTAGGTATATAAATAATAGATGTTAAGTTGGTATTTTGTAAAAGGCTATGATGGGGTTGTCATATCTCAGATAAAAACCCCTAAATAAAATCAGATTAAAACCGTGCCCGTGGCCTTTCATATTCATCTTGCGCTTTCACCTTTCAAATCCTCTTGCGTCAAGCGCATGCAATATTGATTGCCATAAGACTCGAACTAGTATTAAGGCACGCGCTATTGCATGCGCTATGGCGCTTCAGGCATGCGTCAGACGAAAGCGTAAGATGAACATGAAAGCTCACTGGAGAATCCCGAAAGGCTGACCACCAGTCTAATCTTAGGATATCAGCATTGCCTAGTAACTGGGTTGCGGAGGTCTGATGGCAGTTGCTCTGAGTAAAATACTGGTATTCAGCCGCATCTGGTTAGACTGGAAGCTGACCCCAACATAGGAAAAGGCTAGGCAAAACATTCAAAATAATCTTCTTCTTCTTCTCTCGTGTCAGCACGAGCTATATGAAAATAGCTCATGCTGTGGTGTAAAGATTAGTCAGTCAGCAAGGTTGATAGCGGGGCTGACTGCCCAGGGTGCGCCGGACGTACTTAAGTATCGTCACTCGTGGAGGCTCTTTTCATGCACCCCACATTCAAATTACTACAATGATATTATATGCGGTGTAAAAATCCGGAGAATATTTTCAGTTATACATTTCACAACTTTAGCTTCTCATCCAATGTTTTAATCAAATACTTTTATTATTTTCCGCCATTCCCATTGAAAAGCGCTACAGAAATAATGGAAAAGTAAAAAAAGGTAAAAGAAAGGAAAGCTCTGCTGTATTTTTAGTTTTTTCAAGTTTCTTTCAGAGTTTTTCTTTGCAAAACATTCGGTGAATCGTTCTTAGCCTCGTTTTAAAGTTTATTGTGGTTTTAGTGGCTGAATTGATTTAGTTTGACTTTGTAACGAGTTAATACAACGTTTTTGTTCGTGAATTACTCTTTATAGCTGTGCACGCGACTCCGTCCACGTGGAAGTCGAAATCCAATATTGTGTCGCAGTAATTTTATTAAACAAACTTCTTGATGTTTATGATTAGTTACGGTTTACTCACGTGCGTTTTTCGGGATTCACCGACTAGTTTCGGACCCATACGGAGCCCTTAATCATGAGCTGAACACGCAGCGAGGTCGCGATTCGAATGTGCTTCTTGATAATTTTAAATTCTAATATTTTGATTGAGCGAACCAATTACGATGACACTAAACCTAAATGTTACTGCAAGATACGCACAATATCTATATAAATAAAAAGAAAAGTCCTGACTGACTGATTGATTGACTCATCAACGCCCAGCCCAAACCCTTGGACCTAAAAAGCTACAATTTTGCTCAGAGGTTTCTTTTATAATGTAGACAAGGAGTAAGGAAGGATTTTTCGAAATTCAACCCCTGAGGGAGTTAAATAGGGGATGAAAGTTTGTAGGTGGAAAATCGTCGCATAACGGGTTCAAAATTTCACGCAAGCGAAGCTGCGGGCAAAAGCTAGTTAGTCTATAAAAGTCAATCGCATTGAGTCAGTAGTTTTTACGTCATGTGTGCACAAACAAACCGATAAACCGACAAACAGACAAACCGATCAACAGATAATTAGACAAATATTCCAAAAATGATCGAAATGGATTGTATTGGTCATCCTTTCGCAACCACGCATTTTTTTAAATATACATTCTGCAGACACGCCATGCCTACAGATTAAAGGTACGAGCAGCTAGCGCCATGTTGCCCGACTTCACGTCACACGACCGTAGATGACGTATCGTCCGACCGCCGATCAGTAGTGCCACCGACGCTGGAGCGACGACACGTTGAATCTTTCTCAAAAGATGAGTTTTTCCAATTCCGAGGAAGAAAACTGATAAACCAGGTGGCCAAATATCCTGCACTTTACGACGCATCTCACAAAAACAAAAGTTACGAAAGTAAATCGTGATCGCTAATCCCAAACAGGTCAGACACCTTGTCTCACGGAACATTCAGAACTACCTGGAATACGACGCTGCCGTCCGCTGCAGCCATCTGCAGTTGGGTTCGGAATCATGACTGCAGCGACATGACGCTGAGACGTATTTCTGCGACATGTCGCAATGTCACGTCGTCTGCGGCTGATGTCTGTCTGTAGCCGGCTACGAACTCATATCTTAATTATAATGTATAGAAAAGAATAGTCATAGAAAGATTGTATAGTAAAGGTACAAGTCCGAGACGGGTTGCAAACTGCAGACTGCATCCGCTGACCGCAACCCGAATAACACCTTAAGACCCAATTTCACCATACAATGTTAGTTGTTAATGTTCTGTTAAGCAGTCAATGTCAATTTCAATGTACTGCTAAACAGCCTGTTAAAATGTTTAACAGGACATTAATAATTAACAGAGTATGGTGAAATTGGGTCTTAAGATGCACACCTTAAAGGTAGTATTTCAACGGCGACCGCAAACTGCAACCGCAGATGATAGCAGCAGACAAGCGACACTACTGGTTCATACAAACCAATGTGACTTGCGGCCTGCGGTTGCAGTCTGCAGTTAACAGCCCGTCTCGGACTTGTACCTTAAAATTAAGTCCCGAGTACTATTGAAGGCCAATTCTGAAATATTAGTTGGTAATTTTATTTTTTAAGTTGAGTGAACTATCGTAGAAAACTTAAATTATACTTGAAGTAAAGGATCGACTGACGAGGAGGTGAGGATTCGGGGGCCGTCCATATTATCATTATCTAAATACACATAACATCACGCTGGTATTACCCAAAGAGTTAGGCAGATGTGTATGTACACCCTCATTTCGCTGCTATATTTAAGTCCCATGTAATAAGGGTCAAGCCTATTGCCATCAACCGGGCACATAAATTCAGACTCGGTTTACTACTGAGAAAATTCACACGGAAAAACCCAGACACTTTGTCCAACCTGGAGATCGAACCCGCCAGTCGCATTTGTGACGCACCAACGAAGCGGTCAAACTACTATTAATATTGTATACAAAAAACTACTCAACCAAACTTAGTGAAACTCATGTAGGACCAAATCGAGAGTATTCGGTGACAACTAAAAGAATGAGGTACTCGAACCGGTCTACAAATTGGTGAAGATATACACCGTGGGCCCGAGGTACCTACCCGAAAGATTTTAACCACACCTTTCTGATGGTATTATGAGTCAAATGTTATATCAACGACAGTCCAATTCAGTAATTTTTGTTTTTTGTTACTTAATAAATCAATTAACTTTAGTACTTCCTTGTGAAAAATACCTTAGGTTAAACTGGCAATATTTATAAATTATCGTGTGAGTGGATAAGAAACTTTTCACTTCACAACCCTCCCCGACAAATAAGACATGCGGCGAGAGGGGTATGGATGGTATGACAAAAGTCGCAACGCCGCGTTCATAGGACTTGTTACTATACATATTTTTCGATTTGTGAATTTCCGTAAATAATGAATATTTCGAAAATTAGGCTTTATTCAACAAACTATATCCTAGCTTTTCGTCTCCAATTGACAACATTTCAAATTTTTAACCTGCATGTATTATTACGTTATGTAAAAGTAAATCCAAATCTAGGGCACCCGTATTTTTCTGTTTTTCGAAATTATGTACTTTTCATTCATAATTTTAACTTTGAAATTCGGCGTATTCTAAAAAGACGTAAGCGCCAAATGACGTCATACATACGGTGGAATGGCGATTTATCCTTTGCTTTACTGTGACCCGTCAAAAAAAACTGTTAGTTATATGTCACTGTCATACAGATAAACTTCATAAGTGACATTGACATGACTTTTTTGACATTAATGTTTTCACTTAAAACATTGGAATGCATAGGCAAAGGTAACTACCTCATTCCACCGTATATGTGACGTCATCACATGATTTTTGATTTTCATTTTTTTTCTCAGCAAATAAGAAATAAAAAAATATAAAAAATATGTATTTGAACTCAGGATACGAAAATAAAGAAACGGTATTTTTGTTTTAAGGTCGTGTCAGTTTTGAAATGTTGTCAATTAGGCATCGGAATCGAAGGTTAAAATCTTTCGGGTACCTCGGGCCCACGGTGTACAGATTAATTAACCTCCTCCGTTTCGAAGTCGGTTAAAAATAAGTAGGTACAGTGAGAATAAAGCACACTATGTTTTTAACTTTGTTATGTGTTTCAAGTCCCAGGCACTAACTAAAACAGTCAATGTCCATTATGTAGCGTCTAGCATCTTCACTTCAGACTAGTGATGTACGATCCGATCCGATACTTTACAGTATCGATACAATATGATACGATACTTCGATATTTTGGATCGATACAAAAGTACCTGTATCGGAATGAATCGATCGTTTCACATTGTCATAAAAGCATGATCTGTCAATTTAAAATATCATCTTGGATCTCTTAAGAATCACGGCTCATCTTCCGTGCGGAAGATGTCCGGTCCTTTGGAAGGCATACGGGGGACACAGGCCCAACGCACAGAGGCCCCTTTGAGAACTTTAATCTAAAATGGGATGAGGCACTAACCGGGGACTATCCACGGCTGCACTATTGGAGTACATACAGTCGTGGACCGTCCCAGGTGGGTGCAAGACTAAGTAAAATATGGTGAAAAATATCTGGTCTATGGGAAGGGGTGTTAAGTGGACTGGATATCTTCTATTGCCGGAAGAAAACGGCATCTGCCTTTCATCTTGGATATTATTAATATGGCGGCGGCGAGTATTGACAAATGCGGTAATTTAGAACTTGAGTAGTTATTACCATTATTTGTATAAGTACAGGTGGGTAGATTTGAAATACTTAGATTATCACTTTCCGTTCTAATCCGTTCGTTCATTACATTTATATTAGGTATATTTTACTTTTGAAAGTTGGAGGTCAGTTACCAGTATATTTTTTCCTTTGATATTATACGGGGTGACTGGTAGTTCGACCTACTCCTTGAAAGGGGTTATACTAGACATCATTGGCAACAAATTAACACCCAACAAATGTATTCCTACGGCGTTTTCACCCACAGGTGTATAAAACAGGAGTACAAAAGAATTCCTGGAATTTTGCCTAAACTCCTAAAGGGATTGAGTACGATATGATACGATTCGATATTTAGAAAATATTCGATACTATTGTAGAATCGTATCGCATAGTTGCGATCCGGATCGATCCAAAATATCGACACAAACGCAAGTATCGTGCATCCCTACTTCAGACAGCCATGCTTACACGGTACCGTAGAACGGGGTTACTTTGATCAATTTTTTGAGCTTCATGTGTTTGTATCTTATTTATTTTCGCTTTTAGCTGCTACATCAAAAATATTTTATGTAGACTCAATTAACTGAGATATATAAAATCACATAGACTAGATAAAAAAAACTATAGAGCACAGTTTTCGATAGCAAAAAGGAGAAATGTTCCTTATCAAACTTGGACCGTAGAGCTTCTACTTTGATGATCTCTGTTCTATCATTGAATTTCAAAGTAGCCCCAATCGAAAAATCTAAAACTCGTTTTTTTTACATATTCAGGGGTGTCATTTAATATTTTTTATCATCGCCATCTAACATCGCAGACACCTCTTTATTGAATGGTAAAATAGGAAAACTGTCAACGTTCCCTACAATATTAAATTAAAATGCACAAGTTCCATTTTCACACAGATATTTAACCAAATGCACAATGTTTAGTAACTATCAATGTCGCCCCTGTATTTGAAAGTAACCCCGGTTTACCGGTACATGCACACAGCTTTCAAGATGCTTTCAATTAAGTTTTATAGTAGTCTGAGAGGTGTGGTATACTTAGTTACTCGAGTTAGACTTTAGGATTTAAAAAAAATGAATTAACATGCGACGAACCATAATTGTTACAGAAAAATGACAATAGGCTCGCCACCTATTACATAAATACTAGAGGCGAAACGTGGGTGTAAAGACTCCTTTAACAGGAGAACACCTCTGCTTACCCTTCGGAGATAACAGACGTGAGTATATGTTTATATGTAAGAATTACTTAGAAAATATTACACTTTTCTTTTATTTACATAAGTATAATCAATCCATTACTGTTCCTGGGAAATAGCCTCTTCTTAGAATAAGTAAGGTCTTAAGCCTTAAGGCTCCTACACACAATGCCGCCGGCTTTGCCGCCGGCTTTGCCGCCGGCTTATTGCCGCGCGGGTGTAAGTCAGTAGTGTTCTTCCCGTGTGGGGACGGGCTAGAATATAAAACTTCCTCACCGCAAGTGCGTGTTGTAAGATTCCACAAAACCCAGTACGCTTAGTAGTAGGATCTATACGTTCCGCCTGGCTAGCTACCACCCTCACATTAAAGTCCGGCGCCAAGCAGTTTACTGTGTTCCGTCGTGTGTATGTGAGAGCCAGATGGGTATAGGGGTATGCGCTTACCATCAGGTGCGAAGAGGGTCAAACGCGACCAAGTAAAGTAAAAAAAAAAAATCGATAGGCGTAATACCCGGCGGCCTGGTTAAACACCCGCCGGCAAGCCCGGGCGGCAGTGCCGGCGGCAATGCCGGCGGCATTAAGTGTAGGAGCCTTTAGAACCTCACGCTGGCTTAGTACTGGTGCGGACTACACACACCATCGAGGAAATGTAGCCCTCTCAGGTGCGCAGGTTTCCTCACGATATTTTCCTTCACCGTTAACATAAGGGGTAATCAAATTCCGAATCATGATTTCGAAAAGTTAGAGGTGCGGGCCGGGATCGAAATCAGAGCGACTGCCATCAGACCTCCGCAACCCAGTTACTGGGCAATGCCGATATCCTAAGGTTAGACCGATTGTCAGACTTTCGGGCTTCTGACTACCCGTAACAACTGTCATAGTTATTTGTATAACACTCGAGGTCGACGACTTAATGTGCTCTGCGAGGTACGGAGGGGTCTCGATATGTAACGAATAGTCACCACAGACTTCCATGTCCAGCGCAGTTTATCCTTGCAAATCATATTTGGCAAAACATAGTGCGCATATTTTAGACAATACTATCTGTAACCATACCTATGTCACAGTAGACATACTAGTCGCGCGCAGAAGGTTTGCCGATGACTGCCCCTCCCACTTCACCGACCGCTACCCGCGCTCGTCTGGCTTACCTTCTAATCGTACCGACCATCGACGCGTGACGTCATGAGGCTATCGGCAAACCTTCTCCGCGCAACTTATATAAGCTAAAGCAGTACTTCAACTACCTACAATCGTCCGATTTGACACACTCACACAGACACGCACTGCAACAAGACCAATAAGGTATTTTCGGGATACAGTTCCATACAAAAACAAAAAACTACTCAGGGGCCTAATTCTCCTAAAATAAATCTTGATAAATCACAACCGAACCAAGGCCGAACCGGTCATTCAGACAGTTCTCAATTTCAAAAGCTATCAAATTGTTTGACACAAAAAACAAAATCAATCATTTTGAATGTTTTCGAAAACAAAAACTGACTGATGGTTGTGGTTCGATTGCGTTTGGCAACAATTTATTTTAGGAGAATTGGGCCCCAGTATACAGAGCCTGTCTGTGTGAGTGTTTCAATTCATGAGATGATAGTAAGTTGAGGTACTGCTTTAGCTTATATGTCTACTATGCCAATGATTAACAAAATAAATGATTGATTGAAAAAAATCATAGCCACGAACCGCTCCGATAAATTGTAGTACAACAAACTAGGACATTTTAATCGCAATCCCCTATAATTAGTACCACAGCAAGTTGACGAGAAAGGCAAGCCCGTCATGAAAGGGTGTAAGCGAAAAGTTTAATGAAATAACCGTCAAAACTTAGACGAAACAGCGCTGGCCACGGACTAGCTACTAAATAACTAGGTACAACGTGATGTGCAGAAGGCTACTGTTTCAAAACTGGTTCGTCATTAATCTAGCCTTTTCTTTACTATGTTGGGGTTTTGAGTCTAACTGAAGGGCGGGTGGATAAATTTTTCGGGTGAATTTTTGACTTGTAATGAAAAATGTCTGTAATAAAATATCATTCCCGCCCCCCGTTGTCTCTGAAGTTTACAATGCGAAAATTCTGGAATAAATCGAGTTGATAGAAGTTTATGTGCATATTACAGGAAAAATAAAAAACCGGCCAAGTGCGAGTCGGACTCGCGTACGATGGGTTCCGTACCAGTATCTATAAAAACGGCAAAAAAATCACGTTTGTTGTATGGGAGCCCCCTTAAATATATATTTTATTCTGTTTTTTTAGTATTTGTTGTTATAGCGACAAGAGATTTTTTTTTAAAGGGAATCCTTGCCCCTCTCTAAGATTTCTCTTATATATCGTGGGTGCGTTTACAGACACAAATCTCACATACACAAACGCCCATTCCCGAAACAACCATCTGTAGGCCATACAAATTTTTGTTCCGTGTGGGAATCGAACCCACGATCCGTAACGCAGAAGCCAATCGCTTAGCCACTGCACCAAACGTGTCGTCAAGTACAGATACATCATCTGTGAAAATTTCAACTGTCTAACTATCACGGTTCATGAGATACAACCTGGTGACAGACGGACGGATGGACAGCGGAGTCTTAGTAATAGGGTCCCGTTTTACCCTTTGGATACGGAACCCTAAAAACGATGTCTGGGGGCAAATTCGACTAACAACACTGTTGCCAAACTCGAACGAACCACAACGGTTAGTTAGTTTTTGTTTACGAAAACTGTCAAAATCATTGATTTTGTTTTTCGTGTCAAACAATTTGACAGCTTTTGAAAACGAAAACTGTCTGAATGAACGGTTCGGCCTTAGTTCAGTTGTTATCAAGATTTCAAAAATCCCTGTGACTGGTACAGCTTTTTAGGAATCAGCAAAAATCCTTTACAAACTTTAGTTGTGCGGTTCCAATAAAAGGAAAAATGAACTTTCCAAGGTAAAAAAGAAAAATAGAAAGAATGAAAAATGCGTTTATTGGCATTACAGCAAAAATACACCTTAAAACTAAAAAACAGATAACAATGATTGCAATGCCAAAAGGGCCTCAGCTCAGCATAATGTCAGATGATAACACTAGGTGTACCACCTGACGCTGATTTTCAGCTGCAACCCACGAGTGCACTACGCTAGAATAATAAACACATAAGAAATTGTGTGTCCGTTTTTAATATTAAGAGAATAACTTATAGTTGATAACCAGAGATCAGAATAGGTGGAGTATATTTACTTAAACTACGAGGAAGGAAGTAACATGGAGTAGATAATACCTCCTCTAAAATCCCGGAATAATTAAAATGAAGTTTTAATCCTAAATCACGAATTATTTATTGGACTCTTTATTTATGATACAAATTATTGATTTGAAAAATCATATAACATTTTTTAGGGTTCCGTACTATGTAAAATGTAAAACAATGTATGTAATGTGGAAAACAAAGCTCTTTAATTTAATACTTTTAGTACGGAACCCTAAAAAATAATAAATGATTCTTCAAATAAATAATTTGGAACTATAAATAAAGTCCAATAAATAATTCGTGATTTTTAAATCCCGGGATTAAAACGTCATTATAATTATTCCGGGATTTTAGAGGAGGTATCATCCACTCTATGTTACTTCCTTCCTCGAAGTTTAGGTAAATATACTCTACCTATTCCGATCTCTGGTGATAACTGATAACATAAAAAAGCTCATAAAAAGTAAAATAAAATATCGTGACATACATGTGTGTGTGTTGTGTTGTGATTATTAATACTCAAATAAGGTACCTATTAGTGTATTTAGAGTCTAAATACACTAATAGGTACCTTATTTGAGTAATTAGGTCTAATAGACCTAATTAAATTATTCACTTGACAGACAGATCTGTGTTGCTGGGGAGTTTGTTGCGCCATTTATTCTTCACGCGATAAATGTTCACAGGATTAGCGTTTTATCAGATACTAAAGGTCGCACGCGGCTTCGCCCGCGTGGATGTCGTTTATTGCGTATTCCGCATTTTTCGGGATAATATAAATCAATCATGATTCGAAAGACACGTGGCGCCATCTATTATCATAAGAACGTTATTGCTGTTTTCCTCGGGAACAGCACTTTTTTCAGGACGAAAGGTACCCTATAGCTATGTCTACACCAGTGCGTTTTCAAGTTCATCTTGCGTCTTCGTCTGAAGCATGCGTGAAGCACCATAGCGCATGCCTTAATACTAGTTCGACAAAAGCGTATGCCCCTAGCGCACGCTAATCCGTCTATTGTATGTCGACTGACGACTGACCGAGGCGCACCGGTGTAGACGATAAGCTGCATGCGTCTTATGGCAATCAATATTGCATGCGCTTGACGCAAGAGGAATTGAAAGTTGAAAGCGCAAGATGAACATGAAAGCGCACTGGTGTAGCAGAAAACGTATATGCAACATTTCAGGATGATCGGTTCAGTGGTTTAGGCGTGAAAAGGTAACAAACAAAAAATTACTTTCGCATTTATATTATTAGTTAGGATTATATGGAGTGTACCTTTTATTCCTATCTGTTTTGTAGCACAACTTACAACCGTGAAGTACATAAAGTTGGACAAAAGTTTTACCTGAATGAGTCTTACGGTTCCTTTTGAGGATTTAGCCTCTAAATTTGAGCGTATTTCTGATTCGAGTCATACTGGTCTGTGACAAGTAATTTCCGTTCCAGCTTTAGTTATAACTGATGTCACTATATTTAGTCGACTTCAAATAAAGAAAGGACGAGAAGGTTCTCAAGGTTTTTATATATAAGGTCTATCTATTCATACACGAAATATTTTAAGGGATACATTTCTATAGGTGGTAAAGAAGCCAAAGAAAAGCGAATTTTTTTTAGATGAGTTTTTTATTTTACGTAATTATTATAATTGTAATTTGGCTTGAGACATTTTGATTGAAAAACAATTGTCCCGCTTCATTGACAGTAAATACTACGCAGAAACTAGCGTAATGGATGTTGAAAATAGTAATGAGCCAGTATTTGATACGTGTATCAAGTAAATTAAAATTATTTAATAAAAAAAAATATACTTAGTTTTTCTTTTTTTAATTTATATGGCTTCTTTACCACCTAATGTATCCCTTAAAATATTTCGTGTATGAATAGATATACCTTATATTTTACAGCGATATCGTCGCCAATTGTGACCCAATTTAAATGATTTTTTTGAAAGAGTATTCTCCCGATGTGGTCCGAAGAACTTTGGAGATTGACAATGGAACTCTTCAATGGATAACAGCAAATCACCTTCGATTACTATAATCACACATGTTTATGCCACTCATAAAAGATAGCCGTGGTGATAAAGCTTATGATGGTCTAACACTGTTAGAATGTATTGTTTTAATATAGGTTTTAATTAGGTGGCATACGACCAAGGACCACGGTTATCTTCTAAACATCACTATGAATATGTATGTAGGATTTAGGCAAGAAACAAAATATTTGACTTCCACGTGAGAGTTAATTAATTTAATTATCAAGAGAACATTAATAATGCAGCCACTACTACATCTTATTCGAATCCACAGACTGGTTCTTCTACACGATCACAGATAACTTAACCTAAATAGTACATGAACGTAATTTGTAAGGCGCAGCATTCACGTCGTCTTTATTAATACAAAGAATGCCATTCACTCCTACATGTATTAAATACATTAAATTATATTACGTGTAAGTTGTTTATTTAACAAACGATAAATATTGAATAGTTTCCACATAACAATTTCAGATGATAATATTTTCTTGTTTCATTAATTTTTCAGTAGTCGGGTTTTAGTTTTTGAACTTACTTTTTATAGTGTACAATAAAGTATATCTATCTATCCTATTGTGAGTCGTAATAGATGTAAAACAGTTTATAAAATCCTAACTAATATTATAAATGCGAAAGTAAGCTTGTTTGTTTGTTACCTTTTCACACCTAAACCACTGAACCCATCATCCTGAAATTTTGCATATACGTTGTCAGGTGTACAGAAACGGACATAGGGTACCTTTCATCCCTAAAAAAAGTACTGTCCCCGAGGAAAACAACAGTATCAATAATAGATGGCGCCACGTGTCTTTCGAATCATGATTGAATTATGTATGTTTAGTAGTGTGTTTAGTTTTTTAACTCGACCATAGCCGCGGTCAAAATCTAGTAAACAAATAAAGGCATGACGTCATGAGCAGCTGCAACACGGGTTTACTTGACACCAATTTCTCTCTGCCCCTATTTTCGTAGTCTTACGGTAGGTGTTCAGTTAAGTAATCTTATTGACTGAGTTGCCCCAAACCTTCTCAAAGTCGCCCCTTTTAAGGGATTAGAACCGAAGTTAAAGTAACTGTTTGTATTGTTCCTTATTGGGTCTAAAGTTTGTACCTACAGGAGTTGTGTCTATTAGGATTGCACATTAAGGCACCCGTCCACATTTCCGTATCGTACGGATCGCATTAAACGGATTTTAGTATTCAAAGTCAAAGTCAACGTTTTCTATTCCATATAGACTGGATTTCAGGCACTGTTAAAACGTCAAAACTAGGTGCACGGTTCCAAAAGCTAGATTCCATGGAGAAGAGCCGATAAGAAACTCCAAGAATACTCTTTTCAAAATAGTAGTTCATGATAATTCCATTACAATAGTGTGGGAAATGTAATGAGAACAATATTCGAGACAAGAATATTTTTTGTGTGGCCAGTCATACAAGTGCGTTCACTTATCGAGAACGGACGGAACGCACGCATCGGATCCTCGGCTATACCGCGCGGTGTTGGGCATTAATCAATTAATTTTTCAATCAATTTGTTAATTGACTAAAAAATTAATTGCAATTAAATTAATTACAATTAAAGTAATTGCAACTAAACTTTTAGTTGCACATTGCAATTAAATTATTTGGATTAATGTATGTTAATCGTAACTCGCAATTAACTTTTTTAATTGTTTTATGAAACAATTAAAACTAACAATTAACCGAGTTATCTTTACCTACATAAACAAATTAAAAGTATATAAGTTTTTAAACTGACATGGTCACTAAGGCCGTGGCCCCCTGTCTGCGGTGCGGCGCCGGCCGTCTCGGCCGAGTACGGTGCCGTGTACGGCGTCGTATACAGCGCCGCGTCGGTGCCGTGTGCGGCGACACGGCGCCGTGTAGGTTGCACCGTGCGTCGGTGGCTGGCGTGAATATGACATGTCTAAAATTGCAATATTTCAGGGCGGCCATTTTAAAGCTTTGACCTCTTCTGGTAAATCGGTAAATTACTTTAACGTACTATGTATTTTAGTTGTTTTAAAATAAACAGGATTCAGTAAAATACGAATGTAAATGACGTCAACGTCAAAATCCAAGATGGCGGCTGTGAAATTTTACAAAATATGCATCATTGGTGTCGTTTCCGTGGTTTTCGGGGGTGCTGATGACGAAAATGAGGTCAACGTCAAAATCCAAGATGGCGGCTGTGAAATTTTACAAGATATGCATCATGGGTGTCGTGTCCATGGTTTTCGGGAGCGATGATGACGAAAATGAGGTCGAAATCGAAATCCAAGATGGCGGCTGTGAAATTTTACAAGATATGCATCATTGGTGTCGTTTCCGTGGTTTTCGGGGGTGCTGATGACGAAAATGAGGTCAACGTCAAAATCCAAGATGGCGGCGGTGAAATTTTGCAAAATATGCGTCATAGGTGTCGTGTCCATGGTTTTCGGGGGTGCTGATGACGAAACGGAGGTCGAAGTCAAAATCCAAGATGGCGGCTGCAAAATTTCACAAAACGTGCCGCCATCTTGGATTTTGACGTTGACCTCATTTTGTTCATCAGCACCCCCGAAAACCACGGAAACGACACCAATGATGCATATTTTGCAAAATTTCACAGCCGCCATCTTGGATTTTGACGATGACCTCATTTTCGTCATCAGCACCCCCGAAAACCAGGGAAACGACACCTACGATACATATCTTGTAAAATTTCACAGCCACCATCTTGGATTTTGATTTCGACCTCATTTTCGTCATCACCGCCCCCGAAAACCATGGACACGACACCCATGATGCATATCTTGTAAAACTTCACAGCCACCATCTTGGATTTTGACGTTGACCTCATTTTCGTCATCAGCACCCCCGAAAACCACGGAAACGACACCAGTGATGCATGTCTTGTAAAATTTCACAGCCGCCTTCTTGGATTTTGATTTCGACCTCATTTTCGTCATCATCGCCCCCGAAAACCATGGACACGACACCCATGATGCATATCTTGTAAAATTTCACAGCCGCCATCTTGGATTTTGACGTTGACCTCATTTTCGTCATTAGCACCCCCGAAAACCACGGAAACGACACCAATGATGCATATTTTGTAAAATTTCACAGCCGCCATCTTGGATTTTGACGTTGACGTCATTTACATTCGTATTTTACTGAATCCTGTTTATTTTAAAACAACTAAAATACATAGTACGTTAAAGTAATTTACCGATTTACCAGAAGAGGTCAAAGCTTTAAAATGGCCGCCCTGAAATATTGCAATTTTAGACATGTCATATTCACGCCAGCCACGGAATTAACGTGCGGTGCACCGTACACGGCGCCGCGCCGTTTCACGGCGGACGGCGCCGCACCTTAGACATGGGGCCACGGCCTAACACAATCATTAGAACTTAGAACGGGATATTTACCATGTTTATTATTTGATGTGAGTTTCCGATAGTTCATCCGTGATCCTGGCGCTTTTAACGGTGCCGAAATATCGGAAACTCACATCAAATACTAAACATGGTAAATATCCCGTTCTAAGTTCTAATAAAAATTAAAAGTAGGTAGGTATTACTCGTACAAGATTTAGAAAATTTCTTAAATGCATTAAGTACTACTTATTTTATTGATAACTAGCTTCTGCCCGCGACTTCGTACGCGGATCCTGTTGCTTATGCCAGCGACAACGGGGTCGTCAAAATCGAAGATCTGAAACGTCTGATGTCGAATTCTAAGACGTTGTTTTCCCGTCCCCAGGCGGGACGCGAAAACAACGGGATGCGCGAGACGATTCGAGACGTTCCAGATCTTTCATTTTTGTAAGTTAACAGGAAATGCCCATCAGACTAAACAACTTTTGCTAAGACGTCATTCCTATACATGTTATAGTATTGATGGGCTTTGGAGTTCCACAACAGGTATTCCAGATCTTCAAATTTATTCTCACAGCAGAAAATGCTCTTCACGTGGAATAATTTTTGCTATGGCACCATTTTTATATCTCTTTTACTTTTTTTTTATACTTTAGCTGGTCTGTTGCGGTTCTGCATCAGGTGTTCTATTTTCCAAAATAAATTATAGCCTATATGTTGCCCAGACTTAATACCTATACCTACAACAAAAAAAACTTTTTTTCCCGTAATTCCGCAGCGGATCCCAAGGGTACACTGAATTAACGATAATATTGCAAATAACTTAAAAAAAAAAAACTTTATAAACTATATTTGGGGTTTTTCCTTCAGGAGCTAATATATAAAGACCGGAAGCGTTGCTGACCCTTGAAAAAGCAACATAAAGTTGGCCATGAGAAAAACAGCCGGTTATCAGGTCAACACCAGCGGCTTTAAGCGTCTGCCCTTCTGACTTGTTTATTGTCATGGCAAAGCATGTGGTCACAGGGAACTGTGTGCGCTTAAATTGAAAGGGGAAATTGTTGGGGATGAGTGGTATGCGCGGTATGAACACAGTCTCACCGGCACCACACCCAGTGAGGATTGTAGCAACAGTTATATTACGTTGTAAAGCGTTGACAATAAGACGGGTTCCGTTGCACAGTTTTGGCGGAGTTAAATTTCGCATCAGCATTATGGGAACACCGACTTTAAGTCTTATTTTATGAGCAGGGAGACCACTCCTGTAAGTGAATTGAGAAAGTAAACTGGGTGATTAGTGGCGTCTTCCTGATCGACAACACTGTCGAAAGAAGTGTAAACCACTTCATCCCCTACAATACCCGCCAAAATTTTTTGATTAATTTTTGCAGCTTGATCATTTTTTGGGGTCAATATGGCGCGTTCACATAACCAAGATTTTTTTAATAATCTAAGTGACTGCTCCCCTGCGTTACCGGGTAGGCTACCGTGTTACGAAGATAAATGGAAAAGGAAATTAAACACTCAAATAAAATAAGCTCGATATTTATTGGCTAAAATAAAAAAAAAATGGGAGTTTTGGCCAGTAGAGTCAAATTTTCAATGTTATACCATCGTCATCGAAAATCAGTCCTAAACTGTTACCGCCTTCACCGCGTGGAGGTACTCCAAGCTTATGTTATTTTATAATTATACAGTGAAATTTGTGATAACTTTGATTTCCACATCAGATGTTTCTGATCTTAGATTTTTATAAGTCAACAGGAAATGCTCATCAGACCGAACAACTTTTGATAAGACGTCATTCCTATTTGTGTTATGGTGTAGCTGGGCGCTTGGAATTCCACAACAGGTGTTCCAGATCTTCATGTTTTATACGTCAACAGGAAATGCCCATCAGACCGAACAACTTTTGCTAAGACGTCATTCCTATATGTGATAAAGTGTAGCTGGGCTCTTGGAGTTTCACATCAGGTGTTCTAGATCTTCAAATTTATTCTCTCATCAGAAAATGCTCATCACGTGAAATAATTTTTGCTATGGTACCATTTTTGTATCTCTTATAGTTTAGCTGGTCTGTTGCGGTTCTGCATCAGGTGTTCAAGTTTCCAAAATAAATTATAGCCTATATGTTGCCCAGACTTAATACCTACACAACAAAAGAAAAAGCATTCAAATCCGTCCAGTAGTTCCGAAGATTAGCGTGTACAAACAAACAGACACACAGACAAACAGACAGACTTTTTTTTTTGGATTCGTGCTCTATTACTGTTTCTAAACCCCCCTCAACTATTGTTTTTTTAATATATTCAATGTACAGACACAGTTTTTTTACTGTTTTATTATATGTATAGATTATATTTTTATTCATGTACCTATTTGTTTAAAGTTATTTTTAATTGTTAGTTGTTATTTAAATTTATAAAACAATTAAAAATTAATTAATTGTTAACTGTAGCAAATCACGATTGATAATTTGTTAATTGTTAATTGCTATCACTACAATTAACAATTAATTAATTGTTAATTGTAAATTTTACAATTACAGTTGATCAATTGTTAGTTGTTACTGTCACGATTAACCATTAATCAATTGTTAATCGTTAGTTGTCCTTACAATTAAAATTTGCACAACACTGGCGCGTGTCGTCCGAATGACAATGTCAAAAGTCCGATTTCTCACTAGCGCATGCTCGCGTCGGCATTCCGAGTGCGAACGCACGCACTACACTTTACGTATCCGGCGAAGCAGCGAACTATCCGATACGTACGTGACGGAAAGGTCGCGCTTACCTATATTTCCGTTAGTCCTTTTAAATGAGCTAGAGAAGTGATCTCACGTTTATAGCACATTAGGTGGGGTTCGAATGTATGACCTCTTGATGACTAGACCAGCAGTTCGCCTATTCTTGTCTACTTGTACTACTTGAACCGATTTCGACTTGTACTCTCCCCTAATGAGGCAAAGGGTTGCTCAAGGAAATAGGAGACTGCTATCGAAAAAACGTAAACGATATCAATAAAAACCATAAAACAGCGATATTATTCATGTTTTGTTTAAAAAAAATATTTGTATTATTCTTTTTATGGTAACGTTTTCTTTTAGAGAAACGTCAGAACTCACCTTACGTAGAAAAGGGCGGCTTAGTACGCGATAAAGCAGGTACAAAACTTGTCGCATGTTTCACACAAAATTCGTGACACATGTCACTGTAGTCCCTGCTAGTCTTGACGCAACAGACTCATTATCTTGTAAGGTGCATAATTATTTCCTGGTTTCCCAGTCAAAGGCTTTATGACTCTCATCTTATTAAACTAAGGCAAGACTGTCTTTGATATTTAAATAAAGCAGCAAGAAGCTATCTAAATTCAGGAGCAGTGTTATAAAGTTTCTTTATGTAGCCAAATATTTAGTCATCTTTTTAAACTAGTTTAGATGGCCAGGCTCGTTTGCAAACTTTCGAGGAGTACAACAAGATAAAACACGTTTTTAATTTGAATAAAAACTTTTTTGTCAAACATTGTTATATAAAATGGGCAAATAGAGCTAATTTCATTAGCAATGACCATTCAGATTTTAACTAGAACGATAAAATGGAACGATAGTCTTTTTGAGGTACCCATCCGTATCGTACGTAGCGAATTATTCGGATTTTCGTATTCTTTGTACGGCTAGTCATACAAGTGCGTTCAGTTATCGGCAACTGACGGATCGCACGCATCGGATCATTGGCAATAACGCGCGTGCCATCCGTATGGCGTCATCTTAAATGGCTACCTGCGATTGTACGAACGAACGATACGATTTCGTCGCGCAATGAAAATGATCGTGCGATGATCCAATGGGCGTCCTAATAGATCGCGCAATGCCCATCGCGCGTTTTCGATCGTGAGATGCCGTCGCTTTGTTGGGCTCCCGCAATGACGCGTGATCAAATTGGACACTCAAAAGAGATTTGTGTATTCAATCTCGTCGTGCGACAAAAATGCATCGTTTGCTCGTACGATTGTAGCCAAATAGGATGACGCCTATGACAATGTCATAAATCCAGCTGCTCATCTCGCGCGTGCTCGCATCGGCATTCTGAATGCTGCGAACGTAATGGACGCATTACACTTTACGGATCCATTTGTTGTGATCCGTCCGATGCGTACGCTGCAAACAGGTGGACACCAACTTTTAGTGTTCCGTAACAAAATTGCGAAAACGGAGTAGGCCATGGCCTGTTACAAACACCGAATGCTTATTATGAAAATGCACATTATAGTGGTCTCTCTCAGACGCCTGACGCGGCGTCATCAGGCGTTTGAGAGAGGCGTTTGTCGGCCGCGTAAAGAGACACGCCGGACGCCGTCATCGGTGATTGTAACAGACCACGGCTTTATGGAATCCACCTCGGTGTCGGTCCATCCGTCACTGCTCTTGGGCCAATTCTACTAACAAAATTGTTACAAAACCGCAAACGAACCACAACCGTCACTCAGTTACGTTTACGAAAACTGTCAAAATGTTTGGTTTGGTTTATACTTTTTTATTTTTTTAATCAAATTTTATTTTAAATACCCATAATAATAATATTAACCACGGTCCATGAAGTTTTGTACCCACCTGGGACGGTCCATGACTGTACTCCAATAGTGCAGCCGTGGATAGTCCCCGGTTGGTGCCCCATCCCATTTTAGATTAAAGTTCTCAAAGGGGCCTCTGCGCGTTGGACCTGTGTCCCCCGTATGCCTACCAAAGGACCGGACATCTTCCGCACGGAAGATGAGCCGTGATGTCCAAAGAGATACAAAAATAATATTGACCACGTCCATGGTCCACGTTCACGGTCCATGAAGTTTTGCACCCACCTGGGACGGTCCATGACTGTACTCCAATAGTGCAGCCGTGGATAGTCCCCGGTTGGTGCCGCATCCCATTTTAGATTAAAGTTCTCAAAGGGGCCTCTGCGCGTTGGGCCTGTGTCCCCCGTATGCCTTCCAAAGGACCGGACATCTTCCGCACGGAAGATTAGCCGTGATTCCCAAAAAGATATTAACCACCTCGTAATAACGGGGTATGCGACGCCTAAGGTCGGGTCGTGTGAACCAGTACTCCCACATCGCGTCCTCCAAAGCGCTCCTCTATTCTTCATTGCACTGGGTACTTAAGTTTGTAGCCCTGTCATCATCTTCCTCACCAGGAGCCCAATTCTACTAACAGAAACGTTTATCAATTGCAACTTAATCTTTTATTCAGATAGTTTTTGTTTACAAAAACTATCAAATTGTTTGACAACAAAAACAAAACGAAAACTTCCTGAATGTCCGATTAAGTTGCAATTTATAAAAGTTTCTGTTAGTAGAATTGGCCCCCAGCACGGTTTGGCCGCGGTAATAATGTAATAAGCAATTTACCTACCCGTATTCGGCAAATAAATGTTCATCCATTCATTCAATAATTCGTCGATATAAAAACGAATACATGTACATCGTATGTAACAGTCAATTAACTAATTAAACCGTGTAGCTATAATGGACAGATTTAAAAAAAAGTTTGCATGCCGGTATTACGGCACGCGGAAAACATTCGAATACTGTGGACAATGAGGACGGAATTTAGGCCACGTTAAGTGCCTTTGAACCCCAACCCTTTTACACCCGCAAAGAATTTAACCTAGTAATTATAGTGTAGGTACTGAACAGATTTTTACACGTATTCGTGGGTATTTTTTAATTAGACCATACGCCGTATGTTTGTGTGAATTTGAATTTGAAGGTACAGGACATCATAAAAGGACATACATCAATATTATTGGTGATGTTCTTCAAAAAGGACAAGTGGGTATTACCCACATCCAGCGTGGTGTATGACAAGATGGTGCTAGGTTTGACTTGGTGGTAGGATCTATACGGCCCGCCGGGCTAGCTGCCACCCTCACATTAAAGTCCGGCGCCAAGTAGTTTACTGTGTTCCGTCGTGTGTATGTGAGAGCCAGAGGGGGTATATTGGAATCCCTCTATATCTTTGTTAAATGGATTCGTGTTGTCCATCTTAGACCTTGTCTACACTTGCCATCAGGTACGACCACGGTTGTGAATGAAGGAAAAGAAGTATGTAAGGATCGTAACGTGTGGCGATCTATACAGGGTGAAATTGTAAACAGTCGACAAACCGAAATGGGAGATTGTACTCATCACTATGAACAACTTTTACTATGGGACCAAACTTGAAATCGCGAAAAAAAAAAACAGCTGTTCCCTACATTTATGTTCGCCTAACTCGTCAAAATGTAGGGAACAGCTGATTTTTTTTTCGCGATTTCAGATTTGTTCTCATAGTAAAAGTTGTTCATAGTGATGAGTACAATCTCCCATTTCCTTTTATCGACTGTTTACAATTTCACCCTGTAGTTTCTGCCTCCCCCCCCGGAATAACAGCGTGAGTTTGCATGTATGTTTCGTGTGAAAGAATATATCATCCGTCTGGAATATACCATTCCGTGTAAACTCAGTAGCAGCCCGAAGTCTGGATTTGTGCCCGGTTGATGGCAATAGGCTCGTACCTATTACTTGGGGCTTAAACATAACGGCGAAATGTGGGTATATTAAGGTCATGGCACACTATACCGGCACCGTAACGGCACCGCTCCAACCCAGCAATTAACTTGTCATTCAAATTAGAGCATTAAATCGTGCATCGTATAATATATTTCATAATGTCAATATGAAAAAGCCAACGGCGGGCAGTCAGCGCACTTGCCGCTACCATACAACTCGACTCGCAGACAGTGCGCTGCAAGCAAGCGGACCGCGTGCTTACAGCACGCCGACTGCGTCCTTACGGCGCGCCGACTCCGAGTCGCCAGCGAAACAGCGTCGTGAAACACATTATGAAAACGTGCAAGTCCTAGGCGTGTTCAATCATAAATGCCATATAACAATTGTGTTCGTGGTGACAGCAAGCTTGCACCTCGCGGGCGGCGCGTGGACTGCGAGCTTGCACCTTGCGGCCGGCGCGCGGACTGCGAGTCGTTAGCGCGCTGGCGGCTAGCCGTAGCCTAAATTCGGGGCGACGCCGTACTGCAGCTGTGCAGCTGCTGTGCCGGTCTACAGTGTCATGACCTTTATACACCTCTGCCCAACCTTTGGGGAATACAGGCGTGATTTTATATTATATACCATACAAGACCGGATGATTGAAAAATATCATGTGAAATTTCTTTTTATCTACTTTTTCGGGTCGATACATTTTTCTGTAATAAGGTTGTGGTCAATTTTGTCGTAAAGAATTCAATTTATATCCGATATTAGGCCGTCGGCATCCGGTGGTGATCGATTACGTTATCTGTCCCAAGATGTGTACAGTCAACTAAAGAGACATAATATATACAACACTATTTTTAGTATATACAAAAACCGAGACACCCCAACAAGATTTTCATCAGAACTTTTTTCAATAAATCTCAAAGTTACTTAGTTTATGTCCTGTTAAGTTCCCTAGTAAAGTGTAAAATGTCTGAGATGTGCTATGCAGGAGTTGTCTAATACACGGAAACTGACCGAGCGGACCGTCTCAAGCCTCAAGGTGTCTATTCCCGTGTCATTTCCACTGTTATGCGTAGAAACCTATTGAAAGAGAATTGAATTGGATGACTGAATACAATGTGGTGTAAAAACTATGTCTATCGATTCTCCTGATGATTTTGAACAAACTAGTTTCAGGTTTAGTGTATACTAAAACTAAACTTGTATACAGTAATTATGTATATTAACAATTTTAGTAATTATGAGAGAACAATGTAGACAATGTCTTCCTCCTAGCCTTTTCCCAACTATGTTAGGTTCAGCTTCCAGTCTAACCAGATGCGGCTGAATACCAGTATTTTACACGGAGCCACTGCCATCAGACCTTCGCAACTCAGTTACGCGGCATCCTACGTGAGCGATCTAGAAGCGACGCGAAGGGGCGCGGCGCGACTCGAAAACAACAAACAGTCGATACCTCTTGAAGTGGCCTACGTGACCAAACGCACGTGTAGTGCGATGCAGCGCGGCGCGAAGCGAAGCGAACGCAATCAGTTGGCTTTATATTTTCGCGCGAACTGGATGCGGTGCCGTACAGTGCTACTGAATGAACGGCGCGCAGCGGGCGGTGTTCGTAGGACAAAGCCGCCGCTTCGCACCGCATCGCATCGCTTCGCAATTCGCGTCGCTTTGAACCGCCTACGTAAGACGCCGCGTTACTGGGCAATGCCGATATTCTAAGGTCAGATCGATTGTCAGATTTTCGGGCTTCCGACTACCCTTAACGACTGTCATAGGTATTATTAGGACACCCGGGACCGACGGGTTAACGAGCTCTCCGAGGCACGGAGGGGTCTTGATGTGTAACGAAGGGTCGCCCATCCACGGACTGACCCCCACAAGCGTTGCTTAACCTCGCAAATCGTGTGATCGGCGCGGTTGTTAATTAGCCACAAGCTCTGCCAATGTAGACAATGTAAATACAGGAATTTTGAAAAAAGAAATACAAAAAATTATGCTTTATTTTCTTTTTTTTTTTTATCCGTGAAGGCGTGCTGATAAAGTGTAACATTAATAGGATGGATGTAGGAGTTGTTCAGCGAGTTTTAGCTGATCCTTTATCTGAAATAGCGAAAATGTTTTACCAGCTACTGCCACAGTCTCAACACCGACTCTTTCAGTAACTGGATATTGTTAAGTTACTGTTACTGTACTTTTTATTCATAATTATAGTGTATAATGTATGTGTTATGGTACAATGGGTTTGATGTGTCCTTTAAGGAAAATAAAACCCTAAACAAAAATAAATTTAAAAAAAAAAAAACCGCGAAGGCCTTTTAGACCTCGGTCTCAAACTCAGCGATTGCGGGGTGGCAGCGGCGGCGGTGCGGCAGCACAGACCCGGTCTCGAAGCCAGCGGGCAGATCGCACGGCACTTGAGCGGCGTAGTGTTGTGTTATGAGAAATTAGTGTCTTTGTTCGCGAACGAAATGTCTAAATAGCGACGACAGCATTTTTTTGAAATCACTTCCTCCACCACGTCGGCTAACATCGGTCGTTAAACAGCAAAAAACAAAATGCACAACACTACGTCAATACGCGCGAGCACCGCTCATCGCTCGTACGCCACTCCCCGCGCCGCTGCCTCCAAGGCCAGTTCCATATAAATCTATGCATTGAAACGCGCCGCTTCCCGCGTCGCCGCCGCCCCCGCGTCCTCTGACTTCGTGTCCGTAGCCTTATTGGCATAATGCAACTATTTAGAAACGCCTACTTTGTCATTACATGCTATTGTTTGGGAATTGTTCAAGGAAACTTTAAAATACTATGTAGTATTCAATAAAAACTTGTATTGCCTCGTTGACGAACAAAACGGGAGAGAACGGAAAACATGCAACTTTTATTACAGAAAAGTACTTAAAAATAATTAAGACTAATTAGCATGCAACCGTTGATTTGCTCAACTATGTTGCTAAAGAAACAAAATGACACTTTTTTATTTTTATTAAACCGCTTATGTCCAATATTTGATTTTAGCTATGCCCACACATATGCATAAAGTACGGTTTTTATGGGATTATTCTTTGAATATTAGTTTTAGTATATACTAAACCTGAAACTAGTTTGTTCAGAATCACTAGGAGAATCGATTGATATATTTTTACAACACATTTTTTTTTTCATAAATTTAAATTTTGTTTCAGTAGGTTTCTAACCATAACATTTGACGGGAATAGACACCTTGAGGCTTGAGACGGTCCGTTCGGTCAGTTTCCGTGTATTAGACAACCCCTGCATAGCACATCTCAGGCATTTCACACTTTACTAGGGAACTTAACGCGACATAAACTACGGTGTAACTTGGAGATTTATTAAAAAAAAAAAAACATATTCAGGCAGTTCTGATGAAAATCTTGTTGGGGTGTCTCGATTTTTGTATACTTATACTAAAAATAACATTGTATAAGCTATTTAAAAAAAGGCAGGCATCTAGCAAGCAAAGTTCTAATATTTACAAAAGCTAGAAAGAAGGAAACTAAACTATATGAAACTACTTACATAGTTAATGTCATGTCGAAATTTACAGATTTCCATTTTTTGTTAAACGTGTTTCCATAGCTTGGTAGCCACGTAATCGCACCTTGAGGCGTTCGTAGCATGCTGCTACGCGACACGTAGCATGACGTAATGCTACGAGCTACGAGTCGTAGTAACCGAACTCGTAGCTAAAAAGTTTCATAGAAAATCTGTTTGTTATTTGCCTGTCATTGCTATAAATGTTAAGAAATCGTTAGTAACATAAAATCAAAAGTAACTCAAGCAGAATAATTGAGTAACAAATAAATAGCCTGAATATTCATTTGATCTGAAAATTAATTGAAGTGAATTTATAAGAACAACTTTACTGGAGAATCGAAGTATCTAGAAACATTTTAACCAATTTCGTTTTGCTTTGACCGATTCAACGAATCAATGAATCATTACTATTATAAGAATAAGATGAAATTCAAAATGGCAAAATGGAACAATTTTACTGTTGTATTTTAGGTTTCCGTACCGAAAGGGTAAAACGGGACCCTATTACTAAGACTCCCACTGTCCGCCCGTCTGTCCGTCTGTCACCAGGCTGTATCTCAAGAACCGTGATAGTTAGACAGTTGAAATTTTCACAGATAATGATAAATGAACAGAAATACGTTGCTGCTATAACAACAAATACTAAAAAATAGAATAAAATAAACATTTAAGGGGGCTCCCATACAACAAACGTGATTTTTTCTCCGTTTTCATAGATAATGGTACGGGCCCCTTCGTGCGCGAATCCGACTCGCACTTGACCGGTTTTTTTTCTTAATTATCAAATTATGATATTGTTTTTCAACTAAAAACTTTCTCTCACAGACAGTGCAGGTACTAGTCGCGCGCAGAAGGTTTGCCGATGACTGCGCCTCCCACTTCACCGACCGCTACCCGCGCTCATCTGAATCGTACCGACCATCGACGCGTGACGTCATGAGGCCATCGGCAAACCTTCTCCGCGCGACTTATACTATAAAATATCTATATTTTAGCGCATATCTTACGGTATTGCTCTTAAGCGCAGGTTTCCTCCAAAAGCGGTGCCATCATGTAGCGGCCGTAATACAGCGGTGAATGATGTCACTAGAACGCTGTCTATGTATGTGGAGAAACCAGGTGAGGTGTTCCTCCAACCAAAGGGAGGATCCTCCAACCAGGCGGAGTCTTGTGCCTGGCGGGCTACTGCCCAACGGTTGATGTTGGGAGGTTGTATTTACACTATCTGCGTGTTAAATCTTGATTGCGCGATGTAGGATAGTTCGCATGTGGCGAGATAGATGCCGCCACATGTAAACAAAATGACGCGTGTTTCCTAGAGAACGGTAATTTACACCGTAATGTCAAAAAGCGGTGCCGCTATTGCATGACGGCCGTCTTGTCGGTGTTGAATGGTCTCTGAACGTTTTTTTCGTAGCGGTAAAGCCATTTTTAAGCATATTATAATCATTGCGTGCCATTTTTAAAATATTTTATTGTACAAAATGAGTTTCAACAACTGGACCAGCGAGGACGATGAAAGTTCAAAAGCAACTTCGGTAGTCCGAGCTTTGTATACAAGGTGTTAACGAGTTCGTGTAATTCCTTAAAACCTTATGTTCTACTACTGGTGTAGACAGGCCCCGCACGGGATTTAGCTTGATTAAAAATAAAAAAACAAAATTCTTTTTTTTTCTTGCGGCTTTGTTACCGATCGTATGTAAACCACCTAATAAGGATTCAGTAAAAAAATAAGAAACTTTTTTTTTTGCAAAAAAAATAATTTTATTTTTGTGAACATTTCGGCGACACGACTGGCAGGAACAACTACCGCGATATTGTTCTTTGCAGTCAGAATACTCAAGGCTCTAAAAATACTCAGAAATTGAAAACCAAAAATTATTTTTTAATAATTTTTTGGTTTATTTTCGAAAATTGCTATTTATGGTTAATCTGTGTCACCAGTAAATCACGCGGTTTGAAGGAATTACACGATTTCGTTAACACCCTGTAGATCACTAGATCACTTTCCTCCGTACGATTATTTTCGTCTTCTGATGATTAATAATCTTCCAAATATACAAGTAACGCTAAATCAAGGTCGTCCATTTGCAACCGTTGACACGTACTTAGTGGTCTGTTTACCGTCAAAAGATGGCCGTCGAACTCTCAAACACGGTACCGCTTTTGGAGGAAACTAGAGCTTTAGACATCAATGGACGAACACCACGGTGCAGATAATGTATCGTTACCGTGTCTGAAAGACAGCTTAAAGTCAAAAATAATCTTCGAGCTAACTTTAACTTTTATTATGTTCATAAAACGAGAAAACCATAAAAATTTAGTACGCTACAATCATGACGCCGCGAGACGCTGCTGTTTTTTTTTATAAACACACTAGCGATCCGCCGCGGCTTTGCACGTGTACGTTTTATAGCTTAAAACCTTCCTCTTGAATCACTTAATCTATTAAAAAAAACCGCATCAAAATCCGTTGCGTAGTTTTAAAGATCTAAACATACATAGGGAGTAGCGATGGGTCGTTGAAGGTTTTTCCGTCAACGAAACGTTAACGTTGAATTGCGTTTGTCAACTAGTTGATCAACTAGTTAATTTCGTCAACGAGTTAACGTGTTACGAACGTCAACTTGCATGAACGATAAACGCCTAAACGCTTTTATTAACGTATGCTGTTGTAATGTTAATTTACGAACAATTTGATGCAGTTTACCTAATGAAATTGGGTAACATTTTATGATGAATCATTTTAAGAATTAATAATATGACATTATTAATTCTTACTTTACGTTTACTTTCTTTAAAAAATAATGACATTGATCAAATTACTAAATAAATATAAAATCTTGTATTCGTTATTTAGAGTTCAAATTCTTGTCATGACTATAGCGTCGTAGCGGGAGTTTTATTCTTAAAGAAATACAATTTACGTACGTTGAAAATAACAAAACGTTGACCGTGTACAAATCAACTCGTTGAATTCGTCAAACGATGAAACGAGTTGAATTCATAAACGTCGTTGTCTCGTAACTCGTTGACGAATTCAACGAGTTGATTTGTACACGGTCAACGTTAATTCCGTTGAAGAGACATCAACGTTGATTCAACTAGTTCGTTGATTCAACGCCCATCGCTAATAGGGAGAGACAGCGGGAAGCGACTTTTTATACTATATAATGAAGTAGTGATTCCGTTTACACTTTTAGTGATAAATAATTATGTAAGCCATATTATGATCTAGAATGATAAATTCGTTATAGTCTATGAATACTTGTATAGGTCAGGTTATTTGTAACTGGCTCTTAAAATACGATATTTTGAATGACTCTATTAATGTGTGTGATATGGGTGGTTGCAAGTCTAAAAATATCTTTATAAATGAAATACCAGACTTGGCTCTAGATTAGATCTCAGAACTTTATGCGTTGGCTGAAATAGCATTCAACTGAAAATAGTGGATATTACAAAAACTGTAACTTTTGTAATAAAGCGAATAAAGACACAGTACAACTTTTTAAAAATATAATTCTTGACCCATACTAGGATTTCTCCTGTATCGTGGGTGTCACTCACATACACAAACGCCCAGAACCGAAACAACTATCTGTAGGCCATACAAATTTTTGTTCCGTGTGGGATTCGAACCCACGACCCGTAGCGCAGAAGTCAATCGCTCAGCCACTGCACCAAACGTGTCGTCAAATATATTGCATTTGCATGAACAATCGTACGATAAGCTTACCTTTTTGCATGACAACTTTTGCTTATTGCCATATCATTCTTTTTCAAAACAGAACAGTCCGATTCTCCAATCCGATCCAAGTCGTTTATCGATATAAAAGTATTACCGTATCACAAATACGTTTATTATCTTTTCAACAAAATACACGAACATTTTAAAGAAGCACGATGTCCATTGATGTTATAATAATAATACGTCATGGCGGGCAGGGGTTGCGGGCAGGGGTTGCGTGCAGCTAAATATAGTGGCGAAGCCCGCCGCGGCTTAGCCGGTTGACTGGGCAACCAGGTCGGGGGTTCTGTGCCCGTGCGATGTAGTTTAACAATATAAAACGTGTAATATAATAAACGCAAACGCTGGAAGTAGTTTGTTAAGAATCGGCTACTGAATTCCAGCCATTTTTAATGTGTATTTTTTTAAAATTTGTGCTATGTAAACGATTGTGGCTAACCAGTCGATCTTCCAAAAAACTCAGCTGGCTGTCCATAATGGTGTACTGGTACCAACGCTTGTGTATGGAAGTGAATGTTGGTCTTGGCAGAAGAGTCATGAAAGTAGAATAAATACCGTGGAAATGCGTATGCGGGCGTAAGAAAAGATGAAAACGGATAGCTATAAGTCCTACAACCATTTCATTTTGAGACGAGGCCCGCCCTTGCCCATCTTTAGGGTGATAATATCACGCCGAAGGGTTACGTAGAAGTGTTGCCATCAACCGGTCACAAATCCAGACACCGGGCTCTTACTAAGAAATGACACACGGAAAAACCTAATTACACTTTGTCCAGCTTGGAGATCGAACCCAGGACCTCGCGCTGAGTGACCACTACACCAACGAGGCAGTTTGGGATAGTAATGGCTGATTATGCATTCTTAGATAAACTAATAGGTTACTTATACTTTGTTTATAATCCGCATTTTGCATAATTTCATTATTGTAATTAATTTACCTTTTGCTGCGTATAGACTCAATTTATTCACTTGACAGAGAGATGTGTGTTGCTGGGGAGTTTGTTGTGCCGTTTCTTCTTCACAGCAAAAACACTGGGAAGCGGTGAAGGGAGGGCGCTTTTGAGGCTGTGTTTTATGTACCTAATATTGATGTTCAAAAAGAACTAAGTAATTCTAGTCTATTTTGAATAAATGAGTTTTGAAGTTTGAAGGTATGTAAGTAGGTACATAATATAATTGAAAAAGTCACATAGTTAGGTACTTACCAGATGAGTCGTAGATTCATTTGTTGTAGTATTTATTTATTCTCTGTGACAAAATAAAAACATAGTTAAGTAAACAATCTACCCGTGTTTGTAGTCAAAGAATTAATTAGACTAATAAGGGATTTCTATTTCATTATCGCAAGGGCCGAACAAAGCGGATCCCGGGAAGATTATCTCTTGAAAGATGTCGAACAGATCCTTACAATTACGCCTCTGTGACATCTAGATGAATTAATTGTTTGTTAAGAAGATGACGTCAGATCCTTGGAGACAAGACGGATTCGGATTAAGAATAAAAACGTCTGCAACTGGAAATTGAATTTTGGATCTGATTTCTCAGAGGATCCGTCAAAAACCATTGCTGTATTCCGGTATAAAGGGTGGCAGTAAAAGTACAGTTACAAACTTTTTTTTTCTTCTTTTTTCTATTGGACTGCTGTAGATGGTCCTTGGGGACCCCTCCTACGTAACCGGGCAGTTACTGGCGAGACCTGAAGGGTTTCCAGCCAATGGGGGGAAGTAAAATACTTAACCTAAGCTAACTACTTGTACTACACACTAACATCATGACTACCTGCAACAACAGTACTAAGGGCGACCTAGTGGGAATTGGACATCGGCTTGAGCGTTGCTGGCGGGGGCTTGGGGGGGGGGGAGACAGCTTGATGAGGGCTGCACAGGGTGTGAGACAGTTACAAGCATTGACGGAGAAACACATGGACCAAGGGTCTAATAAAAAATTCACGAAGAAAGTGAGCACAGCGTTTACATACAGCACCAGACCAGCAAGCCAATACTTTATAGCATAGCGTTGTGTGAACGTGTCCATATAAGATGTATGCTAAGCGATACCGTTGTGCTATTCAATATTTGCTGTATACTAAATATTATAGCGTAGTCTAATCTGCGCTTTAGTACTGTCGATATTATACTTATTCTTTTACCTCCTAAGATCAGCTGTAGAAGTGTCTTCTTATATTAATTATTGTAACTAAACTACTTAACTTTAGGGTACTTTAATTAAGCAGTTTTCTCGGGAGTGCGTCTCAAGTATAATTTTAAATGGTGTTTTTTTAAGTCAAGTCATTGTACTGTCGTTACGGGTCAACTGATTAATATATTTAAGGGGCTATTATTGATTTTTTGCGAACTAGAAGTTTCTTTATCTCTCTTCTAAATTTGATTTTATATCTGTTTTAATGTCATAATCTGTTTGTGACAACACGTTTGGTGCAGTGGTTGAGCGATTGGCTTCTGCGCTACGGGTCGTGGGTTCGATTCCCGCATGGAACAAACATTTGTATGGGCTACATAGTTGTTTCGGGTCTGGGCGTTTGTGTATATGGAATTTGTGTCTGTAATCGCACCCACGATACAAGAGAAATCAGAGGGTGGAGCCGTTTATCTACTCATGTGGTGGGGCAACGTTATAAAAAAAAGAAAATATAGTAAGTAAATATACTTAGTAAGTATATTACAAATATTAATTAATCTGCATTCTAATTGCGCAATACACTCGTAATCGCTATGGCTTTGATTCTGACAGGTTAACAATTTCCATAGCAATGTATGTATCTTTTAACAATACGACTTCTCAACAACTAAGTACCACGCAATAATTATTGCTGTATTGTCAAAATCAAAGCTATAGCGATGACGAGTGTGTTGCCCATTTAGGATGCTGATTTGATTGACTGCCGCGTTGGTCTAGTGATTGCAAGCGCGAGTGCTGATCGTTAGGTCATTGGTTCGATCCCCAGGTCGGCTAAAGTGTTATTGGGCTTTTCCGTGTCCGGAGTCTGTTAAAGGCACTAGGCTCGCCTCCTATTACATGGGACTACATAACGGCCGAAATGAGGATGTACTATACACCTCTGCCCAATCCTTCGGGGAATAAAGGCGTGATGTTATGAATTACCCGAGATTAAGTAAATAGGGTCAATGTTATTGGAAACAGATACTGTACAATTTTATTGTTTATTTTTTGAAGGAAAAGCGTGACTGAGGCTCTCCTTTTATCATTTCAATGTTTTTCGATGGATTATTTATTTGTTTTTTCACTGTAAACGTTATAAGGGTAGTTCTTCAAAAAGTATTCTCCGCGTAACTTTCGTGGCGAAATTTTTTTTTAGAGGAATCTTTTTGTAAATGGCACCCATTTATGACGCTGCAAAAATAATAAGTACAATTTTTATTACATGTGAATCGGTGCATAAACGACAGAGATATTATATTTTGAAATTTCGGTGCCCACGAAAGTTACGAAAGATGCTGAGAAAGTTACAGACGTATTTTCTACAAGCAAAATATGGTTTAAAATCTCTATTTTTTCTCAAATTTGAGAAAATATACAAATAGAAACACATTTAATACGAGTGGTTACAAGAAATAAACTGAAACACATACATGAATAGATACTTATATAAATACATAACCTTTCTTTTGAGCTTCGCGACAATCGAGTAAATGCATCATGAAAAATCTAAAATTATTATTTAACGGAGATAAATAAGTTTCTCCGTTAAATAATAACTTTCGTGGACAAATGACCATGAAAGTTATGCCACGAAAGTGATGAAAATTTCACATTTTTGAGAATAACGATTAAAGTAATAGGTAAATTAACAAACGAAATACTTGGGAATAATTTCGAAGATCTATCTTATTCCTTAATTCAAAATGAGTTAGAAAATTATAAACATTATTCTTCAAAATATGCGCATAAAAGTTTCTTGACAGAGGCTACTTGAAAATATTCGAAGAATAACTTGCCTGTATTTTTTTGTGTAAAAGCGATGAACATGTGTGTCTCCCCCACTGACACCGGGACACTAAGGAGCTACCGTGCAACTAAAATTTGTAGCGATAAGTTGGCTCTCTTGGCAGATATGTGAAGTTTTGTTGCGCGTTCGCGAAACTAGCAAAATCGTGTGACCGAGACATAATGCCTATTAACTATTGTAACTTAAGAGCTACAATTAATGTTTATTGGTAATTATGATGCATAGTTAGACACGATTAATTTGATGTATTACATTATATGCTTATGTATTTAATAAAAAAGTTATCAAAGTTTGCCGTGAGCGCCAACAGAGTGTGACGCGCGAAGAACATTGATTTTGCTCCCGTTTTCGACATTCGATATTTTTTTATTTAAACCTTATAAATAATGTTAAATGTTTAATGTTGAAATTATACACATATATAAATAGAGAATAATCTGTATTTGGTCCTAAGACTGAATGTTTAATAGGTTAGGAATTAAGATCGTGTGACCGCGTTTTAAGGGTCCTCGAAGAACTACCCATAAATACACAGGGTGTAAACGAATTCGTGTAATTCTTTAAAACCATCTCAACAATCTAATTCCCGTGCGGGGCCAATCTACACCAGTAGTAACTGGTGTAGATTGGCCCCGCACGGGACCTGCTGCGGCTGAACCGATTTTGATAAAATATGTCTAAGAACCACCGCTAGAAAACCTGCTTTTAAATAAAAAAAAACGCACCCAAATAAGTTCACTAAGGCCTCATTTACGGAGACGCGGGGCGTCGCGCGTCGCGTTGTGCGGCGCGGCCCGCACTGAATTCAAACATTATGGCGTTTTAGGAGAGCGTTTACGGAGAAGCGATTTTACACGCGTTTGCTTGAAATGCAGGCGGAGCCCGCGGATGGCATCGCAGCGTCGCACGCAACGTTTATCGCGGCGGCGCACGCAGCGTTGCGACCAGCTATTCCTGCAATTCTCCGTCCACTGTAAAATGTAGCGTCAACCGCGGCGGGGCCCGCGGCGTCGCACGCGCCTCATCTTCATAAAAACATCGTACATTGCCATATGTTTGTGTTTGCGCGTATGATGATGCAGGCCGTTGCAGGCGCCGCCGCTCCGTAAACAGAAAAATCGTACGACGCGCCGCGAGACGCCACGCCGCACGCGACGCGCGACGCCCCGCGTCTCCGTAAATGAGGCCTAAGAGCTACGGTACCACAGACAGACACACCGACAAACAGACACGCAGAAAACAGACACACATGGCAGTCAAACTTATAACACCCCTCTTTTTGCGTCGGGGGTTGGAAAACATAGCACTAGAAAGTTAGCTTAGCTAAGCATAGCACAGCGTAGCTCAACGGGCATTCGATGAACACTATGATCGATCAAAGGTTTTTCGATGTAAGTGAAATACATTACGTATTCTCGAAACATGGACGCCACAAAAAGTTGTTCTTAGAAATAGTTAACCTAGACATGTAAAATGGCCGCCGCAAACAGCAGGTGGTATGTAAATAACTTTGTAACAAGTCCTTGTACAAAGAACTTAGAAATAAAACGGCATAGACAAAAAGTATGGCCTTGTAGAAGTAAATGTCTGTAATTTTTACCTGAAAGACTTCTACTTTCATAGACAATTTATGTAGTATTATTTGGAATATATTTTTAAGGATTCCGGCTTCAATCATGTTTTTTTTGTCTTTGCCGCTTTTGTCCCTCGTCGCACGTGATGGTAAGCGTAAACAGGGTCTAAAATGGAGAACACGAATCCAAGATACCCCTATAGACAGAGTATACCCCTCTGGCTCTCACATACACACGATGGAACACAGTAAACTGCTTGGCAGACTTCAATGGTAGCTAGCCAGGTGGACCTTATAGATCCTACCACCAAGCGTGCTGGGTTTTGTTGAATTTTTGTTGTAAGATCGAGAGGTATCAAGAGATAAGAGGCGTCTATTTCCAGGGTTCGGTGAGGAAGTTTCATTATATTCTAGCCCGTCCCCAAAAGAAACACTATAACGTATATTTACGCAAAAAGCCCACAGTGCCTTCAGAGTTCAGTATAATAACATCTTCAGGGCTCTGTTGCGGCTCCCTCGTTATTGTAGTGCATCAGGCATGTTTGCAGATGCGCATGTAGAAGATTTCTATGCAATTATGCGTAAAAAAACCGCGTCTGTCATGCAAGTTGTGCGGGGGAGCGGCAACGGAATCTTGAAGATGATAGCAGATAGATTGGACTTGGCCGTCCTCAGTCGATTCATTTATTTGCATGTGAGAGGTGTGAATTAGTGAATTGACACTAATGTTAGTTTCTGTGTTTATTTTTCTTGTAGCTGACTAACATAGGTTGTAAGTTGTTTTGTTACTAACACTATGGACTCAATTGTCTGAAATAGAAGTTTTTTTTTAACGTGCCTAGTAAACTATCCTTGGCTCGTTTGATGAAGTGTTTAACGGGTTTTCTTATTTTATAGGTTGGTAAACAAGCCGACGGCCTATTTGATGGAAAGTACCGCTGCCTATGTACAACAATACCAAGGGGATTGCTGATGCATTGCCTACCTAAGAGACAAAGTTGTAAAGTATCATATGCCTGTAATTTCACTGGCTGCTTGTCGGCAAAAATAAGTGTGTTTCAACGTTTATAATAGTGAAACAGAAGGGTAATAAAAACACGTACACACACTAAATAAATCAGATATATTACTTTAAACACTGTTACAATAATAAACGGACAGATATTCGTCTAGCTCGACCGAACATAACACCACCAACATAAAAACGCGCGCCTTTTTCTTTTTTAATTTTGCGGCTTGACAGTATGATGTGACGTCACCGTCGGTCACTGGCTGGCTTGGCAAAACCAAAAAGGTTAAATGATATAAGCGCTAATATCATTATAACTGGCGTGGCAAGGCTTTGGCTTTGGCGTTCACGTGGCTCGGCTTGGCATTTAGCGAGTTGTTACAATAGCGAAAATCTGCACGTGTTTCTTTTTAACATAACCATAAACTCACGCCTGTATTCCCCGAAGGGTTGGCAGAGGTGTATAAGTAGTACACCCACATTTAGCAGTTATGTTTTACGTGCCATGTAATAGAGGGCGAGCCTATTGCCATCAACTGGGCACAAATCCAGACTCCGGGCTGCTACTGAGAAATTCCACACAGAAAAATCCAATAACACTTTGCCCGACCTGGGGATCGAACCCAGGACCTCACGTTCAGCAGTCGCGCTTAGGACTACTAGACCAACGAGTACTAAAGCTTTAGAGGATGCGTCCCGCGAAAGACTTGTACGGGACGCCAATTGTCCCGTTTTATCGTACCTACGACTAAACCTTCGCGCAGAAGTCGGAATTTAGTGAACGCACGTTTTGTTTAGCTAGAAGAGTGGTGATCGCGACCGCGAGTCTCGCGTCGAACGAACGAAAAAATAATTTCAAATTGTATTTTTCGCCTCCTTTGACAGTTGGGTCCCGCTTTTTTTTTGCCACGTCCCGCATTTTGATTGCTTAAGTACAGGTAAATTCATACATAAAGGTTGACAAGCTTATCAACGAGGCAGTTTCTTTTTAAATTACTTGTAATTAGGATATAACAAAAAAAAAATCCAATAAAATAAAACATTCCCCTCAATAGTTTATGCATCTCCTATTTTTTAAAAGAAAATCAATTTCCTTTCTCGTTTGCTGAAATGAAAAAAAAAACTATTCCTTTTTTTAGAACAAAGGGTTGTAACTGAACCTCTAGGGAAGTTTTCAGACACGACCGACGTTTAGGGCCTTTTAAGGTACGTGATCATGGGTTATATAGGAGTCACGTGAGGTGTTGGGGTCTTGATGCCTCATAAGAAAACGATATCCCATGCTATAAGGAAGAACTTGTAAATTACCTTTGAAATAAATGATGGGGTGGTTGAGTGAATAGAAGCCAATCCTATTTCCTATTACGCGATAAGGTTGAGTTTGTTTTTTCTTTTTTTTTATGGAACTGCTTGTAGATGGTCCCTGCGGGCCGTGTCTACGTGACCGGGCAGCTATTGGGTCTTCAGTCAATGGGGTAAGAACAAAAATGGCGAAATTTCCTTCTCAACAAGGTCGTGTACCTTGTGGCGTTGAAAGCACCCCACCCAAGACAACCCACGGAACAAGACAACCCACGGAACAAGACACCCCGTATTTTCTGTAGGCCTAGCTTTGCCGAGAACTACACGGTGTAAACAATATAAATAAACTTAATTAGCTTTTGCTCGCAGCGTTGCTTCCGTAAAATTGTAAACCTTCGTTAAGGTATTCAGTTGAAGTTCGAAAAAAACGAAATCCAAAAAGTCCGTCGTTTATTATTTACTTTGAAGAGTATGCGTGTTTTAAGTTAATAACCTCATGGAATACGAATTTTCATAAAAACGTTAACAACTCATTCAACCCCTTTAGGAGTGAAATTTCTGAAAACTCTTCCTTAGTTGATGCCTAAGTTATTAGAGGTACTAACTGCCAAAATTTGAAGTTTCTAACTATAGCGGTTTAGGCTGTGCGTTGATTATCAGTCGAAAGTACCAAACAACATTCAATCAAAACACAACTAAAGAGTCTGTCACTGAACCCGAACATAATTAAGTTACCTACCTATAACAATATTTACCCTCAGGTAAATCACCGTTTAGCCATATTCTTCTCATTCCCAATTAGCATTAAAAAATAAAATGTTCTGCAGCTCTGATGCATCGAATAAATCTCTACAAAACTTTCTCACAAAGCCGCAAACTACTGGACTGCAAATCCTCTGGTTCAGGGCTTGCAAACCTTTGGCGCACGTGACAGCATATGTATCGACACAGGAATCAGGATTAATATTTCCAGAAAATACTAACGAAAAATATAATCTGTAGCCTTTTGCTAGTTGACAGCAACGCATTGGAATATTTTGATGTCCTTCAGTTTATATTTTACACTAGGATATTTTTTCTGTATATTTTGTATATGAATGAATACAAAATTCACAAAAGATAGATTTTAAGTTCTGTAGACAGCTGTGATGTGAATTTTATTGAAAAATTACAATTCAAATCGACATTATTATTACATTTATTTAAATAATTATGCGTAATATACTCCAAAATTATTAACTTTTTCAGATATAAAAAATCTAAGTATAATAAAATTACAAATGTCCGAGTGCATGTCTCCTTCAAAGGAAATCGTAAGAAGACTAGTCGACAATTCAAGTGTCCAGTGAGGGCTGGCTTGTTTTTCGGCCAAAGAATTAGCGTTGCCATACAACGTGGCAACGCTGCCAGCCTTCTGGGCACGCTTCCAGTCGACTGATGCGGAGTAGTATTTTGATGCCTTCTTTTAGTTTGTATAGTTTTAGGATAAAATTTTTCTTGGTTTATATTTGCTTTCAAACTACTTTTAGTACGTTAGAAATTTTATTTTATACAAGGTGTAAACGAATTCATGTTATTCCTTCAAACCGCGTGATCTACTGGAGACACTGATTGACCCTGCATAGGTTTTTTTCAGAATCAAGTAAAAAAAGTTAAAAAAAATTAACTACGGTTTTCTGTATCTGAGTAATTTTAGCGTCCCGAGTTAACTGACAGCGTGGAGCGATATCGTGCTAGTCGTGCCCATCACCTGTGTTGCCGTGCCTTCATTCACTTAAGCATGGCATCGAAATTTTCTATCATATACCTAATTTTTTTATTTGGGAAAAAGAAAGTTTATTTTTTATTTTTAAACAATCTAAATCCCGTGCGGAGTTAATCAATACCATTGATAGATCATGTGGTATGAAGGAATTACACGAATTATTATATAATTATTGTATTGTAGATATATTCAAAATGAATAAATTACGGATGTGAGTAGCCTTTGCATCTGTTGGTCTTCAGGATTAAACTTAGAATACCGAAAACAAATCTCAGATAAAATAAAATAAACTTACTTCACTACCCCTGCTAGATTATCCGTTCAGATAAATTTTCAGAGCATTGTTCTATACATTAATTAACAGCAGACAATTCCCGTGTTAGCACCGCGGACCGCGAGCAGCATTAAAATGTAAAACAAAGTTTAAGGAATAATAAAAAGGATTATCCAATGTTTTGTTTTACTACTGAGGTTTTAAACAAGGATTTAACAACAGATTTGGTGTTAAATATACTTGGGAGCAAATAAATCGAGCCACTTCTATTTTTCACGTTGGTATAATTGTTATTATTTTTGGTACTATGCAACAGATCAATCCTAAACATATATCACCTAAAAGGTTATTTGATAACCTTTACAATGAGGGTAGTTTTTTGTATTTTGAATTATATAATTCATGAAACCAAAACGAATAACCAGGACACGTGAAAAAAGGAGTGGCTTGATTTCTTTGCTCCCAAGTGTAGATAGGTAACGCAACATAACATAAACATCACGCTTGTATTCCCCGAAGAGTTGGGCAGAGGTGTATAGTCCACCCATATTTCTCCGTTATGTTTAAGTCCCATGTAATAGGGAGCGAGCCTATTGCCATCAACCAGGCACAAATCCAGACTTCAGGCTGCTACTGCGAAATTCCACACGGAAAAACCCAATAACACTACCGGACCTGGGTATCGAACCCAAGACCTCACGCTTAGCAGTCGCGCTTGCGACCACGAGGCAGCCGAGGTACCGTAAGTTTGTCAAATTGTATGAAAACAAGCGTGTCACATTTTTTGTTACAATTATTTACGTAACGATGGCAATAAAGTGCCTAGCGCAGTGAAAGATCGCGCACACGTATCCTACAACCATTCACGCTTGCGGTCGAGACGGAACTGATATAGCAGCGTAACATGTTGGAGGATTGCTCCAACTGAATGGCACGCAAAGTAGGTCAAAATACCTCCTTGTGAAAGAGTTTGATCCGGGTCTACCACCATACCTACTTGCGTGTAATATAGAATAATAATAATAGGTAAGGTAGTACACCATACCCTATTTCTCCCACCAAGCAGTTTTGCTTAAGTAAGGGCAAGTGCCCGGACGAAATCTTTCACAAGGAATTGTATTACTCTTAAAATTTCCGTCGGTAGTATTAAGTTGAAGCGTGTGCCATACCAAATGAGGTGCGCGAGCGGTTTATGTCGACGGTAGGCCCTCGTGAATTGTATTTAAGGGATTACTAACTCAGAAGTATGTCAACCGCTCATGATCCACCGAGCTCTCTCGTCGTAGAGCTGGTCATCTCTTCAGACTCCGCAGTCACAATTATAATTCAGCATTCATGAAGCTGTTTTCCTCTCAATCTCCCCCCAGCAACGCCCGAAGCCGAGATCCTAGTCCCACTAGTGGTCGCCCAGTGCTGTTGTTGTTAGTAGTCATGATGTTAACGTTTTTTTAACTTTCTCCCCATTGGCTGGAGACCCTTCAAGTCTCGTCAAAAACTTCCTGGTTACATAGAAATGGCCCACAAGGACTATCTATACTTACGTAAGTACAAGCAGAACAATAGATGTTACATCAAATGCGAACGCGGACCCGCCGTCGCGTCGTCGTCTCGTCGCCGTCAGAACGACTCGCTCGAGTTCCGCGTTTAGTGTGTCGAACGCTCTATAGAAAATAAGCGACAAGTATCTATAGTATTCTTACCTTTTAAATGTGTAAATTATTATAATTTCCGCTCCTAAGACTCCATCTGCTGCAATTTTTACAGAAATTATGGTAATCGTTAAAAAATATATTCAGAGTACATTTTAACATCGATTGGTCCAATAAATGGAAGTGTTGAGAGCCCAGCGATGTCTGAAATTAATTCAATAAACGTGGCCCTGCATTTCACAGTATTTATCACCGAAAACTGACAAACAAAATTGAACGTTTAAGCTTTGGACGTAAAGTACAAAATTACTTAAAACCACTTGAGAGTAGCCGAAGCAAATGTATCGATAATTCGATGTTTCCAAAATTCGACACAGCGTTAACGAATTCTTATTTAATTCCCTGGGATTAAGGTTGAGCTTTGCGTGATGTTATGTTAGATTTCCTTTTAAATTTTTTCGATTAAACTTCAGTGCAACGGGGTCGGGAAACAAATTAGTTGCTAAATTCGTAAAAGATTGGAAAGACCTCGATAATCGATTATGTTAGAAGTGAAAAACTTTTTACTCTTTTTCCGTCTTTGATTTTGTAGAAGCTTTGGAAATTCAGTTTCAGCAGTACCTCCGTGTTTTAGAGTAATGGGATTTTTTTAGAATTAAACTGTAAATGCATGACTTTAAAATCTAGTGTACAGGCTGGAAAAAACTAACACTACTTGAAGGGGAGTACTTACCTTAACTAAAGTTTAATAAAGAGATTTAACCCTATCGATCTGTGCCTTAATACAGAATGATGCTTTTGCACAGTTCTTGCTAATTCGATTACCGTTTCATACAGTCTATTTATTAAAAAAAAGAAAAGTTTTTCTAGTTTGAAAAATTTAATAAAAATTTCATATCGTCTTGATGCTTCTTTCTTTAAAAAAAACGTTGTCCCTCACTAGGATTTATCTTTTATTGTGGGTGTGTTTACAGACACAAATCTTGACACATCTACAAACGCCCAGACCCGGAACAACTATCTCTAGGCCACACAAATAATTGTACAGTGTGGGAATGTAGCGCAGAACCCAATCGCTCAAACCACCGAATCGCACCAACCTTATTTTGGAACGAAAAAATTGCCATGTTCAATATTTGAGGTAGGTAATACTTTCTCCAAGTGACGTACATTCTTCCACACTAATGTAGGTAAGTGACGTTCCGTTTTTCCACTCTGTATTTGTAGAATGTACAACACAGAGAAAAACATACTGCGATGATCAATCTACGCTAAGCCACCTTGCTTGGTAATTCTACCAAAGACTACTGTGGCTGTCCAATTCAAAATCTCGGGATTGATGTAGGTTTTTGACATTACTTCTATTTAATTTTTGTCAAAACCTGAATTTGGACTGAGATCAGTTATTGGTTTAGGCCGTAAGAAGCTTATGTTCAGGCCACTTCATCATCCAATCAATGCGTTGTTGTATATTGAATGTTGTATGTATGTATAGGGAATATGCATGTAATTCAAAAGTCTTTTATTATTTAACTATACATTGTACAGGAGTCAAGAAACCAATTGTTTTTTTTTATATTTTTTAACGCATTACTTAGTTTACAATGTTACGTTTTTTTTTTGTGGAACGGAACGCAATCTTAAAACGCGTCGTCTTCGAAAATGCCGGAAGTGACATTAAAATCCATGTGACTAAATTTTTAAATAATCTTTTCTTAGCAAACTGTTTCATTTCTTACTGAGGTAAGTTAGTAAGTGCGATTTCTGCTTGAATAAGGCACAAGAAGTAATTTAATGTACATGATTTGTGGCTAAAAAAGAGATGTAAATAAAGGAGCATCGTGAATTATGACGTCACATTATGGCCGCGACAATAAAGGATGTTTGAACTGTAGAAGACAATTGTTGAAGTTAATAAATTTTTTTGAGCATAAAACAGTACATTTGTCTTTTAAAACTTTTCTTGAGTTTATATTACTGTGCTTTATTGATTATGAGAAAAAAATAGTTACACGCATATTCCCTGTGATTTGTTTGCGGATGAGTGAAAGAATATATACTGTCAGTATGTCAGAAGCATTATTCGGGATTCAATTGTTTTTCCTTGTATTGTATTGTATGTATCTTCTTCTAATCTTAAATTATTGTAATTGGTCCTACATCGTTTTAATTAAAGTTAAATAAATAAATAAATAATTATTTCCTTATTAAACACGAACAGATTCTTGATTCATGATCCTGTATTCATTTACTTTATCCAATTTCAAAGGTTTCAAAATCCCCGTTGTAAGCAATTAATGCCTAAAATGTTCAGCAGTCAGCTTTAAGTACTTTTGATTACACCTAATATAATTAATTTCCTGCCAAGAACGTTATGAAATAATGTTTGCTAAGTCTCATAAACAATCTAACGACTTTGTAAGACTTGAGTTGATGTATGACGTAGTTGATTGTTTATTTAAAGTATTATATATTTAACATAGTATTATAAACAGGTTGAAAACATTTCTTGTCTCGTCTTTCATTAACTGCCCTATAGTTTGTTCCCGGTTTGACGAAGAGTTTCGGGACATCGTGTATACAAGTTTAGTTTTAGTGTACACTAAACCTGAAACTAGTTTGTTCAGAATCACTAGGAGAATCGATTGGCATAGTTTTTATAGCACGTGTTTTTTTTTTTTTATGATTTTTTTTTTGTTTCAATAGGTTTCTATGCATAACAGTGGACGGGGATAGATACCTTGAGGCTTGAGACGGTGCGCTCGGTCAGCTTCCATGCATAACTCCTCCATAGGACATCTCACACATTTTACACTCTACTGGGGAACTTAACGCAACATAAACTAAGGTGTAAGGTGGAAATTTATTTAAAAAAAATACATACTCCGACAATTCTGATTAAAATCTTGTTGGGGTGTCTCGGTTTTGTGTATACTAAAAACAGTGTTGTATAAATATTATGTATAAAAGGTCAACAAAGCATGATCGTGCAACATTAATCATGCTTTAAGAATCCTTTTTTTTAAAACACCTAATCAACTTACCGTAACATCACGACTGTATTCCTCGAAGACTACGGTAGAGGTTTATAATACAACCTCGTTTCGCCGTTATATTTAAGTCCCTTGTAATATGGGGCAAGCCTATTGCCCTCAACCGGGCACAAATCCAGACTACAAAGAAATACCACACGGAAAAATCCAATAACACTTTGCTCAACAATCACGCTTGCGACCATTAGACCAACGAGGCACAATTATTTTCATTTTCTGTTTTTTTTAATGGATTTTTAAAACGGAATAAATGTTTCACGTTCAAAGATTTGTTTGCTCTGAGTACAAAATTTAAATTGCCTGTAGGTGCCTCTCCGTGTCAACGCGAGCACATCAAGCTACCCGAAACTGTCAAATTTTCCCAATCAACCTTGAACCTACTGCTTTTGCGATAAAGATGAAAATCTATTATATAGCTTTATGTGCTGGCGTCTGTACGGCCGCGGACTCGAAATGTTTATCAGATTTCAAATTTGATTCCATATCACACTGCGCAATAAGTTTTAAGATGTCATATCTACTTATGTCATATCGACCTTATGAAAAAGTAATGTGCAAGCAATTATAGACCTTAGGGTGGTAAACATTTCAAGTCTCCGATTGTACATGGAAACCTTAGGTACATGTTTTCTTTGGCTAATTGTAATGAAGTTTGCATGCACATAAAGTGCGTTCAATCCACGAAGACGCGCCCCATTCCTTTTTGTGAGAGGTAGCTGCGTGGTGCGTATGCACACATTTCTTATTTTATTATCTTGTTTTAGAATTTTAGAATAGAATGTAGAAAATAATATTTATTGTAAAACATGAGTATACATCAAATAATGTGTACAAGTTCTTAAAATAACAGGTGGATCTGCATGTTTTGCCATTTATGACGAACAAAACAACGTATTTTTTGATGTAGTAACCATAAAAAAATTGAGTCTACACAGCAAAATATGAAATTAATAACGTAATCCTAATGCTAATTAAAAAATAAGGTATTGTTTTTACAGATTTGGGGGTCAAATTGTGAAAATGTCGTAATTGTAGGAAACTATTTAACTAATTGCGGTCATTTAAAAATTCCGATATGGTTTAATAGCATTTGGCTATGAGATATTTTTTAAATGTATTTTAAACAGAGCAGTAGGCATTTGTTTAACAGGTTTTAGGATTTTATTATAAAGGATTGGTGCCAAACAAAAAATACTCATTGGCTGGAGACCCTTCAGGTCTCGCCAATAACTGCCCGGTTACGTAGAAACCGTCCCCTAGGACGACATACAGCAGACCAATAGAAATAAAAAAAAAACAAAAAATACTTTTACACATCAATGCCGTGGTTGATTAGTGTGCGTATGCATACATCTAACTATCGTGTAGCGATAGATATAACACAATAGCAATTTATAATGCACATTTTTGCATTGTAGCGATTTAGACAGAGTGGGGCATTTCTTCGTGGATTGAACTATCTCTACACATTGACTGATGTAGCGATTAATATTGAAGTTTCCTCGTATTAAAATAACTGGTTCTTCTTCTTCTATCGTGTCGGCACGAGCTATGATACGATAATAACTCATGCCGTGGTGAAAATATTAGCCAGTCAGGAAGGTTGGTAGCGGGGCTGACTGCCCAGGGTGCACCGGACGTACTTAAGTATCGTCACTCGTGGAGGCTCTTTTTATGTAGGTACCCCAAATAACTGGTTGTAGCGGGTTAGTTTTTTTGATCAATAGTGCAGTTCCGTGTGGTTTACTTAAATAATCCACCGTTTTCCTACCCGTGGGTGTCGCATTAGAGGATGGGCAGCAGCGACCTCTAGTCTCACCAAAAACTCAGCCCTCATAAAGCTGTTTCTCTCCCAATCTCCTGCCAGCAACGCCCTAAGTCGAAATCCGAAGGTCCGAGGTCATTAGCCTACAATACCAAGAGGATTGCTGACCCGTTGCCAACCTAGAGACAATTGAAAAGTCTCATGTGCCTGTGTAATTTCACCGGCACACGTACCCTTCAAACCGGAACACGGCAGTACTTCCTCGGACGAACACTTTTATGGTGAGCTTTACTACAACTAAAAAGTGTTTTGAACAGGAAACTTTTACCCTTACTACACGGAACCTATGACAGTCGTTACGGGTAGTCAGAAGCCCGAAAGTTTGAGAACCAGTCTAACCTTAGGATATCAGCATTGCCCAGTAACTGGGTTGCGGAGATCTGATGGCAGTCGCTTCGTGTAAAATACTGGTATTCAGCCGCATCTGGTTAGACTGGAGGCTGACCCCAACATAGTTGGGAAAAGGATAGACAGAACAAATTACATGGAACTTTACACTGACATCAGTGGGCAGTGGCTGATCAAAATCATCATCATCATTCAGCCGAAAGACGCCCACTGCTTTTGTAATTTGTTGTCTTAAAGGAGATGGGTAATCCTGGGCCCAGCAGTTAACTAGTTGAAATGTGCATTAAAAAAACCGTTATATTTTTCTAAAGGTAATCACAAAATCCAGTATCATGTTTCTATCTAGGAAGCGTGAAATTTTAAATTAAGTTTTGAAACTAAATAATCGATTAAATACATGCCTGAATTCTTAGTAATCGATAACGAATAAATCGGTAAAATCTCAGAATATATGTGAAAATTGAGTGACAACTGCCTATCAATCGTCTCGTGGAATCGATTCATAGCGAAAGGAGTTCCTTTAATTTTTCTTCAGTCAGACACTGGCCACCGACTGACAGCTGACAGGCAGAAAAAAACCGGCACTAGTGTACAGTCTATGACCGGCACTCGTTCGTTTTCTTTCGTTCTGAGTGCGCACGTATTTTCCATGTTTTATTGTATAACCCCACGACTTCGGCTTTGCATATTATAAAGGACTATTCGACGAATCTTGCTACTTTGGATTACCACCTGGCTTTCTATTTTGGAGAACTGATTACGCCTATCAATAGGATATGGACGATGAATCGCTGTGCCAATTGCGAATGGTCGCAGTAACTCAGAAGAATCTTGGAGAAGGCAGAAGAATCTTGGACGATGAGGCGATTTTAACAGTTATTCGTCAGTGGCGTGCATCTCAGCCTGTTGGAACTTGGCCCAAGATGTGGTTCTTGGGAGACGTCCGATTGAAGAACCAACCCAAGTTGGTCATTCCAGTGTTTGTGTCCGCTGCGGTCGTTCACTGTTAGCACAACGGTACAGCCAAATAATAAATATTTTAAACATATATTGGTGTTTTATTTTACTTCCTCTTCTCCCTTTTTTACCTACTGCTAATAAGTGCAAGATATTGGATGTAGAGACTTGTCTTCGACTGCAGCGACTGTCCAGCGCGTGCCGAACGTATCAGATCTTCGACGCGTCACACATGGAGGCTCTCTACTTGCACTCCATGCGTAAAACCATTACACAACCGAAGCCATTCAATGTATTCCGCAAACATCAAAAAACTACAATGTTATAATGTAACCTCACTTTTACTATACTTCATATAACGTGTCCCACGTCCTGTACCGACCAAATTTGGTACGCGGATTTAAACAATATGAAATAAGTGTACGGATGCGTACCTTCGCGTACCTTGATTTTCAAAAGCGTACCTCTTACCATTTACGTGAAAATGCCAATTTAATTTGGTCCGTACAGAACGAGCACGTTCTGTACGGACCATAATGATTTAATGATGATTGGTCGTTTGTTATGATATAAAACGGATGTACCTAGGATGTACTCCACATAACTGCAATCGATATTTAATAACTATTTATAAAATGTGTTGAAATATGCATTTGAAGTTGGCGCGTACAGGACGAGTTTCGGGTACAAAGCAAACCATGTGATACATAACAGAAATTGAGATGGAGGCTGTATGTACCTTTAATGTACTCCCCGAATCGTAACTTTTCATGCCTGATAAATGTATGATAACAGATATAAATAATAATTTATATTTTTCTTCTAGATACAGAGTTATAAAAGTCGCAGAAGTGGCATCTCGTAAAAAAGATGGCGAGATTTCATGTTATTCGGAACTCAGTCTTTTCGATAGCGTGTATTATAGAAAATGATTAATAGCTGTAGAATAAAATAAGATTAAAAAATAAATAAATAGTGGACTTGTAAAAGTTGGTAGAATAAAGATATGAGAGGTTATATTATTTAATAAATCTATAATTTAGTAATGAAACAAAATAAAATGTTTACAAAAATATCTTATAATCAGAGACGACGTCCAAGAAAAAAAAAGAAAAACAAAAGGAAACTTATTTTAAGGAAACCATACAAAGTTATAGGAAAACAAAACGCTAAAAAAAATTACTGTACTGTAATTACTTGTATAAACGATTTGTCTTTATTAAGTATTTGACTTTCCAATATAATGATTTTGTCTGACTTGCTCAAAGATCGAATAATAATCTTTGCACGACATTGCTTGCAACACCCATCACATTTAAAATTTCCTTCAAAGTCTACAGAATGATGTTGAAAAATCCACAAGCAATCAGATTTTACATTTTCATATAATATATACCTCAAAATGGAAGTCCACTGACGCGGTGGTAAAGTGTGCCTGATATGGGTTTTGTAGTTGGGTAATTTAGGATCGTTCCTTACAGATACTTGAAGTGTTAGATCCATTTTTTTCCATTTTTCTAGTTGGACTTGAAAAGTGTTTTTCTCCCATTCAGCTTCATTATCTTTGCCAAAGACATTAAATTGAGAAATTTCCATTTCACTGCCACTGGTGTCAGACTCAGAACAGAATTTGACCGGGTACTGCATATTTTCATAAACATCAATGTGAGAAAGGTTGGCTGGTTTCTTAAAGAAAAAATCAAAGTGTCTCTTGGCTGACAAATATTAAGCCTTGCAAGACATTCTATGTGACATTTTTTTACTTATCTCAATTACTTTATTCGTTGAAGCAGGCAAATTGTTTCTATCTAGAAACTGTTCCTTGTATTCATTGAAGAATTCTGCATGTTCTTTAACACTCACAGATGAAACTTTTGCACGCTTTCTTCCTTGTTTATTCATTATGAAACGGAAAAATAACTAATAATTATAATATATGAGTTGAATGAATGAGTAATATTATTTGCTTGTCGTCGCTAGTACAGTCAGCGACAAAAGTATGTAACCGGTGTTGTTAACACTTCTGTTTTTAACGGGAACTAATTAATTGGTCAGTGAAATTAATATTTGGTCAGCGACACCGACTCGGTTAGGTTTAGAATCACTTGTAGTTATTTTTTTTAAACACCCAGTATGATTTATTTGTCTAAGCACTCTCCGCTGATATGTCGCTGATCAATTAGTATTTTTCGCTGATCAAGTTATTTTTAACGCCAATGAAAATTCAATTTAATAACTGATCAGTTAAATGGTACCCTTTTTTAAACAATAACTGAACACAATAATAATGAATAAAAATCAGAACAGATGTTTCATTTAAATAGTACAAATTCTTGACTATTACATGAAATGGTGTCAATTTAGATGTTTTGTAAAAGTAACAGTGTAGTAACCGGCTTTTGTAGCTGACTGTGCCGAAATATTGTTAAATATCAATACATGACAGTTTACAGTACATAGTATTGTTTTTAAATACAAAGAAATAAATTATTTTAGTGCAAAAAGTATTCACTGCAATATCAAACAAACGCAAAAAGTAGTGATGCGGTATGATAAATAAACCGATAACAGTAGGTACTTAATAAATGAAATTTAGAATTTCATCTCAAAGAAAACGATTTTTATGTATTCATTGTTTTTTATGATGAAAAATAAAACACATAGTTAAAAGAAGCATGAAATTATTTATTTTATAAATTATGATGACTATACCTAGCTATGATATTTTGTATATTCTTGAAACAAAAAGATACACTTGTAAACATGTAAATTTGGTGGCATAGGTACAAGGTTAGTCGGAAGGGGATACTAATCCGGAAAGGTATTATTAATACACGTAACTTAACCAACAAAAACCTAAGACGTTCTTTGGAGATTTTAAAAGCCATAATATATAATAACCAGGCAGTACAGACGGACATGGAAAAACCATAAGGGTTCCTAGTTTGACTACGAAACTCTAATAAGATATGCCAATTCTAGGCTTTCTGAAGTCTATATTTTCAACTACATTTTCAATTAAATATCTTTATTATGGAAATTTTACAGTTATCAGGCATGAAAAGCTACGATTCAAGGAGTACATTAAAGGTACATTCAGCCTCCATCTCAATTTCTGTTATGTATCACATGGTTTGCTTTGTACCCGAAACTCGTCCTGTACGCGCCAACTTCAAATGCATATTTCAACACATTTTATAGATAGTTATTAAATATCGATTGCAGTTATGTGGAGTACATCCTAGGTACATCCGTTTTATATCATAACAAAAGACCAATCATCATTAAATCATTATGGTCCGTACAGAACGTGCTCGTTCTGTACGGACCAAATTAAATTGGCATTTTCACGTAAATGGTAAGAGGTACGCTTTTGAAAATCAAGGTACGCGAAGGTACGCATCCGTACACTTATTTCATATTGTTTAAATCCGCGTACCAAATTTGGTCGGTACAGGACGTGGGACACCATATAACTTGATTGCTGGGTAGCCAAATTTCACCAAATTTTCAGTGAGGCCTTGTTATTATATCCTCTTACAAATAAGGCTAGTTTGATTGAGTTAACACCTGGGCCCAGGAAACTATGGAGTCTTTCCCTTCTCCTTTTTGCATATACTTTTAACATTTTATAATTACCCTCGTTATTATTGTCATCAAATGATCAAAAAATACCCACTAAGTATCTGTATTCTTATAACCACACTCATAAATCAGTGCTTTATTTAGCAGACTAATGCAAATTATCGGGAATTGTATGGAAGTGTGTGTGTTTGTGAATGAGGAAGACTGACCTGCCGTGATACAGTTTTGAGCGTGAATTAAGCTCAAACAACCGCATAACGTACACAAGTATTTATAAAGACATACGTAATTATATTTTTGTACTAGTAGACACAAATCACAGGATTGTTAGGGTTTGTGTGTAAGGTTTGTTCATTTATGTTGTCAATAAACTTTTACTTATTTTTTTTTACTGCTGGACATAGGCCTCCTCCAAAAGGGGGGTTTGCCATAATCGACACGCTTTGCAGGCGGGTTGGCGATCGTAGTATAAAACGCTGCTGCCCATCTTCTAATGAATTCGTCAGTCGCCTTTTACGACACTCACGGGAAGATATGGCGTGGTTCTATTTTTTACGTCTACACGGTATATTTTTGCCTACCCTGGCATAATTTCTACCATACCACACTTAACAAGCTCACAGAAACTCCATCACTTTCGTCCATGCTCCTGTTCTATACTACGAGCTGCTGTATCGAAGCCTGCTCCTCGGAGATAGACGCACAATGACGCATTGTTCGCGCCGTGTCTATTGTGAGGAGAAAATAACTTCGGACGAGTAAACGTGCGCGATTTGTCGGGTGTTCGAAGCTGAGTATTATTAATGATAGTTCTGTTCGGTTTTTAATATCATTTGCATAAAAGGAAAGATAAAAATGGGTGCATATCTTGACTGTTACAAATAATTTTCTAGGGAATTTGCTATATGTGGACTACTATTAAAAATGTCCAAAAAATATTATTATTTTACAAAAAGTACGGAAAGGCAAAGAAATGAAAAAATAAACAAAATCGATGAGAAATAGAGGAGATATCTACACGCTTGTAAGGACGGGAGTAATAATACATGTCTAAGTTGATATAAGGTTTGTATTATACTAACAATAATTAGGGATACATTGAATATATGGGCGAAGGCATGAATGACTACCACACTACACGCTTTCGAAATTTGTTAAAAAGGCATTTTCTGTTCTCGTCATGCGAAACGGATATTGTACCATGAGCAAGGCCTAAGCTGAGCTTTGTATTTGTGTAAGAATGAATGCAGACGCACCCTTTGCTTGGTTTAAACCGGATACTGCTTTTTGGCAATCGATTCTATGTGCACTCACATAAATGCACAGCTCAGCTTACGCCTCGCCAGTTGTACAGTGATGTCAAGTCACTATGAAGATCTTAAGGTATGACGTCATATGCTAGTAGTAGCTGATGGGCTCATGGCTAATTAACAACAGCGCCGATCATACGATTTGTGAGGTTAAGCTGCGTTTGCCGCGGTCAGTCCGTGGATGAGCAAGCATTCATTACAAATCGAGATCGCTCCGTGCCTTGGAGACCACGTTAAACCGTCAGTTACGGGTGTCATAGGAATACCTACGATAGTCGTTACAAGTAGCAAGAAACCCGAATCAGGGGGTCTACTCCATAAGCACGAAGTCCGTGGTTTCGGCCTTAGTTACGAGCGTTTCCTAGTCCCTGTCACGTACGGACATACGATTATTTTGGGGCCCGAAGTAAGAATGAATGTCCCTACTTATGTGTTTTTGCCCGTCCGAAAAGTTGAACTTGACACTTGTTTTGTTCACTCCTACGTTTCGTGTTACTTTCGGACGGGCGACTAACTTCGTTAACGGACTTAGGGAGTAGGCCTCCAGCTAACTCCCCCTTTACCCCTAACTTTAAGATATCGGCATTGTCCAGTAACTGGATTGCGGAGGTCTGATGGCAGTCGTTCCGTTTAAAATGCTGGTATTTAGCCACATCTGGTGAAACTGGAAGCTGATCCCAACATGGTCGTAAAAAGGCTAGGCAGAACATTGGTAAAGATACAACAAAGTCTTAATTTAGGGTGCATGAAAAGAGCCTCCACGAGTGACGATACTTAAGTACGTCCGGCGCATCCTGGGCAGTCAGCCCCGCTACCAACCTTGCTGACTGGCTAATCTTTTCACCATAGCATGAGCTAGTTTTGTATAGCTCGTGCTGACACGAGAGAAGAAGAAGTCTTAACTTTACCCATTAACGCTCGATTTAATAATAAGAATTAGTCGATAGCCTGCGGCCTCTCTTATAACAATAATGTGGGTTTGTTAATAAATATTTTGGTGATGAATAATGAATATAACGCGGCTCAATTTTATCTTTTCTTTCATGATCCCCGGAAGGCGACTTTGATATAATAATAATAATACATTCTTTTATTTGGGACAACAAAGGAACCATTTTTGTTAGTAGTACACACCTTAGATACTACAACTTATACAAATGTAGGATTAGTAATTCAAGAAATGCAGACAAGTTAGTGAGTCATGTACTTACGAGGCAATCTTCTTCTACTTCTATCGTGTCGACACGAGCTATACAAGAATAGTTCATGCCTTGGTGAAAAGATTAACCAGTCAGCAAGGTTGGTAGCGAGGCCGACTGCCCAGGGTGCGCCGGACATATCGTCACTCGTGGAGGCTCTTTTCATGCATCGCATGCGGACAATGATTCCGCATGAGATGCCTCAGTACAGGAGCTCTCGGGTCCTTAGCCACGACTTTTAAGTTGCTATTGCTATTCCCCCGAATCCTCCTCACAAGCGATGCCACCTATTTCCTGATGATACTATGGAAACCATCCGTACGCGATTGGGCAAACATCCTCGAGGCACTACAGAAACGAGGGAGTTTCAACATCATCCTGAACCTTTAACGGCATTTAGCATCCCCCGTGTACAGCTGAACCACAGACTTCCCGAGTACAGGCCTTGACAGTACGCTTCAAACAAGATTAATTTGACCTGATCGGTACAACGCAAAAATTATATGTAAGAGACGTTCTTTGGCGTTATTTTTAGGTAACGATGTAATAACCTTAATGTTAGTAACAATTGTTTAGTGGTGATGTTATTAAGTTAAGTGGTTTCGTTTTAGTGGTTGTTAATGTGATTATAAGAGTAACGTTTACTGTAGTTATAGTGGAATGAACGATAAAGGAAGTGACCGAACTACAATTGTTCGCCGTAGTTTATAATAAAATATTGTACCTACTCGGTTGCCCAGCGACGGAGTGGTATTACGTATACAGGGTGTAAACGAATTCGTGTAATTCCTTCAAACCGCGTGATCTACTGGTGACACTGATTGACCCTGCATAGGTTTTTTTTAAGAATAAACAAATAAACATTTTCAAAAAATGAAACTTGTTTTTCTTTAACTGAGTAATTTTAGTGTCCCAAGTTAACTGACTGCGTGGAGCGATATCGCGCTAGTCGTGGCCTTCTGCTGTGTCGCTGTGCCTTCATTCATTTATGCTTGGCATCAAAATTATCAGTCACATAAATTTTTTTTTGGAAAAAAGTTTATATCAATTTATATCAATCTAAATCCCATGCGGGGTTAATCTCTACCATTTATAGATCATGTGGTTTGAAAGAATTACAAGAATTCGATTACAACCTGTATATTGTTAATCCGTCTCTCCGGACAATATCTAGCAAGCAAATCCACTAGCAAGTTTGAATGTGCAAGATATTGCACTCCATTGCTTGCTTAGTTCGTGAAACTTGCAGAAATCGACGTGCAGTGGGTACGTCTACAGCTTGAAAGTCGGTTGCACAAGTCAACTTGCACAGTACCTAAAACTTGCCAAAGGATTTGAGGATCGGAACTAAAACACGACGAGCTTGACCGTTGATTTAGCAATCTGTTATATCAATCAAATATCATATCATATCAATAAACTACATGTCCCTAACCAACGTACTACAATGTATAGCAAGAATTGTTTCTGCATGGCTATTCGAATCAATAATAAATTACCGAACTGTCTAAAAAGCCTTAATTTAAACTTGTTTATGCGTAGATTGTTTGACTTATTAAGCAAATGTTATTATTCAACGAATGATTATCTCAATCACAGAAATTTGTAAATTATAAACTTAGACTGCACCTAATTTTGTATGGGAAATTCTATAGTTATCTTTAGATTGTTGCACCATTATCGTAAAATTATTATTAGATATGGAATTATATTATTTGTACACCAGAAATGGTAGAATATAAGAGATTTCAATAGTTTGTAACACCTACCTACTGCACTATATTTTAACAAATAAACGGATCTTTTTTTCTTTCAATCTATATAAATAAAAAGAAAAGTCCTGATTTACTGACTGACTCATCAACGCCCAGCCCAAACCCTTAATCGAGGAAGCTGAAATTTTGCGCAGAGGTTCCCTTTATAATGTAGACAAGGAACAAGGATTTTTCGAAATTCAACCCCTAAGGGAGTTAAATAGAGGATGAAAGTTTGTATGGAAAATCGTCACTTAACGGGTTCAAAATTTCACGCAAGCGAAGCTACGGGCAAAAGCTAGTTTCTTACAAATTCCCACAATAAAAGCAAGTGGGGGTAAAAGTTAAATTGGGACCCTGATGTGATTTCTCGGAATTCGTTATTTTGATTTAGAAGTTTCGAAAGATTTCTACTCGGGATCTTTTAGGTCCTTTTATCCAAAGTCGCTCGTAATTGATCCAGTAGTAGCAACGTAGAGTAATTTAATTGGTAACTTAGCTTTATAGAACGTGTAACATAATAAACGTAAACCCTGAAAGAACTTTGTTGAGAATTGGTTACTCAAAACTCAACTCAAACTCAAAACTCATTTATTCAAAATAGACTAGAATGACTTAGTTCTTTTTGAACGTCGATTTTACAATATAGACATCCCCCAAAAAGCCCTCCCTTCACCGCTTCCTAGTGTTTTTGCTGTGAAGAAGAAACGGCGCAACAAACTCCCCAGCAACACAGATATGTCTGTCAAGTGAATAAATTAATTGACTCTATACAAAGAAAATCATAATATTTTTTACAATAATAAAATTATGCACATAAAGGAAAAGTAAAAATGAAAATAGTACATAAGTAGGTATATAAATCAATTCTGTATGAATTGAGATAAATCAAAATCGTATCTAAATAATATAGATACTTATCTAAACAAACACATAAAAACTAATGGTTTCCAGGGAAGCCACATGTGCAGAAAAGAATTAGCGCCACACGTCCCTATCGTCAACATAGTCGTTTATCTTATAGTATGCCTTTTTAATGAGAACTGATTTAACGTATGATTTAAATTTGCCATCGGTGAGATCCGTAATTCTTTTGGGAAGCTTGTTATAAAATCTAACACAATTTCCTAGGAATGACTTATTCGTTTTGGATAATCTAAATTTAGGGACTACTAATTTATGTTTATTCCTAGTATTTATATTATGAACGTCGCTTTTAACATTATACATTGGCAGATTTTTACGTACAAACATAATATTTTCAAAAATGTAAAGGGAAGGCATCGTCAGAATATTAATCTCTTTAAAGAAATCTCTAAGCGACTCCCGAGGACCCATATTATAGATCGCGCGGACTGCCCTCTTCTGTAATATAAATATCGAGTCGCGATCGGCCGCTGCCCCCCACAGCAGAATACCATATGACATAATGCTGTGGAAGTACGCAAAATAAACAAGTCGGGCAGTAGGTATGTCAGTTAGCTGTCTAATTCTTCTGACTGCAAAAGCAGCAGAACTTAACCTACTAGAAAGGGCAGTTATATGAGCTCCCCACTGTAATTTGGAATCTATTGTTATGCCTAGAAATACCGTTTCATCTACTATGTCCAGTTTACTGCCGTCAAGCGTTATGTTTACTCCTACATGAGGAACGTTTGGCAACGAGAACTTTAAACATTTCGTTTTAGTGGCATTCAATAAAAGATTATTTGCAGCAAACCATTTAGAAAGAGCGGATAAACTACTATTTACATTTAAAAGATCTATGTCTTTCCTATTGATTTTAAAAATAAGGGAAGTGTCGTCCGCAAACAAAATTATATCAGATAGTGCTGACATCATGTAAGGGAGATCATTAATATAAGCTAGAAACAGAAAGGGGCCCAGAATTGAGCCCTGTGGCACACCCATTTTTACTAGAGACCCTGAAGATGTTATGCCAGATATGCCTACTTTTTGTTGTCTTTTGGAAAGATAGGATAACACCAGTTCCAGCGGACGTCCACGAATACCGAAGTGATTCAACTTACAAATGAGCGTTTTATGATCCACGCAATCAAAAGCCTTGGAAAGATCACAGAAGATGCCAACAGCATCCTGTGACCCTTCCCAAGCCTCCAAGATATGAGTGACTAACTTCGCACCTGCGTCTGTAGTCGATCTACCCTTCGTGAAGCCAAACTGTCGATCGTGTAAAATCCTATTTTTATTAAAATGTGACAACATCTGTTCAAGCATAATTTTTTCAAAAATCTTACTTATTGATGGAAGAACTGAAACAGGTCTATAATTAGAGGGATTATGCTTACAGCCTGATTTAAAAATTGGGATAACTTTGATATACTGAATCGATTTAAGGCATTTTTAATGTGTATTTTTTTAAAACGTACCTACTTATTACTTAACTTATCAATCGTTCAATTGAGATAAAGAAATTTGAGTCTTATGTCAAGACTATAAGACTGAATTTTAAATGCAGTTTATACAAAAAATAAAACTTTTCTTTAAAAAAAACTTATTTAAGCACATAAAAGTGTTTCAGTGCATGTTTTTGATTTATTATAATTTTAACTGAATATTCTAATTTGGGTGTTTGAGTGTTTGCATTATTCCTATTACCTACTTGTCGTAGATACCTTTTTTTAAAGTTCTAAATACAAATAATTTATCTAATAATATGTTCCATGTAAATTGTGTTAAATCGTATCGTATAGAACGAGCAGATTTTAGATCTTTTGTCTATGTTTGTTGGAAAATGGCTGAATGGATCGCGACGAGATTTTAACTGTTGTAGCTAAAGCTAAAGTGTAAGCTTGACTCAAACTAAGGCATGATTTATCCCGAACGGTTGACCTGAAATACCGCTTCATGACTCTATAGCAATGGCGAGACACTTTTCTTTCTAGTTATTGTTTTGAAACTTGCGGCGATTGGTGTCGAAAGCTCGAAACTTACGACAAAAGTCATGAAAAACTCTAGACCTAGAAAACCAACGTATTTTTTTATAAAATTTGGGGAGCAATTTTCTATAAAAATTGGCTAAATCTGATCTAAAAGATCCGCTGGACTTTTTGGAACTTTATGTTCTACATATCTGTTTGTGTTGAGTGGCAGGAGGAAAGCAAAGCGCCAAGTAAAAAAATAAAAATACTTCATTTACGTTAAAGTCCTTTGGTAAATTATTTCAATTAAGTAACTTAATTAATTTCGTGCCCACATTTTTTTGTCGCAAGCCAACTATGGCACGCATGCCATTGGTTCGCCATCCCTGCTTTATAGCAAACTAGCTTTTGCCCACAGCTTCGCTCGCGTTAATTTCGTATTTGACAATCTATTCGGGTTGTATTAGGTACAATAATATAATTCAATCATGATTCGAAAGACACGTGGCGCCATCTATTATCATAAGAACGTTATTGTTGTTTTCCTTAGGAACAGTACTTTTTTTACTTTTTTTCGGGATGAAAGGTACCATAAGTCCGTTTCTATACACCCGACAATGTATATGGAAAATTTCAGGATGATCGGTTCAGTGGTTTAGGCGTGAAAAGGTAACAAACAAACAAACTTAATTTTGCATTTATAATATTAACTAGCTTTTGCCAGCGGCTTCGCTCGCGTTAATTAAGCTCAAAAAAACTCTTAACACACTAATAAAGTTTCTATACATACATACATACACTCACGCCTTTTTCCCATGGGGGTAGGCAGAAACTGTAGAACGCCACATGCTACGATCCTTACATACTCCTTTCGCTTCGTCCACGGTCATACATCTTGTCATACACGCACGCCGGTTGAAAGTACTACGCACCTGTCCTTTTCTAAAGTCCTAAAGTTTCTATATTAATATAAATTCAATCGTGATTCAAAAGAGACGTGGTGCCATCCATGAATGTTATTGTTGTTTTCCACGGGAACAGTACTTTTTTTCGGGACGGAAGGTACCCTATGTCCGTTTTTGTACACCTGATAACGTATATGCAAAATTTCAGGACGATCGGTTCAGTGGTTTAGGCGTGAAAAGGTAACAAACAAACAAACTTAATTTTGCATTTATAATATTAGTTACGATTAGGACTAGCTGTTGCCTGCGTTTTCACTCGCATTCTAAGGGAACTACTTGATGTACCCGGATAAAAAGTTTCCTATAACCTAATCCAGGTCGTAGTCTACATGTGTGCTAAATTTCATGGAAATCCGTTCAGCCATTAAGGCGTGGTTTATTGACAAACATCCAAATTCACAAACTTACAAACTTTCACATTTACTCGTATAATATTAGTTGGATATATAGGAGTAACCAGAATTCCGGACCACTGGAGTTGCGGGAAAATTCTAGTGTCCATTAAAATGTACCCGAGTAGTCGGATCTTTTCTTGGAAATCGAGTTTTGATGTTCCGAGTCTCAAAGGTAAAACTATCAGTTCGTTTGATGGGTTTTTTAGTTGGGTAGTAAATCAATTCATATCATTAAAGACTTTTCTTTTACTAGTTCGAGATTGAACGTACCTACCCTTATTATGTTACTTCGTCTTAAAGTAGATACCTATTACCTACTATTAGCGTGGAAATGATATTCACTGAATATATAATAGATATATCTCTATTCAATTTTAAATTTGAAAGGCAGACGCCGTTTTCTTCCGGCAATAGAAGTTATCCACACCACTTAACACCCCTTCCCATAGACCAAATACTTTTCACCATATTTTATAATAGTCTTGCACCCACCTGGGACGGTCCATGACTGTACTCCAATAGTGCAGCCGTGGATAGTCCCCGGTTGGTACCCCTTCCCATTTTAGATTAAAGTTCTCAAAGGCGCGTTGGACCTGTGTCACCCGTATGCCTTCCAAAGGACCGGACATGTTCCGCACGGAAGATGAGTCAACTATTAGCGTGGTAATAATACTCACTAAACATACAATAGATATATTGCAACTCGGATTGCACGGTAATTAATACTTTTCCAAACATGTCGGCAGGAAACGCCAACGTCAAGTGTCAAGTGTGTCACTGCTGGTTGACAGCGCCTAGTGTTGTCACATAGTCGCTAGGGATGGGACGCATGAACGCATCGTTGAAAAACCGCTCATTACTACTGTTATGTCAAAGAATACCAGCATAGACTTTTTGTGCATTGCCTGCTCATGTTTTCTACCTAGTTTGACAGCCAAATTTTCAAATCGTGGGGTGACAAGAAAAACTCACTAAGTACAGTTTTGGAGAAAAACTACTTTTATTCACGAAGTTCATTAGTTTTGCATACCTAACCGTTTGCAAGAAAAAGTCACTAAGAACAAACTTTTCTATGAAATTTCGTATTGAATAGGAAAGTGTGTTCTTAGTGACTTTTTCTTGCAAACGTTTATGTAAAACTAATGAACTTCGTGAATAAAAGTTTACTTAGTGAGTTTTTCTTGTCACCCCACGATCATATGCTTTTGTATTTTGAGAAATGGTTACACGTTAGTTGCACATCATATTCGACAAAAAAAAATTGTGTCCTACATGGAACATTTTCAATTTTTAAAATTCTTTTAATTAGTGGCGTCTGATGGTAAGCGCAGACATGGTTTAATATGGATTTCATGAATTCAAGTAACAAAGATAAATATAGAGGGGTTCCTTAATACCAGTCTGGCTCTCACAGAAACATGACAGAACATTAGTAAACTGCTTGGCGCCGGACTTTGAGGATCACCAAGCGGGTTGCGTTTTGTTGAACCTTACAACACGCGTTTATTTCTAACAAGAACTGCACAGTTAGGCTGAGCGTATGCTGAGACGCAGGTGACGCAGCGCAGCACAGTACAGATTAAGCCGCGCAGGGCAGGCGAGGCAGACATAGGCCACGACCGCATGCTGCGACGCAGCTCGAAGAGACATTCGAGTTTTAACTAGTACAAAGAATAGACGAGTTCGAGTTGACAAACGTTTTTTTTTAATATTCTGCATGATTAGTATCATACAAACAAGGTTCACAACGCACTAATTCAATTAAATGTTCTGTCATTGCAATTAAATTCGAATTAGCGGTAAAAAACACATGTCGAACTGCACGCGTCGCGCAGAAATCTGTGCTGGCACTAAAACGAGGCGCAGGGCAGGGCAGACGCATGTCTGCGTCGCACGCGTCTTTGCCGCAGCGTACGCAGCTCTTAGTACGTTCATACATTACAAAACCTGCTCTGCGCTGCGCTGCGTGCACCTGCGTCACCTGCGTCTCAGCAAACGCTTAGCCTTACACTGCTGCAGATGTAGTTTTCTCTGTGATATGTCATATTTCCAAGGTAGATGAAAAATATGAAATGAGGGTTTAGGTTGTATCCTCGATATTTCCTCAAACAACCGACTGAAACAAAGCCACAACAGACACGGAGATTAAACAATCTCAGAAGTCGGTGCTAATCCACGCTTAACCAAATTAAAGGCATCGACTTCTGAAACTGTTCATTTTATAATTATGGTAATTATTTTACTGTTTTCGGTTTATTTTGAAGTCGATTTTTCTTTTTTTAGTAATTTAATTTTTCTATTTTATTGAAGAGTTTCATTGTCTATCTCTGAAGGTCTTCATCAGATCTTCACCAAAGGACTATGCTCATGGATGTATGGAATGCCCTTTTTTTTTTTTTTTTTTTTTTCCTGTGAGAATCCTCATGGATGCCCTTCGCCCGGGGAAGGCGGAGGGGTATGCCGGACTCTTACCGGCTAAAAACCCACGGTGTTCCTTCTCCTGACCCTTGGCCGAGGTCGCGAAATTCGCAGCTGCATGCACCGCGACCCCGGCAGGCCACAGTCCGCCAACCCCTGGCGGACCTCTTCTTCTGTGGGGCCTTGCCCCACGTCCTCCTGAGAGGCGCGCACGGAACACAGCGCGCCGCCTTCTCGGGCCTGTTACTGGTCGGGCGACGGGTCCCCTAACCCGCCGCCCGCAGGCCACACACTACGGTGGCCGGAGATCGTCGCGCGCCCTCCGGCGCCCGGTGCGTCTAGCGCGGGAAGGGAGAGTGGCAGCTGCCTCTCTCTCCCTCTCCGCTCCCTCCTTGGTCGCCATCACCTCCTCGCAGAAGGAGGCGACGGCTTCCCACGCACTCTCGCTCTCGACCATGGACAGAACCACGGCCGGAAGCGAGAGGTCACCACCGACCGCCGCGACTAGTTCGCGGCGCTGCGTGGCCCACGCAGGACATGCCTGCAGCGTGTGCAGTGCCGCGTCCTCGGGGCAGTCGACGCAGTGGTGACAACCGGGCGTCTGCTCCCGGCCTATGCGACACAGGTACTTCCCGAAACAACCATGTCCCGAGAGTACCTGCGTCAGCCGGAAGCTGAGGGCGCCGTGACGCCTCTCTAGCCACTCCTCCATTACGGGCCTTACCGCCGCTATTGCGGCGTGCCCTGCGCTGGGTCGCGCAAGTCGCTCCTTCCATTCCGCCACTAGGATCTGGCGGAGTTCGCTCCGCTCAGGCGCCTCCTCGCGGTGACGATATCTCAGCGCGAGGGCCCTCGCCTCCAGATCCCAGGGCAGCGATCCGGCTAGGAGGCTCCCCGCTTCGAAGGAGATCGTGCGGTATCCCCTTATCACCCTGACGGCCATCGCGCGCTGCGGTCTCCGCAGGATTGCAACGTTGCGGGCCGTCAGGGTGTCCGCCCAGATTGGCGCCCCATATAGGGCCATAGACCGCACGATCCCGGTGTAGAGCCTCCGGCAGGAGGCATTGGGTCCCCCCAGATTGGGCAGCAGCCGCGACAACGCAGCCGCGGCGCCCATCAATTTCGGCGTAAGCTGCCGAAAGTGAGGCCCAAAGTCCCATCGGCCGTCGAGGACGAGTCCCAAGTACTTCATCGTCGACTCGACGCCGATGCGGATGCCTCCCACTATGATGTGGGATCCCGAGGATGGTCCCCTCCGGGGCCCATGGAAACACAGAGCCTCGGACTTCTGCAGGGCCACCTCGAGACCCAACCGCCGGATCCTTGCAACGACCTGCGCAACCCCAGCTGTCGCCAATATGGCTGCCTCTCGGTGCGTCCTCCCTCGCGCCGTGACCAAAGTGTCATCGGCGTAACAAATCACGCCGACGCCGCGGAGAAACGCACCGCGAAGCACCCAGTCGTATCCGATGTTCCACAGGAGCGGCCCCAGGACCGATCCCTGTGGAACACCGCACGACATCTCTCGCCGACCCCATCCTTCCCGACCCGGGTAGATGACTGCTCTCTGTGTCAGGTAGGCCCCGACAGTGCGACGGAGGTAGGTCGGCACCCGATGGTATTCGAGTGCCGCTTGTATGCTACTCCAGGGCAAGGTGTTGAAGGCGTTGGCGATGTCGAGAGACACCGCCAAGACGACCTCGCCCCGAGCGACTGCTTCCTCCGCCTGAGCCCTCACGCGCATGGTTGCAAATGAATGACATATCCACATGTCAAACAAAATATAAGTTTATGTGCCTGGTTTTCAGGTTATTTCAATTTTCTTGAAAATTTCCGTGTTTTGTTTACAAAAACAACTTTTGTAGGAGTTAATAATTAACTATGATAAGTGTAGTCAACAAAAACCAAAATTTAACTTTGATGCAGCCTTAGATGCAGCATGCTGGTGTATGGAATGCCCTAGCATGCTGCATCTAAGGCTGCATCAAAGTTAAAGCTGCATCAAATGATTATATAAAACTAATAAAATATTTGATCTTGATGCATGAGACTTTTTGGTATCATTTTTGGTCATTCTCCTTTAAATGGTATCACCTCGGCAGAATATTCATTCAAACAAAAAAAAAGCATTAAAATCGGTTCACGTGACGATTTCGCTGAAAAAACATACAAAAATATAGGTCGAATAATAATGGCCTCTTTCTTTTTTGGATTTCGGTTAACATAGCCAACGGACAGCGATGCAAATGCGATATACAAAGTAAACAAAGAAATAGCAGGGATTCCTTTTACTAACATCTGCGTCCATCATGCGCGTCTGCCACGAATATCAAATACCTATGGCATGTTCGTATTGTACGGGTATTTTGATGGGACGGACTTCGGCAGCTTGTCGATTGACTAGATAAAATGAAGCACATCTGTGGGCACTTTTAACCCTAATGGTCTTAACGATTTAAGAAATATTAATAGTTTGTAATTTTTTTAATAATGAAGGTATTTTTTATTTAAAATATTTAGGATATTGGTAGGTAGTAAAAATTTGGGATCGGATCTAGTATCGTTTGGCAGGAGTTGGGGGTTAAAAATCGCTTAAGCTGGTAGGGGTTGGGTCCGCGATTATAACGCTACCACTCTTACTTAAAGGTAATGCATATTTTTAGAGACATTTATAAAATATGTTTCTAACCTCTTGAGTCACAGTGGCTGTCGTCAAACGTTTTTTTTTTTTATAAAGACAATTACAATAATCGTGATAACATGAAAGATTTAATATTTAAAAAAATATGAATGTGTAGTTGTTTTATTTGTTTTTATAACAACCTAGAAATCCTGCTAAGAAGAAAGTTAGTGTGCTTCCACTGATTGTATGTGTGTACAAAAGTCAATGTTACTAGGAGAACTTAGGATGCAAGAGCGAGCGAAGCGAGCTCGGAACTTGGGGCACCCCGACTCGGACAGGTTAGGTTAGAAGGGGATGGCGGGGTCTAGTGAGCGAGCGAAGCGAGTGAACTTAGACCCCGCCATCCCCTTCGTGGTAATTTTTTTTTTGAACCATTGACACGCCGTTTAGGCAACTTCAAAGTGTAGGAGAACTAAGGATGCAAGAGCGACCGAAGCAAGCTCTAGACTTGGGGCACCCCGACTCGGACAGGTTAGGTTAGAAGGTGTTTTTTTTTTTTCAAACCATTACCCCCGCGATGCTGGGCTCCGACTACGCCTTTTAGACAACTTTAAAGCGTTTTGAGGTTAGGTTACAATAATTTGTTTTTCTCAAAAACGGTGCGTTACCTTTTCATGAGAGTAGTGCCAGGGGAGAGGGGGTGCCCCCCGCTACCCCTCTCCCCACTTGCAACCCTCTCCTCCTGCCAAACGATTCTAAATTTTAACCCTGAAACTAAACGCCACGCATTGGAGTAATTATTACTAGTGTTGACATTACTCCTAGTATTTTGACAGATGTCAAATCACACCTATTAGATTGTTACAAGTATACCACTGATTTCATTTTTAGTAATAGTGGCATTGTCTTCATCATTCATTAAGGCGCTATGCAATATTTCGTGAACTATTAAAGTAAGACAATTTGTAACGGTATGTTCAATCTAAAAACATCTGTTACAAAAACAAAATCATAAGCGAAATAGCTGGCAGTCAGTAAAATACAAAAAGAACATTCAGAACAAATCAAGTGCAGAGTATTCAATATTGAACTCTTACATTTCCGCGTCGAAGTTTTAGTTCTTGCACGCTGAACAGAATTTCAATTGCTACATGTACATCTGAAATCACGCAAAAGAATAAAGCGAGTGAAAATGGGTTGAATAAATAAAGGGGAGAAGAAAATAATAAACGGAAAGAAATATAAAATTAGTTTCCTCTTAATTTTATATTTTTTCCGAGGAGTACAGTCGACAGTATAATCCGCCTCTATACTAATTTTGTGCAAAAAATAATAAAATAAATAAAAATTAAGGAATATTGTTCATAGTTTCAAAAGTGTTTTACGAATGAAATCTTGCAAATAATTAATTATCATCATCAGCCAAAGACATTCAATCATCAGTCCATAACTGTCCCACTGTTGGGCACAGGCCTCTTCTCAGAATGAGCAAAGTTATATATCCCCTTGTTCCGCAGACACTCCGTCGACTCTTTCTGTGGTATGATGGTTCTACTTTTTAAGTATTCAGGATATGAAATGTATGCCAAAGATGATTGTGACTTACAAAATAGTTCGTGGTAATAAGTTTTATATTAAATAAACAATATAAGGATAAAGAATATTTGATTTGTTATTCTATGATATGATTATTCTAACATTAAACTTTATGTGAAACAAAAATCAATGACTTAAAAATCTTCAAAGTCTTCAAATTCTGCGTGCTGATTATTCTATGAAACGAAAATATGAGAATTTTTTTATGTGAAACGAAATTGCTAGACATAAAGAACACATGAACAAAGTGTCTTCGCCTTAATATCTATATATATAAAAGAAAGTCGTGTTAGTTACTTCACTTATAACTCAAGAACGGCTGAACCGATTTAGCTGAAAATTGGCAGGGAGGTAGTTTAGAGCCAGGAGAAGGACATAGGATACTTTTTATCCCGTTCGACATCATGTAGGTAGGTAGTAGGTAGGTAGTAGGTAGGTAGTAGGTAGGTAGTAGGTAGGTAGTAGGTAGGTAGTAGGTAGGTAGTAGGTAGGTAGTAGGTAGGTAGTAGGTAGGTAGTAGGTAGGTAGTAGGTAGGTAGTAGGTAGGTAGTAGGTAGGTAGTAGGTAGGTAGTAGGTAGGTAGTAGGTAGGTAGTAGGTAGGTAGTAGGTAGGTAGTAGGTAGGTAGTAGGTAGGTAGTAGGTAGGTAGTAGGTAGGTAGTAGGTAGGTAGTAGGTAGGTAGTAGGTAGGTAGTAGGTAGGTAGTAGGTAGGTAGTAGGTAGGTAGTAGGTAGGTAGTAGGTAGGTAGTAGGTAGGTAGTAGGTAGGTAGTAGGTAGGTAGTAGGTAGGTAGTAGGTAGGTAGTAGGTAGGTAGTAGGTAGGTAGTAGGTAGGTAGTAGGTAGGTAGTAGGTAGGTAGTAGGTAGGTAGTAGGTAGGTAGTAGGTAGGTAGTAGGTAGGTAGTAGGTAGGTAGTAGGTAGGTAGTAGGTAGGTAGTAGGTAGGTAGTAGGTAGGTAGTAGGTAGGTAGTAGGTAGGTAGTAGGTAGGTAGTAGGTAGGTAGTAGGTAGGTAGTAGGTAGGTAGTAGGTAGGTAGTAGGTAGGTAGTAGGTAGGTAGTAGGTAGGTAGTAGGTAGGTAGTAGGTAGGTAGTAGGTAGGTAGTAGGTAGGTAGTAGGTAGGTAGTAGGTAGGTAGTAGGTAGGTAGTAGGTAGGTAGTAGGTAGGTAGTAGGTAGGTAGTAGGTAGGTAGTAGGTAGGTAGTAGGTAGGTAGTAGGTAGGTAGTAGGTAGGTAGTAGGTAGGTAGTAGGTAGGTAGTAGGTAGGTAGTAGGTAGGTAGTAGGTAGGTAGTAGGTAGGTAGTAAGTAGGAAAAAGTGCATTGCAACGCATGCGGGTACAGCTAGTAGACAATAAGAAAAGTGCTATTGGACACATTCTTAGTAAAATACAATTTAACAGTTTAAGTTATAAATAAATTACTCATTAGCCTAATTATAAGGCTAGATTGTAATAAGATTAGGGCGCATCGTCATGAAGCGCGAAATTCTATCAAACTATTAGCTGTAAAACAACGTACAACCAGTTTTAGGCCTTATTCCTCCACGCTGGCCTGCAGTACGAGCACGGTTCTTTTTAACGAGTCGATTCGAGAAATGTATCTATTCTAAACGTCAAATTTGACATAAGATATTGATAAAACGACAAAGGTAGCTCGGTTCGTATTTTATCGAGGCCTCGATATAATCGACAAATCTTATCGATTATGTCGAGTTTTGACAGTTCTTGTTGGTAAATTTCTCGAATTATTACGAATTGTTGTCGTCAGTTAAAAGTTGGTAGATAAAGATTCTTTGAAGCTATTTTTGCAAAACAAATGGATTTTGGAGAATTCATTTTGTTAGACGTTGAAAGCGTAACGCATCGTGACATGAAAAGGATCCACAAGCGGAGTTTAGAGACGCGAATTTAAGTTTAATTCAATAATGTATGACTAGTGGTGCCCCCAATTTTTCTACTCTTTTTTGACAGACTGTATGCCACTAAAATTTTATTTTAAATATTTTTTACAATCTTACCAAGATTATAATTTTTTTTTTTATAATATTTCTAACAAAATAATATAACGAAATAGTTTTCAGTCGCGAGAAATAACCAGGAAAAGATTATTTCGTAAATAAAATAAAGTCTACATGAGTGAATAATATTTTTAAATCTGGTGTTGCCATTTTGAAAAATCGATAAGCTATCGGGAAGACAGCCGTCGACAAGGCTCGATAAAGATACCGAGTCAAGTTCCGTGCTACCGACTCTCGATAAAATTCGGTATGTTTAAACTTTTATCGAGTCGAGAAGTTTATCGATCAAAGAACCGCGCTCGCACTGCTGGTGCGGGTTGGTGGATTACACATACCATCGAGAACTTTATGAAGCCCTCTCAGGTATGCAGGTTTCCTCGCCAAGTTTTCCTTCACCGTTAACGTAAGTGATAATCAAATTCTGATCCGCAAAAAACGTAAAGCAATATAATTGGTTTCTATGAACATTTCTTTCAAATTACCAAAATATTCACAGACTTTTGCTGTTGACTGTACAAAGCGAAGTAGTATGTAGGTATAGGATAATCAGAGGATGTTGACACAACCTGAGAGGATGTTCAGTGTTGAGCTATGAATTTCGATAGGCCGGGTACGGGGAAATAATAGGCAGGGTAGAAATTGCCCCAATAAAAAACATAGCGGATGAGAAGTTCTTTTTTTTCAGTTCTTCTCTTCTGCTGTTTTGTCCTTGTGAACCGTTTCTACGTAACCGGGCAGTTTTTGGCGAGACCTGAAGAATCTCCAGCCAATTGGATGACAAGTCATTCCCTCTCACTCATATTGATTTCTGTTTGTTTTTCTTCACACGGTGTGGACACAAAAGGCGACAACTACAATAAAACCGGCCAAGTGCGAGTCGAACTCGCGCACGAAGGGTTCCGTACCATTATCTATAAAAACGGCAAAAAAATCACGTTTGTTGTATGGGAGCCCCCTTAAATATTTATTTTATTCTATTTTTTAGTATTTGCTGTTATAGCGGCAACAGAAATACATCATCTGTGAAATTTTCAACTATCTAACTATAACGGTTCATGAGATACAGCCTGGTGACAGACGGACGGACAGCGGAGTCTTAGTAATAGGGTCCCGTTTTACCCTTTGAAATCCTAAAAAGATACGAAGGTATATCTTTGCCGAAAACGATGACATATTTCCAGAAATATTCGACAGTAAGTTCATCTCAAAAATATCAAATATATTTTTTCGAAACGTAGGTAAATCAAACAAGCCCGTATAAACTCCAAGTCGGAACCTCCTTGCAGGTCTAATGAACCGTTAAATTCGGTTCAAAATCGAACGCTTGGCACACTTCCGCGACGAAAAACTTTACCCAACGAGTCGGAACGTTCAACTGAAAATTGTTTCAGCAATCAAAAGCCGATTAGAAGTTCTCCTAAGAATTAGAAATTACTTGCAAGTTTGTTCCTATTACGCGGATCAATTAGAGTGGAGGAGTTACTTGCGAGTCATTATTTGTGTCACGGAATTGGGTTAAAGTGTCAAACGTCTGGATCTACCTTTGCTGGGAATATTTTGACGTGTTATATTTAGTTGTAATGGTTGAAAAGTACTATGTACTGTATGCTGGTAATTATCAAGCAACCGATCCTTATTAAAATGGTACTACTTATCATATTTTACGTTAGAAGGAAGTAGTTTTGTGTAAACAATATTTTCGTAATCAATTTTAAATGTTCTTACTTCCATCACCCATGCACCTACCCGTACCATCTTTTATTTATTTTTGTCCAAAATTTCTTGATAAAAAACTTACAAAACAACACTAGCAAATAAAATAACAAAAACAACAAACTAAGCACTAATTAATTAAATTGATGAATGGAATATCCTCATAATGGATGGATATCCGAATAATGGATGAGTGGAGTGTCCTCGTCAACTGGATGGAGATTGTCTGTATGTGAAGATTCCTAATTCAAAATCTAACTTAAATATGACTTAATTTTTATTAGGGTTCCGTACCCAAAGGATAAAACGGGACCCTATTACTAAGGCTCCACTGTCCATCTGTCCGTTTGTCACCAGGCTGTATCTCATGAACCATGATAGTTAGACAGTTGAAATTTTCACAGATGATGTATTTCTGTTGCCGCTAAATACTGAAAAACTGAATAAAACAAATATTTAAGGGGGCTCCCGTACAACAAACGTGATTTTTTTTCTCGTTTTTGCTCAATATTAATAACGGCAACAGGTAGACGCTTGAAATATTCACAGAATATTTAGTTATATATTCACTTTAAAAATAAATAATTAAATCAAAATAAAACAAATATTTAAGGGGGGCTCCCATACAACAGACATGACTTTTTTGCCGTTTTTATACAAGCTTAGTTTTAATATATACTAAACCTGAAACCAGTTTGTTCAGAATCACTAGGAGAATCGATTGAAATATTTTTTACATCATTTTTTTCTTTAATTTCTTTTTTGTTTCGGTAGGTTTGTACCCATAACAGTTGACGGGGTTTACCCCTTCGTGCGTGATTCCGACTCGCAATTGGTCGGTTTGTTATCTTGATAATTATCAACCTAGGTATATTTGTCTCGGTCTTCAAACTCTGATTTAAACCAATCTACGGATCAAGTGTGGTGCTGATTCTTCGTTTAGCCTAGCCTATTTCTCAACTATGTTGACTTCCAGTCAAACTAAATACAATAAAAAAGGCGTTCTGCGCTAAAGGTCGAGGGTGAGATGAAACAGAATTTATTTTACCCATAAACATTTACTTCTTTTATTTAGAGTTCGGATATTTTTGCAGCAAATTTGCATCTGGAGCGCTGCAGAAATTCTAATCTGCAACAAAGATTTAAACATTAGTTTCAGTCAGAAGTAAGTGCTAATCCACGCTAAACCAAATTGAAGGCACCGGCTTCTGAAACTATTAATTTAATTATACTATGGTAATTATTGCACTCTTTTCAGTTTTTTTATGAAGTCGGTTTTTCCACTTTTTATGTAATTTTATTTTCTATGTTACTGGTTTAAACAATACCTAAAATCATGCGATTATAGCAATCGCGAGTGACTGGCATCCACTGAAGAATTGTTTATCTCCGAAGGTCTTCATCAGATCTTCACCAAATCTTCGGGAAAATACCCTTTTAAACTAAAAAAGAATCATTAAAATCGGTTCACAATTTCCGACGATACCGCTGAGAAACATAGAAAAGAAATACGTCGAATTGAAAACTTTCTTCTTTATTTAGAAGTCGATAAAAAAAAAATTAAGAACCAATAAAGATCTTTCAGTAATAATATTCATGAGCGTGGTTTACTTATTGTTTGAAGGTTCGCGTTTCATGTCAGCCCGCCACCACCGACGCCTTGATTAATGGATGAATCACGCGTTGTAGGTAGCTTGCGATTGAGGTGAGGTGCGTATGATAGCGGAAAGCGATTGTAAACTAAGCGTGTCACCCAAAATTTTAGACTGGGTTATGAGGAGTCTTTGGCTGAGCATCCACCAGAGCTGCACCTAAGCTGCGTAGCGGTGAACGTGTTTTGTAAGCGCCAATAGAATCACTTGATTTACCTAGCTTCGCTCTGCGCAGCTCTGGTGGATATGGGCTTTTACAAATACAAATACAAATCTTTTTATTCGTCAATGCAGGTGTACAATACAATAGGTGTTAGAGTTACAGGAAGTTCGCTACATTGTGCCTGTGGGCATACGAAAATTACATTAAACGAGAATTACTTATATTCTATTGACTTATTTTGTTATTAATTTCAATTAACCTATTATTATGTATATAATACTATCACATTTATATAATACTATTTAATTCCATCACTTATATCTATTCATTGCTTGCCTTAATATAATATTTTTATTTGGCTTTCTTACTCTATTATATTTATATATAATACTGTTAATCTCTATTATAATTATAGTTATTTCTTCTATTATACCTACATATTTATACAGTCTGTTTCGAAAATTATATTAATTATATAATACTGTTATTTTTTTTTTTTTAATCTAAATTAGATAAATGACTTATAATCATTCTAAAAATTCACTTATTGTGTAGAAGCATTTCTTTATTAACAGTTCTTTCAGCTTTTTCTTAAAGAGATTTATATTTAATTTTTTTTTTTTTTTTTTAAGTCTTGAGGTATTTTATTATATATTCTTGGAGCCATTTCATAAACGCTTTTCCGTAAAAGGGCAGTGTTGCTATGCTCAATTCTTTTATTAATTATAATAATTAATTTTCGGAGCGAGGTTTTTGTTCTTACAAAACAAGCGAGATATGCGAGCGAGGGATGTGTTGCGAGGAATGTGTTGCGAGGAATGTGTTGCTAGAAATGTGTGCGAGGATTTGAAAATATGCGCCTACCAGTCAGTCAATAGATGGTGTTTGGAAGAGGTAGATGATCATTTGTACACATTAACACATTACGTATTACACATTCCTCGCACAGCTCTGGTGGAAAGGGTCACACCGTTTCACATCCTTGCTACACATTTTCGCACCGCACATTTTCCTCGCACAGCTCAGGTGGATGTCCAGCCTTTAGATGGACTAAAAAGGAATTCTATTATTTACACCATACTAAAGGTCGCCCGCAGCTTCGCCCGCGTGGATATCGTTTATCGCGTATATTTCGCGGTTTTCGGCATAAAAGTAACCTATGTCCTTTTTCGGGTTCCAGACTATCTCTGTACCAAGTTTCATGAAAATCGGTTCAGCGACTTAGGCGTGAAGACAGTGTTACTTTCGTATTTATAATATTAGTAGGGTTGAAAAATCGTAACGATGTAATTAAATATTTTTGCAAAAAAGTAAGCGCAACGCATCCTAGGAAAGATACTGATAGCAAAAATGTTGTTTTTAATTTTTTTGTCTGTTTGTGTTTCGGGCTAGTGATACTGGACAGATCTGTTAAAAATTTGGCAGCTACATCCGGGTCAAACAGGTCAGGGTGAAACGATCACGCTATTGAGTATGGGTGATGAGCAGTAACCTTATGTTTCAGTAGGCAAAGCCACGGGTAGGAGGTGGTGGTGACCAAAGAGGGAGCGGAAAGGGAGAGAGAGGCAGCAGCCACTCTCCCTTCCCGCGCCAGACGCACCAGGCGCCGGGGTGCGCGCGACGTTCTCCGGGCACCGTAGTGTGTGGCCTGCGGGCGGCGGCTTAAGGGACCCGTCGCCCGACCAGTAACAGGCCCGAGTTTCGTGCGCGCCTCTCAGGAGGACGTGGGGCAAGGTCCCACAGAAGGAGAGGGGTTGCGGTGCATGCAGCTGCGAATCCCGCGACCCCGGCCAAGGGTCAGGAGAAGGAACACCGTGGGTTTTTAGCCGGTAAGAGTCCGGCATACCGCTTCACCTTCCCCGGGCGAAGGGCATCCAAGAGGATTTTCCCACGACAAAAAAAGGCAATGCTGCGGGTACAGCTAGTATTCTATAAATTGGAGCTGAAATTTTTTTTTCTTCTATTTGACTGCTTTTAGGAAGTCCTTGCGAATTGTTTCTACGTAACCGGGCAGTTAGAGACCTCAAGGATCTCCAGCCAATCGTGGGAAAGTAAAATACATAACCTATGCTTATACTACACTAACATCATGACTACTAGAAACAACAACATTAAGAGCGACCCCTAGTGGGACTCGGACCTCGGCTTAGGGCGTTGCTGGCGGGGTATCAGAGGGGAGACAGCTTAGTGAGGGCTGAATTATCGAATCGAATGGAGCGTAGCAAGGCGTGACGTGTTTATATAGGTTGCACCGCTTAATTAATCGCTTTCAATACGACCTTACCACTATAACGATTAATAACGCGTTTTCTGACTGTTCATTTGGGAAATGCGCGCGTTTTAAATGTTGTGCGGGTCTATTATTAGAACAAGCTTGATGAAATAATGAGAAATTAGCACTTTGCTTTGAAAGCACGTTGGAACCCAGCGTAGATAAATCAAGTACGTCCGTCGTTTCATTGTATTAGGCTAGACTTATTCTTTCGCCAGTTCTTTTAACAGAATTGTTGCCAAACTGCAAATGAACCGTAACGTCAGTCAGTTTTCGTTTAAGAAACTGTAATTTTTGCTTAACTATTTGTTGAAAACTGGCTTAATGAACGGTTCAGCTTCGTTTCGGTTGCAATTGATCAACGTTTCTGTTAAAAGAATTGGGTTTCAACCCCAGAGTCATGGATTTTGGTTATAGCCGAAATATGGGATCCACCTTTCGGATTAATGATTTCCACAAAAAACAATATTCCTGACATGTGATCCGTTTCTGATTAAAACGCATTTTTAGATACATAATTAAGCAAATGGAAACACGTTTTTGTGCAGCGGTTTCAGCAAAATATTATAAATATTTTATTTATTGTTTCTTTTTAAAGTAAAGCAATTGATAAAATAATACTGTTAAAATGTACTTATGCCATGTTAAATAATGTCCAACATAAAATTAAGTATACAGCGTGGCGCTACAATGGCGATAATAATTTAACACACGAATAGGGCTAGTGCTCAGTAATCACAAAAATAATAACAAACTAAAACAGTTCGTAAATTGAAAAATATACAAATCAAACGAACAAGTAATAAATATTAGTAACCAAATTGGTATCACTCTGTGCAACAGATTCATTCATGCAGCTACTTACCATTCGCCGACAAAGGGCTGTCTCCTTCTTGCAATTCACGTGCAAGTGTCTCATTCTCATACTATTTCTTTTTCTTTTTAATTTTTTTTTGACGCAATGTTATGATCCGTGCCCCGGCAGATGGCCTCTGCGCTTCAGTTTTTTTTCGTACAGGTTGCACCAAAATATTATTTTAGAAAATTTTAGATAATTCTATAAATAATAAGGTTTATTAAAATTAAAATATCTCCAAAACCTGAAAACCCGAAAATGGATTCGTGTGTTAATTTGTCGTCATTAAAGTGCCACGTTGTATATTCTCTCGAGGGATATTTTTAAGAATTTGAGTGTCTACTTTGAATACTAAATCTTTTGACTACTTTCTATTAACGGCGTCATAAATCATAATTAATTTGATTGCCGAAGCATTTAATTTTTGTTTCAGCCCTAAATGGACGTGAAGTGCTTTTAATTCAAATCAAAATTGATTTTCAACAGTTTAAAAGTATTCATCAAAAATAAAGTTATCTTAAAAAGTCGTTAACAAAAATCATGTAATTTTTACATTTCTTTTCTGTAATAGTTATGTCGTGGTAACCCGGAGGTTACAGATCCCCTTGTAAAGCACCAGGTTTTGGGTTCAAACCCAGACACGTCATCATTCAGTCAAAAGACGTCCACTGCTGGACATAGGCCTCCCCCAAGCACGCAAGCAAGGGATGGGTGGTTTGCCATAATCGCCACGCTTGGCAGGCGGGTTGGCGATCACAGTATGGTTGTTAAAGTACTCAGAGAACGCTGCTGCCCATCCTCTAGTGAATCCCTTAGTCGCCTTTTACGACACCCACGGGAAGAGATGGGGTAATGCTGTTCTTTAAGTCCGGCACCACACGGAACCAGGCATGTACCAATGTTCAAAGTCATAATTATTATCTACTTTCTTAGTTAATCTTAGACTTAGAGTCTTAGTTAATCTAAGATGCCACTGACATACGGTGAAGCAAAACATCATGAGGAAGCCTGGACTTAATGGTCTCAAATTGTCAACCAGCAGTGGGCAAGCGTGGTGATCAATGCTCGTTCCTTCTCTGTATAAGAAGAGGCCTTTGCCGTGCAAGGGAGAGATACGGCCTGTCCACATCTCCACATCACGACGTCGTCAACGTGGAACGGCGCGGTGACGTGACACGGTGCGTTGACGTAACGTGCAAAGGAGATCATTCATTTTCGGCCCAAAAACCAAAGTTCGTTTCGGCCAACGACAAAAAACGTGGCACCACTGTTGGGGAAGTCAGTCCGAGTATTTTTTACTATGGCACTAAGTCTCTACAACCATTCCTACAGCTGATTTTTAGGGTTGAAACATCTGGTGTCCGTACGTTTTATTTGAAAAAAATCTTTTCATCTGCTGGCGAAAAAGTGATATGAGCTTGTTGGGATGATGACGTGATGACTGCTCGTCCGATCGAATGGCTATTAATGCCGGTGTCACCCAGGGGTCAGTGCTCTCTGCGACGCTCTTCCTGCTGCATATCAACGGCCTGCTAAAGCCCGAAACCTTTGGGTACGCAGACGACAGCACTGTGGTAGAGAGCTACGTAGCCAATGCATGGACCAGTGGATCACAAATCCAATCTCTGAGAGAAGCCATGGTCGAACGCTCGAATTTGGGCGAAATTGGGGCGATGCAAACCTGGTCAATTTTAATGCAGCTAAGACCCAAGCGTGTCTCTTCTCTGCCAAAAGGACTCTACTTTTCGAGATGTGTCTATCCCGATAACTGACCATCTTGAGCTCCACTTTGGCTCCTATATTGAGTCCAAAGCTATATAGCAATTGGCTGCTAAAAAGCTGGGTATCCTATCGAAGGACTTTGACTTTTGGGCCGAACTTTGTATGAACCGTGAATGATCTCCTTTACGTTACCGTATTGTAAAAATGCACGTCAGGATCATTGTTAGATTTATCGTTGACCATGTAGATCTTGAATTTTAATAAGAGAAACAGTAAGGTTTGGTTTTAAAGCATCGGAACACATAGACGGCGACTAATTCGCGGGCGTGGAGAGCGCGGGCGGAGCGCATATACGTGTGCGCGCTTGCGGCAAGAGGCGGAACGTGGTACGATACGGTAACGTAAATTTGCACGTTACGTCAACGCACCGTGCCGCGTTACCGCACCGTTCCACGTTGACGACGTCGTGACGTGGAGATGTAGAGAGGCCCATTTTTTTTTTTTTAATTTTCTTTATTTTAATATCATATTCATATGTCAATTGGGATAAAAAAACATCACGTGCCTTTTAATGTAATGAAAGTGCTCCAACGGAAGGATTACAGTTACTGCTGGAAAACATTCAATTTAATTGAAAGTTTTCATAACATTTTTCATTCCCTGTCAATCACTCCCGAGGGATTTCCCGTTAATTTAAAAACGATTGGTTTTCACTATTTAAGTTTGAAACGTGTCGGAGTTTGAAGCGATGGCTACTGAAGTTTTAAAAGGCTGAGTTTTGTTGACAAACAAGGTCAATTCTATCAATAAAATCTATTCTCTAAGGGTATGATTTAAGGCATCGTCAATTTAATTGGTTTTGAATTTCTTAAATAATAGGGTTTGTCCGCAAAATAGTAGATTTGTCGCCAAGATGTAGTTGCCAAACAATATAAAAACAATTCCATAATAAATCACATGTAATCATCGGGATATACTATCAAGTATCAAATAAATAGGTTTGGATTTATATTAATACCTAGGTTAGTCCTGATAACTGTATAAACAAATTAATTGAAAACGATCATTAAAAAAAAATGAAATATACCACTTGAAAAATTCATAAAGTTCCAAAAGCAGTAAGTAGCATTACATATTTGCAAATGAAAAAATTAAGGGGATTTTTGTAAGGTTGTTTGGGTTTCCAAAGCAAAGTCGACGGAGCCTGTCTGCAGGGTTCAAAGTAACTTAACACGAAGGGGATGACGGGGGCTTCGTTCGCTCGCTTTGCTCGCTCACTCTAGCCCTTGTCGTCCCCTTCGAACTTAACCTATCCGTGTCGGGGTGCCCCAAATTACCGAGCTCGGAGGCACTCCCTTAAAATAATAATTTCATAGCGCGCTTTGGCTCTGCCCCTTTGAACATTTATTTCATTAATTGAACTATTAAATTAGTAACGAATAGTATTATTTTGATAATTGAATGAAATAAAATGTAACTACTGCACTGGTGACAAAATAACAAATAAACACAAGTCGCAATCTGGGGATGATAATCGATTTATTTGGCGACAGATATACCATTCTGAGCACGAAGCTATTATTTATGGGATAAACCTATTATTTTGAGAACAACGTTTTTATCCAAGGAATGAACTACGATTTTATTGATAATCCATCTCTTATTTTAGATACATACTGACATTAATTTGGTAATACATATCTGGCGACACTTTTATTTATTTGAAAATGAAAATATTTCGTGGCGATAGATCTATTAATTAGATGATACAAGTTGATGACAAATATCGACGGCCGCAAAGAACAAAAAGACAACTGCATTTTTGCGAAAATCACTTTTTTACATAATTGAATTCAGAATTCTTTATTTTATCTAGTGATATTTTTTTTTCATACAAAATCTCATTTTTTCCTTGTTTTTTGTCGCGTATTTAAAGACAACTACACCTTTTTTTACAAAGTAACGAAGTACACACGGACATCTACAATAATAATTGTCCGTGTGTACGTCGTACGATTCGGCGCGTCGCATGCTATAAACAAAGATATCAGTCACATGACCGTTTTGTCATGGGCGGTGGGGCAGTTGACTTTTTTTAACTTGCATACTTACTCTTTCTACGGCGTCAATTTTGTTAATCTACATTTCATAATACACACATCAAACGTGTCTAGGGATAAAGCACATTTTAGCGAATTACTGCAAGTTCTAAAATTGTTTTTTTTTTGACTCCTCATAGTTATTTAGCGACCTCTTCATAATATAAAAAAGGAAAGTTTTTGAATTTCGATTAAAAGTTGAAAATCTTCTGTCAAGTCGTTTTCCTATAAAATCCTGCAACGGTTTTGAGACAAAACCGTTTCTACTACACTTCTGAGTCAGATCAATATACATGAACGCTATTAAGGACGAAAAATGTCACTTGAGTTGGGAAAAACGATCAGAGCCGTAAGAATGTGGGAATCTGGCTCTCGGAAACGTACTGTGGCCATCGCTCTGGGCACTACGCAGAGTATAATAAGTCACTTCTGAACACGCTACCGTATCACTGGCAGCGTAGCTGAGCGTCATGGAGGACGAACTCGCATCACCACAGGTAGACAAGATCTTTACATACATATCACTGCTCGATGGAATCCTAAAATGAGTGCGATGATGGTGATTACGAGGCTTCATCGCTCTTCGTTCTGCCTAGCCTTTTCCCAACTATGTTGTCTAGCTAGCTTGTAAGGCTAGGCATGTTGGGGTCAGCTTTTAGTCTAAACGGTGAGCTGAACACCAGTCTTTTACACGGAGAAACTGTCATCAGACCTCCGCAACTCAGTTGCGCGGCAATGCCTATATCCTAAGATTAGACCGGTTGTCAGACTTTCGAACTTCTGACTACCCATAACGACACTACCACAGGTATTTTTATGATACCCGGACCGACGACTTAACGTGCTCTCCGAGGCAAGGAAACTAAAATAAGATAATAAAAAGAAATGTATGCTTAAGCACCACGCGACTTCCAACAGCAAAAAGGAGAGGGGCGCGTATTCGTGGACTGAACGCACAGTACAATAAAAAATAAAAACATGTAAATACATTATTCAATGAAATATAAATTTATTTTTCTCATGCTTTGCAAGATGAGCATTCAAAGGCTTCATCGCTTTTCAGGGTTGTTAATAAGCGATCAAACCATTAGAGACCGTTTGCACAAAGTCAATCTCTGTTCGCAAAGACCGCTACGAGTGCCACTGATTGAGCCCTGCAATCGTAGGGCCCATTCACAATGGGCTCGTGAACACAGAAATGGGGCAGAAGAAAAATGGCGTTATGTGTGCTTTTCTGATGAATCTCGCTTTGACATAAGACCAGATACTAGATGTATTGGTGGACCTCAGGATGCTAAAAACGTGGAAAAATATTGTTATGGCCGAGTATTTGAATCGATGGAAGAACAGAACTGATTTGAATCAGAGGCAATCTCAATGCATAGATTTACGCTGAAATGATTGTTTCGTATGTTATCATTTCTTTGCGGGCCCAGTTGGGTGCTTTGTTTTAGCTTATGCGTGATAAAGCACGTCCAAACACGGTCGGAATCATTAAAATACACTTGCTGAAGCTATCATCAACGTGCTACGGTAGAAAAACAGACTACCGATTGTTCATTTTATGCAAGAAAAACCTTCAATAACTTAGTTTGGAATTTGATTATTTCTTGAAGAAAAGACTAGGAAGAAATTATTTTTTGTTCAGTAAGTTTGATTATTGTGATAAAATAATCTTTACTTACGTGTATTAACACGGGTTCAATTCCTTTGATTCTATGCTTTGCTTTTGTATGATAATAGCTTGTATAAGATTCGATTATTGATTTGTTTTTGAAGATAGTAACTCCTTAGAAATTTTATTTTCTCTGCAAATATTGCATTTTTGTTACTTTGTAATATGATTACGATGATTAAAAAAGAATAAATTACTAAGAATAACTTAATTCTTTTCTTGAACTCCAAAAGCTCATCATAATAATAGCATGTTATCTGCAATATCAATATCTGAACCTTTAGAATTACGAAGTAATTTGAGACAACTACAATATCTTGGTGTCAGTCATAGTTACCCTTTATTTGTTGTCGTAGTTAGATATATATTATAAAAGAGAATAACAATATCTCCTTTTATAAGTAAAATTGTTTGGGAATCAGTAATTACAAAGTCCTACGTAGAAGCGAACATATGGCAGTTGACTCAGTTAGTTATTTATTTTGTGCGAAGTAGAAAAAGACATCTGCCGTATTTCGAAAAAAAAATATATATCAGTTAATTGACCTTCATAGTTTTGTTCAAAATGCCAAATAATATAACTATTGCAAATTTGAAGAGGCTAGCTTTATTTTTGTAAAAGTTATTACATTTTCGCGTTAAAAACGCTCTCCTGAAAACTAGTGATTTTGTAGATAGCCGTTTGTTCTTTGCTGCCGTCGATATAAACTTTGCTGACAAAAATATAGCTCCCATTTTCTAATAACAAACTCTACTATATTATTAGAGATTTAATGAAGTCATTTACTTCAAGACCTGTCAAAACGTTCTATAAAATAGTACTCATGCGATGCGATATTCACTCCCTTACTTTTGCTGCGACCTTTGGGTCGGACGGACGTATACAATTATTATAATTGTTGTTTTGTTTAAAGATTTTTATTATGACTGTGGTTGATTTTCCTTCATTGGAATAACAACTGCTCGCAATAAAGGATTCAGTTCTTACGTACTATCCTTTTTATTTATAAATAACGCCCCAGATATATAAAAAGCTATATTACAATATTCTAAAATATATTAATAACTCCATTCAAAAATACTGTAGTTTTTTTTGTTTTTTTTTGGTACTGTTTGACGGTTTTTGTAAACGAAAACTGACTGAATAAACTGAACCGTTCATTCTTCGGTTCAGTTGCGATTCATCAACGTTTCTGTCAGCAGAATTAGTTCTCTAATCATACTAAGTCGTGTAAAAGGATGTCGTACATAATCCAGTATACTATAGATATATATCTTCTTACTTCATTGAACATCAACTAGCTAAGCTACAAGCATATCAAGGATAGGTATATTGAATGCATTCCATTAAGTTGATTGATGTTACATTTAATACCTCGGCTGACGTCTCAGGAAATATTTACTTACATCATATACACGTAAGTAGTATTAAATGGGTAAAGTAATTAGCGATAAGGCACTATAAAATTAATTTGCAGTGATAGCGTAGCGGTTGAACGCTTGTCTTTCATGCAGGAAGGTTTGAATTCGATTCCTTGCTGATGATTTTGCATGCTGTGGTCTCTCATAATTGAAGGAGTACACCGGCTATACAAGCTTAGTTTTAGTATATACTAAACCTGAAACTAGTTTGTTCAGAATCACTAGGAGAATCGATTGACATATTTTTTACACCACTTTTTTTTTTCATAAATTTCAATTTTGTTTCAGTAGTTTTCTACCCATAACAGTTGACGGGAATAGATACCTTGAGGCTTGAGCTGGTCCGCTCGGTCAGTTTCCGTGTATTAGACAACCCCTGCATAGTATTATCAGGCATTTCACACTTTACTAGGGAACTTAACGCGACATAAACTAAGGTGTAACTTGGAGATTTACTAAAAAAAACACATATTCAGGCAGTTCTGATACGGTGCATACGCGTAACGCGACGAACAATGGGCCGGGCAAGATACGGTCAGTGTGTCTGTGCCTAAGAAGTGGCCCGTGTCCAGCTATAGGATAATGGTCTGATTGCGCTTGTCCTTATATATTTTGTGACCATACTACAGTTTCAAAAGTAACTTAAACGCAATTCACGTCTCATATTATATCTTTTGTGCGTTCCCAACCACATGATTAAATGTACGGAGACAACGGTCTTAAGGTTTCCTTCATCTGGTGCAGGGATCAGTGCAATGTACCGAGTTACTGGGCACCATAAGAAAAAAAAAAAACAGAAATTCCACTACGTTTTCAATTTAAATAAGGAAGTGACAACGAACGAACGAACAACGTAATCGGGCTTTGATTTTGACAAGACAACAATTTCCATAGCAACGTATGTATTATCTGACTTTTCCACAACTGAGTACTACGCAATGAATCTTAGACAAAGCAATGAATATTGTAGTATTGTCGAAATCAAAGAAATAGCGATTACGAGTGTGTTGCGCAATTAGAATGTTGAGTTCAAATGTTGAAACACCTACTTTTATCAAGTAATTTGATCAAATGGTTTGTTGTGTAAATAAATTAATCTATCTTTATTTAGAGTTTAGATAATTAGGTAACAGTAGTTAGTGCTGCCTCTACCGACGAGATTCCAACGATCTATCTAACAACGTAGTAATTACAAAAGCGTCGTATAGCTCCCATCAAAGGAAACGTCAGTACAGTACCCGGCAGTAAATATTACACTTCGAGCCTTAGAAAGAGATATCGGCTAGCTTCGACTTTATAGAGCGTCATCTCTGTCGCACGAAGCACTAAGGCTTCTTGTTCACACACGTTTCTGCGCCGTAAAAACCTACGGTTAATTAGCCGTGTGTAGGCGCGGTCATCAGTGTTGTATGGACTACTATAGAAGTTTGTTGACGGACACGGCGGCCCAACGGCACGCCTGCGCCGCCGCATGCACCGTGGCTTCTCCTCTTTTGCGCACGGTTAGATTTACATTAGTGTTGTATGACAGTCTATGAGAGTTTGTTAACGCGGCACTGGACGTTTTCGTGACGGGCAATAATTGCATGACAGCTTTCCTACACTCATTTTGTGTTACAAAATGGATATAGATCAGTTTCGACTAGTGGTTTGCCGTGTCGTGTACAAGCTCATACGATTTTTCTACGGCGCGGCTAATACGCCGTACGGTTAAGAAACCGTACCGTGAACAAGAGGCTTAATAGTCTGGTATCTATCACATAGGTATGAGTGAAAGAGACGACTCTCTACGAAGGCGAAACTAGCTGGATCGGCTTCGATTCACTCACATTTGCAGTTTCACATACTAGGCAGTAATGTTTACACGCAAGGTGAATGTAAGGGACAAGTGCTAAGCATTAGTAACTTCATCATTCAGCAGAAAGACGTTCACTGCTGGACAGAGGCCTCCCCCAAGCATCGCCACATCAACCGATCCTGTGCTTCTCGCATCCAGCGGTTTCCCGCGACCTTCACCAGGTCATCGGTCCACCTTGTGGGAGGCCTACTCACTCTGCGCCCTCTGGTACGCGGTCATCGCTCCAGAACCTTTCGGCGCCATCGGCCAACCGTTTTGCGAGCAATATGCCCCGTCCACTGACACTTAAATTTGGCAATTCTTCGGGCTATGTCGGTTACCTTGGTTCTCCTGCGGATCTCATCATTTCTGATATGATCACGCAGGGAAACTCTGAACATAGCCCTCTTCATTGCCCTTTGGGTGACTGTGGGCGTTCTTATGAGGCCCACTGTGAGCGACCACGTTTCAGTGCCGTAATGGTGTATCTGCATTAGTGCGGTTTCATGTTCATCTTGCGCTTTCGTCAGATGCATGCCTCAAGCGCCATAGCGATGCAATAGCGCATGCCCTATACTAATTCGAGTCTTGTGGCAATCAATATTGCATGCGCTGGACGCGAATTGAAAGTTGAAAGGGCAAGATGAACATGAAAGCGCACGGGTGTAGCATAAGTGATTACTGGTAACACGCACTGATGCCTGATTCAGCTAACTAAAGAAGTTTACGTTACAGCGTAGTTGCAGTTGAGTTTCGATCAAAACAACGCTTTTCATATTCTCTTAATAGGCGATCGCTGTCAGATACGCTCGAGTAAACTTAACTGCAGTGTCACTGCAACTTGATGGCGCGTCGTGAAATTACGTGAATTATACCATGGCCACATATGGCCTACTGAGCTCCTAGCACGAGTTTTTGCTAAATCGTGAAGTTAACGTATTCGTTTCATTTGCGACAATTTTTGTATGACAATTTTACTAGCGCCACGTGGGCGTATTTGGAACTAAACAATCCGTAGCATAAGTTTTTGATAACCGCTTTCGTATCGAGTTCGAATAATAAACGTAAAAAATAATAAACGTTAATGCGCTAAATATATGAGAATCGGTAGCACGAGTTTTCATTTTGACATATATTTCGAGTTTTTCGATATCTGGGTCGACACGAATACGAAAACGATTTACACTGACTTTTTATTAGTGAGAAAGCTAACCTACAAGATTTTTTGCGAGTTTTTATTTAGTAAAGTAATTAAAAATGGCACAAAGAGGAAGACACGCCGGGTATTACTATTTTGCCTTCCGTTTAATTGACTGGTCAAATTAGTTACTTAGGTCGTGTATAACTATGTATAAAGCTATGCTACGCACTTTGTTAGAACTGAATCTTCTGTTGCTTATTATTTAGTAGCTACAACTTACAACTTCAGTGTCTTTATTGTACCTATTTTGTGCTTCAATGTATGGTCGGCTGAACCGAATAAAACGTCGGGCGAAGAATATATCTTAAGAGAAAGATTTGTTAAAAGAACGATGATGGAGTTTTGTTTAATGTAGTGGTTAAGTAACAGGTTGGTGACCTTAAGCCCGGGTCCACGGAACACGACACGACAAAATGTGGTGACGATCCGAGCATCATATTACAGGTTGTAAACGAATTCATGTAATTCCTTCAAACCGCGTGATCTACTAATGACACAGATTAAGTCTAATTGTTTTTTTTTTAATCTATTTTTTACAATTCTTTCGCCAGTCTAAAAATGACTGCAAAGACCGATATAGTGCTAGACGTGCCCGCTAGCTGTGTCTCTGTGTTTTAATTAATTTACGCGTGGCATTAAGTTTTTTTTGCTTATTTTTGTATTGAAAACTCATGAGGTGGTTTAGAGACGATCACTTACCCATACCGCAAGAATATAAACATTTTATTTTTTTCATTTTAATCAAGCTAAATTCTGTGCGGATTCAATGTACACCAGTAGTAGATCAAGTGTTTTAAGGAGTTACACGAATTTGTTTACACCCTATATTGAAATTTCTATAAACTGCTTACATGTCGTTGCGTGAATGAACGTTTAATAGAAATATATGGCGCTCGATGTCATCACAACATTTTATCGTGTCGTGTCGTACTGTGTGGGGCGTAACAAAACAGTTAAAGGTACGTGAACGTGACATAATGTCTTTATTTAAAGAAAACAATTATAACTATTAGTAATTTTAGAAGAATAAAATTAATAAAGACTGCTTTTAGCTTTGACTGCCTCTATGGTCTAGTGGGACTGCCTCGTTGGTTTAGTGCAGGGATGCACAGACTATATAAGGTATAACGGGCTGGGTGTCCGCAACTCCACGTCTGAGCGCGTATTTTGCTCGACCAACGAAGCACTAACTTAGTGGGACTGCTTTGTTGGTCGAGCGGAACTGACTCAGTGGTCCAGTGGTCGTAAGCGCGACCGCTGAGCTTAAGGTCCTAGGTTCGATCCCCAGGTAGAACAAAGTGTTATTGGGTTTTTCTCTGTGAAATTTCTCAGTAGAAGCCCGGAGTCTGGATTCGTGCCCGGTTGATGGCAGTAGACTCGGTCTTTATAACATGTGATTTAAACATAAGAGCGAAATGAGGGTGTACTATACACCTCTGCCCAACCCTTCAAAGAATACAGGCGTGATGTTAAATGTTATGTACCAGCAAACATTTTAAATTTCAACACACAACGAGTTCTTTTTCTTGTCAAATATATTGATTTTTGAGTCACTTGTACAAAAGATCGTGACGTTATGTGTAGAGAACGGATAATCGGATGCATATTTACCTAAAGTTGTTGGTTACTCGTAATATGGAATGCACTTTTGTATCGAAAAAGTTCCGCGATTCTAGGCAAATTCCTATTCAATCATATTTACCTACAATTGGATGTAATTCATTTACCTACCTAAAGTTGTAGACTAAGAAAAGAAGTGTAGTTTCTCATACAAAAATAGGTCGGAAGGTGTGTCTATCTGTATGAAAGATGAAAAAAAAAAACATTTTGTATTGTGAAAATCTGACCTCACCACGTTGCCTCGAATCACGGTTAGTCAGTCATAGTCATGCAACCCTGTCGATACAATCGAAGCCAACTCAGGGTTTTTTTCCCAATAAAATATTTTCAGAAGCCGCTTCCGCTACTTTCGAAAAATTTACTTTAGGTAAATATGCATCCGATTACCCGATCACTAGTTATAATAATAATAAGGTTTATTTCCAAATCTTGTACACTTTTCAATAAAAGTCACACAGGGGCCTCCTTTTAAGTAAAGAATATACCTGTGCTAGGAGGCCCCGTTCTTAAATATGAAATTATAAAGTGTACCAAAAGAAGAAGAAGAAGATAGAATTTAAACAAGAAACAAAACAAATATAAAATTAACAAGAAAAGAAAAAAACGTAGAGATATTATCTAAATTAGTGTGTGTTTGAGTGTGTGTGTGCATGTGTGTAAGTGTATGTGGGTGTGGGTGCGTGTGTGAATCTTATCAACTTATAATGACGATGCTTGCAGCTATGATTCAATGTCATCATAGGTCTTCAGTTTTAGCCATTGAACTATTGCCTGTTTGCAGTTTTTAGTAGTCATGGGATAGATGTTAATTATGTTATTTATTTTATTATATAGGGTAGCGGAATTTGTATTGAATTGTCTTTTGGCGTATGTAGTTTTAACGAATTCAACTGGTACACGGTAATTTCGTCTTCTTTCTTTTTGAGGGTCATAGGGCAGGACTTTGTGTAATTTTAAGACAGCATGGAGTATGTATAATTTTCTGACAGAGAGAATATCGCTAAGGGAGTATAACTCATTGGTTGGGAATCTGTACGGTTTGGTATACATGACCTTGATAAGAGATCTCTGTGCTCGCTCTAGCTCAAGAAATTTCGTTTTTGTCGCACCACCCCACACAGGTATACAGTAGATAAGAATTGACTGAGCCAGAGAGACATAGATTTCAGTTAACATTTTTTTAGTTGTCACATGTCTTAAGTTCTTAAATATCCAGATAAGTTTTCTCGTACGGGCCATGACCATATCTGTATGAGTGTGCCAAGATAACCGCTGATCAACGATTATTTTAGGTAGGTATTTTATATGAGTTACTTTTTCAATAATTTTATGTGACGGTCTGTCACGTACTCCTAATTATTAACAAAATATTCTATTTATTTTAGAACCATAATACAATATCGGGCCTCTTAGAAACACATTAAATGTATAGTTTATGGGAAACAGGCTAAGGACAAGTGTCAGCCCTCTGTTAAGATAAAGTATTTTACAAATTCTAAAGAAATTGATGAAATGTGAAACCCCGAGGGCAACACATAATACAAGTGCTACATTAAGAGGAACCCTTAGAAACAATAATTACGAAATTGCACAAAAACGGCAATAAATCCGTTGGGTAACAAAAACAAAACCCATGGAAACATTTTAGCAAATTTTGAGAAAGGTCCTAAAAACGACATCTTGAAACAATTGAGAAACTATACAAAAACAGTAATGAACCCGTCGGGCAAAAGTGTGGGAAGACGGTCTTAGCGACGTACAGTCACATGTGGTGCCTGGTGACCAGGATTCTCGTCATTAAATGTACTGATTCAATTCAGTACAACGAGAAAGAACAACAAATGGGTTACAACAAAAATAACACAACGTAATAACCATAACTGAGACGATACAAATCAATATGGCCATAATGTTTTATGATTAACTTTCAAAAGCATAAAAAGTAAAATATTACAATGACTCCATTATTTATTTGGGTATAATAAAAGGATCTAACTCAGTCCTAAACTTAAAGCATTGAAATGCATAGATACTGTTGTGCCTTTGTTTCAAATTCCAGGATAATAAAATGGCTCTGCACGTGCTTGCAACTATTGTGTGCCTCAACCCTTGGGTTGCGCGTCGCACTTTCTCCAATGATTCATCGAAGCCGGTAGACTTCAACAACAGCAATAACGTGGCTCCTGTTGCGAAGTTAAGTGTAAAATTTTATCCATATCCGTGCACTATTTTGGGAACCATTTCCTTATCTAGAGTACAGTTATCTTAACAGAACGGTTTACACCTCTTTATCTGTTCTGTGGTTTACACGAAAGGTGCGAAGAATTTCACGGTTTACATCGAAGTAATAAGCTCAACATTTTCCTCTTATGAATGAATTAATATTAGATTTGTCAAATAAAGTAAGCTTAGACGTAGACTTGGTCTATTATCTCCATGTCAAAATATTTATAATCTGAGGGGGGACTAATTTAGGTAATCCAGGATATTATAAATATGTTTCCAATGCTTGTCTTGGTGTCCATTCAATTAATTCACTAACTTGGGCAATTCGAGATATTATTATGTGCATAGCCTTTTCTCAACTATGTTGGGGTCGGCTTACAAACAGTCTAGCCAGATGTGGCTGAATGTCAGTATTTTACAGTGAGCGACTGCCATCGCAGTATTTTACTCTGCAACCCAGTTGCTGAGCGATGCCAATATCCTAAAATTGGAATGGTTGCCGGACTTTCGGGTTGATGACTGCTAGTAACGACTGTCATGGGTGTTCATGTAACACTCGGGACCGACGTCTTGACGTGCTCCCTGATGTATCGAGGGGTCTCGTTATGTAACGATTGGACGCCCATCCACGGACTGACCGCGACGGGCGCGGCTTAGGCTTAGAGATCGTATGATCCGCTCGGTTGCTAATTAGCCACGAGCCCCTCACTTGGACATTTCGAGATGTCCACAAATATTATTCAACTTGTATTACTGTTTGTAAAATCTGTTCCGCCCTCTTAGGATCAGAGGGGGGACGCCTCATTGGATTATAATCTAATATGTTCATGTGCGGACTATTTCAGAAACAACTGTACACGATTACGGCTGCTGACTTTCCATCAACTACGTTGAGGCGCAACTTGGGAGAGGCCTCTGTCTTGTGGTGGCTGCGCTAGGCTGAGTTGGGGATACCGTAGGTAACGAGGCTCGATATCGCAATAATCTTGCAAGGAAACTCTGGTATGTACAAATAAATTATAATCATGCACAGGTTTTCTGAACTTTGATGAAGTACAGTAAATATCAAAATATAAATGCTTAAAAAGGATTAACATTCGCATTATGATTAAAAGTTGTATAAAGAATCGCCGTATAAGAAAATAACTTCATTAGTTAGAACGAAATCTACGTCTTATTGGACTTCGATTCCAGTAAGAACGTAATAATTATGAATTGAATACTCAATGTTTACGAGAACTGAAGATAAAGAGTTGGAAGACTATCGGTAATCGATAGAATTATGTACACTTCTTATGGTAATGAATCCATAATTTGAGGTAATTGGAAGTCAGTATGGAAATACGTACAGTATTACAAAGTTTACACTAATGTATGTGCAACCTGTGAGTAATATTCTCACAATAATGGTTGTCGTGGATACGTAAGGATTTGTCTGAGGCAATCCGTATTCCAAAATCCTTCACAATTTACAGCTGGAACCTTCACTTGGTTTTGATTGATGATCACAATGGACTCAGGCCACACTCAGGCTGATATTATAATTGTTTATTTCTCATTAAAGATGGAGACTGACCGACACGAGCATATGTCTTGCAGTCGTGCTTGTTACGCGTAAGGTGCACTTCCTGGGATCGGGGCAACCACATCAACCACGTACAAATTCATAATATATATTACTCCAGTTCTAAGGACTGCTAGGGACCATGTCTCGACAAGAGCATGATGAAGACGCAAAGCCGCTGGAAAAGTCGCCCCGTTGCCGCAAGGACCGTCGCACGGTTGGGACTATAAAAGCCGCCACGCGTCACGCCAATGATTTACCAATCCGAGAGGATTGCTAGGGACCATGTCTCGAGGAGAGCATGATGCAGACGCAGTGCGTCACGAATTAAGGAAGTGTAAGGTGACAAACCGTCCTTACGTGTACCAGGTGCAGCTGAGTGATATAATGCGAGTAATGACTGACCAACACCTAACAATTACGTTAGGAATTTTTCAAGAACTATTGTTCATATGTCTGCTGCAGTTCTTATAATAATCTTATTGGAAAGAAATAGTTTTACCTAATGTGAAAGCTCTTCCGCTGTACTACGTCACGCGTCTGATTTTCAGAGAGGGGAATGTGACGGTCTGTCACGTACTCCTAATTATTAACAAAATATTCTATTTATTTTAGAACCATAATACAATATTGGGCCTCTTAGAAACACATTAAATGTATAGTTTATGGGAAACAGGCTAAGGACAAGTGTCAGCCCTCTGTTAAGATAAAGTATTTTACAAATTCTAAAGAAATTGATGAAATGTGAAACCCCGAGGGCAACGCATAATACAAGTGCTACATTAAGAGGAACCCTTAGAAACAATAATTACGAAATTGCACAAAAACGGCAATAAATCCGTTGGGTAACAAAAACAAAACCCATGGAAACATTTTAGCAAATTTTGAGAAAGGTCCTAAAAACGACATCTTGAAACAATTGAGAAACTATACAAAAACAGTAATGAACCCGTCGGGCAAAAGTGTGGGAAGACGGTCTTAGCGACGTACAGTCACATTTACAAGAACAATTTGTGCTAGATATATTATAACAAGTGTGGATTTTGAGAGTTTCGTTAGGTCCGGGTTGAGTGTTGTTGTAATTTGTAAACGCAATATATTTTGTTTTAGAAATATTTAGTGTTAGAAGATGTGAGTTCAACCAGTTGGCAATTTCGAAAAGACCCTTTTCAGCAGATTGATATACGGATTCCCATGTGTCACCAGAGAAAGCAATAGCTGTGTCATCTGCATAAGAGAAAACGCGACCATTATCTGGCATCATTTTGTAGAGATTGTTTATATATATTAAAAATAGAGTCGGGCCCAGTACGCTGCCCTGCGGAACGCCGTAGGTCACATTAGACTCCTTACTAATATACTCTCCTACCTTAACCCTTTGCCTACGATCCTGTAGATAATCTATTAGTAATGCTAACGGGTTTCCTCTTACGCCTATACCTTCTAGACTTCGCACAAGAATGGGGACAGAGACGGTATCGAAAGCTTTTTTCAAATCAAGAAATACAGTTAGACATTTTTTTCCTGAATCTACTAGTTTAACAATATGAGTGGTTAGTGCTGTCACTGCGTCTTCCGTAGATAATTTCTGCCTGAAACCGTATTGAGCTTGTGAAATAATGTTATATTTATTAGTGTAGCAGGTTAGTCTAATGTTAATTAGTTTTTCAATGATTTTAGATATTGCAGGCAAGACAGAGATAGGTCTGTAGTTGTTAACGTCATCTTTGTCACCACCCTTGTGCACAGGAGTAATTATGGCTAGCTTCAGAGCTGGTGGAAATTTCCCTTGGCTAAAACACAAGTTAGCAAGATGCGAAATTATGGGTACGATTAAATCATTGGCAGTTTTTAAAAAAAGTGTTGTAATATTATCCCAGCCTGGAGCGCTTTCAGATTTTAAACCCATTAGCACGTTATAGACTTCTCTAGGATCTGTTTCGAGAAGAACGAAGGAGGAAGCCTGTGAATTTATTATATGATCAGAATCAAGTTGAACTTGTGATTGGTGTGCGGAAGTAATGTCTTCAGCCAGGGTTTTCCCAATGTTAGAAAAGTACTCATTTATGTGGTCTACTGAAGAATGAGGGGTGGTCTTTATCTCTAATAGTTCTGAGTTAAGATTTTTCTTTGGTTTGCGATGAGTTATATTGTTAATTGTGTTCCATATTAGTTTCGGATTCTTATTTGCCTTTAATAGTTTATTCATTTACAAACATATACATTTTTTAACCTTAATTAGTACAATATAAATCTAAACTAAATCTAAAGTAAAAACGTAGACTAAATTATCAATATAAACTAAAAGATTGCATCAAAGTATTCCTCCACCTCGCCGTCCACTGGTAACGTGCCCAGAAGGCTGGCAGCGTTGCCACGTTGTATGGCAACGCTAATTCTCTGGCCGAAAAACAAGCCAGCCCTCTGGTCACGTGAAGTGTCGACCAGTCTTCTTCCTATTTCCTTAAAAAGAAGACGCGCACTCGGACCCCATGACCCGAGCGTTTCCACCCCAAACGGCTCAAAGTCATAATTTCCTGTGATGTTACTATATTTGCGCCGTTTGAGGGTCTCCGCAGCCGCAGCGGCAGCGCCAGCACAGCCCGCCGAGCTAGGAAGATGGGATGGAGCAAGGGTGTCGACACAAGTCGCGTCCCACACCAGAGGCCTACCCATCTTCCATGGCAATAACGACATACCGTCAAGTCTCTTGCCATCGTCGCGTACCAAGCCATTAGGTTCTAATACAGCTGGCACGCCGGCGGTGACAAGAGCGCGACGGATTAAGTCATTTAGGTTCGCGTGCCGTGCTATGCGACCTGCACTCCTGCAGCAAGACAGGCCATGGTGTCCGAGGCCGTCGACAGCTTCGCCGCAGTGGCACTGATGCGGAGCAACACAATGAGCACCTACGCGTAGGCATGTAGCGAGCCCTTTAATAGTTGTTCCTTATCATATTTTCTTCTTAGCTTTTTAACTAAATTGTTGCAATAGTTGCGATATCTTCTGTAAGTAATTTGTAATATATTGTAGTTATGTGTTATGAATTAATAAAGAATATTGTGAAACATTTTTAAGTGAAAGAAATATGAGCGGTGAAAAATGAGCAGGAAAAGTCGCCTGACGGAATCGGCTAAACCATTAAAAATAGCTCGTGCATGTTCGGGTATGTGGTGTGTTGCGTTTAGAGATAAATCGCATGCGATTAATCGTAGCGTGTGGGCTTAACGTCGCGCGTCGTGTTGGAAAACTTTGGACATTTTTTACGTGCTAGAGTTTGTTTTTAGCATACAGTCGTTCGTCAACTGTTGATGTTTTATTTATAGATGTACATATCTTTATTGTAGGTACATATTTTATTTTTATAACAGGACTTTCAGTAGCTTTTGTGGTGCATGAAAAGAGCCTCCACGAGTGAAGGTACGTGACCTCTCAATCACCGTAATTATAGACAACATACACTCACCGGCATAATTAGCGGAACGTTTTCATTTTTTACATTTTTTTATTGTATGGTACTGCTATTGCTATGAAGATTTTTTTATTCAAAAGAACCTTCAATTAGGACTTGCATATTGAAGAAAAATTTGGTTTTCCTAAGCGATTAGAGGTAAATTAGGTCCAGTTTTGATTTTACAAAGATTTTGCCCTTTTGTGTTTTTGATCGGAACTTTGTTTTATTTAAGTACTGGTGGTTTGACCTTAGTGTATTCATTGCATTTGGAGAATAAACATTGCGTAGAGGCTGAAAGAAGTAATCTACCTGTGACAAAAGCTACGAGGGATGTTACAGTGATCGATGAAAGTCAAACCTATCGTCCAATAAGTTAAACACTGGGTGTATCGATATTAGTCATTCCTCGCAATGTCCATTGGTACAAGCAGACAGTATGTTTCGTTAGAAGATGAGAATAATGCAGAAATCAAGGGAAAAGCACCGCTGATGACTGGTTTATGACAGTTTAAACCGGTTAAGGCTCTGAAAAATTGACGCAATGCTGCTATTCGGACCTGTAGCATCTTGGAGGTGGTCTGTATTTTGCTTATGAGTATGCGGGAAGAAAGACAACGTCTCATTGAAGGTAATCTGATGTCTAACGCAACTGCTGAATGTCCAAAACGTGCTGTAGGTCATCGCGTATTGAAATTAAGTTTTGCTCAATATCACCGAAATCGGACTAAGGAGTTAGAAAGAGATTTTTTTCTGAGGGGCAAGCTGTTTTTTAATACACATTTTTTAGATGGGAGGCATAGAATAAGGATACGTCAAGGGAATCGCTTTCAACCGTCAAATTTTACAGGAATGTGCCTTATACTGGAGGCTCCAGTAATGGTTTGGGGTGTCATTTGTTTTGAAGCGCACACGGAGTTAGGCATTATTGAAGGAGGCTTACTGGCTGCTTATTTTTGCAGGATAGACATCCCAAAACCTCATGCGATGCCACTTGACAAATTACAAGACGAGAAAAAAAAATTATGCATGATTATGTCTGGCCGGACTGTGTATTTGTGGTCCGCAATTTCATTTAAGATGTTGTAATAACCCACTAGGGTGGGTCAACGTGGACCCCGGACATGAGTCCAATAGAATATGACTTGGCCTTGACGGCAAATAGGGTTAGAGAAAAAAATCCAGCAACCCAGAAACATTAGAGGATTAAAAAATGTTTCATGGGAATATGGGGACGATTTGCCTTAAGAAAAGATAAGTGATTAAAAATTGGGTGGAAAAACATGTCATAATACTGATAAGGACCCTAGCAGTAGAGAAATGGTGATCAAACAAACAAAAAAGTAAATAAATAGCAAATTAATTATTAGAAAAAATATGCGCCGAAAGTTACAAAATGGATATTTTAGCAAATACAAGATTTAAATTGCCAAATTCAATTAAATGATTATTAATTGTTTGTCCTTTTAATGCATTTAACCCTAATTATAAAATATTTAAACAAAAACATTAATGTACAATACAAAATTATGGAAAAAACACGGTTTTTTGTTGCGTTCCGCTAATTATGCCGGTGAGTGTAGATAAACAATGCTGCCGTACTAGCAATAAATGCAGTAAGTGTTTTTTAGGGTTCCGTATCCAAAGGGTAAAACGGGACCCTGTTACGAATGCTCCGCTGTCCGTCTGTCCGTCTATTTGTCCGTCTGTCCGTCTGTCTGTCCGTCTGTCACCAGGCTGTATCTCATGAACCGTGATAGTTAGATAGTTGAAATTTTCACAGATGATGTATTTCTGTTGCCGCTATAACAACAAATACTAAAAACAGTATAAAATAAATATTTAAGGGGGCTCCCATACAACAAACGTGATTTTTTTTGGTCGTTTTTGCTCGTTAATGAATAACGGCAACAGGTAGACGCTTGAAATATTCACAGAATATTTAGTTATGTATTCACTTTAAAACTAAATAATTAAATTAAAATAAAACAATTATTTAAAGGGGCTCCCATACAAGAGATATGATTTTTTTGCAGTTTTTATAGATAACGGTACGGAACCCTTCGTGCGCGAGTCCGACTCGCACTTGGCCGGTTTTTTTAAAATAAGTACTGTATGCGATAGGCCAAACTAATAAGGTTTAATTTGCTAAAAACTAAAATTGCACATACTGAATTTATTGCTCGTACGGCAGAATGGCGGTGTCGTCCTGGGACTGGGACGACACGCGGAAGTACGGCCGGCGCACCCTGGGCAGTCAGCCCCGCAACCAACATTAGTGGTTAATCTTTTCACTACGACATGAGCTCATGTAGCTAGTGCTGACACGAGAGAAGAAGAAAAAGAGAAGTAGCATTTTACTTTATTTTAGTTAGTTGTTTATAGTTTGCAAATTCTCACTGATGCCTTCCGGCAGTGCAATTCTGTAAGAATCTCACCTCGATCGCGACTGTCAATTAGACACTTGTCGTGACACAGCGTGGATAACAAAACTACGCGTTACTGATTATACTGTCGATTATCTGTGTGTTATTTGCTTCTATTATCCATACTGTGACATTATGGATGTCGAGCTAACCGTCGATATTGAGGTGGGTTTCTTACATAATGACACTACTGGACACCAGAGCGAGTTGTGTTTGCAAATGAATGGAGGGTGATGTTTTCGGAATACCTGGAGTTCTGCAAGAGAAATGCATAATGAATATTGCTAAATATTTTTAATGTTAGGTATTATTATTTTGTAAATACAGGGTGTAAACGAATTCGTGTAATTCCTTCAAACCGCGTGATCTACTGGTGACACAGATTATCCCCAAATAGGTAAATATGAAAAGCAAAAAAAAAAAGGTTTTTTTAAGAACTTGTTTTTTCTTCCTGAGTCATTTTAGAGCCCCGAGTTAACTGACTACAAAGACCGAAATCGCGTTAGTCGTGCCCGCCAGCCGCGTTGCCGTGCTTTCATTCATTTAAGTATGCGTGGCATCGAAATATAGACGCAGATAATTTTTTTCTTTTAAATTTTTTTTTCTGAATCCTTACCTTAAAAGCTGGTTTATTCCCGTGCGGGGACAATCTACACTAGTAGTAGATCATGTGGTTTTAAGGAATTACACGAATTCGTTTACAGCCTGTATAAGATAACATTTTATAATCAACATCATAGAAGGTAAATTACAAGTACCTACAGACAAAACAAGGTAGACCAAGAGATCAATTGAAGGAAAAGACAAGTGATAAAATACAAAGAAGTGAAGGAATTGGCTCAGAATAGAGAAAGATGGAAATTACTACACCGACAAGAGCCCAGCACTTTATTTTGGACTAGCGACCCGCCCCGGCTTCACCCGAGTGCAATGTATTATACATATAAACCTTCCTTTTGAATCACTTTATCTATTAAAAAAAACCGCATCAAAATCCGTTGCGTAGTTTTAAAGAACTAACCATACATAGGGACAGACAGCGGGAAGCGACTTTGTTTTATACTATGTAGTGATGATGAATGTAAAATTTTACAATCTAACGTTATTAAGTGATTAGTTGTATCGTACTAAATAAATAAATAAACAATAAGCGTGCTAAATTTGATAATACGGAATACTTGCTACAATTCCCAACAAAGATTTAATACACAACATACCAACACACTATCGCATCCCCGCGCGGCATGTTGCGGCTTGCGGTCGCTCGCTGACGGCTTGCGTCGACAGATTGTGGTTGCACCCTTATGTTAACGTTTGTGTTTTGGCTACTACACAGGCGCGGTGTTTCCCAAGAGTACCCGTCTTTCGTACATGTGCAACGTTGACGGAGCGTAATAGTCGCGTTAACGCCGTCTGTTGAGTCTTACAGTGTTTCATTGACAGCTTTGTGTCGCTGAATGAATTACTTTACACCACATTCTAAAACCTTATACTCGTACAGAGTCGAGTGTGAACATTATTGCTAACGAAGCGAATTTAACGAATTTGTTAAAGTTAGAAGCTTTGGGTACCAGTACAATATACAGGGCGTTAACGAATTCGTGAAATTCTTTAAAACCACATGATCTACTACTGGTGTAGACAGGCCCCGCACGGGATTTAGCTTGACCAAAATAAAAAAATAAAATTCTTTTTTTTTTCATGCGGTTTTGTTACCGATCGTATCTAAACCACGTATTAAAGATTCAGTAAAAAAGTTTTTTTTTTTTTTGCATAAAATTGCTTTTATTTGTGTGAACATTTCGATGCCACTCATAAATGGCAGGAACGACTAACGCAATATCGCTCTTTGCAGTCAGATAACTCAAGGCTCTAAAAAGACTCAGAAATTGAAAACCAAAAATTTTTTTTAATTTTTTTTTTGTTTGATTTTCGATAATCCCCTTTTGGGGTTAATCTGTGTCACTATTAGTACACGTGGTTTGAAGGAATTACACGATTTCGTTAACACCCTGTATACAAGGTGTAACTTAAATAACGCACAACCTCTTAAGGGGTCACTGTACTTATCTTTATGAACAACTTTTACTATGGGAACAAACCTGAAATCGCGAAAAAAAAACAACTGTTCCCTACATTTATGTTCGCATACCTCGCCAAAATGTAGGAAATAGCAGATTTAGATAGCGATTTCGTCTTTCGTCCCATAGTAAAAGTTGTTCGTAATGATGAGTACAGTGACCCCTTAAGAGATTGTGCGTTATTTAAGTTACACCTTGTATACATAATAATATACTCACGCCTGTAATCTCTAAAGGGGTAAGCAGAGGTGGTTTCATATTATATTTGTCTGCAAACGCACCTTTCTCCTCTGGTATTAAGTCGCGAGCCTATTGTCTTTTTTCGGGTACAATTATGGTGCCAGGTTCGACACCTTTTACGACGACTCACTTGCACGTCGACAGAGGGGAATTCTGTTCTTTTTAAGGGAAATCCGTTCCCCGCTGCAACATAAAAACTGTCATTTAGACTCATTTTGGTCTTTGCTCGTTGGTCTATAAAAGTTTAAACACTGTTTTTAAGCGCAGTTCAGACTACGCTATAATATAAAGGGTGTAAACGAATTCGTATAATTCCTTAAAACTACATGAGCGGGGCCAATCTACTGGTGTAGATTGGCCCCGCATGGGATTTAGCTTGATTAAAAATAAAAAAAACAATCTTTTTCTTTTCATCCGATAGCGGTAATTGATCATATCTAAGCCACCTAATTAGGGAACAGTAAAAAAATATTTATTTATGCAAAAAATATTTTTTTATAGTGTGAACATTGCGATGCCACGCATAAATTATTGAAAGCACAGCGACACGGCTGGCGGGTGCGACTAACGCGATATCGCTCTTTGCAGTTAGATAACTCGAGGCTCTAAAATGACTCAGAAAAAGAAAACCAAGTTTTTTTTCTGTTGTGTTTCATAAATACCCATTTAGGGTTAATCTATGTCACCAGTAGATCACGCAGTTTGAAGGAATTACACGAATTCGTTTACACCCTGTATAGCTTGTAGCAAATATTGTACAGCACAACGATATCGCTCAGTATACATTTTTTATGGACACGTTCACACAGCGCTATGCTATAAAGTATGGGATTGATCAAAATGCTAATATAATTAAATAATGTAGCGTAGTCTGAACTACCTAAGGTGTTAAAACCGAGTCTTACATAATTTAATATGCGTTAAAAAGGCGTTTAGTTTAATAACCGTTAAAGAAGTTTTTGTGATACGATAGATTGTAAATAACTTTTTCATGTGTGACAGCAAAAAATCCGTGCCTCGGAAAGCACGTAAAAGCCGTTGGTCCCGGCTGTCATTTGTAGATCTTTGACAGTCGTTACTGTTGGTCAGAAGCCAGAAAGTCTGACAACCAGTCTTACCAAGAGTATCGTATTACCCAGTTACTGGGTTGTGGAGGTCTGATAGGCAGTCGCTCCATGTAAAATACTTATATTCAGCTGCATCCGGTTCGACTGGAAGCCGACCCCAACATAGTTGGGAAAAGGCTAGGCAGATGATGATGATGTGTGACAGCAAAATTTTGAATTCTGAATGCATAATAAGACTTGAATAAAGAAAACAAAATGTTCAAAACGACAAAGTGGAATTTCAATATTTACCCTCTGAAGTTTTGTGTTAAATATTGAATACAAATCACGTTTTGCGGTTCAAAATACAATAACATATTTGTGCGGCGCTTGTTGCGGTGGGCGGTCGCGGCTGACAGAATGACGTCGACGTTTGTGGCTACACCCTTATATGAAATTGTTTTAAATGTCTGTTAGAAAAAATATTTATGGATTAAAATATACTTTTGGTATTCCTTGTGTGATTTTTAAAACATCTGGGACCTTTCGAAATCTCGTATTTTGAAATAATATTGGTACAACAAAATGCGATACAATATGACATTAAAACGCACTTTCTACGGATTTGTAAGCGGCTGATGCTTTTTTTGGAGGAGGTTGGTTGGGACCGATATTGTTTCGAATACTGTTGTGGAATTCGTGCCGGTGGAACTGTATAGCGGTTCTCTGATGTTGACATTTAGGCAATTTCAATCAATTTCAATGCAAGCCTCATAGGTACCTATGAGGCTTGCATAGTCACAAAAGGGTACTAAGGCCTCGAAAAAAAAAAGATAAAAAAAAAAATAGGACATTATGTAAGTACGCGTTTGTATCGTAATTTTTCCGAGTTCTATTAAGAGATCAACCTGAATATGGTTGCTTTTCCAACAGAGATATGCTATGCAACGTTGCTATGGATACGTTTGATATCCACCAATCATATTCATTGGTCCACATAGCACAGCACTGGTGGAAACTGATTCAACTAAGCTACTTTTTTATATGGAAGGATGCGTGCTGTGGATGCGTGCTATGGATGCGAGCTATGGATGCGTGCTATGGATGGTCGCGAGTGGTGTAGCTGTGAGCAAAGCACCGCGCCGCCACTCCCCGTGGCTTTATTACGTCGCATAGCTCGAGCTGCGCATCTTCCTCGCACAGCTACCTTGTGGCAGCGCATTTTCATAGCACATCTTACTCGCTCCGCAACATAGCTTAGCATCAGTGGAAACGGTCACATATTTTTGTAGCTTAGCTTTTACATTCTCGCAGCATAGCTGCATAGCACATCTCTGGAAAAATTATGGAGTACATATGATTAGTTACGATTTACTCATGTGCATTTTTCGGGATTGCCCGACTAGTTTCGGACCCAAACGGAGCGCTTAATCATGAGCTGAACACGCGGCGAGGTCGCGAGTCGAACACAATATAATGGAGTATTTGTTATTGATGTTCTAATACGAGTATAGTTATCTTTTTAAAAATAAATTCAATAATGGCGAAAATAAAAAAAAATGGCCTTCTTTTAAACCAATTTTCAGAAAGAAAGCCATACTCCAATATCGACAAAGCACTTAAATTACGTCTTTTTTATCCACCAGACAAGCTATCCGGCGTAAATTTTAATCCAATGTTCTGCTATCATCTTCGATATATCGATCGCTACCGTCGACGGAGTCTTAATTGCTTGTAAGTCACGTAACTGTGGGACTGGTGTTCATTAAACTGCTTAATTGAGTCTGATACACCTTGGAGACAGATCGGAACTAAAGGGCATTCGCAATTAACGACGACCTTCACATCTTTGTATAGAGAAAGTACGATGACTTTCTTTTAAGCTTATAATATTTTTGTACAATTTCTAGAAGAAGATGTTTAAATAATAATTTAACATAAAATCACACCTGTATTCCCCAAAGGGTAGGTAGTGGTGTATAGTAAAACCTCGTTTTCCGTTTTGTTATTTTTATGTCCAATGTAATAGGCGAGTCTATTGCCATCAACCGGGCACTAGTCTAGACTCCGAGCTTTTACTGAAAACCCAATAGATTGTTCGTAGGGTCGAACTTTGGACCTCACGCTCTGCAGTTGCGCTTGCGACTAATGGACCAACGAGACAGTCCCAACAGACCAATGAGGCAGTCCCATTAGACCAAACAGGCAGTCTCAACTCCCACTACACCTACGAGGCGGTCCCACTAGGCCAAACAGTCAGTCCCAACTCCCACTAAATCAACGAGGCAGTCCCATTAGACCAAACAGTCAGTCCCAACTCCCACTACACCAACGAGCCTGTCCCACTAAACCAAACAGGCAGTCCCAACTCCCATTACACCAACGAAGCAGTCCCATTAGACCAAACAGGCAGTCTTAACTCCCACTACACCAACGAGGCAGTGCCACTAGACCAAACAGGCAGTCCCAACTCCCACTACACCAACGAGGCAGTGCCACTAGACCAAACAGGCAGTCCCAACTCCCACTACACCAACGAGGCAGTGCCACTAGACCAAACAGGCAGTCCCAACTCCCACTACACCAACGAGGCAGTGCCACTAGACCAAACAGGCAGTCCCAACTCCCACTACACCAACGACGCAGTGCCACTAGACCAAACAGGCAGTCCCAACTCCCACTACACCACCGACGCAGTGCCACTAGACCAAACAGGCAGTCCCAAATCCCACTACACCAACGACGCAGTGCCACTAGACCAAACAGGCAGTCCCAACTCCCACTACACCACCGACGCAGTGCCACTAGACCAAACAGGCAGTCCCAACTCCCACTACACCACCGACGCAGTGCCACTAGACCAAACAGGCAGTCCCAACTCCCACTACACCAACGACGCAGTGCCACCAGACCAAACAGGCAGTCCCAACTCCCACTACACCAACGAGGCAGTGCCACTAGACCAAACAGGCAGTCCCACTAGAACAATGAGGCAGTGCCACTACACCAACCAGGCAGTCAAAGCAGGGGAAAACTGTTAAAATGTGTGGTTTTGTTTTTGTTGTTTTGTAAACGAAAACTGTCTGAATGAACGATTCAGTTGCAATTGATAAAAGTTTCTGTTAGTAGAATTGGCCCGCTGGTCTTTATTAATTCTTCAATTACTAAAAGTTTAAAATTTATTTCTTAAAGTAAAGACATTATGTCACGTTCACTTATCTTTAATTGTTTTTCCATGTATCACAGTACAACACGACACGACAGAATGTCATGACATCGAGCTCCATATATTTCCATTAGGATCAAAACCAAGACTTTAAGCTTAGCAGTCGCGCTTCCGACCACTAGTTCAAAGAGGCAGACCTTATAAAAACTTGTAAACATTATTACAACAGCTAAGCTTCATAATTATAATAATGTTTGACAAAGCCTGCAGTGTCGTTCATTTATCTTAGCATCATTTTGAGCGGAATTCCATTAATATTGATTTGACGCCTTCGCCCTCGCGTCTTGACGTAGGACTCAAAAATGATTAATAATTATGAATGGGTCTGTTTGGATGCGGCATATCTATGAGCTTGACGATTTTTATTAGTTAAAGAGAATTTATTAGAAAGGTTATAGGATAATTTGAGAATGAACATAGCAAGCTGTGTGGCTTGTACACATCTACGCAATCGCGTCAACAGCGCACTTAGGAGCGAGCGGTCTGCATTTCTGTTGAATTTTCAATTCCGAGATGTGTGTGTAGGTATCTTTTACCAATGTATATCTTTTCTTTATAAAACTACTGGTAACCAACTTGTCGCCTTGTTGGTAAAGCAACGGCATAACAGTTTAGCTGCTTTTTAGTAATCATCATCATTCCGCCGAAATACGTCCACTAGTGGCCATAGGCCTCCCCCAAGCATCATCACACCAATTCGATCATGTGCTTCTCGCATCCAGCGGATTCCTGCGACCTTTACCAGGTCATCGCTACACCTTGTACGCCTACCCACGCTGCGCCTTGCGGTACGCAGTCTCAACTACAGAACCAATTCAATTTAATTTATTGCGAATATAGGTCAGGTAGGTGTTACATGAACATTGTTATAAAAACAATCTATGTGCAGCTATACTCTGCCATGTAGTATGCAATAGTAAATAATAGATACAATTCTACGCCAATCTATCAGATAGATCAACAAAGCAAAATACATAAATCCAGAGTTATGTCATATCTTAATGTCAAAGTGAAATATTAAAAATGCCAAAAGCAAAAAAAAATAATGTAATTGAAATTATTTCGTTGTGATATCAACACCTATTATGTCAACGTAGATTTCCTTACGGACCTTTCCATATGCCCCGCCCACTGTGACTTAAGTTTGGCAATTCTTCGGACTGTGTCGGTTACTCTGGTTCCCCTGCTGATCTCACCATTTCTGGTATGATCACGCAGGGAAACTCCGAGCATAGCCCTCTTCATTGCTCTTTGGGTCACCACTTGAGCTCTATGAGACCCATTGTGAGCGACCACGTTTCGGTGACGTAAGTGGATTTTTAGTAAGACACTACATAAAATTCTCCTTTTAAAATTCCTTACCAAAATCTCCAAGAATTAAAGTAATCCTTCTTCCACGCTTACTAATTAAGCCACTTCTAAAATGCTGGGAGATAACGAAATTATTTCAGTAGATCCACTCTTAATTTTCCTAGCTCGTTGTACAGAAAGTATGTTCCTGATGAAAATTAAATTATCTGTTGGGTAAGGGAGTTATAACGAAGCCAGGACAATACAAGGCGTATGAATTTAAATTAGGAGCCCGGTACTGTTTGTACCGCGGATGTACCGACGTTTTCGTACCATTATAATGGTGTTAATTCTCGCTTCGTATAGGGCTGCCATACGTACGTGAGATATAGCGAGAAACTAATTTTGAAAATGGAACGCATTGTATTTTTATTTAATAAAAATGTGGCGTTCACATGTTGCTGGGCTCTTTTTGTTAAATATATTTTTGTGTAAGATTTAATTGGAATTCTTATCATCTGAAACTATAAATGATTTCAGTTTTATCATAATTAAACTGTCTTAAAACAGATTAATTTGCATCAATATCATCTAGTTTTCTAAACAAGTGTGAAAATTTTAATAATTACCATATTCTAATTGGGTACATACAACAGACAACAAAATGAAGTAGATTAAAACTAATTTATTTTAAGATACTTCTATTAATTGCTTAATTTATTACATTAATGAGTAGGTATATTATTACTTTGTGTAATTTCTTAATTACCCGTAGTCATCCAAGCGTTATATTCCACAATAAAATTGAGTTGCTGGAAATCTTAGTCCGAAGTAATTAACAGCTCTCATTTGCGAGATCTCCCAAGAGAAGCTAGCAGTAGTATCTTTGTGTAGTCTGTGGCTACCAGTAAGTAAAATTCCAGAGAAGTGATAACAAAAAAAAACCACTTGTCAAAGAGGGATTTCTGTTATTACTGGCTATAAATATTTAAAATGTCCCGATAATAGATTGTTTTAATAGATAATAACATTAATTTAAAATGTCACTTACGGGATATCTTCCGTGATTATTTATTTGTTTGAGTTCCCGATATTTCGACGCTGTTGCAAGCGCCATGATCGCGGGTTGACTGGAGATTGCGGGTGGATGAAAATAAATTGTTAGGAGCAGACAAATCTGTCTACCCTCTTTCTTTGTCTCTTGCTACGCGCACTACTGGAACTCGACACTAAGTCACGGCAAAACACACTCACAGTATCAACACGTTTTTTGGAGTCTTTATAACGATGCCGGCTGCCATTTATGAGCATGTTCATAACTGGATTCCACGTACTTGACAATTTGAAGCCATCCTCTCGATTGAAATTCTTGTGTTTTCTTATTTCAACAGCGTCGAAATATCGGGAACTCAAACAAATAAATAATCACGGAAGATATCCCGTAAGTGACATTTTAAATTTAGAGACAAACCGTGAAAGCTTAAAACAGTGTTTAATAACATTAATGTTCTATACAGTATTTGACTATTATTAAAAATGTACAACAATTTAGTATTATTTTATAGAAAGTATAGAAAGAACACTACGATCGTCTTGATCGTGATCGTGATCGTATGTGACAAAATAAATAAAATTGTTGAAAAAATAGGGGAGGTACACGCTTTCGAAGTTTGTTGAGAAGGCATTATACAAGCTTAGTTTTAGTATATACTTAACCTGAAACAAGTTTATTCAGAATCACTAGGACAATCGATTGACATACTTTTTTCACCACATTTTTTTTTTCATATATTTCAGTTTTGTTTCAGTAGGTTTCTACCCATAACAGTTGACGGGAATAGACACCTTGAGGCTTGAGACGGTCCGCTCTGTCAGTTTCCGTGTATTAGACAACCCCTGCATAGCACATCTCAGGCATTTCACACTTTACTAGGGAACTTAACGCGACATAAACTACAGTGTAACTTGGAGATTTATTAAAAAAAAACACATATTCAGGCAGTTGTGATGAAAATCTTGTTGGGGTGTCTCGGTTTTTGTATGTACTAAAAATAACGTTGTATTTCCTTGTCACGCGAAACGGATATTGTACAGAGTGATGTCTTATTAGTCACTACGAAGTTTTTAGTGTATTGTCTCTGTCTTGTGAACAATATGTATGTGTATGTGTGTTTCGAGATTTGTAAAAAAAATATATTAATCAAATACCTTATTACATGTCAACATGTCTGGTCCTTATGGGCTTATTACACTAGGCTGAATTTAGTCTTCTAAATTCAGAAGGGCAAATTAGAAGCTTCTGATCACACTGTCCTTATTTAGTTACTGAATCAATTACCAGTTAAAGCGCGACGGAGTCGGACGTGCCGATTCGTCAATATTTTTATATGAACTCAGTAGCACTTGAAGCCCTCATTTCGTACATTTTTGTACAGGTTTTTTTTGCAATTTTTGTCCCAAATATATAGCAAATATTGAACATAACTTCTTTTTCTTTCGTCATTTCGTATGTAGGTACCTACGCTGCGCAACGCACTCGCACTTCATTTTTTTGTTCGGGAATACAAAATAAAACTATACATCCTCACGCAGCGACTGAAGTCAGTAATTAAATGCGATTACACCTTCCTAAATGCGTTTCTAATTAGGCTTCTAAATGATTTAGTCAGTCAGAAACCATCTTTGCTACTGAATTTAGGATGCTAGCTTGCTAATTGCGATTATACTTGACTAAATTCAGTATCGACTGAATTAAGACGACTAAATTCAGCCAAGTGTAATAAGCGCTTTAATCAATGAAGTAAATACACGGCGGCCGGCGGCCATGTTGTTGTCATTATTTCCTTTTTTTTTTGCACAATTGCTTTTCCATGTCACATTCGACATTGGCAGAATGTTCGACATCGGCACTAATTGCCATTACGAAAAATAGAATAGAATAGAAGAAAAAACTTACAATAAACTTACATAGAAAGAAAACGAATTAACATACACATACACATTGCATGTGGGGCGACAGAAGATGGTTTTAAGACAAGGCAAAGAGACAAATAAAATAATTCTATTTGATTTTACAGGACTTAAAGAAGGACAAATCCACCGTTAAAATGAATAACACCTAACTTAAGCGCTCAAACACAAGACGTTTTTTTTTCAGGCGCCGTCGACGCGCGTTTCGATATCGCGCGTTATCGGCGCTGCTATACTTGAAATAGGCAGATTACTTGCGATTGCATCGCTGCAAACTCACGAAAAACGCGCTACAGACGCGCGTGAGCAACTCTCCTTGCAAAGTGAAACGCGTGTAGCACGCGCGCGAAGGAGCGTGTATCGCGCTACAGACGCGCGTGAGCAACTCTCCTTGGATTAAAACGCGCCGTACGTATGTGTCTGCAGCTAAAGAGACGCGCTGTGACAGCGCGTCTGTATCGATGGAACTCCGCGCTACGAGCACGTCGACAGCTCGCGAAAAAGTCGTCGTCTGCATACTACAATTTTATGAACATGTGAATAGGTAAATTATTTGCGATAACATCGCGTTTGCAGCGCGTTATCGTTGCGTGCGACGCGCGTCGACAGCGCCTAAAAAAACATGATGTGTTAAGAGCCTTAAGATTTTCATACCTACGTGCCAACCCTATGCATGTAGAGACACGGTCTGTTGTACCTACCTACCTGTCTGTAATCGTATTTGTGCTGAATTTTTTCGGTTTCTCCCGAATTTTCGCATAATGATAGATGAAGATAAATTATTTATGTTATGCTGATTATTATTATAGGAGTACATCTACATATTTGTTTGTGGAAATTTGGGATAGGTTGATTCTTATTCTCTCGAGGTAGCACGAGCTATACAAGGTTAGTCGGAAAGGGGGTACTAATCCGAAAAGGTGTTAAAGTAACCATAATAACGAGTAACTTTTGTTCTACAAGTTTCCCCAAAAGTAAATAGTTTAAGAGAAATAACTGTTCAAAAATTTCGTACAAATACGCTTGAATAATTAAAGAATACGCTTGAATAAGAAAATATAATTACTATCTTTTACTAACAAGCAGCTTGAGAAAAGGACGGTGATAGATAAGAAGTAAGTTAGAGATGTCAAACTAGTTTATGTCTTGAACTTCACCGTATTTTTAGTCAACACGTTTTGAGATGTCGTCTAAAGTAGGGAAATTTTAGTTCGACTAAAGACAGCTCTTATTTACGTTTGTTTCTTTCTTATTTTATCATGGTAATAGCCTAAATTAAGTTTAGTTCGTTCATAACAGAATCGGCATCATTATCTATCTATCTTCAACTATGAGCAGCTGTATACATGTTAGGTCATATTTGAGGCCACGGATTAAACGCTCCATTTTCTGATTTCGTAACTAAGACAGAACAATTTTTGAAGTAATATAAATATAATTTTGCACGGAAATAAAAATGATCGAATTTTTAAATTACTTGCTTTGAAAACAGTTATCAGTGATACTTTATGTGGCCTGCGGATTAGTACCCCCTTTTCGACTAACCTTGTATATTCTTTGTCTATTCTTATAGTTCATGCTGTGGTGAAAAGATTAGCCAGTCAGCAAGGTTGGTAGCGGGGCTGACTGCCCAGGGTGCGCATGTGCTCTTTTAATGCACTCTAGAAAGCTAAATCAAAAACTAATTAAAATACCCTACAATCCACATTATGCGCCTTTTCATACTTTCCGGTTACCGGGTTTGTGCCGGATACCCGGTGGCAATAGTAAATTGTATCATAAGGGAGCAAAATAATATTTTAACGGCGAGGGCTCTTTTTTGAATTGATTCTTTAGTAGAATTCTGAACGTAGCGAGGAATTCAAAGAAAGACGCCCGAGCCAAAAAAAAATTTGCGCCCGAGTGATACACTCTACTTTTCATCACCCACTATGAGAAAATAAAAGGCGCCTCATATTTTATTGTAATATTATTATAATAAAATAATAGTATCTAATACTAAAACAACTAAAAACTTATATTTACATTTGAGACATTTTCACAATTTATGAAATTAATTTAAATACTAAGCGCGCGCTAGCACTACGTTCTCATTCTTTATTATTTTTTTTATTCAGCCGGCGGCGCGACTATTGCCCTTTTTTTTTTTTTTTTCTATTTGACTGCTGTAGGTCGTCCTAGGGGACGGTTTCTACGTAACCGGGCAGTTATTGGCGTGACCTGAAGGGTCTCCAGCCAATGGGGGGGGAGTAAAATACTTAACCTAAGCTAACTACTTGTACTACACTAACATCATGACTACCTGCAACAACAGCACTAAGGGCGACCCCTAGTGGGACTCGGACCTCGGCTTAGGGCGTTGCTGGCGTGGACATAGGGGGGGGGGGGGGAGACAGCTTGATGAGGTCTGAATTATCGGTGTGACTGCGGAGTCTGAAGAGACGACCGGCTCTACGACGGGAGAGCTCGGTGGATCGTGACCGGTCTATTATTGGCCGTCGTACCAGCCAGTCTTTATTCAAACAATATTTGCGTTCGATTTCTTTAGCGCTAAACACTAAGATGTTCCAAATTCAAATATGCGCGGCAAAGATAATTGCGGCGCACTTATAAAGAATAAAGAGGATTAAAAACTCATTACTGCCCGCTAAAAGTTTCTTATAAATAAAAAATAAACTTTAAAAAAAAGTAAAAACCGACTTCAAAGAAATACTAAAAGGAGTAAAATAATTACCATAATATAAAATTAACAGTTTCAGAAGTCGGTGGCTTCTATTTGCTTCAGTGTAGAGTTGCACCGACTTCTGAAACTGTTAATTTTATATTATGGTAATTATTTTACTCCTTTTAGTATTTCTTTGAAGTCGGTTTTTACTTTTTTTTAAAGTTTATTTTTTATTAAATACGTTTTAGTGTCATAATTTTAACCCCCTCCTTCATAACTCTTCTTTTTGGCTTTGACGTAGTCGGGCATAAAAAGTCCTTTCCAATGATACCTTACACGATATAATGAAAACATTCCAAAGGGGGAGAGGGGAGGACACGCACCCCCTCCTCTTTTCAAGTAGTCAGTTCCCAACAGCAAATATAAACAAAGCAATATTAGTAATTTGAGAATTTTGCTTTGATCCGATGAGGAGTTCCGTTCCATATCTCTGAAGTTCATGGTCTGATCATAACAAAATTTAAATGGGACCAATCGGGAAGTATACCCTTTCGAACAAAAAAAGAATTTTTCAAATCGGTTCATAAATGACGGAGATATGAGGTAACACACATAAAAAATAAAAAAAATAAAAATACAACCGAATTGAGAACCTCCTCCTTTTTGAAGTCGGTTAAAAACACCACCTTTGGGCGCACTTAAAGGCGAACCAATTCGTCCTTTTCGAATAGATGGGATGAAAAGTGTATTGGCATATACTCGCTTTCACACGTACTAGCGTTCATCAGGCAGGCGGTCGTCGGGTGCGCGCCGGAACCACCACTGTGTCCGGTTGCCGTCTGTAGGTTAGCCGGAAACCAGACTCAAAATAGCGTATGTAGCATAACGCAAGCTTTCACAATAATTGGCCGGCCAGTCTCAAGGCAGATTAACACTAGAGTCATATTCACACGATACGTCTAGTCTACTAAGTCTAGTGACTAGACTAACGTGTCGTATCGTGATGAATAATATACGATTTCCACCAAACGGGCCGCGCCGGAGTGCGCCGGAGCGCGCCGGAGCGCATTTCACACTGTGCTAAAGGAAATTCAGGCTTCTATACAATAGTGTGATGAGCGCATTTCAGACTGTGCTAAAGGAAATTCAGGCTTCTATACAGTAGTTAAGTTTCATGTTTGCGTGGAATTTACACTGCTTGGAACTCGGTTAGATCCGCGCGTATGCCGCGGCAGCCGGTCGGCTGCTCTCGAACGCCGCGGCAGCCGGTCGGTTCCTCACGTACGTGGACGGCGGCGCTCGGCTGTCGTCGCATCCGGTCGGCTCCGCTCGGCCACACCGCAAGTAGAAACTGACTGCGATAGCGGATACACGAGCACGCGCGCGCATGCGCCCGGGTTCCAGCAGATTGTAGCCGTCGGGCGGACGCGGTCGGCTACTGGCCCGTGGTCGAGCATCCGCTGCGACGCGCTGCGCTGCGCTCCTGCGTGGCCCGGTTGGTAGAAATCGTACATTAATAGATAGGTACATCAGAAGCCATATAGAAGTCATCTATTTTGTATACATACATACAAAGGCAAATACAACCACGAAGTGACGACGTGCATTTGCATTTGGACGCTACTGCTATTCAATGTGAAAGCTCATAATGGCACCGGATACTCGACACCAGATACCCGGCCACAGGAACGTGTGAAAGGGCACTTAGACCTCTTGCAAAATTTTGTCTAACTATAGTAAGACCGACCGTCAAAAGGACGTGAGTTAAGATTCTACTAAATAATATTGTCGACAAACCCACTCCTCCCGGTATAAGTAAATTAACCTAAAGTCGTGTTTTCATAATGCACACAAACGTACGTGTACTTACGTTCCTACGTGCATACGATCTGCAGGTTACAAGTAGCTCGCGTAATGGAAAGTTGTCATTATAATATTACATTGAGTTTATTATACTAAGTAACACGCAGGTGTAAAATGCGTGCACGTTCACTGTTTAAAGGGTAAAAAAAAACCGGCCAAGTGCATGTCAGACTCTCGCACCGAGGATTCCGTACCTTGGTAAGTTCTTTTTTTTTGTAACCGCACTACAAATTTTTTTGTAAAGGTTTTTTTCGCTGATTTCTATAAAAACTGTGCTAGTTACAGATATTGATTTATTTTTACTTTAATATTTACACGAACTTCTGTCAATTCCTTTATTTATTCATGATTCTTCGTTTTGCAAACTTTTGGAGAAAATGAATTGAAATGAATTGCGAATGGTATTTTTACAATATTTTTTTATCATAATTCAAAAATAATGCGGTACAAATAAAAATATATTTTATAATGTAAAAAAGAAGCTCTTTAATTTAATACCACACTTGACCTAGGTCGCATTTTAAAATTTCAAGCCCCACGTCGATCAAAATAAAAATATTTTTTCAATTGTTTCAATTGCGATATAGATGACCAAGCATTATTTGAAACTGTTCCAAATTTCAAGTCGATAGCATTAGTAGTTTCTGAATTTAGCAACTGTGACAGCTAGACGAACGGAAGGACGACATGCATCACTAGGGTTTCTTTTTACCAGGTACGGTACCCTAAAAGCACTTCATTTCTAAACCACTTCTAAAATATTCATCACCTCACCTTATCGCGTAGAAAAATGCCTAATAAAAATTGATTCCTCGTCGCATTTGAAGCTAGCAAGCAAACTGTACATCAATCACTAGATAAATGATCAGTTCACCAAGTGTTATCGGCGATCGCCCTTCACCTTTTACGTGTTGGCTGTCATCGTGGCAGTGCAACCTCATTCATTTTCATCAGGTGTATAAATAACGTGGAATTTTATCAATGAAAAATTTGAAAATAAACTAAAGGTGTTCTTTGTCATGCTGCGAATAAATCAACGTTCGTATGCTAAGTTGCATGCGTGTATGCGTATGGATTTTGTGCATAATATTGGCATCGAAATTTTGTCATCAAATAAACAAAAAAACAGTGAAAAAAAAACTTTTTTATTAGACCTTTATTCATCATAAAGGTGATACTAAAAAAACTTTTTTATTATTATTAATCAATCTAAGTGCCATGCGGGGTTAATCTATACCATTAATAGATCATGTCGTTTGAAGGAATTAAACGAATTCGTTTAAGAAAATATTTATAGTTTTCAAGTTATCGCGGTTTTATGAAAACCCGAAAAAACATCGCAGCGCCTAAATGAGACAAGGCATAACTTCGCTGAAAACTGTATTCGGTTCTTCTTGACGCTAATAATAACCATACAAAGTTTCAAAACTGTTCATGCATGCGTTTTTGAATAATCTTGCTAAAAGTAAAAACGATGGTGTCATAACTTTGACGGCAAAATACAAGGAACTGGCACAATCCCAGATGTGTAGGTGTAAACCAAAATCTTGTGCCTTTAGTCAAAAATATATGGTGAAAATATTGAGCTTCAAATGTTACGCATTAAGTAAATATAAACAAAAAACCAAAATATGTAAACAACAGCTGGTTATCCGACCAAATCTGAATGACTACTAAAAAGCGACGGATTCATACATATCCATGACCTTCTTTATTGGACGTAATAAACCTAAGCTGTTGTCCGTACAGTCGCGTTTAAAAGTTTTGAGGGCTAATTAAAAAATATATTAAATGCACCTTGTGACTATATAAATGAAACAGCTTGTTGATGTGGAAATTATTATTTTTATTCCCTTAATTTTAATTCTTAAAGTAATTATTGCATCAAATCACAGATCAAATTTCCTACCTATAAATATTAGAAATTATTTGCACGTTGTGTAGTCATTATTATTTAAATCACAGATCAGTTTTTCATAGCCTAACATAATTATAATTAGTAAATTTGCATCACAAAAAATCACAGATCAATATTAAGAGGGCTATCGCATTTTGTCTCCTGCCTCGCTCGCACAGGACCATATTTTTAAGAATGTTAAATTAAAAGATGCATTTTTTAATAATGTATTCAATGGGCTCCCTTTAAAATAATATTAATTTGATAGGTATTTATTAAAAACACATTGTATCGTGTTCCCTAATAAACTCAGCTCAATAATTATTATGATCCGTTTTTGAGATAAGTTTAATAAATGTCACAATAAAAATGTTTTTATTAATTATACCTATTAAATTAATATTATTTTAAAGGGAGCCCATTGAATACATTATTAAAAAATGCATCTTTTAATTTAACATTCTTAAAAAATATGGTCCTGTGCGAGCGAGAGAGGTGAGAAAATGCGATAGCCCTCTTAATGGAATGGGTCACCAACATAAACCTTAATATCTCGGAAATTAAGAAAGATAGCATATTGATATAAAAAGTATTTAATAGTCTATTTAATTCGTTTCGAATAAAATTAATAAAAGTTTTTAAATAGTCTATAAAATACTGTTTATTTGAATTAGCTAGTATTCTTAGTTTCTGAGATATTAAGGTTTATGTTGGTGACCCGGATTCATTGCTCTCTCCGTGTGCGTCCTGAGTGACGGCGCACGAGCGTATTGCGGATTGCAGAACGGCTTTACCGTGGGTTTACCGTCGATACCTGTCATTAGTAGACATGGGCAAAATAGCTCACTTAAAAGAAAAAGAGCGATTAACTCTTTCGCTCTAAAGAGCTATGTCGCTCTTCCAGCTCACCAGCTCTTCTATAGCTCAGTGACTCAGACGCCGACTGTTAGCTCATTTGACTCACGTCGCTCGCGCGTCACAGGAGACAGCTCGGCTCGCTCAATAGTCAATAGCTCTTTGGGAATTTTGAATCTTTGTTCCTCACTAGCTCTTCTATAGCTCAGTGACTCAGACACCGACTGTTTCATTTCACTCACGACGCACGCGTTTCGAAGTAATTATCTTCAAAGGGCGGGGCGTTTTGAGAGACTGTCTTTTGTAAATTTTGACCTTCGAAAAGGGCTGCTTATCAGCCTAATTTGAATAAAGACTTTTGAGTTACGTTTTTTAGAATTATTTAAAATTGCTGTTTGGAAGTTTGGACTTTTTGTTACGGTTCAACTGAGCTAGTGAGCTTTTTAGCGAGTGAGTGAGCGAGAGTGAAGTTAATCGAAAAGAGCTAGCTCTTTTCTATCACTCGCTCATGAGCTACCCATGTCTAGTCGTTAGTGCACGCGGGAAAGTTGACGCGTACGCGCGTGTTTAGTGTTTCGTTTATTTTACTTTGGTTTTAATAATGTCGATATCAAAATTCAAACGTTTCGAACATTTATTTAATGCGCCGTTCATTCCGCCTGCGCGGTGCGCCGTCACTCAGGACGCACACTCCCCATTGAGTGTATATGGCGCGGGGAGTTGTCACCACATTTTTCGTGACGTGTCGTGAAAACGGGCTATAAATTAAAAAAATAACTTTCAAACGAATTGAGGTCCTCCTTCTTTTTGAAGTCGGTTAAAAATGGATTAATTATTCCATAATAGCATTTTATTACACGATCGCCAAGCAGCAAGAATAAGCATTTAATTTGATGCATTTCACCAATTCATTCTGCTAAAGTTCTGTCTCTCGGCGTCTCATAGTTTGGACTCAGCTAACTTGGTAAATTAAATTTTCACACCGTGATAATGTTAGTTCTTCAGTGGTCCAGGCACTACTGCCATTGTCTGTCCATTATGGTAAAACTTATTGTAGCTCTATTACTTCAACATAACATGACACCAATATTTCCCGAAGGATTGGGCAGAGATGCATAGTACATCTTCATTTCAGCGTTATGTTTCAGTCCCGTGTTATGGGGGCGATCTTACTGCCATTAACCGGGCACAAATCCAGATTCCGGGCTGCTTACTGAGAAATTCCACACGGAAAAACCCAATAACACTTTGCTCGAGCTGGGGATTGAATCCAGGATGCTCAGTAGTCGTGCTTGCGATCACTAGACCAACGAAGCAGTTTGTTATTTCAAGTTGGAAGATAAAACAGCGCAAACCACCAATTAAAAAGCCTATATCAACTCGGTTTTACCGAAAAAAAAAGTATCCATAATAAGGCAAATACGAATGACCCAAAATTCGCAAACTAAACATTTTTCCACTAGTGGCAACCACTGTTCTTTAAATATGTCTTATCTGCGGATAATGCAGTGGACTGCAACATTACTACTTAAAAGTTTTGTTAACCTCATGTATACAGGATGTAAAAAGACCCATCACATAGCCGAAATCTACGCACTCTGTACATCAAACTAAATAACATTGACCAAAAATAATTGCTGGGAAACGACTTTTATTTTTAGGCATGACAAAAACTCTGTTTTTTTTGTAGCGCGTAATGTAATGCACGTAACCGAATGTGCCTGTGTGGGTCGTGCAGCGGCTACACAGCTGAGCCAAGGCGGTTGTGTGCGTTTGATATTCATTGCGTTTTTGTAACTTCAAATGCGTCATTTGTTAGGAAAAATTTAAAATTTTGATAATGTTTGTTTGGAAGAAAGTTTAGTATTATCACTTAGAATACGTTTCTGCAAAAAACTAAAAAAAAAAAATGTTGACTTTGACCTTCCATATCTCCGGAATCAATGATTTCCCAGGTATGGTCTATTAGAAAAACATAATCCCAATGATGAGTAGATTATTTGGTTTTCGTTATCGTTAAGGGTCTTTTTACACCCGATATATATGTTGTAGTTGTTTATTATCCCTTAATAAATAAATAAAAAAAAACGCTTCAATTTTCTCACAATATCACATAAAAGCGTCAAAAGTATTTGAGCTCAGCGGAAAATAAAAATGATTGTCGGTTTTTAACGTTGGCTTATTAGAAATTAGAGGAAAGGACTATTACGCAATTGGATTTTTATTTGACGTTATCGGCTCTTCTCCAGATGTTGGGGAAATATTGGAAACCCAATATTCATTAAGACGATGTTCCTTAAACGACTTACCGCAATTTCTGTAAAGTGTAATCGGAAAAGATGATTTGGTTTTATTTTAACTTAACTGGCTGAAGGTAATTGAGTACACTAATTGCACATTTTAATTCTTTTAATCCTATTAGGAAGTCTATCTTACGTTATTTGAAAGGCTGATCAATTTACCGCCATTTTCAATATCCTATCTATCGGCGGTTGTCCTTCCTACAGATAGAAATTTGACATTACTTCTAAGGAGCTTAAGTCAAATTTCTATCTCTAGTAGGCGAAACCGCCGATAGATGGGTTATTGAAAATGACCGATAATCTGTTGTCAAATCTCAAGTCAACGAATGTGATTGGTCGATCAAATTACTAAGACAAATGACATCCCTTGACATGAAATTTGACAGCTGTTAAGTTGATTTTAGCATCGATTTGCCTTTCAGAAGCTGGGGTCTAGTGTCGCAACACTCGGTGTTTAAATTACCCGCTACACACCAGAGGGTCAAGTCTGCTAATTTAAATAAAATGGCATATGATTGTCATCCTACCCAACCCTATTCAAATTCCATTACGATTGATATTCTACTAAAACAATAATGTGTTGTATTGAATTAAAGTTCAATAGCAGTTTAATAACAGTTCAATGGAAAGTCAGTGGAAAGCCACTGGTCTAAAATAACCAGCAGAATACCAAATGTTTAAAACTATTCTATCTACGAACTACCTATCGAAACTCTAAGCGTTCGTAAATTAGCAGACATGCGCCCGGTTGAAATTACGACGCTTCTTGCCGATAAAATAACATTGCAATCGTTAACGCGGATGTTGAGCTGCGTAATTTCGGCATTATGTGTCACTACACTATAGTGACTGCGACATGAATCATGAATAACTTTTGTTCTACAACTTTTTCCAAAAGTCAATAGTTAAAGAGAAATAAGTGATCAAAGATCTCAAAAAAAATACCGCTAAAATCTATCTATCCCCAGTTATGATCCGCTGTGGTTACATTTTAGGTCATATTTGGAGTCATGAATTAGAAGCGCCATTTTATGAATTTGTAACTGAAGCACGGATGAAGAAATTTTGAAAAAACTAATATAAAAATAATTATTCATGGAAATAAAAATTACCGAATTTTGAAATTTTAACACTTGCTTTAAGATAGTCATCAGTGACACTTTTAGTGAACTGCGGATTAGTACTCCCTTTCTGACTAACCTTGTATATATTTAATACTATCTGCGTGTTAAATCATGATACCGCGATGTAGGAACTGTCAACTATGAGAGTTGTCGATATTGTCGCTGTAATCGTCTACACCACCGGTGTGTTGCGTAGTTCGCATATGGCTTGATAGATGCCGCCAAAGATCTGTACGGTCAGCTTGGCTAGCTACTACTCTCATATAGCCAAGCAGTTTACTGTGTTCCGTCATGTGTATGGGAGAGCCAGAGGGGTATAGGGGAATCCGTTTATAACTCTGCTAATTATCTTCGTCTGCTCCATTTTAGACCCCGTCTGCGCTTACCATCAGCTGCGACTAGGGTCAAACGCGACCAAGTAAAAGAATATCTCAACTACGTTGGAGTCAGAGGTCTAATGGTTGAATACCAGTATTTTACACGGAGCGACTGCCTTCAGACCTCCGCAACCCAGTTAACCTGTGTAGTACTGTAATTATAGACACAATAGATAAACAATGGCATTGACGATCCGGGTCGTCGCCCGGGACGATACCGGTTAAGTACTCGGCAATAAGGTCGGTTTCGGGATTCTGACGACCCGGAACGTCTGTCATAGGTATTCGTATGACTCCCGGGACTGACGGCTTAAAGTGCTCTCCGAGGCACGGAGAGGTCTCGATGTGTGACGTAAGGTCACCCATCTACGGACTGACCGCGGCAAGCGCAGCTTAGTCTGCAAATCGTATGATCCGCGCACAGCTTATGTACCGTCAAAACAGCATCATCATCCTCCTGCCCTTATCCCAACTTATTTGGGGTCGGCGCAGCATGTATTTCTCTTTGTTCTGTACCAAAACGTACTTCTTATTTCACCCTTCATGCTGCAAATATTCTGGCTAAGTTTTATGACCGCCCGCTTGACGTCAACCCTCCTTGGGAATGCTTTTGTTGGTGGTAATCACCACCTACGGTCTTTGGTATCTGTATCTATTCACACTATATTGCTATAGTGTCAAAACAGCTTGGTACATAATTCGATATCACATACAATTTACACGGAAAAAAATTACTCTTTACCGCATATTTATAAGTAAAGATTAAAGACTTATAAAGGAGAAGAAAATCTCCTAAAAGCACCCTAAAGGTACGGTAATATATGCGTAAAAACTCCTTATCTTTTTCATGTATGTACCGCCAACAAATTCACGTCATCAACTCTTTGTTACGAGCCTGTCTGAGACGGCTTAACATTATTAATGTGGCTCATATAAATTCATCGAGTATATTCTTGTTTGAATTTTTGGTTCGTGTCTTAAAATAGGCTGAACCATCTTCTTGTTTGTTTTGTGGACGACGCATTTGGGATCGAATTAAGAGGATAGGCAGCAGAGTCAATCTGTCAACATCTTAAGCCGGCGACTGACATGAGCATTTGGCCGTAACGTAGCATTCACGGCGAGCGTGTTACGTTACGGCATTACCTGACTGACCTGTACCCTTGCTCATGACGAGCATAGTGCTCGACTGCGCTCCGCCTTTGGTAATCAAATGGATGGATGAGAGGGGTGATGATGATGTGGATGAGAGGGGTCCCATAAAATAGTCATTTCTTTATATTTTTCAATGAACAACAGAGTTTTATCCTGGTCCCATTCCATCTTCAACGCTCGTCAATAACACTTCGAAACTGTGATACCCGATTGACACATGCGCTCGCGACGACGCTTGGGGTTGTACTGACCTATAATTAAGGCGTAACGTAACACTCAAAGGGATTCGCGAAAATACCGACAACCGGGTGGAGCACGCGGCGCTTGCAGCGAGCGGATCGGCTCGCTGCACTGACCTGTAACATTTCGTCGTAACGCAACGTTACGTTACGACGAAATGTTACAGGTCAGTCGCCGGCTTTTGGTCGTGGTATACATCATCTTACGCCTGACGCGGCGCCAGGCGTGTGAGAGTAAGGAGGGAGCGGAGAGGGAGAGAGAGGCGACGGCCACTCTCCCTTCCCGCGCCAGACGCACCGGGCGCCGCCGGAGGGCGCGCGACGATCTCCGGCCACCCTAGTGTGTGGCCTGCGGGCGACGGGTTAGGGGACCCGTCGCCCGACCAGTAACAGGCCCGAGAAGGCGGCGCGCATGTGTTCCGTGCGCGCCTCTCAGGAGGACGTGGGGCAAGGCCCCACAGAAGGAGAGGTCCGCCAGGGGCTGGCGGACCGAGGCCTGCCGGGGTTGCGGTGCATGCAGCTGCGAATCCCGTGACCCCGGCCAAGGGTCAGGAGTAGGAACACCGTGGGTTTTTAGCCGGTAAGAGTCCGGCATAACCCTTCGCCTTCCCCAGGCGAAGGGTATCCATGAGGATTTTCCCACGATAAAAAAAAAAAAAAAGGCGTGTGAGAGTGACTACTCTAGTGTGTTTTCATAATAGGCATTCGTTGGCCGGGTATAGCCTCACGCTGGACATTGCCTACGATGTTTGTAACAGACAACGGCCTTAGATTGTGTCTAGATAAGGTAACTTACGCGTGTTAGGCGACACAAGTATACGCCCATTAGATGTGTCCACATGATGCGGATTGCCGGATTTTGACAGTCTGTAAACCTAATCCTCTTGCTGCAATTATTGTGCCATTGCTGGATGCAACAATGCCATCTAATATCGCGAATCGCGCGCAGAACAACGTGATTTACGCGAGAACAAAAAAGCGCGCGCGCATTTCGATGGAATGTAGACCGCTAGTATCTTAGAATAACACACATCGAGATGCGCTACTGGAATCGCGAATGTGTAGAGCATAAACTTCAACAAAACAATAAATGTAGTGGATTCCTTAGATCCGATTTCGCCAAATTTATTTTACTTAAACCTACTTGTGAAGTATAGCAGAAGCAGTGATAGCCTAGCGGTTGAACGGTTGCCTTCCATGCAGGAGGACCTTTGACTCTTAGGCTTCGTTCAGGGAGACACGGCGCGTCTGGCGTCGCGTCGCGCGGCGCGTTTCGCGTTTCCTCCGTTCACGGAGAAGCGGCACGTGAAGCAGCAGGCGGGGACCGCGGCGCGGCGCGGCGAAAGCCGTAGCGTTGCACGCACTAATACAAACATATGGCACTGTGTAGTTCCGTTTATGAAGACGCGGGGCGTCGTGCGGCGCGTGGTGCGGTACGTGGGGAATGACGGTGACCACCGCGGCCGCTGCAGTGGACACCGCAGCTTCCGTTTTTGGTAGGGTAAACCAAGGTATAACTGGCCACTACCAATAACTAGCCACTTGGTACTTTATCTATTTGAAATAAGAATAATGTTTTATTTGCGCCATCTATGAACGTATCAAACAAATGCCTTGTCATTCACCTTTCATAGTAGTTCAATTTTTTTTCGCTACGGATACTAGCGCCATAGCAAACGGCCATTTACTGACAGTTGGTGTACGTGTCTCGACATGTAAGTTACTTCACTACGTAAATGTTAGTGGCTAAGTTTTTACAAAATTTAAATTATGGGTGATAATGCTTAGCGTTGGTGAAAGAATCGCATATTTCTACGTGTTTGCATGGTGAGTTACATGAATCTTTAGCTTAATTCTAATAAAATCTTAAATAAGCCGTTATTGAAAGGGTGGCTAGTTTCTGAAGTAATTTTTTGCATGTTTTTAGTTATTGGCCACGTATGCCAGTTACTAAAGTTTTACCTATTATTCAAATTTCTTTAAAAATAACTCGTATTTATGATATTTATAAGGTGTAGTATTGTGTATTTCCTTTTTAGAAGAATTAGTCGACTCTAATCAGAAACTGGCATAGGTGGCCAGTTTGTGGCCAGTTACTAATCTATTTTCTTATTTTTTTTATAGTTCTTTGAAATGTTAGTAAAATGTCTAAAAAACGACAATACGGCAAAGAAACAATAGATAAGGCTCTTACATTTATTGAGAATAAAGAGGGTTCAATTCGTCAGGCGGCAAAACAATTTGGTGTGCCCTAGAAGTAGCCTCCAATTTAAAATTAAAAATCCTGACACAAAGTTTAAGTCTGGACCAGATCCAGTGTTAACTGAAGCCGAAGAAAACAGTTTATGTGACTTCATAATACAATTATCAAAGCTTGGCTTCCCAAGACGAAGGAGGATATCCAATTGTGTGTCCAGAATTTTTTGCAACAAAATCCGAGACCCAACCCTTTCCGAGACAACAAACCGGGAGATGTGTGGTTTAAGGCTTTCCTGAAAAGACACCCTAATATTTCTATACGAACATCAGAAGGAGTTACCAATGCAAGTGCATGTGTTTCTGAACAGGATATTAGGAAATGATTCCAGGAAATACACCAATATATCGTCGACGAAGAACTAAATGACGTCATTCAAGATCCCATAAGAGTGTTCAATGCCGATGAAACTGGATTCAATATTTGCCCGAAAACAGGCAAAGTATTGGCTGAGAAAGGGTGCAAAAATGTGTACCAGATAGAAAAAGGATCCTCTAAAGAGAACATTACAGTTTTATTTACATTTTCTGCTGCTGGACACGTCTTCAGACCAATGATTATCTATCCTTATAAACGGATACCTGACCGAGTTTCGTTGAGTGTGCCATCTGGTTGGGGAATAGGGCGAAGCGACACAGGTTGGATGACTGCAGCGGTGTTTTATGATTACATCTCTAATTGTCTGTACCAACAAATTTTAGAAAGCAATATCCCACTTCCTGTAATTCTGTTTGTCGACGGACACAAAACCCACATAACCATAGAAGTATCAGAACTATGCCGCAGTCTTCAAATACATCTAATAGCGCTTTATCCAAACGCAACTCGCATACTACAACCAGCAGATGTTGCTGCTTTTCGTCCAATAAAGGTTGCTTGGAAGAAGGTACTGCGCGATTGGTACGCAGCGAATAATTACCAAAAGAGTCTGACCAAAGAAACCTTTGCTCCACTGTTAAAAATAGTTGTAGACTCGTGTTCTAAGAAAGAGACATTAATAAATGGATTCAGAGTATCCGATTTGTGTCCATTTGAACCAAATAATGTCGATTTTAGCAAGTGCATTGCAAGAGTAAACCAACCTGATGATACATCCACGTCAGTAACAAATGTTGAGCATAATATGAGTGTGCTGACCTATTCAGAGTTTCGTAACATTGTGGGTGAACCAATTCTTGAAAAATGTCGAACAGTCTCGTCCATTTTAGAGTCAGATGATAACTTTATTGCAATTTACAATTTATGGCAAAGATTCGAGGCAGCATCGGAAAACAATTATAATTATAGAAGTAATAATGACGTGGACAGTGAACCTTTCGACCAACCGACCATAATCGTAGAAGACAATTATGTGACTGATATTACAGAAGATGAAAACCCTAGGACGATTCTTGATGAATTTACAGGTGAGTTAATAAATAAAACCGAAAAAAGAGAAGATGAAAAAAAAGAAGTGTACAGTGAGCCGATACTTCAGAATATTTTAATAGAACGTAGTCCCACTCCTCAACCCAGCACGTCAAAAGAAATCACAAATTCGAGGGTTTCCATAATTTCTAATGTGTCTCTAACTGAATACTTGAAACAAAAGTTACCAGTATCACCTAAACGCCAAGGAAAGCGCCAAATAGAAAGACTGCCATTTGCTTTAACTTCAGACCAATACGTGGAAAAAATAAAAGCAAAACAGTTAAAAAAGGAAGAAGAAGAAGCTGCAAAAGAGGAAAGAAAGAGACTACGAGAAGAAAAGAAGAAGGAAAAAGAGAACAGTATACCTAAAAAGACAATCAAGAAAAAAAGAGACGGAAAAAGCAAAATAAAGATAATTAAAGAAGATACATGTAAAGAAAAGACTGCAAATGCAAATGAGGTTAATGAACACTTAGTTTTTTGTGATTTTTGTTTGAATCTCATTACATGTAGGGTTATTGAATGTAACCAGTGTAACAAACGGTTTCATTTAAATTGTATTCCGTCATATCACAGACTCCATGTACCTGTGGAAGATGAGGATCAGTTTTTGTGCCACATTTGCTATCGAGAGAGTAACACTGACTCATCTGACGGTGATTGTGATGCCATGTTTAGCTCTGCTTGTGAAGAAGCACGAAAGCAAGGCTTCGGTACTTAACTTTATTCTATAAAACTATATTAATCTTAGATTTGTTGATTTGTTGTTCGTGTGAATTAAGAAAGTTCCTATGTCGTATTATTTTTGATCTCGTATTAATATTACAGGTAAAATGTTGATTTATTGTCTAACATAATGAATGTTGTTTTGTTTAAAGTTTATTTTTTTATGTTCCTTTATAGATAGTAGGATGAAACTGAGACTTATTTCACGTGGCCAATTAATAGCTTAATGACGGCCAATTTCTAAAATTTGTGGCTAGTAAATACCAAAAAGTGATAATTTTTTGATTTTATTAAAATTTGATACCAAATATTGTTTTGTTTTACTTTTAAAAGCCTAAATTACATAAAAGAATGTGCATATTATTGTGTGGCATTGCAATAAATCTAATATAATAACTTATTTTGACATAATTCAAGTGTGACTTGGTGAAAGTGCTTAAGTGGCCAGTTACTGGTGGTTTTACCCTAGTTTTCTTTGGACATCTCACAACACAGACGTGTCGTTACAATGGATTATGATTTCATCGACATATTACTAGACGATAATTGCAACATACAAAAAGCTCGCTCGCCTTCGATGCCAATAACAAACTAACGCACGCGTACGCGGGATACGCGGCTGGCGTCGCGACTGTGGCAGCCGCGGCACACGTGCCCCGCTGCGTGTAGCGAACGATATCAAAAAAACGCGCGTGATGACGCTTCTACATGAACGCTCTCATACATTACCATGTTTGATTAGACCGCGAGACGCGACGTCAGACGCGCCCCGCAACGCCCCACGTCTCCCTGAACGAGGCCTTAGAATTCAAGTGCTGATCAGAATTTGATCATAACTTGAGTTAACAGTGAAAGGAAACATCGTGAGGAACCTGCACACCTGAGAGGGCTCCATAAAGTTTTCAGGTGTGTAGTCCGCCAACCCGCACTAGGCCAACGTGATGGTCTAAGGCTTAAACCCTTCTCAGTGCCCAGCTGTGTGTTAGTTATGGTCACAGCATAGTCAAAGTCAAATAGTTTTTATTTCAAGTAGACCAGATCACTGGTGTTTTCAAAAGGTCAACACTAGGTGCTCGGTTCCAAGTAGTAGGTCCTTTGGAGAAGAATCGGCAAGAAACTCCATAGACACTCTTTTAAAAAAGTTAATGGTTTGACAACTTTCATTCTAGTAATGTAAGAACAATGCAGATTCATGTACATGCAGTTAATAACATGAAAAGCAATGAGAAAGTTAGCCTTTTAAAACGATTGCCATAGCAGTTACGAGCTGACCAGTTCCAGCAGTCAGCACCCGTTCACGAGCATGACGCATGCATCGACGTCGCTCAGCTCAACCATGTTGCAGGGAACTCAACGACCCGATGCACAACGCCACCATCAGCAGGACATTTTAGTGAGCATGACAGACTCATACCGATAGACAATAGACAGTCAAATATTAAGAATGAAAGTGTAACACTACATGCTGCATGGTCCTCCCATTTTACAGCCTTGCGTAGGTATTAATAGAATAATAAATACTAGGAAGCGGTGAAGCGAGGGCTATTTTGGGGGCTGTCTATTTGTATTTGACGTTCAAAAAGAACTAAGAAATCTAGTCTATTTTTTGAATAAATGAGTTTTGAGTTTGAGTTTCCTGATTATGTTGTGTTATATATTATGGTCTTTCAGGTCTCAATTTTTTCATTACTTTTTTCGTAAATTCCAACAAGTACCGCTTGTTTAAAAAAAAGTGTTTCCGGTAGACCGGTCGTTAAGCATCGTCACTTGTGGAGGCGAGCATGATACAACCTGTTATGTATTTCATGTATGTGTATGAATTTCTTATAGAATGAGTGAAGTGCTCCCAAATTTTACGACGGGAATAAAATCCTCGTAAAGACGGATTCTCAACCGCGGGGTGACACATGTAAGAGTTGCTATGGCGGTAAAAGCACGAGTATTTTTTTGAAGATATGGGGCTTACGTCATCTTGGGAACATTAGGTAAACCTTTGAACGTTACTCAGTTATGTTATGTCGTTGGGTTCCAGAATTATCTACCAGTTGCCACACGTATTTAGGCTTAGCTTACACTGTATTCCTGTACTCTAATTGCGCAAGATACTCGTAATCGCAATAGACAAGTCAACAATTTCCGTAGCAACGTATGTATAACAATTGGACTTCTCCACACGTATGTACCTACCACGTTATGAATATTGTTAGATTGTCAAATTCAAAGCCATAGCGATGACTAGTGTATTGCGCAATTAGGATGCTGTTCTTGCTTTTATCGATTTTTCGATTATCAATGTTCATACTGGGTATAAGGAACGGTGTATCGAAAACTGAAACAGTAATTCAGCCCATTATTCTGAATTGAAAATGAGTGTTTTTTTTTCTCGGAATTTTCCGAATTTACTGAAAATTGCTAATTTGCCTATGTTTTATTGTATTCCAATAAGTGTTTTGGCAGGTAAATAAACTGGGTGTAAAGGACAGGTTACCAAAACTAGACACAGTGAATTTAGTTCATTATTTTGAATTGAAAATCCGTGGAAAATATCAACGAAATCTTTCGAATTTTCCAATTTATAAAAAATACATTTTATTTTTGCAACGTGCTGTGTGTCCTAATTGGATTGCTTATTTTACAGCAGAGAAATGTAAAATTTGTGAAAAGAAAAATCGGAAAATTCCGAGCAAAATTTCCACTTATTTTTAATTCAGAATAATTGATCATAGGCTGAATCCACTGTTTCAGTTTTCGGTACACCGTCCCTTACACCTGGTATAACAATGTTATAATGTTTTATAGGGACCCTAAGAGTATATCTACATAATAAAATACAGATCTTGTGTGCCTCTGTCTGCGCCAAATAAGTCTATTTCAGTAGTAATGGGGGTAAAGAGCCTCCACGAGTGACGATACATAAGTACGTCCGGCGCACCCTGGGCAGTCAGCCCCGCTACCAACCTTGCTGACTGGCTAATCTTTTCATCACAGCATTAGCTATTTTTGTTTAGCTCGTGCTGACACGAGAGAAGAAGAAGTAGTAATGCCAGACAGATATTGTCTGACGCCGATTTTCTAATGAACCTAATGAGTACATTCGTTCTTATATCTCGTGTTCGCCCCGACGGAATACAGATCTCTCTTTAATATTTCGTGTTTGCCCCTTACTAGTGACACAGTAGACATATAAGCTAAAGCAGTACCTCAACTTACTATAATCTCATGAATTGAAACACTCACACAGACACGCTCTGTATACTGAGTAGTTTTCATAGTTGAGTAGATTCAGTAATCTGCTTCTAATAGTTTTTAAGTAAAATTTGCATGCTATTTATAATGGCTAAATGGGCTTGATCTAATTTTGTATTTTATATAACACCATTCTATGTACCCTATTTATTGCAAATAAATGATTTGATTTGATTTAGTTTTTTGTTTTTGTATGGAACTGTATCCCGAAAATACCATATTTGTCTTGTTGCAGTGCGTGTCTGTGTGAGTGTATCAAATCGGACGATTGTAGGTAGTTGAAGTACTGCTTTAGCTTTATGTCTACTGTGCTAGTGATGTACCCCTACCTCGTGAGTTACCTCGTTTGAGTTCCTCAAAATGAAAAATGAGGGAGTTACTCGTATTTCAACTGTGAACCACTTCATCTCATCATCTTCCTGCCCTTATCCCATGTTACTTGGGGTCGGTGCAACACGTTTTCTTCTTCCATTCCGTCCTGTCACCCGTCATGATATCACTGACTCCCTTCTCTTTCATATCATTCTTCACGCCATCCATCCATCTTTTCTTTGGCCTCCCTCTTCCTCTCCATCCACATTTATATTCATAACTCTTTTGGTCACATGCGTTTCATCTCTCTTCTTCATATGCCCATACCAAGACAAACTGTTCACTTTCAACTTTTCTGTCACTGGCGCTACTTTCAAACTTCCTCTAATATACTCATTCCTGACCTTATCCATTCTGGTCACTCCACACATCCATCTCAACATTCTCATCACCGCTACATGCAATCTTTTTTCATCCGTCTTCTTCACGGCCCAACATTCCGATCCATACAGTACGACAGGTCTTATCACGGACTTGTAGATTTTCCCCTTTAACTTGAGAGGCATCCGTGGGTCGCAAGTTATTCCAGTGACCTGTCGCCATTTCATCCATTTTGAACCACTTCATCTAATTCCCCAATTTATTATTTGTTTATGCACGAGGGCGTATCTGACTGATGAGCGAGTGAATTTTTTTTTTTTTTTAGTATTATTTGACTTGGTCGCGTTTGACCCTAGTCGCACGTGATGGTCAGCGCAGATAGGGTCTAAGATAGAGCACACGAATAACAGAACAGAGATTCCCCTATACCCCTCTGGCTCTCACATACACACGACGGAACACAGTAAAATGCTTGGCTTGCTTGACTTTAATGTGAGGGTGGTAGCTAGCCGTACACCGTATAGATCCTACCACCAAGCGTGCTGGGTTTTGTTGAATCTTACAACACACGTCTATTCAAAGGTTTTGTTTTTTTCTGTTTGACTGCTGTAGGTTGTCCTAGGGGACCATTTCTACGTAACCGGGCAGTTATTGGCGAAACCTGAAGGTTCTTCAGCCAATGGGGGGGGGGGGGAGTAAAATATTTAACCTAAGCTAACTACTTGTACTACACTAACATCATGACTAACTGCAACAACAGCACTAAGGGCGACCCCTAGGGACTCGGACCTCGGCTTAGGGCGTTGCTGGCGGGGGCTTAAGGGGGGGGGGGCAGCTTGATGAGAGCTGAAATTATCGGTGTGACTGCGGAGTCCGAAGAGACGACCGGCTCTACGACGGGAGAGCTCGGTGGATCGTGACCAGCGGCGGTGGGACGTCGCGATGGGCCTCGTCGGCGTCTATTCCTAGCGTGAGGTGAGGAAGTTTTATATTCTAGCCCACCCCCACATGAGAGAAAACAGAGTGTTCGTTCGTTCGCTCACTCGATGCCCTTTTTCTCTCTTTCCCCCACTCAGCGAAGTGGTACGCCGTAGCGCACAAGCGAGCTCGCCGCTCACCAGTCTCACTCACCTATTTTCTCCTCGAATGAGGGGTGCCTCATGAGTACCTCACGAGGTAAAATGAGTTCCTCCTTTATACTCGTTTAAAAGTACCCTTAACCGCTTACCCCAAAAAAAGCATAGTGTATTACGAGGTGTTTTGTATTCACCTAAGAACTCGTGAACGACGTCTACCAAGAACCTTATTATAAGCGCATTTCTTTTGCGAAATAACGGTTGAAGTAAGTAAATAAATGAAACTTAAGAAGCCTTTTATTTAACTCATTTCTATAACGTAGCAACCCTTAACATAACCAAGATATTATTATGTTGTTTTGCGTATAACTCATACTCATATGAAGCAATGTAAGGGTTTCCACACATTGCACATTTTGCGGTGAGTACCAGTTTATGGGCAATTTTGACGTAAATCTCTTACGTCTAACATTGTAAGTTTATGTATAGTAATGCTAGGAAATTTCAGAAGATGTGCTTGGATATTATAGTAAAAGTTTTGATATCCGGTTGAACATAAAAGGTTGCATACGGGGTGACTTTTTTTTTTTTTTTCTTTATTTTATATTAAATCTGCACAAAATTTACATACGTTCTGCCAAACTGCATAACAGTTTGTCGGCAGTTGTTCTCGTCTAACAATAAAAAAAAAATGTTTTGTACACACATATTATGTAAAACTTATCTCTTACTCGTATTTAACCTATTAAAACTAACAATTGAAGCAAAATACGAGACCTGCTACAAAACAGAGGTCTATGGACACAATGACAAATAGTGTTTTTTTAGGATTTTCTTAAGATGATATTTGTATTTTACACCTGTTATCAACTTAGGGGGTAGCTCATTCACTAACGTCGGCGTGACGTATTTCCTTGTGCGCTTACCAAAGTAGTTAGTCATTTTCGGGACCTTAAGTGTCTTTTTCTTCGATAAACGAGTTGGGTACATATGCTCACGTTCCACTTTGTTTTCCTCCTTATTAAATTGTTCAGACAAAATATTTAATTTAACTTTTGCATGAACTGGGAGTATTTTACAAATTTTAAACAATTTATTATAATTCTTATCTGGATCTGGACCCGCCATAGCAAATTCGCACATGGAGGAGGTCATTTGCTAATTAGACCTTACTTTCCCTAGCTAAAGTTTAATTTTTTAAGCGTACTTTCTTATTTTTTAACCCTAGTTTGAAGTTCCGAGGTATTTTAATTGCCAATGTTTATGACTACTAACTGTAAATGAGACAACAATTATAATCGTTCAGGGGTGATTCTATCATTACAGTTTTAGCTAATATCGGTATGTCAGGATTGCGAGCAAGGTAAACACAGTAAATAAAACCAACATAGACTCTCCACCACTGAGAGTACTTGTATTTGGGTTAGTATTAGTAACATTAACTAGATCACAATATATTACTTTACACAATTATTACAAGATCATAAAATAAGGACAAGCTAATCAGATATAAAAGGTCAGACTTCTTCAGCTGTTCAACACGGAATGCTCTCGCTTCGTCGAATGACCACCGCCTTTATAACCTCGGGTGTGCCGATCCATATCGACGACTACCTTCCTTTATCAACATTGCCCAGTGTTACCCACTAGCGATAACATAACAAATAATAAAAAAAAAACTACTAAAAGAATGCAAAAACAAGAGAATGCTTGAAGGTCAAATTTTGGAAAAATCTCAGTAAAGAATAAAAATAGACATATTTCCCAAACTATAAAACTTTAGCTAGGCAAAGTAAGGTTAAATAATTAGTAAATGACCTCCTCTACATGCGAATTTACGATGGCGGGTCCAGATCCAGTCACCCTGTATGGTGTTGCTAGATCCGTTTTTCCGTGAACGTCAGAATCACGGGTGTACTTTTCAGATTTGCCTAAAATTGCAGTTACTTGATACATTCTGTGTACCTTTACGTACCTCTCTTGAAAATCTGTGTACCTACACCCGTACAATGATATTTTAAAAATTAGGTACACCTGCCATCCTGATGTCAGAACCGCGGGTGTACTGTATTATTATTAGCTACAATATATGTAGCTAAGTACACTGTTTAAGTAGATTTGTCTTGTGTACCTGCAAAAACACGTATTTAATAAACAAAATACTGTAAGGTTGCTGCAAAAAGTAAAAAAAACGATTTTCTTTCTTTGACGTTGTTACTATTTACAAACACACTAATTCTAAAAATCCTTCACAATCCTAAAATAGGCATAAATAATGTTGTTTGTTTTTCTAATAGGTTTTTTTGAAATATTTAACTTCAGTAAGTAATTAATACTGAAGATTGGTATTTTATAAAATAATAACGCTTTCTTTTCTTATTTTCTTAAAAACTTATTTTGAACAAAAGCAATGACGGGGGTGTCGTTAGCCTGAAAACTAAAAATATTTCTCACCTGATTGGCTGTAGGTGGCAATACGAAGAAAAGTAAGCAAGGTTATTAAGGTGACCTTTGCCCAGCAGTGGTACAGTGCAATTAGCAGTTGTAATACATGTTACTTTACACTGTAATGTCTACAGTGTGTTGTGAACCTTAGTCTTAATGTAATTGCAGTGCATTTCTACGTTCGTAATACAACAGCTAAAATATTGTGAGCTCATAATTGCAAGCTGCATTCGAGAGTCGGTTTCTCTCTTAGAAATTAGTTTGTATACAAGACGTGTGTTGTTATTATTTCCTCCGTATCACCTGTTCGTCTTTTAAGCGCTGGTTATGTATTTTAGACGTAAATAATTAACCCTCTTACCGCCCAAGTCGGATATATCCGACAAAAACAAAAACAACAACAACAAACAAAAAGTGTCCATTTCACCCATATCGGATAAATACGACAGTAAAACTGTGTTTAAAATGTATTAATTTATTGACATAACATGTTTATAATACTCTTTTCATTGTAGTTATTGTTTTGCCGATTTATGAGCTGGACGCTAGGGGCGCAACTGATAAAAAACCGGCCAAGTGCGAGTCGGACTCGAGCATGAAGGGTTCCGTACCATTATCTATAAAAACGGCAAAAAAATCATGTCTGTTGTATGGGAGCCCCCCTTAAATATTTGTTTTATTTTAATTTAATTATTTATTTTTAAAGTGAATAATAATCAAATATTCTGTGAATATTTCAAGCGTCTACCTGTTGCCGTTATCAATACCGAGCAAAAACGAGCAAAACGATCACGTTTGTTGTATGGGAGCCCCCTTAAACATTTATTTTATTCTGTTTTTTAGTATTTGCTGTTATAGCGTTAACAGAAATACATCATCTGTGAAAATTTCAACTCCATCGTAGACCGCATCATCGCTTAACATCAGGCGAGATGGCGGTAAAACGAAGGACTAGAAACAAAAAAAAAAAGCTACGGCCTGGTGACAGACGGACGGACGGAAGGACAGCGGAGTCTTAGTAATAGGGTCCCGTTTTACCCTTTGGGTACGGAAACCTAAAAATACTTGACCCTACCTGAAAATGGAACTCAATACCTTACGCTCAGACCTTCCGTCTTGCCGTCAGTATGAGGTAATCTACTAAAAAAATACTCCAAACCCTAAAATACGCACACGGCTTGTGGTCTTGTAATACCATTGAACTTAGTTTCTCCAAGTACCTCGTGACGTCATAAAATCCGCCCGTTCAAGTAACCCTCGAGCGGGTTTTATTGCCATCGATGTAAGCGTACTATTTCTAAGAGTACACTGTTGGGACGATTCGACCCTCAAGATGCTGACGGGTTATTTATTGATTTTTGGATGTCGGTCAGTGTTACGCATGATAGTAATGTTTTGGTTTTATTGCAACGTCCTTGGTGTTATGATGTTTTGGTCTGACAAAAAGATTGCATTGAATAAAGATATATTATACAAAGATATTGCAAGGCTCTGGTCGACAAGTCCTGTGACCCGAAGGCTGGCCTCTACTTTGGTCAAAGGATTAGCATTGCCATACAACGTGGCAATGCTGCCAGTCTTCTGGGCATGTTATCAGTCGACAGCGATGCGAAGGAATATTTTGATGCCCTATTTTTAACCGACTTCAAAAAAAGCAGGAGGTTCTCAATTCGGTCGGTATTTTTTTATTTCTGTATGTACACCGATTACTCCGAGGTTTCTAGTCCGATTAGTGTGATTCTTTTTTTGTTCGATGCAGTATACTTGCTATTTAGTCCCATAAAAATTTCATTCAATTTGGTTTAGTACTTTTTATTTTGTGAGCATTTTTTTGATTACTGCTATGTGGACGATGTAATTATTTTTATGTATGTTCAGGCATAACTCCGTCGTTTATAATTCTTTTTTAGAAAGAAATCTTTTTTTGTTTGAAAGAGTATTCTTCCGAAATGGTCCCATTTAAATTTGGTGAAGATCTGTTTAAGACCCTAGGAGATTGACAATGGAACTCTTCAATGGATAACAGCCAATTACCCGAGATTGCTGTAATTGCATGTTTGTGTACTGTTAATGCCACTAAAAATCGAAAAATAAAACAACTTTAAAAAAAGTAAAAACCGACTTCAAAAAAACTAAAAAGAGTAAAATAATTACCATATTATAAAACTAACAGTTTCAGAAGTCGGTGCCTTCAATTATGTTCAGTGTAAAATTGCACCGACTTCTAAAACTGTTAGTTTTATAATATGGTAATTATTTTACTCTTTTTACTTTTTTTTGGAGTCGGTTTTTACTTTTTTTTAAAGTTATTTTATAGTTTTATTAGTATTATATTCTTTTTTATTTGTACATACTTTTATTTGTAATTATGTGAATAATGTTTGTGTAAATATTATATGATAAATGAATATATAAAGGTATCTAAATGCTCATAGCACAAGAACAATTAATAAGTACTCGTATTATTTAATCTTATGCTCATTATTTTAACTAGTATATAAGTATTAAGAAACAACAGTGAAGTACAGATAGTTCAATCCACGAAGACGCGCCCCACTCTTTGTCTTTCTAGTTTGCACAAGTAAGCATCCATATTAATGGTCCGACTACATGCAATGACTTGCATGTGCAAAAAGTTTGTGCAAACGATATTTTTCTACATCTTTTTATACAATTTTCTATTAAATATTTTTTATAAATTTTGACGGATCATCAGCTTGAAAGCGATGCTCAGGAGATTTGTATTCCATCTTTAATCCTTTTAGATTACGTATTAGAATTTTATCAATCTAAATGAATCGCTATTTCCCTTGGTCATCGCATCACGCGTAAACGGCTGGACCGATTTCGCTAATTTTTTTTTTGTTTTGTTCGTATTTGTCAGGAGAAGGTTCTTATGAAAGAAAATTTTGATATTTAAAAAAAAAAACTAATGTAGGTAAGTAGTAGGTAGGTAGTAGGTAGGTAGTAGGTAGGTAGTAGGTAGGTAGTAGGTAGGTAGTAGGTAGGTAGTAGGTAGGTAGTAGGTAGGTAGTAGGTAGGTAGTAGGTAGGTAGTAGGTAGGTAGTAGGTAGGTAGTAGGTAGGTAGTAGGTAGGTAGTAGGTAGGTAGTAGGTAGGTAGTAGGTAGGTAGTAGGTAGGTAGTAGGTAGGTAGTAGGTAGGTAGTAGGTAGGTAGTAGGTAGGTAGTAGGTAGGTAGTAGGTAGGTAGTAGGTAGGTAGTAGGTAGGTAGTAGGTAGGTAGTAGGTAGGTAGTAGGTAGGTAGTAGGTAGGTAGTAGGTAGGTAGTAGGTAGGTAGTAGGTAGGTAGTAGGTAGGTAGTAGGTAGGTAGTAGGTAGGTAGTAGGTAGGTAGTAGGTAGGTAGTAGGTAGGTAGTAGGTAGGTAGTAGGTAGGTAGTAGGTAGGTAGTAGGTAGGTAGTAGGTAGGTAGTAGGTAGGTAGTAGGTAGGTAGTAGGTAGGTAGTAGGTAGGTAGTAGGTAGGTAGTAGGTAGGTAGTAGGTAGGTAGTAGGTAGGTAGTAGGTAGGTAGTAGGTAGGTAGTAGGTAGGTAGTAGGTAGGTAGTAGGTAGGTAGTAGGTAGGTAGTAGGTAGGTAGTAGGTAGGTAGTAGGTAGGTAGTAGGTAGGTAGTAGGTAGGTAGTAGGTAGGTAGTAGGTAGGTAGTAGGTAGGTAGTAGGTAGGTAGTAGGTAGGTAGTAGGTAGGTAGTAGGTAGGTAGTAGGTAGGTAGTAGGTAGGTAGTAGGTAGGTAGTAGGTAGGTAGTAGGTAGGTAGTAGGTAGGTAGTAGGTAGGTAGTAGGTAGGTAGTAGGTAGGTAGTAGGTAGGTAGTAGGTAGGTAGTAGGTAGGTAGTAGGTAGGTAGTAGGTAGGTAGTAGGTAGGTAGTAGGTAGGTAGTAGGTAGGTAGTAGGTAGGTAGTAGGTAGGTAGTAGGTAGGTAGTAGGTAGGTAGTAGGTAGGTAGTAGGTAGGTAGTAGGTAGGTAGTAGGTAGGTAGTAGGTAGGTAGTAGGTAGGTAGTAGGTAGGTAGTAGGTAGGTAGTAGGTAGGTAGTAGGTAGGTAGTAGGTAGGTAGTAGGTAGGAAAAAGTGCATTGCAACGCATGCTGGGTACAGCTAGTTATTAATAATCTTAACCATTAAGTGGCCGAAATCTACATTTTAGCAACTCCTTCATTTATATGTCTTGAGGAACATCGTGTAGCCCAGGGCTAAAGTGATAGCCTAGAGAAGTTTGTATGAGTGTGATATTGATTTATTTGGATAGCCCTAGGTTAAATATTGGGCAAAATAGCCTTAGTTTATTTGAATGAATGCACTTAAAAAAAGTATATACCTACCGATTTAAAAAAATAAGGGTTCCGTTCTTTTATTTTCAGGTATGAACCCTAAAAACTGAAAAGAGTACATAAAAATTTAATTAATACCATGTTATAAAATTTACAGTTTCTAAAGTCTGTGCTAATCCACACCGAACCAAATTGAAGGCACCGACTTTTCTGAAGTTATTTTACGACGGTACTTTTAATTTTTTAATTTATGATAATTTTAACTTTAATTTTATTTCTGATAACTATTGTTTCAACTGCTCGGTTGGCTTAGGTAAGTAAAAAGAGATCGCAGTCATTTTCGTGTATACGTTTCTTACAAAGCTTATTGTCAAAAAAAATACACAATTGTTAAAACTAAAACGTCTTTTTTTATTTAATTGTTCACGAATCGGATATTACAATAATCACTTATGTAAATAAACTTGAAACAACACATTGGACTGCATGCCCTAAAATAATGAACACAGCATGCATGCTAGCATGTCTTTCAATAAATAGATTACACCTTACATCTCCTTCAAGCGACCTCTAGTTGTAGCCGGATAAACCTTTTTTTTTGCTGTGTGGAAATCCTTATGGATGTCCTGCACCCTGGGGTGGGCGGAGGGGTCTGTCAGACTCTTACCGACTACAACAATCCCGGGTATCCCTCGCACACTTGATTCGGGGGCCGCGGGAGCAATACATTCGTCTTCAGCCCCCAACTAGTGCCGGCCCGCTTCTGCAGGCCCCAATCACCAGGAGAGTGAGACTCCCTCCATATGTCATTTAAGAAACGCGCGTGGAACACTACGCGCCACCGCCTTTGGTCCATTTGGTTGGGGGAGGCGAACGTCCCCAATTCCGCCGCCCCTGGATCCGTTTACGGGGGTTGGAAGAGGGCGTTATCCGCCTAGTGCTTGCACTCTCCCTCTCCTTTTCTGCATTCTATTTCTGCGAGATGACACTTTCGCAGAAGGAAATCACCGATTCCCAGGACTCTGTATTGCCACCCATAGAACGAACTACGGCCAGTAGCGACAGGTCGCTCCCCACCTCGAAGACAAGGGCGCGGCGCGGTTTCTCCCATGCAGCACATTGTGCCAGCGTGTGCAGCGCCGTGTCCTCTCCACAATGGACGCAGTGATGACACTGGGCGTCGGGCTCCCTGCCAATGCGACACAGGTACTTCCCGAAGCAACCGTGCCCCGAGAGCACCTGCGCCGCCCGAAACGTCAGAGAGCCGTGCCTCATCCCGAGCCAGAGGTCGAGCACCGGCCGGATCGCCTCAATGGTGGCGAGGCCTGCGGTAGGGCGCAGAAACTTATACCGCCATTCCGCCACTAAGACCTGACGGAGCTCTGACCGACGCAGCGTGATCTGTCGCTGCACCAGTCTTTCGCCTCGCGTCCGCGCTTCCTCGCGCCACCGATGAAGTAACGCTAAGGTTTTCGCCTCCAGAGCCGAATAAACCTAGGTAGGTATTAGTTACTTTGATAGTTAAAGTAAAATTATTACTGTCTAAAGTGAAATTATGTGAAGGCATGATCCTTAATGGATAATTTTGTTTACCAACATCAATAAAACTAGTTATTTTAGCTGCCAAAAGTTAAACTTTAATTGAAGCCAAGACTAAGTCACAGTTGAAGAGTTAGCAAGTTAACTAAAAGTTCTTAAGACTCAGATGAAAACCTTTTGAAAACGTCTTTTAAGTCATAGATTGATTAATTACGATGACTTGGGCAAAATTAACTGAAAAATCTTTAGATTTTACTACAAGATAATGAAACCGCCAATCTTGTTTCACTTAATTTAAAACTAGCTGTGCCCGCGGCTCCGTCTACGAGTATTTATTTATTGGTTAGCCAACAATTGTTAACATTAAAACAATTACTTAATTAAAACAAACGTTAAACTTTTATAATTACTTACAGGCTAACACCACACGCACAATAAAGGTCAAACAATTTTACATATTTTTTTTTTTTTTTTTATTATTTTAATACAATTTATTTACACAAACGATATTTACATAATTACAAATAAAAGTGTTTACAAATAACGAAAAATATATCCTAATAAAACTATGAAGTAAAATAGGGCATCAAAATATTCCTCCGCATCAATAAATTAATTAATTTGGAATACAAAAATTAAAAATCAACTGTATTACTTAGTTATCTCTCTGTAAAATGTCATTAAAATCGACTTAGGGATGATTTTTCAATCGTTAGATAACTTTTATCTGAGGAATAAATTCAACGTTTTGACAGCTTTTATGTGTATGGATTCTGTCAAAACTTCAAATATGTTCCTTAGTTAAAAGATATCTGACGATTAAAAAAATGGCCCTCAGTAGTTTAGCCAATAAAAAATAGGAAATAGACAGACAGTTTCACATTCGGATTTATAATAATTATTAAGCGTTGAATACAATATATAGTTTTGTTACGCAAATAATTGCAGTCCATTGCTCGCTTAGTTCATTCCGTGCCTCGGAGAGCACGTGAAGCCGTCGGTGCCGGGTGTCATACGAATACCTATGATAGTCGTTACTGGTAGTTAGAAGCCCGAAAGTCTGACAACCGGTCTAACACCCTGTCCACATCTCCACGTCACGATGTCATCAACGTGGAACGATGCGGTAACGCGGCACGGTGCGTTGACGTAACGTGCAAATTTACGTTACCGTATCGTAACACGTTCCGCCTCTAACCGCAAGCGCACACGTATATGCGCTCCACCAGCGCTCTCCACGCCCGCGAGTTAGTCGCCGTCTATGTGCTCTGATGCTTTAAACCCATACCTTACTGTTTCTCTTATTAAAATTCAGCATCTACATGGTCAACGATAAATCTAACAATGATCCTGACGTGCATTTTTACGATACGGTAACGTAAATTTGCACGTTACGTCAACGCACCGTGCCACGTTACCGCACCGTTCCACGTTGACGACGTCGTGACGTGGAGATGTGGACACGCTCTAACCTTAGGATACCGGTATTACCCAGTAACTGGGTTCCGGAGGTCTGATGGCAGTCGCTCCATGTAAAATACTGATATTCAGCTGCATCCGGTTCGACTGGAAGCCGACCCCAACTTAGTTGGGAAAAGGCTAGGCAGATGATATTGCTCGACTAGTGCAACAAGGTTAGTCGGAAAGGGGGTACTAATCCGAAGCCCACTTATAGTATCGCTGATGACTGTTTGAAAGCAAGTGTTAAAATTTCAAAATTCGATCATTTTTATTTCCATGAAAATTAAATTTTATTTAATTTTTTCAATAATTCTTGATCCCTGCTTTAGTTACGAATTCAGAAAACGGAGCTTCTAATCCGTGACCCTAAATATGACCTAAAATGTAACCACAGCTGATCATATCTGAGGATAGGTAGATATTAGCGTTATTTTTTTAAATCTTTGAACAGCTATTTCTCTTAAACTATTAACTTTTGAGGAAAGTTGTAGAACAAAAGTTGTTCATTATTATGGGTATTTTGACACCCTTTCAGATTAGTACCCCCTTTTTGACTAACCTTGTAGATCAACTACGATAACACGGCAAGCACCTCCATTGTCACTGCAAGTAAAAAAGTGTGAGAAAAAATTGGAGGTTGTGTTCTGTTAATAATAATAGAATGTTATCGTCATCATCATTATTCAGCCGAAAGACGTCCACTGCTGGACATAGGCCTCCCCCAAGCATCGCCACATCGACCGGTCCTGTGCTGCTCGCATCCAGCTGTTTCCCGCGACCTTCACCAGATCATCGGTCCACCTTGTGGGAGGCCTACCCACGCTGCGTCTTCCGGTACTCCAGAACCTTTCGGCCTCATCGGTCATCCGTACTGCGAGCAATGTGCCCCGCCCACTGCCACTTAAGTTTGGCAATTCTTCGAGCTACGTCGGTTACCTTGGTTCTCCTGCGGATCTCGTCATTTCTGATATGATCACGCAGGGTAACTCTCTGTTCCATGTTATTGATCTCTATTCAGCCGCATCTGGTTAGACTGGAAGCTGATCTGACATAGTTAGGAAAAGGCTAGGCAAAATGAACGTGTTCGCTTAGTTGGTAAATATCTGCAGAAGTCGACAAGCTGGGAGTGTGCCCACAGGTTGAAAGTGAATTGAAAGTGGCTGTTGCTGAAATCTAGCACCATGGCTATGCTCTGTGCATGTGACACAAGAATACGCTGAGCAATTTGCTCGGATGAGACACATATTTTCCCAAATTACCTTTGCCGTTCCACCAGAGATGTGTTGCGATAATGTAAAAGCTAACCTACGAAACTATGTGACCGTTTCCACTGATGCTAAGCTATGTATCTGTGCGAGGAAGATGCGCATCTCGAGCTATGCGACGTATCGACAATAGGGAAGGCACGAGGAGCGGCGGGCATAGCTACACCACTCGAGGCCATCCATTACACGCGTCCATAGCTCGCATCCATAGCACGCATCCACATCACACATCCTTCCGTATAAAAAAACGTAGCTTAGCTGAATCAGTTTCCACCAGTGTTATGCTATGTAGACCAATGAATATGATTGGTGGATATCAAACACGTCCATAGCAACCAAAGAGAATAAAACCACTAGAGAGCATAAAGGCCGATTTCTTCTAAGTACACGACTCACTACAGCGGGCCGGGGGACGGGTAAGTACGCGCGGCTGCCATTGGTCACCTCAAGATCAACTTGCGTGTATGCCAATATTTAGGGTTGCTCTACGTGATTAAAGGAAAATAGTCGATATCGATAAAATGGACTATGAAATTATGAAAAATGCTCAATTAAGTAAAATTATATAAATAATAATTATTATTTATATAAGTTTAATTATCATATCATACTAATAATCATACCAAAATTGGCAAAAACATCGTTGGTATCGCTGAACTAAATAAACGGCGGCGTTGTTTTAAATATTCAAAACAATCGGCGGTGAAGTGCCTTGAACAGACAGCGCTGTATTTCGTTGGAAACCAATTTTCCCTATTAATCTTATTTATCCACTTTTCTTTTAGTTCCGGAATCTTCGCAAATCTAAAATAAAAACATGTAGGTACATTAGGTTCATCAAACACGGAGATGAAAAATATATAGGTATTTTATTACAATATTTAAATTCAATAACATTTTAATTACATTTTATTTTATTATTTTCGATATTGACTTCAGCTAATTAAAGGTAACAGCACTAATTTTTACGATAAACCTACAAAGGGAAAGAAAGAGATACACGCATTAGAATTGTCTAATGAAAGAACGAGACTTTTCCAAAAGACATCAACGCGCGTTTCCGCATTGTGCATCCGTTACCCAACCACCATTTTATCTTGACCCATGCAGGTCGCTCATAATACGATTAAATAAAAAAAAAAAATCGTACTGCTTACTTTCCGATGAAAAGTTATGCCATCCTTTTTGTAACTAGATGTCTTGGAATGTTTTCCACATCACTTCACCGCACATGAAGGCATTTTGATGCGTTATAATTGCATAAAAGTTTTAACAATTTATGTTAATTTAGCGTGTACACAGATCTAACTCTTGGACACAACTAAAATGGTCACTAGTACAGGTAGCCTAATATAGGCGACAAAATACTAATAGTTTTCGAGCGTCGGGGCACTGTATGCGCCGTCAAGTGGTTTTATAGTCTTTGATAGCAACGTTGCATAGCACATCTCTGGTGGAAATGCACCCATATTTTTTATTTTATTATTTTTGATGCTTTTCTTTTTTTTTAATTTTTGTTAATTTTGGGTGGTTATATGCAGCACCATAAGATACAAATTTTGTTTTCTTTCTTTCTAAGGAAGCAAGCAATGGAGTGCAATGATTTGCACAACAAAACTTGTGAGTGGACTTTGCGCTTAAATGTGGAAATCTTCTTTTGTATATCTCCATAAAGATAAAATTCATTTTTGCACGAGGTTTTGTGTGTTTGTTTGCACAGACGCAGTGACTATGTGTGAGTGTGTGTAGAAAGACGGTTTTCCCATAGTGAAACATTGCATATGACAAACTCACGCACACATAGCATCGCGCACACACTGAGTGAAGTGAATACAGAATGTAAACAAATTCGTGTAATTCCTTTAAACCGGTATGGATTAAGCAAGCACGGGGTTATGCTTGATTTAAATTAAAATAAAATGAATACCGTTCGTAATTTATATAATCCACTTCTGTACTTTGTGCGAATAAAAAATAGCGAAAAAATAAAATCAAATGTATTTTTTATTTTCTTTATTGTCTCACGCTGGTGATTAGTCGTCGTATCTAAATCCCCTGGGTGTGTGGACAATTTCAATCGACGATTGCCAGAGAATAGATACGACGCTGAGATGTACTGGATTGACATAAGCTTTCGACCGGTCAAGTGATCTGCCGTGCAAGCATGGATCTTATAACGAGTCGATTCGAGAAATTTATCTATTCTAAACGTCAAATTTGACGTAAGATATAGATAAAACGACAACTGCTGTCGTTTTATCTATATCTTATGTCAAATTTGACGTTTAGAATAGATACATTTCTCTAATCGACTCGATAAAAAGATCCGTGCTCACATCGCTGTTATGTCTTTTGCATACATTTTAATTGGCGTATCTATTCTCCGGCGATCATCGATTGAGATTTGTCTACACAACAGATAAGGTAGAAAAAAAGATATCTGAAAGAACATTTTAGAGCCACGCATCAATCAATGAAAGCCCGGCTAGTCAGCTGACAGCCGCGGCTAACGTGATATCGCTCCACGCAGTGACCTCGGGGAGCCAAATGCCTCAAAATGTTGTCTTTTGAAATTGGTTTTTGGTTGAATCTAAAAGAATCCTATGCAGGATCAATTCGTGCCACTAGTAGGCTTAACACGAATGATTTGACGTATAGTATAATAACTGTAGTGAATTTTAAATCGAAAAAACAAGTATCTAATAGCTTTTTGTTTTTATTATTTAGGTATGCGATTAGCACAATTTGTATCGTAGATAAATATGAATAATGTTTTCAATTGACAAGATTTTCCTTGACCATTTGAGCTGTTGATGACTTGTATCGTAATTTTTTGTGTCCGGGTTACTAGGTTATTACTTGTTTTTGTTAGATTATACAGTAATAAGTTTTTAATTCGTAATTTTGTACTTCTAATTTTAAGCGTGTGCGTCCATTTGGGGCGGAAAAATAAATACTTTTTCTTTCTTTCTTTCTTCTAATTCATTTCTAGACTAAAAACTACCTAAAATACGAAAAGAGTGCATCAAAATATTCCTCCGCATCGCTGTCGGATAAGCTCATAGGAAACAAGACTTTGAAATGCTCGGGTCATGGTGTCCGATTGCACGCTTCCTTTTTGAGGAAATAAGAAAAAGACTGGTCGATACTTCACGTGACCAGAGGGCTGGCTTGTTTTTCGGCCAAAGAATTAGCGTGGCCAAACAACGTGGCAACGCTGTCAGTCTTCTGGGAAGGCTTCCAGTCGACAGTTTTCAATTTAATGAAATATTATGTTCGAAACGAGTATTTCGAATTCAAAATTCACTCACATGAACGTTACGTTTACGTACTACTACTATAAGTAGCAATATTCGAGCTAGGCCTGCAGTAGCCCACAAGATTTGACGGAATTACACGAATTCCGAAACAATCTGTATCTCTATGGGTACGAATTTTCGCGATACAAAATGTTTGATTGATGGCGATCCTCGACGGTTTAGGCAGGGGTTATTGTCGTATCACCCATGGTTCGTGACGATAAATATTAAACTCATGACGGTATTAAATCCAACGTGTGAAACATTATCGGCAACGACGCAGCATTTGGCCGTCTATTTTTCAAACTAATTAATGCGGCCCGCGGCACGCCATTTTTAATTGTGTAAAACCTAATCGCACGTTTCGGAAGGAGTATTTAAAACACGTTTACTTAATTAATGTTATAATACTAATCTTCATTTCGAGCACAAGATTCGTATAGGGTGAGTTATAATTTACTTATATCTGAGTTTTATACAATGTGTCCGGTAATGGACTAGCGATATTCTACGTACTTAGGTATATAACAACTATTCTAGTACTCAAATACACTATACACTAGGGTCCAATTCACTACCATTTTTTTGTTGAGGTATTCTGTACGTGTGTACAAAAAGTCATATCTCTAAAAGTTTTGGTCCTACTGAGAGAAAAGTAGGCTTATTTGGAGGGCAACAATATTGTCTATCGTTTACATTACGTTATAATGGGTTCATATTTTCATAACTTTAAGATAGAGAATATTTCAACAAAAAAGCAAAATGGCTGCCATATAGCGGGAAGTGGATTAGACCCTAGTGTGTAGTGTATTTGTATACTAGAATAGTTGCTATATAAGTACCTAGAATATCGCTAGTCCATAACCGGACACATTGTATATTTTGGTAGATGTAACTAACAGCAGTGAACATTCCGCTTGGTCAGCTATCATGTTCAGGATTTAGAGCTGGCTCTAACTCGTCTCACAATTGATGCAGCGCGCTTGCGCATTGCTGTATAAAAACAGACTAACGTGCCGCGCCGCTGCTCACGCTGATAATTCAGCCCTCATCAAGCGGTCTTTCTCCCAATATCCAGCCAGCAACGCCTTAAGCCGAGGTCCGAGTCCCACTAGGGGTCGCCCTTAATGCTGTTGTTACTTGTAGTCATGATGTTAGAGTAGAATAAGTAGTTAGCTTAGGTTAAGTATTTTACTTCCCCCTCATTGGCTGTAGACCCTTCACTACACCCTTCAAACTAGCGAAAAGTAGACAAAAAAACCTCTTCTGACATCCTTGACGCACTGCAACGGTAGGACAACTTCATCAGTTTTCCGAACACGTTATTGTATCGGATATTGAGGGCTCTACCTGACGTCTATGCATATTTCTCCTACAGGCTGCACGTGTAGAATGATGCACAGAATGCTCTAAAGAGAGTCACTTTTATTAAATCATTACTGAATACTATTAATTTATCATTATTGAATATGCCTCTCGCCGGCACACCATGCCCCGCGCGCGAGCGCAAGGCGCATAGCGTAGCCGCCATATCTAAACTCATTATTAAGCCTCAAAAGGATGGGAAATGCTTGCAAGTGCGGCTGTCGAGCGTGAGGGCCTCGGTTCGGTTCCCAGGCTAAGCAGTGTTATTGGCTATAACAGTTTGGATATGGCTCTGCGCCAGACAAATAGCAAAACGCTTGCCATATTCCATGGCAATACCGTCGTTGGCAAAATATGAGTACACAATAGCGCGTTTATTGTATGTCCGTGTGGTGCCGGACGTAAAGTATAACACTACCCCATCTCTTCCACTGGGTGTCGTAAAAGGCGACTAGAGGATGGGCAGCAGCGTTCTTTGAGTACTTTAACAACCATACTGCGATCGCCAACCCGCCTGCCAAGCGTGACGATTATGGCAAACCTTATGCTCAAACCCAACATGGAATGTGGCGATGCTTGGGGCATATGACCAGCAATTATTTTTTTTCAAAGGAGGATGGGCACAAATGTATGGACTCTGGTACTGGCACCAATCGGAATGAATGATATACCGTTGGAAAGGTATTGTTGTGTAGATTAAGAATAACCATGGCGCTAGTCCCGATTCACTGTCTGATCGAAGTAATCCTGCTTGAAAGTTATTTATTTTTGTTACATCCTATTACGTACACATACTTTTATTGTCATTTTTCTCCATTTTGGCATGGTATTACAATAATAATTATTAATATTTTTCATTATCTAGGTAAATAAAACAAGTTCGAAGTAAGTTTTATCATTTATTGTATGTAAGTATACAGTGTGTAAAAAGACCCGAATAGCCGAAATCTACGCACTCTGTACATCAAACTAAATTACATTGACTAAAAATAATGGCTGGGAAACGATTTTTATTTTTAGGCATAAAAAACGCGTCCGATTTATTATTTAATAGATAGATCACCCCTGACTAAAAAATACTAAACCGATTTTATTGTGATTTCCGTTAACTTAATTTTATTTAGCTCAAAATCTGTGCAAATATCATCAAAATCGGTCAAGCGAAATAGGCGAGATGATTTTTTAAAATTTTATTTCGAACTGAATATTCAGTATCTTCTGAAGACTATAATATTTCAAAACGGACAATTGATACGGGTTTGTTGCCATGGTAGTTTTTTGTACTCTTGAAAAGAGCTATCCAACGATGGTAAATTCATTTTGATTGGACATGAGTACCAAAACGCCCATCCTCCTTTGCCGCTCACTTAGATTTATCTTGTATCATGTATGCGTTTACAGATGCAAATCTTACAGACACAAACGCCCAGACCCGAAACAACCATCTGTAGGCCATACAAATTTTTGTTCCGTGTGGGAATCGAACCCACGGCCCGTAGCGCAGAAGCCAATCGCTTAGCTACTGCACCAAACGAGTCGTCAACAGTCGGCAATGGACGTGTTTCGGCTGAACGATGCGATGAATAGCGCGTTTCTGCCTTCCCTTGTGTTATTATTAGTCGTTTTAAAAATTGCAGCGATTAATTGACCAACAAAGCAAAATTCCTATTCCTTGAAACATTTTCATTGCTCGTAAAGATTTCTAAAGCAGTTTAACAAAATGTTGCCTCGCCTTGTACGCCGAAGAATGCGGAACAGTGGTATTACTCGCTTAAACGCTTACTCGTCGTAAAAATTCTTCAAGCAACGGTTTATGCAGGAATTTTTGTTCGTAGATCGATCGCTTTTTCAAAACTTTTGTTAAAGTCTTCGATTTGTAGTTTGAGAGTGCAAGGTATTCGAGTTCGAATAACCTACAGAAGATTTTGTAAGAGGTATGCTATGGTTTTAAAAGCTATTCAAACTATAGGCTGCATCAGAATTCATGCAACTCCTTCAAACCACGTGATCTACCGGTAACACAGATTGACCGTAGGTACATGTTTTTTTTTTTTAGAATAACCAAAAGCAAATTTTCAAAAAAAGAACATCTTTTTCTGTTTCTGAGTCGTTTTAACGACACGAATTAACTGACTTCGTGGAGCGATACCGTGCTAGTCGTACCTACACATAAAATAATTACTAGGAAAAAAAACTTATTATTGAAACCTTAATAAGTGGTTTAGATATGACCACTAGACCCGGCAAAAAAAAGATTTTTTATTTTTATTCATGCAGTGTTACAAGGTTAGTCAGAAAGGGGAAGGGGAAACAGTCATCAGTGATACTTTAAGTGGCCTGCGGATTAGTATCCCCTTTCCGACTAACCTCGTACACACATCAAAAAAAGTTTGCGATCACTAGCATAATTATGTATGTGAAGATTCCGAATTCAAAGTCTAACTGAAATCTGATTTATATTTATCTAGATAACTATCAATCTATATTTATCATGATAATTATCGCTTTGAATCCCGATTAGAAAATTCGGCTTCAAAAAGGCTACATAATTTTTCAAAATGATCGCAAACTTTTTTTGATGTGTGTTTATCAGTAGCAGGTCAAGTGGCTTTAATGAATTACACGAATTTTTTTACGTATATATCACCTGTATATCATTTTCATTAATAGAATAAATAATAAAATACTTACACTTTAGTTCTCAGAATTAATGGGTTTAGGCCATACTCCACCACGCTGGCTTGGGGCGGGTTGGCAGACTACACGCATCATCGAGAACTATAAAGAGCTGTTTAAGTGGATAAGGTGACTTTTGGTTATAGGGTTTTGTTTAACAGAAACAACGTCTTTTTCGTACTTTCCTTATATTTTCACTGAAAAAACTGCTTATTGTGTGTGGACTGTTTAGATATTAATATAGGTACACGTTCATAATAGCTCTAATTCTAACTGGACAAGAGCTCTCTCAGGTGTGCAGGTTTTCCTCGCAATGTTTTCCTTCACCGTTAATCATAATCAAATTCTGGGGGTCTACTCCTTAAGCACGAAGTCCGTACCTACGCACCTATGGACATACAAGGTGTAAAAAGACCCATCACATAGCCGAAATCTACGCATTCTGTACATCAAACTAAATTACATGGACCAAAAATAATTGCTGGGAAACGACTTTTATTTTTTTTTGGCATGAAAAAAAACGCTTTTTTTTGTAGCGCGCAAATTATGGTTGTGGCGATGCCGCGCGTTTGCATGCGTGCAGCGGCCACACAGCCGAGCCAAGGCGGTCGTGTGCGTTTGATATTCATTGCGTTTTTGTAACTTCAAATGCGTAATTTGTTAGGAAAAATTGAAATTTTATGATAATGTTTGTATGGAAGAAAGTTTAGTATTATGACTTGGAAATCGTAACCGGAAAAAACTAAAAAAAAAATTGTACTTTGACCTTCAACATCTCCAAAACCAATGATTGATGATTTCCCAGGTATGGTTTGTTCGAAAAAAATGATCCCAATGATGGGTAGAATATGTGGTTTTCGTTATCGTTAAGGGTCTTTTAACACCCGATATGTACGATTATTTCGGTGCCCGAACTAAGAATGAAGACAACACGGTTTGACAGTTGTCCCTACTACCGATGTGTTTTTACCCGTCCGAAAAGTTGAACTTAACACTTGTTTTGTTGATTCCAACGTTTCGGGCTACTTTTAGACGGGTGACTAACTTCGTTGACGGACTTAGGGAGTAGGCCTCCTGATCCGCATATGAATTTGAAAAGTTAAAGGTGGGTTTGAACTCGGACCCTCCTGCATAGAAGGCAAGCGTTTAACCACTAAGCTATCACTATTATTTTCGCATATCCTCTTTTATAATCATTGAACGAAGGTAGTTTATAAAAAAAGTAAAGGTACCAATAAATCAAATTGTAAACCATGTTTTTTATACAATGATCAAAACGAAATGAATAAAAGAAAAATACCGAATTAAAAAGAGATAAATAAAATAATTCTATTTGATTTGATTTCATTCAGAACTTGTTCTTTACCAAAATACTCGGGCAACCTCTTATAAAACTCTTATCAAAAAGAAAGCGAAAATTTTTTCAGCTGTTTACGTAAAAACAGACAAAGGAAACTGTACAGAGGTGTTCTTATTATTATTATTTAGAATTCTTCATATCTTGTCGATTTTTTTGGGTTCCGTACTTAAAAGGTCAAAACGGAACTCTTAGGCCTCTTGTTCATACACGTTTTTTCGCCGTGAAAATCTACGGTTAATTCGCCGTGTGTGTCAACAAGCTCCCCTAGTGACCCATACAACACTGACAACCGTGCCTACACACGGCGAATTAACCGTAGATTTCCCGGCGAAAAAAACGTGTCTGGAAAAGAGGCCTTAGGCCTATTGTTCACACACGTTTTTTCGCCGTGTAAACCTACGGTTAATTAGCCGTGTGTAGGCACGGTCATCAGTGTTGTATGGCCTACTATAGAAGTTTGTTGACGGATACGGCGGCCCAACGGCCTGTGCCGCCATATACACCGTGGCTACTCCTCTTTTGCGCACGGTTTGATTTACATTAGTGTTGTATGACAGTCTATGAGAGTTTGTTAACGGCACTGGACGTTTTCGCGACGGGCAATTATTGCATGACAGCTTTCCAACGTTAATCAGTTTCGGCTGGTGGTTTGCCGTGTCGTGCACAAGCTCACACGATTTTTCTACGGCGCGGCTAATACGCCGTACGGTTAAGAAACCGTGCCGTGAACAAGAGCCCTTATGGTGAGAATTCGGAGACTGTTGGTGCCTGCTTTTTCGTATTACATTTTAGCCGTATGACTTATACCCGAAAAAATACCTTTCGCTTATTTCCCAAGTTGGCAACACAAACGATCAGAGGTAATTCGTGATCATAATTTATTTCAGAAAAATAAATACAGTTTCACATAAATATCGACAGTTTTCGTAAATAGAAAAATCTTTTAAAATATTATGTTGTACGGAACCCTGTTGTGCGGACCTAATTATTCAGGGAAAATGTTATTAGCAGTTAATGTCGGTAAAATCTTGTGATGTTGGACAATAAAAAGATATTACAAATAAACTAATATTATACATGCCAAAGTAAGTTTGTTATGTTTCTCGCCTAAACCCCTGAACCGATCATCCTGAAATGCATATACGTTGTCAGGTGTACAGAAACGGACATAGGGTACCGTTCAACCCGAAAAAAAGTACTGTTCCCGAGGAAAAGAACAATAACGTAGATGGCGCCACGTGTCTTTCGAATCATGATTGAATTATATTATTAAAGAAACTAGCAGTGTGTTAAGAGTAGATTGTCAAATTCTAAATTAATGCGAGCGAAGCCGCGGCCAAAAACTAATTACAAATAATAATAATAACTCGTTCTATAAACTCTTTATCTTATAGAACTTACTTCTACCACAGATCATATGCTTCTACATAAACTAGTTGCATACCTTTGCAGCTGGCTTGTATATCTTTACGGCAGGCTTGCATACCTTTGCAGGCAGCTTGCATGTCTTTCCGGCAGGCTTGCCTGCCTGTAAAGCTTGCTTGCATGTCTTTACGGCATGCTTGCATGTCTTTACGGCATGCTTGCATGCCTTTGAAGCTGGCATGCAGTCCAAGTGCAGTCTTTTCAAATTCATTCTAAATGGACACTGATTACGGATTATTACTTTACAAAAAATCTACAACATTTCATCTATCGTTTTAACTATCTAAGCTTTTAAGGTTTCAACACAACTAAATAACAAAATCTTTATCGTTTCACACGCAATTTTACCCCCATACTTATCTACTGAAATCCCCTCATTGTGCCATCGTGGCGTTCCCTGAATTTTGATCAAATTCCTCTATTGGTATGCCACGAGTATTTGCAATCGGATAACTATTTACCATTATTGTTAAGGCAAGGCTCTACGGGATATATACGACAATGATATTATGTGGTAAGCCGAAGGGAATTATCCGAAGTCCGTAAACGGTTATTAAGGTATCAGTTACGTAGTGAAGTTTCAAATGTGGTTAGTTAGAACTTGATGTTATTATGGAATCTTCTTGGTTGTTTTGGGATGAGCAGTCTTCAAGCAGGGCATTGAAGTAGAATTGAGTCTTCTTCTCTCGTGTCAGCATGAGGTAGATGGGAATAAGTAGTAAGTCAGTTTGGTAACCGGGCTGACTGCCCAGGACGTTGGACGTACTTAAGTATCGTGACTCGTGAGGAGGCCCTTTTAATTCAATTCAATTTAATTCATTTATTCATCAAGTAACTATGACTCATTTGTTAGTAAATTACTTATTCTATGTTAGTAGTTAAATTAATTATACATACAAAAAGACATACAAAAATACATACAAAAATACACAGCGGCAGCACTGTCTGACGCTTCACCGCGATTGCACCATTCCATGGGAAATGGCGCAGCAGCGATTCACGTACGGACAGTCCAGCCTGCTCGAAATTAGAAACATGATACTGTTGCTTAATGCATCCCAGACAGATCAGACCCAATGTAGACTTTAGTGCGTTCGTGTCATTAAAAATCAATCGGTTTATTCTGTAATGTCTATTCCACTTAGCTGTCTTAACTTTTTTACTCTGATTTTTACGTATTCTTTAAAAATGAGTCTTAACGTAAATGTAATAATAATATACACTCCGAGCAATGAATCAGGGTCAAGTCGGAAACTAAAAATGCTAGTTTATTCAAATAAAAAGTATTTTATAGACTAATACAACTCAAATAAAATTAATAAAACTTCTTAACTATAAAATACTTTTATATACTTATATATTTTTTTCTATTTGACTACTCTAGATGGTCCTAGGGGACCGTTTCTACGTAACCGGGCAGTTATTGCCGAGACCTGAAGGGTCTCCAGCCAATGGGGGGGAAGTAAAATACTTAACCTAAGCTAACTACTTGTACTACACTAACATCATGACTACCTGCAACAACAGCACTAAGGGCGACCCCTAGTGGGACTCGGACCTCGGCTTAGGGCGTTGCTGGCGGGGACTTAGGGGGGGGGGGAGGCAGCTTGATGAGGGCTGAATTATCGGTGTGACTGCGGAGTCTGAAGAGACGACCGGCTCTACGACGGGAGAGCTCGGTGGATTGTGACCGGTATTCTCAGTTTCCGGGATATTAAGGTTTATATTGGTGACCCAGATTTATTACTCCCGAGTGTATTATATCAATATCAGGTTTGATTTCATATAGTTAATGCTTGTGTTGATTACCTGGAAAATATATAGCTGCGATTTAGAAACAAGAACATAAATTAATAGCGTCATGGAATATAGACTTGTTCAACAAGTACATTGTAATCGAATAAATGACCGAATTTAGTTGTTTTACAACAACAAATATTACTGGGTAGTTCTTGGCGTGACTTGAAGAGTCTAGCCAATGGGGAAAAGTAAAATACTTAACCTAAGCTAACTACTTATACTACACTTACATCATGACTACTATCAACAACAGCACTAAGGGCGACCCTTAGATGGAGACTCGGACCTCGGCTTAGGGCGTTCCTGGCAGGAGATTGGGAGGGAGACAGCTTGATGAGGGCTAAGAGCCCCCGCAGCCCACAGACTTTCTATCGGCCGATAGTTTGACCGGTTTTTTAATCAATATGAAGACTTATGCAAGTGTGCACATTATAACGACTCGATATCGGCCGATACAAAAGTTTGATGGGCTACACATTTGCCTTCAAACTGAACTGCAATAATAACATTTCTGGAGAGTTTTCTACTAACTTTCATCATGCAACCGCTCTCTTCAAAAGTCGCTTACCAACTAGCAAATCGTTTGAGAGCAGTTGGCAGACTGTTATCTGGTATGCGTAGTCACCACCAACCCGACTATTTAGTTGGCCCAGTGTGCGCGCTAGCAGCAGAAGACCAAACTATCGGCTGATAGAAAGTCTGTGGTCTGCGAGGGCACTAAATTATAGGAGTAAAACAAACATCACACGTTGTAGTCTATAATAATTGTATAAATACGTAAGTATGTTAACTGTTAAGGCTATAAATTGAAAAATAAATTGAATTCGTAGAAGCTTGACACGATTGCGAATCAATAATTGCAATTTTTATCAAAATCTGTTTGTATGTTTGTTTTAAAGCGATTGGATTTTTTTGACGAGATACAAATAAAGTTTCAGCTGTTATTATTTTCCTTTATGTTTATTTATATTACAGTTCACAGTCAATATTGCTTGAATGTTTACTTAGTCTCTGGTCCCGAAATGTGGACATGAAATATCAAGTGAATTTATTTTGGTGTCATAGCTATCGTTTATTTTAGCTATGTTCATGATTTTGTAGTCTTTGCTTAAAAGGCGTAATATGAGCATTAAAGGACTTGTCACACTTGATGCGTTCTGCGTCCTCCGGTCCGGTCAAATCGAACGCAGCCTGCATCCTATGTGAACTTCATGGTCAGGGCAACCGGCCAGTCATCAGGGCACGGCATCCGGTCAGCGATCCGGGCACGGCATCCGGTAAGCGATCCAGACACGGTCAGCGATCTGACAGGCAGGGCAAACAGCGGCAATTTTATATTTGCTTGCATGTCGCCCGCCGCCCGCTGCCCGCCTGCCCGCAACCGGGCAGCCCGTCCGTTACCTTCCCTATGTGACAAGTCCTTAATTACCAGTAAGTTGCCAGTGACTGCCTTAGCGTGAGGTCCTGTGTTCGGTCCCCAGGTTGGGCAATGTGTTGTTGGGTTTTTCTATGTGAAATTCATGAGTAGCAGCCGGGAGTCTAGATTTGTGCCCGGTTGATAGCAATAGTCTCGCCCCCTATTACATGGGACTTGAACATAACGGTGAAATGCGGGTGTATTATACACCTCTGCCCAACCCTTCGGGGAACACAGGCATGATATAATGTTATGTTGCTAGTGAAAAGCATTGTAATTCGCCGACGAGGCCCGTCGCGACGTCCCACCGCCGCCGGTCACGATCCACCGAGCTCTCCCGTCGTAGAGCCGGTCGTCTCTTCAGACTCCGCAGTCACACCGATAATTCAGCCCTCATCAAGCTGTCTCCCCCCCTAAGTCCCCGCCAGCTGGAGACCCTTCAGGTCTCGCCAATAACTGCCCGGTTACGTAGAAACCGTCCCCTAGGACGACCTACAGCTGTCAAACAGAAAAAAAAATGGAAAGCTGTCAGTACAGTAAGCATCGTGCGGCTGGCAACTGACTTGCAACAAGCACATGAAGTGCAGTTCAGACGATGATATAATATAAAGCATATAACAAATGTTGTATAGCACAACGATATCGCTCAGCATACATTTTATATTTATATAGACGTGTTCAGACAACGCTATGATATAAAGTATTGGCTTGCTGTACGCGATAAACTTGAGCGATTCTCAGAGCTATATCGTACGATTCTCCGGTCTCCGATCGCCGTTAAATAATTTTCTATAGATAGTAGACTGGCTTGCGATAAAGTTATAGGTTTTGACGCAATATTTCCCCTTATAAAAGAAAATGTTAATCAAGTAGTCTTTTATGGTTGTTGTCATTTACCTCTCAGAGGAAATTAGGTAAGAATGTAAATAGCTTTCTGGGTAGTCTACTCTTTACTTTTATATTTTCAGGGTTGCGTTTCAGTGATGATGTTATTTTATGATTTATCCAATTTTTTTTGCGTCTTATTTTTATTTCAAAATATTGCCAATAGACTCTTTACAACGGACCTTTTAACCCCCTTTCGGCTTTAGGGGTATTTTTATAACACGTTGTATAGCAAAATAGTATAGCATAGTCTGGACTACGCTTCACTGTTTTATTAGCCGCCGGCATTTTTGAATCCCAAGCTTCCGGCAATGGGTTCTCAGAGGAACACCGTACTTAGTTGTTTTAGTTGGTATGAATCCAACTTAATCCTCTACCTTCCCAGGACGGATGGTATCCACGAGGATTACCCGGTACCCCTCGATAAAGCAGTTAGAGAGTTATTACTTCCATCTCTATTAATTCTTCAATTGCATATTTTGGTATTATTATGGAGAGGGCTATGCTTGGAGTACAAACTGTCCAGTTAGGTAGGTCCAACTTCGAGAAAGAGGTCAATCGTCGAATCCGACTCGGCTGGGCAGCGTTCGGGAAGCTACGTAGAATCTTTTCGTCCCAACTACCGCAGTGTCTCAAGATGAAAGTCTTTGACCAGTGCGTGTTGCCAGTGATTACATACGGCACTGAAACGTGGTCACTCACAATGGGCCTCATAAGAAGACTCAAGGTGACCCAAAGGGCAATGGAGAGGGCTATGCTCGGAGTTACCCTGCGTGATCAAGAGAACCAAGGTAACCGACATAGCTCGAAGAATTGCCAATCTTAAGTGGCAGTGGGCGGGGTACATTGGAATGCGCAGCGTGGGTAGGCCTCCCACAAGGTGGACCGATGATCTGGTGAAGGTCGCAAGAACCCGCTGGATGCGAGAAGTACAGGACTGGTCGATGTGGCGATGCTTGGGGGAGGCCTATGTCCAGCAGTGGACGTCTTTCGGCTGCATGATGCCTTTTGGTAGCAAAAGACCTCCAAAAAGTCATAATATGAAGCGATATCAACATCATCTTCCTGTCCTGTTCCCAACTTACTTGCAATCGGCGGAATATGTTGTTCTTATCCATTCTTCCCTGTCAGCCGTCACAGAACAATATAAAGCGATAATCTTCCTAAAATTAATTTGAAAACAGCATGTAGAAATAAGACAAAATATAAATCTGAACTCGAGAGCAATGAACATTTCGACATGTAGTCCACACAGATTTCCCACAAAAAAAAATTATGAAAAATATCAAGTTCTAACGGTTAGACAACTGTACATATTTCAACTAGTTATGCAACAGCACAAGATAACCCCTTATGATAGAGATGAAGACAGCAAAAAAGCGTGTCATAAAAAATATATGTCCGCCTGTTTTATGTCGAACAGTCTCAGCTAGACGACAACACGGCTTTAAGGCGGTTTACTTATACAGGGTGTTAACGAATTCGTGTAATTTCTTCAAACCGCGTGATCTACTGGTGACACCGATTGACCCTGCATAGGTTTTAATAAGAATGAAAAAAAAAAGTTTTCAAAAAATAAACCATGACAATTCTGTATTTGAGTAATTTTAGCGTCCCAAGTTAACTGGCTGCGTGGAGCGATATCGCGCTAGTCGTGCCCGTCAGCTGTGTCGCTGTGCCTTCATTCATTTATGTATGGCATCGAAATTTTCTATCATATAAAAAATATTTTTGGGAAAAAAAAAGTTTATTTCTATTTTCAATCAATCTAAATCCCATGCGGGGTTAATCTATATCATTAATAGATCATGTGGTTTAAAGGAATTACACGAATTCGTTAACACCCTGTATAACAAAATTAATAAAATCAAGAATATACACCTGTTACCAAACTGCGAAGCTAAAACTATTATTAAAACGTGGCTATTAGGACTAGATTATGATCAAACTGAACTTATAGCACTATATGACGTTGTGAAAAATACACCGACACACACGCTCGCATAAAAACACACCCACACACATACGAACACACACCAATGTACATACATATACACACAACATGTAGACACACACACATACACACATACACAATTGCACACAACCACGGTGAGACATGACAGCTACACAATGACACTTCCACACTTCTGCATTTATTTACATAGTAATTCTATTGTGTCTTTCAACTATGAGAGAGAACACTGATTTCTGTAATACAGGTCTTTGAACCTATCTCAGAAGTCAGACTTCGTAATAATTACTGTTTTATGATACTATTATTAATAAATCCGGGTCACCAACATAAACCTTAATATCTCAGAAACTAAGAATGATAGCTTATTCAGATAAAAGTATTTTATTGACTCTTTAATACTACTCAAACAAAATAAATAAAACTTGTTTATTTCAATAAGCTAGCGTTCTTAGTTTCCGAGTTATTACGGTTTATGTTGGCGCCCCGGATTCATTGCTCCCGAGTGCATATCGATCCCAAAACAAAAGTTTTCATTCATTGAATACAGATTTACCTTCCGCGTTAATAACTTCATACTAAGTTACAACACGCAAAGCTTTCAAACTACTTTATTTCACCAATATATAGGCCACAAAATAATTATTAGTTTCCTTTGACCTTTTAGTTGCGTGTCACCATCACCTAAACTCTAAGTCAACAACACAGAAAGTTTAAAGGCTCACTTAATAAACTAGAGGGCATTGTTCGGTCGTAGACCTCATAATGGAAATGACCTGCTGATTAGTGTTTATCTTCATTTTAAGTTAATTTAGGCTAGTAAGGCGGCGTCCAACAAGGCGGGTCTTAGGCCTGGACTCCACCAAAGCGTAGATGAGACGAGCAAAGCGGAGATGTGTTTTAAAAAAAACAATAGAATTTCGTTATTCACACATCTCGTCTCGAGATGTGTCATATTTGTATGGCGCGATGGAAGAGGAGATGTGAACTGTTCCTCGCTGAGATTGAGCTGAGCTGCGGTACAAGGCGGAGATGTGAGCTTTGCCTTGTAAGCTGACGGCGGCGCGCAGCGGAGACGAGATGTGTGCGGCGTGCAGTGAGTGGTTTCGTGTCAGATTGCACTAAACTCTGCGTTCACATCCAACGCTCGCCGCACGCAACTCAGTTCCGCTCTAGTCAGCGCACATCTCCACCTTAGCCAGCACACATCTCCGCTACAGTCTAGCCAGTACGCATCTCCGCTCAGTTTCGGTGGATACACCCTAGCTGAAAAACGTCTCTTCTCGTCTCCGCTTCGGACATCTCCGCTTTGGTGGAGTCCGGGCCTTATGCCTGGCGGGCCACTGCCCAACGGTTGATGTTGGGCGGTTATACATAGGTACTATCTGCGTGTTACATTTTGATGCCGCGATGTGAATTTGTGACGTCATCTTGAGAGTTATCTCTCGTGTCTGGGGGTCTACTCCCTAGGCAGGCACGAAGTCCGTGGTTTCGGCCTTAGTTAAGAGCGTATCTTACTCCTTATCACTTACGGACATCCGATTATTTCGGGGTCCGAACTAAGAATGAATGACAACATGATTTGACAGTTGTCCCTACTACTGATGTGTTTTTGCCCGTCCGAAAAGTTGACCTTGACATTTGTTTTGTTCTCTCCTACGTTTCGGGCTACTTTCGGACGGGCGACTAACTTCGTTGATGGACTTAGGGAGTAGGCCCTCTGCTGTAGTTAGCTACACAACTGCAGTGTTGCGTAGTTCGCATGTAGTGTGATAGATGTCGCAACATATGTATGAAAATGTGTGTATGAAAACCAACCCTCGGATTCAGTGTCCTAGAATAAGTTCACCATTTTTTAAATTGGGGTTCATTAAACATCCTCCACTAGTGACGATACTTAAGTACGTCCGGCGCACCCTGGGCAGTCAGCTCCGCTACTAACCTGGCTGACTGGCTAATCTTTTCACCACGGTATGACATATTATCGTATAGCTCGTGCCGACAGATACGATACGACGATAGAAGAAGAAATTCACCAATTTCGAAAACGGCAATCGTTTTCGTAAGCTCGATAAACTGAACAATGTATTTGTCTTTTTTTCTTGCGGGTATCTAAGAGAGATAGAGTTTAGTGAGCTCACGAAATTAATGACGTCTTTTTAATTTATATTATCATGTATAACCTGCTGATTTAGCGTTTGTACTGTTACTTGATAAGGGTTAAGTTAAAGTCCAAGCGACAGTAGAACACTGACTCCTAAGACACAGGCCCCCTTATTACAAAAGATGGTTTAAACCAAGACTAAGGTAAACCGAGGTTTTAAATATACCCATCACTTTCTTATGTCATATAACAAAAAGAGACGGGGCTATTTTAAAACCTTGGTTTTTCTTAGACCATGTTTTGTAATAAGGGGGAGGGTATCCTAGTTTAGGAGGCAGGGTTTATTGAATTTGTACGCCTTTCACAAATTCGATGGCCCCACCGAATAAACGTGCAAGAGTTCTTACACGAATTTTTTTTTTTTTCATTTTTCGTTTCTTTTGCCTATCCAGCACCTACTTAATTTTTTTTATGAATTTTAGACTCAAAACACGCCTATTATAATAGTGAATTTCTTTATTCTAGGGAAATAATTAATTTTAAAATTACACGAATAATAGTTTATGCTGTTAATACATGCTTTACGAGTCGCCACGTACACAAGAATAAACATGTTAAAACCTACAGACGTTTGAGAAGATTTGTGATTGTTTCCGAATTTGGGTAAAGTCTTCTTACACGTTTATTCGTGTAGAAATGTATGCAAATTTTATTACCAATGTTTCATTCCACAAAATGGAAGTTTGAATATAAATAGGTTATTAAAATTAAAGTATTGCATTATCTCTTACTATAATTATTTTTTTCTAACAATTGTGTTAAAGATTCAAACATTTAGTGCATTAATTGCATATCAATTTAAGTTTATACCTAGTAACGGTAAATAAAGGAATGTTTACGCGATAAATTCTATTGTAATCGTACGTAACGTTAGAAAGGGGTACGGGGGGGGGTAAGATGCGAGTTAAATAAAGTGACTAGCTCGGAGTCGGTGGTGACCTCTCGCTTCCGGCCGTGGTTCTGTTCATGGTCGGGAGCGAGAGTGCGCGGGAAGTCGTCGCCTCCTTCTGCGAGGAGGTGATGGCGACCAAAGAGGGAGCGGAGAGGGGGAGAGAGACAGCTGCCACTCTCCCTTCCCGCGCCAGACGCACCGGGCACTGGAGGCCACCATAGTGTGTGGCCTGCGGGTAGTACTAGTACTGGCCTGCGACCAGTAACAGGCCTAAGAAGGCGGCGCGCAGTGTTCCGTGCGCGCCTCTCAGGAGGACGTGGGGCCAGGCCCCACAGAAGAAGAGGTCCGCCAGGGGCTGGTGGACTGAGGCCGAGGCAGCTGTGAATCCCGCGACCCCGGCCAAGGGTCAGGAGAAGGAACATCGTGGGTTTTTATACCCTATACTAGTTTTTATACCCCTTTGCTTCCCCGGGCGAAGGGCATCCATGAGGATTTTCCCACGAAAACATAAAAAATAAAAGGTGACTAGCTCGGAAGGACAGTCTTGTTGTGATTCTATGCGCGCTATTACATAATTTTGTTTCGCGCAATTACATTCGATTATAAATATTATAAATCTACTGCCATTGGAAAACTCCATCTCGGTCTCCAATGACAGTGAGGAGGAGGATTAGTGTTTCTAATATCGCAATTTGTATTTTTTTTAGTCAAGAAATTTACTTTCTTTGTAACTGTAACTGTACTTTCTGTTCACGTGGACAAATACATAATTATATTTTTTTTATTCTTTATAATACGAGTATCTGTATTTTATTTCATCCTTTCGAAGTCAAAGTCAAAGTTTTTAATTTCAAATAGACTAGATTACAGGCACTTTCAAACGTCAAAACTAGGTGCACGGTTCCAAAAGGTAGGTTGCGTGGAGAAGAGCTCAAAACTCCAAGAATACCCTTTTCAAAATAGTAGTTCATGACAATTCCATTACAGTAGTGTGAGAAATAGAATGAGAATAATGCAGGTTAATGTAAGAAATAAACTCACATAAGAGTAACAAATAGAAAAATATGCCTTCTGGGATTGTCATAGCAGCTAAGGGCTAACCAGTCCCGACAGATAGCAACCGTTCACGAGCATGACGTGCACATCCACATCGCTTAGCTCAACCACATTGCAGGGAACCCAACGACAGGATATACAACGCCACCATAAGCAGAATATTTAAGTAAGCATGACAGACTCATACTACCACACAATAGGCAGTAATGTGATATGATTATAGGTGTATCATTAATTGCCGCATGATGCTCAAACTTTACAGATTGGAAAATGATATTATGAAAATTATAATTATAAAACAATATCAGACTATTTAGGCAGAGTATTATACATTAAATAATAAAATGTCAGTATTTGAATTAAAAAAAAATATGAAAATTGATCAAATAATGTACGGGTTATTTTAAGTCAATAAAAAGAAGAATACTAGAAGTAAACATTAAAAATAATGTTAGGTCATACAATCAACCAGTTAGACAGGGCCAGAGGATCGCAATGTGCAGGACGGAGTTGTACGCCAGGCATCTCTTATCTTCGATATAATGATTTATGTTGAAATAAGCTTTAGATATCAAAATGGTCTTAAGAAATTATTTAAAATGCTCTTAATAAATGATTTATTGTAGAACCTAACACTGTTCCCCATAAACGTCTTGCTGGTTTGTCTTAGTCTAAAACCAGGTACTGTTAGCTTGTGTTTATTGCGAGTATTTATGTTGTGGACGTCACGTCCCTTGTTATACTAATGCAATATTCTTATATTATATTCTTTCGAATGTACATAGTGTTACTAAGTATATACAAAGATGGTAGGGTAAGTATATTTATTTCCTTAAATAATTCACGAAGCGATTCACGGCAGTCTAGATTATAAATAGCTCGGACTGCTCTTTTTTGTAATATGAAAATAGTACCAACATCAGCAGCGGAACCCCACAGTAATATGCTATAAGACATAATACTGTGAAAGCATGCAAAGTACACCAACCTAGCTGAAGCTACATCAGTCAACTGCCTAATTTTCCTAACGGCAAATGCAGCAGAACTCAGTTTGCCTGCAAGTGCCTCTATATGAGGTCCCCATTGCAATTTAGAGTCTACTGTGATGCTCAGGAAGACAGTTGCGGGAACCGGATCTAACGCTTTCCCGTCAAGTTTCACATTTGAATTAATGTACACTTGAGGTGGAGAATTTAATACTTTTGGTTTTACAAAAATATTTATATTATTATACCTTGCACTAACAAAGATGTATTACATAAATTAAAACTGATTTTATTAACACTAATATAAATGCATACGATCTTTCCAATCATATAGAAGCAGAACAATGTACTGTAAACAAGCGTGTAAATAGTTATAGCTGGGTTCAAAATAAACTTGAATTACGGAGAGTAATAGTGTAACATTACAGAACATTTTATTCGTTGTGTACTATTACACGAATAAACGTGTAATGATATATTGCTGTGACCTAGTCGTGCAAATTTCACAAGAGTATTAACATTAAATAGTTTTTCATGAATTTCCTGAAACTCGTTGATATTTAAAAAAAAGTAAATACACAAGTCTACAGTTTATTTTTTTACGTATAATTCGATAAAACATTATTTATACCTATTTACAATGGAATGAGCGTTATTGAAGTTTAAACGTTTTTATTTTTTCCTGAAAAGTTGTCATTTTTCTCTTACACGTTTATTCGGTGGGGCCATCGAATTGTGTAAAACGATATTCGATTCGATATTAAGGAAATTGTAAGGTTATTTGCTCATTACAGATATTATTATTATAATTTGAAAACTCGTACGGGTAGAAAACCTTTTCGATAATCAGTTGTTGAACGATTTGGCATGTCATCTCGTTTTTCTCGCACACTTTTGTGTCTTATCCGAATCGGTTGATAACGCTTTATTGAAATGATTCTGAATCAGGGAGTTGTACAAAAACTCCATATTATTATTATTAATTTGTGACGATGGTATTGGTGGCGACTAGCGGGTTTGCGCCTATAAAAGGGCCGGCACGCTACACTTCGTCCTCTTCACACCGATAATTCAGCCCTCATCAAGCTGTCTCCCCCTCTAAGTTCCCGCCAGCAACGCTCTAAGCCGAGGTCCGAGTCCCACCAGGGCTCGCCCTTAGTGCTGTTGTTGCAGGTAGTCATGATGTTAATGTAGTACAAGTCGTTAGCTTAGGTTAAGTATTTTACTACCCCCCACTGGCTGAAGACCCTTCAGGTCTCGCCAATAACTGTCCGGTTACGTAGAAACGGTCCCCTAGGACCACCTACAGCAGTCCAATAGAAAAAAAAAAACTTCGTCCTCTCTCGCGCCTCAGCAGCCGCCAGTTGAAGTTACTGTCTATCTACACCTGAAGACCCTGGATTCCTCGTATTGTCATTGAACCACGCCCTGTAAACTAATCTTGTAATAATTGTAAAATATACAGGGTGGTAATTTGAGATGGGGCATGAAGGGCAGCTACCTTAACCATTGTAGCTACAGAAAAACGTTCATATAAGACCACCCTTAACTTTTGAGATAATTTCAATCGGCATTCACAGATTTTGAAAAAAAAGTACAGTCAACGAGAAAAAGGGGTGTTTTCACAAAACTTTTTTATGATGCCAATCGATCCTATTTCCCATAAGGATCAAAAAACTCTTCCTGACCAACTGAGGTTTGAGTACTAGAAACGTCAGAAATAACGAAAAACTATTTGAGATGGGTTAGTTATAAGGGCAGCTACCTTAATAGTTGTCGCTACAGGAAAATGTTGATAGGAGACTGGCCATAATTATTGGCATTATTTCGAACTGCATAAAAATATGTTGAAAAAAAAAAGTTGGTACAGTCGGCAAAAAAATGGTCAATTCTCACAATACTTTTTTATGATGCCAATCGATCCTATTTCCTTTAAGGATCAAAATAATCTTATGGACCTACTGAGTTTAGAGTACTAGAAATGTCAGAAATCGCGAAAAACAACATTCTGTTCAAAAGTTACGTTTACGCCGAAAAAAAAAAATTTTATTTTCAAAACTGTGAATGCAGTTCGAAATATTTTTGAAAATTATGGATAGTCGCTTAAGAACATTCTCCTCTAGCCACAACGATTAAGGTAGCTGCCCTTATTACTACCCCATGTCAAATAAGTTTTTTGCGATTTCTGACTTTTCTAGTACTCCAACCTCAGTTGGTCAGGAAGAATCTTTTGATCCTTATGGGTAATAGGATCGATTGGCATCATAAAAAAGTTTTGTGAAAACACCCCTTTTTCTCGCTGACTGTACTTTTTTTTCAAAATCTGTGAATGCCATTTGAAATTATTCCAAAAGTTAGGGGTGGTCTTCTAAAAACGTTTTCCTGTAGCTACAATGGTTAAGGTAGCTGCCCTTCATGCCCCATCTCAAATTACCACCCTGTATAAACGTGTAAACGAATTCGTGTAATTCCTTAAAACCGCGTGATCTACTGGTGACACCGATTGACCTTGCATAGGATTTTTTCAGAATCAACAAAAAAAGTTTTCATAAAACGAAACATGGTATTCTGTATCTGACTAATTTTAGCGTCCTGAGTTAACTGATTGCGTGGAGCGATTTCGCGCTAGTCGTACTCGTCAGCTGTGTCACCGTGCATTCATTCATTTATGCATGGCATCGAAAGTTTTTATTAAAAAAAAAACGAAAAAAAAGTTTTTTTTTTGTTTTTTATCAATCTAAATCTCGTGCGTGGTTAATCTATACCAATAATAGATCAGGTGGTTTGAAGGAATTACACGAAATCGTTTACAACCTGTATAGATCGTTGCTAGACTGTTAACTTTATGGCTGTAATGTTTTTAATGAAAATATAGATTTTCTACTAAGCCTTGCAAGACCCCGACAAGGAAATACAAGGAAAGTTAAGCATTTTATCACGCGACACCCGACACGGTCACCGTAATCCTCTCAGATAATTTACTTTATGCCTAAAAAAACACAGGCAGAACCGCGATAAAATATAGAAAACAAAAACAAAAAAATGATCAATACAACAACTTTAGTTAATGGATTATATTAAAAAACCGGCCAAGCGCGAGTCGGACTCGCGCACAAAGGGTTCCGTACCATTATCTATAAAAACGGCAAAAAAATCACGTTTGTTGTATGGGAGCCCCCTTAAATATTTATTTTAATCTGTTTTCTAGTATTTGTTGTTATAGCGGCAACAGAAATACATCATCTGTGAAAATTTCAACTGTCTAATTATCACAGTTCATGAGATACAGCCCGGTGACAGACGGACGGACGGACAGCGGAGTCTTAGTAATAGGGTCCTGTTTTACCCTTTGGGTACCGAACCTTAAAAAATTGCTATTCTGAAACGACTTATAAAATCTGTATTTCAAACATAAACGATATGTTTTCATTTTATACATATTTATGACTATTTTTATGTCCATTTATTTTAAGAGAGCCCTACCCAATGGATGTTTTTTTTATGTATATACATACATACATGCATAAACTCTCGTGTCAAAAATAGTCTCGTGTAGTGCCGGACTTAAAGAATAGCACTACCCCATCTCTTCTCGTGGGTGTCGTAAAAGGCGACTCAGGGATTCTCTAGAGGATGAGCAGCAGCGTTCTCTGAGTACTTTAACAACCATACTGCGATCGCCAACTCGCCTGCCAACGATTACGGCAAATCTACCTTTGGGGGAGGCCTATGTCCAGCAGTGGACGTCATTCAGCTGAATGATGATGCATGCCTTATTCCCATGGGGGTAAGCAGAAACTGTAGAACGCCACATGCTACGATCCTTACGTATTCTTATCACTTTGTCCACGTTCATACATCTTGTCATACATAGACTCCGGTTCAGAGTAGTACGCACCGGGCTTTTTTGAAGAATATCACCAATAACATCGATGTATGTCATGTCCTTCTAGGGTGTCCTTTACAGGCGTTTCCAGTGACGTTTTCCATACTAAAAATACAAGGTATTAAAAAATCAACTCTAAGAATTTTATAGGGTTACTCAGTATCGGAAATTGAACAACTTTTGTTCTACAAGTTTTCGAAATTCGTGTATTTCTTTATAACTTTCCATACAAATTAAATATATTTTAATTGATATGTAAGGACAGGCATAAAAAAAAATTAAAAGTTGTTTAATTTTCGATACCGAGTAACCCCACAAAATTCTTAGAGTTGATTTTTTAACACCTTATATAATATATAAGGTGTTAAAAAAGCCATTTTAATTAGAATATTGGCTTACATATTATGTAAGCCAATATTCTAATTAAAATGGCTGTTCGAAATTCAAAAATTAAATTTTTAGGGCTTGTTTATAATTAAAATTTATTTTATTCGAAACATTTAGACGTGTTCGACATTTTTGAATATTTTTGTTTGCAATCGAAATTTATTTTGAATTCATCTTCAATAAATAGAATACAAAATGTTAACTATTTTTAGAGAACTTAGATTACTTTTGATGTTGATATTTCAAATTATTTGAAATGATAATCACTAGTTAGTCTTTCTTCTTACAAATAATAGAGAATACAATAAAACCACGCAAATACTTTTAATATAATTTATTTTCTGACTAGAAATCCTTAATTATACCAAATACCAGCTTTGGCTCGTATCCCTTCAAGGGCGCCCTTAACAAGCCGTCAGAAACATTAAGATCATAGAAAACATTATTTACAATAATGGATGAAAACTAACATTGCTTGTCTTATCCTATTAACTATTTGAATTTACATTACAGAGATTATTTTGATAAGCTCTTATATTGATTAGAAGTCATCACGTAAATCATCGTACGTACGATTTATTTGTACAAAAATTGGCCCATGATAACCAATGTTTGTACAAATAAACAAGCAATCACCACATTTAGTCGACTTGCCAACGTTTGCATGCAGGGTCAAATTAAGACTAAACATTTTTGTCTTAATTTTAAATATCTAACATTTCTATTTTCGACAGACTTTGAGTAACAATGACCTTTAATATAATGTCTATACATAATTATAATTGATATATTAATAATTGCGTCATGAACAAAAATCGAACACTTAATTTAATGTGTTTTCTAATATTATCATTTCAGTTATTATTTTGTTAACATCATCTACTTACAAGTTTGTAACAAAATGATTGAACGTGGTAATTGTTTCAATTATTATCACTAATGAATACTTTTATTTTTACAGTTAACTAATAACGATGAAATTGAGTAGGTAACTATGCTATTTTGCAACCAGATATAAACAGATTTCGTTATTTTCACATTTATCTATAATTAATATCTAGTTTTTGCTGTACAAGCACGGCGTGTTACCAGCAAAGTTAATTACATGAATATAATTTATTAGCACATTATTTCTGATAGCTTGGCAACTACTAACATTTTTAACAATGAAATAACGGACAATTTTAAAGAATACAAAAAAAATATTTTTGCTATTTAATTTTATGTTTGACAAATACAAAAATACTAATCCTATTCTTGTAAATAATGTTATTTTGTTAGATTATTTTACATTTACAAAATAACGTTGATTTTGCATTATTTTGCGTTCTTTAAAATGTCCGTCACATTGTAGAAAACAATTTATAATAGTTCATCATTCAAACATAATAATATACCGGATGACTTTTTTTCTGTCTGGAAAAAAATGGGTATACCTAATAGACAAACGGAGTAGAATCCTTGGGCATAGATACATTTTTTTAATGAAATTTATTTACCAACAGATACCTACTATCGAAGTTCTAATAATACGCAGATGCGTATGATTTGAATTTAAATATCAATCAACCGATTTATTTATTTAAAAATTCCTGTTTTATTATGTTAGTATGAATATTTTCCTCAAATTAGTAGTATCTATTGATAGATCAATTAGAATACAGGCAAATGAAAAAAAACTATGCCATAAGCTTCTACTTTATTTAACAATTAGATAGCTATACTTACCCATTTTTTTTCCAGCTGGTAAAAAGTCAACCGGTGTATTTGAAATATCTGCTTTCTAAAATGCCAACTTAATACTACAAACGACATCAATTTTTACACAAAATATATATACACTAATTATAACGATAAATTAATTTTAAGTGATATGTTCTAAGATATAATACTGCTATTCATGACTATAATATATACAGATACCTAACTAATAAAGTTCATTAGCGCTTTTCCCCATTAATATAGTCTTACTATATTATAACACTGTGCCTAAATGTATTTGTTTCAGTGGAAGGGAAAATACTAAACACGGTCGACTGTGATTGACGTTTTTGGGTTTTTCAATTACGGTTTTATTAGATTTTAGGATATTTTCGGACGAAACGTTTCCAGTTGAGTGACGGTTATGAAAAAGCTATTAGGTTTTTGAAAGACCTAAATTTTCACGCTTGTTTAGCTAGCGAAAGGTAGTTCAAAGAGTATTGATGTTAAATGTGTAGGTAAAAGGTAATTTTGTTCCAATTTCAGCTCTGTAATTATTCATTTCAAATCGAGGTTTCAGATAATTCTAGACTTAATTCATAGTTTAGAGTTTCTGTTAACTCGTAAAACAATGACCATGTTTGCAATTTATTCTATTTTCTATAAAATATCATAACATCACGCCTGTATTCTCCGAAGGGTTGGGCAGAGGTGTATTATACAAGCTGTCCCTGGAAGTATGGATCAAATAGAATAGGGGCGTGGGCAAAGTCATTTCAGAACTTGTAGAAGTAAAAACTTGTGTGAAAGTGAAATTTTTGCCAGACCAAAAAAGCCTTTGCAGTAAATGTTTTTTCTTATTGAACACGTGTTTTCTAGCTGCGTAAAAGTATTACCACAAGAAAAGCTTACTGTTTGCCAAAGTCCTGAAAAAAATGATAGCTTTTTTAGAGATAGATAGTTTTTTTAATGATTTTTTTCTATGCGAAGTGATTGAAAAAAAAAAACATTAAGTGGTCATAACATTTGAATCGTAAAAAATTGCACCGAGATTCTCAGGGTTAAAAAGTTTGGAAATGAGATTGCCCACGCCCCTATTCGATTTGATCCATACTTCCAGGGACACCCTGTATAGTACTCCCTCATTTCGCCGTTATGTTACAGTTCCATGCATAAGCGAGCCCATTGCCATCAACCGGGCACAGATCCAAACTTCGGGCTACTGAGAAATTCCATACGGAAAAACCCAGTAACACTTTGCCAGACCTAGGACCTCACGCTCAGCAGACGTGCTTGCGATTGCCTTGTTGGTATAGACAGGGGTGAGCAAACTAGGGCACGCGGGCCAGCTCCGGCCCGTGAAGGATTTTAATCTGGCCCGCCAACCTACCCTTTGGCATGGCTTTCGGGAATATGTTTTTGCAGCCTCAACCGCTCAAATGACCGTAATTAATAAATAATAATAATAAATAGTGCAGCCGTGGATAGTCCCCGGTTGGTGCCCCACCCCACTTTACATTAAAGTTCTCAAAGGGGCCTCTGCGCGTTGGACCTGTGTCCCCGTGTATGCCTTCCAAAAGACCGGACATCTTCCACGGAAGATGAGCCGTGAATAGAGATACATAATAATAATAAAAAATCTTTATTGATACAAAAACCTTTGACATTGCTTAAGACTAGGATACATAAATTGATAAAGTAAACGTCATACGGATAAGGTAAACCCTAACTCCTAAACTAGGTGATCCTCTGACTTAGGAGTTAGTGTTCTGCTGTCACTGTGATACCAAAAACCTTTTATGTTATGTTCTAACTATCTGAGTCAGAAATGATAGATTTGGCAAAACAAAATGGTTTTTTTTGGAATTCTGCCCCTCTTAAAAATCTCGTGCGTTTTTGGCCACTGATGAAGAAAGTTTGCCCACCCCTGGTATTGGCCAGCAAGGCAGTCTGTTTTCTACAGTATGCTTGCCTCAATCTTTTCCTTCCCGGCTTAGGTTGACCGAGATTCCGAGAGATATCAACTTAAAATGCTTCGGTTGAAGCAATGCATGGCAATAAGGTGTTCCATTTTCCTCTTTGTTTGATATCGTTATATCCCAAAAACGCGTTTTTCAAGTCGGCCGATGGGTGGATATTAAAAAATATTACAATGAGACCACCATCTTTGAATAGAATGTGATTACGAAATATGACACAAAAGGTACATGTGCCAGATTTTCTTTATTTGAATTAAATGCTTTCTGGAATATTTTGAAGTTTATTGCTATTTTTTCGATGTTTTAATTTATTTGTATCATGAAAACAATATAATTTCCATTTGATATTAATATTCTTATATGAAATATAATTTGAATAAACAAACAAAATGACGACACATAATATTAGATTAAAAAACTTTAGTTGGTACTTTGACTATATCGTTAATATGCAATCCGAACAGCCTACCTTCAAACGAAATGATGCAATAACGTCACATGCGATGAAATTAATATCCGGAATCCAGGCAATTTCAGCGATGAACGAGAAATTCTCTCATTTGAATTCGTGAACGTTTGAAGCCTATCCAATGATTTTATACGTACCAACTAATTTTAAAAACCAATTCATTTCTTTTATTTAAAAATGATTGATTTCTTTAATTTAAGAACAATTTATTTCTTTTATTTAAAAAAGATTGGTTTCTATAACTTAAAAATAATTTATTTCTTTTATTTATTATACTGATTCTTTGAAAACTAAAATGAATTGATTCCTTCAAAATAATTAAGAACTCCATTGTTAAAATACGTTGGCCTCATTGAAATATATTTTAATATTCAAATGCATTGAAGTAAGAATGTTTGGTGCCTATATTTACAATGAAAGTGCAGGTTGATTTTGAAAAACTAATTATGAAAAGTGCTGAAAAACTATAACATTTTGAAAGAAGGGTAAATCTTTTAAAGTTATCTAAGTAGCTAAGCTGTTATAATACCAATTTCTATTACAAATACAATGTGAATATTTTCATATATTTTTGTATCCATAAACTTATTTTTACAAAAATCTTTAGATAGTTTAATAAATAAATTTTCAATTTCTGTTATAATTTAGGTAAGTATGAACGATATATGTACACGTACAAGATAATATCTTACTAATTATTTATCATATACATTTAAAAATACTGTGAATGAGGCATATTATATTGGCAATTTACAAGAAATTGCTCAATCACAGCAACTGGGCAATAAATCATTCATCACAATATCGAGCAATATTGGCAGCAAATTTAAAAGCTAAAAACAAAAATTTACTTTGAAAACTAATAAAATAGCAATCACTCTAAAAAAAATTAACAACTCAGTCGTATTAATTACTTAAATATTCAGAGTAAAAAATTAAGAGAAATAATTTTAATCTCTACATTGAAATCAGTAAAATCACTGGAAGTTAGGTAGGTACGCTAAAAATAAAGGAAAGTTTATTTTTTAATGAAGGTTGATCATTCCTAATTGGATTCGTGCCTACCAATACTTTAATTATAATTTATATTTGATAAATTAGTGTTTTATACTTTCCTAACGATATTTACAGAGCCTTTTTTACACTTAATGTTATTTACAGAAGTATCACAGGAATTTTAAATGAATAAATTTAAATGTAACCGGTTATTTGACTAGAGAATTAGTGGAATAAAAAAATGTTCGTCAGTACAAATTATTATAAGTACGTAATATTCAGTACTTTCACTATTTACAGTGATTTAAATAAATTAACAAGTAATGTCTATAATTTATAATATAAACACAGAAATATAATATTGAACAAAAATTTACAGTCATTATTTAAAATTATAGGATTGTTTTCAATGAATGAATAATTATGAATTTCTAATCATGCTTAAAACATAAAATCTCATTTTTCTGTGCGAATAATTGTATTATGTTGAACTAGTTCGAAAGCACTCTTATCCGTTGTTTCTAAACGGTTGATAAATTTAATCTGTTGTTATACTCTGACATCTAGAATACTTCGTCCCCCCAACGTCTGTCACTCTGCAAGACGGACAAACTTGTCGGACTACGTCGGATTTTTGCGTTGATCAACCTTCCAGAAACTGCGGTTATCTATGTTATAAACAAACATGGCAGGTTAAAAGTATCGCATTATGAAGTGGTAGATTTTCAACCATTAGCTCACCATGTTAATATTTGTAACATGTTAAAGAATCATGGCAGGATTTGTACAAAAAAATAAAGATTTTTAGAGAAGTTGGATTAGTTTTATCATTGATCCTTGCTCCTTATAGAATATCTTTAAGCATTTAAAATAATTTTAGAACCCCGGAATAAAATATAATATTCCAAACAAAATCTTTTGAAATTGAGTTAATTTCTGAACATGTCATACTAATCACCTGTCAATGTTTCCGCATTCAGAAATTAGCCCAATGATGAGTTAGGAATCATAAAATAAATTATATTTTTATTGCGGGGTAGGTATATTATAAATATCTAAAGCTACTCTTTGGGCACCAAAGATTAATTATAACGACATTCCAACTTCTTTAAAATTCTTTATTTGTACAAATCAAAGTATGGGACCCGCCATGATTCTTTGTGCAGTAGTACACCACGGCCTATCCCCATGATCCATCTTTCACGTCTTCCTAGTCCATCCAAAGGTTATCTGGAAGAGATAGCTGTTAGCGATAAGACCGACATTGTATAGTACCACACAGCTAATGATTTACGGTTTATTCCACTTTGTTCACCTGGGTGAACAAAGTGGAATTTTTAGGGTCTTCATTTCACCTCAGATTTATTTCACCTGACACTATCACTCAGGTGAATTAGTGCGACATATTTGGTCTCCTTTGTTCACCTTGAAATTAAATCATCCAGGTGAACAGTTGCGACTTTTTTTATTAATGTTATGGACTTTATTCACCCACATACAACATGCTAAAAAAATTCAAATTAATGCCAACTTAATATTTAAATCAATTTATTGTAAAAAGAAACAAAAAAAATGTACAAAAAACATTGTTAGTGTTAATTAAATTGTGTAAAATGTTGTCTATAGTAGTTACTATGGTAATTTGTGTTTGGCAACACTGGCGATAAAAATAAGGTGAGGGTAGATTTAAATTTTCAGCACGTCCCAGCATTATAAATAACTTTTTATATTTGTTTTAATCTTCTTAAATTTTTATTAATCTAACCATTTTTCAAGTTGACAAAATTTTTGCACAATTTAATTAACACTTCAATAATTTTTCTTTTTCTTTTTGTTTCTTTTTAAGTACCTACATTAAATTGATATAAATATTAAGTTGGCTTTGATTTAAAATCAGCATGTTGTATGTGGTTGAATAAAGTCCACAACATTAATAAAATAAGACGCAACTGTTCACCTGGGTGATTTAATTCCAAGGTGAACAAAGGAGACCAAATATGTCGCACTAATTCACCTGGGTGTTATTGTCAGGTGAAATAAATCCGAGGTGAAATGAAGACACTAAAAATTCCACTTTGTTCATCCAGGTGATATCACCCAGGTGAATAAATTAGAATAAACCTAAATTACGTCGATGTGCCTGATTGAACAACCAATAGTAGTCGCTCATTTTCGCAACACTCACACTTATTATGTCAGCGTAAAGATCATTATTTACTGCAATATTAGTAAACATTCGTGATCTTGTAGTCGCACTCAGTTCGGTATTGATCGGTTTTACGAAGTCTGCCGATGCAAATTCTTAGTTATGTCGTACTGGAGCCTTGTTTTAAATTGTTTCTGTTTTTACTATTCTTATGGTGTACAAAAAAGCATATTCTATCTATCTATCTTTCTACTTTTTCTCGGTCAATTAAATACTTAATCTGTAAGAGACTAAAATCTGCTGATTCTTTAAATTTCTTCCCACAAAAGATAAACAAGGATGAAAGAAAATAAACTGCTCTGATGTAATTATTCTAACGTATTTTTCTTTCTTCAAGTTAATTAAAGTCAAGACTGTACCGAATATATACCGTTTAAAATAATACAAAATAATTAAGAAAACAATGAGCAAGTTCTCTGTAAGTTAATTTTAATGCTTGTCGAGTTACTTTGAAATGAACATGAACTGGTAATTATGGTTTAATTAAGAAAAATCTACAAAGGAAGTGAATGTATATTTATAACATTCATCTATGTAGTAGAATATTATTAATTATTTCTTACGGAAATCTGAATACTCTTGTTATTAATTCCATTGATATAATTTATATTACAATTGCTTATGTAAATATTCACTTTAATGACAATGATATGAAGGAATTTGAACTTATGTATATCGATGGAATGATAAAAATAATTTCTATGACACAATAATCCCTTGGCATTCAAGCGCAAGCACTAACAAGCCTTCGTAAGGCTAATTTATATTTTCATATTTACTTTCTATTTCTAATATCACAATTCACACAAAAGACGGTGCATAGTAATTCTTTCTAAATATTAAGACTTTAATATTGGAATCGTAAGAGTTAACGCTCTGCGCGTTAAACGTACGGGACGTCTTCTCACAATGAAATGTAATGCTAGACTGACCAAGTCTGCTTGATTTATCCCTCTATCGTGTTGAATTTGATTGTTAAACTCGTCGCTTACTTCGTTCGTACTGAGACTACTGCCTTTTGTATGCATTGTGTAAATACTGATTGTATCCCATACTAGTCTTCGGGCGTTCAAACCACATCACTCTTATCAAGCAGCCCGTTGTCGCTGTTATCGTCGTCTTGTCAAATATGGTACTCTCGGAGTGGTCGCACTGACTCGGCCGATGACCTTGGAGTGGGGTCCACTCCTGAAAGACCAAGAGACCCGCTTCGACGCACCACCAAGGTTTTAGTTCCGTAGTCTGTGACGAAGTTGTCATTCCGTGTTGGAGTATTAGCTCTGACGCTTTGGTAACCACAGCAAAGAGGGTACCTTGATGTTAGAATCTTTTTGAATGCTTCACGGAACTCTGTGTTGAATATTGAGTATATAATTGGATTGAATGCCGAGTTGGAGTATCCAAGCCACGTCAGGATTTTGAAGGCCAAATCTGTAACAAATTGTTTCATTAGAATACTTTAACTTTTGGATTATGTTAAGTAAGACACGTTACAAAGCAGATAACACTTTGAAGTGATATTTCGATGTAAATTTAAAGTCTTTCAGAAAGTCTATCGAAGTTCATTACAAAGTTTTGTATATTATTTTATTTGATGTGTCTAAAATTGTTGTCGAAAAAGTCGAGAGTATGAAGCCGCATTAGAAGTTTTAAAGGGATCTAGAAATTTCTGTATGACGACGTAAATTGGTATTGAACTTCGTTAAATTGATTTAGGACTCGGTTCAGAGTATTATAGGTATTTTAGTTAGCTTGACGAGCAAATGTATACAAGCAATAGGTACAATAATTAATTTAATTTTGATGTATACTCTTAGTGCGTACAAACGTTGATTCGTAGTATTATTATTGAACTAAACGAGTACGTACAATTTGAAATCAAGTTTTAATTATTTGGAGTTAATTATTTCCAAACATGTTTACCGTACCGTTTGGTGCCAGACGTAAAAAATAGCATTACCCCATCTATTCCCATGGGTGTCGTAAAAGGCGACTAAGGGATTCACTAGAGGAGGGGCAGCAGCGTTCTCTGAGTAGTTTAACAACCATACTGCGATCGCCAACCCGCCTGCCAAGCGTGGCGATTATGGCAAATCCCCCCCAACACGGAGCACAGGACAGGTGGATGTGGCGATACTTGGGGAAGGCCTATGTCCAGCAGTGGACGTCTTTCGGCTGAATGATGATGTTTACCAACTATTTAACAAGACTCTTGGCTAATTTGATTTGTAAGGTTAAGCTGCGCTTGCCGCGGTCGGTCCGTGGATGGGTGACCGTTCGTTACACATCGAGACCCCTCCGTACCTCGGAGAGCACGTTAAGCCGTCGGTCCCGGGACAGTAGTTACGGGTAGTCAGAAGCCCGAAAGTCTGACAACTGGTCTATCCTTAGGATATCGGCATTGCCCAGTAAACCGGGTTGCGGAGGTCTGATGGCAGTCGCTCCGTGTAAAATACTGGTATGTTCTATGTTAGGAGATGTGGTTTCCGCACTTAGTCCTTTAAGTGGACCATTGTATGTGGGCCATGGCGGCCATCATTCCAGCCAGCCCACCTCCTTCCAGAAGCAGATTAGGGCTCTCAGTCCGCTCAGAATATTTGCGAGTGATTTCGGTGCACCAAGGGTTTTTTCTCGTATTCGGGTGACCCCTGTGCATTCCATTAAATACTGGTATTCAGCCACATCTGGTTAGATTGGAAACTGACCCCAACATTGGGAGAAGGCTAGATAGAACTTTTTTGTTTTTTTTTTTGTGACCCATTCCCATTTTAGCTCAACTCAAGTCAAAACTCGTTTATTCAAAATAGACTAGTATTACTTAGTTCTTTTTGAACGTCAAATTTACATAAAACTGTCCCCAAAGCGCCCACCCTTCACCGCTTCCTTGTGTTTATGCTGTGAAGAACAAACAGCGCAACAAACTCCCCAGCAACACAGTTCAGTCTGTCAAGTGAATAAATAAATGAGTCTATTCACAAAAAAAAGTAAAATATTAATTAGGTACATTGATTAAATTATGCAAGTTGATGATGATAAACAAAATATATTATTTACATTGAGGGAATAAGTTTAATGGTGGTCCCATTGGTGTGATAAAATATAATACACCAATTTTGATATAATTACAAAAAGTAGTTACAAAACAAACAAGAAAAAGAAAAATGGTGCGTGTACGCGCGGTTGAAATAAAACTTCGAATTTCTATCAAAAACGTTCATGAAAAATAATTAGGTACCACTTAAAAGTTTTTTTTTAAGGTGACCAAACAACTTTTTTAATGAGATAAAACAAACTTTTGTCTAGACTCATTAGCGAATTAATTAATACAGTAATGAGTTGGATAAAGTTTTAACTAGAAATACACAGTGAAGACATTACAATAATTAGAGCTATCTACTTACTGAGTTATGGGTTAGTGTAAAAATGTAGACATTCTCATTTTAAGTTTCGCGTTTTTATTTTATGACTTTTATGCTTTTATATATTTTATCTACACTCATGTCGTAAAGTTCCAATTATGAACTTATAGTATGAAATTATAGTACCACAACGCACGCTCACGCACGCTCTTGAGATGTATAGAGCAGTCACCCATCTTAAACCTGCGGTAAGTTCAATATCTTTTTGGTCACGAGCCCCTTACAGGTCGAAGTGTCTAACACAGGGGCATACTATGGCCTGCGAGCTAACTCTGGCCCGCGAAGGATTATAATCTGGCCCGCGAACCTTTTAGAGCAAGAGTGTATGGCCATCGGAAATATATTTTTGCAGCCTCATCGACACAAATAGGGATAAAATAAATATATAAAATGCCTTATCGAATACGCATAATTGTTTGCGGCAAAAATGTTAGTTTTACAGAACTAAATGCATTTTTTGTTTGAATTCTGGCCCTCTGAATACATTTTCTGGCCCCCGGTGAAAAAAGTTTGCCCACTCCTTATTTACCTAATTAGATCTGGATGTCCGATTACGAGGAGAAAATGCAATAAATGAACCAATGTTTTTAATGCTCAGTATTATTTATTGACCCGTGCTCCGTTTAAGAGTCGCATTATGAGATTTTTTAAAGTGGAGTCGGGGATGGCTTATTCTTCGTTCAGGGAATTAATATAAAAATGCGCGAAGAAATGCGAGTGCCCTTCCTCTATTCACGTAAATATTTTAATTAGCTGCTATGGCCTTTAATATAAAGCTGTTTCTTTTTAAAAATAGTCTGCTTTTTTTAGTTAAGATTAGCGCAACGATCAAGCGTTCGAATCTTACTAATGATTATTTAGACCTCGTTTTATTGACTATTACACTTGTGATGGTTTGCCGCGTACTCCTAATATTAATAAAAGGGTACAATTTAAATGCTTACCAAAATAATTTTTAGACCCTAAGACTAAGTACCAAGTAAAATATAGTAAAATATATTAACTTCAAATAAAATAAACCCACTCTATACCGAGGTGCTTAAAGAACAACGTTTTAAGTTCTAAAATACATACACTCATCAGAATAATTGTACGTGTGTTGTATTAAATATTCGTTTTGCTTACCAAAATGGATAAATGCTCACCAAATTTTGTAACCAAACACTGTAACTTGTCTTCCAACTGACTAATTTGAAGAGCGAGCGAAGCGAGCTTTTTAATTTGGGCACACCGACACGGATAGGTTAGGTTCGAGCGTAGCGAGCGAACAAAGCCCCCGTCATCCCCTTCGTGTTAGGTTACTTTAAACCCTGCAGACAGAAATAGGAGCTCCGTCGACTCTGCTTTGTAAAGCCAAACAACCTTACAAACATCCCCTTAAGTTTTAACTTTAAAGGCGTTTATAAATCTTTGAGGCATAGAATAAAAAGGAAAATAGGTTCATTTCTACAATACTTTATGAAACACAACTTGGTGAGCATTTATCCACTCTGGCAGGTATTTTGAATTTGTTGGTAGTAAAATAGATACATTTCTGGTAGGCGTTTAAACACAAGCCTTAATAAAATATTATATTTATTTTAAAACCGTAATACGGTATCGGGCCTCTTGGAACATGTTAAATCTATAGTTTATGGAAAACAGACTAGGGACTAGTGTTAGCCATCTGTTAAGATAAAGTATTTTACAAATTCTACAATAAAAAAAAATCATTCTATTTTTTTCATTCTATACTAAAACCACTCACCCGGTATACACGTTTTACAAAACGCAGCGACGATGTTCACACAGAAGAATGGCACCCAACACAGTAGGAAGACGCCCATGATGATACCCACAGTAATGGCCGCCTTGTGGTCAGACACGTGGTACGGTGACGAGTGCACGTGTGTGTGCACGCGTGTCCGGACGGACTTCGTCCGGTTGTCCGGCATCTGCACCGTCCGGGTGACGGCTCGGATGGACTTTACGTGTTTCTGCGCGTAGCAGTATAGTCTGTGGAAGAATTTTGGTGTTAGTAGATGTAGCTAGAAGGGCATGGCGTAATCGTATACATTTCATCGTTGTCAATTTATTAAATTTTATTTTTGCTTTAATTATAACGGCCTGGGACCAATCACAAATTAAAAGAAGATAAATATAATAAAAGTGAAGCGAAAAAAAATAAATGTATCAATTACAGACACCTCTTTCGTAAATCCTTCACAAAGCTTCTGACATTACTAATGGGTGGTCAAATGTTAACGTCACTAGCACGTGGTGTAGTACCCTTTTTACGTGGCGAAATCCCCTTAAATACCCTTCACGCTGTGGAACACGGGGGTGTTATGGTGGACTCTAACTATACCATATTCATTAAAGCATGAGATAAAATGTCAACAAAGAACTACCCACTTTTCGAATAATTCCTTTGTTCGGAGGTGTCAATTACAAGAAATACAATGGCGATAATTTTAGAGCGGGTAGTATTTTGTTTACATTTTGTCTCAAGCTCCTTTGAATGTGGTATAGTTAAAGCCAGCACGCAGTTCCTCCGAGGAACTATGCCTTTTTTTATCTATTTGAAATCGTTGTATGACTCCTTTCGCTCTGGGTGGAGCGGAAGGGAGTGTCAGACTCTTACTGACTAAAACCCATCCGTGTTCCTCCTAATGCCCTTTGCGTTCCAGTGCCGCGGTAACTCTTTCGAACAAATTTCGCAACCCTGGCAGGAGGACCCATGCCTGGAGTCGCGGGATTCGGTCGTGCATTCACCGCAACACCAGCAGAACGTGGTGTACCCCGCTACTAACCAACGAGGCTTTATGAATCATTGATAAAAGAATCAGCAGCCTGCCAGTTTAAACCTTACCAGCAGGTTGTAAATGGGCCTAACCGGCCCTCCGATACAGAACCTTTGTGATAAGCAGTTGTCAACCGATTCAGTTTTTATCTCGTTCCGTCTACTATTCTCGTAATGACAGCAAAAGAGATAGCTTTCCGAATCGTTTGACAACCATAGGTCTAGCACATAACTGAGTCAGTCCCTGAGGTAGCTGCGCGGTGCGGGAGGGGTGTGGTGACGCGACGCGAAAGCGCACTGAGTCGTCAACTTGTGACAACTATCACAAGACAGCACTCAGCTCAGGCACTGACTCAGTTATGAGCTAAACCTGTAGCTAATCGAATCGTTTTGAATCAGGGGGCTGGTGACTTCGGGCCGATTTAATTAATAGATATATTTTAGAGGTATACAATTTTGACAGACTGTCTACAGAAGCTGTAAAAACTTCAACTTCTCGAATAAATCATTATCTGACGTTGGTAAAATTGGCACAAACAAAAATTTTGGGATATGTCTACGTCCAACAGTGGAGATTTTAATTGAATTATGCCTTGCACAGAATAGACCAACCTAAAGGTACTATTTCGAACCGAGCTGCCAACTGCAACTGCCGACACCACGTGCAGCGACTGCATGAAGTCGGCCGCAGGTGCACTACTGGTTTGTATGTATTTATATGAAATGGCTTCCAAGCGTCGCTGCAGCAGCCGATGGCGACCGCACGTGCTGCTGCCGCGGCGCTTGGAAGCCAGGAAGACTGTTTTGTCCACACTCACTCGTTAGTGTTCGTTCGCCTACGTTCGGTCGGTTTGTAGAAGGAATTACGCTTAAAAGCCCAGTCACGAGGGGCAAGAATAAAAGTGAATATAAGCGTATTAAAAAGGTGTCCCCTTAACTGAGTTTAAGCGTGCGTGAAAAGGCATCACACAGCCGCGTAGTCCACAGCTAAAGATTTTCCATTTTATATTTTCTCGAGGGATGTCGTCAGCTGCAATTCGAGACTTATTTTGTCAAAACAGATAAAATTTTTGATACCGAATGGAACGTTATACATAATGGTTTCCAAAACACACAACCGTATTTTGTTATACGATGTGGGCTATCCATTCTGCATAAATCAAGAAAATGGAATTCCGAAATACGATTCACACCTGGCAAAGCGCATCGGAGCGGATGGGAGCGCAATTTACAATGCAAACGTGCGGAGGCGGCCGGTCGGCTATGCTCAGCCGCTGCCGCTAAAGCACATGCAAATATAACAAAAAGAAAGAAAGAAAACTTTATTTGCATCCTAAGGTGATGCACATAACCACCAAACATTTTTAAAAAGGTAAAACAAAGCCGAAAGCATCAAAAATAACAAAATAGAATATAATTTATTGTAGGTACACCAAAATTGTAACATAGCTCTTATACAATATCGCATATTGAAGGGTACAGTGGCGGTCTTATCGCTGATAGCGATATCTACCAGACAACCTTTGGATGAACAAGAAGACAATGAATAAGATAGGGGTATAAAACTTTGATTCGGGAAAAAATGCGTCACATTCGAGTAAATCGGCCATCGCTCGGCATACGAGTATAACATGCACAAAGCACAGCCACAGGGCTGGTTTTCAGCGAAAATCGATATTAATATGAACATTAATTGTTATAGATACATGTCGACTCTTTTGATTGCATTGTAAATTGCGTTTCCGTTAGATGATGAGCTTCGACACGCTTCATCAGGAGGCCCATCCTTTTTTTATGGTTGGTACCTAAATCATCATATGACTCCTTCCGCTCTGGGCGGAGCGAAAGGGAGTGTCAGACTCTTACTGACTAAAACCCATCCGTGTTCCTCCTAATGCCCTTTGCGTTCCAGGGCCGCGGTAACTCTTTCGAACAAATTCCGCAATCCTGGCAGGCACAGGCCCATCTACTAAGCTGACATCTCTTAGAGGCGCGTGGAACACAATGCGCCGTCGACCCGGGCCTGGTTCTGATCGGACGGCAAGCCACCCAACGCTCGCCGTCCGCAGGCCTGCGCCTACGGTGGCCGGGAATCGCTCTGCGACTTCCGACGCCCGGGGTGTCTCCTTCTGTTACGGCGGCTGGGGCGTGAGGTTTGCCTCTCCCTCCTCCTCCTCTCCGCCTCCTCCTTCGCTAGCATTACTGTTTCGCAAAAAGGAGGCCCATCCTACTATCAAAATTATTGCCAAATCAGAAAAGAAACCGCAAAACCGACGGTTTGGCCCCCAGGTGTAAATGATACTTAATAAGTGTAATGTCAAATACTAAAATGGAAACAACGTTTTTTTTGTTATGTCCATCTCACAATAATATTTTATTAGTGAGTAGGTACTGTAATAACTTGGTACAGTAGTTGTCTTTTATGTCCAGACAAGTTTATAACTCTCCAGACGATGATATGAACACAATAAATACTTTAAAAGTATACTAAATACGAGACGACATCTCTTCGTTTTGTTTCAATGAATAAAACATCAAAATAAAAATATGAACTACTGTTTTTCTTTATACTGTACTAGCTGGTGCCCGCGGCTTCGCTCTCGTAACTTAGTTTTTTTTAATGTATAAGTATGTATACATAACTGATATGGTGATTTGATATGGTGTTGCTGAGCCCATCGATTAACTCAATGATGAGTCTGCTCATGATATGTGAAAGGTACGCGGAGGCCCATGGGCTCAGATACAATGTAAAGAAGAGTGAAGTACTGGTTTTCAAGGCAGGCACTAAAACTTACCCAATTGCACCAAAGCTAAAACTTTGCGGAAGTCCCTTAAATCAAGTCACCTCTTTCAAGTATCTGGGCCACTGGGTATCCGAGGACCTAAAAGACAGCCTGGATGTTGAGCGTGAGCGCAGAGCGTTGGCTGTCCGCTGCAATATGTTGGCTCGCAGATTTGCAAAATGCTCGACTGACGTAAAGGTTACGCTGTTCACGGCGTACTGTCAGTCGTTCTATACATGCAGTCTGTGGGTCAACTACACGCAGAGGGCATACAGCACTCTGCGCGTTCAATATAATAATGCATTCAGGGTGTTGATGGGGTTGCCGCGCTACTGCAGTGCTTCCGGCATGTTCGCAGAAGCAGGCGTAGATGGCTTTCACGCCATCATGCGCAAGCGATGCGCCTCCATCATGCGTAGGGTACGCGTCAGCCCCAACAGCATCCTGAGCACTATAGCGGACAGGTGGGACAGTCCCATACTGGGGCATTGGGTACGCCAACATGCCACTGTGGCGTATAAATAATTGTCCTGTTTTTTTTTTGTTCTTCTTGTTTTTTGTTGTTTTTCTGGTAGATGTAAGTACTAACACTAGTTTCTAAGTTGTATGCTGTACTAACCAAATGGACTTATGGTCTGAAATAAAAGAATTTATTATTATTATTATTATTATAACAAATCATCGTAAAATTTTGGGGTAAGTACAGAAAAGGACATTAGGTAGGTTCCTACGGGAACGCGGTTAGCAAACCGTTATTATAATGTGAACGCCTTAATTTCTCTCTAATCCAGATTCCGAAAGTTGCATTCAGCAATATATGTAATTAAGTAAGTTTATCATGGTAATCAGTGCTGGATTAAGACAGCGCGGGGACCGTAGCAAATATGAAAGGGGGCCCTTGAGTTGCATTATCTACTTACGAGTATTAATTTTACTGTTATAAAACAGTAGTATTACACTGATTTTGTATTAGTCCAAAGCGATCGAGCGATCGTCAAAGCAGAAATAATAACACAAAAGCACGTAAAAACTAAGAAACTAACACGAAATAAAAAGGCCGGTAAAAAAACAAAAGTAAAAAAAATACACGCCTGAAAAGAATAAATTAGCATTATAAATTGTAAGCGTTTTTTTTTTAATCATTACCTTTTCTACTTTTACTATGTAGGTATACTATATGTTTTTTTACAGAAAACTATTACCATAAGAACTAAAAGGTACACATAAAAAAATAAAAATTTTGCATATCGTTGTTCATATCCGAATTTCATGTCACAAGTGATCATAATAATATAATGTTCCCTGCGAAGTGCGTGCGGTGTAACTTTGATAGATTGAAGAATAATGTGATAAGACAAAATTGCGAATATGCTTATGATGTTGAAGGAATGAGTGAACTGCGATAACAAAAGGAATTTATAAGATGGATATCAGTGAAAACGACGGTAGAGGACGCCCTAGAAGACACATCGATGTTATTGGTGATGTTCTTCAAAAAGGACAGGTGCGTATTACTCACAACCGGCGTGTGTGTATGACAATATACATATATGAACGTGAACGAAGCAAAAGGAGTATGTAAAGATCGTAGCATGTGGCGTTCTATAATTTCTGCCTATCCCCATGGGAAAAAGGGGTGAGCTCATGTATGTAAGTGATCGTGCTGTAAAATACACTCCTGTTTTTAATTGACATGACGCATGTTTACATCTGTACCCCAAGTGTGAGTTTTTTTCGTTAACTACTGTAGTTGCGTCACGACAAAAATGTATGAAAATTTAGGCTTCGCCTCTAGGCGCACCGTTCACTAAGTAATATTCGCGCGTTAATTGAACGGTGCGCCTAGAGGCGCAGCCTAAATTTTCATACATTTTTGGCGTGACGCAACTACAGTAGTTAACGAAAAAAACTCACACTTGGAGTACTGATCGCATATTTACTGAATAAATAATTAAATCCTAATTGAATTTTAACCGTCGTCATGTGATGCAACGTCATATAATTTTAACTGTAAACTGAGATTTAAGAGGATACTTAACTCGATCAAATTATCTATAAATTTAAGCACTCATCAACCTAGACCTTAAAATAGTTTAACAACGGAATGGCTAGATGAAAATCAATTGAACAAGTTCAGTATTCACTTTGGTAGATATTTGATAAACTATTTGAAAATTTTAAACGCTAGTTTCGAGTTTAAACCACTTTGTTCAAACTATTTTTGGATCCTGCACATTATTAGGTTTATATACGGAATATAGGCATGACATGGTTTATACTCGCGACTCGCGACCTCGCCGCGTGATCAGCTCATACCAGTTCGACTCGCAACCTCGCCACGTGATCAGCTCATGATTAAGGGCTCCGTTTGGGTCCGAAACTAGTCGGGCAATCCCAAAAAATACACGTCAGTAAACCGTAATTAATCATAAATATGAATGTGTCTCACGAAAGTTATACTACAAAAACATTGTAAGGTACCCTATATTTTATATATTCGTTTTTTTTAGGGTTCCGCACTAAAAAGGTAAAAAAGGAACCCTTAGAACGGTTACGTACTGCATCCAACCTGAATTCGTGAAAATACGTAAACAAAAAACTCGGACCGAATTCGGATATTGCTATTCGCACTGCATCCGATCCGAATTCGTGAAAATACGGATCTAGTCAAAAAAAACTCGGACCGAATTCGGATAGTGCTTACGCACTAATCCGATCTCTGATCCAAATCCAAGCAATTCAGGGGCCATCTTTGGCATATCTACATCATTCTAACGCAGAGCTTAAGAGAGTATTTACAGTTCCGAATTGGAGACTCACGGATGACAGAAGTCGGATCTAGTGCGTAAACTACCATACAAATAGGTCTATGACTACTTCGGAACGTATTTTCAAGGATTCGGAGCGGATGCAGTGCGTAACTGCTCTTATGGTGCGACTTCGTCCGTGCGTCCGTTTGTCTATCACAGCTGTTTATTTCAAGAACTACTAATGCTATCGACTTGAATTTGTACGACAGCTTCCGACAGCGACTGCAAAACTGCAACCGCAGACCGCAGACGCAGATCGCGCCGCAAGCGATACTACTTTTGTAGTTTGCGATCTGCAGCCCGTCTCGGATTTGTACCTTAAAGCATAAAGTCCGCACTTGTACTAATTTTGTGCATATAGAAGCATATAAATAAATATCCCACTACAAAATTGGATCGAATCGAAATCTCAAGACTTCACTAATTATCAGTCTAGAAGCAGACAGCTGCATTAAAACTTTCTTAATTAATACAGATATTAAATAATACCTTCTATTAATCAACAAAATAATACCTATTATACGCACCAACGATTTTCTCTTGAGAGAAACCTATTACTATTAATAACCTCTAACAATTAGACTTAATATTAGCCAGAATTTTGATTTAATTGCGTCTGAACTTGCGAGCTCACATGTGCCCTAATCCCTCTCTTTAGTTTGTTTAGACTACATGCTTGAAATAAGTTCGGCCTAGATTAGCCGGAGTACTCACTTAGAGGTTTAGCATGTTTAGTATCTGATACTGTAACATCTTTATGATTATTTACGGTTTACTCACGTGCATTTTTTGGGATTGCCCGACTAGTTTCGGACCCAAACGGAGCCCTTAATCATGAGCTGAACACGCGGCGAGGTCGCGAGACGAACGGGTTCGTCTCGCGACCTCGCCGCGTGTAACCGTAAATAATCATAAATATGAATGTGTCTCACGAAAGTTATAATACTGTAACATCTTACAAGTGAATACGCTTTGTTCATTGCAACCGCGTATCCAGCTACGAGGCTCCGAAATCTCAGTGCGCGTGACGAGCTTACACGGACAACAATTTAATTCATCATCATCATCACTCAGCCGAAAGACGTCCACTGCTGGACATAGGCCTCCCCCAAAATGGGGGGTTTGCCGTAATCACCACGCTTGACAGGCGGGTTGGCGATCGCGGTATGGTTGTTAAAGTACTCAGAGAACGCTGCTGCTCATCCTCTAGAGAATCCCTTAGTCGCCTTTTATGACACCCACGGGAAGAAATGGTGTAGTACTATTCTTTTAGTCCGGCACTACACGAGACAATTCAATTAAATGTATACTTTTTTCTTTCGTCCACTCAATGTTGTTTGCTAGTTCAAAACTTGCGTAGGTAAACGCATTGAGCGTATCTTGCGCGGCTCATGTTTCATCGTGTTACGAGTATGCGCTACATACAAAATCCCCTGCGTGGCCTGACCATGCTTATTTTACGTTACGCTGAGCGTAATTTAGCCTAGAAGTTTCGTGCGCGTGCACTACTGCGCAAGATACGTGACGCAAGATACGCTAATTGTGTTTTGGTATGTCTACACCAGTGCGCTTTCATGTTCATCTTGTGCTTTCAACTTTCAATTCCTCTTGCGTCAAGAGCATGCTATATTGATTGCCATACGACGCATGCAGCTTATCGTCTACACCGGTGCGCCTCGGTCATTCGTCAGTCGACATACAATAGACGGATTAGCGTGCGCTAGGGGTATGCACTTTTGTCGATCTATTGCAAGCGCTATGGCGCTTCACGCATACCTCAGACGAAGACGCAAGATGAACATGAAAGTGCACTGGTGTAGACATAGCATTTAAGCCATTACAACCGGCCGCATTGGCATCCACGAGCACGTTTGAACACACTGTGAGCGCTTTTGTGCTCGCAGAAAAACTGTCATCTTTTGCTGCGAGCATGCCGCGTTGCACCGATGAGTTTGCTCTTAGCAAGTTCGCGCCAACGTACTCAACTGATACATTACATGCTACACCTCTAAGTGAGTACCCAGATTACAATTAATCCTGTAATGGAATGTAATTGTAAATAGCACCGAATAGTTGCGGTGTTCCAAACACCACTTAAAATCGGCTTAGGTCTCTGTTATTCTGTTTGTATTTAGGTGTACCTACATGCGCCTCTATTGCTTGCAGACAGAGCACTAACTAGTTTTGGAGAAACTTCTTGCACTGAATTTAATGACAAGCTCGGAAAAAAAATGATTTATATGGTGTTCATAATAATCAACTATAAATAAATAACTTTATTAGGGTATTTGATTGAAAAAATCTAATTAGTCCGTCAGTTAATTTATCAAAAAAAAATTTGACCCGTTTTTTTTCTTTTGTTACGTAAACCTAAATTGACGAAGATACGACAATTTTAAAATTGGCAAAACGTCACAAGCCAGTACAATTTTTACTTGCTTCTGACGTCATAAGACCCCACACTCGAGTTTTGATGCGTTTCATCTTTCCAAATATTCATAGATTTAACAAAATAAAAAATACGTGCCCATTATTTTTCAAAACTCTAACTGACGGACTAATTAGATTTGCAATTTATTGACGCTGTCAACATGACAATTGCAAGCAATTTATAAAAAATACTGAGTGAAATATGGTAGTCGTAATTAGCGTTAATACTCGTATAAATTAAAGAGATATTATTTCTTGAAATTAAACTGGTTGAGTTCACCTTTAGCCTGAAGCTTATTAAGATTGAAGTACACAAAAGAGCTGGTAAACTGAATTTCCTAGAACACGAGTTCTATGAAATCAGTTTCTATTGACCAGGGCTTATAAAATTCTTTCTAGGTTGAACACTAGTCTTCCACAAAATGCTTATAATTAATTAACTGTTAGAATTAAACAATGTGTGATAAAAAAATATGTCAATCGATTCTCCTAGTGATTCTGAACAAACTAGTTTTAGGTTTAGTGTATACTAAAACTAAGCTTGTATAAAATATATATATAATTTTATATGTAAGTACTAGCTGTACCCATGCGTTGCAATGCACTTTTTCCTACTTACTACTTACCTACTACCGACCTTCAGAAACAACAAAAATAGTAACAAAAAGTTTAAACCATTTTCATGCATGCGGTAAACAAATGAAGATTATGGACATACTGAGATAATTATAAAAATATTGAATCGGGTCTTCTCGCGTAACAAACTTTAAGAGGCACAAAATACCTTTTTATCCCGACCGAAGTACCGACGATAACTTTATAAAAAATCAAGATCAAGTGAGGGTAGATGAAAATGCCCTTGCTTCACGAAGATGACAACTGCTCCGCCACTTCAGTCTACCCGTGACCACGGCCGGTGAAATTCGGCCGAAACGTCGGGATAAAAAGGTATTTTGTGCCTCTTAAAGTTTGTTACGCGAGAAGACCCGATTCAATATTTTTATAATGTGTACAAATCGCGAAAGTTTAAAAACATTTATACTGAGATAATTTCGTTTTTTTTAAAATATCAAAATTTTCTTTCATAAGAACCTTCTCCTGACAATTATGAACATTACAAAAAAAAATTTTGCGAAATCGGTCCAGCGGTTCACGCGTGATGCCGTGACCAAGGGAAATAGGGATTCCTTTTTATATAGATAGATTATGTCTATGTATTGTGTGTAGTATATTTTTTGCAGCAGTACACCACGGACTACCCCCTCTATCTTATTCATTGTTTTCCAAAGGTTGTCTGGTAGAAATCGCTATCAGCGATAGGACCATCATTGTACCCTTCAATATATGATATTGTATAAGAGCTGTGTTACAATTTTGGTGTACAATAAAGTATATTCTATTCTATTCTCGTCCCTCCAAAAGACTAACAGCGGTTACGCACTGCATCCGATCCGAATCCGTGAAAATACGTTTCTGAATTAGCCATAGAACTATTTGTATGGTAGTTTACGCACTACATGCGGCATCCGTCATCCGATTTCTATCCGTCATCCGTGAGTTTCTAATTCGGAAGAACAATTGACGGATCGAAGTAGCCGTAGTACTGAATTGTTTGAATTTGAATCAGAGATCGGAATAGTGCGTAAGCAACATCCGAATTCGGTCCGAGATTTTTACTCTAGATCAGTATTTTCACGGATTCGGATCAGATGCAGTGCGTAAAGCAATATCCGAATTCGGTCCGAGTTTTTTATATCCGTATTTTGACGGATTCGGATCGGATGCAGTGCGTAATCGCTCTGAGTCAAAGAATTAAAAAAAACTTGTAAATTGATGATAGATTGTTTAAATTTGTTTCGGCCCGTTGACCTCGTCTCCATTGAGAATACTACTTTGATTGATGAGTTCTTGTTCTTTCAATAGCTTTACAAGAACTTGGGTGTATTTGAATATGAAAATATTCTAGTCATGTTTTCTTTTATATTCAGCTGGTTAAAGCCTGACAGCTGCTTTAAGTGTAAAGCGTAGTTCAGACTGCGCTTTAATATATAGCATATAGTAAATGTTATATGTATAACACAACGATATCGCTCAGCATACATTTTATAAGGACACGTTCACACAACGCTATGCTATAAAGTATTGGCTTGCTGTACGCGATAAACTTGAGCGATTTTCAGAGTTGTAAAGTAGGTACGATTCTCCGGTCCTCTCCCCACCTCACTTCTACCCCGTTTGTCGTCCGCTGGATCGCCGTTTGTCGCCCCCCCGAAGCCCCCGCCAGCAACGCCCTAAACCGTGGTCCGTGTCCCACTAGGGGTCGCCCTTAGTGCTGTTGTTGCAGGTAGTCATGATGTTAGTGTAGTATAAGTAGTAAGGTTAGGTTAAGTATTTTACTTCCCCCCTATTGGCTGGATACCCTTCAGGTCTCGCCAATAACTGTCCGGTTACGTAGAAACGGTCCCCGAGGATCATTTACAGCAGTCCAATAGAAAAAAAATACTATATAGCATAAGATGTGTATTACTGTGATTTAATTTTGATTTAATTTAATTTATGTAATAATTCATATGGGTTGTATTTACCTGAAATAAACGATTGTTATTATTATTATAGGTATAGTGTAAACGTCATGTTATATACAGGATGTAAACGAATTCGTGTAATTCCTTCAAACTACATGATCTATTAATGGTATAGATTAGCCCCGCAGGGGATTTAGAATGATTAAAAATAAAAATAAACTTTTTTTTCCCAAATATTTTTTTTTGTCATAGAAAATTTCGATGCCATGCATAAATGAACGAAGGCACGGCGACACAGCTAACGGGTACGACTAGCAAAAAATACTTATGCAAGGTCAATCAGTGTCACCAGTAGATCACGCGGTTTGAAGGAATTATACGAATTCGTTTACACCCTGTAGTTCTAGCTCATGAAGCAATATGCTTTACTATACATAAGCAAATAGTATAGCGTAGTCTGAACTGCGCTTATATTTTTATACTCTTGTATTGACACTCGAATTAAAAAAAAAATGCCCAATTTTTTATATTTCTTTTAGTTTTAGAATTATTTTTTAATATAGGTATTGCTGTTTCTGACGCAATGTCATACGCAAAATTGAGTTTTATAATAGAAAGAAAATGTTAGGAATTTTAGAGCGTCTTTTTCATAAAAACAACAGAAATTTCATAACCAAGCAATAACTAAAGAATATTTTGCTCTTAGCTTTATAAAAGAAAACTGAATTATTATAATAACTTTTATACTATGCATAAACACACGTCTGTTAGATAATATCGAGGGGTAACGGGCTATTTGGTTTAAGTGACATTTTGGGTGATATTGAGATATATGTATATATATATTTGGAATCAGCGAATTTTTCTCATTCCAAATATATATATATATTCAATATCACCCAAAATGTCGCTTAAACCAAATAGCCCGTTACCCCTCGATATATTCTTCAAATTGAAATATACAGGCTGTACGGTTTACGTACAATGATTTGGTTGCTGACGATGCAACCTCAATTTATTTAATAATATTCACATAACATTAGAGTTTAGTTGACAAATTGCAATCATTTGCGATTGGCACGGATTGGCATCCAACTTATACCTATTTTGTAACTTTAAGAAATAAACTGTTTCTAGTGCGCAACCGTGGTTTACCGTGAACTCACCAAACTCTAACTAGCTCTGAGCCGTACACGGGCTGTATCCGAATTCGTGTAAGTTCTTCAAACCGCGTGATGTACTTACTGGTGACACAGATTGATTCTGCATAGGATTTAAGAAGGAACAAAACAAAAAGTGTTCTTTTTATGAGTAATTTTAGCGTCCCGAGTGAGCTGACTGCACGGAGCGATATTGTGCTAGTCGTGCTAGCCACTAGCTGTGTCGCCGTGATTTCATTCATTTATGCGTGGCATCGATATGTTCCATCACTTTAATTTTAAATAATCTTTTTTTTATTGGCTCCTTTTTATGTTGTTTAGATATGACGGATAAAAAACCGGTCAAGTGCGAGTCGGACTCGCGCACGACGGGTTCCGTACCATTATCTATAAAAACGGCAAAAAAATCAAGTTTGTTGTATGGGAGCCCCCTTAAATATTTATCTTATTCTGTTTTTTAGTATTTGTTGTTATAGCGGCAACAGAAATACATCATCTGTGAAAATTTCAACTGTTTAACTATCACGGTTCATGAGATACAGCCTGGTGACAGACAGACGGACAGCGGAGCCTTAGTAATAGGGTCCCGTTTTATCCTTTGGGTACGGAACCCTAACAATGAAATTAAAAAATAAGTTTTTTGCTCAAGTTATTTCCCGTGCGCCATTAATCGTTACCCTATTACTGGTATCATAGAAATTACACAAATTCGCTTACGTCCTGTAGACATAAGTTATCAAAGCCGATGGTTTTTCAATTTACATTCAACTATTGTAGTGACATCGCAGCTGTAGTCTATAAATCTTTGTCTGCCATAGACACGATTGCTGCTTACAACTGAGTTATGGGTTCCACAATACCCATTGTTTCTTTATGGAATAAAATATCGATACTATTTCTTTGATAGATGTTTTGTAGTTTTTCTTTTGTTTCTTATCTGTATTGTCATGGATTTAAGCTGATCGAAAGCGATCAAGAAAAAAAAACTTCTTTAGTAAATTTTAAAGATTATAATATTATATTTTTACGAAATAATATGATGGACGAAGAGAAACTTACGCGACGTCTTACGTAGGCGGTTTAAAGCGACGCGAATTGCGAAGCGATTCGATGCGGTGACACGCGATGCGGTGCGAAGCGGCGGCTTTGTCCTACGTCCTCGTGGACCGCTCGCCGCGCGCCGCCGTCATTCAGTAGCACTGTACGGCACCGCATCCAGTTCGCGTGAAAATATCAAGCCAACTGAAAGCGTTCGCTTCGCGCCGCGCCGCGCCGCACCGCACTCCACGTGCGTTTGGTCACGTAGGCCACTTCAATAGGTATCGACTGTTTGGGGTTCCTTCTATTTGGCAGAATCTTGATACTCCGATTTTTATTTGGCATAACTCACATGGCATAATCTTATTTAATCGAATATTTTTAAGGCATAAAAATTATTTAGCATAACTTTTGTTTGGCAGAATATTTACGTGTCCGAATTTACAATGGCATACTTTTATCTTGGCAGAATTTTGTTTCGCATAATTACCTTTGCCATAATTAATATTATGCATAATTTTGTTTAGCATAACATTTATTTAGAGATACGATTATTTGGTACGGGTGCATACAAGCATACAAATTTGTGTCATAAAAAGTCAATACGTTGTGCTGCAAAATTTTGTGACAGAAACGAATCGCTGCGAAACCGACTTTACGCAGTCTTGTCTGCCCTACCCCTAGAGTGTAATTTAAACCCGCGTAGGCGCGGAGGGGTAGGGCGGCCCGCGAGCTGAGGAGCAGGTGGTTTGAAGGGCCGCCACCGCGGCTGAGGCTGGCCGGCACAGCCGGCCAGCAAGCCGAAGCTGCGGTGGTGAGCGTTAAAACCATCTGTGACGATAAGCTCGCGTGGCGCCGCCCAAACCCCGCAGCGCCGGAGCCGTGACAGAAACAATGCTTGCTGCATGTTGCATGCCTGCTTGCATGCTGCATGCCTGCTGCATGTTGCATGCCTGCTTGCATGCTGCATGCATGCTGCATGTTGCATGCAGCATGCATGCAGCATAAAGCAGCAAAAAATCAGTTCTGCCTTTTAATGACTATCGATATAAAATGTATGCCAAAAGACGATTCTGACTGTGAATTTTCTGCGATATGATGTTTCTGCTTTTTAATTATTATGGATATAAACATTATGCCTAAAGATGATTCTGACTAACAAAATTATGAGTTTTGAATGTATGACAACTGAGTGTATGCGAAATGATTTTCTGCGAAATGAAGTTTATGCTATCCGTTGTTATGCAAAACAATATTATGACGTAAAAAGTTCTGCTATAAAAGGTAGACCCGACTGTTTGTTGTTTTCGCGTTGCGCCGCGCCGCTTCGCGTCGCTTATAGATCGCTCACGTAGGATGACGCGTTATATTGCTAGTGCAAAAATATTCTTGCTTGTATGATATTAGTTCGTCACATTATAGCGATCGACAGAGAAAAAATATTGCTTCGGAAGAATTCAAGAATAATGTCCTGTAGCGATAAGTACTTCAGCATATTTAGCGCTGTCCGCAGTAGATAGAAGCGTTTCAGCGGAGAAAACACGCTATGACGGCTTTTCTCATTCTTACGACGCTGTACGCGGCTAATAGAAGCAGAACTGCATAAGTGTGACCAAAATCGTTCAGCGAAATGCGAATGGAGCTGAATAAGTGTAATTAGTCTCTAGTAGTTGAAGTGTCTTCTTAATGGCGTTTCCAGCGTGCAGATAAATGTATGCACGCTCAATACAATGCTCGAACGCCCCGCTGCACGCCCCGCCGCACTGAATATGCGGCCTTATGGTTTGTTTAGTATATGCGCAGAATTATTAATATCACTAATATTATTAGTAGCTGCTGAGTAACTAATAATCGTGTAGGTTGTAGTAGGTAACTAGATGAAAGAAGCCGCATCACACTGTCTGGTTTTAGTTCGTAGTAGCCATATATATATAACATATATATAACCTTCAGTTTTTCCCCAGGGCGGAGGTGTATGAAAGATTTCCCAACAAAAAAAACAGTCTAGTGCGAGTCGCGCACCGAGGGTTCTATTCGATAAAATATTTAAAAAAGTTTTTTTTAATTTGATTTTCTACAGAAACTGATTTAAATAAGAAAGAAAAATTGACTATTTGTGAACAAATTCAACGCACAATCTAAACTAAACAATGTTGAAACGTAGCCAAAGGCCTAGTATTCAAACTCGGAAGGCTAAATGAAGAAATCCTAATCCTAACTAATTATTATAAATGCGAAAGTAAGTTTGTTTGTTTGTTACCTTTTCACGCATAAACCACTGAACCGATCATCCTGAAATGTTGCATATACGTTGTCAGGTGTACAGAAACGGACATAGGGTACCTTTTATCCCGAAAAAAATACTGTTCCCGAGGAAAACAACAAGAACGTTCACAGATGGCGCCACGTGTCTTTCGCTTCTCAAAAAACTTTATTAGTGTGTGTTAAGAGGTTTTTGAGCTTAATTAATGCGAGCGAAGCCGCGGGTAAAAGCTTGTACAAAATAAAAATAAAAAACTTGTTGGCTGTTGTTGGGTAATGTCTAGAACTTTGTTTTATTTTCCCTCAAATAAATGTACACTCATGCTCACGAATTGTTTCAGGTCGTTTAGCTTGCAAACATCGAAGGTAATTGGAGGGTAACGGTATTCTTTTGCACGTTATTGTTTATACTCTACTGTAAGTAAAAAAAACGAAACGGATAGAAAATTGAAAAATCTTTTCAATCTTTAAAGCAAGTTTACGACACGGGATACTAAAACAAAAAAAAAAGTTTTTTTCTGTATTTTAAATTTTCTATGCAAACAAGTTGATAGCAATCGTAGTCACCGAGAAAAATGCTTACACAGTCATACAGACAGACCGTCCGTCTGTCTGTCTAAACATAAAGCCTTGTACGGACTAAGCGTTCCAATGTACGCGTAGTCGGTTACGCGTACACAGGAATGCTTAGTCCGTACCTGCAGCAATGCGTACACAAAGGGGACGTGAGGTCTCAATTAGCCTGTACGCGTATTCAACATACCTAGATGACGCGTACATTTGAAACGCTTAGTCCGTACAAGGCTTTAGGGTTCCGTTTTGATTTTTTAGGTACGGAACCCTAAAAAGATATTAATATTATGATGAGTTTTATAAATGGAGCCATATTCGTAAAAAAAAACTTCAGGTGATCCGTATCTCACTGAATATTTAAAAAATAACTACATATCACAGATAGCTCTAAATTGTCAAAGAAGAGCGAAATTAAATGAAATTCTCGTTCATTTCAATGAAAATATATAACGCTATCTCGATGAAACAACTCGAGAAGATTTTCTATTTCCTGTCTATTATATATTTAAACAAAAGGAGATGCTTTTGCTTTATATCTTAATAAATAAATATAAGTTCATTTGGAGTTCAAGTAAAAGCATTCATTATTTGAGATATTTTCAAACAAGTGAAGATTCTTATTAGTTGTCTTTTCTTGTTGTTTAAGGGCTCTTAAACACTGCGTTTTTTTCAGGCGTTGTCCACGCGCGTCGCACGCAACTACAACGTGCTGCAAACGCGATGTTATCGCAACCAATTTACCTATTCACACATTCATAAAATTGTAGTATGCAGACGACGACTTTTTCGCGAGCTGTCGACACGCTCGTAGCGCGGAGTCACATCGATACAGACGCGCTGCACAGCGCGTCTCTTTAGCTGCAAGTACACACGTACAGCGCATTTTAATCCAAGGAGAGTTGCTCACGCGCGTCTGTAGCGCGAAACACGCTCCTTCGCGCGCGTGCTACTCGCGTTTTACTTTGCAAGGAGAGTTGCTCACGCGCGTCTGTAGCGCGTTTCTCGTGAGTTTGCAGCGATGCAATCGCAAGTAATCTGCCTATTTCAAGTTTAGCAGCGCCGACAACGCGCGTATGCGAAACGCGCGTCGACGGCGCATGAAAAAAACGTGGTGTGTTAGAGCTCTGATGTATTTGTTCTATAGTTCAATGGGGTATTTGAATAGTATTAAAAATGTACAACAATTTAGTATTATTTTATAGGAAGAACACGATATGTGAAAAAATAAATAAAATAATAGCAGCATACACGCTATCGAAGTTTGTTGAGAAGGCATTTCCTGTCCTTGTCGCGCAAATCGGATATTGTACAAAGTGATGTCAAGTCACTATTGGTGGTATACACCAGTGCACTCTCATGGTCATCTTGCGCGTTCAACTTTCAATTCCTCTTGCGTCAAGCGCATGCAATATTGATTGCCTTATGACGCATGCAGCTTATCGTCTACACCGGTGCGCCTCGGTCAGTCGTCAGTCGACTTATAATAGACGGATTAGCGTGCGCTAGGGGCATGCGCTTTTGTCGAACTATTATTAAGGCATGCGCTACGGCGCTTCACGCATGCTTCAGGCGAAGACACAAGATGAACATGAAAGCGCACTGGTGCGACATACTTAGCTTATGACGTTTTAAGGTATGACCTCATTATGATAGTAGTGGTATGTCTGTCTTGTGAACAATTTTAAATCGTTCATAACTTGGGCATTTTATTAAATATTTCATTGGTTTGTTCACTGTTGCTTATTATTTTTAGATTATTAATAAAAAACAAAATGTTCAAATACTTTCGTGAGACACATTCATATTTATGATAAGTCACGTGCATTTCTCGGGATTGCTCGACTAGTTTCGGACGGTGTTCGACTCGCGACCTCGCCGCTTGTTCAGCTCATGATAAAGGGCTCCGTTTGGGTCCGAAACTAGTCGGGCAATCCCGAAAAATGCACGTGAGTAAACAGTAACTAATCATAATTATACAAGGTGTAACATAAATAAGTGTACAACCTCTTAAGGGGTCACTGTACTTATCATTATGAACAGCTTTTACTACGGGAAAAAATCAGAAACCGCGAAAAAAAAATCAGTTGTTCCTTTGTATAAGAAGATGTTTAAAAATTCATTTTCTTACCTGCAATATATACTTATCATCACAATACACGGTAGTATGAAGGATATACAACTGGAGACGACTGCGTACGTCGGCGTCAACACTAGCGCGCAAGTGGGGTATCTTGGCGGCTTCTGCGTGGCTAGTGCCTCTTCGTCAGGCCTGTGAAGACCCAGTGATATGGGCAGGAAGCTGACCAGGCCGGCCAGCAGCCAGATCATGGCTATTGTGGCAACTGCTACCTTACGGGTCACCCAGCGACCATACCTGCGGAATAAAGTATTCATTAATATTCTGCAAAATTAGCTTTAAGTGAAATGGTTTGCTTATTAGTTTCCATTCGCGTTTTTGATAAAATATTATAATAACTAAATGTAAAAAATAAATCAGCTGTAACTATCTCACTGCAGAGCAAAGGCCTTTTCTTATATGGGGCTATTACACTATCAAATATCTAGGATTATATATCTTTGAGTTATAGATATATGATAATGTAATATAGACATATGAATGCTCCATACAAAGATATGACTCTATACGTAGAGGTCAAATAAGACATAATGATCCTATATAATATGATCCTAGATACATGATAGTGTAATAGCCCCCATACAGAGGAGGAACGAGCATTCACCGCCAACGTCCAGGTTTCCTCAAGATGTTTTCCTTCGTGGTATGTCAATGGCGTATTAGATTAACTAAGAAAGTGCATGTATGGCAATGAAAAAGTCACATTGGTACATGTCTGGGTTTGAACCCGTAACTCGATGCTTAACAAGCGGGTCGGGGCGGTAACCTTCGGGCTACCACGACAATATACAAGGTTAGTCGGAAAGGAGGTACTAATCCGCGTACCACTTAAAGTATCACTGATGACAGTTTTAAAGCAAGTGTTAACATTTCAAAATTCGATCATTTTTATTTCCATGTAAAATAATTTTTATTTTATTTTTTCAAAAATTCTTCGTCCCTGTTTTAGTTACGAATTCAGGAAATGGAACTTCTAATCCGTGACCCCAAATATGACCTAAAATGTAAACACGGCTGATCGCAGCTGAGGATAGATAGATTTTAGCATATTATTTATGTAATTTTTGAACAGCTATTTCTCTTAAACTATTGACTTTTGGAGAAAGTGGTAGAACAAAAGTTACTCATTATTATGGGTACTTTAACACTTTTTCGTATTAGTACCCCCCTTCCGACTAACTTTGAGTAGTGTTAAAGTGAAATGGTTTGCTTATCGTTTTCCATTCGCGTATGGATAAAATGTTATAGAAATAGAAAATTGGAACAAACAATGAGTACAGAAAACACAATAGTAGGGAACTGAAGTGCCAAAAGGGCCATCAGCTCAGCATGATGCCAGGTGGCAGTACCAGGTATCACTATCTAACGATTTTTAGCTGCAAACTACAAGTGCCATACGCTCGAAACTAGAAGGTATTTAATGTAATGTTATCGCTAGTGGGTAACACTGGGCAATGTTGATAAAGGGAGGTAGTCGTCGATATGGATGAACGCACCCGAGCTTATAAAGGCGGCGGTCATTCGACGAAGCGGGAGTCCACGCCAGCAACGCCCTAAGCCGAGGTCCGAGTCCCACTAGGGGTCGCCCTTAGTGCTGTTGTTGCAGGTAGTCATGATGTTAGTGTAGTACAAGTAGTTAGCTTAGGTTAAGTATTTTACTTCCCCCCCATTGGTTGGAGACCCTTCAGGTCTCGCCAATAACTGCCCGGTTACGTAGAAACCGTCCCCTAGGACGACCTACTGCAGTCCAATAGAAAAAAAAAAAAAAAAAAAACGACGAAGCGGGAGCATTCCGTGTTGAACAGCTGAAGAAGTCTGACCTTTTATATCTGATTAGCTTGTCCTTATTTTATGATCTTGTAATAATTGTGTAAAGTAATATACTGTGATCTAGTTAATGTTACTAATATTAACCCAAATACAAGTACTCTCAGTGGTGGAGAGTCTATGTTGGTTTTATTTACTGTGTTTACCTTGCTCGCAATCCTGACATACCGATATTAGCTAAAACTGTAATGATAGAATCACCCCTGAACGATTATATTGTTGTGTCATTTACATCAGAAGTGGAACAAGAAAAAACCAGTCCACATTATGATTGTATACCCACATGTAAATATTTTATGATCTTTAAAATCCCCTGTAGACGGACTGACAAAAACTTGATTATTTGATTGACATTACAATGGTGAGAAGTGTGAGAACGAAAAAAATGTGATAAATCCGGTGAGTCACAACCATTTCATTATGTGTGAAAGAAGTTTGATGAAGGAAATATAATTTGAGGGGTTATTTATTCGTGTAAAATAAATATTAAATGATATCTTTGCTTATTCATGTAAAATAAAAGAGATGTTATCTGTATTTATTCGTGTAAAATAAATGAGATGATATCTGTGTTTATTCGTATAAAATAAATATGATGGTATCTGTATTTATTCGTGGAAAATAAATACGGCATCTGTATTTATTCGTGTAGGAAAATACATTGCAAGTCGTATTAGAGTTTGTGGTGAGATGCAACCAGGGTTGATCTTTGGCACCGCCCGGTTTGGCCAGCCGGGGTTGGCCAAAGGCTTCGCCTGGGGAAAGCTGAAACTTTAACATGACGAAGCAATTGTTATAGGGCTGGAACCAAGGCGGGATATGCCATGATATGGCTAGATCCAAGGCGGGTGATGCCATGTTGATAAAGCAGGATCCCAGGCGGGTGATGCCAAATGAGTTGGCTAAATCCAAGGCGGGTGATGCTATTAATTGATAAATGAAAATGCAGTGAAAATGAGATTCTGTTTTGAATTAATGTTTTGAAAAAGTTTTGAAAATATTGATATTTGTTTTTATTGGTTTTGTTATAATTCTTGTTGTAGAATGGTACAAAATAGTTTATTGAAATTAAAAAGTAGTTTGTTATTATTACTTATGGTTTAAAATGTATTTTTTGTAGACGAAAACAGGAAATTGTATTTATTATTGACGATAATTATTATGATGGCTTCCGTTAAAGATTGATTTGTCAAATTTATTTTTAAATAAGAAATAATTTGACTTATTTTCGTTATAGATGTGTATAATTATGTACTTATTGTATTGTTGTAAAAAGGTTGTATTATTAGCGCAATATAGAAATGTTATGTTTAAAACATCATGTCAGTTTTGTAATATGAGTTTGTGAATAATTGAGATATTATTTTGATCATGAAAAGTTTTAAAGGTTATTAATTTAAGTATTATGATTTTGGGAATAATTGAGATAATATTTTAAGTGTTTATAATTATGTACTATGATACTGTGAATAATGATTATAAGATATTTAACCATGAAACATTTAGGATGTTTGTTTTATGATTTCGTGAAGAATTGAGATATTTAAGAATGTAGGATTTTGTGAATAATAATGAGATAATAATCGTGAATTATTTTAAGGGTGTACTATGAGTTTATGAATAATGAGATATTTAATCTTGAAATATTTTAAGTGTTTAACGTACTATGAGTTTGAAGTGTTTATATGCTGGTAAAATGAATTGTGAATAATTGAGATTTATAATCATGGAATATTTTAAGTGTTAAATGTACTATGAGTTTGTAAATTATTGAGATATTATGTTGTGATTTTGTGAATAATTAGGTATGAGATTTTTACGAATGAAATATTTTAAGTGTTTATGTATTATGGCTTTGTGAATCGTTGAAATATTTAACCAAGAAATATTTTAAGTGTTTATGTATTATGAATTTGTGAAAAACTATAATGAAATATTTAGCCCTGAAAAATATTGTAAATGTATTTAAATGATTTTATGAATTTGTGTATAATGAGATTGTGTGTTTATGTACCTATTATGATTTATTGAATAACTAAAATTTGATGTATAACCAAAGTAGAACTGTCTAATAGGCATCTGAGATAGTATTTTATTGTGAAAATGTGGGAAATCTAATGTGTGGATGTTTGTAAGATTTTGATACGAGAAGTTATGAACGAATATAGAACTAGGTTGATACTGAATGAATATCAACTAGTTCAAGCCACGGGTGATGAGCTTGTTGGCCGTCGATGGGATAACAAGCTCTAATCGATTCAAACAACCTTTGGATGCTCTTCGTGTTACTTTGGTCATAGACATGAACATGAGTAACATGACGAGGTCAAAGATGAGTGATCAGGTGTGGCCGAGATGTGTACTGTATTATTTGTTTCTGTTTAAGGTCCAGAGGTGTCACTGAAGTTGGGCCTTCATGTACAATCTTGACGATGGGGTTGATGGTGCGTCGACCACCAACCACCAACACACGAGGATGTGTGTTTTGCAGGAGGGCCGTGTTATCGCTAGTGGGTAACACTGGGCAATGTTGATAAAGGGAGGTAGTCGTCGATATGGATGAACGCACCCGAGCTTATAAAGGCGGCGGTCATTCGACGAAGCGGGAGCATTCCGTGTTGAACAGCTGAAGAAGTCTGACCTTTTATATCTGATTAGCTTGTCCTTATTTTATGATCTTGTAATAATTGTGTAAAGTAATATACTGTGATCTAGTTAATGTTACTAATATTAACCCAAATACAAGTACTCTCAGTGGTGGAGAGTCTATGTTGGTTTTATTTACTGTGTTTACCTTGCTCGCAATCCTGACATACCGATATTAGCTAAAACTGTAATGATAGAATCACCCCTGAACGATTATATTGTTGTGTCGTTTTACAGTAACAAGTATAATTACCAACATCACATTTAACTACACAAAAGAGTTGGTATGTTAAAAAAAGACTATTTAACAACTCGAATATGTTAAAGTTTAAATCTAAATTAAAAGAACAGGATTGGAAAAACATTATAACTGAAAATGAAAATTTAAATGATAATTATAAAGCATTTCATGATACATTGACAAATATCCTTAACATTTGTATACCTATATGTAAAGTCAAACTAAAAACCAATTTAAAAAAATACTGGCTAACGAGGGGCATCAAAATTTCCTGTAATAATAAAAGATTGTTAAAAATACTCACACTTAAAACAAAAAATCCTATCATTATAAATTACTATAAAAAATATGAGAAAATATTAAAAAATCTAGTTACTGCATCAAAAAGGATTCAATACATAAATAAACTAAAAAAATCTAACAATAAGGTTAAAACTATGTGGAGTATCATAAATGAAAGAACAAATAAAAAACATAAAAAGGATCAAAATAATATTAAATTACAATTAAATAACGACTCTATACACGAACCTAAAAAAGTAGCCGATATTTTTAATAATTTCTTTGCGGCCATTGGAGAAAACGGCGCCAGTTCATCTAGAAACAGACCGGGGAACACCTCTGTACTAAATCCCACAGAGAACACAATGTTTCTTGGTCCAATAGATGCTTGGGAAGTAAACAAAATAATTAAAAACTTAAAAAACAAACGTAGTCATGGGATAGACGAAATACCACCTATGCTTTTAAGACAATGCGCAGATGAACTTACTTTACCGTTTTACCTGCTACTGAACCAGTCATTTGACGAAGGTATCTTCCCAGATTTGTTAAAAGTATCCGTGATAAAACCAATACATAAAAAGAATGCGAAAACAGATCCAAACAACTATCGTCCAATAGCTCTGTTACCATCAGCCTCAAAAATCTTTGAAAAAGCCATGTGCGACCGCATTTATACGTTTTGCGAAAAATACAATATATTTGATGAATGCCAGAATGGCTTTCGAAAAAACCGTTCCACTACCTTAGCAGTCTACAAGTATATCCAAGAAGCCCTAAATATTATTAATAACAAAAAATACGCAATAGGAATATTATTAGACATGACAAAAGCCTACGACAAAGTGCAATTTGGGATATTGCTAAACAAATTGTATGGCATAGGTATACGCGGAAAGGCTCACGAATGGCTAACATCTTATCTAAAAAACAGGAAACAATTAGTCGAAATAGAATACTATAACCATAAAAATAATGAAATTGAAAAAATCCGATCATATAGTAAAGCAATAAACGCCTCAATTCCTCAAGGAAGCGTCATAGGATGCCTCTTATTTCTACTATATATTAATGACCTCCCTAAGACCATAGAAGGGCCATGCGTCTTATTCGCGGACGATATATCCATATTAATCTCATGTCAAAACAATGAAAATATAGATGAAACTCTCAATTCAATACTTACTAAAACATGCAACTGGATGAACGATCATAACCTCGAGATAAATTATTCAAAAACCAAACTAATAACTTTCCACCCTTACCAAAAAACACCCCTGACTTTAGATTTTACCTTCAACAACTCAAAATTAGAAACCGTTAATGAATTTACCCTACTCGGACTAGTAATAGACACACATATTAACTGGAAATCACACATACAGAAAACTCATTAAAAAATTTCTAAATTCTCTTACGCCCTTCGTGAAATAAAAAAGACGACTAACTTACAGACAGCTCTCACCACCTATTATGCTTACGCTTATGCATGGCTTAGCTATGGGATCACCCTCTGGGGAAGCAGCACAGATGCACAAACACTTTTCATCTTGCAAAAGAAACTAATTAGAATCCTGGTAAATGTCGAGCAAACTACTAGTTGCAAACCTTTTTTCCAAAAACACAATATTTTAACTCTTTCCTGTATATATATATTAGAAACATGCAAATTTGTCCGAAAGCATCAAGAATTTTATTCAACACGTGAAGACATTCAGTCACGCTATACACTCAGACACCGATTCAGACTAAACTTACCAAGTTCTCGATTGAAAATGCACTCTACGAGTCCCTATGTAATGTCCATTAAATTATATAATAAACTACCCGCACCAATAAAAAAAGAAGAGAAGACTAACATATTTCTAAAAAAACTTAGACAATTTTTGATAAATAAAAGTTACTACTCGATAAATGAATACTTAAATGATAAACTTATAAAATCGTAATTTAAATCCTCTTTATTATATCAATCTACATAATTCAATTAAATTCCGTTAAAGTCAATCCAATTTATTCCAATTTAATCTAATTTCATTTTATTTAATTCAATTAAGTATTATAAAATCTAAGTCAATTTAATTTAATGTTATATTAATAAATACCTGTTTATATTTTGTACATATATTAAGTAGTACTTTAACAAGTAGTATTTATTATAATTAATAAAAATATGCTTCCTCTCTCCTAAGCTCACTTAATTTGCTGTGCCCGACAGGGTCCATGTGATCTAATTATAAGTTTTACCACCTAAGAATACATGTGGAATGCAATAAAAGTATTGAGTATTGAGTATAGTGAGTATAATTATAATATGAAGGTATAATATAACATAACTTCACGCTTGTATTCCTAGAAGGGTAGGGCTGAGGTGTATGTACATTCCCTCTCCACCGTTATGTTGAAGTCCGATGAAGAAGGGGGCGAGCCTATTGCCATCAACCGGGCACGAATCCAGCCCGGATTATATCTTTATTTAGTTGACCTCTCCAAGCTAATAATTTATTCTGAGTGCCCAATTTATTGGATTGAGTAATAATCCGTTTATTCATTCTACACATACATATAAATTATATTTTTAAATAAGTACATATGTTAAAAAAAAACAATATACATTTTAAAATATAAAAAATAGTAGCCCACCGGCATCCAAAAAAAAAGGGTCCAAGCTGCCGATAGTTAGGGCTCCAGAGAAAGGAACCTCCTCACTGTGCGTGCCGTGTCAAGGAGTACTGCTTTTTGTATCAAGCCCTTGATCCAGCCGCCCAACGAGAGCCTCGTGAGGTGTTGTTCGAGGCTCTTGGCTATTAGGCCATTCGCCGTAACGACTATCGGGACAATGACTGCTGAATCCACATCCCACATGCTGAAAACCTCGTGTGCTAAATCAAGATATTTAATTTGTTTGTCTTTTTCAGCTTTCACGAGGTTCTCGTCATGAGGGACCGTGATATCAACAATCATTGTGCGGCGCTCTGCCCGATCTATTACCACTATATCAGGCTTATTGGCAACAATAGTCCTGTCAGTGATAATAGATCGGTCCCAGTACAGTGTGGCATGACTATTCTCGAGAACTGGGTCCGGCACATACCTGTAGTACGGTACTTCCGATTCCACAAGGTTGTATTTTAAAGCAAGTTGCTGATGAATAATCCTGGCCACCAGGTTGTGTCTGTGCAAGTATTCACCGTTGGCACGACGGGAACAACCAGAAATAATGTGTCGGATAGTGAATAATAATATTATTATAATGAACACATTTCCTGAAATGTAATTATTCACTGCAGATTTAAAGATACACAGTATGAGCAGGTGTTTATTATGTACACTTAATTTAGGTTACATTTTTAGATAAAGTAAAAGATAACTATAACATAATATCACGCCTGTATTTGAAGGGTTGGGCAGAAGTGCATCCCATTTTGCGGTTATTTTTAAATCTCATGTAATAGAGGGCGAGACTATTGCCATCAACCGGGCACGAATCCGGGCTGCTACTGAGAAATTCCACGCGGAAAAACCCAATAACACTGCCGGGGATCGAACCCAGGACCCCACGCTCAGCAATTCCGCTTGCGACCACTAGCACATGAGGCAGTCTATATAATTAATTATAAATATTTCTGTTGTTTTATTTATTTTGTTTAGAGTTGAGATGAATATGTGTATTTTCTGCAAAATGAACATAATGTGAAATATCTCTAGTACATAATTTTGCTACAGTTAATTTGTTTGACAATAATATTTTTGTAAAAAATGTTTTGCTTAATTAATCATCAAAGGGGAATTCGGAATCCCCTCCGGGATTCCGGAATGCTTTCAATTAATTCAGTTTTAAATAATGAGGAAAAAGATTGTTTTCATGATAATTACTTTCTGTTTGAGATATTAAAAATGGGGTTCGTTCTTTCATTTCCATTTTATCTGGCTGCCTGTCTAATGCTATCCTTTACTGTATTTATAATAAGAAATTAAAGGAAAAGATATAATGAGATTTTTGCGATTTAAATCTATTCTCAAGGGTTATTTATTGTTAGGATAAGAACAAGCCATTCTATTGTGAAACATAAACGGCAAATAAATATAATAAAACAACAAATAAAAACACGTTCAAGAAGATAAAAATAATAAAACTAAAACAATTGGTAATGTTGCGACGTAAAAACATTCCTACAATACTTAAGACAATATTTGAATTGTGAACGCATGTATACCTCCAGAAACAAAAGAATTTATATTATAACGTGGATCAAAACGATCGTACAAATTTCATTCTTGGTTCTTTGAGACAAAGTTCAAAGTAGCATGAAAGTATTTGACGAAAATTACAGTACTCGCTGTAGACTTGACAAAACTGGTGAAGACGGATAAGAATGACAAAAGGTTCTCAGTATCACTTTTATATTGTTCCAAAAACTTATTGAATACAAGTATTATTAAGCTCAACTTGGTAATATTATTTCAGTCTTACAAGGAAGTGCTATGTAATTAAGCTATCTTCTTTATTTAAGGATTCTGAGAATAGGCTCCAGCTATTTAATTAGTCCTTGAATGTACCTCCTCGCTTCGCAAGTGGCTCTACTCGAGTTGAATAAATATCTGTCTAGTGCCGCACAGGATTAAGAGGCTGTAAATATATTTCAGAGGAAACTTTTTTCAGGGGATTTATAGGAAACTAGGGCCTAGAGGAAGTAGAATAAAAAATGTCTCATATTGTATCCGTTTCAAATAAAATCTCAAAACTTGGACTGTCTCACTGTTGGGCACGGGTCTCGTCTCAGAAAAAAAAGGATGAATGGTCACAGCTCATTAGAGCCACACGGCACCCGTCGCGCATCGCCTCGTCGCTCGGCGTCCACGTCCGAAAAGTCAGAGGTGCGGGCCATGTTCGAGCTTGAACCCTGCTTTATGGAAGGCAAATGTTCAACCGCTAGACTACCACTGCTTGACTTGGATATAAGGTAGAATTTTTCTGGCCTGAAAATTGAGAGCTCTTTCCACCCCTTTCTTTGAAAAGCAAACAATAGCTACGCGATTCAGAACTTTATCCAGAGGTACTATGGTTGATATTCAAACATACCTACCAATACAGGTGTTAAAAAAATAACTCTGAGAATTTTGGGGGGTTACTCGGAATCGGAAATTTTACAACTTCCGTAGAACAACGTAAACATGCGATCACGCCTGTATTCCCCGAAGGGTTACAAGGAAGGTAGTAACATCCTCATTTCACCGTTACGTTTAATTCTCATGTAATATTGCTGCAAGCTTGTTGATATCAACCGGCCACAGATCTAAAGCCCACTGACTGCTACTGAGAAATTCTACACGAAAAAACCCCATAACATATAAATTGTAATGCAATTAAATTGTATGTAACTTTAATTAATTTTTTAATGATTTTTATTAATGTTTTAAAATAATTTTACCTACGGTTAAATTGTAAAGACTAATATTTTTAAATTGTAATTATTCTATTTGATAATTTATAAAGTTGTCATTGTTAAATAAATAATGTAAACGAGTGTTATAAAACTCGTCTCACTGTGAATGATGTGCACGCCTGTAATTGACTTGTTTACACAGAATCCTCTTTTTAAGTGTATTGTTTACTCATTCATTGTAAATAAGTTGTTGGTGTGCCGTATGAAATAAATAAATAACACTTTGCCCGACCTAGGATCAGCCCCAAGACCTCGTACTCAGCAGTCGCGCTTGCAACCAACGAGGTAGTGGTAGAACAACTTTTCGAAATTCGTGTATTTTTTTATACATTCCATAAAACATTTTTTATTTTTTTATTTATATTTGTAGAGATTTATTTCCCACAAACAAAATAGGTAGATATCGTATACAAGGTGTAACATAAGTAACGCACAACCTCTTAAAGGTCAGCGCGCATGCGTCGTCCCGTACGGCTGTGTGAAAGATAAAAAAAAAATGGCAAGTGCAAAAATCGTAAAGTGTACGACGTGTAACATAGTGATTAACGAACTGTTAGCCTTTGTGCAAAATAAACTGGATGTTATGGACAATGAGAGTCTCATTAGTATTTGTGCAAGTGGTTTCTCTGTGGAGGATATCGATCATGCAAAGACGTTACTTTTTGAATCTATGTCGGCGGGTAAGCGAAAAATATCAAGGCGGAAGGACAAACGTCACAAGGATTTGGAAGATATTATAACCTTGTTCAAGAATACTGATCCCGAACTCATTCCCATATTTGTAGCTAAAGAATTGTGTAAGCTGCCGCCGGTAACATTTGATCACATCGATGTTACGGGGCTGCTTAAGGAGTTAGTTGTGTTAAAAAACCAGTTGAATAATGTGGAGAGTAAATACGCAACGGTGGAGCAGCTACAGGATATAAGAAATGAACTGCATGATTGTAAATATGGGTCAGTTGTAGGGATAGGTGACTGCAACATAAACAAACGCAGGCGAGGTGCGTTTTGTTTTGATAGTGGGCCGGTAGGCATATCACCTGTTTTAGAACGATTTAAAGAGCCGGTACAGGTGCAACACGGCGGCGAGAGCACACCGTTAGTGCTATCTCCGTCACACCTGCGCCCGGCAGATGACTCGGTGAGCGAGATATGTGTAGACGAGCGAAACACAGTGGTACCCAGTACGGCGCAAGATAAGAAACAACGTGATTGCTTAGCGAGTAAATTGTCACAAACAGCTGACCGGGAAGTACCTGTAATAATACCGGTTTGTTCCACGGCTACGTCTAGTGAAGTGGCTGAGAAGCGACTAACTATGGCAGAAGTCGTACAGAAAAACGGAGACTTTAAAATAGATAAACCAGAGTCTAGCTGGACTACAGTACAGAAGAAACGCCTTCGTAATCGTTTTGTGAGTCAATTAGGCAAGGCAGCTACGGAACCTTTAAGTAATTTTAAGGCAGCCGACACCAAAGTACCCCTTTTTGTCTCCAATGTGCATAAAGATACGGAGGAATCAGATATAATTAATTATATACATGATAAAACTCAGGAAAGAGTGAGGCTAACGAGAATTAAAATGAAATACGATAAAGGTTACAATGCCTTTAAATTATTTGTTTCAAGATATAGAATGCATTTGTATCTTGATGACAATCTTTGGCCGGACGGAATTAAGTTTCGCCGCTTTGTTAATTTGAAAAGGGGGCCTGATGAGCAATATCTTAATGGATCACACACAAAGCAGCAAACTAGTTAGTTTTAACTGTAAAAACTTAAAAAGGAGTATCGAGTGTGTTCGGTCACTGTGTAAAGGCGCGGACTTGGTAGCCCTTCAGGAGACTTGGTTGGTGCCGCAGGACTTGCCTTTCCTCGGTAACATCGATGATAACTTCAGTTATACTGGAAAGTCCGCGATGGACTTATCATCTGGAGTGAGACGTGGTAGACCTTTCGGAGGGGTTGCTATCCTATGGCGTAAAAGTGTATTTAAAAGTGTGTCGGTGGTGCAGTGTGAGAGCGACCGTATTACGGCGATTAGAGCGGTAACAGGTATGAATTGCGAACTTGTAGTTATATGTGTGTACATGCCTACGGACCAACCTGACAATCTACCATTGTTTACGAATTGTTTAGGGGAAATTAGTGCTATTATACAACAAAATAACGTTGAATCTGTGTACATTCTAGGTGATTTCAATGCTCACCCTACTGCGCCATTTTGTGAAGAATTACTTGATTTTTGTAATGATAATAAATGGATATGTGCTGATATGACTATGCTGGGTAGGTCGACGGATACGCATACATTCTATAGTGAAGCTCATAGATGTAAACGCTGGTTGGACCATTGCTTAGTAACGGAATCAGCTTGGCAAACCATAAGTAGTATTAAGGTTGATTATGGAGTGTATTGGTCCGACCACTTGCCACTAATTATTAAGTGTAACCTTGACGTCATTAGAAAGAAGTGTATCTGTGACATTTCGCATGTAAATGATGTTGTTTGGGGTGACAGAAAAGCTGACGAAATTGAAATTTTCTCTGACAGATGTAATACTAAATTAAAACACCTTCACTTCCCCAGTGAGTTGAGTATGTGTGCAGATAGTATGTGTAGTAATTTTGAGCATAGGTCTGTTATTGATAACCTATACAATGACATTATAAACATTTTATGTGAAGCTTCTGTGCAAAGCAGGAAAGAGAGAAAGTTTAGAAAGGGGAGGAGAGTGGTAGGGTGGAACAAACACGTAAGAGAGGCACATAGACGGGCTAGGCAGGCGTATCACAGTTACGTAATACATGGTAAACCTGATAGTGGGCCTTTTAATGATAACATGTATCTCACTCGTAAAACTTTTAAATCAAGACTGAAGTACTGTCAGAACCACCAAGACCAGCTTCGAATGGATATATTAGCCTCGCATGTTGAAGGTAAAAACTTTCGTGCTTTCTGGAAGGGTACTAAGAAGTTGAACTGTAAGCTTAGTTTGCCAGTGAGTGTGGGCGGTTGTAGTGAACCCAAAGATATTGCTAACATTTTCAAGAACCATTTTAAAGTTGAGTCAACCCTAGCTGCCGATGCAGTGTCTGCGGATGGTGAGGCCGTGATTGTCCATGAGAACCCAATTGGATTTACTAGCAGAAATGTGAGAAATATCATCCAAAATATGAAAAGAGGTAAATCTCCGGGCAGTGATGGACTCAGCATTGAGCACTTACAGCACGCGGGTAGTCACTTATTTAGAGTTTTAGCTATGCTATTTACCTTCTGCATACGTCACTCATACCTACCATCTAAGATGACGGAAACAATTGTTGTACCTATACCTAAAAATGCCACTGGGGATGTGACTGATAAGCAGAATTATAGACCTATCTCCCTAGCTACTGTGATGGCGAAAGTCTTCGATGGGTTGTTAGATGCACAGCTTAGCAAGTACATCAACTTGTATGATGCGCAGTTTGGGTTCCGTGAAGGCGTGTCAACTGAAAGTGCTATTTTAACACTCAAACACACAGTCTCATACTATAACAATAGGAGCACGCCTATCTACGCATGCTTTCTCGACCTATCGAAGGCTTTCGACCTAGTTGATTATAATAAGCTCTGGGCTAAGCTTGGAGAGATCGGGACTCCTGCTGAACTCATAAATATATTCTCTTTCTGGTACAGACAGCAGAAAAATATGGTCAAGTGGGGAAATGTTAATTCTGAGAAATATACACTTGAGTGTGGAGTGAGGCAAGGGGGACTGACCTCTCCAAGACTATTTAATGTGTACATTAATCAGCTGATTGGTGAGCTCACCAACAGCCATGTCGGGTGTCATGTAGATAACGTTTGCGTCAATAACATCAGTTACGCCGACGACATGGTGTTGCTGAGTCCATCTATTGGTGGACTGAGGAAGCTGCTCAGTATCTGTGAGTCATACGTTGGGGATCACGGCTTAAAGTACAACGTTAAAAAGAGTGAGTATATGGTTATCAGAGGTAAGAACAAACAACCTGAGCATGTACCACCCGTGTTTTTGAATGGAGTAGCTTTGAGTCGTGTCTCCCAGTTTAAGTACTTAGGGCACATTGTTAACGAGACCCTAAATGATGACGCAGATATTGAGCGGGAGAGAAGGGCATTGTCAGTGCGCGCGAACATGTTGGTGCATAGGTTTGCAAAGTGTACAGCGAAAGTAAAGGTAACTTTGTTCAGAGCCTACTGCCAAAGCTTTTACACTAGTGCCCTATGGACCAACTACACGCGGCGGGCTTACAATGCTCTAAGAGTTCAGTACAATAACGCCTTTAGGATTCTGTTGAGACTTCCTCGATTCTGCAGTGCCTCGGGCATGTTTGCAGACGCGGTAGTGGATGACTTTTATGCATTAATGCGCAAGAAGTCAGCCTCACTGATTCGTCGAATTAGGGGTAGTGACAACAGAATCCTAAGGATGATCGCTGAAAGACCAGAGTCGGCAGTGTGGGATAGGTTTATCAAACTGCATATTTTATGATATTTGATTTGAATTGATTATTTTATTGGAATTATGAAAATGGATTAATGTATTAAGAATTTTTATTTTTTTATTAACATAAATTTAAGTTCAATGCTACTAACACATTATGGACATACAATATCTGATATCAATGATTTTAATTGTATGATTAATTAATTATTAATACATATAATTAATGTGATTGGAATTAATGCATATAATATGTCATATTAACATAGTTCTTTGTAAATCGCTACTAACATTATGGATCTTGGTTATCTGAATAAATGAATTTAATTATTATTATTATTATTAAAGGGTCACTGTACTCATCATTATGAACAACTTTTACTATGGGACCAAACCTGAAATCGCGAAAAAAAAATCAGCTGTTCCCTACATTTTGACGAGTTTTGCGAACAAAATAAACTTTAAAAAAAGTAAAAACCGACTTCAAAGAAATACTAAAAGGAGTAAAATAATTACCATAATATAAAATTAACAGTTTCAGCAGTCGGTGGCTTCTATTTGCTTCAGTGTAGAGTTGCACCGACTTCTGAAACTGTTAATTTTATATTATGGTAATTATTTTACTCCTTTAAGTATTTCTTTGAAGTCGGTTTTTACTTTTTTTTAAGTTTATTTTTTATTAAATACGTTTTAGTGCTATAAATTTAACCCCCTCCTCTTCATAATCCTTCTTTTTGGCTTTGACGTAGTCGGGTATAAAAAGTCCTTTCAAATGATACCTTACACGATATAATGAAAACATTCTTGTACCCGTCTTTAAATCAGGCTGCTTAAATAACGCATCTAATTATAGGCCAATATCTGTACTACCAGCCTTGAGTAAAATCTTTGAAAAATTAATATTAAATCAAATGTTAGTACATTTCAACAAAAACGCGATATTACACGTCAAACAGTTTGGATTTACGAAGGGACGATCTACGGAAGACGCTGGTTCCACTCTAATCAAAACAGTACTGGGAGCTTGGGAAGAGGCACACGATGCTGTCGGGGTATTCTGTGATCTCTCTAAAGCATTTGACTGCGTCGACCACCGCACGCTAATTCTGAAATTAAAGTACCATGGAATTCGGGATAGATCTATTGATCTTGTAAATTCATACTTGTCGAATCGGAAACAAAGAGTGGCTATTGATAAAGCCACTTCTGCAGGCTCACTAGTTAAAATGGGAGTACCTCAGGGATCGATTCTAGGCCCATTTCTGTTTCTTGTCTATATAAATGACCTTCCACACATCATAAATGATACAATGTGTAACATAGTCTTATTTGCTGACGATACATCACTTATATTTAAAGTCAATAGGAAGGATAGGGATCTTATAGAACCCAATCATACTCTTAATCTAATATCTAATTGGTTTTCTACTAATAATCTTCTTCTAAATGCAAAAAAAACCAAATGTCTTAGGTTTTCTACACTAAATGTATCGCGTATTGGTGCAAATGTAAAACTTGATGGGAAACTTTTAGATCTGGTTCCCTCAACGAACTTTCTGGGTGTAACAGTAGACTCTAAACTGCAATGGGGGCCCCATATACAGGCACTTGCAGGCAAACTGAGCTCTGCTGCTTATGCCGTTAGGAAAATAAGACAGATGACAGATGTGCCTACGGCTAGGTTAGTGTATTTTGCTTACTTTCACAGCATTATGTCCTATGGCATTTTACTGTGGGGATCGGCTGCTGATGTTGAAACTATTTTTATATTACAGAAAAGAGCAGTCCGAGCTATTTATAATCTAGGCTGCCGTGAGTCGCTCCGTGAAATATTCAAAGAGATAAATATACTAACCTTACCATCCTTATATATATTTAGTAACATTATGTACATTCGGAAAAACATTGCCCAGTATAATAAGAAGAGTGACAACCACAACCTTAATACTCGCAATAAAGACAAGCTAGCAGTACCTGGTTTTAGACTTAGGAAAACCAGTAAGTCGTTTATGGGAAACAGTGTTAGATGCTACAATAAAATTCCATCTAGTGTAACTGATTTACCAGATACAAAGTTTAAATTATATATCAAGCGCGTACTAATGTCTAAAGCATATTATAGCCTAAATCAGTACATCGTAGATAAAGATGTCTGGCATACGATTCCCTCCTGCACACTGCGACCCTCTGGCACCGTCTAACAGAACAAACGGACATTATTCAAATGCCTACTTATTGTAATTATTTTTTTATTTTTTTGACTCAATAAGTATGTTTATCTTATTGTTTATCTTATTTTTTAATCTAATGTTTCCAATTTTGATTGTTTTCTTTTCTTTGACATTTAATTTAATTTATTTATTGCTAATATTTGCTTATATTAGTTTGACATTTAATTGCAATTATTAATTATTAATAATATTCTGTTAATACCTACGCAAGGCTGTAAAATGTGAGGACCATGCAGCATCTAGTGTTACGCTTTCATTCTTAATATTTGACTGCCTATTGTCTATCGGTATGAGTCTGTCATGCTCACTGAAATGTCTTGCTGATGGTGGCGTTGTGCATCGGGTCGTTGAGTTCCCTGCAACATGGTTGAGCTGAGCGACGCCGATGTATGCGTCATGCTCGTGAACGGGTGCTGTCTGTTGGGACTGGTCAGCTCGTAACTGCTATGGCAATCGTTTTAAAAGGCTAACTTTCTCATTACTTTTCATTTTGTTAACCACATGTACATTAATCTGCATTGTTCTTACATTACTACAATGAAAATTGTCAAAACATTTACTTTTTTAAAAGAGTGTCTATGGAGTTTCTTGCCGGTTCTTCTCCAAAGGACCTACTACCTGGAACCGAGCCCCTAGTGTTGACCTTTTGAAAGCACCAGGGATCTGGTCTACTTGAAATAAAAACTATTTGACTTTGACTTTGACTTTGATTCCAAAGGGAGGGAGGGGGAGACACGCACCCCCTTCTCTTTTCCAGTAGTCAGTTCCCAACAACAAATATAAACAAAGCAATATTAGTAATTTGAGAATTTTGCTTTGATCCGATGAGGAGTTCCGTTCCATATCTCTGAAGTTCATGGTCTAAGTATACCCTATCGAACAAAAAAAGAATTTTTAAAATCGGTTCATAAATGACGGAGATATGAGTTAACAAACATAAAAAAATAAAAATAAAATACAACCGAATTGAGAACCCGAATTGAAATCCTCCTTTTTGAAGTCGGTTAATAAATGTAGGGAACAGCAAATTTTTTTTTCGCGATATCAGGTTTTGTCCCATAATAAAAGTTGTTCATAATGATGAGACCAGTGACCCCTTAAGAGGTTGTGCGTTATTCATGTTACACCTTGTATAAACAGTGTGATAAAAATCTCAAAATAAGGTTACAATAAAACCCCTTTACGTGATGCTCAATCATCCGCAAAAAATAGAGCTTTAAGCATAGTCTACAGAAAATACGACAAGAAATAAGAATGTCGTAAAAATATCCCTTAAACAGCGGTTAACATGGAACTGACTTGACGCTAATAAAATTATATGACCGTCACTTATGACTTAGATATAATATTGGACTATTTTTCTCAGCCTCACATCAACTTTATAACCAGTTCAGAACAGATCGTTTAACTTCGGTTAGTTTTATGTATCGTGAAGTGATTATCTTTTAATTGTTATGTTGGTAACGGTCATCCTGTGTGGATTGGAAAGCCGGGCCCTGCAAAAGACGGATGAAAGAAGATTGCATGTAGCAGAGATGAGAATGTTGAGGTGGATCTGTGGAGACGAATGGATAAAGTTAGAAATTAGTATATTAGAGGAAGTTTGAAAGTGGCGCCTGTGACAGAAAAGTTGAAATGAACCAGTTATCAAGTATGAGCATGTGATGAGGTGGAACAAACAGCATGTGACTAAGAGAGTGATGAATATAAATGTTGATGGATGGAGGGGAAGAGGGAGACTAAAGAAATGATGGATGACAGACGATATGAATGAAAAGGGAGCAAATGATAGCATGACGGCGCGGCCCGATTGCTAGAAATCGTACATTGTAGGGGAGAATGGAAGAAGAAAACATTTGGCGCCGACTACAAGTAACTTGGGCTAAGTATAGGCAGAAGAAGGGTTGGTAAGGGTGGATCGTCTGCCTTGTCGGATCGTCATGGCGAATAGAAAGTCCTTTCACGTATCGGACGTGTCCCACACGATGTAGTCCACAATATATTCAGGTAAATTTTTATGACGATGTAACAGTAGGTCGTATCATGTATCAGAGCGACGTATCGAATTGTTCGCGTATCATTCCCGTCCACACAAGCGATCATGACATGCGTAATCGATACATAATCAGCCAGACAGACATATTCAGATACATAATCAGACAGTAATTGTGTCACTACTTGGTATGGGCCTTTTCTCAGAATGAAAAGGATTTTAGAGCAGGGGCACACGATGCGTTGCGGCGCCGCACCGCAAATATTTCACCGTACCAGCGGGCACACAAGCGGTGCGGCGCCGCAACGTTGTTATGTCGCAACGGCACCGCGCCGTAGCAGCGTTGGACAGTCTGTTAATAAAAATGCATCGTAAAAGACGTCTGTTTCTGGTATCTACTCATTTTTTATATACAGTGGTGGACATATAATTAGAAACACCAAGTATGCCTTTCATTTTTGTTACAAATCAACTTGATAATTAATGTTATACATATCATATAGGGCTTATACCTATTTATCTATAATGTATCCACATCATGAAGTATTATTATGTCAGTTTTGGAAATATCATACAACCATTTATGTAAAAACTGGCATACTTTATAAAATAAAATGAAGCAGCACAACGTACTAAGGTGGACAACTAATTAGAAACAGAAAAAAAACATTAGCATAAATATGAACAAAGGTAACGAAACAATAAATAATGAAGTTAAATGGTACAAACGTTTTATAATAAACAATTAATGTTTGGTTGGGAAGCCTCTGCTGTCGATTACAGCTCTACAACGACGTGGCATTGATTCTATCAATGTTTCATACATTTCCAGAGGAATATTTCTCCAGGCTTCTACAAATGCGTCTTAAAGTTGTAGTAGTATGATACTAGTAGTAGTACGATGTTAGTGATATGTTAATTGGACAATGTTTTCTTTACAATGTACTACAAAGTTAGATTTGACTCAAATCTGGACTATTTGCAGACCACACTAACACCGACACTAATTAGTCTCTTAGAAATGCTTTAACGTTGTTTCTTTGGTTTGGATTATTGTAGTGTCGGTGTTAGAGTGGTCTGCAAATAGTCCAGATTTGAATCAAATCTAAGTTTGTGGTACATTGTAAAGAAAACATTGTCCAATTAACATATCACTAACATCGTACTACTACTAGTATCATACTACTACAACTTTAAGACGCATTTGTAGAAGCCTGGAGAAATATTCCTCTGGAAATGTATGAAACATTGATAGAATCAATGCCACGTCGTTGTAGAGCTGTAATCGACAGCAGAGGCTTCCCAACCAAACATTAATTGTTTATTAAAAACGTTTGTACCATTTAACTTCGTTATTTATTGTTTCGTTACCTTTGTTCATATTTATGCTAATGTTTTTTTTCTGTTTCTAATTAGTTGTCCACCTTAGTACGTTGTGCTGCTTCATTTTATTTTATAAAGTATACCAGTTTTTACATAAACGGTTGTATGATATTTCCAAAACTGACATAGTAATACTTCATGATGTGGATACATTATAGATAAATAGGTATAAGCCCTCTATGATAAGTAAAACATTAATTATCAAGTTAAATTGTACTAAAAATAAAAATCACACTTGGTGTTTCTAATTATATGTCCACCACTGTATATATCAAACACAATAAACAAAAAACTTAGAAAAAAAAAACGAAACGAGCGAGCGTGTGTCCTTCCTTGTGACGTATAAAAAACTGAGCGGTGCCGCTTCGACGTCACAACGCATTCACCCCTCCCCGCCTCGTCTTGGTGGTTGCAAGTCCGGTGCGGCGCCGGAGCGCATCGTGTGACATGCCACAGATATTTCTATGTAAGACGACGCAGCGACACACCGTGTGCCCCCGCTCTCAGGGAGAAGCCACACGATGCGGTGCGGTTCCGGCGCGGCGCCTGTGCGGTGCCGCTGCGGCGTAATACATACAAATTTTAATGGAATACCACACGGTGCGGTGCGGCGCCGCGCCTCTCACTCGCCGGACCAAGACGAGGGGGGAGGGTGTATGCGCCGGGGCGGCACCGCTCTGGAGTCGCAGACCGCAGATGTGTTGACGGAGAGCCGTTTCACACGCACCGCGTGGCTCTTGCGACGTCGCGTTCTACGTGTGCACGCTGATGCGGCAAAATGGTCGCTGTGCGGCGGCGCGCCACACCGCACCGCACCGTGTGGCTTCTCCCTTAGTCCATCATGCTAGCTTCTTGCAGGTACGCAGACTACATATACCATTGATAACTTTTTGACTAGTTTCGGACCTAACTGACCCTTAATCAAGAGCTAAACACGTGGCGAGTTTCAGCTAGTGATGTAACATGAAAAAATACGACTTTGTTTTTTTTCACAATATTGAAAAAAACATGAAAAAAACTTAGTAGGTACCCTTGTTTTTTTTCTAAATTTGTTTTTTTTTTCAAAAAAAAAATCTATAGTAAATTAAATGTTTTATTGATGTACATTTTCTAATTTCTTACATTTTACTAAAATTACAAATCGAATTAAGTACTAATGAATCAAATTAACAAAAATGCCAATATATTCATGAATGTTGCCAATAAAATATTCATGCAAACTTGGTACTATACCACCAAAAGGTATTGTAGGTTTATAAATAAATAATAAACTCTATGTACTCTTTAGTATTAATCTTTTACGGAAACTGCCTTATCAATTTTCAATTATTTTTTTTAGGCCTCGTGCAGGTAGTTTTAATTTTTTATCCTTTTTCTTTTTGTATATTGTTTTTGTTCTGTAACTGCCTGTGTGAGTCCATAATAAATATTTTTTCTTTCTTTCTTTCTATCAATATTGAATTCTGTACTCTTGAAAAAAAAACATGCTCCAGAAAAAAAAAACGTAATTTTTTTTCAATTTTTTTTTTCACGATAGAAAAAAAACAGTTTTTTTGCAACACTAGATTCAGCTAGCGATCCTCAGCGATCCCGTGAAATGCACATGAGTTAATCGTTAAGAATTTTTATTATATCGATAATTTGTTTGCCACGAAGGTTTCGACGTATCCTTTGATATTACCCCTCTAGTTGTATATTCGTTAGTTTCGATAATTAGCATCTCTGTCATTTGAAATCCTAAACCACTGAACTCTATAGTTGCTTAATGTGATATATCTCACCTCAAAGGGTCTTTGATGTGTATGTATCTGTCGAGCGAGATGGCGCACAAGTTGAGGATGGAGGCGGTGGAACACATGACGTCACAGGCCACCCAGGTGTCGCAGAACTGCTCGCCGAATACCCAGTACCTAAGGAATAAAAAAAAGTTTTTAATAACTTAAACTCACGCCTGTATTCCCCGAAGGGTTGGCAGAGGTGTACAGTTTTTTTTTTTTTTTAAAAGAATTGCCTCACTAAGATTTCTGTTGTATCGTGGGTGCGTTTACAGACACAAATCTCACATACACAAACGCCCAGACCCGAAACAACCATCTGTAGGCCATACAAATTTTTGTTCCGTGTGGGAATCGAACCCACGACCCGTAGCGCAGAAGCCAATCGCTTAGCCACTGCACCAAACGTATCGTCGAATAGTGCACCCACATTTCGCCGTTATGTTTACGTCCCATGTAATAGGGGGCGAGCCTATTGCCATCGACCGGGTACAAATCCAGACTCCGGGCTGCTACTGAGAAATTCCACACGGAAAAACCCAGTGACACTTTACCCGACCTGGGGATCGAACCCAGGACCTCACGCTCAGCAGTCGCGCTTTCGACCGCTAGACCAACGAGGCAGTCATAAGTCAAAAAAGTTTTAATACCTCGGAATTAATTAAACTATTTAAAAAGCGTCCCAAAAAACGTAATCATGAAGGGAAACAATATTGAAACTTTAAAATTTTTCTTTAGGAAGCCTAATGCCAATTGCTCTCCAAGTTTTTTTTAGTACTTTCTTGTTTGAGCTGGATATCGACTTAACGAACCTGCCAAAAAGTGTAATTCTGTATGTTATGTTACCTTTTAGATATCGATATGACTACATTTATTCCCGTACGCAAAATACGCGCTTTATGGCGTGGGACGCTGTTTTCCACAACTCCATAGGCTCAATTTTCACCGCCGTGGAATGAAATGGAAGCGACGAAATTGTACATAGCATAATGAACTTTATGTCAATTGTATAAAGTACAAACTAAATACGAGCCCAAAAAAGGTCGCGAGGATTCCTCGGAAGACACGCGACCTTTGTAGAGCGCCCTACGCCATCCTAAGCTATTGCCTAACAGAGCAAGTTATTTTGAATTAGAGGTTGCCCGCAGTTTTGCCCGCGTGGATGTCGTTTATCGCGTATTCTGCGTTTCCCGCAACAAAAGGTAGCCTATGTCCTTCTCCAAGGTCTATATCTCTGTACCAAATTTCATCCAAATCGGTTCAGCGGTTTAGGCGTGAAAGTGTAACAGACAAAGTTACTTTTGCATTTTAATATTAGTACGGAAAGTAAAGATAGTGATTAGTTACGGTTTTATCTGTCACCAATCAAATAAGTGTTGAATTCTGTTTATTATTTGATAAATTTGTAAAAAGATAACCGAATTTCATAATTTAGTAAAGATATTGAGAAAAAAAAAGAACTGCAAGTTCTTTTTTTTATACAGTGTATCTGGTCCTGGACTAGCGATATTCTAGGTACTTATATAACAACTATTCTAGTACTCAAATACACTATACACTAGGGTCCAATACGCTTCCATTTTTTTGTTAAGATATTCTGTACGTGTGTACAAAAAAAGTCATATCTCTCAAAGTTTTGATCCCACTGAGATAAAAGTAGGCTTATTTGGAGGGAAACAATATTGTCCATCGTTTATATTACGATACAATGGGTTCAGATTTTCATAACTTTAAGATAGAGAATATCTCAACAAAAAAGCAAAATGGCTGCCAAATAGCGGGGAAGTGGACTGGACCCTAGTGTGTAGTGTATTTGTGTACTAGAATAGTTGCTATATAAGTACCTAGAATATCGCTAGTCCTTAAGCGCTATCCACACATTTCCGGGTCAGGGCTATCCGTGTTCCGAGTAGATCGTTTCAGTGTTCCCGTCAGGGACGTGCCATCCGTCACCCGTGTTCACACATATCAGGGAAATCGGTATCAGTTCTGTTTCGTTAGCTGATACGCACACAACACGATGTCTTTGTTTAACCAAGAAGAGTTGGCAATGATTGCAATAGCGCTAGATGAAGAAGAAGCAGATGACCAAGAACACTATCAGCAGGAAATAAAACGTATTTGGGTATTTTTCTTCTTAGAATTCAAATAATGTGGATTACGAAGATCGTAAAGTATAGCATTCTGCCGTACAAGTTCTATCAACCCCTCTGTATTCATGTTGCACTTGCAGATAAATCATTAACTTTAACAAAAATCGGATAGCACTGTCAGAGCGTCCGTGCGACCGAGCGTGCTCCGGGACACTGACGCCTGACACGGAGCTGTGTGAACCAGTTCATACAATTTGTACGTAACCGATTTTTTCCCCGTCCCTGACGGAACACGGCAGGGACGATTTCCCGGAAATGTGTGGATAGCGCTTTAACCGGACACATTGTATAATAGTTCGGTAACTAACTGATTTATTTGGTGCCAGTTCCAGCCTTTTGAGAACAGAGTTATTATTGTGGGACCAGCGTTCTAAAGGATCGCGCACATTATGACGGGCCGCAGCGGGGCGGAGCGGGCCGTAACGCAGCGCAAAATGCTTACTTAGCACATTAGTGACGGGCCGGGTCGCAGCGCATTAACGGATTTTGAGTACAGTGTACTGCCCTGCCAGACTTGCAAATCATATCTCTTTGTATCGATGAACTAAATTAATCAAAAGCTCTTCATCCATTTTTGTGAACACCACAGGAGCACGCAAATACCAAAAAAAATGCAAATATCGTAAAATGAACACGTGCGCGCGTGCACTCCAATTCGCTTGCTATAGCGCACTGTGTCGGGGCGCAGCGAGGCGGGACAGGCCGCATCGCACGCAACCAAAATGTGCGGTGGAATATTCGGCCCGCTGCGCCCCGGCATAGTGTGCGATAGTTCATATAAAATACATACGTGCGATTTGAGCGGATTTTTGCGCTGCGACCCGACCCGCTGCGGCCCGACATAATATGCGCGAACCTTAACAGCGGTTACGCGCACTACATCCGGCATTCGTCATCCGATTTCTATCCGTCATCCGTGAGTCTCCAATTCGGAAGAAATATTGACGGACCGAAGTAGCCGTAGTAATGTTTGTATGAACGCTTTCGCACTACCTCGGATTCAAATCGGACGTCAAATAAATATGCCAAAGATGGCCCCTGAATTGTTTGAATTTGGATCAGAGATCGGATAAGTGCGTAAGCGATATCCGAATTCGGTCCGAGTTTTTTACTCTAGATCGGTATTTTCACGGATTCGGATCGGATGCAGTGCGTAAAGCAATATCCGAATTCTGTCCGAGTTTATTATATCCGTATTTTCACGGATTCGGATCGGATGCAGTGCGTAACCGCTGTAATAGTACAACACACTCGTCATCGACATTCGACATAGCTTTGATTTTGACAGGTCATCAATTTCCATAGCAACGTATATGTATTAACAATCCGACTTCTCCGCAACTATGTACCACGCAATTATTATTGTTGTATTGTCAAAATGAAAGCTATTGAAATTACGAATGTGATACACTATTCGGATTATGATTTATTATTTTGAGAATGAAGCTTTTATTCTAGGGATAAATTATGGCGATCATGATTTGATTTTGTATACGAATTGCCATTAATTGGAGTATTTGTACCTGGGGACAATTAATCTGATAACAAAAATATTTCGTAGAAGTGAATAGCTTTATTAGAGGATAGGTACGTTTTGAGTACAAAATAACTTGATTACTTTGATTAAAAGATTACATTGGTGACAAAAAATATTGTTGCCTTTTGTATTGACCTCAGTGGTCAACTTTTGCGCCTAGTACTAACAGCGTGTCACAGTATTAATTTAGATACGAATTCAGTAAATGGAGTTAACTAATATGTAACACCAAAGGACATGGTCCATAATATATGGATCAAAAACCCAGACTCGATTGGGACTAAATGGGTACCAGTACTTTCATTATAATGCACAATTTACCCCACCGAAAGGGCAATGCCGAAATCAATGGGGTATATGAGCTATAGGCTGACAAAGTAACTGTGAAACGGCAAATACTCACTGTCTATATAAACTGTCTTGTGCATTACAATGAACCTATTGGTACCCAGTTTGTCCCAATCGATTCCGGATTTTTTTGAACCATCTCCTTTGACCTAAAATATAAACACAGCTGATGATGTGAAGATAGATTTTAGTTTATTTTTATTTGTATAGCTGTACTATGAAAGCTTTTGAATAACTGTAGAACACAAAAGTTATTCTTATTATGAGTATTTAATACTCTTTCGGATTAGTACCCCCTTTCCCACTGACATTGTATATGTAACCAATGTTTCTCGGCAATATTAGTAATTAGTATTTATAGCCATGTCCACTAATGTACAGTCAAAGAAAGAGATAAGTATACAGGCAACTATTACATTTTTTATTTAATCATCATTTATTTATTTATCCAAAAATTTGCAAACTTTACATTCGCATTTTAACAGAATTATGCGTGTGTTGAGCGGCCCCACGTTTTTACCACCGTTTGCTTGAGCGTGTCTTGCGTATAAAACGTAATTACGCACGCAATTGCCTGCGTAGTGCATTGATACCCGCTGTTTGCCTGTATACTTAACACTTTTGTTGACTGTATACTTAACACTTTTGTTGACTGTACTTCCCCGGACAAACTCTGTAACTAGGAACTCTATTACTAGAATAATTATTAATACGCTATATGGCCGTGCTGGTACAAGATGAGAATAGACGACTTCTTGTTTAGTGAGTGTCAATATAGGCACCTATGTATGCTCCACGGGTACTCTAAATACTGGATAGTATGCCAATGCTGTTAAAAAGAATACTCACCCAAGCAAGTCATTGACCCCAGCAAAAGTCATGACCGCAGCAGCCACCAGCATGTCGGCGATCGCCAACGATGCCAGGAACAGGTTGCCGATTCGCCGCAACCCACGGTCCGTGTATATCGCGATGCAGACCAATATATTCCCCGCTACGCTTAGGAAGATCAGCAGCGATAGGAATATACCTGAGAACAATGGGAGAAATGATTACTTGAATATACGGCACGATGGACCGACGATTTGAAGAAGGTGGTGGGCAGCGGATGGATGCGGGCTGCCCAAGACCGGGATGGTTGGCGATCTCTGGGGGAGGCCTACGTTAATAGGCTGATATGATGATGATGTTTAAGGAATCTTTTGGCCTTTTGATAGAATCCATTTCGTTTATAGTATTTTAACCACATTCACATTATAAAATGAAGGTGTGACCTGATTTAGCCCGGCGGCACATTATAAGAACTAACAGAAAACTTCTGATGCTTGTGCGAAGGCACTTTGCTCAAAAAAATTGAACTAGACCCGCAGACTGTCGGATCCGACAAATTGCGGATGGTGTAATGTGAGATATTCTGACAGAAATTTCATATAATGTGCAGCCGGGCTTAGTACCAGCGATTTTACTTAGGGGTTACTTTGATATCAAGGGGCGACACTGATAGTTCCTAAAAATATAGCATTTGGTCATATTTACGACACGTTTGGTGCAGTGGCTGATCGATTGGTTTCTGCGCTACAGGTCACGGGTTCTATTTCCGTACGGAAATATATTTGTACAACCTACAGATAGTTGTTCCGGGTCTGGGCGTTTGTGTATATTGTGAGATTTGTGTCTGTAAACGCACCCACGATACAGGAGAATTCCTAGTGTGGGGAAAAGTTAAAAAAAAATATATCACTCTGTAAAAATAGAACTTATGCATTTTAACTTAACTGTATAGGCAACATTGACAGTTTTCCTATTTTACCATACAATATAGAGGTGTCTGCGAAGTTAGATGGCGAAGATAAAAAATACTAAATCAGACCCCAGATTATGTACGAACTTCGGGTCCTAATTGACAACATTTCATATTTTTAACCTGCATGTATTATTACGTTATATAAAAGTAAATCCAAATCCAGAGCACCCGTATTTTTCCGTTTTTCGAAATTATGTACTTTTCATTCATAATTTCAATTTTGAAATTCGGCGTATTCTAAAAAGACGTATGCGCCAAATGACGTCATACATACGGTGGAATGGCGATCTAACCTTTGCTTCACTACGAGCCGTCAAAAAAACTGTTAGTTAAATGTCACTGTCATATAACACTTGTCTTGTTTAACTTCATAAGTGACATTGACATGTCTTGTTTGACATCAAATGTTTTCATCTAAAACATTGGAACGCATAGGCAAAGGTAATTCCTCATTCCACCGTTTATGTGACGTCATCACATGTTTTTTCATTTTCATTTTTTTTCTCAGAAATGAGGAAATAAAAAAATAAAAAAAATATAATTTTGAACTCAGGACACGAAAATAAAGAAACGGTATTTTTGTTTTAAGGTCGTGTCAGTTTTGAAATGTTGTCAATTGGGGCTACTTTGACACTGAACGATAAAACAGGGATTATCAAAGTAAGTAAAAGCCTACGGTCCGACTTTAGTAAGGAAATTTCTCTTTTTTATCGAAAACTATGCACTGTAGTTTTATTTTTATGTGATTTTATAATTATATCTCAGTTAATTCAGCCTATACGAAATATTTTTGATGTAGCAGCTAAAAGCGAAAATAAATAAGATACAAACACATGGAGCACAAATTATCAAAGTAACCCCGTTCCCTTATAAATCTTATCTATTAAACTATAGAGATTATTTCTTCTCATTGTGATATTGACAGTCTATAAGTCATCAACTTGAGATAGTATAATTCAATCTCACATAGCCGCTATTGTAATCTTGATCCCAACGCCTCATCTCCATGACACTCAATGGCACTTGTTACCTATACCAGAATCTATCGTTAACACGTTAAGTGCTTTATCTCCTTACGCTACCACACTCCAAGCAGCACTAGTACAGTCGAGTACAATGCGATATACGCCTGGTAAAATTCTAGTGATTTTTGTCTAAAGAAATGGGTACTTTGGAGTTGAATTATTTTGTCTTAAATCTGTGTTCTCGGATCCGATAATATATATTTTCTGTATTCAAAAATCTATCTATATCTAGAAGGTGTAACATAAATAAGTGTACAACCTCTTATGGGGTCACTGTACTCATCATTATGAACAACTTTTATTAAGGGAACAACCTAAAATTGCGAAAAAAAATCAGCTGTTCCCATTAATGTTCGCATAACTCGTCAAAATGTAGGGAATAGCTGATTTTTTTTCGCGATTTCAGGTTTGGTCCCATAGGAAACCCTTAAGAGGTTGTACACTTATTTGTGTTACACCTTGTATACTATTAATAAAACTGAAAATGCACTTTGTCTATACATTCAATATTTTTGTGTGTAATACTATCGATACAGACGCCAAAACATTTTTTTTTTAAATTATTGTATTTCAGAAAAACAGAATAAAATAAATATTTAAGGGGGCTCCCATACAACAGACATGATTTTTTTTCCATTTTTATAGATAACGGTACGGAACCCCCTTTGAGCGCGAGTCCGACTCGCACTTGGCCGGTTTTTTTTACCTCGATGCGACTATCGTTGACACGTCGCCACACTTACGAAGATCAGCTGCGATACACGTACTTGCACCGAACTGTTGGTTTCAGGAAATTAAACTGCTAACTGAGGAGCTCGTGGCTAAATAATTACAGCCGCATAGACCCACGATCTTCCGGGTTAAGCCACGCTTGCCGAGGTTGGTCTGTGGATGGGTGACCATTTACCATAGCGAGTTTCCTCCGTGCCTCGGAAAGCACGTAAAGCCGTTGGTCCCGGCTGTACTTGTAGATCTTTGACAGTCTTTACTGCTGGTCAGAAGCCAGAAAGTCTGACAACCAGTCTTACCAAGAGTATCGTATTACCCAGTTACTGGGTTGTGGAGGTCTGATAGGCAGTCGCTCCATGTAAAATACTGATATTCAGCTGCATCCGGTTTGACTGGAAGCCGACCCCAACATAGTTGGGAAAAGGCTAGGCAGATGATGAAACTGCTAACTGTACTGCTTTCACTGATGTATGTATAATTAACATACGCGAGAATATATTACGTGACTTAATCGTGCAAAGCGATGGCGAAATAGATCGGGTTGTCAAGAACATAATTAACACAAGGTAGATGAATTGGCAGCAGTTCACGAGAATAATCTACGACTCCCGCATTCCCCTTAAACTTAAGGGGAAGATCTATGAAACAATGGTTAGATCTGCTGTCTTGTATGGATCAGAATGTTGGCCCACAAAAGGGACGAATGAAAGGCAATTGCATGCAGCTGAGATGAGAATGTTAAAAGGCATACCACACATGCCTCTTAGCATTCTCATCTTAAGGGCAACAACCTTAATTGTTGATGATAAAGGAAAATGTTCTTAGGAGACTGTCCATAATTTTTGAAAATATTTTGAACTGCATTCAAAGGTATTGAGCTCGTGGAGGAGCTCGTGGCTAAATAATTACAGCCGCATAGACCGATCTTCCGGGTTAAGCCACGCTTGCCGAGGTTGGTTTGTGGATGGGTGACCATTTACCATAGCGAGTTTCCTCCGTGCCTCGGAAAGCACGTAAAGCCGTTGGTCCCGGCTGTCATTTGTAGATCTTTGACAGTCGTTACTGTTGGTCAGAAGCCAGAAAGTCTGACAACCAGTCTTACCAAGAGTATCATATTACCCAGTTACTGGGTTGTGGAGGTCTGATAGGCAGTCGCTCCATGTAAAATACTGATATTCAGCTGCATCCGGTTCGACTGGAAGCCGACCCCAACATAGTTGGGAAAAGGCTAGGCAGATGATGATTCAAAGGTATTGAAAATAAAACATATTTTTTTACGTATTCGTAACTTTAAACAAGTTTTTCGCGATTTCTGACGTATTGTGCTCTACCTCAGCGGGTCCTGAAGAGTATTTTGATCCTTTTAAGGAAGTTGATCGACTGGCATCATAAAGATGTTATGAAAATGTTCTTAAGAGACTGTCCATATTTTTTTTTAATATTTCGAACTACGTTCACATATTTTTCATAGTATAGTCACGTAGCGTACCTACAAAAATATATATACGAAAAAAATCTGCACATTGTATATATTTTGCTTTTGAAATCAGTTATCTCCTCAAATCCCGGTATCCTATTTCGTTTAATATTCCAATAACAAGTCATTCTAAATATCACTTTCGCTCCCCCCCCGACTACAGTTGACACGTCGCCATACTTACGAAGATCAGTGCCGATACGAACGTACCTGAGTAGGTTTGTTAGTTTCAGGAAATTGAACCGTTTAGCACCGAACGAGGCGCGAAATAGACTGGAAGTATTTGCTCCAGATAGCAGTGTATGTTATGTCATTTCCTTCGTTTTGAAATAGGAGAAAAGAAAAATATGTGCGGGTTTTGGCGCCGTGTAGAAGCTTTTGTGGGAAGAGAGATTTTGCTAACGTTATTTTAAAAAAAAACCGGCCAAGTGCGAGTCGGACTCGCGCACGAAGGGTTCCGTACCATTATCTATAAAAACGGCAAAAAAACACGTTTGTTGTATGAGAGCCCCCTATTTGTTGTTATAGCGGCAACAAAAACACATCATCTGTGAAAATTTCAACTATCTAACTATCACGGTTCGTGATATACAGCCTGGTGACAGACGGACGGACGATTATCTATAAAAACGACAAAAAAAACACGTTTTTTGTATGGGAGCCCCCTTAAATATTAATTTTATTCTGTTTTTTTAGTATTTGTTGTTATAGTGGCAACAGAAATACTGCAAGATAGGACGTTATTCAGGAGTCTTGAGTTCAATTTCTAATTCAGGAAGTGTGTTATTGACATCAATTGTTCAGCCTAACTTTTTTCCATGTTGGGATCAGCCTCCAGTCTAACCAGATGCAACTGAATACCAGTATTATACACGGAGCAACTGCCATCAGACCCCTGCAAACCAGTTATTGTGCAATATTTTGCTATTGTGCAGATAAAAATTGTTTACCGCCACCTCTATACACTAACAACACTAATAATACTGCTTATGCGTTGCTAACCTTAGGGACAAAGTTGGGAAGTTTCATGTGCCTGCAATTTCAACCAACGCTTCAAACCGGAACACAGAAATACTGGTCGGCGGCAGAGGTGACCATACTTTCCAGAACGAACTCTTCCACAAGAAACTGTACTTCTACTATTACTTTTGCCATTATCATACATACATCATACACTCACCCCTTTTTCTCAAGGGGGTAGGCAGAAACTGCAGAACTCCACATGATACGATTCTTACATACTCCTTTCGCATCGTCCACGTTCATACTACTTGCCATACACGCACGGCGATTGAGAGTACTACGCACCTGTCCGTATTGAAGAACTTCACCAACAACATCGATGTATGTCCTTCTAGGGCCATTAAATCATCCAAAATGGTTACTTCTATAAATTTAGGATCATGCAAGTATGAGGAAATAAACCCGGGATTTAAACGTGCATAAATAATCCTATAATATCGATCTCAAGAGAGCGATTTCCTCCCAGCTTCCACAATATCCGCAAAATGATAAGCGACCGGTAAACTACGTTTAACCGAGGCTCAATATGGAAATAAGATTCCTACGTGCTCCCTTACCGAAATCCTTACGCTCCAATGAAGGTCGCTGTCCTCATTAAGTGTTTTGGCATTGTGTAGGTGTATTATAGTATATACTCGTATATATTTTGGTATATAGTTTGGTATCATTTATATTAAACAGGGTGTAAAAAAATTCGTAAATATAGAACACAGATTGACACAGTGAACACAGATTGACCCTGCATGGGATTTTTTTCAATGTCAACAAAAAAACCAAATTTAAAATAATAGACCTAAGGTGTAGTTTCAAATAAAAAAAAAAACTAGCTTTGCTTAATTGCTTGGTTAATTGCATATCACGTTTAGAAATTCACTACAAGCAACATTAAATTATAATATCCAGTATGCACTCAGTATACTCACTTAACATCATTGTTATCATTCTCAACCTTCCGCCACCCTCGTAATAGACCTCATCCCTTTGGTTAATTATATACCTATAGCTGTCGTCAAGGAACATTGCTGTTTTCCGGTTTGAAGGATAAGAGCGATTACGCACTGCATCCGATCCGAATCCGTGAAAATACGGATATAAAAACTCCGGACCGAATTCGGATATTGCTTTACGCACGGCATTCGATCCGAAGAGGTATTCCTTGAAGCGAAATGTGCACCACAGGTTAAAAAAAGCGGCACGCGCATGCGCTCTAGGGTAGTAAGTAAAATAGCCGCCATTGAGGAACGTCCGATATTTTTGCTATTTTCCCTTTTTATGATTAACTTTGTTGTGATAACTTAATAACTGATTGTGATTCAGTGTCTATGTTTTTAAAAAAGTACCTTTAGTTTACCATTTTGAGGCGCTCCTAATGAGGCGCTCCTTTTTTATTCCTCGGAGCGCACCTTTTAGTAGCGCTCCCGATAGCAATTAAAAATATTAAAATTTTATTCCTCGAAGCGCGCCTATGATTAACTTTCGAATAGAGATAGGATACTAACTGAAACTATCGATAATAAGTAAAACACGTTATATTATTCAATTTGCAAAAACTCTATAAGTACTCCTTGACCATAGATTGGTTTAAAAAAAAAAAAGTGATCCTGTCTGTGTAAAGTGGACAAAGACAACTGTATCATTCAGTACGTACTTTAATGTCTGGCGATACGGCGCACGCGGCGCGGGAGCACTGCACACATAAGCCTCAGCCACCCCCTCCCCATCGTATCCTAAGTCGCGTCACAGGTCGCGTTCACCGAGTTCACACGAATCCAGCCGAGCATTTCCGGCACTTGTTTACTTAAAATTGCATAGTTTTGTTTTGTTGTGTTTTAACTCACAAGTTGCGCGAATGTGTCACGTAGGCTCAAGTGAAGCTATGAACTGAAGAAAGTTTGTTTATTTAAGAAAGTTTGTGCAATAAGGCAGTTTTGTGAGCATGGAACCAATTGCTGGACCAAGTAATAGAAACGCGCTAATTAAATATCTACAAAGCAGAAGCGGCAAGAAAGTTTTATTAATGGGGAGGGGGTGGCTGAGGCTTATGTTTGCAGTGCTCCCGCGCCGCGTGCGCCGTATCGCCAGACATTAAAGTACGTACTGAATGATACAGTTGTCTTTGTCCACTTTACACAGACAGGATCACTTTTTTTTTTAAACCAATCTATGGTCAAGGAGTACTTATAGAGTTTTTGCAAATTGAATAAAATAACGTGTTTTACTTATTATCGATAGTTTCAGTTAGTATCCTATCTCTATTCGAAAGTTAATCATAGGCGCGCTTCGAGGAATAAAAAGTTAATATTTTTAATTGCTATCGGGACCGCTACTAAAAGGTGCGCTCCGAGGAATAAAAAAGGAGCGCCTCATTAGGAGCGCCTCAAAATGGTAGCGCTTCAAGGAATACCTCGATCCGAATTCGTGAAAATACCGATCTAGAGTAAAAATCTCGGATCGAATTCGGATGTTGTTTACGCACTATTCCGATCTCTGATCCAAATTCAAACAATTCAGGAGCCATCTTTGGCATATCCATTTGGCGTCCGATTTGAATCCGAGGTAGTGCGAAAGCGTTCATACAAACATTACTAAGGCTACTTCGGTCCGTCAATATTTCTTCCGAATTGGAGACTCACGGATGACGGATAGAAATCGGATGACGGATGCCGGATGTAGTGCGTAAACTACCATATAAATAGTTCTATGGCTACTTTGGAACGTATTTTCACGGATTCGGATCGGATGCAGTGCGTAACCACTGTAAGGGTGCCGGCGAAATTACAAGCACATGAGACTGTGGCGGCATCTATCACGCCACATGCGAAGTATTCGATCCTACATCGCGATATCAAGATTCGACACGCAGATAGTATATATACAACCGCCTAACATTAAGCGTTGGGCAGTAGCCCGCCAGCCATAAGACTCAGCCTGGTTGCAGAATTCTCCCTTTGGTTGGAGGAACACCATACCTCGTTGCTTCACAAGACTCTCCAATTTTTTGTCTCTGAGGTTGCCAAAGCATTATCAATATTTTTTGTGTTGTCGGTGTATATGTCGTCGGCATTTTTTAAGTGCCTTCTTAATTTTTTTTCTTGACCACGGCTTTTTCACTGTTTTCGTTTGATATTTATACAATTTATTGATTTTTTTATGATAAATGTCTTTAAAAGAACTTGTTTCTTACGATATACAATTGTTTTCAACTTCGTTTTCAGAACACTTGCATTACTCGACGCCATTTTTATTGTTTTCATTAGCAGCGCCACAGGTGGTAGAAAATAGAAGTAGTTACTGCAACTTATTACACCTGATGTTTTTTTTTACCGTATGGGAAAAATGGGTATAATAGGTGAACGGAGTAGTATACCACGACATGTTTTTTTTTTAAATTGCTTTATGTAATTTTTCTTTCAATAAATACTACTAATTTGAAGTAAATTTTCATACTTAATCAATGAAAACATACATTTTGAACTAAATAAATCTATTAAATATTAGGTATCTAAATTCAAATCAGACACACCTGCGTATGATTTGAGTTTGTATACAAGGTGTTAACGAATTCGTGTAATTCCTTCAAACTACATGATCTATCAATGGTATAGATTAACCCCGCACGGGATTTAGATTGATTAAAAAGAAAAAAAAATTCTTAACAAATATATTTTTTATGTCATACAAAATTTCGGTGCCATGCATAAATGAATAACGGCACAGCAACACAGCTGACGGGAACGACTAGCGCGATATCGCTCCACGCAGTCAGTTAACTTGGAACGGTAAAATTACTCAGTTAAGAATACCACGATTCATTTTTTGAAAACGTTTTTTGTTGATTCTGAAAAATTCCTATGCAGGGTCAATCAGTGTCACCATTAGATCACGCGGTTTGAAGGAATTACACGAATTCGTTAACACCCTGTAGTAGGTATCTATAGATTATCAAATTTATAAAGAGTTAAAGAAAAAAAAAAAACCCATGCCCAAGCTTTCTATTCCGTTCACCTTATATGCTTAGTTTTTTCCAGACGGTAAAAAAGTCATTCGGTATACACTCAGACAAATAAAAAACCAAGACAGAACGCTATGAACAATACAGTGAAGCATGCCAAAACTACACCTCCGCCCTGTGCATACACGCACACACGCACACATTTACAATATTTTTCAATCAAATTACACCTCAGTAGGTGCACACACGTTTACGAAACCGGCCTCACGTCACTGTTGATAGTGAAGTGACAGTTGGGTATACAAGGTTAGTCAGAAAGGGGGTACTAATCCGAAAGCCACTTATAGTATCACTGAAGACTGTTTTATAGCATGTGTTAAAAAAATTAAATTCGTATGTTTTTATTTCCATACAAAAGTAAATAAATATTATTTATTTCAAAAACTCCGCAACCCTAATTTTGTTATAAGCCTATCGGTTCGGTGCGGCGCGGACGGTAAAATACAAAGCGCCAGCTGTACCTACGTACCTACGACTGCCGCCGAAATCGTAGGTTACTATGATACTGTGTATGTGTGCGTGTAGCGGAAGTTTTTGAACATAATTATGATTATTACCTAGAAACTTACCATTTCTGATGTCGACGCTTTCTCTGCCAACGAGAATGTCACACACGTGTCGTCTTAATTTTAAATTGAAACACAAGAAACACTTTTGGTCATTAATGTTTTATGTAAGTACGTAGGTACCTAACCTACCTACGCATGGATGTATCCCCCGTATCACCACGGACACTACAAGAAGGGTTCAATTCCGAATGGAACAAGCACTTTCGGTTGTTAGTTTTATGAACTTACGTTACCTACAAATGAATCTATCACCACGGACACTACGAAAAGGGTTCATTTCCAATTGGAACACAAGAAGCACTATTGGTTATCACAAACAAAATAGGATCAATCTGCCGCCCTTATCGCGTGATGCACAAAGACGCGTGGCGATGTAGGTACCTACGGACGGATGCGATCGCATTACGTAACATCTATCTGCGGATTGTCTTTCATGCTCTCAAACGCAGATGTTACTCTTTACCCCATCTTGTTTTCATTGCTGTAGTCCGCAGCGTAACCCATACACTTCACGTGACCCCACAATAAGTCCAGCGGAATCAGGTCTGGTGAGCGAGGAGGCCAGGCTACACGAACGCCACGTCCGATCTACATGGGGAACTGCTGATCCCAGTACGCTCTAGGGCTGCGAGCGAAAAGAAGCGAAGCGCCGGCGCCGCGCCGCTGTACTAGCTGGATCACAACACAATCCTCGAATACTAGACCGAAAACCTTTGCCGGACAATTCATGGCCTGTTGAGAGCACGGCATCACAACTATCGTTACACATCACCATGTTATAACACTCCTCATTTGGTACTCCGTCAACCTCCGTGTAAAAACAACAAAAATTAAAACACGACTCGCGTAAACAATCAAAATTATCGACTGTATTCCGGGAAGTGTTGCAAGCGACTAAGAAATCTTACCTACAATAATACGAGTAATATCGGATAAAATGTTTAGGCTATAACACTTTTAGAGATGTGCAACGTTATCCCAAAAACTTAATCCCGCGATATTCCGGAGAATTTGACAATGGATTCAAATTCAATAACTTTTTTTAAATTCCTTAAATTTTGTGTCTTTCTGTCACGGGGATCTATCACTACATCATAATAATATGGGATTCGAACACACGTTTAAAGCCTAAGATCTTAGGTTAGCAATAGCATGCTGAAAAAACTGATTTATTTTAAGTTTAAGAGGATGGAACTTTAAATGCTCGCAAAGTTTTTATCAAAAAGGAAAATAACTTATGAAATACGGTCAATTACGGAAATCGATAAATCTATCTCGTCGAGTTCATGCGCTTTCAAAAGATAGTGCATAGGTACATTTCTTAGTACCTACACACACGTTTATTACGTACGATAATAATCATTAATTAAACTAAATGACTGACAGACAGGTCTACGTACGTAACATGTACGCATTCCCAAAAAAAATTATAAAATTGAGTTTTGCACAACACTAAAGCGGCAAGCGGCCGGAACAAAGAGTCTAGTTGAATTTGCCGCTGGCGCCGCGGCGTCTCTTTGTCGGCGTTACAGACCACGTATTGCAGAAGCGACATCGTGCGGTAAGATTATTGGTCAATTTTGAAGGTTTGTTTTGTTCGGATTGTTTGTGATATTAACTTACTTATTGTACTGGCTGCTGATGCATCGGAATAGTTGTTAATGTAGAATAGAGCATAATAATAATTACGTGCTTTTGTGATCCAAGCCTTTGATAGACAAGTTGACGGTTCTTCATCTGTTATTACAGATATTCTAAGTAAGTAGGTACAGGGAACCTTAATTTCAGGTTAGTCAGTTGTTAATAATAATAAGCCGATAAAATATTAGTCTAACAGCGCTAACACAAAACACTCTGAGATGCAGAGCATTATTAGGTACAATACTATTGCGGACTGTCGTGTCTGCGCAATTTTTTTGTTCGTTTAAATTGCAACTTTGTAAGGTAATCTTACAAAGTTGCAATTGCGAGGGGAAAAGTCGGCCATTTTTATTTGTACCTATACTGTTTCGTGACCCGAAATATGACCTAAGATGTAAACACAGCTGATGATAGGGTTGTTGTAGCGTATTTTTAGTGAAATCTTTGAACAGCTATTTCTCTAAATTAATTGATTTTTGGGGAAAGTTGTAGAACAAAAGTTGTCCATTATTGTGGGTACTTTAACACCCTTTCGGATTAGTACCCCCTTTCTGACTAACCTTGTATAAGGTCTATCTATTCATACACGAAATATTTTAAGGGATACATCTATAGGTGGTCAAGAAGCCAAAGAAAAGTGAAAAAAATGTTTTTTGATGAGTATATTATTTTAAGTAATTATTATAATTGTAATTTTGCTTGAGACATTTGCACAAATTTGAAAAAAAAATTGCCCGCTTCATTGACCATAAATACTACGTAGAAACTGGATGTTGAAAATAGTAATGAGCCAGTATTTGATACGTGTATCAAGTAATAAATATAAATTATTTCGTTATTGCAAGTGGACTATACTCAAATAAACTTACTTTTTCTTTTTTTTTATTTGTATATCTTCTTTACCACCTATAGATGTATTCCTTAAAATATTTCGTGTTTGAATAGACAGACCTTATATATAAAATAAAATAAAAAAAAACCAAAATCTATTATGGTGATACTAACCGACGAGCAGTATGGACAGCAAGGTGACGGCATCCGGGTCATCTGAGTCGTCGTATTCCACCGTCGTCTCGTTGAACTGAAGCGCCACCTGTGACGACACATGAATTATTCAACTGACAACATTCTTGTGACGTGGTATCATATATTATAATTATTATTCAAGTGGCAAAATTTTTTTGGGGGGGATACACTGTTGTTTATCGTACATGTACGTATAAACTCTAGTCATACTGTATACGACGATTAGACCGACGACGTTAATAAAATATACAAGGTGTTCGTTCTGTAATCGTGCCATATTTCTAAAGCAAATGTTTAAAAATGTGCTTGATCATCTAATAATACATATCCAATTCTACGTCATTTAATTACCAAATTTTCACTTAGAAACATTAACGAGGGTTTGAGAATAAATCCCGAAGTGCCCCGAACGATTTCGAGAATAAGTCACCAGCGGCACGTTCGCCTCGTCGAATTCTGTCAATTATTTTGTTTTTGTGTCACGCGCGTCTCACGGGGGTTTGTTTGTTTACAAAATATTTAAAATGAACATTTTTGGTATTGTTTTTTTTATTGATTCGTGTTCAGTATCGATGGTATTGTCACCTCCTTAAATATGGCACGGATACAGATCAACACCTTGTATATATTACGGCTAATAGCCGAAGTGCGGCTTCACCTAGTTTTAGCCGGGTACAACTAGGTGCAGCTGGCCACATGTGGTTAAACTTAGATGCATCCTACTTATCTTCGGTTAGAACTAGGTTTAGCCTTCGTCATAGTGGCTAGAACTAGGTGTACCCGTACACCGGTGGTTAAGGGGAACCCCGACACGGATAGGTTAGGTTCGAAGGGAATGACGGGGGCTAGAGTGAGCGAGCGAAGCGAGCGAACGAAGCCCCTGTCATCCCCTTCGTGTTAGTTTACTTTAAACCCTGCAGACAGAAATAGGAGCCCCGCACAGCGGGGCTCCGTCGATTTAAGCTACACCTAGTTCTACCCAACTGCTACTGGTTGCACCTAGTTGTTCCCGGGTAACCCTAGGTGTACCCGCCATTCGGGCTTTACCCGTAACATATATACAACGTGTAACAAAATAAACGCAAATACTGAAAGAAGTTTGTTAAGAATCGGCTACTGAATCGATTTCAGCCATTTTAAAAATGTGTATTTTTTTGATACGTTCTTCATTCTTCTCCCTCTTTTAATTGCAATAAAAAATGAGTTTGATATCTAGGACATAAGATTAAATTTTAAATGCAGTTAACAATGAAATGTAACGATGAACTATTTTCTTAAATAAACAATATTTAAGCACAAAAAAGTAAAACTTCACTGTAGGTGTAATTAAAACGGAATATTCCAATTGAGTTGTTTGAGTGTTTGTATTATTCCTATTACATGTTATATATGACGGTAGGTACTGTTTTAATGGAGAATTCACACGTACAACCACACCACATCGTAGCGACAACATGTGGTCAAGCAGTGGTTACGTATGACTAGTGTCGCTGCAGCTTTATCGACAATATGTCGTCCGTGTGAATTAAACTATTAATTTTCATACAAACTGGTGCCCACGAGTTGTTGTTGTGGTATAGTTGTGGTACGTGAGAAACAAGCCTATAGCCCGACCACTTAACTGCGACCGTCCCTGAAGTAGTTGTCGCGAGTGCGAAGATACCTATAGGTAAGTAGTTTGCTTGCGTGACGTCACGTCGTCCGTGGGGAAACTGTCAGACTCGGATTGGACGGCGCAGGAGCAGCATCAGTAAGTGAGCTTATACAAGGTGTCCCAAGAAGTATGGATCAAATCGAATAGGGGCGTGGGCAATGTCATTTCCAAACTTTTTAAACCTGAGAATGTCGGTGCAATAATTTACGGTTAAAAAGTTATGACCAATTATTGTTTTTTTTTTTTCAATCATTTCGCATAGAAAAATATCATAAAAAAAACTATCAGAGCAATAATTTTTTTCGGGACTTTGGCGAACAATATTTTCTTGTGGTAATTTATTTACGCAGCTAGAATACATGTGTTCCATAAGAAAAAACATTTACTGCAAAGGCTTTTTTGGTGTGGCAAAAATTTTACTCAAGTTTTTACTACGGCATGTTTTGAAATGACCTTGCCCACGCCCCTATTTGATTTGATCCATACTTCCAGGGACACCCTGTATACGTTTTCTCAGTGCATTTATGCAGTTCTCAGATTTTTATTGACGTCTTGTGTATTTACTCAGAAACCGATGCGTTCGGACTGTTTGCAAACAGTGCTCAGACTTCTTAGATTGATCAGTAGCAGACCTAGAACAGCTATGCGAGGCTTGGGGTGGCTAATAGGGGAGGTTGGAGGCCACTACGGGGGAAACCCCCAAATACTATCAATCCTCGACTATGCTGATGTCAGCTATCTCGATCTAACTGAGGATCAATTTGAAAAGCTTGAGCGACTTCAGAATCTTTGTATCAGATTCATATTTGGCTTGCGCAAATATGATCATGTTTCAGAATTTCGTACTAAGCTCAAATGGCTACCTATTCGCCTTCGCCGGAATGCCCATATTCTTTCTCTACTCTATAATGTGCTCTTTAATCCTTCCACCCCGTTTTACCTTAAAGAACGCTTCGAGTTCCTCGGTGACTCTCATTCTAGGTTCTTGCGATCATCGGAAAATCTTAAATTAAAAATACAACAGCACTCCACCTCTTTTTATGATAAGTCCTTCACAATTCAAGCTGCTCGCCTGTGGAATGCTTTACCGCTTAATGTGAGGCGTGCACAATCGCTGCCAGTTTTTAAAAAGTCAGTGAAGGAGCATTACTTGTCGCTATAGTCTGCTATTTCTTTCATTTCTCTCTTCCGTTCTTATGTTTAATATATATTTATTAGTTTATTATTATTATATTTATGTTTTTTTCATATTTATGTAAATATATTGTTATGTATTTTATACTATTAAATCTAAGTAATAATATGTACGTAATGTACAAGTACACCTAGACTGCCCGTTTTTCTCTTTCCATTCTTCTAGTCCATCCAAAGGTTGTCTGGAAGAGATCGCCTTGCGCGATAAGACCGCCCATTGTACATTTTTTGTATTTAAATTGTTTTTCCTTGTTTTGTTAACCTGGTGTACAATAAAGAGTATATAAATAAATAAATAAATACTGACAGCTCAGTTACCAGTTTTAGTCTCAAAGAACCAGCCGTAACGTAATCAGTACACAGATATTAACATTCTCAGCTACCATAACGTTATTTCATAGTGATTGATTTGTTGCATTTTTATCCAGTGACGTGTAAATTAGTTCAGATATTCGTTGAGTACCTGACACAGAGGTAATTAGCGACAGTAGCTGCGCGGTGCGGGAGGGGTGACAGTTGTTAAGCCTTATTCGTTTGAGCACGCTCAGGCGAATAAGCGGCTCATTTGGCTCATTTGGCGAATAAGCGGCTCATTTGGCTCACTTGAGCACGCTCGGCCCGAGCAAGTCCGAGCACGCTCAGGGCGCCGCACCTTGTCGGTTTTTGTCCGCGCTCAGTATTCGCTCGGCGCTCAGTGTGGACGGTTGTTTTTGTGTTTGAAAGGCTCGGCGAATGACGAGCGCACCGAGTTTCCCGAGTTTGATATAGTTTAATTATTAACGTTATAATTTACTTTTTCTGTTATTTATAAAATGAGTGGCTTGTGACTGCTTCGAAGGTCAATTCACGAATCATATTAGCCGAGTTGTTCCTTCGATGACGATACATTTCTCATCCACCACCTTGGTGGTTTTCTCTTCTTCTTTATGGCACTGTGAATGATTATAAAGGCCGCAACAGCTACACGAACACGTGAAAACATGACGGAGCCGAGCATATACTGAGTAGTGATGTTCAAATCCGCTATAAACTGTAGACGTGTTATAAACTATAAAATATATTCATATAGTCTGTTATTTTATACGCTATCATTATAACGCGGTGTTACAAAACTCAGGCGCAGTCTGAACGCGGAGACGCTATAATTTTATTTAACAACACGCTAAACGGACTTGATGATACGCGGTAAATGTTATCTCGCAACGCGCTGTACACTAAAAAATATAATATAATAACACTTCATTCCCTTACGCGCTGTTGCTAGTCGCTACGCTATCTTGCTATCTCGTTCTGGCCCCGCTGTGCGCGTTTAGACTTTTATTCGTTGAGTAGGTTGAAGCGTTATAATATAGCGCGAAGTCAGAGCCGCTATAGCAAACGCTATACGCTATGTACACATAGTCTGTTATGTTTTGGCGCTATACGTTTTATTAACCACCACTAATACTGAGCATTCTGAGCACAGCTTTTTCAGTGTTGTGGCTCGTTCGACCAAAACTTTCATTTTGTTCCTCTGAGCGCGCTCAGGCGAATGAGCGGCTCATTAACCTGAGCATGCTCAAGTGGATACAAGGCTTTACAAGTTGACGAATCAGTGAGTTCTCCCGTCGCGTCACCAGACCCCTCCCGCACCACGCACCTACCTCAGGAACGGTCGCAGTTAAGTGGTCGGGCTATAATTCTGCTACCCAAAAGCATCATTACCCCCCTGCCAAAGACTGTTTCCCAATTAATGTAGGTAAAGCACTTAACCACATGCTCCGTAGGTAATATCAAATGTTATTTAACTTAAATAAGTTAAGTTTAGTTAGATGATTTCAGTTAGCTAACTCGTAACGGGGTTAGGGAAACGATACGACGCCGATGGAGGCTTAACTTAACTCGTGTCTCGTCTATAACACGTCATAAATGTGGAAGGTGTTGTAAGTACCAGTTATAAAGTTTTGTTAGTTTGTAACTAAACAGCCAATCAGAGGGGGTTAATAAGATACTTGACTATTTTTTTTTATTAGAAGTCTGTAACAAAAATAATAAGCGACACTGAAAAAACCAATTAAACCATTACATAGTATAAAACAAAATCGCTTCCCACTGTCTGTCTGTCCCTATGTATGCTTAGATCTTTAAAACTACGCAACGCATTTTGATGCGGTTTTTTTTAATGGATAGAGTGATTCAAGAGAAAGGTTTTAAGCTGTAAAACGTACACGTGCGAAGCCGGGGCGGGTCGCTAGTATTTAATAAAACTACAATGAAATATTTAATCAAACTAGCTGTGCCTTCGCGGCTCTGCCTGCGTAAGTTTTTTCCATTTTTTTTTTATTGATGTTACTAAAGCTTGTCAATAACTACTAAAGAGAAAGAAAGAAAAAAAAATCGGTTCACAAACAGAACACAAAATCGTACTTAACTATTTTGTCTTTGTGTATTTATACATCATCATCATCATACAGCCGAAAGACGTCCACTGCTGGACATAGGCCTCTCCCAAGCATCGCCACATCGACCATGTTGGGGGGGTTTACCATAATCGCCACTCTTGGCGCCTGCCAATGGGTTGGCGATCGCAGTATGGTTGTTAAAGTACTCAGAGAACGCTGCTGCCCATCCTCTAGAGAATCGCTTAGTCGCCTTTTACGACACCCACGGGAAGAGATGAGCTAGTGTTACTCTTTACGTCCGGACCTACACGGACGATAGTTTCCATAAAATAATACAATTGTTGTACATTTTTAATAGTAGTCAACTATCCTATTACATCACGTTTTGTGATTCATATTTCGTTTCATATTCGTAATCACAACTGCAAGTGGATTGTTCATCCAGTCGTTAGTAGTCATGCAGTGCACTTCTCTTAACTTTAACTTAAATTCATGGCTCCCGAGTGTACGTGTTTTTGAAACATAGATACACTAGCTTTTGCTCGCGGCTTCGCTCCCGTTAATTTACGGATCCCTAATTTTTTGATCCCAAAATATAGCCTATAGCACTCAGGGATAACGTAGCTTCCTATTGGTGAAAGAATTTTTGAAATCGGATGAGTAATTTCGGAGATTACCTCCTACATACAAACAAACAAACAAATTCTACCTCTTTATAATATTATATTAGTACAGAAGTACAGATGTTGCGGTTGACTATGACAGTTTGTAATGGCAAATCTTCGAAACTGGGGCCCAATTCTCCTAAAATAAATTGTTGTCAAACGCAATCGAACCACAACCGCCAGTCAGTTTTTGTTTTCGAAAACTTTCAAAATGATTGATTTTGTTTTTTGTATCAAACAATTCGACAGCTTTTGAAATTGAGAACTATCTGAATGAACGGTTCGGCCTTGGTTCGGTTGTGATTTATCAAGATTTATTTTAGGAGAATTGGGCCCCTGTTTCAGAAATTGCTGGCAATTTATATACGAAACATTGTTAATTTGTGAATACAGGGTTCAACTGCATAGTATACTGTAACTGAAGTATTAAATTAAATAAATAAACTTAGGTCCGTATTAAAGAACGCTACTCAAGTCCAGTTTGATCTTAAATCACTTGATCATAGTTTAAACATAGAATCTGTACTTGAGGATCGGTCTTATTCCAGAACAGTAATCAAACTACACTCAGCTGAACAGCTGAATCGAGATTCAAATCGCGCCTCAAGCAGAGAATATGTCTTGTCTATGCATCAGGCTGTTTTCGTTTACGTTTTATTTTTTTCGCCAATTCTGTATCAATTTACGCAAAATAAGATTTTAGTTTAAAACCAAATTATTAGTGAAAATAATAATTTTTAACAATGCAGTTTCCATTTAGAAATAAGTTTTATTTAAAAAGTAATAATCAATTTCTTCAAAAATATCCATTTTGTTTATAAACTCCAATTCAACAGCACATTATTTGACAAACTGACAAGCAGATCTCTGCTCAAGCGCGGTGTCGACCACACTTGCGAGATCACAGATCAAATCTCTGCTTAAACCTTAATTTACATCTGAGTAATGATCTAGAATAAAGCAACACTCGGCTGAACTATGAATGATCACTGAATCTATGCTTGAGGAACATTCTAAAATTAAAACTCGACTTAAAACTAGTTTTAAAGAGAGATCAGTGCTTGAGTTTCGTTCTGTAATACGGACCTTAAACGTGCGTAGCTGCTACGGCGTAGCCGCTACAGCGTAGCTGACTACGCGAGCTACGCTATTGTGGCCAGACTTGGTTGTACGAAGAAAGTTTTTTTAATCTTGGAATCGTGAACTGGATCTATTTTTTTTTCCTCTTGGTAATATCGGGTGTAAAAAGTCCCTCAACGAAAACCACATATTCTACCCATCATTAGGATCATTTTTTTCTACTAGACTATACCTGGGAAATCATTGGTTTTGAAGATATTGAAGGTCAAAGTATACATTTTTTTTTAGTTTTTTCCAAAAACGAATTCCAAGTCATAATACTAAACTTTCTTCCAAACAAACATTATTAAAAATTTCAATTTTTCCTAACAAATTACGCATTTGAAGTTACAAAAACGCAATGAATATCAAACGTACACCACCGCCTTAGCTCAACTGTGTGGCCGCTGCATACACGCGAACGCGTGGCATCGCCACAACCACACATTGCGTGCTACAAAAAAAAAAGCGTTTTTTATGCCAAAAAATAAAAGTCGTTTCCCAGCAATTATTTTTGGTCAATGTAATTTAGTTTGATGTACAGAGTGCGTAGATTTCGGCTATGTGATCGGTCTTTTTACACCCTGTATATTGGCAATGAATGGACATATCATAGATCAAAGAATATGTAGTGAAAACAAACTCACATTGGTAGGTAAAACAGAGGCGAACTCCATTTTATAGAAGTTGGCTCCACCGGTGCTTGTTCATCCTCAGGTCTTGGTGTCGACCTTCATTAGGAAGCTGTCGAGTTGGCTGTGTTCCCTGCGCGCTACTTGAAGGGATGCCATTGTGGTCTGGTCTCACATATCTGAAACAATTAGACAAAATAATTATACAACGTGTAACGTAATAAACGTAAACCCTGAAAGTTGTTTGTTAAAAATCGACGTAAATAAAATAAAAAAACGTGTAATTTTTTGAATCCTGTTTTTTTACTAATCAGTCTTTTAATTGAGTCAAGACCAAAAAACTAAATTTTGAATGCAGTTAACAATGAAAAAGTATTAATATTTTCTTAAATAAAGAATATAAAATAAAAATAAATAAAATAAAAATCATTTCTTTCAGACCACTGAGTCCATAGTGCTAGTAACAGAAAAACTTACAACCTATGTTAGCGGGCTACAAAAAAAATAAGTACTAAAAAAACAGAAACTACTTAATATTAGTGTCGATTCACTAGTTCACGCCTCTCACATGCAATTCAATGAATCGACTAAAAAAAAACAGCTGTTCCCTACATTTATGTTCGCTTAGCTCTTCAAAATGTAGGGAACATCTGTTATTTTTTTCGCGATTTCAGGTTTGGTCCCATAGTAACAGTTTTTCATAATGATGAGACAATGACCCCTTAAGAGGTTGTTGGTATTTTTCAATTAAATATAGATTAACTCCGCATGGGATTTAGATTGATACTAATTAAAAAAATAAACTCTTTTCTCAAATATTTTTTTATGTGATAGAAAATTTCGATGCCATGCATAAATGAATGAAGGCACGGCGACACGGCCGACGGGTACGACTAGCGCGATATCACTCCACGCAGTCAGTTAATTTGGGATGCTAAAATTACTCAGATACAGAATACCAGGGTTCATTTTTTGAGAACTACTTTTTTTTGTTGATTCTCAAAAAGACCTATGCAGGGTCAATCAGTGTCACCAGTAGATCACGCAGTTTGAAGGAATTACACGAATTCGTTTACACCCTGTATAAATAAAAGTAAGATTTCAGTGTATGTTTGATTATAACTGAATATTATTCATTGTAACTGTGTTCTTTATAAGTAATAAATTCATTAAACCTATATTCTAATTGGGATGTTTGAGTGTTTGTGTTATTCCTGTTATATGTGTATATTAAAATTATATTAGACTATGTATAAGCCACAAAAGGGACTTACATACATACAACACATCATTTCAAATACAAAATTTTACCCACAAAAAAAAAGCAGAAAATGCTCAAAAATATATATTTGCACGCTACAAAATATATCGTTAAAGTAGGTACTCAAGTATAAAGGTTTTATTATACAAGGTTAGTTTTAGTATATGCGAAACCTGAAACTAGTTTGTTCAGAATCACTAGGAGAATCGATTGACATAATTATTTTTTACACCACATTTTTTTTTTTTTTTTTTTCATAAATTTCAATTTTGTTTCAGTAGGTTTCTACTCATAACAATTGACGGGAATAGACACCTTGAGGCTTGAAATGGTCCGCTCGGTCAGTTTCCGTGTATTAGACGACTCCTGCATAGCACATCTCAGGCATTTCACACTTTTTTAGCGAACTTCACGCGACATAAACTAAGGTGTAACTTGGAGATTTACTAAAAAAAACACATATTCAGGCAGTTCTGATGAAAATCTTGTTGGGGTGTCTCGGTTTTCGCATAAAGTAAAAATAACGTTGTATTCACAGTCGTAGAATAAACTCCACAAAAATGTGTCCCCGGCAAATCTCTATATTTATCCTGTAACCCTTACAAGTCCACGTATAACCTATAAGTAGGATTACTGTAAGTTTCCGAACGAAAACCTGAAAGGATATTTTATTATAATATTTTTGGTGAAAGATGACAAGGTTTGTCGCTTATTTCAGGTTTTTTATGTATCTTTAGGTATTTTTTATCAGCTTTTTATTAACTTAATAAAATATAACCTACGTTGTATTATAATCAGCTAAAGACGACAGGGTAGGCGTATTCGTATATTTTTTGACGTGGAAAACCTGTAGTGTATGTTCAGTTTTTTTTAATCGTTCAGTTTTTGTTTAAGATAACTGTCAAAATGTATGGGTTTATTTTTGTTGTCAAACAATTTGATAGTTTTTGTAAACGAAAACTGTCTGAATAAACGATTCAGTTGCAATTGATAAAAGTTTCTGTTAGTAGAATTGGGCTCCTGCGGCCCAATTCTCCTACAATAAATCTTGATAAATCGCAACTAAAACAAGGCAGAACCGTTCATTCAGACAGTTTTCAATTTCAAAAGCTGTCTAATTCTTTGACACAAAAAACAAAACCCACGGTATAATAATATGTTTCACTGGTATTCTCTTTCCGTGACAGCTGGGTTACGTGATTGGCCTAAGACAACGTCATCAGCTGGGAGTGCTTCCACTATGTACAAGGTTAGTCAGAAAGGGGGTACTAATCCGAAGCCCACTTATAGTATCGCTGATGACTGTTTGAAAGCAAGTGTTAAAATTTCAAAATTCGATAAAAAAAAATCCATATAAAATGATTATTATTTTAGTTTTTTCAAAAATTCTTCATCCCTGCTTTAGTTACAAATTCAGAAAATGTTGCTTCTAATTCATGACTCTAAATATGACCTAAAATGTAAACAGATCTGATCATAACTGGGGATAGATAGATTTTAGAGATTTTTTTTTGAGATTTTTGAACAACTGTTTCTCTTAAACTATTGAGTTTTGGGAAAAGTTGTAGAACAAAAGTTATTCATTATTATGTGTACTTTAACACCCTTTCGGATTAGTACCCCCTTTTTGACTAACCTTGTATAAATAAATTACCCGAGCAAGATGCATTTTTTTACATATTTGCTTCTTTAGAGAAGCAATTTTGAACTAGTAATTTCATACAGTTTACTTTTTACCTAAATAGATGAATAACACGAAATAGAAAATAGGTTAGTTAGCAATTTATTTAATATTTATTATGAATTAAAAATCTCCTTTATTGTATTGGAGATGTTAATCAATGGCAGCACTGATCGTGACATTCGTGACGTAGTCTTAGGCCATTGCGGGAAGAGAATACCTGGAGTAGTATTATTATACCATTACAAAACCAATCATTTTGACAGTTTTTGTAAACAAAAACCGACTGATGATTGTGGTTCGTTTGCGTTTGGCAACAATTTTGTTAGTCGAATTTGACCGCAGGTAGCCCGTCGATTTGTTAGCCAACTTCCTACCCAAAAAAAAACAACTACAGTTGAAATCCGATCGCAGAAGCCTACCTCATAAATACTGGAAGTTTTCCGAAACATCAATAATCCATATTGGCGACGACACAGGTGTGTCAAAGCTTTCCGTGTCCCCATTGGTTTGGAAGCTCCTTTCATTGAAATTCCATATTATTACGTAAAGCCTGTCTTATTTGAGGATGATGGTTTGACAGCCTGTCCTCACAGCTGTATTATCATTTCTATGTTTTTTATTTGAACATTTATTGGTAAACGATTTCAAGCGATATAATGGTTTGTAAGCCCAAATATTATATGAACAACACAAAATAAGGAGGAAAAAGAATAACATACAGCCCATCGTAAAAGCCCTGCGTAACTTGTACGGCAGGGGCTCACGCCGGGGCAGGAGTGTGGTTTAAGTCGGTAAGAGTCCGACACTGCCCAAGCCATCTCATCCGTGAGGTGGCTTGGGCGTCCATGAGGATTTCCACTCCTGCCAAAACAAAAAAAAAAAAAGTATCACGACAGTAGAGTAGATAGATAGAATAGTTAAGCTAAAAATGTGGTTCTTAGGGTCGGACTAACTAAGACTAACTAAGGGTTTCCTTGTTGACTACGGATAGTCAACAAGGAAACCCTTATAGTTTCGCCATGTCCGTCCTTCTGTCTGCCCATCAATCCGCAGCTTAGCTCGGACACTCTTAGTACTAGAAATTCCTCCTGTACACTTAAAGTGGAGATGTTTTTTTCTCGTCTACCCTATGGTGTGGGGTGTTCTTGGATAGGTCTTTCAAACATATTGCGGGCTTGAGACGTTAATTTTTCGATTTAGGGAACCGTGTCTGAAATATTAAGGTTTACAGTGCTAATTTTTGTTAGAGTCAAGTGTCCCCCCCCCCCTGCCCGCTAAACGGCTAGTTTTGGATATGAGAAAAAATTCACGGTAGTAGTATACACAACGAAGTTAAAAGGAAAACTATCACGGCTAAGTAGGCTTTACAAGTTTACAAGTCATAGTCGACCAACTGGAAAAGTAAAAATTTCGTACAAATTCCAATGAAAAATTGCTAAGCCATCTGCTTAGTCCGCATCTGCAACTACGGAACCCTATTATTGCGCGTAACCCGACACTTACTTGGCCGGTTATATTGTTGTTATTTAAGAGGTTGACAAACAATCCGACTGCCCTCCTGTTGGTAAGTGTTTATTGCGGCCTATATATATAACATGACTGCAGTGCAAGCACGGATCTTTTTGTCGAGTCGATTCGAGAAAGTTATCTATTCTAAACGTCAAATTTGACATAAGATATAGATAAAACGACAACAATTGTCCGTGATGAAAGATTCATGCTCGCGGGGCTGGTTAGTCGCTTTATATCTGAAAACCATAAACTCTGCTCATCATTCTATACAACTTTTACTAGACGAAAAAGTCGGAAATCGAAAAAAACAGCTGTTCCATATATTTTGTTAAACAACATTGATTATTTTAAACGGAATAGCTGATTCGTCAGAGTTCATGGTCTTCGGACGTAAAGTGATTGAACAGTCATGCTGTATACATAACGTGACCATACGTCTCACTTTGAGCAGGACAGTACCGCTTTTGGGCTACATGTCCTGCTATCCCCAAAAAGAAAAAAAATGTCCCACTTTGAAAAAAGGCGACCCGTACCAATGAATTCAATAAAAAAAGGGCGCGTATTTAGTATTTATTAGTCGCATCAGAAAACCGAGCTGCCAGCGTTCAAACGGTGGCGTAGTGCGCCGTGTGATGGGGCATGGCAGTTTGCTTATCTGAAATTATACAGGTTGAAATTGTAAACACTCGATAAACCGAAATGGAAGATTGTACTCATCAACATGAAAAACTTTAACTATGGGAGCAAAGCGGAAATCGCGAAAAAAAAATGCTTTTTCCTACATTTTGACGAGTTAAATGTAGGGAACATCTGTTTTTTTTCTCAATTTCCGGTTTTGTCCCATAAGAAAAGTTGTTCATAGTGATGAGTACAGTCTCCCATTTCGATTTGTCGCGTGTTTACAATTTCACCTTGTATAGAAAATCAGACTACACAAGATTAGTTCCTACATTAAACTTATGTGTACCTAGTATTCTTAAGAAAATAATAAAAATTTACAGGCGTCCCGCTCTGAAGGAATAAAATAATGGTCACGTTATGTATACACCTACAACACCAGAGGAATTGCTGGTGCGTATACAAAATTCACAAAAATCCAATTAACTTTTGGGTCACCGAATATCACTGAACATACTTTAAATCCATAGGTATTGTGTTCCCCCTCGCCCTGCTTCCGATCATCCACCCCTCGTATTACACTGTGTATTACATCATATGTAAAGAGCAAAACTACAAGCTGAACTTGGAACCAATACAGCCAGGGACGCATTTAGAGCAGGGGCTTTAGTGCCGGGGCCTCCACAATATAAATTGACGAATTTTTTAGATAAGAAACAAAATCAGCCATAGCCTAGCAGTTGAACGCTTGCCCACTATGCATTAGGGTTTGAGTTCGACCCCGGCCCGCACCTCTAACTTATCGAGTTCATATGCCGATCATAATTTGATAATCATTTGCGTTAACGGTGAAGGAAAACATCGTGAGGAAACCTGTACACCTGAGAGGGCGCCAAATAGTTCTCGATGGTGTTTGCAGTACGCCAACCCGCAACAGGCCAGTTTGGAGGACTAAGTAGCTTAAATCCTTCTCATTCTGAGAAGGCCCGTGTTCCGCAGTGGGACAGTAATGGGCTGATGATGATGATGATGAAGAAAAAATCACACCTGTTCCGACAAAGAGAAAAAAGTTAAAATACATGAGTATTTTTAAAAACAATTCGACGGGCCTCCAATTCATTATTGCTCTAGGGCCTCCTAACCTTTAAACCCGGTCCTGGGTACAGCCACTTTTACCGAGTGAAGTTTTCATTATTTTCTGTTCCTTTTATTGTGTCTGGAATTGAAATATGAAACATACCTATTTGAGCAAATGGGAAGACTTTTGTAACAAAACTCAGCTGTGTCAGTAAGTTCGTTAGAAGTCTCGAGTGTTGAATTGTAAAGTGCAAAATGGACTTGGAACCAGGTATAGCCAGGGCCAAATTTAGGGGAGTATAACATGGGCTTTACTTTTGGGGCCTCCACAAGAAAGGGGCCTCCAGATAAGAAAAATAATGACTCCTTTTCTAACGAATAGAATAAAATTCAAAGTTACGAGGAACTTTTTAAAAACATTTCAATGGGCCTCCAGTTCTTAGTTGCAATAGGGCCTCTAAAGCTTTAAGTCCGGCCCTGGGTACAGCCACTTTTACCGAGTGAAGTTTTCATTATATTCTGTTCCTTTTATTGTGTCTGGAATTGAAATATGAAACATACCTATTTGAGCAAATGGGAAGACTTTTGTAACAAAACTCAGCTGTGTCAGTAAGTTCGTTAGAAGTCTCGAGTGTTTTTTCTCAACTTCGCGTCTCTCTATATCGGATACGGTCACGTCCAATTTTTTCAACTTTATTAATTTGTCCAACTTGTCTGCTTGGAAGTGTACCAAATTATTTCGGAAAACGAAATTGATTTCTTTGTTAATTGATAAAAGTTTTAGCTGTGTGAAAAAATGGAGGATTTTGAGTGTTAAATCTACAGAGTGTTAACGAAATCGTGTAATTCCTTCAAACCGCTTGATCTACTGGTGACACAGATTAACCCTAAATGGGAATTTTCGAAAATAAACCAAAAAAAAACAAACATTATTTTGGTTTTCAATTTCTGAGTCTTTTTAGAGCCTTGAGTTATCTGACTGCAAAGAGCGATATCGCGTTAGTCGTTCGTGCCAGCCGTGTCGCCGTACTTTCATTAATTTATGCGTGGCATCGAAATGTTCACACAAATAAAATAATAATAAAAAAAAACTAATTTATTACTGAATCCTTATATGGTGGTTTAGATACGATCGGTAACAAAGCCGCATGAAAAAAAAAGATTTTTTTATTTTTAATCAAGCTAAATCTCGTGCAGGGTGAATCTACACCAGTAGTAGATCATGTGGTTTTAAGGAATTACACAAATTCGTTAACACCTTGTATAGATATTTTTTTTAGAACAGAAGTAAGGGATGACAAGTTTTATTTATGATTATTTCAATTAACATAACATAACATCACGCCTGTATGTCCCGAGGGGTTCGGCAGAGGTCTATGGGTACACCCTCATTTCGCCTTTATCAGTCAGTCTCATGTAATACGGGGCGAGCCTATTGACATCAACCAGGTACAAATCCAGACTCCGGGCTGCTACTAAGAAATTCCACACGAAAAAACAATAACAATAATCCTCCGCCGCGTAATTCAAATCGCAAAATTCGATCGGGTGCGGCTGTTAGTGTTACCCAGCGGACGAGAAACCAGGTGGTTTTGATTTCCCGCGCACACGGCATACGTTTCGTTTACGCTACGATTAGATTTCATGTTAATAATTGTCTACACCATCTGTTGTGTGTTATTGTATTGTGTTAGTGAGACAATCATAAAAATTTGGGGTGCATGAAAAAAGCCTTTTTTTTTTTTTTTTTTTCGTGGGAAAATCCTCATGGATACCCGTCGCCTGGGGAAGGCGAAGGGTTATGCCGGACTCTTACCGGCTAAAAACCCACGGTGTTCCTTCTCCTGACCCTTGGCCGGGGTCGCGGGATTCGCAGCTGCATGCGCCGCAACCCCGGCAGGCCTCGGTCCGCCAGCCCCTGGCGGACCTCTCCTTCTGTGGGGCCTTGCCCCACGTCCTCCTGAGAGGCGCGCACGGAACACATGCGCGCCGCCTTCTCGAGCCTGTTACTGGTCGGGCGACGGGTCCCCTATCCCGTCGCCCGCAGGCCACACACTAGGGTGGCCGGAGATCGTCGCGCGCCCTCCGGCGGCGCCCGGTGCGTCTGGCGCGGGAAGGGAGAGTTATTGCCGCCTCTCTCTCCCTCTTCGCTCCCTCCTTGGTCGCCATCACCTCCTCGCAAAAGGAGGCGACGGCTTCCCACGCACTCTCGCTCCCGACCATGGACAGAACCACGGCCGGAAGCGAGAGGTCACCACCGACTGCCGCGACCAGTTCGCGGCGCTGCGTCGCCCACGCAGGGCACGCCTGCAGCGTGTGCAGCGCCGTGTCCTCAGGGAAGTCGACGCAGTGGTGACATCCGGGCGTCTGCTCACGGCCTATGCGACACAGGTACTTCCCGAAACATCCATGTCCCGAGAGCACCTGCGTCAGCCGGAAGCTGAGGGCGCCATGCCGCCTCTCCAGCCACTCCTCCATAACGGGTCTTACCGCCGCTATTGCGGCGTGCCCTGCGCTGGGTTGCGCAAGTCGTTCCTTCCACTCGGCCACTAGGATCTGGCGGAGCTCACTCCGCTCAGGCGCCTCCTCGCGCTGACGATATCTCAACGCGAGGGCCCTCGCCTCCAGATCCCAGGGCATCGATCCGGCTAGGAGGCTCCCCGCCTCGAAGGAGATCATACGGTACCCCCTTATCACCCTGACGGCCATCGCGCGCTGCGGTCTCCTCAAGATTGCGACGTTGCTGGCCGTCAAGGTGTCTGCCCATATTGGCGCCCCATATAGAGCCATGGACCGTACGATCCCCGCGTAGAGCCTCCGGCAGGAGGCGTTGGGCCCCCCCCAGATTGGGCAGCAGCCGCGATAATGCAGACGCGGTGCCCATCAACTTTGGCGTCAGCTGCCGAAAGTGAGGCCCAAGTGCATGAAAAAAGCCTCCACGAGTGACGATACTTCGGTATGTCCGGCGCACGCTGGGCAGTCAGCCCCGCTACCAACCTTGCTGACTGGCTAATCTTTTCACCACAGCATGAGCTATTCTTGTATAGCTCGCGCCGACACCATAGAAAACGAAGAAGTGAGACTATACACCGAATTAGCATGGTAAAGTTACACTACTCCAATGAAAATTGTCAAAACATTTTTTTTAAAGAGTGTCCATTTACTTTCTTGCCGACTCTTCTCCGTAGAACCTTCTACTTGAAACCGAGCACCTATTGTTGACCTTTTAAAAGCACCAGTAATCTGATCTACTCGAAATTAAAAATATTTGACTTTGTAACAATCGTTTTATTGGGATCAACTTACTACAATATTTAAAAAAAGTGTATTAGCCTTCGTACCCGGAAAGACAAAGACGAAGATCTCTAGAAAAATACTAATTAATGAACCAATCTCACTGTAAACCAATTAATTAATAAACTCAATATTCTCCATCAATATCTAAACCCGAATTCCTTCTATTAATTACTGATCATTTAGCCTCGTCACGTAACAGCCTTCATTTATCTTACCAAAGAAAATTTTGGCTAAAATCGTTGGAGAAATGATCCGTGGCCATGTTTGCAATATAAATGTAGAATAAATGTCTATAGCAATTAGAGCGACCGAAGCGGTTACTGTAGTAATTATATCAGTTACTATTACTGTGGTTGGCAGTATTTTGTTAATGTTTACAGTTAAATTTCGCGCAGTCAAAATGTACGCTGGAATTTTCGGAATATTGCTATTGCAAATTCATGATGGATATTATTCACACCTCAGCTTGATAGATTTGTGTTACAATATTTAAGCTTAAATTTGCTATAACAAAACAATTTAAAATTATTCTAAACTAGAGGTCGCTCGCGGTTTCGGTTGGACGTCGGGATAAAAGTGTCCTCCTCCAGGTTCCAGACTGTCTCTGTACCAAGTTTCATCAAAATCAGTTCAGCGGTTTAGGCGTGAAAGCGTTACAGACAGACAGAGTTACTTTCGCATTTATAATATCAGTAAGGATATGCCTACAGATACCCGTTGCCCGACCAGTAACAGGCCCGAGAAGGCGGCGCGCATGTATCCCGTGCGCGCCTCGCAGGAGGACGTGGGGCAAGGCCCCACAGAAGGAGACGTCCGCCAAGGGCTGGCGGACTGAGGCCTACCGGGTTTGCGGTGCATGCAGCTGCAAATCCCGCAACCCCGGCCGAGAGTCGGGAGAAGGAACATCGTGGGTTTTTAGCCGGTAAGAGTCCGGCATAACCTTTCGCCTTCCCCAGGCAAAGGGTATCTATAAGGATTTTGCCACGATAAAGAAAGGGATATGCCTACAGATATCGGCACTGCCCAGTAACTGGGTTGCGGAGGTTTGATGCCAGTCGCTCCGTGTCAATAATGGTATTCAGCCGCATCTGGTTGGACTGAAAAGTGACCCCAACATACTTGGGAATAGACTTGGCAGAACAGTAAATATGCCTACAGAGGGGTTCGTAGCAATTCACAAGTGCACCGATCAAACAATTTTCAAGATTAAGCCGTGCTTGCCGCGTCAATCCGTGCATAGGTGATCATTTCTTCCACATCGAGACCTTTCCATGCCTTGGAGAGCAAGTTAAATGTTGGTCCCGGGTGTCATACCAATACCTATGACAGTCATTACGGGTAGCCAGGAGCCTGAAAGTCAGACAACCAGTCTATCCTTAGGATATCGGCATTGTCTAGTAACTGGGTTACGAAGGTCTGATGGCAGTCGCTCCATGTAAAATACTGGTTCTCAGCACCTGGTTAGCCTGGAAGCTGATCCCAACATAGTTGGGAAAAGGCTAGGTAGAACAGTAAAGATGCCTACAGATTTTCTCAATTATGACGATCGACAAGCTGTCTCTTAAAACCTATAATCGTTTTACACGAGCGGCCTGCGGGTGTCATATACGCAGCGAGCCTACAATGTCATGCGTGTTCAATTTAATAATGCCTTCAGGATGCTGTTGGGACTGCCATGGTGCTGTAGCGCGTCGGGAATGTTCGCGGAGGCTCCCACGGATAGTTTCCACGCCATCATGCGAAAGAAAGCGGCCGTCTTACTACAGCGCTTGCATGGTAGTAACAACAGCATTTTGAAAATGATTGCTGCCAGACCGGACTGCCCTTTTCAGATACACTGGGTGGGGATAGTCATAAATCTAAAAAACAAATAAACTGTAAAAACTAACAATACTAACCTATCTACCTAAGCACTATTGTTACTAACACTAAAAGGGTACTAACAAAACTATGGACTGAAGTCTGAAAATAAACTTTATTTATTATTATTATAAACAACTGCATAATCAGTCCATTACTGTTATAAGATGGGCACGAGCTTCTCCTTCAGATGTAAACGGTCTGGCATCGGTACCTGTCAAATCGGAACACAGCACAGCTTCTTGACAGAAATAGGTAAGGTAGTACTTCACCCGACGAGCTCATTCACAAGAAGCTCTATACTACTTGTAGCTTATACAGCTGTCTGTAAAGGGAGAATTTGGCAAAACCAGAAAATCATATTATGTGAACGAAGATCACCAGCATCAATACATCAACGATTTCATTGAGTGTACGTAGGCTTCAAATCCAAGCTTACCTGCCTAAAACGCAGCACAATTGCACAGATAACATCTTAGACAATAGATTGATTCTGTTCCGTGTCTGTAGACTGAATTAGAACTGGTATATAGCTCAATATTTCGATGGTTTCAAGCATGAGGATCGGTGTTGAATTCGAAACAACGTTGAACACAGAAGCTTTGCAGTGGGTAGCAAGTAAATAACTAATAAAAGTACGTACAAGAGAACCTGTATTCTCTGAAAGAGGAATATCAAACCCCGATTACTGCGAATTTTGCGAAGTGTGGTTATTATGGGAATTCCGCAAATTATGGGAATGCAGCGGTCTGTTAGGATGGTAAGAAATTTATGATGATTTTCTTTCGCCACATAATTATGATAATTTTAAAAGTAGGGATGACGTAATAACATGCACGCCATGTTATTACGTCATCCTTAATTTGCTACTATGATGCGTTCTGCGACCATAATGTACGCAATCAATCTAAGCAAAAGTCAGTCGTTTAGTCACAGGATTTTTCTTGTAAATTACATATATCAAGATGACTATGCGAAATTACAATTATCATATTAAGTCTTTGACCTGTATCCCAAGTGTGAGATGGGTAGTTAACTACACGTTTCCGTAACGAATAGTTTACCATGGTAACTGTCAAACGAATTTTTAGTCACGCTATTCGCTGCTAGAGGCTCTGCCTAAATTTTCATACATTTTTGGCGTGACACAACTGCAGTAGTAACGTAAAAAACTCACACTTGGGGTACTGTTCCACCTGCCAGGGTTGCGGAATTTGTTCGAAAGAGTTACCGCGGCCCTGGAACGCAAAGGGGACTAGGAGGAACACGGATGGGTTTGAGTCAGTAAGAGTCTGACACTCTCTTCCGCTCCGGCCAGAAGTCATTTGATGATGTGATTTGAGTCAATGTAAAAAAAGGTTACCTACTGCTCCAACCAAAATTACACTTGAAGAATAGTGAGATAGCTGAAATAAGTTTCCGGCCGGAACACAGTAAACTGCTTGGCGCCTGACTGACTTGGCGCCTGAGGGTGGTAGCTAGCCAGGCGGACCGCATAGAACCTTCCATCAACAGTGCTGGGTTTTGTTGAATCTCACAACACGTGTTTATTCCCAGCGTACGGTGAGAAAGTTTTATATTCTAGCCCATACACGGGGATATATCAAGGGGTCAAATATTAAGATCCTATGTTTGGAACGAGAATCGAACACTGAATAGTGAATACCCTTCCTTTAATATAATCACTGGTTAAACCAGTCATACATAGTATATCAGTACCTATCCGATACATAATTAGTGACGTATCAATCAGTTCCTAATGAGTCAGTTGTGGCTTTGCAACGTTCGTCATGCCAGTAATTTTGCCATAATTGGTCTATACGGTCGGGCGGACATGCTGATCCATTGCAATTGGTTCCTGCTAACGAGACAGCACGTAACGTTGCATGGCCACGTCATTGCTTTCCTAGTAATTATGATATTCAATCAGACGGACTAACTAGTTCTGCTAAGTAGTTCAGAATATTCTCGGGAGTACGTTTATAGAGATGTGGCTGTTAATTTGTCAAATATTTTGCTTTTAAAATAATAATTTTCGTTTTTTTACACTTTTGCGTCTTAAACAGGCTGGCAGTTTGAGATGGGGCATGAAGCTGCCCTTATAACCACCACAAGTGAGTTTTTTGCAACATCTGACCTTTCTAGTACTCCAACCTCAGTTGGTCCGGAAGAGTTTTTTAATCCTTATGAGAATTAGAATCGATTGGCACCATAAAAATGTTTTGTGAAAACTAGCTGACTGTACATTTTTTACAAAATCTGTGAATGCAGATAATGACTATTCCAAAAGTTAGGGTTGGTCTTCTAAAAACGTTTTTCTGTAGCTACAATGGTTAAGGTTCATGCCCCATCTCAAATTACCACCCTGTATAGCGAAATTCAAAAGAGATTTCCTCTAAAATATATATTAGAATTATAAAATATTGTTGATGATAGACTGGCGGTTGAACGGTGGCCTTCCATACAGGAGGGTTCGAGTTCGAATCCGACCCGCACATCTAACTTTTCGAATTCATATCAGCAATTGATATCACTTGCTTTAAGGGTGAAGGTTAACATCGTGAGGAAACCTGCACATCTGAGAAGGCTCTCAGATTCTAAAGTTTTCGATGGTGTGTGTGGTCCACCAACCCGCAACAGGCCAGCGAGATGGATTAACTAAACCCTTCTCATTGTGGGAAGAGGCCTTTGCGCAGCAGTAGGACATTGGCTAATTATATTAATTCATAAAATTTTATAGTCATAGTTTTTAAAAATACATACGAATTATGTTTTCAAATATTTTTTAGCTAGCTGACCCGGGGAACTTCGTATCGACTAACAGTCAACGAATATCGTTTTAACTTTTAGTTAAACTTAATTTAAGATTTTGTTAACTTAACAAAATGAAGATGGCGGAGTTCCAAACCTTTACTTAAAAATAATTTTGTGTAGGTATTATTTCATTATTTTTCCGATATTAGTTATTCTGCTATTCGGGGCGGAGACGAATCCAACAAATTAAAGATCCTTAAAATCTGTCTAGCCGTTCTTGAGCTATAAATGGTGTAACTAACCCGACTTTGTTTTTTTTTTTTATTTTTTTTTTATTTAATTAGATTACAAACTAGTCTCTAAAAGAAATTCGCTTTTTAAGTTCGCAATCTGTGTACATATTATTACTCGTGACTATACATCAATTAATTAAATCGAAAGTCAGTATCTTAATTCAAAACTTAATAGCTAAACATTTTAATAGCTACAACAAAATAAAGAGAAATCAATTGAAAAAAAAAACCGCAAAAATTGTCAAATAGAAAGTTATTGAAATAAAATCAAAGTCAGGAAACATCTCAGCACCAGATTTCGGAAGTTCTTTACGCCCCGCTGAAGTGGCGAAGCAATTTGATTCGAGTGTGAACGATAATACCATCGAGTGCTGTTATTGGGCGATCACAATTTGCATGAGCCTTGAGATCCTGTCTAAATATTTTATCAACGGCTTATTTTTTTGGTGAATTTTTATGTTTGTTGATAAATGTGGAAAAAATGGCAAACCGCATCTTGGAATTCGAATCATCATGCTGGAGTCAACTGAGGAGCTCGTGGCTAAATAATTACAGCCGCATAGACCGATCTTCCGGGTTAAGCCACGCTTGCCGAGGTTGGTCTGTGGATGGGTGACCATTTACCATAGCGAGTTTCCTCCGTGCCTCGGAAAGCACGTAAAGCCGTTGGTCCCGGCTGTCATTTGTAGATCTTTGACAGTCGTTACTGTTGGTCAGAAGCCAGAAAGTCTGACAACCAGTCTTACCAAGAGTATCGTATTACCCAGTTACTGGGTTGTGGAGGTCTGATAGGCAGTCGCTCCATGTAAAATACTTGATATTCAGCTGCATCCGGTTCGACTGGAAGCCGACCCCAACATAGTTGGGAAAAGGCCAGGCAGATGATGATGCTGGAGTCAACTGTTACCCTTATGGTCCTCAATTATTTTGTAGGTAAAAACATATAATAGCGGAATTTTACACGGTTCATTCTTCGTTCACTCGAAAGACCATTCATTTGAGTGAATGTACACTTTTCCTTCGTTTCACGTTCACTCTTGTTTCATTTTCTGTTCAACATTCATTCGAGTGTGAATATTCATTTTTATTTCATTTAAGGTTCACTTTTGTTTCATTTTGTGTTCAACATTAATTCGAGTCAATGTTCATTTTTCTTTCATTTCAAGTTCACTTTTGTTTCAATTTGTGTTCAGATATTTTATTCCTTTAAAAGAATGAAAATAAAATGAAAAACAGAAATAAACTAAAAATGAACCGCCTTAAGACTGACTGCTACGTGGACAACGTGTTTCCGTTACCTATTAATTATTTTTGGAAAAATAAATGCAAAGATACGATGGATATTTATATTTTATCCACGAATCAGGTTGGAAATCATGCATAAATAACAAAGTTATCAATAACCGACCGTTTTCAGATATTTATTTCCCTTCGGTTTATATTTAAATGAACTTTAAGATCTACGGAAAAGGGACACGGTGATTTCCGGACATCTGATGTCATCTCTTGGGATATTTGTGGTCATCGAAGGTTAATATAAATTTCACTGAACGATCTCCGACCAATTTATGTATGGGCTGACATAACCCTTGTCTTCTCCAGCGGAATTTGAAATGAGTCAAAAAATATATACACGCTGTAAACGTATCCGTGTAATTCCTTAAAACCATATGATCTATTACCGGTATATATTTAAAACACGATTACGTATGATTAAAAATAAAAAATCTTGCGGTAGGTGTAAGAGATCTCGCCCAAGGCGACTTTTTGTAGCGGTGCTGTCGCGCATGTGCATCGATACAGCCGCGATGCTGTCGCTGGCTGTGTACCTTCGCCCAGATTCTGTACGCGATAGTAGCGATGCAGAAGCGCGTGTACAAAACGCGCGACAGCATCGCTACAAAAAGTCGCCGTGGGCGAGGGGCTGAAGTGATCTTATCTTAACCACCTAATAAGGTTTCAATAAAAAAATTGGTAACAAATAATTTATTGTGGTAGATAATTTTGACATAGATTAATGAAAGCACGGCGACACAGCTGGCAGGCACGATTAGTGCGATATTATTCCGCGCAGTCAGTTAACTAGAGGTGCTAACATTACTTGAAAACAGTAAAGCACGTATTTTTGTTTTGTAGTTTTTTTGTGTTTTTTCTTAAAACATCCTGTTCACGGTTAATCTATAACACCGTTAGATCACGGGGTTTTAAGGAATTATACGAATTTATTTAAACCCTGTTTAATATTATTGAAAATTGACTCGTTATAATTTTGTGCTCTGAACAATGTATCGTTTAGCTATTGCAGTCGAGGCCGAAATAAACAAACCATAAATAATGACATTGTGAACGACTGCGCTAAGCTCTTGAATTTAAGCAGCACTCGATGTCATCAGCAGACTAGCTATGTCGGGTCGGCTTTGCGTCTAATTAACACCCCGATTCAGAAACTTTTCCATAATCAGTTGTCAACGTATTTGATATGTTCCCTCGTTTTTCAACTCAACTTTTGTGTGCGAAAATAAAAAAACTTGAAATAAAAGTAAAAACCGACTTAAAAAAAAAAAAACAAAAAAAAAGATTAAAATAATTAGCTTAATATAATTAACAGTTTCAGAAGTCGGTAGCTTTTATTTGTTTCAGTGTAAACCGACTTCTGAAACTGTTAATTTTATATTATGCTAATTATTTCACTCTCTTTTTTTATTTATTTTTGAAGTCGGTTTTTGCTTTTATTTAAAGTTTTTACTAAATCCGTTTTAGTGCCATAAATTACACGGTTTAAGACTAAATTAAATGACATGGTTGCGTAATCTTTCCAGCAACTAGGTAGTTTTCTTTAAGAATAGGTTTTAATGTATAATTATTATGACGGCTCCTTACAAATACATACAATCTTCTTTGTTCTTGGCTAATGTTTTTATGATGACAGTTAAAACAGAGATTGAAAATCCACATCAAAACTTTTACTGACGGGAACCACAAACCAAAACGTCATCTGAGTATTATATTTTTTGTTTTTGTTGATTTTTTCAAAAAGCGCTAAATCAATTTCGATAAAATTTATATAGGACCACCTCTGAAGTATGGCCTACCAAACAAAAAAAGAATCATCAAAATCTATTCACCTCATCTTTTTGAAGTCGGTTAAAAAGAGATAACAAACCGAATCGGTCGACAGTTGATTATCGAAAGGAGATCACCCATTCTGGGATAAAATTGTGATTTTTGGCGGCCATCAATAATGGTTACACAATTTTAAAGCACACGTGTAACGCATTACTTTTTGCTATGGCGTCAAAGTCGAAAACTATTTGGGTTCGGAGATATTATGTATAATATACCAAGTAAAAATTAAAATTACGACTTGTGTTAGGGGTTTTAAGAATTATTGTATTATTATTGCAGCATTGTCGCCATACAAAGAAACGTACTGTGTACTCCCTGCTACCATTTAAATAAAATATAATTCATTCCTGGCCGCCGACTTTTTTTTATCCCAAATCATCGAACAAAATGGGTGATCTCCTTTCTAAATTGGGGGGCAAATGCGGCTAGAAATGAGTTTTATACTCGAAGTACTGAGTTTTATTTTCGTAAACGAAAACTGTGTGCGTCGGTTCGGTTGCAATTGATCAACGTTTACTAACAGAATCGTTGATCTACTGAATTGGCCTCCTGGGACCAAAGCGTAAAGTGCGCAACAACCCTACAACGACCTCGAACACTAAAATCACTTATCTTTACAGTAAACCCTTTACTAAAACAATACATTTCGGTTTTATTTCAAGCACTTTTAAGACTCCACTTAATTGAACCGATTACAAGATAACATCGGTTTTTATCGTCCTCAAGCCGTTTGTAGGTTGTTAAATTTAACATTTGGAAATAACAAGTAATGTTTATGTAGATATCAGGGAGTCGGTAATTGTTGTAAGGAGATAACGGTTGGGAATAAGATTGGATGCTGCATACTAATCAGGTTATGAGATGGTACGATTGGTGCAGTGGCTGAGCGTTTATCTTCTGAGCTACGATTGCAGTTTCGATTCTTGTACGGAACAAAATTTTGCATGGCCTACAGACAGTTGTTCCGGATTTCTGTAGGTATGTGAAGATTTATGTCTGTAAACGCACCCACGATGCAGGAAAAATCGTAGGGGACAAAGTAGAAAACAAATACATTGAGCAAACAGAGCACTCGTTTCCGGCGTAAAAGGACGTTTTACCGTGGCCAGCACCGGCATGTCTACCGCCCGGCAGCCTGAATATATGGTGCTTTTTCCACTTGTCGGCGACGGCTTTTATTCATACATTTTGCTTCAATCTATACGGTCACCCATCCCGGACTCGGGGAGCACGTTAAGCCGTCGGTCCCGGGCGTCATACCAATGACAATCGTTACGGGTAGTCAGAAGCTCTAAAGTATGACATTTGGTCTAACCTTAGGACACTGGCATTGCCCAGTAATTGGGTTGCAGAGGACTGATGGGAGTTGCTTTGTGTAAAATACTGGTATTCAGCCGCATCTGGTTAGACTGGAAGCTGACCTCAACATAGTTGGGAAAAGGCTAAGCAGAACATTTGGCTTCAATCTTTGCCGGACCATCACCGTGCCGTGCCGGTGCCGTGGCGTTGCCGGCTAGTGGAAAAACACCCAAAGGATACTCCTTTCGTCCCGGTCACGATCCACCGAGCTCTCCCGTAGTAGAGCCGGTCGTCTCTTCAGACTCCGCAGTCACACCGATAATTCAGCTCTCATCAAGCTGTCTCCCCCCCCCCCCCCCCTAAGTCCCCGCCAGCAACGCTCTACGCCGAGGTCCGAGTCCCACTAGGGGTCGCCCTTAGTGCTGTTGTTGCAGGTAGTCATGATGTTAGTGTAATACAAATAAATAGTTAGCTTAGGTTAAGTATTTTACGTCCCCCCCATTGGCTGGAGACCCTTCAGGTCTCGCCAATAACTGCCCGGTTACGTAGGAAGAGTCCCCTAGGACCACCTACAGCAGCCCAACAGAAAAAAAAAAAAAACTCCTCTTGTCCCCTAGGTGTCAAGAAAGGTGACTGAAGAACAAACTTAAATACAGATCCATTATGTTGAATCGGTTGTCAGAATTCAGACTAAATGAAAATTCTAAATTTTGAACGCCGCATGAAAACGGTGTGTGGATATACTTGTAATTGATACCACAGAGTAATTACTAAACGGAGATAATAATGTACCTATAAGTATGAATGAGTTAATTAATTGTTTTCAAACATTGCGGTTTCGAAATTATGGGAAGTTTAAATTGAAACAATTATGAAAAGAGTATATAATTTGAAGGCCATGAGTGTAGGCAATTACAATCAGATATGAGAGTTAATAGGTTGCTTAGGATAAGTTTAGAATTTTGTTGCTACCCGAGAAGTGTAAGTATTTCACAATTTTTTTATTATTACACATCTCGAAACTGTTACAAAAATAATAACGAAGCGTACAAAAAAACTTTTGTTTAAATTAAATAATATTAGCTTGAAAGGTTACGTATCATAATACCTACGTTTATTCTAACTATTTTCAACTTAACTACGGTTGATTCACATATGTTCATATCGCATAATGGTCGACTCAACTACAGTTTAACTTACCTAATCTTGATTAAACTAAAATTACTTGCACTAACGAACGATTAATCTAATGATCTTTTAAGATATTGGATATTTCAACTATGTATGAAATACCTAATGGACGACTCGCCTACAGTTTATTAATACTGAGCGCTTTTAACTTTTAACAAACACCTTTACTTTTCTTTAATAATTCCTGTTTTAAGTTCAACTTAATGACCTAATTATATGTAAATAAACTATGATTCAAAGATTTTTGTGTTTTCTTAACTTTCTTTTTAACGGATAATTAGACAATGGTGAAAACATTTCTGCGAGCAACTTGGAAATAGCGCTCGCCGGCCGCAGCCGCGGCACCGCTCGCTTCGCTCGCTCGGCTCGCGCGCGGTTGGTCACAGTTCTAACCTAACCTAACCTAACCTATTTCACTCAGTTCAAAATGATGAATCATACAATCTGCCTGCGACTAGATAATTAGACAATGGTAAAAACATTTCTGCGGCAGATTGTATGATTCGTCATTTTGAACTGGGTGAAATAGGTTAGGTTAGAACTGTGACAAACCGCGCGCGAGCCGAGCGAGCGAAGCGAGCGGTGCCGCGGCAGCGGCCGGCGAGCGCTACTTCCAAGTTGCTCGCAGAAATGTTGTCACATATACAAAATCACCAGTAAGACAAACACAAGACCACAGATAAATCAACAGTAGGTGAATCGTCCGTTAGTTTAATCAACGTTAGGTGAATTAATTGTAGTCGAATAAACCGTAGATGAATTCTCCATTATGTATTTCGTCCATTAGTTATTACGAAAATAGGTGAAACGATCATTAGGTGTTTTAAACGGTAGGTCTTTTGACCGTAGTTAAGTTGAAAATAGTTAGAATAAACGTAGGTATTATGATACGTAACCACATATAATTAGGTCATTAAGTTGAACTTAAAACAGGAATTATTAAAGAAAAGTAAAGGTGTTTGTTTAAAGTTAAAAGCGCTCAGTATTAATAAACTGTAGGCGAGTCGTCCATTAGGTATTTCATACATAGTTGAAATATCCAATATCTTAAAAGATCATTAGATTAATCGTTCGTTAGTGCAATTAATTTTAGTTTAATCAAGATTAGGTAAGTTAAACAGTAGTTGAGTCGACCAATATGCATTATGAACATATGTGAATCAACCGTAGTTAGCTTGAAAATAGTTATAATAAACTTAGGTATTATGATACGTAACCTTATATGTAAATAAACTATGATTCAAAGATTTTTGACATAATTGGATAATTAGACAATGGTGACAACATTTCTGCGAGCAACTTGGAAATAGCGCTACTTCCAAGTTGCTCGCAGAAATGTTGTCACATATACAAAATCACCAGTAAGACAAACACAATACCACAGATAAATCAACAGTAGGTGAATCGTCCATTAGTTTAATCAACGTTAGGTGAATTAATTGTAGTCGAATAAACCGTAGATGAATTCTCCATTATGGATTTCGTCCATTAGTTATTACAAAAATAGGTGAAACGATCTTTAGGTGTTTTAAACGGTAGGTCTTTTGACCGTAGTTAAGTTGAAAATAGTTAGAATAAACGTAGGTATTATGATACGTAACCTGTCATACCCATAGAGCTCAATGGTCATCTTACCACACAACAACAACTCAAACAATACGCGCGGAAAAACGCGGCTTCAAAACGCTCTAAAACAATGTCATGTTGGAGATGTCCGCTTTACGCCCCGCATCACGCTTTGCGGTACGCTCCGCATCTCCATAAACGAGGCCTAAGGACTAGCTGTGTCGAAACTTCCGTCATAGAGCCGGTCGACTCTTCAGACTCCGCAGTCACACCGATAATTCAGCCCTCATCAAGCTGTCTCTCCCCCCTAAGCCCCGCCAGCAACGCCCTAAGCCGAGGTCCGAGTCCCACTAGGGGTCGCCCTTAGTGCTGTTGTTGCAGGTAGTCATGATGTTAGTGTAGTACAAGTAGTTAGGTTAAGTGTTTTACTTCCCCCTTATTGGCTAGAGACCCTTCAAGTCTGGCTAATAACTGCCCGGTTACATAGAAGGGGTCCCCAAGGACCATCTACAGCAGTCCAACAGAAAAAAAAAGCTGTGACGAAACGTTTTTTTTTTACAATTTTTCCTATAGATAAAATTGTCTAGTTTCACTTAATTTCATTATGTGCACTTTATGAAGATTCACTGTTAAAGTATACAATTATGCAAACAATTTTTAATCTCCACTTCATAAAATGACTTACTTAATAAAAATACCGTTTCACTAAACAGGTAATATAACTTTTATCATTCAAGAGACAGCGGAGGTTTGTTATTCATTTAAAAAAAAACATTACAGTCAACTTTTAAAATAAAGCTAGGCTTAATTAAAACTAAAGAAAAAGGCTACAACTTGATACGAAAACTTTCCTTGTTTGTATTTATGTGTACTTTTTATTACCAACTCTTTTAGGTATCTTCTTTAATTGCCACTCTGAAATTTTCGTCTACAATGTAGAGTACATTATACTTATTTATTTTTGTTTTATGCCTGTAGGTACTGTTTGTTTGTAATAAGTATACTTTTAAAAGAAGAATAATGTATCTTTTGTAGGCGTAAGTGGTTCTTCCTCTCTTTCTTATGTTACAGGTCTAATGCATAACTATGTCAGTGCCTGTGGTATGGGAGTGGCACGGGAGGGGTGACATATGACGTGACATGACGTGTCCGAACTATCTCGTTATACACGTGATAAATATAATGAAGATATCTCTTACGATATTTACGTGTGTTCTTTATTTTCGAACTGTCGTTAGTGTTTGTTGATGTATCCTATAATTGTACAAAAAGGGCAGAAAAAATCAGAGGGCCAATTCTCGTAATTAAAAATGTTCAAAATATAGTTCCAATCTAGTGTCAATGTCGTCACTGTCACAAATGTATTCTCCTACACTAACAAAAAACGTCAAACGTGAATTTATATTCGAATAAAACGAGTCTGTAGATAGACTATACATAATTGCCTGGACAGGAGCAGCCTGCGAATGGTGACTGGAACGATAACCAGACACTGCTTACTAAACAAACACTTCCACACGATAGGCATAACGGACAGCCCTCTGTGCAGAGCATGTATGGGGGCCGAAGAAACGGTCGCACACGTGCTCCTGGAATGCACAGGGGTCACCCGAATACGAGAAAAAACCCTTGGTGCACCGAAATCACTGGCAAATGTTCTGAGCGGACTGAGAGCCCTAATCTGCTTCTGGAAGGAGGTGGGCTGGCTGGAATGATGATGGCTGGAGTGCGGAAACCACATCTCCTAACATAGAACATAGATCAGACTGAAACCGGACTGAACTTTAACAACATAACATTACGGCTGTATTCCCCGAAAGATTGGGCAGAGTGTATAGTACACCCTCGTTTCGCCGTTATGTTTAAATGCCATGTAATAGGGGGCGAGCAAATTGTTAAATCTAGACTCCTAGCTGCTACTGAGAAATTCCGTACGGAAAAACCCATTAACCATTTTCCCGGCCTGGAGATCGAAGACTTCACACTCAGCAGTCGCACTTGCAACCATTAGTTCAACGAGACTGTCAACTTAACGAATAGAATAGATTTTTTTTGACACTAGGGTATTTGACTGAAGAAATCTATTAAGTCCGTCAGTTAGATTATCAAAGAATATTTGACCCGTATTTTTTCTTTTGTTACGTAAACCAAAATTGACAAAGATACGACACTTCTAAAATTGGCAAAACGTCACAAGCTAGTAGGTACAATTTTTACTTACTTTTGACGTCACAAGCCTCCACTCTCGAGTTTTGATGCGTTTTATCTTTCCAAGTATTCATAGATTTAACAAAAGAAAAAATACGTGTCCTTTGTTTTTCAAAACTCTAACTGGCGGACTAATTAGATTTGCAATTTATTGATGCTGTCAACATGCCTATTCATAAGTTAATCTCAGTTAAGTCATTTAGTCATAGTGTACATTAATTACGAGAATAGGCCTTCTGGTCTTTAGTAGATATAAGAACAAAAAAATATACAAAAAAGTTTTTGCGTCGTCCACTTAAGAACTTCTTTAATCTAGGGATTCTCGCCAGTCGAGTAATTGCTCCGAGCTAACGCGGAGATGACCCAAGAGACGTTAATTTTTTCACAAAGATACGGTGTGAGAAAAGATTTTTGTACGGCCGCGTTAATTTCTTAAATCCAGCTCCTTTTCTTTGGTAGGTATGCTTAAAACACCCCCGTGTTTTAGCAACCTATCATTAACTGTTCATTATGCTAATTCGGTCTCTAAACTTTTCAGTACATTTGCATTTCACCACATATCAATAGTGATAATGACAAGGTTATTGAACACATAAATATCACATTTTGTAGGTCACATTTAGCTTATCTGGTCAATACTTAAGACCTACTCATTGATAGGTTAGTGAAATCGCCCCTAAAGGTACAATACGCGCAGTTTATCTTGGCCGCTCTGAACGTAGACTCTCTAACTTTTGCGCATGTTTCCTCAGAAAGAAAACAATTCCTGTAAAAAGTATTAAATAAACTTCGCTTAAAACTAATGGTCGCTCCTAAGATGGTGTTATTTAAATAATAATTAAAAGCTATTTTGTATTTAACAAATCTATTGCTATACCACCTGCACCTGCAAATTCACGGCAGCGAAGATAAAATGCACGTATCGTAAGTGCGTAGTGATGGCCTATAATCATAAAAGTCACTAGCGTTGTTGATACAACCCTACGCTGATGTGTTGTGTTGTATCATCATTGCCAGTGACATTAAAATATGCACTACCAGTGTAGTTTTCACAGCCACGGCTGGCGAGCGAGAGGTTCGATTTTCAGTTTGGAAAAAGTGATACCAACAATGACATCGGGGACAGGGCGATCAACCTCCAGTGGAGTTGGGCAGGACATCTGGCTAGACGTGGTGATGGCCGATGAAGCAAAGTTTCGACCGAATGGTGGCCAAAGCGTGTTGGGTTTACGACAACGTCAAAGCCACGGGAGACACTTGGACGAGGCAAACACGGGGTCGAGGAGGCTGGCAAAAATGAAATGAGGCATAGGCCTCCTAGCCCGGCATCACCCACTGCTGGGTATAGACCCAGCAGTGGGTGATGCCGGGCTAGGATGATGACACTGAAATTCTCAGTAGAAGCCGGTTTGTGAATGTGCCCTTATGGGACATATAAGTATATGGAACCTAATACGTAATTTCGATTCTCGAACTATCCGATTTTTCTGTCTCTTTTTCTCTTTTTAATTTTGTTGTCAGTTGTCAACCAATGAGGATTGGTTGACAACTGACTCCTCGAAACTTTCTGAATCAGGGAACAGAATACCTAAGCTCAACACATCCATTGGTATGTGATTATAATGACTAAAAATCCAATCATTATAGTTCTTGGTTTAGATATGGAAGATACAGAGCTCTAAAGAAAGCAGAAAGTAAAATCATTTATTCAGCACAAATGTTTACCATAATTAAGCACTACCCTCCACCTGTATATAATATAAATTGCGCTGAAAAGGCGCTGGTTCAGCATATGCCAGACGGAATGCCTGGCGCTGGTTTTCAACCAGACCCTAGTGGCATACGGATGGTAAGCCAGTTCAAAAAAACATCACAGGTTGGGCAGAGGTGTATAGTGGACACTCATTTCGCCGTTATGTTAAAGTCCTATGTAATAGGTTGTGAGCCTATTGCCATCAACCGGGCACAAATCGAGACTCCGGGCTGCTACTGAGAAATTCCACACGGAAAAACCCAATAAAACTCACAAAAACTCGCAGATTAAAATCCCTCTCTTAGAAACTCTACCAGATTTACCTACCTCATCTTTATTTCACTTCCAATTAAAGCAAAGTCCAGTTATAACAAAACAAATAAGCAACATCACCCACTAAACTGAGCGAGTTAATGTAAATGTGCTTTTGTGTAAATAAAACCTATGTCCATTTACAAATGGAACGGTCGACTGACCCTAGCCGGTAGCCACACCTCTGAAAAAAGAATCGATGAATATGTATGTTGTAGGCTCAAATTGAACGAAATATTTTATGATCAAAGATACCTTTGTACTGACAATCATACGTTTTAGGAAAACATTTTGTGACGTGTTCAGAAAATTGACAAAAAAATTGAAAAAAAAAGTTGTAAAAACTGACTAAAAAACAGTAAAATAATTACCACATCCTAAAATTAACAGTTTCAGAAGTTTTCAATTTCATACAGCGTGGATCAGAACCAACTTCTGTTTTTTTAAATATGGTAATTATTTTACTCTTTTCAGTTTTTTTTTAAGTCCGTTTTTACTTTTTTTAAGTTTTCAAATATATAAAAAAAAACATACACGTCGAATTGAGAGCATCTTCCTTAATCTGAAGTCAGTTTAAAATAAAAATGGACTTGTAAAGTTCATAAAACTTGTTGCAATATAAACAATGTTAGAGATTTAATGACGTCATGGCGGTAGTCGCACATTACTTTACGACCTGTCAAAACGGTCTATAAAACAGTATGCGGTGCGCTATTACTCGGCCCCCCTCACTTTTACTGCGACTTTTGGGTCGGACATTCACAATTGTTATATTGGTTGTTATGTTTTGTACAAAGATTTTAATTATATCATACTAAAGGATTCAGTTCGTACGTATGGGAAAGTGGGGTAGAACCGGGACGCTAAGGGCTTTTACACACCACATTTTTTTCAGGCGCTGTCGACGCGCGTCGCACGCAACTATAACGCGCTGCAAACGCGATGTTATCGCAACCAATTTACCTACCTATTCACACGTTCATAGAATTGCAGACGACGACTTTTTCGCGAGCTGTCGACGCGCTCGTAGCGCGGAGTTACATTGATACAGACGCGCTGTGCCAGCGCGTCTCTTAAGCCCTCGTCCACAAAGGGCGAATTCGCCGCGATTCTCTCGCGCGTATTACGCGCGCTTACATTGCGTCCAGAAAGAGCGTACCAACGCGCGAGCATTTGGTGACGGATTCAGTGAGTCAGACGTGTACTCGCTCTGAAGTTCGCGCGTAAACTGGACGCAACCAAGGCGTCCCTAGTATCTCGACTCGCGCGCAATACGCGCGTGACACGCACGAGTCGAGAGTCTGGCGTAGTGCACGCGATTTACGCGCGTAATTTTAATACGCACGATGCTTGTGGACGCGATGTATTGACACCCAGTACCTCGCCAACGGGCGTAGAAATTCGCGCGTAACGATTCGCGACGAATTCGCCCTTTGTGGACGAGGGCTTAGCTGCAAACACATACGTACAGCGCGTTTTAATCCAAGGAGAGTTGCTCACGCGCAACTGTAGCGCGATACACGCTCCTTCGCACGATTGATACACGCGTTTTACTTTGCAAGGAGAGTTGGTCACGCGCGTCTGTAGCGCGTTTCTCGTGAGTTTGCAGCGATGAAATCGCAAGTAATCTGCCTATTTCAAGTTTAGCAGCGCCGACAACGCGCGATAGCAAAATGCGCGTCGACGGCGCCTTAAAAAAAACGTGATGTGTTTGAGCTCTAAGGCAAAATTCAATAAAAACCAAGTTTGAAGAAAATTAAATCAATTTTAATAGGCTACATTTAGTTTAGTTTATAAATAACATATTTAGCACTCGAGATCACTTTATTCTTAATTCTAAATAACAAAAAATAATCAATATGTAAAAGTAATGTTTTTACGGTTTTGATCCACCCCTTGTCCAAAACCGGGTATGCCTAAATCTTATACCCGATTTTGGCACTTAACTCATCAAGATCTTCGGGTTCCCAACCCGTACAGCCTTCTTGGGCCCAGTTCTTACATTTAAGACATTGCACCATGCATCGCTCCTTCGCGAGTATAACGATACACTTGTTAATTCCAAAGAATATTAGATCAATTTACCATAAAAGCGTATTTTTATTTATTGTTATCGAGCACGCACCAACGCCATTGAAAGTTTGTTGACAAACTGATCAGGGTGGCCAAAAGCAGCGAGCGAACGCGCACCAAACGAGTAAGAGGCTATACTGCTTTGTCCCGGTTTTACTCCCATAGCCGGTTTTGGACTAATCTCCCCTACTATCCTTTTTTATTAATAAATAACGCCCCACAATACTAAAAAGTTATCACTAAACTATGTATAACGGAATTAAGGCTTCTAATCCCAAGGTGTTTTTAAAACTGCATTTAAAATAACTGGTGTATAACTTGTTATACCTAATGAAAAAACTTAATCTAGAAAACGCTGGTTGTTCCGTTTCAGTTACAGTATAAGGTGAAAGTTCCAAGGAAGGTTTTAAAGGAATTACTTTGATTGACCTTTAAAACTGAGCGCAGGAAAGTTAGCAACTCTATGTTTAACTTTTATGCCCAGATTAATCCGGAAATTAACTCTAAAAGAACTTAAATAGAAAGTAATTTTACAACGAGATTTTGTCGTAGAGTAACTTGAAATGTAAAAATATACAGCCACGTGTAATAAATGTATATGTTACGGGTAATAGCCGAAGTGTGGCTACACCTAGTTTTACCCAGGTAAAACAAGGTGCAGCCAGCCACATGCGATTAAACTTAGATGTATTCTACTTATCTTCGGTTAGAACTAGGTTTACCCTACATCATAGCGGGTAGAACTAGGTAGCCGCACACCGGTGGTTAAGGGGAGCCCCGACACGGATAGGTTAGGTTCGAAGGGGATGACGGGGGCTAGAGTGAGCGAGCGAAGCGACCGAACAAAGCCCCCGTCATCCCCTTCGTGTTAATATACTATAGTAATGTTTATTTGGAACAACTTAAAGGACACACATTAACAATATGATCACGAAGAAAGCTACAAAAGTTTAAACTGTGGCGCAGCTATCAACGCCCAGGTCAAGAACATGGTGCATTTGTTCCAGACTAATAATTAAAAAATTAAAAGAAAGCAATAATTAAAATAAAAGGTTCTAACTATGTGTCAATGTGTAATGGTTGTTAGGGAGTATGTGAGTAGTGAGTGTGAGTGAGGTGTTAGGTTACTTTAAACCCTGCAGACAGAAATAGGAGCCCCGCACAGCGGGGCTCCGTCAACTTGAGCTACACCTAGTTCTAACCAACTGCTACTGGTTGCACCTAGTTGTACCCGGGTAAACCTAGGTGTAACCGCCATTTGGCTTTTACCCGTAACATATACACATAGCGAAATTGAAAAGCGATTTCTTTTTAAGCTATCTAATAGAATTATGAAATATTACACACATAGTTTCTACAAATACATATGAATTATGGTTTTGAATATTTATTAATTACAAACTTTAAAATAAACTAGAGGTCGCCAGCGGCTTCGCCCGCGTGGATGTCGTTTATCGCGTATTCCGCGTTTTTCTCTACTATGATATGCATGTATTATAATGATAAACCTACCTCTTGAATCACTTTATCTATTAAAAAAAACTGCATCAAAATCCGTTGCGTAATTTTAAAGATCTAAGCATATATAGGGACAGACAGCGGGAAGCAACTTTGTTTTATACTATGTAGTGATTCGCTACGTGTATACATTATTATTACACGTGACTGTACCTCGAAATTTGATCTGAATCTGAAGCAAGTAACAGACTTGCTTCAGATTATGATTATTTTAAAGACCAATCGACTAACAGGTGGATTTTTCTTGGGGGTTCTGGGAGGACCGGAGGGGATTTGTGCACGCTTCAGCCTGGCAAAGAGCATCCAATTAAGCTGTAAATAGCATGAGTTTAGTATGGTTAGTGTCGGTAGTTGTTAAATAAATATATTTGTTTATGTGATCTGATATCAAAACTTGTTTCAATACGAAACCTGTAAAATTCTAGAAGGTTCCACGGAAGCTGAGTAAGACAACCTTTCGTCACTAGAGTTTAATCCGAACTGCCTCATGATACACATACAATTGGACACAGCGAATAAGCTGTACGTACGTCACAGCGAGAATGCACCATCGTCGATCACATCTTCATTTACCATCACGCGAGATAGTGGTCAAAGTTAATCCGATATTGAATAAAAAATGAAACTAGATAAACTTAGAGTTACCCACCACTGGAAACATATTGTTGGGGTATGATGTGATTATGTTACTTAAATGTTATGTCGAATTGTAAGCTCTGTTATGTTACCGTAAAAAGAGTAGACGAATGATTCCCTTGACCGATTTATTGCTACTAAAATATAATTACAAAATTACATGTTATGTATGTTACAGAAATGCATACCTAAACAATATCGATATGCATATTATGTGAGTATGACCTACAAACTACTGCAAAGGTATAACAGTACAGGTACAGCAATAAAGGTACAGTAATTTACAGCGTAGCTCGTACACATATTTATCCAAATATCTACATTACGAAACCTATAGAAAAGCTACAACTCATCCTGTCACAGATCAGTAAATAATATTTAATACGTTAACATCTTTTCCTGATTACTCAACAACCTTAGCCAATCTTATTTACCCTAAAACATCTCCCACGATCCACGCTGTCAGCTGTCATTTTTCGCAAAACCCCCGCCATTTTGTCTGACCTTATGAATCCCCGATAATAAGATTACATCTCTCGCCGTGCTCATGTTACGAGTTAACTGGATTCTCCTCATTATTTATACTCAAAATTGAGCTGCATTTCTGAAGGTAAGCTTTCCGATTTTATGCAATTTAAGTAAAGTGAAGTTTAAGAGAAATTCGCTGACTATCGAGGATGTTGCTTAAGCATAAGAATAATCTATGTACTATAAGGTCGATCTATTCATACACGAAATATTTTAAGGGATACATCTATAGGTGGTAAAGGAGTGTAGTGTAGGTAGGTATTATATCTTTATATCTTTCTGACAGAACTTGCCATTTTTCCGCGGCACGCCAACTAACGACCGCGGTACACCAATGTGCCGCGGCACACTCTTTGCAACAAAACAACATTGCTCTAAGGAGTGCAGATTTGATCATGATGTTTTTCTTTTACCGATACTGAAATTCAGATCGGAACATGAATTCGAAAAGCCAGAGGTGCGGACCGAAAGAACATAACTTCTTGCAAGGATGGCAAGAATACAAAGGCAAGAAAAACATAATAAAAAAAAACCCTTTTGTCTTTCTTATCACGTTGTATGTATAATGCTTGTTTCCCACGGTGCGTGATATCGCGCACCGCGACGCACGAGCTCGCACCGACGCACCATGGAAAGAGACTCGTTCGTGGTAACGCGGACGCGTGCGGAGCGGTGCGTTGTATCCACATCACGCACCCTCATAATGTGACTTCCCATAGTGCGTGATTTTATGGATGTTACCAAGCACCGTGGGAAGCCAGTTTTAGAAAACCACACGATGACTGTTAGCTACTTTAGGGACAATGTAGTAGTTATAAAGTTCCCGAAACTCGAACAATCACACACATTGACCAACGAGCCAATTCGACCAACAAAATTGTTGTCAAACGCAAACGAACCACAACCGTCAGTCAGTTTTTGTTTATGAAAACTGTCAAAATGATTGGTTTCGTTTTGTCAAACAATTTGACAGCTTTTGAAATTGTAAACTGTCTGAATGAATGGTTCGGCCTTGGTTCGGTTGCGATTTATCAAGATTTATTACATTGCCCCTACAATATGTATTATGATTTAAAAATTGCTTGGTGGTAGAATCTCTATAGTGCGCCTGGCTAGATACCATCCGAACATTAAAATCAGCGCCAGGGGAATTTATTGTGCAGGGAGTTTTAGGGGAATGAATCTCTGTACATCTCTCTTACTTGGATTCGTGTGTTCCATCTTAGACCCTGTCTACGCTTGAGGTCAAACGCATCAATTCAAAGTTCTTTTTATTAAGAAGCAATCACGAAGTACAGTTTTATATATTGATGAGGAAACTAAGCTGCTTACACGTTCATTGTTCTACTACCGTTTCCAGAGCGGTACAAAATGATAACTTATGCAGTGTGCTCGTTACAGAAGCGCTAAGTTCTTATTTTCTCTGAAACGGAAATGTTCAAATGATACTGCCCAGAACTAACACAAAGGAAAAAATAAAGTTTAGGTTGTTAAATATACCGGATGAGTTTTTTTACCGTCTGTACAAAAAATAGGTATAATAGGGTAGGTGAACGTAGTAAGACCCATGGCATAGTTTTTTTTTTCATTAGACCTTTATGGGATTGATCTATCAATAAATACTACTAATTTGAAGTAAACTTTCGTAATAAACCAATTAAAAATAGAATATTTGAAGGAAATAAATCGATTTAATAGTACCTGCATATGATTTGAATTTCGATAGTTGATTGATATATCAATTTAATTCAAGAACAACGAAAATTTAAAAAAATAAAAGAAAAACGATGCCAAAGCATAGGCTTTAAAAAAAATAGTTCTATACCGTTCACCTATTAAGTATACCCATTTTTTTCCAGACGGCAAAAAAATGACATCCAGTATTACAATAAAAAGGGCAAAATTATTTATCAAAAGGTATATATAAAACCTTCCTTTTAAAAGAGGCATCTAGCAGTCGTGAAGATTTATTTTTAACATCCCACTTACTCAACGTTTCAAATAGCAGTGGCTGCTTCTATTTTATGATTTTTCTACTTTTATATTCTGCAATGACAAAATCTTCTATACGTATAATAAATCTGTAGACTTGACACACATGTTGGTTTAAGTGAACGGGCATGACCGCTGACTGATATCCGTGGAGCACAAAGGTTCCAGACGAAAACCAGCGTCAAGTACTTATACTGCTTGACATTAAGCTGATCTGGACACCTTTTTGGTCCAGCCGTGAGACACATACCCAAGTTTTTTTTTTATTTATATCACACTTTTTATCGTATGCGTTCGCGCAGCGGAATGTTGTTGAATTTAAAGATTTTAATTATGCAGATATTTAGTGTATGACGTCGTATAATTGTGTATGGTAAAAAAAAAATTGTGCACGCAGCCATTGTGGAGAAATTCACCAAAAACTGATTCTGCTGGGCGAACGTTGTCCTGGCGGAACTTTTTTTAATCCATAGACTTTAGAAGAAAGGAGATGTGTCCAAAAATTAGTGTGTATTTGTGTGTAATTGTGTATGTATGAATAAAATTAGTGCATGCATAAACTTCGGAGAAATTCAAGTTTCCGCTACGCGAACGTTTGGCCATTAGCTAGTTTTCATATAAAGCGCTTACATAGAGAGCTGTAGACTTTTACATACGTTGTTTTGAATTTGTTTATATTTGTTTAAAAAACAGATTTAGAAAAAATCGTAGGGCTTAAAAGATAAAAATATAAACGTAAAATACGCTTATTAGGTCTTAGTTCTTAAAGTATGCACTTTGGGGTCTAGATTTTCACGTTTATACAAACCTTGTAAGTGTTTGCAACATGTTGCCAAGTATCAATGATGTTCCGTTAGTAATTAAAGAGTTATAGGACAATTTACCATGAATAGATCACTGTTTACAAAGCAGTCAAATATCACGACGTTCTAAAGGAATTGCATGGTAAAATGTATGCCAATAATTAGTGTATTCATTCAACTATTCACACGCAAAATTTCATGTCATTAAATTCAGTAATTAAAGAAAAACAATTATAATACTGACGAAGCATCGAAAACCTACATAACCCGACCAAGTTCGGATGGCTACAAAAGAGCGGTCGGGTGTTTATCGGTTTGTTTATGCATGCATTACGCAAAAAATGCTGATTTAATGCAGTGACTTTTATAGATAAATAGTGTACATCTACATTGTTTAGCTTAGGTATTGCGACATAAAATTGGTTACCGACTTCCACGCGAACGGAGTCGCGGGCATAGCTAGTATTGAATATTTTCCTATGTAGTTTTTTAGGGTTCCGTACCCAAAGGGTAAAACAGGACCCTATTACTAAGACTCCGCTGTCCGTCCGTCTGTCACCAGGCTGTATCTCATGAACCGTGATAGTTAGTTGAAATTTTCACAGATGATGTATTTCTGTTGCCGCTATAACAACAAATAATAAAAACAGAATAAAATAAATATTTAAGGGGGCTCCCATGCAACAAACGTGATTTTTTTGCTCGTTTTTGTTCGATATTGATAACGGCGACAGGTAGACGCTTGAAATATTCACAGAATATGTATTTAGTTATACATTCACTTTAAAAATAAAAAAATAAAATAAATATTTAAGTGGGGCTCCCATACAACAGATATATATTTTGCCGTTTTTATAGATTATGCTACGGAACCCTTCGTACGCGCGTCCGACTCGCACTTGGCCGGTTTTCTTTAATCATATTCTCCGCAGAACTGTAATTCTATTAGCTGACAGTAGCTGAGTAAATTAATAACATACTATTATAAAACTACTTTACCAATATTAGCAACAAACAATTTAATTAATTTGGAAAGAAACGTTTCTGACCTGCAGTTGAAAAATACGCACCAAGCTTGGTCACATAACAAATTCCCCTTTATTAAAGCCCCATATTTTTTCCCATATACTTGATTTAACACCAATTTTCTTCCCACTTCACTTATAACGTGTGATCACACAAACTCCTATATCACGAGATCCCAGGCCATTATTATTTCAACATTACCCCATCCTTTGTTCCTTGTACCTAATTCAGTGTAAAAATAAGTAATTTGGCGGCACTGATTGAAGAAATAAGAGATGTGTCACTGCAAATTAAAACAGGTTTCTAGGGACGCTTTTAAAGGATAATTTCAAAATAACTGGAGAAGCTTCAAAGGGTTACTAGGCATCATTATTAAAACACATTCGAGTAAAAAAATATCTTAACTTTATGTAATTATACAAGGTTGTCGGAAAAGGGGCAGTAATAGCACTTAGACTCTAAGTATTACCCCCCTTGTTTATTAATCAGTCGTCATACTGTAAGTCTTACAGTATGATGACTGTTTTAAAGCAAGTGTTAAAATTTCCATGCAAGGTGATTTTTATTTAAGTTTTTAGAAGTTACTAATGCAGAAAATGGAGCTTCCAATCTACCCCAAATATGACCTAAAATATAAACACAGCTGATCATAGCTGAGGAAGCTTGGGCAAAGAAAACTATGTGTGTGACGCCCATAGTAACCTTATTATCGCCTTCAAAAAAAGTATGAGTTTTTCAATTCGTCGTGTTTATTTTTATTTTTTTATGTTTGTTCAGCGATATCGTCGCAATTAATTGTGAACCGATTTTAATGTTTTTTTTTTTTTTAACACAGCATTCTCCCGACGGTTATCCCATTTAAATTTGGTGAAGATTTGACGAAGACCTCGGAGATTGACAATGGAACTCTTCAATGGATATAAAAGCAAATTACTCGCGATTGCTGCAATCGCATGTTTATGCCAAAAAATAAAATAAATTAAAAAAAACCGACTTCAAGAAAACTGAAAACAGTAAAATAATTACCATATTATAAAATTAACAGTTCCATTAGTTGGTGCTAATCCATGTTGAACCAAACTTTATAATATGGTAATTATTTTACTCTTTCAGATTTTTTAAAGTCTGTTTTTCTTACAATATACAATGTGTTCGGGCGCCTTCGAGGATCTTCGGCCGGCGCGGCGGCGAGGCATCGGCTGGAGGCGGCGAAAGGTGCGGGCGTGCGGGACGTGGGGCCAATGAGCCCACCACTTCACTACCGATCTCCATCGATGACACGCGCGCGGATTCACAGTTCACTCAATCAAACCACTGTTTCCTTTAAAAGTCCTTAGATAAGTCCCTAACACAACGTGTTACAAAAATACCCCTAAAGCCGAAAGGGGATTAAAAGGTCCCTTGTAAAGAGTCTATTGGCAATATTTTAAAATAAAAGAAGGACCCAAAAAAAATTTTGACAAATCATAAAATAAAATCATCACTGAAACGCAACCCTGAAAACAATAAGTAAAGAGTAGCCCAGAAAGTTATTTAAATTCTTAACTAATTTCCTCGGAGAGGTAAATGACAACAACCTTAAATAAAATACTACCTACTTGATTAACATTTTCTTTTTAAGGGGAATTAGGTATGTAACATGTGACGTTTTTTTTATCTATATCACATTTTTTACCTGTTGTGTCTCTTTGTGTCCAAATAAATGATTCTTTATCTTATCTAACGCATTGTACAACACTAGTTTCTTTAAGCACATTTTGGTCATATTAGGGCGACAATTAAAGTACTTTAGCTCTTTCCTTCTACGTGAGTGTGTCGTAATCGTTTCTCTCGAGAGCCTCTTGAAAATCGGCTTTGTAAAATGAGTTTGTAAGCCAATAGATCTTGTTGCCTCACTGATTTCCTGTTTTCTTATTCTTTGGTTGCATAAATGCGATATTTTGTTCGTGTTTTAGTAAGCATACATTTTATGAAGCTATGAAGTGATATTGGTCGACTTATTTCGTAAGTTTTACAGTTTTCTTTTCTTATTTATAAAAGATTAGTCAGATAAGGGGTAGTTATTTGAAAGGGTGTTAAAGTACCCATAATAAAGAATAACTTTTGTTCTAAAACTTTCCCCAAAAGTCAAAAGTTTAAGATAAATAGTTGTTCAGAGATTTCATACAAAATACGCTAAAATCTATCTGAACAGATCATAGCTGAGGGAGCATACACACAGATCATAATCTGTGTTCAAATTTTAGGTCATATTTGGGGTTATGGTTTAGAAACTTCATTTTATGAATTCGTAACTAAAGTAGGGAGGAAGAATATTTGTAAAAACTAAAACAAAAAAAAAAAACATTTATAACCGACGTCAAAAAACGGAGGAGGTTATCAATTCGTCGGAATATTTTTTTATGTATGTTCGCCGATTACTCAAAGACGCCTGAACGGAAAATTCTTCTTTTGTTTGAAATTTTATTTGTATACTTCCCCGGTGATCCCATAGTCATCAGGTCAGGATTTGATGATGGGATCCTGGAGATATCGAAGGAACTCATCAAATTTTATAGGTACACTTGAAGCGATTTTTTGTTTGAAAGAGTATTCTCCCGAGGTGGTCCCATTTCAATTTGGTGAAGATCTGATGACAACCAGCGGAGCTTGACAATGGAACTCTTCAATGGATAACAGCAAATTACCCGCGATTGCTGTAATTGCATGTTTATGTAGTGTTTATGCCACTTAAAACAGAAAAATAAAATTACTTTAAAAATAAAAGAAAAACCGACTTCAAAAAAACTAAAAAGAGTAAATAATTACCATATTATAAGATTAACAGTTTGAAAAGTCGTTGCTAATCCACGCTGAACCAAATTGAAGGCACCGACTTCTGAAACAGTTACTTTTATAATATGGTAATTATTTACTTTTTTTTACTTTTTTTGAAGTCGATTTTTCTTTTGTTTTTAAAGTAATTTTTTGTAGATACATTTGGAAATAAAAATGACTCAATTTTGAAATATTCGTAAGCCAGGCGGACTGTATAGATAAACCATCTCACCAAGCGTGCTCGGTTTTGTTGAATCTTACAAAACGCACCTATCCCTAACGTACGGTGAGGAAGTTTTATATTCTAGCCCACACGGGATATATCTTCTTTTGAATTCCTAAAGACTCCGTCGAACATCATTGTGTCCTATAAAATGTTTGCCATATTTTACATGTTTAACAAATTGTATGAACGTAGGTCGTTACGCGTTGCGCGTTGGTGAGAAATGGAAGCGATTGGCAAACAAGAGCGTCATCGATATTTCATACAAATTATTCAACACATTGTTGACAAGAGAAAGACATGTTGGGTTTTGAAATGTTTGTTGGTAGGTATATATAAACATTACATAACATACCGCCTGTAGTTTCTGAAGGGTTGGGCAGAGGTGTATAGTACACCCTCATTTCGCTGTTATATTTAACAGGGGATTTACACGGGTCGGCCGTCTAAGTGACAATAGGGAATATGCATGTAACTTTTTTTTTCTCGTAATCAATAAAGCACATTAATATAAACCCAAGAAAAGTATTAAAAGTCAAATGTTACTATTAATTCTTCCTCAAAACAATTATTAAACTTCAACAATTTTCTTCTACAATTCAAACGTCCTTTATTGTCGCGGTCATAATGTGACGTCATAATCCAAGATACTGCTTTGTTTACATCTCTTTTTTAGCCACAAATCATATAAATTAAATTATTTCTTGTTCTTTAATCAAGCAGAAATCGCACTTACTAACTTAAGCTCAGTGAGAAATCAAACAGTTTGCTAAGAAAAGATTATTTAAAGATTTATTCATCCGGATTTTGATGTCACTTCCGGCATTTTCGAAGACGACGCGTTTCGAGATTGCGTTCCGTTCCACGAAAAAAACGTAACATAAAACAATGAATTTTAAAATAAGTAATGAGTTAAAAAATGTAAAAAAAAATGCTATTTGTGTCTTGACTCATAAACAATGTATATCTAAATAATGAAAGAGTTTTGAATTACATGCATATTCTCTATTCGATTAGGCCACAAGTGACTAAAACCGGAAGCCCCAAAGTTGGGTGTCATCTGACTTCTGCAGTGCGGCGACAAGCCGCATGCGGCGGGTGCCTAAAGGTACAAGTCCGAGACGGGCTGCAAACTGCAGACTGCAACCGCAGGACCGCAAGTCGCCATCGGAATAGCGCTTTTAAGGCGTGCACTTTAAAGGTGCTATTCCGACAGCGACTACAAAACTGCAACCGCAGCCGCAGATCGCACTGCAAGCGATACTACCTTTGCAGTATGCGGTCTGCAACCCGACTCGGACTTGTACCTTAAAATCGACCGTGTAAATGGTCAGTTGCAGGCGATTCGCCTCCGCATGAGGTGTGTTTTGCGCTGTGTTGTTCCGCTAGAAATGAACAAGTCGCATACGATTTTTGTCGACCGTTGTAAATGGGGTGGCGATTCGATTTTTACAAGCGATGCGACTGGTGTCTTGCCGCACGGCTAAAATTGACCCGTGTAAATCCCCCATAAGTCTCATGTAATAGGGGGCGAGCCCATTACATGCGACTTAAAGCCATCAACCGTTGCTACTGAAAAAATTCACACGAAAGACCTGGATAACGTTTTGTCCGACTTGGGGATCGAACCCAAGACCACACGCCCAGCAGTAGCGTTTGCGACCACTAGACCATAAGGCAGTCAGTTGTTGATATATTAGGACCCTATAAAGCACTATATACAGTTTCATATCATTGTATCTGCGCATAAAAACTTAAGCGCAATTCAGACTACGCTATATTATTTCGCTATATAGTAAAGCATATTGCGTCATAAGCTATTATACCATGACGTTCACACTACGCCCTACGCAAGCCGGTCTACTACGTTAGCAAGTCACTTGACAGCGATCCGTCGGGCGACAGACGGGGTAGAAGTAAGATGGGACGGGGACCGGAGCATCAAGCTAGAGACAAACTGATCCCACGTATAAAACGTATGCGATGTATTATGACATCTGGGCAACTGACAATGCAAACATTTTCTATGAAAGTAGGTACATAACTAAGAAACAGACTTGTTACACGTTGCATTGCATATGCCAAGAGTGTTTCTAAATAATTTATTTTCATAGAAAATGTTTGTATTGTCAGTTGCCCAGATGTCATAATGCATCGCATACGTTGCATAGATGGGATCAGTTTGTTACGACACACCTTCATACGATATAGCTTTGAGAATCACTCATGTTTATTGCTTTCTAACATAGCGTTGTGTGAACGTGTCCATACAAAATGTATGCCGAGCGATATCATTGTGCTATACAATATTTGCAATAAGCTATACAAGCTTAGTTTTAGTATATACTAAACCTGAAACTAGTTTGTTCAGAATCACTAGGAGAATCGATTGATATATTTTTTACAACACTTTTTTTTTTCATAAATTTCCATTTTGTTTCAGTAGTTTTCTACCCATAACAGTTGACGGGAATAGACACCTTGAGGCTTGAGACGGTCCTCTCGGTCAGTTTCCGTGTATTAGACAACCGCTGCATAGCACATCTCAGGCATTTCACACTTTCTTAGGGAACTTAACGCGACATAAACTAAAGTATAACTAGGTGATTTACTTAAACAAAACACATATTCAGGCAGTTCTGATGAAAATCTGGTTGGGGTGTCTCGGTTTTCGTATAAAGTAAAAATAAGATTGTATTATATATGCGCTTGGAATGTCATGATGTCATCCCCACTTTATAAAGGTTCCTTTACAATATACACGCTTGCTACATAGATACATTTGTTATTGAATTCTTGTAATACAAATCCATACCCAAACAGTCCTCAGTTCACTTGGCTCACTCTCATCAAAGGTTAACTCCAACTAAATTGATTAGCGGTTAACTATAATTCGTATCACTCAGGTGTTTGACTAATTGGACATAGCCGATAAATCTAACTGCGGTTCTCTAGCTCTAGAACAGATGGAATTGAATTATAAATGACCCTGAAATAACTTTGGAAATTAATAGGTGTTAGATGGAATATACTCATAGATAGCAGGATAGCCTAGGTTGTGTGCTTGCCCTCTGTGCAGGAGAGTAGAGTTGTGCGTAGGAAACCGTCGCCTTCTTTAGCGAGGTGGTGATGGCAACCAAGGAGGGACTGGATAATAAGAGAGAGGTGGCAGCCATTCTTACTTCCCGCGCCAGACGCACCGGGCGCCGGAGGGTGCGCGACGGTCTCTGGCTACCGTAGTGTGTGGACTGTGTGGGTTTTAGCCGGTAAGAGATAACCCTTCGTCTTCCCCGGGCGAAGGGAACCAATGAGGATCATGGAAGGATAAAAAAACGGGTCCTAGTTCGACCTCGGCCAGCACCTATGACTTTTAGAATTTGAGTGGGATCAGAATTTAAGTATCACTTGCGTTAACGGTGAAGGGAACTGCACACCTGAAAGGGTACAAACAAATAGTTCTCGATGGCTTGTGTTGTCTGCCAATCCAAACCAGCAGTGCGAGAACGAATCTTTTTAAAGAGTCGATTCGAGAAATGTAACATTTCTAAACGTCAAATTTGACATAAGATATAGATAAAATGACAAATGTTATCGTTTTATCTATATTTTATGTCAAATTTGACGTTTAGAATAGATAAATTTCTCGAATCGACTCTATAAAAGATCCGTGCTTGTAAAGCAGGCCAGCGAAGTGGACTAAGGCCTGAATTCTTCTCATTCTGTGAAGAGGCCTGTGTCCAGCAGTGGAACAGTAAAAGGCTGATTATACTACTACTACATACTATCTACTCGTACTCTATCCTCTAAATAGTATAAATTGAAGTCGCTTTTCACGTCTGTCTGTTTGTATTAATTTTCTTAACTTTTCAATGAATTTTGATGCGATTTTCATCTTAATTTTGTAAGTTGGTAAGTTGTTTTTTGGTGTTTTTAAATTTCTACATCACTTTACTAAAATGTTGTAGGTACGAAATTTCATTAAGTTGTGTGTTGACAGAAATTATGCTTTTTTTCTGAAGTGTGTGCTCTTTCGCTGGGGGAAGCGCCATAAGCTATAAAACGTACCCGAAGGACGCCAGAGCTCATTGCTAGTTTAATATAAACATAAAAGTGGTGAAGATTAACATGTTTCTTTAAGAAAATACATGTACATAAGTACTTATATCTTTTATTCGTAGCTTGTTCCGTGATAAACAACTAGTTATAACAAACAACTTTTGTTATACATACGAGAAAATAATAATAATTTTCCCATTAAAAGTTTATCGAGATATTTTTTATGTAAGATGTTTTTTTTTCATATTTCCGAAACTGACGTGGAAAAAGTTTTTCGTTTCCAAGTATATTCAGAGCTAAAGTTTTCCTAGCTACAAATAAAAAACACGGTAGGTAGATAAAAATATTCAAAGATTATACATACATACAGGATGTAAACAAAATCTTGCAATTTCTTATAACCAAATGATCTACTAGGTAGGTACTAACATAGATTAACCCTGCACGGGAAATTAAAAACGCTTAATTACAAATATTTTTGTTTTGTTTTGCGATTATGATAATAATATAATATAATAACACTTATATACTTTTTTTTTTGTAAATACATACTTATAATACATAAGAAACACCCAGACGAACACAAACACTTATATTCATCACATAAATATTTGTGTCCTGTGGGAATCGAACCCACGACCTCGTGATCAGCAGTCCGACACTCGAACCACTAGACCACGATAAGTGATCATATCTAAACTATCTGATAAGGTTTCAATAAAATAAAATAACTTTTTTTTTTAAATTAAATATTTTTGTTGAACATTTCAATGCTACGCATAAATTAATACGGCGACACAGCTGGCCGGCACGACTAACGCGATATCACTTCGCGCATTCAGTAACAGCAAGTCTTTTTTATTTTTAACTTGTCGAATCTCTAAAATCACATAATCGGTTAATCTGTGTCACCATACACCACAGTGTTTGAAGAAATTACACGAATTCGAATACACCCTGTTTATTCATATTTATTCTATTGAAACACATTAACTAGGTCATTTCTCTGTTCTATTATTCAAATTATGAAAATCAGGTCAAAAAAGAAAATAACGTATGTTAGTTCGAACATAATATGAAAATAATCCATATTTCACAAACATTCGGGCGTTGAATATTTATACATTCTGTTTGAGTTCAATGTTTATTGAAAGAAGTTCTCAAACAAAATTTATGCAAAATATATGTTTGAACTAAGCGTAGTGTGATCCTAAGTTGATGGTTTGAACAGTTAATGTTTATTTAATTTGCGAAATAAAGTCTCGTTTTAGCTAGAAATGTCGGTAGAGATAAACGTATACCTATAATGTTAATTTTTTTCGGAGGCTAATATCAGTTAAATACAAAATGTATGCAAAATTATTGTTTATTTATTTATTAAATTAATGTTATCTTAATTAATACGGTCTAGGGCCAATTACAATAATAAAAGCAATAAAAAGGAATGAACCAAAAAAAATTAAAATAATGTTGGACTTCTAATTTGATGCAGTAGCCTGACAGTTCATAGCAAAATAATGTTACCACACTAAAACTAATAGTGTTGGAGTCTCAGATTATAAAACAGGTTGGAGTAGTAAACGATTTTGCGAAAAGAACGAATGAAAAATTTATCAAATTAAATAAATGTCTACAAATCCGTTTGGAATCCAGGATTAGAATTCCAAACGGATTTGTGGAGATTTATTACTATTATTATAAATGCGAAAGTAAGTTTGTTTGTTTCTTACCTTTTCACGCCTAAACCACTGAACCAATTATCCTGAAATTTTGCATCTGCGTTGTCAGGTGCACAGAAACGGACATAGGGTACCTTTCATCCCTAAAAAAAGTACTGTTCCCGAGGAAAACCACAATAACGTTAATAGATGGCGCCACATGTCTTTCGAATCATGATTGAATTATATTATTATGGAAAATTTTGTAGTGTGTTAAGGATTGATTGTCAAGTTCCAAATTAACGCGAGCGAAGCCGCGGGCAAAATCTAGTAAGTATAAGAATAAAGGAGGAAAAGGGAATTAGATAGAATAAAAAATTACATTATTCGTGTTGATGTAAGATGATTTAATCCGAAGTCGAATACATAGGTGCTTGGTGATGTTTACGATGTATATTTTCTATTTAATGTTAAGCATTTTTTTACGTAAGCCTTTGACGCATTACGTAAATAAATAAATGAACATTGGTGCCGATTCTGTTATGGACAAACTAAACTTAATTTAGGCTATTGCAATCTTTTTTACTCTAATAAAATAAGAAAGAGACATACGTAAATAAGAGCTGTCAAATTTAGTTGAACTAAAAGTTCCATACTTTAGACGACATTTAAAACGTGTCGACTAAAAACACGGCGAAGTTCAAGGCTTAAACTAATTTTACATCTCTAACTTAGTTGTTGTCTATCACCGTCCTTTTCTTGCGCTATCTGTTAGTAAAAGATAGCATTTCTCTAATTTTAGTTTAGTTGGTGAACAAGAGAATCGGCACCATTATCAGATCAAATTAGTATTTTGCAAAAACTTTCCTGAAAATCACTTTATTTTAACGACTTGTTGGTGATAGTGGGCCTAGAACATAATATACCGAAATCTAAGAAACAGATTGGAGGTTAAACATCCAATTCTAATGTTGCATTTATATATTAGTTAAGGAGATAGCCACTAATGATAACATTTTGTGCTAATGAACGTAATTAAGCCGAATGTTTTCTAAAATAACTTCGACACGCAATTTGGAATACGAAAATCACCCTTTAACCTTTAATTGCCTACTTCAAACCTTCATTAGGGTTAAGATGATGTTCGTTTGTTAATGTTTTTCATTAAATTAATAGGTACTTAACGTTTCTTGAGATACCAATGTACAATGACCCGATACACGCAGATGAACCCAACCATTATCGGCTATTTTCGCGCTAATTCGAGCTGCGTACAACTCAAATGCAGTTCAGACTATGCTATACTATTTCGCTATACAGTAAAGCATATTGCGTCATAAATTATAACTATATAGCATAACGCTCACACTTTACGCTACATCGCAAGCCGGTCTATTATATAAATAGCAAGTTATTTGATGGCAATCCGTCGGGCGGCGGACGGGGTAGAAAAGAGACGGGGCGGGGACCGGAGAATCGTACGATATAGCTCTGAACACTCAAGTTTATCGCGTACAGCAAGTCAATACAATTGCAATAGCGCGCTAAACATAGTGCTGCGTGGTTGGACTAGCGTTTTTTCTTTCTAATGTTACTCTTGCACTGATTAGACGAGTGGAGCGATGAAATGTGTTGTAGTTTGTACACAATTTTAATGTGGCCATGTGTCAGCTTTCAATAAAAGCATGAAGTAATTGCTAGCGCACATGTAGAAGTAAAGGAAGTTACCATCCATAGTTAAAGGAAAACGTCAGGAAATTGTATTGCGACCATCTTGGATTATTGCATGAATATTCGTTTAAAATTACGAAGCCGCTAATGTGACCACCGAACTAGCGCGATAACTTTTAACGAGCTTCGGCATGCATTGCTTCGACACGAAGACGCAGGTGTGGGCGAAGCATGATAGCTCGTCGATCTTGTTCAGTACGGCTGTTTTTTCTTGGCAAAACATATAGGCTCTCCGAACTTTTGCGCATGCATACTCATCATATGAACTTTGCTTACATAATGGCTACTACTAAGATGTTATTAATTTAATGTTAAATAAAAGCCATTTGGTTCCTACAAGTCTATTGCGTAACCACTTGCACGAAATTCAGGGCGGTTAAGATATTTCGGCGGTACGGTATCGCGCTGCCTTTCCAGTCTAATTAGATGCAGCTGAATATCAGTATTTTACACGGAGCGACTACCATCAGACCTTCGCAACCCAGTTCCTCGTCAATACCGATATCCGAAGGTTAGACCGGTTGTCAGACTTTCGGGCTTCTGACCAACCTTTTTTTTATCGTGGGTTATGCCAGACTCTTACCGGCTAAAAACCCACGGTGTTCCTTCTCCTGTCCCTTGGCCGGGGTCACGGAATTCGCAGCTGCATGCACCGCAACCCCTGCAGGCCTCAGTCCGCCAGCCCCTGGCGGACCTCTCCTTCTGTGGGGCCTTGTCCCACGTCCTCCTGAGAGGCGCGCACGGAACACATGCACGCCGCCTTCTCGGGCCTGTTACTGGTCGGGCGACGGGTTTCTGACCACCCCTAACGACTGTCATAGATATTCGTATGACACCCGGAACCGACTGTTTAACATCCAAGGCACGGAAGAGTCTTGATGTGTAACGCATGGTCACCCATCCACGGACTGACGGCAACAAGCGTAGCTTAACTTTGCCAATAGTATGATCAGCGCAGTTGATAATTATCTAGCCACGAGCAGGGGCTCGTCGAAGGCAGAGCACGTGACTCTTTGATACCTTGACATTTGATTGCCATGTCTATTCCGTGGCAACGGTAGATTGTCGACTTGATTGCCAATTTGCGCTCATTAGGTAGCGTATATTCATTTTCGCCTTCGTGCAGGTGGACCGGCTGGTATTCAGCTTGAAGAAAATTTATGTTATTTTACTGCAGATCGGAATAAAATGGTTTTTTCTTGTAATTAAAATAAATTATGAATTGAAAAACAAAATGTTATGTCAGAAAGGGGTAACAGAATCGTGTAGCAGTAAATCTATCATTACAGTTATGACTAATATCTGTATGTCAAGTATATTGTGGGTATGGTAAATATAGAAAATTAGGTGTACCGTTATGCGTTGCAATGCACTTTTTCCTACTTACTACCTACCTACTAATTTTTGTTACTTACTAATAGTAACAAAAAGGTAAAGCCATTCTCATGCATGCGGTAAACAAATGAAGAATATGGACATACTGAGATAATTTGGTTTTTTTTTTTAATTCTTCAGGTACCTATTATAATTATAGACACAATAGATAAACAATGGCACTGACAAACCGGTTTGTCGGTCGGGCCGCTAGCGGTTAAATAGCAAAATTTTATTTCATAAGAACCTTCTCCAGACAATAACGAAAACAACAAAAAAAAATTTGCGAAATCGGTCCAGCCGCTCACGCGTGATGCCGTGACCAAGGGAAATAGAGATTTATTTTTATAAACATAGATTAAAACAACGTCACAAGCCCCCACTCTCGAGTTTTGATGCGTTTTATCGTTCCAAATATTCATAGATTTAACAAAAGAAAAAATACGTGTCCATTATTTTTCAAAACTCTAACTGGCGGCCTAATTAGATTTGCAATTTATTGATGCTGTCAACATGCTTATTATATTATTGTACCTAAAATTCTAAATTAAGGCGAGCGAAGTCGCGGGCAAAAGCTAGTGATTTTGATAAAAATACAATTAGGTACTTACGCTTAAATAGGGCTGAACAAAATTTAGTTGTTGAAAGAGTTTACCAACTTACCGAAGGCACTGCGACCTACTTATCAAACAACTAAAAAAAGGTTAATGAAAAATAAATAAGTTAGATACTTACTGTTCATTTTCCTCTACTGGCTTTTATATGTTACGGAAAATGTTATACAGTTTATGAAAAAAATATTATGGATCACTAAGCTTGGGAGTCACATTATTATTTTTACTCTACTACGGCGAAGCAAAAGGGAGGGTATATGATTTTGACCGGTATGTATGTATGTTCATCTGTTCCCTACTAACTTCGAAAGTACTCATCATAACTTGACAAGTGAGGTATCGTTGTAAGCGTCTTGATTGTCCGCTGGTTATAGAATATGTGACGTCACAATAAATTGAATATGGCGCCCTCTAGAGTGCATGAAGTCGTGAAGTAAAAAAAAAAAGATTTATATTGAAGCCGCGTTTGGTATCAAATAAAAGAGCTTAATTAGCACATTTTAAATATATATATGTACGTATTAAAACCCCAAAATAATTTCAATAAAAAGTAAGTTATAAAACTAAAACCCGACTACTGAAAAATTAATGAAACAAGAAAATATTATGATCTGAAATTGTTAACAGTGGTCGTATGCCACTTTGTTCTAAAGCTTATGATGCCTACTACTGTTAGAATGTATTGTTTTGTTAGGGTAGGGGGCATACGACCACGCCTAACAATTTCAGATGATAATATTTTCTTGTTTCATTAATTTTTCAGTAGTCGGGTTTTAGTTTTATAACTTACTTTTTATTAATACTAGTTGTGCCAGCGGCTTTGCTCACTTGAAAAATATGTCCGTAGAGCATCATTTAGTCACAATAAAAACAGAAAGTGATCGAGGTATTCTTATGAAAGATCCTGGAACCCTTCTTATGTGCTGAGAACGGCCACGTTGGATTTTGTTTCGTAAGTGTCCGATATACAAGGTTAGTTACTAATCCGTAGGCCAAATAAAGTATCACTGATGACGGTTTTAAAGCAAGTAAAGTAAAATTTCAAAATTCGATCATTTTTATTTCCATGTTAAATATTTTTCATTTTAGTTTTTTCAAAAATTCATCGTCCCTAGTTTAGTTACGAATTCAGAAAATGGAACTTCTAATTCGTGACCCCAAATATGACCTAAAATGTAAATACAGCTGATTATACCTGAGGATAGACAGATTTTAACGTGTTTTTTATGTAATTTTTGAACAGCTATTTATATTAAACTATTGACTTTTGGGGGAAGAGGTAGAACAAAAGTTACTCATTATTATGGGTACTTCAACAATCTTTCAGATTAGTACCCCCTTTCTGACTAACCTTGTATACCATGCTTTGCAACGTAGATTTTCTACACGAAAAAGGTACCTTGTCTTAATCTATAAACTGTTGTTTTCTTCTGAAACAATTATAAATAATTTGATCTAAAAGTTTATTAACGTTATCAAACAAATAAACCAAAGAGGGCAATTTCATTTTTACAGAATTACATCCCTAGCTACGAGTTTTCCAAAAAATGCTCGTTGTTAATATTATTTAGATTGGAATTAAGTTATCTAGAAATATGTAGTGATCTTAAAAAAATCGAAGTAAGAGAGAGCGGTTACGCACTGCATCCGATCCGAATCCGTGAAAATACGTTCCGAAGTAGTCATAGAACTATTTGTGTGGTACTTTACGCGCTAGATCCGACTTTCATCATCCGATTTCTCTCCGTCATTCGTGAGTCTCCAATTCGGAAGAAATATTGACGGACCGAAGTAGCCGTAGTACTGTTTGTATGAACGCTTTTGCATTACCTCGGATTCAAATCGGACATACGCCAAAGATGGCCCCTGAATTGCTTGGATTTGGATCAGAGATCGGATTAGTGCGTAAGCAATATCCGAATTTGGTCCGAGATTTTAATATCCGTATTTTCACGGATCCGGATCGGATGCAGTTCGTAACCGCTCTAAGTGGAGTTTCACATAAAAACTGAGTATATTGAACACTTTAAATGTGTTAAAAGTACTTATTAAAAAACAAATACAACAAGCCAACACATAAAATGAATCGATACACTAACCATAATACACTTCAGAGACCAAGTACCTACGTTCACATTGCATCGCAAACTGCAATAACTTTATTAAGCCAGACACGAACGCTGGCGGGAATAACCGAACGTGCACGAACACAATTGCTTTGAAAAGTTGTTCGCATTCTTTCCGATACGAATATGCCCGGAATTCGACAAATAGATATATACGTATGTTTTGACCGAAAGCTTTCCTGGAGAATTTGAACACTGTTAGGAGTTTTGGGTATCTGTATTAGAATTTCGATCTAGAACTTTATTCAGTAGAATTCCTACTATTAGGTATTATAATTGTGAAAGTTCGTGAAGATGGATGGGTGGCTGTTTGATCCTCAATCAAGCATAAACGGCTGAATGGATTTAAATGAAATTTGGCACACAGAACATGTCTTGGATAAATACACATAACCGCTCCCAAACTGAATTTCGACAAATCGTTCTACGACAAGATTTTACTTCGCCACTATTGAACTCCGACATTACGCTACTGCGACATTACGCTACTCCGACAATTATGGAACTTCGACACCTAATTTGGGGCACCCCGACACGGATAGGTTAGGTTCGGTTCATTGCTGAAGTAAAATCTTGTCGTAGAACGATTTGTCGAAATTCAGTTTGGGAGTCACATAACCGCTGGAATATGGAACTCCGACATTACGCTACTCCGACAATTATAGAACTTCGACACTGGGGTTTAAAGTAAACTAACACGAAGAGGATGACGGGGGATTCGTTCGCTCGCCTTGCTCGCTCACTCTAGCCCCCGTCATACCCTTCGAACCTAACCTATCCGTGTCGGGGTGCCCCAAATTAGGTGTCGAAGTTCCATAATTATTGGAGTAGCGTAATGTCGGAATCCAATAGTGTCGAAGTTAAATCTTGTCGTAGAACGATTTGTCGAAATTCAGTTTGGGAGCGGTTATGTGATTATGTGACTCCCCAACTGAATTTCGACAAATCGTTCTACGGCAAGATAAGTAAGATACTTTTTATCCGAGTACATGAGGTATAAGTAGTAATGAGGGGCTTATGAGTAATTATCCGCGCGGATCATGATTCGCTAGGTTAAGCTGTGCTTGCCGCGGTCAGTCCATGGAGGGTGACCGTTCGTTACTCATTGAGATCCCTTCGTACCTCGGAGAGCACTTTAAACCGTCGGTCTCGGATGTCATACGAATACCTATGACAGTTGTTACGGGTAGTCAGAAGCCCGAAAGTCTGACAACCGGTCCAACTTTAGGATATCGGCACTGCCTAGTAACTGGGTTGCGGAGGTCTGATGGCAGTCGCTCCGTGTAAAATACTGGTATTCTGCCGCATCTGGTTAGACTCGAAGTTGACCCCAATATAGTTGGTAAAAGGCTAGGCAAGGAACATGAAGTGGTCCCCCTAGGATCCGAGTGAAACTGTAAAACCCTAAAATATACTATGTGTCCGGTTATAGACTGAAACTATCGCTTCTAGGTACTTATATAGCAACTATTCTAGAACACAAATACACTGCACACGAGGGTCCAATCCACTTCCCCGATATTTGGTAGACATTTTGCTTTTTTTTTTGAGATACTCTCTATCTTAAAGTTACGAAAATGTGAACACATTTTATCGTATTGTAAACGATAGACAATACTGTCGCCTTCCGGATAAGCCAACTTTTATCTCAGTAGGACCAAAACTTTCAGAGATATGACTTTTTTGTACACACGTACAAAACTCAACAAAAAAATGGAAGTGAATTGGACCCTAGTGTGTTTGAGTAGTAGAATAGTTGTTATATAAGTACCTAGAATATCTCTAGTCCATGACCGGACACATTGTATATAGTAGCGTTACAGAGGAAAGTCTCGCGAGCTCAAACTCCTAGACTTCAAAAAAGTAACTAGGCCATCCAAATATTATTTCCATCCGAAAGCCAGCCGCTCACTGCACCAAAAATAGTAGAATTAATCCACGAAATGACGAATTTTTGTTATGACGAAGCGCACACGTTTGACCTCCTTAGGGAATTAAGGTTCAGATGAATGTTGCTCCCGGTTTATCTAACGGAACTTTAATTAAAATGTGTCTAAATTCTGCCGTACGTATAATATTAACACTCTTTTTTTTAAATATTATTATGAAATTGTTTTGGGCATAGAGGTTAGGAAAATGAGGAACATTAAAAAAACATAATTATTAATTCAGTAATCGATTATAATATTGTAGGTATGTAAAAATGTTGAAGGAATTACATGAAGTCGTTTGCACCCAGTAGACTTGTAAGTATAGGGTATTCAAAAACTACTCTAGGAATTTTGTGGGGTTACTCGTTGTAATAAAACAACTTTTCGAAATTCACGTATTTTTCTTTCACAAATTCTCCATACAATTTTTTTTTTTTATTTCGGCTAGTACCAGGCGGCCTACTCACTAAGTCCGTCAACGAAGTTAGTCGCCCGTCCGAAAGTAGCCCGAAACGTAGGAGTAAACAAAACAAGTGTCAAGTTCAACTTTTCGGACGGGCAAAAACACATCGGTAGTAGGGACAATTACTGTCAAATCGTGTTGTCATTCATTCTTAGTTTGTGTCCCGAAATAATCGTATGTCCGTAGGTGATAGGGAGTAGGAAACGCTCGTAACTAAGGCCGTAACCACGGACTTTGTGCTTAGGGAGTAGACCCCCAGACACGATTCGCTTCGCCGATCACTTTACACTATTTGTTAATTGCTGCGTTGAGAAACAAATGGTTTTTGAGTAACTAGAGTGCGAACTATTAATTTTGTAGTGTGCCTTAAACATTTTTTTTCTTTCAACGTAGTAATGTTATCATTAATCACTGCAAAACCGATCACAAACGACGTATTTTTTGCTTAGAACCAAAACAGTGCAGAAATGTGCTCATTGTTGCACTGTTTTTCAATAATGCACTATTTTTTTATTTTTTATTTAGATATAAATTTACCACAGAGGTTTAGTGCCTTTTATTAAGTTTATATGTATAAAATGTATGCGGATCAAAAAGATACTGGCTGAAAATAAAAATCAGCTAAATAAAACAGAAATGGTGAAAAAAAAATGGCGCGCATTTTGTACCATTGTAAAACTTTGATACTTCTTATTTAGCAAGACAAGTTTAAAAAAATTTCGGATATTTTATCACGGTAGGTAGATTGGTAGTTGAAAGAAAAGTAGATTACGCACCTTGATTAAGTGAGTAATTAATGCACTCGTGTCAATTTAGTGCCCTCGCTTACGCTCGGGCACCAACATAACACTCGTGCATTAATAACTCACTGTGCGCTCGGTGCAACAATCTACTATTATTCCCTCTATTATTCCTATAAAAAGTCCTATACTTTATTCATACTAGCCGATTGTCACTGAGCCAATTCTCCCACATATTTTCAACGTTATTCTCAGTATTATTCGGAGCACCCGTGCGCGTTTTACACTTTATGGATCCGTTCGATTGTAATATGATAAGTTTTACCTTGCCAACGAACCCTGATAAACGGAATAGTGCCTGGTTTCTTAGAAAAGAATAAAGTAATTTTGAAGTTCCAAAACAATACTCTTTGAGTTCCAAGTAAGTATTTTAGGAGAAACAGAAAATTGGGTAAACATACAAAAATAAACATAATCCTCCTTATTACAAAATATGGTTTAAACCAAGACTAAGGTAAACCCAGGTTTAAAATATGGGTTTACCTTAGTCTTGGTTTAAACCATATTTTGTAATAAGGAGGATTATGTTTATTTTTGTATGTTTACCTAATTTTCTGTGGGGCCTGGCCCCACGTCCTCTCAGGAGGACGTGGGGCCAGGCCCCACAGAAGGAGAGGTCCGCCAGGGGCTGGCGGACCGAGGCCTGCCGGGGTTGCGGTGCATGCAGCTGCGAATCCCGTGACCCCGGCCAAGGGTCAGGAGTAGGAACACCGTGGGTTTTTAGCCGGTAAGAGTCCAGCATAACCCTTCGCCTTCCCCAGGCGAAGGGTATCCATGAGGATTTTCCCACGATAAAAAAAAAAAAAAGGTTTAAAATATACCCATCGCTTTCTTATGACACAGCAAAAAGAGACGGGGCTATTTCAAAACCTAGGTTTTTCTTAGACCATATTTTGTAATATCCAGTCCATTATTGTCTCACTTGCTGAGACGGGCTTCTTCTCAGAATGAGAAGGATTTCGGGTTTAGCCCACTTATTTTAACTACTTATTTTGTATGGAACAGCTGACTTTTTTTTCACGAATTCATAGTTACTCCCTTAGTAAAAATTGTACAGAATAATGAGCAGAGTTCATGGTTTTCGAATGTAAAGCGACTAACCAGGAGCCGAATTCTACTAACAGAAACTTATCAATTGCAACTAAATCTTCTGTTAAAGTCTGTCTGCTGAAGTTTCTGCTAGTAGAATTGGCCCCCAGTTATGCTGTACTAGCTTTCGCCCGCAGCTTCGCTTGCGTGAAATTTTGAACCCGTTAAGTGACGAGAGGGGCTCGTGGCTAAATAATTACAGCCGCATAGACCGATCTTCCGGGTTAAGCCACGCTTGCCGAGGTTGGTCTGTGGATGGGTGACCATTTACCATAGCGAGTTTCCTCCGTGCCTCGGAAAGCACGTAAAGCCGTTGGTCCCGGCTGTCATTTGTAGATCTTTGACAGTCGTTACTGTTGGTCAGAAGCCAGAAAGTCTGACAACCAGTCTTACCAAGAGTATCGTATTACCCAGTTACTGGGTTGTGGAGATCAGATAGACAGTCGCTCCATGTAAAATACTGATATTCAGCTGCATCCGGTTCGACTGGAAGCCGACCCCAACATAGTTGGGAAAAGGCTAGGCAGATGATGATTAAGTGACGATTTTCCATACGAACTTTCATCCCCTATTTAACTCCCTTAGGGGTTGAATTTCAAAAAATCCCTTCTTAATGGATGCCTACGTTACAAAAGGAACCTACTGTCAAAATTTCAACTTTCTAACCCCAGCGGTTTAGGCTGTGCGTTGATAGATCAGTCAGTCAGTCAGTCAGCTTCTCCTTTTATGTGTATAGATAATATCATTGGAAATATGCAAACTGATAGTTATTATTTTGAAGAAAATAAAACCACCTTTGATACGCTACCACGTTGTTTTGATCACTACGCGGACAGTAGTGTGTGCCGACGACTCACTAAGCTGTTTTGATCTAGTTAATGACCTAACGCGTCATTAACAAGTCAAACAACTGACCACATTAGGCATTCCCCTGTTTTGGCTTTTAGTGTAGCACACATACATATACGCTTGTAATCCCCGAAGGGGTAAGTAGAGGTGTTCTTCTTTTACAGAAATCTATATTATACGTAGGCACTTTTCGCTTCTTGTACTTAGTCCCATGTAATAATTAGCGAGTCTATTACCATCTTGCAGACACAATTAATGGCGCTAGGCGTGACCGGCGATGGAGAGGATTTGCATTCTTAATCTCTCTCCCCCACGGGTATTATTTAGTATTACCTACCACCTAGTTATGCATAGCCAACCATTACCCCGAACTGTATTGATAAACTAAAATCACGCCATGCCACCCATCAGTTCCAGGTAGCTATAAACAAAACACTAGATAAATTACCAATTAATTAACCATTAGATAGCCATAACAATTAGAAGTATGATCTGACATACGAGCGGCTTCCTGTTACTGTTACTGGCCCACTGTGAGGTCCAGTCACAGACACACACAAGCAAAACCTCCACTAGTAATAAGCCCATGTAAATTAGATTTAAGCGTTCTTGTACTATAATGCTCATACTGAGCACACGTGTCTTTAATTAAATAAATATATTTTTAACAAGTCTTGCGCGTTCATATTTGACTACCTATACAAGGTGTAACATAAATAACGCACAACCTCTTAAGTGGTCACTGCACTCATCATTATGAACAACTTTTACTATGGGAGCAAATATGAAATCGCGAAAAAAAAAATCAGTTATTCCCTAAATTTTGACGAGTTATGCGAACATAGGGAACAGCTGGTTTTTTTTTTCGCGATTTCAAATTTGGTTCCATAGTTAAAGTTGTTCATAATGATGAGTACAATGGCCCCTTAAGAAGTTGTTAATGTTTTTCCAATGACCATGTATAGGTATGAAAAGATCACAAAAACTTGTACCACTTTAACTTTTTTCCAAACGGTTGTACAACCGAAAATCGATTTCGTTACCTGAGCTTTAAATCGCCTGAACACGTTCCTCTATCTAAAAGGTTGAACGGACGAGAAAATAAAGACTGAAGAGTTATTTTACACACGGTACCTAACGCTTGACCGGTTCAGATGTCTCAATGCCTGAGAGAAATAAATCTTTAAAATATATATCGCAGATTCTACTGCCGGGCCGTGTGAAAGATCAAAATGGGACCGGGTATCAGACGCCGGCTACCCGGCAACCGGAACGTGTGAAAAGGCGCTTAGGGTAAAACGCATTAAGAAATGCGTAATGTCGAAATTACGCGACCGAACTTCGGCGGCTATGTTTTTATATCGCCAAGGTGCGACGTACTCAATACTCAATACTTTTATTGCATTCCACATGTATTCTTAGTAATTACAGCCTACTAATTACGTAATTTCAGCCTAGCGTGTCGCGGATTATTTAAAAAGCAATGCAAGCGTTTTCACGCCGAAATTGAGTGGCGTATTTTCGGCATGGTTTGGCGCTACACTTAGTTTAAGCCTAGCACGAATGTTTGGCGTATAGGAACGTAAACGTAACGTCAATGTGAGTGAATTTTGAATTGAAAGTACTACTATTCTACAGCAATATAGTTTAAATTTATGCGATAAGTACAATTTGTATGATCGACAGATATGATAAAGTTTTTAATTTAATTAAATATTATGTGCGAAAGGAGTCGTTCCAATTCAGAATTCACTTACATTAACGTTGCGTTTGCGTTAATATACGTCACAATATTCATGCCAGGCACACTATCGTTCGTGACATGTGGGCGCAGTATTGTTAGAGCAAGTAACATGTTTTACATTACGAATTAGATACCGGTTTACCGAGCGCCTACATTTGACTTGAGTAGCGTGCAAAATAATTAAAACGGAGACGCTTAGTCAGTTTTCTGTACCCACACCACATCAAACTAACCGACAAATAAGGGTACAGCACTAGCGTTACTAATAAAACCGTGTGATATTATTGATATAAAACCATTTAGCAAATAAAGACAGATATCAATAATATGTCCAGAAATAATGACGCAAAGAATACTAAGCTTTCTCAAATAAAAATACTCGGCTTTATACAGGGTGTAAAAAGACCCATCACATAGCCGAAATCTACGCACTCTGTACATCAAACTAAATAACATGGACCAAAAATAATTGCTGGGAAACGACTTTTATTTTTAAGCATAAAAAAACTCTGTTTTTTTGTAGCGCGTAATATAATGCACGTAGCCGAATATGCCTGTGTGGGTCGTGCAGCGGCTACACAGCTGAGCCAAGGCGGTTGTGTGCGTATGATATTCATTGCGTTTTTGTAACTTCAAATGCGTAATTTGTTAGGAAAAATTGAAAATTATGATAATGTTTCTTTGGAAGAAAGTTTAGTATTATCACTTGGAATACGTTTACGGAAAAAAACTAAAAAAAAAATGTTGACTTTGACCTTCAATATCTCCGGAATCAATGATTTCCCAGGTATGGTCTGTTAGAAAAAAATGATCCCAATGATGGGTAGAATATGTGGTTTTCGTTATCGTTAAGGGTCTTTTTACACTCGATATTTCTAATACTCAGCCGCAGTTTGTTAAACTGTAAGCCGATCCCGACAATATGAAAATGCCTTAGGGCGCTTGTCCATAGCTCCCGTCACCGAGAACGAGATGACGTACCCGAAGCAGCGATACATACATTACTGGTTGTTCACCGCACGTCCGTCAACAGTTACAGAGCGCTGTCATCTCGACCCGAGATCGTGACGGGCCGAAATGCCGGCAATACAAACTTCACCCGTGATTGTCGGAGATGCACGGATTTGTCTAGTGTTGATTATGCGTCGAAATTTGAGTAAAAGTGACTAAAAAATTAGATTTAAATGTTTATATAGGGCTGAGATGTTTAAAGTGTACTTAGACTTTGTTCAAACTTGACTTACGTAAAATGGACCATAATTAATGGACCACTATTTTTGTTTGGCTTAGTTTAAGTTCTTGGTAAGTCGTTGATTTTGTGGGTTTAAGCATTTGCTAAGCACGCACTCAGAGGGATTCGAAGATTGCTATATAAATATCGACTTTTACTTAACTCGAAACTAAAGTCTGAACAAAGTCTAAGTACGTTTATGGTTTATAGATCTCAGCTATAAAAAACTTGTAGAAAGCAAAGTAGGTATAGGTATTTTTGGGACAAAACCACAGTCTGAACCACCGAGATCGGTCGATGGACTCGCGATCGACGTCACGTCTTTCCGAACTCGGTCCGAAATAATGTCGTTTCTCGGTGATGCCGGCAGTGGACAAACGCTCTTAGGTCTCGTTCACGAAGACGCGGGACCCACCGCGTAAAACACTGCGTTTTCCGCCGCGTAATGTCATACGTAAAACTATAATACTAACAATACGCGCGGAAAAACGCGTCCCAATATTGAAAGAAAAGAAAGAAATCAATTTTTTCAGCATGCAAATCGACACTGTACATAATATAATGCTAACAGGTGAACAAAAATATAAACAAGCACCGTGTTGATTACACCTTAAACTAAGCATTAGTAGACTAAACACACAGAAATGTGTCGCATTCGCTTGTGAACGGGTCATCGCTCAGCATAATGTTGTGTTGTGTTAGCATTGGGACAAATTTTCCAAAGTAAAATAAAAACCAACGCTCGAATACATCGCCCATATTTGTATTGTCCGTTCTACATCACGCTTCGTGCTAAGCTCCGCGTGTGCATAAACGAGGGCTTAGTACCTAATTTTTGATTGAGTTTGAAATGAGTTTGCTTCTGCGTAGCCTTTTCCCAACTATGTTAGGGTCAGCTTTCAATCTAACCAGATGCGGCTGAATACCAGTATTTAACACGGAGCGACTGCCATCAGAACTCTGCAACCCCGTTACTGGGCAATGCCGATATCCTAAGGTTAGATTGGTTGTCAGACTTTCGGGCTTCTGACTACTTGTAACAACTGTCATAGGTATGACACCCGGGACCAACGGCTTAACTTGCTCTCCGAGGCACGGAGGGGTCTTGATGTGTAATGAACGATCACTCATCCACGGACTGACCGCGGCAAATGCAGCTTAATCTTGCAAATCAAAATTATGATCCGCGCGGTTGATATTAGCCACGAGCCCCTCTAACACTATTATTTGGAAACTAATTGATATAAAATAAAAACTTTAAGAAATACTCAGAGTCGTATTTCGATTCCTCTACTTTTTGAGACTACCTAAATTGTACTTTTAAGGAATAGGTATTCATTTAGCTGACATTAGAAACACCTACTGCGTCCCGCTGTACCAACGACGCTGCTGTACGTGTCTCGGCTGCATTACTCTACAATGGCCCAGAAGATTGTAGAGTATATCCAAGTCAAGGCCAATTTCACCCTGAGGGTCGAGCGGTTGGAGTCTCGCCACAATGTGAATTTCAATTCATTTGTGGTGAGAATTCCTACTGAATATCTGTCGATCTTCATGAAGGAGGAATTTTGGCCGAGAGGTGTTGCGTTCCGACGATTTCGAGGACGGCTACCGGACACCGCGCGACACACGACGCCGACTTCTCGTGTGAATTAGTGTTTATATTTTATTGTTTATGTATAGTATTTTTGTGTTAGTTGTAAGTTTTATATTGTATTATTGTATTTTCTTAATATGTATATTTTATGTAGTGGTTTCGCCTAGCTTCCACGACACAGGGAATCCTAGTGTGGAAGCTAGTGCTTAAGTTTATTTGTACAATAAAGATTATTATTATCATATATTTTTTTTTATTAATTTGTCTCTCAGGTCAACTTATAACTTACTAAACTTATTACTACCTACTGTCACAGTAGATATATAAGCTAAAGCATTACCTCAACGTATTATAATCGCCTGAATTGACACACATAGACACGCAATGTATACTGTCTATAATGCACTCTTTATATGGGACTGTATTCCGATAATACCTTAAAAGTATTGTTGCAGTGCGTGTCTGCGTGAATGTGTCAATTCTGACGATTGTAGGTAGTTGAAGTTGAAGCTTTAGCTTATACTGTGCTACTGGGGCCCAATTCTCCTAAAACAAATTGTTGCCAAACGCAATCAAACCACAACCGCCAGTCAGTTTTTGTTTTCGAAAACTTTCAAAATGATTGATTTTGTTTTTTGTGTCAAACAATTTGATAGCTTTTGAAATTGAGAACTATCTGAATGAACGGTTCGGCCTTCGTTCGGTTGTGATTTATCAAGATTTATTTTAGGAGAATTAGGCCCCTGTTGTATCAACTTTATATCGCCAACTGTACCTACTGTTTTTGTTGTCTTACAATTGAAAGAACGCCTTTAATATTAGATATACCTACATATTATTCAATTATTAAACAAACCTCTCCATTGAAAAGTGTTGTAAGCGTATTGAAATTTCGCCGAAAGAATATAGCAAAAAGACATGTATGTAGGTATATACAAACATAAACAGACTATGACCTTTATACCGTCGCACCTATAAACGTAGCCCGGGGCAGCATCGACCGCAAGATGCCAGCGATATCCAAGCCTAGTCCGTTTGCCAAACACAATTTCTAAGCCTATGGGTAAATTATCGTCTCACGCTACTGTTGAATCTCGATAGTTTATCGAATCGAAGTCGAAATCGATTTTAGTTCAACTTTTTTTTCTTTTCGAAAGACCATGATGGCAAGGAAGAGAATAAGCTCGATGGATAATATCCTATCCGACAAATAATACAAGTATAAGTAAGAAACCATGATAAAACGGTTCATGGCAATAGGCTCGTCCCTATTACATAGGACTTAAACATATCGGCGAAATGAGGGTGTACTTCTAACTAACATTTCGGGGAACACAGGTGTGATGTTATGTCTAAATAAGAGACCATGATAAATCGGAGGTGTTCATGTAAAAGGGCCTGTACAATACACAACGTCCGCGCCGACGAGGCCCGTCGCGACGTCCCACCGCCGCCGGTCACGATCCACCGAGCTCTCCCGTCGTAGAGCCGGTCGTCTCTTCAGACTCCGCAGTCACACCGATAATTCAGCCCTCATCAAGCTGTCTCCCCCCCCCCCCCCCCCCCCCCTATGTCCACGCCAGCAACGCCCTAAGCCGAGGTCCGAGTCCCACTAGGGGTCGCCCTTAGTGCTGTTGTTGCAGGTAGTCATGATGTTAGTGTAGTACAAGTAGTTAGCTTAGGTTAAGTATTTTACTTCCCCCCCATTGGCTGGAGACCCTTCAGGTCTCGCCAATATAACTGCCCGGTTACGTAGAAACCGTCCCCTAGGACGACCTACAGCAGTCAAATAGAAAAAAAAAAAAAAAAAAAAAAAAAGGGCCTGTCCACATCTCCACGTCACGACGTCGTCAACGTGGAACGGTGCGGTGACGTGGCACGGTGCGTTGACATAACATGCAAATTTACGTTACCGTATCGTAACACGTTCCGCCTCTAGCCGCAAGCGCACACGTATATGCGCTCCGCCCGCGCTTTCCACGCCCGCGAGTTAGTCGCCGTCTACGTGTTCTGATGCTTTAAAACCATACCTTACTGTTTCACTTATTAAAATTCAGAATTTAGATGGTCAACGATAAATCTAACAATGATCCTGACGTGCATTTTTACGATACAGTAACGTAAAATTTGCACGTTATTTCAACGCACCGTGCCGCGTTACGGGGGCTAAAATAGACGAAAGGCCCAGAGGCAAGGATCGATAAAACTTATTATTCGTGACAATGGCCAGTAGATGAAACACGTCAATGACCATTAAAATCATAAAATTAACCATTTATCAAGGATTTGACTAACAGTAGGTCGTTCGAGTCAACCATGTTTAGGAACTGTAATTTTAAGGTGCAATTACACAATTATTTTTTAACAAGGTCATTAACAGAAAGATGCAATCTAAGAAAGAATCTAAGAAAGGTGTTGCTCGGAATAAGCTAGGAGATTTAGACGTGGCTCATTTAGGCTGCTTGTCTAATGCTCGGAACATCTAGATTCAACATTCAATAGGCTGGATGTAGGTTTGATATGAAGTGTTTCCAAATTCAGAAACCGCAAAAAAATATCACTTGGTGGCCATCATTCTGTAGTGATTTATGTTTCAACTAACGACCCGCCCCGGCTTCGCTCGGGTGCAATAATAATACACATATAAACCTTCCTCTTGAATCACTCTATCTATTAAAAAAACCGCATCAAAATCCGTTGCGTAGTTTTAAAGATCTAAGCATACTTAGGGACAGACAAACAGCGGGAAGCGACTTTGGTTTATACTATGTAGTGAGTTTATTTGATTTTAAGAACACTGTATTAAGCTATGGTGGGATTTACATTTCCTTCTTGGATAAAAACTCCAATTTTAAAAACGATATCTATACTATAATATCTATATCTATACTAATTACTAATTACTAATATTACTAATACTAATACTAATATACTAATACTAATACTAATATACTAATAATATTATAAAGAGGTAGAATTTGTTTGTTTGTTTGTTTGTATGTAGGAGGTAATCTCTGAAACTACTCATCCGATTTCAAAAAATTTTTCACCAATAGAAAGCTACGTTATACCTGAGTGCTATAGGCTATATTTTGGGATCAAAAATTAGGGATCCGTAAATTAACGCGAGCGAAGCCGCAGGCAAAAGCTAGTGTATGATAAACATTCTACAGTCTGTATCTTTGTTATCCTGGCGATTTACAGCACCATCCGATTTGCTGAGTGCATAAATAAAAATAAATACTCCTCTAACTTCAACCGCGTTATGAATGAGAACCCCTGGTATCTTCACCGGCTCCCTCCAGCCACTCTTGTGGAAACTGTTTCCATTCCACTGGATTTTCTCGCCCAAGCACACGGGACTCGCTTTGAACTTATTTTCCACTTTAAGCATTTGTTTTCTTACTCTGTCACCGTTTTTCGTCTAGATTCAAATGTGTATGGGTCGTTAGATTTTGTTTGCCATTTTTAAGTACTGAGCTGTTTTTTTGATGTTGTTGTTTAGTTTATCTTTGGTTGATTATAATGTATTATTGCTTGTTTTTTAAAGACATTCATTATTAAATTATGGGGAATTATTAATCGGGCGAATAAATAATATATGGAAGACTGTTAATGAGATACTTTAATACTAAAACGAGCGGCATTAAAATATATTGCCGAAAAATTATGAATGATTAAAATTCGTAAAATGAGCTACTAGCAGTGGGAAACAGCTAATCTAAGTTAGCAACTAAAATTCCAAGTGTCCGAATTAAATACTAATTTGGGCAAAAAAAAATACTGAGTGGGCGACAAAGATACTGAGTGGGCGAAAATATAATAAATAGTCCAAGAGCGAACGAAGCAAGCCCGGAAACATGGGGCACCCCGACACGGATAGGTTAGGTTCGAAGGGGATGACGGGGGCTAGAGTAAGCGAGCGAAGCGAGCGAACGAAGACCCCGTCATCCACTTCGTATTAGGTTACTTTAAACCCTGCAGACAGAAATAGGAGCCCCGCGTAGCTGGGCTCAGTCGACACTCCTTTGGAAACCCACACAATCTTAGAAACATACAACAATAAAGCAAGTGAAATTTGTTCGCTTAAGAATTATTATACTGATCGTTCTAACTCGTACCTCAAATTCGTAATTTTAAGTCGCCGTTTTCAATATTTGTGTTCGCCCTCAGTATTTCGCCCAATTAGTATTTCAGTACGCCATAATCAGTATTTTTGACACCCTTACTTTGAATTTATATTCGATCGTTTAAATACTAGCCTTTTTTATTATTTAACTTAATCGCGTTTGACCCTAGTTGCACCTCATCAGGTGCAACTAGGGTCAAACGCGACTAAGTTAAATAATACCATCGTAAGCGCAAACAGGGTCTAAGATGGAACACGAATCTAAGTAACAGAGATATAGAGGGATTCCCCTGTACCTCTCTGACAAACACACGACGGAATACAGTAAACTGCTTGGCGACGGACTTAAATGTGAGGGTGGCAGCTAGCCGAGCGGACCGTATAGATCCTACCACGAAGCATATTGTCATGAAGCTTATAAATAAATAAATATTAGCCTGTAACTGTCCCACTGCTGGGCAAAGGCCTCTTCTCGTACAGAGAAGGAACGAGCATTGATCGCCACGCTTGCTCATTGCGGGTTGGCGATTTCAGACCATTAAAGTCCAGGTTTCCTCACGATGTTTTCCTTCACCGTATGTCAGTGGCGTCTTAGATTAACTAAGAAAGCACATATGACATTGAAAAAGTCACATTGGTACATGCCTGGGTTTGAACCCGCAACCCGGTGCTTAACAAGCGGGTCTATAACCTCCGGGCCACCACGACCTCGACCATGAAGCTTATACGTGATTATTTTCTATTCTACAATACCAGTTTGTACTAAACAAAAAAGCACAAAACTTTACTGCTTGATCATCACGTAGCTGCAAACGTTTTATTTTGTTTTAGTGATAGCCTAGCGGTTGAACACTCGCCTTGTATGCAGTTGTCTGAGTTCGATCACGGCCCGCACCGCTGACGGAAGTGATAATTTGATTATCTCTTGCGTTAAGACGACGAAAAACATCGTGAGGAAACCTGCACATTTGAGAACGCTCCAAACAGTTCTCGATGGTGTGTGTAGTCCGCACCAGGGGGTCGACTCCCTAAGCACGAAGTCCGTGGTTTCGGCCTTAGTTACGAGCGTTTCCTACTCCCTATCACCTACGGACATACGATTATTTCGGGGCCCGAACTAAGAATTAATGACAACACTATTTGACAGTTGTCCTTACTATCGATGTGTTTTTGCCCATCCGAAAAGTTGAACTTGACACTTGTTTTGTTCATTCCTACGTTTCGGCCTACTTTCGGACGGGTGACTAATTTCGTTGACGGACTTAGGGAGTAGGCCCCCAGGCCAGCGTGGAGGACTAAGGCCAATTTCTTCTCATTCTAAGAAGAGACCCGTGCCCAGTAGTGGGACAGTAATAGGCTGATGCTATGTATGTTAGTGACGGGAGTTTGGAAACGTTCTGAATTCCATCGCAAAACTTCACAACATAAATTCATAGTAATGCACAATTCCGATCCTCAAATCCAACGCATTAGTGGTACACGTATGAATTCTAACGATGCTGACGTACCCTAATTTCCATTGGTTTGCACTGAGCTTACTCGGGAGGAAAATATACGCGCTCATGAATGCTAGAAATTCGACCGTGTGTTGTTGGTACCTGCTTTTATGTATAGCAGAAATGTTTGTATATAGGTTAAGTTGAAAAAGGGGTACTAAGCTGAAAGAGTATTAACCCTTTAACGGGCAGAAATTAAATTTGTTCAGCGCTTCTAACCACCCCACCAGTCTGACTTTGATGTCGATTTTATCGAAACTATTGTAAGAATGATCACTCCTATGTTATTCACATAGGAAATATCTATCTATATTAAATCTGTTACGTTACAAGTAATATAGATAGATATGATAAACCTTGATATATTGTCGAGGGAACCGATCGAAGCACACTTTACCTAATTGTTTTTTTTCTATTTTTGGGACCACATATACAGGGTGTAAAAAGACCCATCACATACCCGAAATCTACGCACTCTGTACATCAAACTAAATTACATTGACTAAAAATAATTGCTGGGAAACGACTTTTATTTTTTGAAAAAAAAACGCTTTTTTTTGTAGCGCGCAAATTATGGTTGTGGCGATGCCGCGCCTTTGCATGCGTGCAGCGGCCACACAGCCGAGCCAAGGCGGTCGTGTGCGTTTGATATTCATTGCGTTTTTGTAACTTCAAATGCGAATTTGTTAGGAAAAATTGAAATTTTTGATAATGTTTGTATGAAAGAAAGTTTAGTATTATGACTTGGAAATCGTTTTTGGAAAAAACTAAAAAAAAAAAATGTGTACTTTGACCTTCAATATCTCCAAAACCAATGGTTTCCCAGGTATGGTCTAGTAGAAAAAAATGATCCCAATGATGGGTAGAATACGTGGTTTTCGTTATCGTTAAGGGTCTTTTTACACCCGCTATTTTGTGTAATCTATGATGTTTACCAAAACGAAAAATATATCTCACAGAGGTGTATAAAGTATAAAACTTTAAATACAATTGTTATGTCAGTTTGGTGACACTGGTTCCCGTATTAAGGAAGTATGACGGCACTTCCGCTTGGTTTTTAGGGTTCCGTACCCAAAGGGTAAAACGGGATCCTATTACTAAGACTCCGCTGTCCGTCCGTCTGCCCGTCTGTCACCAGGCTATATCTCATGAACCGTGATAGTAAGACAGTTGAAACTTTCAAAGATGATGTATTTCTTTTGCCGCTATAACAACAAATACTAAAAAAACAGAATAAAATAAATATTTAAAGGGGGCTCCCATACAAAAAATGAGATTTTTTTGCCGTTTTTATAGATAACTAGCTGTTGCCCGCAGCTTCGTTTGCGTGAAATTTTGAACCCGTTAAGTGACGACTTTCCATGCAAACTTTCATCCCCTATTTAACTCCCTTAGGGGTTGCATTTCGAAAAATCCCTTCTTAGTGGATGCCTATATGACAAAAGAAACCTACTGTCTAAAGAACAATGATCACTCGGCTAACATGCTTGGACTAGTAAAATCTAACAAAACGTAACTTGATGAAACATAATGTCGTTTCATTTGCCTACATAAATATAAATAAATACAACCTTCAATATATTTTTAAAAGGTCGGAGAGACAAGATATTTTGCCACTTCCATTAACAGATTCAAAACGTGATGCAACTCCAAGTCCATTAAACGAATGCCAAGTCAACAAGAGTAGAAGATCAATCGGAGTCTGTAAGCAAAATATAAAAAAAGGGAAAATAATATAAAATCGCACAGAACACCAAAGAATAATGTAACAATAAACGAGGAGAACACAGTCGTCGCCGAAACTACAACGACATGGTTACCATGGACACGGTCAGCGCAGAAAACCACAGATTAGTTAATAGTAGCTAGCTACAGAAAACCGTCAATTTATTTTTACTTGTCAAGAATAGGGAGGGACGTAATCAATCGATTTATGACAGTATCGATTTTTAGGTAAAATCATTAGTTTTTTTATCTAATTCATGGCTTTATTAAAACAATTTACCACGAAGTAACTTCAAATTCTATTAGTGGCTCAGCTTAGTATAATATTGATGTGAGATTTTACACGGTTGACATTGCCTGGGATTTTATTTCGATTTATGAAATAAAATCATAATAGACTAGAAAAAGTATGGACTTCTCTAGTCACGTAAGTAATTACGGATGCGTTCGAAGTTAGATATTTTATACAGCGTTCTGATAAATAAAATAGTATTTTTAAAATAAGATTATCTATATTTCCCCATCTTTTAAAAATATACGAAGATATCCAATAAATACACTAACAATGCACTAATATATTGGTGACAGTTTCATCTCCGGAACAATTGCTGTTTTTTCCTAGTCCAAAGTGTCCATTGTTCTTTCAACTTTCTAACCCCAGCGGTTTAGGCTATGCGTTGATAGATCAGTCAGTCAGCTTCTCCTTTTATATGTATAGATAGATGGTACGGAAACCCTTCGTGCGCTAGTCCGACTCGCACTTGGCCGGTTTTTTCTATTTCGTGTTACTTCCCATCCTCTTGCGTTATTCTGTTTTTACTATTTATGGCACCCACAGTTGGGAACAGTCCCGAGTTCTGGGAACAATCACAAAGCTTTTTCCACTTCTGCAAAAAAAAAAATCGGAACAACGTAAATCCGATTGTTTTCATTCTGAATGTCTATGCGATTTGTTTGCATTTCAAATACAAGTGTTAGTTACGGCTTACGAGAGGACGGGAATTAAATAAACCGGCGAAGTGCGAGTCATACTCGGGCAACAAGGGTTCTGGGGTGCATGAAAAGAGCCTCCACGAGTGACGATACTTAAGTACGTCCGGCGCACCCTGGGCAGTCAGCCCCGCTACCAACCGTGCTGACTGGCTAATCTTTTCACCACAGCATGAGCTATTTTCGTATAGTTCGTGCTGATACGAGAGAAGAAGAAGACCAAGGGTTCTTTACCAAGGAAGGAAACGTATACAAAGTTACTTAGTCTGATTCCTAAATAAACTGTGCTAGTTATAGACATTATTTTATTTTTCTAGCAATATTTACATTAACCTGTATCATTTAGATTTTTTCCAGACAATGCTTCCAGATAGCAAAAAAAAAATACAGTACTTTAATCTCTCAATCACCGTAAATATAGACACAATAGATAAACAACAGCGGCGTCGTCCTCGGACGACATGCGGGACGCAACTAAGCTAAAAATTACAGTTTTTTCTTTAGATTATAAACGTCCAATAATTCAGTAAAGTTTTTTTGGTAATTCACTCTAAAGTAATCTCTCCATTTGGGCTAATCTTTCTTTTATCGAAAAAAATACAAAGAAAAATACATTTTTAGTTCACACCAAATGAAATACAGATGGCTCTTCTATTGCACACTGTATTATGTTATTTATCAATATATATATATATATATACGAGGGTGAATCAAATAGTTCTTAGAATTGCCAATAAAACGGCTAAAAAAATTGGCAGAAGTATTTTATTTTTCTACGTAATCTCCTTCTAACTCTATACATTTAGTGTAACGCTTCTCGAGCTTGCGTATTCCTTCCGAAAAAAAATCATTTCCTCGAGTCTCAAAAAACTCCTCTACGGCGGCCACAACCGCGCCATCGTCGTCAAATTTTGTTCCAAGAACATGCTCCTTTAATTTTGGAAATAAGTGAAAATCACTGGGGGCTAAGTCTGGTGAATATGGTGGATGATCCAAAATTTCGAAGCCAGCCTTGCGGATTGCCGTGAGTGCAACGTCGGAACGATGAGCCGGTGCGTTATCGTGGTGAAACAATACGCCCGATGCCAACTTTCCACGGCGTTTTTCTTTAATTGCATCATGGAGTTTGGGGATTAAACTTGCATAGTAGGCACCAGTTATAGTTTTTCCTTTCGGCAAGTAATCAATAAAAATAATTCCTTCATAATCCCAGAACACAGAGGCCATAACTTTGCTTGCGGTCGGAACAACACGGAATTTTTTCAATGGCGGCGAAGATGGTCGTTTCCAAGACATGCTTTGTTTTTTTGTTTCAGGGTCGAAATGATGAACCCATGTCTCGTCCATGGTTACGAAACGACGACAAAAATTATCCGAATCACGCTGGAAGATTTCGAGATTCTGCCTTGAATGTTCCAAACGTCGACTCTTGTTTGCTTCGGATAACATTCGCGGAACCCATCTTGCCGATACTTTTTTAAACCCCAAAGTGTTTGTTAAAATGGAATGAACACTACCAAAATGAAATCTTTAGGGTCTCTGCAAGATATTTTATAGTTACTCTTCTATCTTCAAGAACCATTTTTTCCACTTTTTTGGCATTTTGTTCGTTTACAGAGGTGGACGGTCGACCAGAACGAGAATTATCTTCACAACTCGATCTGCCTCTTTTAAATTCAGCTATCCAGTAAGCGACCGTGGAATATGGTAAACCATCAGTCCCCAATGTCTGCTGAATGTCCGAAAAAATATCTTTAGTGGACATTTTTTTCAGGCACAGGTACTTTATCACTCCACGTAACTCGTTTTTGTCCATATTTGACACACTTTATCAAATTATTAAGCAGAAAAATTAATAAACTTAAAATGGCAGGACAGAATTAACTGAAACTTGACATAAATACTGTGTCATAATGACACTTCAAAATAAAAAATAAATAATTTCAAAATAAGGTTTCATTATATGCGTTTCTAAGAACTTTTTGATTCACCCTGGTATAGTGCTAAAATTACAGTAAGCCCACTGTAATTACAGTGAATCTGGAAGCACTGATTCCAGATTTTTCAGTTTGTAAATTTCTGGGATAAGGAGGCGACTTATATTTTGCAGATATTTTTCGTAATAAGTAAAAAACCATCGCACTTCAGTGCCGACTGCGACAACAAAAAACAATTCTTTCAATTGCAATAAAGATGGAAAAGCATTATATTTAATATTCCAAGTCGATAGCATTAGTAGTTTCCGAAATAAACAGCTGTGGCGGACCAACGGACGGACGAAGTTGCACCAAAACGCCTCCTTTTCATACGACTGCTCAAAAGAAACAGTTTTTATTATTGAAAGAACGAAAGAAACAATATTTATTCTTACGCCCAAACGGATGCACACGCATACTTAAAATTAAAAACATAATTACTCTTAAAATTAATTAATTCTAACGCAGGTTTTCCTTAAAGGAGGTGGCCAACATCTGCCCCAGATAGTCGATAACACACTTATAATTGAAACTGAACTTGTACAAAGTAAAGTAATCAATGATAAAACGTTCTTTACATATTATTGTAAGACCTATTTTTCATTTTTTCTGTACAAGTCCTGGAAATTATGATGAAGATAATAAGATAGTATATTGATATTTTCCGCCCGTCGGCCATTATGCATTATTGATGGATGACATTTGAATTTCTTTTAAACTCTAAGGGCTGTTCATTTTGTGATAATCGATTTCAGTAAAAAAATCGTTATAGTACAACTCACATGGATCGATAGCATTCAAGTAAACGTAAATAAGCCATTTATTATACCTATTATTATTAATATTTTTCGTATTTTGTTATTAATTAAATTGACTAATAATAATCTAAGTACCTACCTAATAACTCAGGATTATTAAGTACATTTAATGTCATTTAATTTTTCACAGTTTAAGATTTGTTTATTTTTTTCTTTCAAAAATTACTTAGGATGACAAGCTTTTTAAAAATACGTTTCCCCTTTTTATTTAAATACGTTATTTATCGTGAGCGCGTTTACAAACACAAATAGTCATTTGCAAAAATACCAAACCCGGAAACCATTATGTGTCTGTAGACCAAACAGATATTTGATCAGTCCGGGAATCAAATAATCAAACCCGCGACACGTAACTCCCCAAAAGACCGCTCAACCGCTGCGCCAACCACACCATTATTTTTTTCTCTCATAAATAGACTTTATCGAAAGGAACACAAACAACTATTCAAGATGCCACTACTTACCCAGGTTCTCAAGCTACAGTTTTGCTTAGTTTGGGAACTACTGACAAAACCTTTAAGGATAAAATAACTAGTGACTTGTATTAGAATATTAAAATAAGTTTATGAAAACTGAAACGGTACCTACTTTGTAACTTGTAATAGAAAAATTAAACAATAATCGTCATTATTAATTAATCAATTAACTACATAGAACAATTGATTTACACGTTTGCGACCGGGCGAGCCCAGCACTAATAATTACCTTCTGACAGTGAAAATGTCATAAGAATAAAAAAGCTTAAAAAAAGAAAAAAAATGTAAATGGCCAGCATGATTTCGGCGGGCTGACTTAAAGGTTGGTTGTAATAACAGTTCAATAATACTTGTTATCTCTGTTATATAAAAAAACAGTACTAAATATCTGTCTAGCCTAGTATTTTTGTACTAGCTACCGATTAGTACCACTGGCAAGGTGACAAGTTATCTGATCATTTTATAATATGGATGAATATTTTAAAACTTTTAATCATACAATATTCGTATTTTATTACAATTACGATATTCTATTAATTTGTGAACTACTGTGATGTATTTTTTCTCATTTACTGAATCTTTAAACGTTTATTTCGAAAAATGGTATCAATGTATCCGAATAAATAACCGTGACACAGATTACGTGACCAAATAAAGGAGACATACATTTTTATACATATTGCTTCTTATGAACCTTGGTAGGTTATACAGGGTGATAATTTGAGATGGGGCATGAAGGGCAGCTACCTTAACCATTGAAGCTATAGGAAAACGTTCTTAGGAGACCACCCTTAACTTTTAGAATAATTATTATCAGCATTCACAGATTTTGAAAAATATGTACAGTCAGCGAGAAAAGGGGCAGTTTTCAGAAAACATTTTTATGATGCCAATCGATCCTATCTCTCGTAAGGATCAAAAGACTCTTCCGGAGCAATTGAGGTTGGAGTACTAGAAACGTCAGAAATCGCAAAAAAAAAACTATTTGAGATAGGGTAGTTATAAGGGCAGCTACCTTAATCGTTGTGGCTACAGGAAAATGTTGATAGGAGACTGTCCATAATTTTTGACATTATTTCGAAATGCATTCAAAGTTATTGAAAAAAAAATATTGGTACAGTCAGCAAATAAATTGTCAGTTCTCACAAAATATTTTTATGGTGCCAATCGATCAATTTTCTTAGAAAGATCAAAATACTCTTCCGGACTCACTGATATTAGAGTACTAGAACGTCAGAAATCATCATCATCAAAGTTACATTCATACTGAAATAAAACCCATATCTATGAATGCACTTCCAAATATTTCTGACGTTTCTAGTACTCCAACCTCAAATGGTCCGGAAGAGAGTTTTGATCCTTAAGGGAAATAGGATCGATTGGCATCATAAAATGTTTTCTGAATACTGCCCCTTTTCTCGCTGACTGTACATTTTTTTCAAAATCTGTGAATGCAAATAGAAATTATTCCAAAAGTTAGGGGTGGTCTCATAAGCACGTTTTCTTGTAGCTACAATGGTTAAGGTAGCTGCGCTTCATGCCCCGTCTCAAATTACCACCCTGTATATATTTTTAGACTATTTAGGTACATCTTTTTAGCAAGGTATTATGTCGTCAGTAAGAATGAGACAAAAACATCGTTATTTAACAGGGCGTTGTGTCAACCGCGTCGTGAATGTTATTTATACTAACAGATAACAGTTACTGAAAGGAACAAATGTTATCTGGTATTTTAAATACCTGTTATTTTTATATTTTTTATCTATGTCATCTGTGTGTATCTATTCCTCATTTTCTATAACGTTAGATATAATTTGAATTGAAAACTGATTTTCACAGCTTAAATAATTTTGAATTGTGTCAATTGTGCTTTAGCTAGGTTCGATGAGAAATATGATTTTTTATTTTATTTATTTGGCTCACCAACAATTGAATACACTAATAGGTACAAAGATATGAGATACATTCAATGGACTTACAGACTAGTGTACCAATTTCTTACAGGTAAGCACAACATGCATTATATATTTATCAAACGTGTTGAGTGCCTACTTAAAATCAAAATTAAATTAATAATAATTTAGCCGATTATTGCAAATTGTAATATCATGGAATTCTGAGCGTCGGGATAACATATTGTGAAATACAGGTGATATAAAAATCCTTTCATTTAATTTCAGCAGATATATGGTAGTAGTTGGTAGGTATTAAGTAGCAGTTTAGTATCAAAACGACTAAAAACTAATCGGGATAACTTGGAACATAGGTATTATACGTTTTCTGAAGGTTTTTAAACAATATTTATTTCAATGTTAACAATAAAATAACACCTGACATTTAAGTTATAGTAGAGTAAGAAAAACTGCCCTTAAAAAAAATACAGGACCTCTAGGCGCTTTTTGTTTCCATATTGTAAGTCTTGAGGTCAAACGCTTTGAAATGAAGTAATTATTTTTTGTGTACATGTATTTCGATGGTGGGGTAACGGTCCCTTAAAAAGTTGGCCACCTCCTTTAAACATATAATTGCCTGGCAACCCAAACACAAAACAATTAAAAAAGTAAAAATAAAACTATGATTATAGGAGATGTTTCAGAAATGTATGGAGTCTGGGCCAGCACCATGTACACTGTATGTAAATATAGCTATACAATAGAGTAACCGTTTTTTAATGTTAATTTTCTATAATTTTACTTCGTTTAATTGAACATTCAAGTTATCTTGGTCAAGGAGAGCAACACAACACATGAAAATATGGCGGATCAAAATTATGTGAAATGTCATTTTGACAACTGTTGACATGTCAATGACCCCATAGTGTTTATTTCTTGTGTACTTACATAACTGACATAACCTATCTACGTTGTTTATAAACGAAAATACTTGGATTTCGATATAATTATAATGAAATAGAACTACAGGTGTTGTCCTCGTTTACGTCACACACACATCACGAAACCTAGGACTGTCAAAGTTGTCAAGCTCATGTTAATGTCAAACACAACTGTCAAGGCTACCAGAAAAAAAAGGGTTATCATAGTATAAAACGTCCCCAAATAATAATTTCAGTACAATTGTCTTCAAATAAATTTATTTGTATTTTTATGGTAATCCCCTATTTTTTTCCTATTTTTCTATATATTGTACATAGTGGTGGCCCAAAATCAAACCTCCTTTGTAATCTATCGCAAGTTTGCATATTTAATCTGTGGTTATCTAGGCATCTTACATTATCTATTACAAATACATTATTAAATTGAATACTTGAATTTACATGTCGCATGGTGCATAAGAATTTAGGTCGTTGCTCAGCTTTATGCTGTGACTTTAGACGAGCCTAATGCCAACAGCGCTGATTTTCAGCAACAACCTATTGTGTGATGTTTTATGTTTTTATTATGTGTATTTGAGCCATTACCCGTGGTCCCAGTGGGTCGACCCATTAATGGGTCCACGGGTAATTTTATTTACCCGTAGACCCATGACACTAGAGATTACATTCTAAGAAATGTAAATACCGATAATAAAGCTAAGAGCTACGAACAAACTATGCTAAGAAATAAATAATTTATTTAATGATTTGCAATTATTCTGAATTGTTCGGAGAAAGACACCGGACGAACCCGTCAGAGTTTTAAACTAAATAAATCTTCTTAGTACAATACATTATTTTTTAGTGTAATAAAAAAGTAGGCTGTCATGAAATCAAGAGGGTAGTATTTAGTCTAGCAGTATTATTTAGGCTTACTTAATTCTGACAATTCTTTTTAGTTAGATTAAATACTACCCTCTTGATTTCACGACAGCCTAGTACTTTTTATTACATTAAAAAATAAAGATAAACATTCACATAATTGCAAATCAAAATCACAAAGACCTCGAACAATAAAAATAGGAAAACAAGATTATATTCTTTGCAACTCTTTTGACCTAATAGCATAGTTTGTTCGTTGCTTTTAGCTTTATTATCGATATTTACATTTCTTCGAATGCAATCTCTAGTGTAATGGGTCTACGGGTAAATAGAATTACCCGTGAACCCGTTAATGGGTCAACCCACTGGGACCACGGGTAATAGCTGATGTATTTTGGTACGGAATCCTAAAAGCAACAATATAAACGTAACTCCGTCTGCAGTTTGAATATACATATTAGCGCGGTATTCAATGTTGCCGAGATTAAAATCTGTTTTTCACCAGTCAGTGTTTTCCAGTTTGTTGAGTATATTGTTTGTCTGAATGCTGAGCGCTATCTTTGCTGATGTTGTTGTGTTTTGTTCGTAACAATACCTACGTGTTTTAAATGCAAAGCGCTTATAAGGTGTGTCGGAACCACAGAAATCTCATTATTGTCTTATTATTTAGAACTCTGTGGTCCGGACTTTAGTGGTTTATTTAGTGTGTATAAATTAACGTGGGTTTTATTAGATAAACGTATGGAACATGAAGCTCTTTTTAGCTGAAATAAAAGATATCACGTATTACAAACATTAATTGTACCTAATCATCTCCGTTGCAAGGTTTTTTCCGAAACATTGAATTAATTGGAGCGATTTATTTTTATTTGACTTATATCTAAGTTTGTAGGGGCTCGTGGCTAATTTAACAACTGTGTGGATCATATGATTTCCAAGGTTAAGCTGCGCTTGCCGCGGCCAGACCGAGGATGGGTGATCATTCCTTACAGATCGAGATCTCTCTGCGCCTTGGTGAGCGCATTGAACCGTCAGTCCCGGGTGTCATACGAATACCTATGACTGTCGTTACGGGTAGTCAGAACCCCGAAAGCACAGTAGACATATAAGCTAAAGCAGTACCTCAACTTACTATGATCTCATGAATTGAAACACTCACACAGACACGCTCTGTATACTGAGTAGTTTTTTGTTTTTGTATGAAACTGTATCCCGAAAATACCTTATTTGTCTTGTTGCAGTGCGTGTCTGTGTGAGTGTGTTAAATCGGTCGATTGTAGGTATTTGAAGTACTGCTTTAGTTTATGTCTACTGTGCCGAAAGTCTGTCTATCGGTCTAACTTTAGCATGTCGGCATTGCCCAGTAACTGAGTTGCGGAGGTCTGATGGCAGTCGCTCCGTGTAAAATACTGGTATTCCGCAGCATCTGATTAAGACTGAAAGCAGACCTCAACATATTTGGGATAAGGCTAGGCAGAACAGATTAGAGAAATGTATAAAACTTGAAACTCTTTCTGGGTTACGTACAAGACGTCACGTATTATGAAAAAGAACTGTAATCATTTCCATTGCAACGTTTTTTCCGGTGAATTGGATGAATTTGAGCGATTTGTTTTTATTTGATTTATATCTACTTTGGTGCGAACTATAAAAGTCATGGCTCACTATACCAGCACCGCAACGGCACCGCTCTACCCCAGCTCTAATTAACTTGTCATTCAAATTAGAGCATTAAATCGTGTGTCGTATAACATATTTCATAATGTCAATATGAAAAAGCCAACGGCGAGCAGTCAGCGCGCTTGCCGCTACTATGCAACTCAACTCGGAGCCCGCGCGCTGTGAGCGAGCGGACCGCGTGCTTACTGTGCGCCGACTCCGAGTCGCCAGCGATCCAACGTCGTTGCACCGTCGCCCGCGCTCCTTTCACAAATGCCATATACCTACTGTGTTCGCGGTGACAGCAAACTGGGACCTTGCGGCCGGTACGCGATCTGCGAGCTTGCACCTCGCGGCCGGCACGCGGTCTGCGAGCTTGCACCTCGCGGCCGGCACGCGGTCTGCGAGCTTGCACCTCGCGGACGACGCGTAGTTAGCGCGCCGGCAGCTAGCCGTAGCCTAAATTCGAGGTAACGCCGTGCTGCTGCTGTGCAGTTGCGGTGCCGGTATAATGTGCCATGATCTTTAGATTTCTTTTGTATCGTGGGTGTGTTTACTGACACAAATCATCAAATAGAAAAACACCCAGACTCGGAACTGCTATCTATAGGCAATACAAATACAATGAGCAATGGATCCGGGTCACCAACAAAAATCTTAATATCTCGGAAACTAAGAATTTTTATGCTTATTCAAATAAACAATATTTTATAGACTACTTAATGCCACCCATAAAAAAAAAATAGTCTATAAAATACTTTTAATTTGAATAAACTATTCTTAGTTTCCAAGATATTAAGGTTTATGTTGTGACCCGGATTCATAAATTCCGAGCGTATTTGTTTCGTGCGTGTAATAAAATTGATTAGGTATTGTACAGGGATTTTGTAATCAATGTTGCGTGATCATTTGAGTAACCAAATTATTTTAATATGATTCAATCCTATTACCCCACTGTTTCATTTAAATCTAATTTAATATTCGTCCCTTGTGTACCTATGGTTTATGTTTTAAAATTCCTAGGTATTTCAATTATTCATAGGTTTAAAACAAAAACAAAGGTTCTGTCAATCGTAAGAAGCAACATTTAGAAAAACAGTATACAGGCGGCCACATAAATTGACACAACAGGACATAGTAAGTAGGTAAGTAATAAGTTTAGAAAGTTATGAGTTCATAGGCAAATTAATATCAGCTAAATCAAGGTTTGCTTTTATTTATTAACGAAATCTTCTTCTTCTTTTTAACACATGCATTTCTGAAACACTTTGAAATTGGCAGAATCATAGACGTCGGCATCACTTGCTACGGGCAAGAAAAATAGAATAGAATATTCCAGAAAAGTATAATATTGGTAGTTTCAAACTGTAAAAGAGTCTTAGATACAACTCTGAATATATCTGAAAGTTTTTACTTTATATCAATTTGTTTCCAAGTAATGGCAAGTTTAAAAAATAAAATGTTCAGTTACTTTTGTCGCTGAATGGTACATATTTCTCCATTGTAAGTTACCGCACCATCTCAGAATATCTCGAGTCAAATTACGAAAACGGCGTAGAATAATTTAATATCAAAATAATTAAGTTATAACTGTGAGGTTGTATACCAAACCGAAGCAAAATACCGGTTAGAATCAAAGTCAGGTAAACATTTTGGTTTTCATTGTTACGGTATTTCGTCGTTGAATTGTTGTAATTATTTGTGGCTTGAGAAAATGTGTTTTCATATTATTTTAGTGCGATATTTTAGTTAAACATTATAATATTTAGACGGTGAAAATAACTATTGTAATAATACTCTGGAGCAATGAATTCGGGTCACGATCATAAACTTTAATTTCTCCGAAAATACGAATCCTAGCTTAATCAAATGAAAAGAATTACATATGAAATATAAAAAAATGATTAGTTTTGAATTATCTATAAAATACTATAAAACAAAGTCGCTTCCCGCTGTCTGACTGTTCCTATACAGGGTGGTTCAAAAGTCGTGGATCAAACGAAACAGGGCGATAGTTGGGGTTATTTGCAGCATTTTATGGTAGAACATTTTTTTTTTACAGTAAGGTTCTAAAGTTACAATTTTTTTTTCATGAGACTTAAAAGATATTTAAAAAAGTGCCAATACTCATAAATCATGGTACCCACTGTCATAAAAGCACTTTCAAGCAACTAAACACCATTTATTGTTTTAAAATAGGTACCCATTTTACTCTAGTTGCCTATTTATTACAAATTTTGATATTTTTTTAAAAAACACTCTTAGTGTCATAACTTTTAAGGAGATCAAGTTAGGGCTCTGCCACACATATTTTTTACTGCAAATAACCCCAACTATCGCCCTGTTTCGTTTGATCTACGACTTTTGAACCACCCTGTATCTGATTTCATCTTTAAAACTACACAACGGATTTTTTAATAGAGTGATTCAAGAGGAAGTTTTATATGTATAAAAATACAAATACATTGCACCCGTGCGATGCCGGGGTGGGTCGCTAATTATCTATAAAATACTTTTTATTTGAATAAGCTAAGCATTCTTATTTTCCGTTGGTGACCCGAATTTATTGCTCCCGAGTGTATTATTACTAGAGATTGGATATTCGGATGCATATTCACCTAAACTTGAGATGTTGGCTGAAGTAATGGGCTATTGCATCGAAAAAATACCGCGGCTCAGGGACAATTTTTTTTTTGGTTTATCTTTTACACATCACTCCTCTTCTTAAACTGGGGGTTAAACGTTAATTTTAAATAATTATGCAATCCAAGAACAGCGGTTTTTTTTGTTAAAAAAAATAAATTAAGCAGCCGTTTTATACTCGTACTATCGTAGCTAAAAATTCATTTTAGGTAAATATGCATCCGAATATCGATTTGAGTGCGTACCCACGTAGAAAAGAAAACAAAACCACAATATAAAAAACCTAAGCAAGAAAAGAACAAGGTCCATTTTGGGATAAAAAAACACCCATTCAAGCATTAGCTTTGCCGTATTCAAATAATTTACACCGAATGCTCAATTAACTCGTGAAGGGACGCTTAACAGAATTGGGTAAGATTTCAAAAGCCTCGGCCCAAGCTCTAGCCTCGTTAATTAGATAAACTCACCACACTTGCCCGTATTGTGTGGTACGTGTGTAACCGCTAATTGAATTAGATTCATTAATTTTTGAATTAACGTTCGTCAAGAATTCGTTCGGTCTTTCAGTTGGAATCGGGGTTAATTTGATTTGGCATCTGTTTTTTGAACTGTGGTTTTGTTTTTTGATCGAGTATGACCGAACCTTCGGCTTCGGTGTAGGCAATTTCAGCCAAAAATTTGCCTTCGGCCATAATTCAGCCTCAGCCAGAATAGCCAATGTTTAGCCGAACCCGAAGTTTTATATCTAAGTGCGGAAAATATAAGAATTAAACTAAATGTCGTGTTGGCCCGGAGGTTACAGATCTGCTTGTTAATAATAATAATAATCATTTATTTGCAGGAATATTATAAGTTACAGTAGCAGATGGTTATGCTTAATATTAACAGTTAGTAATATTCCGCCAGGTAGTACATGGCATGCAAAATATTAAAATATTGTTGTTAAACAATCACTTATTAATTACATTTTACATTATTATCTAAATTATCAATTACATAATATTATTATTTTATCATATTATATTTTACAGACTGAATTATTACATCACTTATTCATATTACAATAAATTATCTACAATATTATATATGAATTTATTAATATCCTATTTAATTAAATACGACTACCTACTGTAATTTTACATTTATTTATTATATATACATTTATTATGTTTGCCATTTACGAGTTCTGAACAGTTCGTTAATGGTATAGAAGTTTTTTTCTAATAACCATTCCTTAAGCTTTTTTTGAAACTTTGTATATGGTAGCGACTTAATATCCGTTGGTATTGCGTTAAATATTCGACCACACATTGCGTAACAATTTTTTTGGTATAAAGTAGTATTAGGAATTTTTGGTAAAACAATCTTATCTGGTTTTATAGTATTTCGCGGGTTTAATTCTGTTGCTTTCTTAAATGATTGATTATGTAATTTAACAAATTTTGAAGTTTCTAAAATGTACATACAAGGCAATGTAAGCACTTTAAGTTTACGAAAAAGAGGCTTGCAGGATATCCAAGGGGCAACTCCGCATATCGCTCTAATACATTTTTTCTGGGCGATAAATGCTTTGACCATGTCTGTAGAGTTTCCCCATAATATTATACCGTAGTTAAGTACCGATGCTACATACCCATGATATGCAAGCAATACAGTCTTTTGCGTTGCTATTTTTCTTAGTTTAGCAAGCACATATACATAACGATTTAGTTTACTGCAGACTTGTTCTACCTGTGCCTTCCAGTTAATGTATTTATCTAACGTTATTCCTAGAAAAGTTGTTTGAGTTACCTCTGATATATTTTCATTATTATAGTTAATATCTAATGTTTTTTGTTTTTTACCATAAGTACCAAACTGAATGTATTTCGTCTTTGTGAGGTTTATTTTGAGGTTGTTTTTTCCTAGCCAGTCTATTATGGACATAATTGAGTTATTAATTTCGGTTACATAATTGTCGTCATTACTATTGGATGTTATTATTAAAGAAATATCGTCTGCGAATAGGATACATGGATGCTGTGTTATGTCAGGAAGGTCGTTTATGTACAGTAAGATACGCTGCCTTGAGGTACACCGAAATGGTTTTCTTTATAAAAAGATCTGCATCCTATCAGTTCATGCTTATCATTAAGATATTTTATTTCTACGCATTGTTTTCTATTGTCCAAATATGATTTCAACCAATCTAAAGCGATTCCCCTAATGCCATACTTTTCTAGTTTATTTAATAAGATTCTATGACTAACAAAATCGAAGGCCTTCGACATATCAAAGAATACTACAGTTGCCAACCTTTTAAAATCTAAATTATCAACTATTTGACTTATAAGGTCAAAACAGGCTAAGGTAGTTAGACTTTCCTTTCTGGAATCCATACTGCTCATTTTTTATAATATTATTTTTATTTACATAGTCGAGTAACCTTTTTTTCATAGCGGTCTCAAATACTTTGGAGATTATAGGGATGAGAGTAATTGGTCTGTAGTTACTCAATGTAGATTTATCGCCTTTTTTAAATAAAGGTTTTACAACGGACAGCTTAAGCGCAGTGGGAAAGTAGCCTTCAACAAATGAGAGATTAATGAAGTATGACAATACGGGGGTTAACTCTATTACACAATATTTAATTATCTGTGTAGCAAATTCATCGTATCCTTCTGCATTTGTATTGTTAAGAGATAGTATGATGCATTGAATATCATGGCACGTATAAGGCTTTAGAAAAATGCTGTTACAAGTAGTTCGGTCAAATGTGGTACCGATCGCTGCATTATTTCTAATGTTAGTGGAATCTATTAAGAATTCATTGAAAGCTTCAGCTATGTCCAGAGAATTTTCTAAAAGCTTACCATCCTTATTAACGTTCTTTATGAGATCGTCTCTCCGTGTAATTTGCGATCCTGATTTTATTAGACGCCATGATGTTTTACAGTCATTTTTTGTTTTTATGAGTAACTTTTTATTATAATTTTTAATAGATTCATATATACATTTACGTAGGAGTTTTGAATATTTTTTATATTTTTCTTTGTGTGATGTGGATTTGTTTGTGTAGTATTTTAATCGTAATAGTCTTTTAATTTTGCAACTAGTTTTTAGCCCTTTGGTTATCCATGGCATTCCACTCTTCCATTGGACAATAGCAAACTCCATAGACGTCAAGGGTTTCCTGTTTGCGAAGCTGTCCAGTGCCGGTATGCATTTGCAAGTCGACAATTCATGGCTCAGAGTTCGCGCATGTATAATAAAATCAATAAAATTATTCCCATATACAGACTCACATCCCACGAAATAAAAAATAAAATAAAAAAATGGCTTCAACCTTTGACATATGACGAAACTGAAAATCTGCTAGTCATCCCAACATAAATAGTAAATGTATGTAATTTAATGTATTTAGAATCTGAATAAATGCTAACCACAACCCACACACATTCACTCACCCCACACATACATACATATCACCCCTCACTCAAACTCACCCCACCAATACACTCTCCCAATCGCTTTAAATAACTGTAATGTCACGGTTGTATTATATAACTGAAGCTGTAGAAACTCCCGACTCCTAAGATACAGGTCTGCGTACCTAGTTTAGGGGCCGGAACTCTGTCATATTTTAAGACTTTATTGTACAACCTGCTGTTGTTTCACTTGCTCTGTATTGTGTTTTTAAGTACAAATAAACATTATTATTATTATTATTGAATCTCACTTTAAATCACGGCTCATCGTCCATGCGGAAGATGTCCGGTCCTTTGGAAGGCATACACGGGGACACAGGTCCAACGTGCAGAGGCCCCTTTGAGGACTTTAATCTAAAATGGGGTGGGGCACCAACCGGGGACTATCCACGACTGCACTATTGGAGTACAGTCATGGACCGTCCTAAGTGGGTGCAAAACTATTGTAAAATATGCTAAAAAAATATCTGGTCTATGGAAAGGGGTGTTTTGTGGATCGGTTAACCTCTATTGCCGGAAGAAAACGGCGTCTGCCTTTCAAGTTTAAATTTGAAATTTGTTGGCAGACGGTGACTCGCCAGCCCACTAGCTGGGCCCCCTGAAAAGCCGCCAGTACATAGGCGAAGAGGGCAACAAACGTGTGAGCGGCTAGGGGTGTAGAGAGGTGTGGCCCCGGTTTCGCCGTCGCGGGTCTAAAAGACCCGGAGTGGGTTTCCCCGCTATTACGCCATTAGACACTTCCATCCCCGAGCATATAGCTCTGGCGGCCCCCCTCTGGCCGGCCGATAAAGGCAAGCCAGAGTTGAGAGTCCTGCGGGTACCCTTGGGGTTCCACTCCAGCCAGCCAATAAAGGCAAACTGGAGACGAGGCCCTGACCGACTCTCTGAGACAATAAGGTACGCAGTGTCGCCACTCACCAACAGCTCGCCACAAGCTGCCCTGCCTTATTATTATTATTATTATCCATGACGTTTTACGAGTTTTATTTGATATTTTAATTTTAAGTTTTGGGAAACATAGATCGTAGAACAATGTTATAAGCTCTTGAAATGTAGAGTACGCTAAGTCAATATTTTTTTCACAGTAAACATCAGAAAAAGTTAGGTTTGATATACATTCCTTAAATTTTGTAACATTTTCTATACTGTAGTCTCTTTTGTATAAGTAATATTCTGTTAGTTGTTCAATTTTTATATTGGTAGGAATATTCAAAAGTTGGGCAGTATCATGATCCGATATACCTAAGTATAAAAGCTCACTTGTTGCTGTCGCGATATTACTCGTCCGTTCACTTAGATTCCATCCCCGACGATATCGTTACGATTGCCGACACGCTGGGCGCGATCGACTCCCTTACCAGTCACGTACAGTCCGTGGTGAACGAGTGTTCACGGCAGGTTCCAGCGGTGGACGAACACCGCTGGAAGCTGCCGGACGATGTGCGTGAACTGCTGACGGAGAAGAACGCATCCATCCGTGCCTATGACACTTTTCCCTGCGAAGCTAACCGCGCCCATATGCGTTCTCTACAGCGTGCTGTAAAGAAACGTGTACGGGAGGTTCGGGAAGCCCGCTGGGACAAGATGTTGAGCGACTTAGAGCCATCCCATCTGGCCTTCTGGCAATTACAACGAAATCTAAAATCCGATTGTGTAGCTTCAACTCCCCCTCTCAATCGTCCGAACCAAAGGCCGGCCTTTGAAGATGACGAAAAGTCCGAATGTCTAGCCGACAGTCTAGAAGCCCAATGTACTCCCAGCACCCAACCCGCAGACCCGGTCCATCTTTCCAAGGTGGATCGCGAGGTCGAACGTAGGGCCTCCCTCCCTCCCGATGAAGACCCCGACGATCCCTTACCCCCCATCACCGTAGACGAGGTCCACACGATAGTGAGGAATCTCAAACCTAGGAAAGCCCCCGGCTCAGACGGTATCACCAATAAGGTGATCAAACACTTTTCCGCCCCGCTCATAGTCCTCATGACCGCCATCTTCAATGGCGCTCTGAGTAATAACATCTTTCCGCAAGCTTGGAAACAAGCCACCGTTATCGGTATCCCCAAACCCGGCAAACCCAAGAGTGAGCCCACTAGTTACCGCCCCATCAGCCTTCTCAATGTATTTGGGAAAATCTATGAGCGTCTCATTTATATCCGTTTAAAAGATTTCGCTGACTCCCGTAAACTCATCCCCGACGAACAGTTCGGTTTTCGAACCCAGCACTGTTGCATTCGACAATTGCACCGCATAGTCGAACACATTAGCTCCCGTTTTATGCGCTCGTACAAAACGGGCATGCTCTTCTTCGACGTAGCGAAAGCCTTCGACAAGGTCTGGCACAACGGTTTATTATACAAACTGTACCAATTCAACGTGCCGGACCGTCTCGTGCTCATCATTCGAGACTTTCTGTCGGATCGCTCCTTCCGCTATCGCCTAGAAGGCACCCTCTCGTCCCCTCACCCCATTCGCGCCGGCGTCCCTCAGGGCTCCGTGCTATCGCCCCTTCTGTTCACGCTGTACACCAGCGACATTCCCAAACGTGGCTTGGCCAAGTTGGCTCTCTTCGCCGACGACACGGCTATCTACTATTCCGGTAGGAGTCTCGATAGCATCTCTCGAACCCTTCAAACCGCAGCCAACACCCTCGGGGTCTGGTTCCGGAAATGGAGAATAGAGGTGAATCCCGAAAAGAGCGCAGCCGTTCTTTTCGAGAGACACGGTGATTCCCACACCCACATCCGTCCTGTCCTCATGTTCGGCAAACAGATCCCTTGGGAGATGAAAGCCAAATACCTGGGGGTTATCCTCGACCACCATCTGAGTTTCCGAGACCATATCAAAGCGGTGCGCGCTCGCGCCGCTTTCGCTGTCGGTCGCCTCCACCCCATCCTTAGAGCGCGCAGTAAATTGTCACTTAGAAATAAGCTGAGAATCTACGTGACGTGCATCCGCCCCATCTTGACTTACGCTAGCGTCGTGTTCGCACACGTTAAGCCTTGTCGCTTCAATTCCTTCCAAACCCTCCAGAATCGAGTGTTGCGCAGAGCCGCGGCTGCCCCGTGGTTCATGCGTAACGTCCAACTCCATCTCGATCTAAAAATGCCAACCATCAGGCAATACCTCAAACGCATTTCCAAGCGTTACTTCGACAATGCCCCCCGCCATCCGAACCCCCTAGTCGCCGCAGCGGCCGACTACAGTCCCTCTCTCATAAGTAAAGTTCGCCGTCCCAGGCACACACTTTTAGAACCCGACGACGAAATAACCCTCCTCCAGGAGGCGAGTAAATCGACCAGCACACTACACAACGTCCGCCGCCGTCCGGCATACCGTCCTCGCCGACGAGGCCCGTCGCGACGTCCCACCGCCGCCGGTCACGATCCACCGAGCTCTCCCGTCGTAGAGCCGGTCGTCTCTTCAGACTCCGCAGTCACACCGATAATTCAGCCCTCATCAAGCTGTCTCCCCCCCCTATGTCCACGCCAGCAACGCCCTAAGCCGAGGTCCGAGTCCCACTAGGGGTCGCCCTTAGTGCTGTTGTTGCAGGTAGTCATGATGTTAGTGTAGTACAAGTAGTTAGCTTAGGTTAAGTATTTTACTTCCCCCCCATTGGCTGGAGACCCTTCAGGTCTCGCCAATAACTGCCCGGTTACGTAGAAACCGTCCCCTAGGACGACCTACAGCAATCCAATAGAAAAAAAAAAAAAAAAAAAAAAAAGTCGCGATATTACTAATAATATGGTCTATGCATGATTCTTTTCTCGTAGGATCTGTGATATGAAGTATTAAATTATAGTTTTTTATTAAGTCTAATAGTTCGGATGATTCTTTAGTTACTTTTAATGTATTGATGTTTAAATCACCCACAATGATAATTTTCTTCTTAGAATTGTATACCTACGTATTTTTTTAAGATTGTGTTAAGTTTATTAAAAAAGGATACGATCTCAGCATTCGGAATTCTGTATAAGCAAATGATAATTATGTTATGGGACTTTATGGCGATTCCGCAACATTCAAATGTCTTATCACAGCAATATTTTTTCAAAATTTGTACTTCACTAAAAAGCAATCCCTTTTTAACTAGTATACATACGCCCCCTCGTTTTTGTATTTTTTCCCGACAAAATGATGACGCTAATTCGTAGCCATCAATCTTAACCATATTTTCTTGGCCCTTTTGAATGAAAGTCTCTGATATGCATATGACATCGGGGTCTTTGTTTTCATTTGATAGCTCAGCAATATGTATTTCTAATAAATTATTTTTTTCATAAGACCTGCGACGTTTTGGTGGAGTATTCTAAGATAGTTCAATGGTTTACTAGATGTCACGAAAGGAATGATTTGGAGCTGTTTCGTTTATTTCTGCTGTTATTTCTAATTCTGTTTGGGTATTTTGGTCTATTTTAGTTTTATTTATATCGTGATCATTATTGTTTCTTTTTGTGTATTGTTTAGTATAGTATTTTGATTTTTCGGTACAATTCCTGCTTTTTGCAATACTCATTTGCCCTGTAGGAACATATTTCTTTGTTCTGCTTAAAAAATTTAAAAACTTTTGATCATAATCGAGTTGATCCAGCATAGAATTGATTTTTTTACACATATCAAATTTAGACCAATCCACATAGTCATCCACATATAAGCAGTTTCTATATTGTTGACATATCATTTTAAGCATGGTATTTAATTTAGATTCATTCAAGTATATGTTTTTTTTAACCTTAAGGATTAAGACTGGACATTTAGAAGTATTTAAAAATATGCATAAGTGGGTCATAATGTGGAATGGATTTTCATCATGTTGTCCGACAGATAATATGACACGATCATTAGACTGAATATTGAATAGCTTAGCACTATTTAATATTTCTTCCGTTGTAGCATTTGGTTTTATCATAGACGTGAAATTGTAGTGATTATACGGGTTTCCAAATCTGGTCTTGTAGAGGTTGCTTGATATGTTAGTGCACGCCTGCCCTCCAAATATAAACGCCTTGTATCTATTTTCTTGAATTTTTGAGTTATTAATATTTTCTTCATTTACTGAAATATTAGTATTCAATTTTGTTTGGGTGGTATCTTGATTTCCTTCATTTGCTGGGATATCAATTTTTAATTTTGTTTCCAGTTTTTTATTTTGCTGAGATAAATCTCGTAATCCTGGTGTATTTGTCGACTCCAGTGTAAGTTGATTTTCAGATTCTGGCTTTTGTTTAGTTATTTTCATGGAATTTTCCTTTTTTTTTCTTTAATAGGGGTATTTTGGAAGGTTAGTCGCCTTTTTTTCATATTTCTTCTACAAGAAGTCTGTGGGCTTGTACATAATTGTTTCAAGATCCCTATTTCCTGATTTAAGATATTTAATTGCTGTTTTAGATCCATGTTTTCTAGGATAATATTTTCTAGTTCTTTCTGGGTACTATTTAAGTTGGATTTTAAGCTATTAATCTCGGTTTTCATTTCATCCATAATATTACAGGGTATGTTTGAAGACAAATCAAAGCTTTTTCCTAGCATATTTTCGGATAATGTACTATTTAAAGTATTATTCTCATCTAGGGAATCGCATGATCTTGATTTTGTGCATTGTTTTCGTCTAAAAGTTACATTGCACAATTTTTCCATTGTTTGTTGTGTACCACTGTCGCCCTCTAACGAATAACAACTCAATTTTGTATGGTTTTTATTTATAATGTTCAGCGCTCCCGATAGATGTCTCCGTTTTCAATAGTTTTTTTATTTTTTTGCTTTAATTTGTTTACAACACTGACTTTCCTCTGTCAATAATAGTTTTTTATTTCGTGTCAACAGATGTCATTTTACTCAATAAAGGTGTAGAATCAGTCTGTTAGGTTGGTTGTACTGATAGACTACTGGTCAAGGACTTTAGACTGTACGAAGTTTGAATCTTTAACGAAAAAACAGCAAATATTATAATAGTTTCAAATTATTGAAAGCGTTTCATGCTTTGAGTTGTATGCTTATCTGTAATGTATTTCTTGAGTGCCAAATCCACTTTGTCACTTGTTTTTCTTCCTGGTTTGTTAAGCCACTCTGGCAAAAAAAATATTTAATCACTGTTTTTATGATTTACATAAAGTACAAATTTACTTTATGAATAGCTCTGCAAACACTCGTACACTTATTTCACTTTCTTATGTTCACTTTTAAGTACTTTTTGTAAGATATTTTTAGTTTTTTATAATTAATAGAGCTAAAAAGAAAAAATAAACACAGAGCTAATGTTTACGTGTGGCGAGCGCCATCTATCTATCGCCATCTATTAAGTACCGGGTTGCGGATTTAAACCTAGGCATATGCTGCATAGGCATATTACATTCTTAGTTAATCTAAGACACCACTGATATACGGTGAAGGAAAACACCGTGAGGAAAGCTGGGTTCTTAATGGCATGAAATCGCCAATCCGCAGTGAGCAAGCGTGGTCATCTCGTTTCTTCTCGGTATGAGAAGTGGCCTTTAATAATAATAATAATAATGTTTATTTTGTACTTAAAAACACAATACAGAGCACGTGAAACAACAGCAGGTTGTACAATAAAGTCTTAAAATATGACAGAGTTCCGGCCCCTAAACTAGGTACGCAGACCTGTATCTTAGGAGTCGGGAGTTTCTACAGCTTCAGTTATATAATACAACCGTGACATTACAGTTATTTAAAGCGATTGGGAGAGTGTATTGGTGGGGTGAGTTTGAGTGAGGGGTGATGTGTATGTATGTGTGGGCTGTGGGGTGAGTGAATGTGTGTGGGTTGTGGTTAGCATTTATTCAGATTCTAAATACATTAAATTACTTACATTTACTATTTATGTTGGGATGACTAGCAGATTTTCAGTTTCGTCATATGTCAAAGGTTGAAGCCATTTTTTTATTTTATTTTTTATTTCGTGCGATGTGAGTCTGTATATGGGAATAATTTTATTGATTTTATTATACATTGCTCTGCAGTGGGATAGAAACATGGCATGTTTTATTTATTTTTTAATCTGAATTTATAATTTTCACAATGATGCAATGCAATTTACTCGTGTTACTTATTTATTTACAATTATCATCAAAACTCTTTAATGTTAAAAACATTGTGAAAACATTTTGCATCATTAATAATTACCTACATACGTTTATTCAGTTTTAGATTAAAATTCCTGAGTTGATCAAACATCCCGTCGCTGTCGGCGTAAGCTATACAAGAATAGCTCATGCCGTGGTGAAAAGATTAGCCAGTCAGCAAAGTTGGTAGCGGGGCTGACTGCCCAGGGTGCGCCGGACGTACTTAAGTAAGTAGCATCTACTCGTAGAGGCCAATATTCCATACAACTAATATGCCCGCAGCGTAACTTCTACCCTAGTTATTACGAAGCTTTATGAATTAAGAAACTTATATGAATGACTTGTTCAGCCCCTATTTGTGTCTTCCAACTAACTTAATAAGGAGTAGTTACGTCATGTTCTAGGAAATCAATTTGTTTTTGACGAAGATTGTTCAGTTAGGGAACATAAATGATACTAGGCGACTCACACAATAAACAAAGTATATTGAAAAATAGAAAACACGTAACAAATTGGTAATGTTAGCGGTTTCGCGAGCTATTGGCGAGTGTTCGAGAAGGCGAGGTGGTGGGAGCAGGCCGTAGTCCAGTGAACCCCCCTCGCAATCCTTGCAGTCCCCGCGGACATCATAGGCGCGTTCGTAGAAGCGCCGACATACTCCCGGCCCTGGAAAGCTTAACTGCTTTCAAGTCTTTCTAATTCATTGGGCTTCGGCAGTAAGCAAATTCTATTAAGCGCGCGTCGCACAATCCCTCTTGCAGTATCAACGTCAGCGACACGCGTTATTCCGTCGGTTCCCGGGAACAACATTTTGATACGTCCAAGACGCCAGTACAGTGGTGGACTGTTCTCTTCCTTCAAAAGGACCAAGTCATCTACTTGTAGGGTATCCTTAGATTTCGTACGCCACTTCGTCCTCAACTGTAGGTCTGTAATGTACTCTTGGCTCCAGCGCTTCCAAAAATGCTGCTTTATCTGCTCAATGCGCTGGAACCTGTCGAGACGATTGGTATTAGCAGATTGTAGACACGGAGATGGCAATGACTGGAGAGGTCTACCAATCAGAAAGTGGCCCGGGGTTAGTGGATAATAATCAGTGGGAGAGGAGCTTAATGGACATAGGGGGCGGCTGTTTAAAATACACTCAATTTGGGTGAACAGAGAAGACAATTCCTCAAACGTCAAGTGAGTTGTGCCCAATATCCTAGCTAAATGAAACTTGGCTGACTTTACACCGGCCCCCATTAAGCCGTTGAAGTGAGGAGCGTATGCAGGTGAGAAGCAAAATTCGACGCCCTCGCTAGCGGCAAAATCAACAATGTTGCTGGCGTTAGCAATAAAAAATTCCTTAAGCTCCTTGGAAGCAGCAACAAAGTTTCCACCATTGTCGCAGAATATTTGTTTTGGTAGTCCTCTCCGAGAAACAAAACGTTTTAAACATAAAATGAAAGCATCCTTGGAAAGTTCGCTAACTGCTTCTAAATGTATACACTTATATCTAAAACATATAAAAATGCATAAATAGCATTTCGTAATTTTACAACCACGACCCTTGCGATCCGTGATCATAAATGGCCCAGCAAAATCAGTCCCTACGGTAACAAATGGAAAGTCTGGCACAAGTCTTTGAGCAGGTAGGTTTCCCATTATATTCAGCATGTGTTGACCTTTAAAACGCCTACAAATAGTACAACTACGCGCTGTTCGTCTAGCCAAGTTTCTTCCACCGATCGGCCAAAAACGGGTTCTTATGGAAGCTATTAAGGCTTGGGGACCTATGTGTAAAAGCCGTAGGTGTTCCTGTTGGAATAATAGTTGGGTAAAATAATGATTAGAATTTAATAACATGGGATGTTTCATGTCAAAGCTATATTCCGATGCCTGTATACGACCACCTACTCTAATGATTCCTTCATGTAGAAAGGGATTAAGTGCAGCAATATGTGATTTAGGATTCAATGATTTTCCCTTTAATAATAACTCATGTTCTTTAGGGAATGATTCTAACTGGGAAATATACGTTAACGAATGGAGAGCTTTATCAAGCTCGAAAGTAGTCAGTGGACCTGTAGTTTTACTTTTATGGTTTTTACAATTATATAAAAATCTATGAATATAACCACAAATGTGTTGTAACTTTTTTAATTTAGAATATTTATCAAATTTGATTAAAGATGGATTTGAATTATATGTAGTAGTAGAATGCACCCTTAACTCTGGCAAATCGCTCGTCTCTATATTAGTCTCTGACTGCATACTAGGCCAATCGGACTCAGGCAACAATAAAAAATTAGGTCCATGCCACCACATCTCGCATGCAGTAACCTCTTGTGGGTTTACGCCACGGGATAGTAGGTCAGCTGGGTTTTGTTCTGTTGGAACGTGGTACCATGAAGCGATGTCAGTCAACTCTCTGATAGCGGCGACTCTGTTGGCCACGAAAGTTTTTAGATTAGATGAACCGATACGCAACCAACTAAGTACGACACTAGAGTCAGTCCAATAGACATGTCGCGCTATGTTACGTCGCAAGGCTTGCGACACAGAAGAGCTCATTTCAGCGCCGAGTAGAGCGCCTGAGAGCTCGAGACGAGGTATAGTAATAGGGTTAGATGCGGGAGCAACACGAGATTTGGCACATAGAAGTTCGACTCGTATTTGTCCCTCTTTATTTATGGATCGAAGGTACAAGCACGCACCATACGCGCGTTGGGATGCATCACAAAAACAATGCATTTCGACATAGATCGGGTCTTCAATTGATACCCATCTAGGTATGGACAAAGAAGAGATAGACTTAAGGCCTTCGACGACAGCTTTCCAAGTTTGAACAATTTTATCAGGGGCAGGATCATCCCAGTTAAGTTTAAGGGACCATAAGGTCTGAATCAAGATTTTGGGAACGATAGTGCACAAGGATAGGAGCCCCAGGGGATCGAAGATCTTGAATGTAGAAGACAGGATTCTCCGCTTAGTAACCACACCAGAATCTTCTGCCGAGAAAGGGAAATGAAGACTATCTGACGAAGGATTCCAGCCTAAGCCTAGAGTATTCGTAGACTGGCTCAACGTTAAGTTACCACATGACTGAATAGTGTCTGCAGACAGTAAAGAAGGCAAGTTAGAACGATACTTGCGCAGATTAAAACCAGCCTTGGCAAGAACTGTAGATGTAGATTGTTGAATCAAACGAATCTGGTGCTCATCATCGCTAGAAGTTAATAAATCATCAACATATATATCTTTCTGTATGACGGTTTTCACCAATTCGTCTTCACACTCTTCCCCTACTTGCCAAAGACATCTCGTGGCCAGAAAACTGGCACTAGCAAATCCGTAGGTGACCGTGTTAAGCCTGAGCGTTTGTAACGGTTTGTCCTCCGCATCACGCCATAAAATCAGCTGCAAATTTCTATCAGACTCATCTATTAGTATCTGACGATACATTTTTTCAATATCCGCCGACAAGACATAACGGTATTGCCGGAATCGAATGAGAATATTGAAAAGAGAGTCTTGAACTGAGGGGCCTATCATTTGAATGTCGTTTACAGACAAACTAGATGTAGTGCGAGCTGATGCGTCAAAAACTACGCGAAGACGCGTGGACTCGCTATCCTCACGGATGACAGGGTGATGCGGAACGAAGTAGGCGTGCTCCGGTCGGTCTTCCTCTAAAATTGACAGATGTCCTAGATTGCAATATTCATTTATGAAATCTACATAGGCGGACTTAAGTTCGGGTTGCTTGCGGAAACGACGTTCCAAGTTCAAAAATCTTCGCTTGGCCATAAAATATGAGTTGCCTAAACAGTTTGGTTCGTCAATAAGTGGAAGCTTGACACAAAAACGACCCTCTTTAGTTCGTTTTGTGTGCCGTAAAAAATGAAGTTCACAAGCCTTTTCTTGATCAGTAAGTAGGGGTTTTTGTGGCAAGCTTTCAAGCTCCCAAAACCTTTTTAAATCATTGTGAAGTTCAATTAAATTATAATTTTCATGAATACTTGCGAAATTGCATTTTACTCGAGTATTAATATTAAAATTGGCATTTCGATTGTTGTAAACGTGCATGGGACCTGCGATGAGCCATCCTAATTTAGAGTCATGTAGAATAGGATTGCCTTGTCCTAAAGAGTGCTGTTTGGTTCCTATAATGTTCCAAAACAAGTCAGCACCGATAAGCAGTCCTATGTCAGAAGGCTCATAAAAGCTGGGGTCTGCTAACTGAAATGACTTTAAATTAATGTGAGTAATATCTACAAAAGATTTAGGTAGTTTTCCTGAAATTTGAGGTATAACTAGACAAGACGTAATAACGCTGAAAGTTCCTATCTTTGACTGTATACGCACATTGCAACGTTCAGCATTAAGCTTAAGAAGAGTGTTACCTAAGCCAATGACATTCTGGGTATTTGAATTTAATGAAGTTAAATTCAATTTAATTTTTAGTGCCTCGGTAATGAACGACGACTGACTGCCGTTATCTAATAATGCTTTGGTAGTAACAGTTTCATTTGTGATAGGATTCATTATGTCCACCAAAGCTGTGCACAATAGTGTCTCAGAAGACGAAACAGCTGACATCGAGACTGGCACAGAATTTGCAGCTTTAGTGTCAAGTTCTGTAGATTTATGTAAGAAGGTGTTGTGACGTTTTCTGCAAATTTTACACGTGCCTGGAAGTCTACATGCACGCGAATTATGGCCTTGACGTAAACAATTTGTACATAATTTTAAATTAGATACTAACGCAACCCTATCGTCAATTGGTTTTGATTGAAATTGTAAACATTCATAATTACGATGATCTGCATCACAAAAAATACATTTTATAACTTTCTGCGACGAAGATTCCCCTTGTTCAGAACTAATAAAGGTCTTAGTGTGAGAAACGGGAGTTTGCTTGGTTTGAGTGTGATTTGGATATGATTTGACGTATTTTTCCTGTTTGCTGCGAAAAACAGACTCAAGAACATCTGCGCGGCCTCTCACAAACGTCATAAAATCTTCTAAACTAGGCATATCCAAAGTACTAACATTAGCTTGTATATATTCTTCCCATTTAACACGCGTATTGCTGTCTAGTTTTGCTGAGACCATGTATATGATCAGGGTATCCCAATGATCGGTTGGCTGCTTTAATGTATTTAGAGCCCTCAAGTTTTTTGTTACATGATCCACAAGAAACCTTAAAGACTTGTCAGACTCACGCAAGGGCTCAATGCCAAACAAAGATTTTAAATGATTGTTGATCAATTGACGAACATTATTGTAACGCTCGCAAAGAAGACTCCACGCCTCAGGGTAATGATTATCCGAAACTTCAAGATTACTGATCACGCGAGCAGCTTCACCCTCCAGATAAGAGCTTAAATAATGGAATTTGTGTATGTTTTTAATTTTTGAATTATTGTGAATTAAAGAACTGAAGGTGTCACGAAATTCTAGCCATTTATAAAATGTACCATCGAATTTATTTATTTTAATGACTGGCAAACGAAATCCAATAACTTCGTGATCATCTTCGTCGGCGGTAGTGAAACTGCTGTGTTCAAGTGACGATTTTTTTGTCGCGCCATTTAACGAAATAATTTCCTGGGCACTTGCGATTGAATTATGGAACGCTTGTTCGATAACTTCTCTTGTATCTAACTCTAAACTTAAATTCTCTTCATCTATAGCCTCAATTTGATTCTGCACGCCATCGAATTCGACAAATAACGCTTCTATTTTAACTAATCTTTGTGTCAGTACGTTAACTTCTGTTGGAGTGAGTTTTTTACCTTTCAATTCATTTAATTGATTAGTGAACTTCGTAACACGTCCTCTAATTGAGGCACGTTTTAAATTTAAAGTTTTATAAGTTGACTCCATGTTACCGAAGATAACGCGCAAACAATCAAAACAAACGGCTAATTATGAGACTATGATAACAAATAGATAATAATGATTATTGCATACGATACGCTCCTCGCTTCGTAATTTGCTGTTCTGGAAACCGGTTTTAGTCAGCTGCGTGGCGCGAGGTGGGATGGTCGGCCGCCCGGCAGCATCACTCGCACGGCGCACGGCAACAATGCTTGTTTACAATAACACCGGGCGAGGCGTTAATCCACGGGCAGGAGCCTCACTGCAGCTGGAATAGAATGTTGGAAAGCTTTGTGTACACCTATAAGGCAACAACAGGAAAACGAGGTCTATGATATATTTATTATTGGTAAAATTGGGCGAAATTATCACTTAATGAGTGCAACAAAAGGCAATATAGGTACATAGGTATGCAAGGCTAGGCATGTGATTCAACTGAACGTTAATTAGCTATGTAGTGACAACTATATTGCGCGCTTTAGGTAGGTAAACAAACTAAATGAATGACTTGCGTTAATAACAAGGTTAAGCACAATCTATGTCACTTAAGAATAAACGAAGGTACTAGTATTTTTAGGATAGTTTTAGCTATTCAATATTGTAGTTAAGACTTTCAAGTCGTAAAATAGGCGCAAGCAAATGCAAAATAGGCGGCTTGAAACTAGCTATTGAATGATGCTGAAAAAAACAAAATGTGTTACAGGAAAGGTAATTAAATAGAAGTAAGTTGGGTTTTCTTATCTCCCTGTTCACACAAATAGAATATACATGGTACAATGGGACTGGGTAAAGACAAGGAACGGGCTCACTTTTGGCTGGCAGAACGCTGCTGTGGCGCGAAGACACCGCTGGACCTCAGCACGGCTGGTTCGCGAAGGCTGCAAAAGTGGCTTTCGTTGTTGTTATTTGACCGTTTGTTATTCTTGGGCTGCTGCGCTGGCGGATTTGTAGTAGTCGTAGTGCGTCTTCACTGCTTCCTATATCTCCGTAGCTTTTTGTTACTTTCGCGGAAACGCAAGCGGGTAGCGCTTCGACCTTTGCACCGACGCGGCGATATCGGTAACCGTCCGATGATTTTATTTACTTGGTTGTTGACAGTTTTTTCACGGTCGCCAATTATGTTCAGTTAGGGAACATAAATGATACTAGGCGACTCACACAATAAACAAAGTATATTGAAAAATAGAAAACACGTAACAAATTGGTAATGTTAGCGGTTTCGCGAGCTATTGGCGAGTGTTCGAGAAGGCGAGGTGGTGGGAGCAGGCCGTAGTCCAGTGAACCCCCCTCGCAATCCTTGCAGTCCCCGCGGACATCATAGGCGCGTTCGTAGAAGCGCCGACAAAGATAATGTTTTCGTCTCATGTTTACGCATGTAAGTAATTATAAACTGATAATATTAACACAGAATCGCGACAGATGCAAGGAAAGGAGGGAGCCTTTTGTACAGCAGTGGAACAGTACAGGTAAACTTTTGTTTTTATTTTCTAGAATTTTTTGTATTTAAAAATGTAACTAATAAGATGTAACATGAATAAATACAAACAAAAGTAAAAGTTGGATATCGACGCACTTCGGAAATTTCAATTGGTGTAAGGGACAAGAAAGTTTTGTCTCTTACGTCAGTTGAAATTTTCGGTTTCGATGAGACAAGTTGCTTTGCTAATATTGCACAACATTTAAGCAATTGTTATGTTTGTTACCTATTAGCACAAAACGTTAAATGATAATGTCGTTTTATTTGATTATTGACTTGGTCGCGTTTGACCCTAGTCGCATTTGATGGTAAGCGCATACAGGGTCTAAGATGGAGCACACGAATTCAAGTAACAGAGATATATATAGGGGTTCCCCCATACACATTTAGCTCTCAAATACACACGACGGAAAACAGTAAACTGTTTTTTTATCCCCTTTCATCACGAGTTGTACGAGAATAGCCCATGAAAAGATTAGCCAATCAGCAAGGTTGGTAGCGGGGCTGACTGCCCAGGATACGCCGGACGTACTGAAGTATCATCACTCGTGGAAGCTCCTTTCATGCACCCCAGTAAACTGCTGGGAAGCGGACTTTAATGTGAGGGTAGTAGCTAGCCAGGCGGACCGTATAGATCCTAGCACCAAGCGTGCTGAGTTTTGTTGAATATTACAACATGCGTCTATTCCCAGCAGACGGTGAGGAAGTTTTATATTCCAGCCCGTGCGTCGAAATAAATGCCATATCATGAATCTCAGAATATACCAAATGTGCGAGGAAAAACTTTATAGTCAAAAATGTACATAAAATACACATATTCATCATTCTTATATTGATATTATTACTGACATGATTACTTGCCGTAAAAGCCATTCATTTAAAACAAGAAGACAAGTAGTAAGGCGAAGACTTAGACTATAAAAAAGATTTTTATTTCTACATAAATTTAATGCTGACACCATAAACGACTTAGCCCGTCTCAGCGTTTTAATTTTCCAGTTCCCTAGATGGCACTAATTAGAATTTTAATTAGACCGTCTAATGACGTGATTAGTACTTCCTATAGCACCTGGGTCCCTGATCCGGTTATTAGAGAAACTATACCTTATTATGCTAAAGTGTAGTTCAGACTACGTTATAATATACAGGGTATAACGAATTCGTGTAATTCTTTCAAACCACATGATCTATTACTGGTATAGATTAAGCCCGCATGGGATTTAGAAAGATTATAAAGAAAAAAAAGTTTTCGTCCCTTTAAATTTTGTTTTATCTTAACAACCGTTACGGTTTCAATAAAACAGAAGGCAAAAAAATGTTTGCTTAAAATTATTTGTTTGATACATTTTGATAATTTCACATATTAAATGAATAAAAGCACGGCGACACAGTTTGCGGTCACGACTAACGCGATATCGCTCCGTGCAGTCAGTTAACTTGGGGCGCTAAAATGATTCAGAATCAGAAAACCATTTTTTATGAAAATATTTTTTTGCTGAAGCTGAAAAAAATACATATTTGTTGGTCAATATGTATCACCAGTAGATCACGCGGTTTGAAGGAATTATACGAATTCGTTTACATCCTGTATAGCTGATAGCAAATATTGTATAGCACAACGATATCGCTCAGCATACATTTTGTATGGACACGTTCACACAACGCTATGCTATAAAATATTGGCTTGCTGTACGCAATAAACTTGAGCGATTCTCAGAGCTATATCGAACGATTCTCCGGTTCCCCCACCTCACTTCAACCCTGTCCGTCGCCCGACGGATCGCCGTCAAATATCTTGCAATACACAGCAGACTCATCATCTGCCTAGCCTTTTCCCAACTATGTTGGGGTCGGCTTCCAGTCGAACCGGATGCAGCTGAATATCAGTATTTTACATGGAGCGACTGCCTATCAGACCTCCACAACCCAGTAACTGGGTAATACGATACTCTTGGTAAGACTGGTTGTCAGACTTTTTGGCTTCTGACCAACAGTAACGACTGTCAAAGATCTACAAATGACAGCCGGGACCAACGGCTTTACGTGCTTTCCGAGGCACGGAGGAAACTCGCAATGGTAAATGGTCACCCATCCACAGACCAACCTCGGCAAGCGTGGCTTAACCCGGAAGATCGGTCTATGCGGCTGTAATTATTTAGCCACGAGCTCTTCGAGCAATATACAGTAGACTGGCTTGCGATATACCGTTTAGTGTGAACGTCATGCTATGTAGTCATAGCTTATGTCGCAATATGATTTACTATATAGCGAAATAGTATAGCGTTAGTCTGAACTGCGCTTTAGAGAAACTATACCTTATTATACAAATTAGTGAAGAGGTGTGGCTTCGGACAATGTTGTATGCTCGGGTTGGTAATCCGATAGTGTCCATTGCTTAGTAATTCCTTTGTTTCTATAATTAGGTGAAGAACAATAAACTTTCGTTTGAGATATAAATAAGTACACGGTGAATGAATTTGCAAAGGTGTGTTGTGTGCAAATTATTAGTGTTGTCTGTTATAAATGTTATAGTGTTTATTACAATTAGTGACACGTTTTTAAATGGTCGGCCACATCATGAAGTGATCAATTCTATGATCTGGCCACGACATAGGTATCACTAAAAATTAAATCAGTTGTAGGTATTTTTTTTTTAATAAATCCATCATTTCGTTGCTTCCTGGTTCTCGAAGTTATAAGAACATCCGTGCATCTAGCAAGAAAACGATAGCGTGCATGGGTGTTATTACACCTAAAAGAACCAGTAAATTAATTGATTTATTCTTATTTATACCATCTAATTATTTTTTTGTGGTAGGTACAGGCCGCCATTTACTAAGGCACTATGCAAAATATGGATATTAAAATAAGATCTTATTATACAAATGACACATTAATTTTGGTATAGATGAGTAAATCGACGGGTCCTACGTATACTAGTGCAAGTGTAAAATCCAAATTTTTCAGGAGAGCGGTATAAAGGTTCTAAAGATTTTAAATTTGATGTAAATCAAAAGAAATACCTATTTGAAATTTTCAAATGGTGAGGTATGGTCCAATCCAAAATTTCAAATATTTCTATTGATTTATGTCAAAGTTAAAAGCTTTCGAACCTTTAAACCGGTCTCCTGTAAAGTTCGGTTTTTGCACTTATACTAGTATACGTAGGACCCGTCAAAATGATGTTCACATGGGGTCTTCTTCCATGGTGTTTCAAAACAAGGCTTCTTAGGCTCGTTCGTGTTAGGCACGCCGTAGAAGAATTGTGTGAGCTTGTATAACGATAACATATTAAGGTAGTATTTCGAACCGAGCTGCCAACTGCAACTGCCGACTGCAAATGGCGTCCAAGCGCCGCTGCAGTAGCTGACGGCGACTGCACGTGCTGCTGCCGCGGCGCTTGGAAGCCATTTCATATACATACATACAAACCAGTAGTGCAGCTGCGGCCGACGCAGTCGGCAGTTGCAGTTGGCAGCTCGGTTCGAAATAGTACCTCAAATTTCCAGTATAAACTGACCCCTCATAGCACAGAAGGCCTATACAATACGAGATCTGCTTATACTGGAAATCTGTAGCTTGATTATGTTGTCGTGTGTACACCACACGGCAAACCACTGGCCGAGATAACGGCTAGGTACGGGCTTAGTTGTGGCTTTCCTGTGCCAAATTTGCACAATGCTTTCTAACGAAGGAAGTGTGGAGAAAATAAACATGATGCGCGTTATTGTGGAGTGTTTTACAATGAAATACATTTGAGTTTAAATTATTATACATTGTTACAAAACTAAGTGCATAACCGCCACAGAAGCATTCCTTAGCAAAATAACTACGCTAGGAATTTTTTTGAAGGAAATCGTGTTTGAATTTCGCTGTGTAAACATAATTATTAGACTCGACTGTAAAAAAACTGAAACAGCAAATTCAACCCAATAGTCAGAATTGAAAATAAGTGAAAATGTTTCTCAAAATTTTCCGAGTTTAGTGTTTTATTTTTCACTAATTTTACATTTCTGTGATGTAAAATTAATCTTATTTTACAAGAAAACACAGCATTTTGTTTAGTGTATTTATGTTTAAATTGGTGTATTTGGAAAATTTCGGGAAGACTCCACTGATTTTCAATTCAAAAGTAATTAGCTGAATCACTGTTTAAATATTCGGCAAATTGTATTTCACAAACAGTTAATTTACCTTTTGAAACATTAGTTCAAATACAGTGAAATGAGGGCAAATTAGACATACCCAGTGAATATGAAAAATTTAGAAAGTTTTCCTTTATTTTCATTGCACAATAATGGGTTAACAATTTCAGAACAAGCGGTATTGTTATTAGCACAAAGGACGCTACTGCACATTTAATTGCCAAAACTTTAATATAAAATGCACAATAGCGATATTTTTATGCAATTGAATATTATTCCCATTATTTATACCCTAGCGTCCGCCCGACGGCTACAATCTGCTGGAATCCGGGCGCATGCGCGCGCGTGCTCGTGTATCTGCTATCGCAATCAGTTTCTACCTGCGCTGTGACCGAGCGGAGCCGACCGGACGTGACGACAGCCGAGCGCCGCCGTCCACGTACGCGAGGAGCCAACCGGCTGCCGCGGCATCCGAGCGCAGCCGACCGGCTGCCGTGGCGTACGCGCGGATCTAACCGAGTTCCAAGCAAACATGAAACTTAACTATTGTATAGAAGCCTGAATATCCTTTAGCACAGTGTGAAATGCGCTCCGACGCGCGAAATCATACATTACTGCTTCAATTTACGAAATGACCGCTATGCCAGGACTCATCTTTAGGAAAATAGAGTATAGTAATGGTATATCAATGAAAATAATATTAGTACAGTCAACCAAAGAGATAAGTATACAGGCAACTAATTACAGCACTCGGTTGTAAATATTAACATCGAGCTTTAGGAAGATTGTTAATGGTATATCGATCAGCTTCGTCATCTCAATCATCATCAAAGCGTCATCTCTATCGCTCAAAGCACTTACAATCGCCGCATTTATCACGTAGGTATGAGTGACGGAGACGACGCTCTACGAAGCCGTCGCTAACCGATTGCTCTTTCTAAAGCTCGATGAGTAATATTCACTACCGGGTACTGTACATTCGTATTTTAACAGAATAATGGCCGTGGCCACGTCTTTGCCATCCCTTGTCTGTGTATGCCTTCCGTATAAAAGGTTATAACACACACAATTACAATGACAGAAGAACAATTCTGCTAACAAAGTTGTTTCCAAACCTCAAGCGAACAACAACCGTCAGTAAGTTTTCGTTTACGAAAACTGTCAAAATGTTTGGTGTTGTTTTTGTTGTCATATCGTTTGGGCCTGTTTGTAAATAAAAAGTTTCAGAATTAACTATTCAGCTTCGGTTCAGTTGCGATTGATCAACGTTTCTGGTAATACAATTTGCCCCCAGGTGCCTGCGTAGTTTATTAATATCCGTTGTTTGCCCGGATGTCTGAAGAGTTAGCTGACTGTACTATTTTGGAGTATACAATGTGTCCGGTTATGGACTAGCGATATTCTAGGTACTTATATAGCAACTATTCCAGTACACAGATACACTACACACTAGGGTTCAATCCACTTCCCCGCTATTTGGCAGCCATGTTGCTTTTATGTTGAGATATTCTCTATCTTATACGTGTAGTTATGAAAATGTGAACCCATTGTATCGTAATGTAAACGATAGACAATATTGTTGCCCTCCGAATAAGCCTACTTTTATCTCAGTAGGACCAAAACTTTGAGAGATATGACTTTTTGTGTATACACGTTCCGAATATCTCAACAAAAAAATGGAAGTGAATTGGACCCTAGTGTATAGTGTATTTGTGTACTAGAATAGTTGTTATATAAGTACCTGGAATATCGCTAGTCCATAACCGGACACATTGTATTATTATTCGGATTTCATTTGTTTCTCCAACAAGGTATGACTGGACCTACGTGATAAAAGGCAGTATTTCATATTTGTGATATGTGTATGTAAGGATGATTTAGTAACGGCACCAAAATAATAATAAATACGGTAGTTAATAATATCTTTCGTATTAATTCGGTACCGTCGTCCTGCTGGTTGTACAAATTAGTTATTGTGTGGCTTGCAGAACATACGTAATCTTTCAGTATTATTTTATTAGAAAGTGACCGTAACTAGTGTTTTAATTAGTGATTAACCGAACTTACCTGAAAGTAAAATTCTGGTAGGTATACGACTTCGGCCGATGAGATTGTTTTTATTTATTTAATAATATTTATGTACACACAACACTTAATCCTAACTATCCTAACTATAATAATTATTATAAATGCGAAAGTATGTTTGTTTCTTGCCTTTTCACGCCAAAACCACTGAACCGATTATCCTGAAATTTTGCATATACGTTATCAAGTGTACAGAAACGGACATAAGGTATCTTTCATCCCGAAAAAAAGTACTGTTCCCGAGGAAAACAACAATAACTTTCATAGATGGCGCCATGTGTCTTTCGAATCACGATTGAATTTATTATTATTGAAACTTTAGTAGTGTGTTAAGATTTTTTTTGAGTTTAATTAACGCGAGAGAAGCCGCGGGCAAAAGCTAGTAAAAGATAAGGGACTATAGCGTACAAAGGCAAAGTACAAAAGGTACAAAGTTTTATTATATGTATCTCTAAACAATATAAATTGATGTCGCTTTTCAGTAGTACACTGGAGTTTGCCCTCAGCCGTATTATTAATCTCTCTATCAGTCAAAGATTGCTAGTAGAAAATTCATTTTTGAGTTAACCTCGCCTTTGTACATTACTTCACTAAATTGTACTTTTATTAACCCTCGACGCAAAAAAAGGGGTGTTATAAGTTTGACCGCTATGTGTGTCTGTCTGTCTGTGGCACCATAGCTCTTAAACGGGTGTACCGATTTAGGTACTGTTTTTTTTTATTTAAAAGCTGTTTTTCTAGCGGTGGTTCTTACACATGTTTTATCAAAATCAGTTCAGCCGTTTCAGGGTCATCAGCTGTTTTGTTATTTTATTTGCGTTGGGGGTTTATTAAATTTTTAATGTTGTAATATTTTGTAGATACAGACACCAGCACTTCAAACTACTCCAATCTGTCAAATTTCTTTAATAGATTTTCATCTTTATCGCGAAAGCATTAAGTTTAAGGTTGATTGGGAAATTTTAACAGTTTTGGATAGCTTGACCTGCTGGCGTCTGTACAATAAAGAATATGGGAATAAAATTATATTTTTAAGTAACTGACTGACTGCTTACTGGAACCCAATTCTACTAACAGAAACGTTTATCAATTGTAACTTAATCGTTTATTCAGACAGTTTTCTTAAACAAAAACTACTTATCAAATTTTTTGTTTGACAACAAAAACAAAACCACACATTTTGACAGTTTTTGTAAACGAAAACTGTCTGAATGAACGATTCAGTTGCAATTGATAAAAGTTTCTGTTAGTAGAATTGTCTCCGTGGTTGACTGTCTCGTTGGTCTAATGGTCGCAAGCGCGATTGAGGAGTGTGAGGTCTTGGGTTCGATGTTCAGGTTGGGCAAAGTGTTATAAGGTTTTTCCGTGTAGAATTTCTCAGTAGCAGCCCGAAGTCTGGATTTATGCCCAGTTGATGGCAATAGGCTCGCCCCCTATTACATGGGACTTAAACATAACGGCGAAATGTGGGTGTACTACACACCTCTGCCCAACCCTTCGGGGAATACAGGCGTGATGTTATGTTATTTTAAAGTAAATAAGTTAAGCTTGTATATGTGTTGCAAAGGATAGACGTACTTAATAATACTCAAGCAACATAAGTCCGCGTACAGCGAATAAACTTCATAGGTACTTAAATCAGATTTATCTTTCGTTGAAATGTAAACAACATTTATATAGTAAAGTATTCCTTGAAGTTTTGCAAATCTTGTATTCGTAAAAGGGTAATACCAAATTGAATTATCTATGTATACATAATCATTCAGCCGAAAAACGTCCACTGCTGGACATAGGTCTCCCACAAGCATGTTGGGCGGGTTTGCCATAATCGCCACGCTTGTCAGGCGGGTTGGCGATCGCAGTATGGTCGTTAAAATACTCAGAGGACGCTGCTGCTCATCTTCTAGTGAATCCTTAATCGCCTTTTACGACACCCATGGGAAGAGATGGGGTAGTGCTATTTATTTATTTATACTTTCGCACAAAATTAGTACAGAGGCGGACTTAATGCCATAGGCATTTTCTACCAGTCGACCTTAGGGTGATGCAGAGAAAAATATGGTAGGTGCACTAAAAAGAGGATATGGTATGATACGCTATTAACAAAGTTATTGGAAACATTTTTGGCAACAATATTACTTAAATAATATTAAATACTACTTTATTATTGCTATTCTTTACGTCCGGCACCACACGGCACTAATTGCGTGTATTTCGTTTGAATAAAAGCTGTAATAATGGCTAAAAAGCAACTCTAAAAACAGTTATCAAGTTACAAAACAGAATTCAATAAATAGGTAGTAAAAAAAAAATGTTTGGTTTTTGATATTTTTTTTTATTTCTTTTGTTTTTTTTTGTCGACAAATTGATTTCTACTTTCACCCATTTTCGATTGTAAACATTATTTAGAGACACACTGTATTTAAAAGCTCAAATTATGTTCAAAGGAAACATATTACTTGCTTCGTAGAATAAACGTCGAAGTTTCAACATTTGATGTTTCAATACTAAAAAACTTTTATTTAGTTAGAAATCCAATAGGTAAACAGAAAAAAGTATTCACATTGATGGTTACCGAGAATTTGTAAAAGGGTAGAAGTGCTTGTATTTATTTTAAGTGGGGAAATCTCCCCACACTGAGGGAGGACTATGTCGGACATTAACAAATAAAAAAAAATTGAAAAAGCGACAGTAAAAAAACTGAAAGTAGTAATGTAATCACTATTATATTATAAAATTAACAGTTTCCTTCCTTTCCGCCTTAAATTTGGTTCAACGTCGTCGTTAGCGTCGTTTGGTCGGTGCTATTTCATTAATTATCTTTAAAACCCATCATTAGATCTTGACCAACTTAATATGGGACCACACTGAAAGCATACCCTTTCAATTAGATTTAGATTACAAGAATCTTCCAATTCGGATGAATGAAAAATACCGCAGAAATCGGTAAATAAACATTAATAAAAATAACATACAGTCGAATTGAGAACTCCTTCTTTTTTTGAAGTCGGTTTAAAATTATCACTGTGTTCCTCCGAAAACGCTTTGGTCGCGGGATTCGCTATTGCGCTTACCGCAACCCGGCAAGGAATTTATTTAATAAGGTTGAAACGAAAGCAGGCTTTTGGGACTTCACAAATAATTTTAATTTTGAAATAACTATTCGTACTTACATTAATATTAGCTTCTCGTCAACTCACATTTTGTGAAAAAAAACTGGATACAATCTCTTTTCTATGCAGAATGACAGGTTGTGGGGGATTTACACGGGTCGATTTAAGCCGTGCGGCAAGTCACCAGTCGCATCGCTTGTAAAAATCGACTCGCCACCCCATTTACACCGGTCGACAAAAGTCGCATGCGACTTGTTCAGCGCAAAACACACCTTATGCGGCGGGTGATCGCCTGCAACTGACCATTTACACGGTCGATTTTAGTCACACGCCGCATGCGGCTTGTCACCGCACGGCAAAAGTCGGATGGCACCCAACTTTGGGGCTTGCGATTTTAGTCACTTGCGGCCTAGTGGAATTGTCATTTAGACGATAGATTTTTGCCATGCTGCCTAGCCGGGCAGCGAAAATTGACCCGTGTAAGGGTGCCTTTCCACCAGAGATGTGCTATGCAGCTATGTTGCGAGAATGTTAAAGCTAAGCTACGAAACTATGTGACCGTTTCCACTAATGCTAAGCTATGTAGCGGAGCGAGTAAGATGTGCTATGAAAACGCGCCGCCGCGCCGCAAAGTAGCTGTGCGAGGAAGATGCGCAGCTTGAGCTATGCGACATATCGACTATAGGGAAGGCACGGGAAGCGGCGGCGTGGTGCTCTGCGCATAGTTACACCACTCGCGACCATCCATAGCACGCATCCATAGCTCGCATCCATAGTACGCATCCACAACATGCATCCTTCCATATAAAAAACGTAGCATAGTTGAATCAGTTTCCACCAGTACTATGCTATGTGGACCAATGAATATGATTGGTGGATATCAATAGCTACGTTGCATAGCACATCTCTGGTGGAAAAACACCCTCAATCCCTTAGTTACTTCACATCCGAAAACTTTTATTATGGGATTAACTAAGAATTCGTAAAAAAAACTGCTTTTCTGTCCTTCTATTTTGTTAAGCAACATTGATTATTTTGTTCGAAAAAGCAGTTATTTTTACAACGTACAACTATTACTGTGGTACAAATTCAGAATTTTTCACGAATTCTGAATTTGTACCACAGTAATAGTTGTACGTAATGATGAGCAGAGTTTATGGTTTTCGGACGGTAAGCGACTAACCGATCAAGCTGTATAAGTGCACCTACAAAGCGCTCATAAACACATGTTGACCGTTTTATGTAAGCAGTAAGTATTAATACTATTTTGCATACCGATTACTCGTACACGATGAGACATGATGTATGTACCTGCAAAAAACCATAAAGCATCATTATAAAACCATGTTTCTTGTAAATACAATTCTTAATCTTTATCTTTATGTAGTATGAAGGTAGTAGTTCTGCTTATACCTACCATAAAACCGCGTTCTCAGTAGCAGTCCGGAGTCTGGATTTGTGCCGGGTTGATGGCAATGGGCTTGCCCCTTATTACATGGGACTTCAACATTACGGCGAAATGAGGATGTACTTACTATACAGGATATAAACGAATACGTGTAATTCCTTAAAACCTCATGGATCTGTTTAGATTAAGCCCGCACGGTATTTAGATTAATAAAAAAAATAGAAACTTTTTTTCTTGCGGGATATGTAATAAGCAATGATCGGAAAAAGGTGAGCTAATTTACCTAAACTTCATAGAACAGAGACAAAAATGGAGACTTCAAGATGACAAGTTATTTTTTTCAAATTTTAAAAATTCACACAAAACCAGTACACACATTTTTTATTGTTTTCAAAAAATAAAAGACAATCTCCTTTTTTGAAAACAATAAAAATCTCTTTTTTGAAAATAATAAAAAACGTGTCAACTGGTTTTGTGTAAATTTTGAAAAAAAAAAAACCAGGAGACCAATTCAATTGTTTTCTGTATTAATAACATTAATATTAAATGCAGTTTAGTCATGTCCCGAAACCCAGAACAATTTTCCCGAAAAAAATGATGTCGTAGGGAAGTCTCCACTTTTTGTCTCTGTTGTTTGAAGTTTAGGTAAATTAGCTCACCTTTTTCCGATCACTGGTAATAAGGTTTCAATAAAAAATATGAAAAAATATTTTTTGCAAAAAAATAACTTTATGTAATAGAACATTTCGATGCCACGCATAATGATAGAAAGCACAGTGACACAGCTGACGGGCAAGATTGGTGCGATATCGCTTCGTGCAGTCAGTTAACTCGGCGCTGAAATGACTCAGAAACAGAAAACCAGTTTTTATTTTATTTTTTTGCTGAATATTAACAATAACTTAATAACCGTGCTTGCTCTATCTGTGTAACCAGTAGATCTCGCGGTTTGAAGGAATTGCACGAATTCATTCATTTACACCCTATATATACAAGGTTAGTTGGAAAGGGGGTACAAATCCGAAAGGGTGTTAAAGTACACATAATAATGAATAACTTTTGTCCTACAACTTTTCCCAAAAGTCAATAGTTTAAGAGAAACAGTTGTTCAAAAATCTCAAAAAAAAAACTCTTAAATCTATCTATCCCCAGTAATGATCAGCTGTGTTTACATTTTAGGTCATGTTTGGGGTCATGAATTATAAGCACCATTTTCTGAATTTGTAACTAAAGCAGGGATGAAGTATTTTTGAAAAAAACTAAAATAAAAATCATTTTATTTGAAAAAATCGAATTTTGAAATGATTACACTTGGCATCAAACAGTCATCAGCGATACTGTAAGTGGGCTTCGAATTAGTATCCCCTTTCCGACTAACCTTGTACCTACACCTCAGCCCATCCCTTCGGAAATAACAGGCGTGATGATAAGTAATGTATATGTCGTGGCCATATCGTAGAATTGATCACTTCATGATGTGGCCGGCCATTTCATGAAATGGTTGTATTTCATGAAATGGCCAACTAAAATTGGCCATATCGTTGAAACGTCAACGTTTAATGATATGGCCATCCACGTTTGGCCATATCATTAATGTAGGGTTTCCATGATATCAAAGGTTTAATAAAAAATCCAAATAAAGGAAGCACGTACCATGCAAGCAAAAGAGTAGACTACGGAATTTCGACCCACAAAATATAGATGCACGTTACCGCGAAAGTATAATAGCTTGATTCACCAACAATTAAGGGGATCTGGCGCTCGGCGGCCGCTACCGCGGCACGCTCGCTTCGCTCGCTCGCCTTCGCGCGTTATTGGTCACTGTTCTAACCTAACCTAACCCAAATGATTCAATATACTAAATAGTAAATGTTTGCAGTAACGTGCATCGATATTTTGTGCTGTAGTTTCACAGGTTAACCAGATAAATAATCGAACAAATAAAATTCTATGAAAAGTTCATCCGCAGTTACCATGAACTCATATTTTGAAATACAATAATAGTCCATTAATTTTCGTTGCGTGGTCACCCTACTTTACTTATTATTATTAGCTTTTTTGTCAGAATAATATTGTCCGCCGCCATGATGCATCACAAAAATAAAACGATATCAGCGCCTCTAACGGTGAATAATGTAACTATTTTACGATATGATCACTAATGTTTGACCATATCATGAAGTGGCCGTGCGTTTAGCTGATCATATCGTTAAACGTTGATTATTCATTGATCTGGCCAGGCCATTTCATGATGTGGGCAGCGGGTATTGGCCATTTCATGAAATGCAACCATTTCATGAAATGGCTGGCCACATCATGAAGTGATCAATTCTATGATCTGGCCACGACATATAGACGCATCTAAGAATGCATGCGATAAATAATTACGAACAGTATCAAAGAAAACAAACACGTGTATATCTTACACGAACACTATACAACGCAAAGTGGCCATTAGCTGCACGATGAGCTATAAAACTGCGTGCGATAAAACGTGTTATTGCTAACTGTGGAGTAATTACTTTACAGTATAGTACATGTATTCGCTTTTATAGAGTTCAGAGTGTCTTGGGGTATGTTCAAGATGGTGTTTATGGCTCAAGAACTGGGCGTAAATAAATGGAATGTGTATTTAATATTATGTTGTTCGGTCGAGCATTTGCCCTTTTTTGGGGTTACCTTCTAGTCTAACTGAAAAAAAGAGTGACTGCCATCAGGTCTCCGCAACCTAGTTACTGGGCGATGCTGATATCCTAAAGCTGCGGTCCCACGGTGATTTATCACAAGCCAGATCGCGCCAGGCCAGGCTGACAGGCCGTAAGAACCGTCGAATCCGATGAAGCCCACGGTGGCCTGACGTCGCTCGCCCGTCCGATCCATCGGGAGTTGGTAAGTTCATAGGCGCGGCGATGGCGCCTGTCGCAATCGTCGCTATTCACTCATTCATTTCGTTTGCGCGCATGATGGAGTGGACGAACGAATTGCTTTTCATGTTGGAATGACGGTCAACAGGCCGCACCATGCCGACTCACGTGTTGGGAACACTCGGTACGGGCCACGGCAGGCCGCGCAAGGGGGTCTACTCCCTAAAGAGTAGTTACGAGCGTTTCCTACTCCCTATCACCTACGGACATACGATTATTTCGGGGCCCGAACAAAGAATAAATGACAACATGATTTGACAGTTGGCCCTACTACCGATTTGTTTTTGCCCGTCCAAAAAGTTGAACTGACACTTGTTTTGTTCACTCCAACGTTTCGGGCTACTTTCGGATGGGCGACTAACTTCGTTGACGGACTTAGGGAGTAGGCCCCCAGGCGTTGCCTCGTCCGGCGCGGCCTGTCAATTAACGGCCCGTGGGACCGCAGCTTAAGATTTGGCCGGTTTGCAAACCTCAAATCTATGTTATAGTTGTTTAGCTATTATTTTTTCTCAAAATTATACAAGGTTAGTCGGAGGGGCTTGTGGCTAATGAACAACAGCACGGATCATACGATTTGAAAGGTTAAGCTGCGCTTGCCGCGGTCAGTCTGTAAATGGGTGACCGTTCGTTAAACTATCTAGACCCCTTCGTGCCTCGGAGAGCACGTTAAGCCCTGCTTTAGTAACGAATTAAGAAAATGGAGTTTCTAATCCGTGACCTCAAATATAACCTTAAATGTAAACACAGCTGATCATAGATAGTTTTTTTTTGTAATTCTTATGAAATCTTTCAACAGCTATTTCTCTTAAACTATTGACTTTTGGAGAAAGTTGTAGAACAAAAGTTGTTCATTATTATGAGTACTTTAACACGTTCAGTGCCAGGAGCTCTCCAGGAGGGCGCACTGTAGTCGCATTCGCCATGCCAGGTGCCCTCGTGGAGGGCTCATTTTAAATGCAGGTTGGAAAATTCGACGTCATGAAAATAAGCGAACACCTATTTTACGACGCAGTAGCGTATTTTTCAAGGTTTTTAACCTAATGCCAGGAACCCTCCTCGAGGATTCACTCTTAGCGCAAACGTAATGCCGAGGACCCATCTGGAATTTTCACTAGCAATATGTATGGCAGGATGGCGTATGAGCTCTATGAAAAGTGTGGTAGACTCGAATGTGTTAACACCCTTTCAGATAAGTACTCCTTTTCCGGCTAACCTTGTAATATAAGGGCGCTTTCAAATTAGACGGTTGTTGTCGGACTGTAGCCGTGCTGCAGCGGTGCGGCTGTCGAGCTGCAAACGGCCGGTTGTGTTTTTTCATACAGTTGACGCGGCCTGACAGCAGTGCGCCGTCCGTAACGCGCACGCACAGCAGCAGGTCGGGCGTCACACTGCTCTCTCGTCGCGTCAATTGTATGTAAAAACATAACCGCCCGTTTGCAGCTCGAAAGCCGCACCGCCGCGGCACGGCTGCAACTCGACGGCAATCGTCCAATTTGAAAGCGCCCTAATCCTTGCAAAGGAAGCAGAAGCTCTATAAAATGTCAGTCAACATGTTTATTACTTGTCACTCAACGCGACCATGTTGGTATGATAAGTGACGTCACGAAGCAATCTATCTTCGTTCATTATGCATGGCATGTTTAGTTTTAAAGGAGTTTCCATATGAAGACTAGGCGATTTTAGACAGGGAACATTGTTCCAATGTTTTTAGGATTCCGTACCCAAAGGGTAAAACGAGACCCTGTTACTAAGACTCCGTTGTCCGTCCGTCTGTCACCGGGCTGTATCTCATGAACCGTGATAGACAGTTGAAATTTTCACAGATGATGTATTTTTGTTGCCGCTATAACAACATATACTAAAAAACAGAATAAAATAAACATTAAAGGGGCTCCCATACAACAAAAACGTGACTTTTTTGCCGTTTTTGTAGATAATGGTATGGTCGACTTTTGCTGTTGACTATACCGTCAACAGCAAGTTGCAACAGTTGATGAATATTTTGTATTTCAGAATTAATTATTTCTGCAGATTCTTTATCTAAATTTTCCATAATACTATTCTTTAAAGAATTCTCTACTCTATCGTTATCTGTTGCAAAAAATAACATTATTGGCATGTTTTCATTCATAAAACTCTTTTTAAACTTTAAGCAATCATCACTTACTTTTGATGTTGACTGTACGGAACTCATCGTGCGCGAGTTCGACTCGTACCTGGCCGTTTTTTTTATTTTTTATTTGAACGCTTTTTACCCTAGCTGCACCTGGTGGTAAGGCGAGACAGGGTCTATGATGAAGCAAACGAATCGACAGATTCCCCTATACTCCTCTGGCTCTCACATACACACGACAGAACAGTAAACTGCTCGACTTTTATATGAGGATGGTAGCTAGCCAGACGGACCGTAAAGACCAAGCATGCTGGGTTTCGTTGAATTTTACAACACACGTCTATTCCCCGCGGAGAGGAAGTTTTATATTCTAGCCCGTTCCCACACGGGTTATTATTTAGTCTATCTTGTCGGTAATTATACTTCGGGTCTCAACCGAAGACGATTATATTTTACTTGCAGCAGTACATGAGATGGTGCTGTCTTTGTCACACTTTTAGATATGAAATAAATAAAAATAAAAAATATAACATAACGTCACTTCCTGTCTCGCTCCCACCCGGGCCGCTGACACAGCACAGCCGTAACTTCATTACGTGTTTTTGTGTTGTCGGAGTCACACTATTTTTCTAATATTGTACCGCTTCAAGATGGGAAAACGAAAACGTTCGCGATCTAAAGATGGCATTCGAAAGAAAATTAAAAAACTCGAGCGTAAGCTCCAAAAATATCGAAGCAGTTCGTCATCATCTTCATCTACGGAAAATTTACAGCATGAAGGTTCACCATATCGTGATGAGTTTAATGAATTTGAGTATCGGAATGAACCAGGTATGTAAAGATGCAAAATAGCTTATTTTATTCCGAATGAGGTTCCAATTTTATTTTCTTAACAATATTTTTTTTTCCGAGTACCCTCCCTTTTTTTAATAAAACATGGGTGTATTATAGTAGTGGTCCATAATGTTTCTAAGGCTACGAATATTACTCACGTACATTGCGTAGAAGTTATTACCTACCTACAATATGTTCCTCCACGTATATCGTGTAGAGGTTATACCCAAAAAATAATTATTTCTCCACGTAAATCGTGTAGAGGACAAACAAAAACATGAACTCCATATTAATTATGTTGAGTCCACTAAACAGATGAGGAGGAGACCCGTCCTCGATTAAAATATTTTTATCTTCTCCACGTATACCGTGTCGAGACAAAATACATACCTCCACGTAAATCGTGTTGATAAATTAATTGCTTTACTCGGATAAATTCCGACTTGAGAACTACCTGTTACTCCGCGTAAATCGCGTTGAGTTATTTCATCTATTCTAAGACGATCTTCGTTTACAGGTCATATATTGCCTGATACGGAAACAAATTTAATTGAAACGAATTCACCGACAGTCTGTGAGCCGATAGTACCGTCGACAGTCATGGAGGAAACCATACCATCAGCAGCGACGGAAAAGCCTGAAGAGGTACTTGACCCAGAGATTTTAATGATGTTAGGTGAAGATCCTACTTCCCAGAAGCAACAGGGTGAGGATCTGCATAAGGACATCGCTGCCAGATGGGCACATATTTTAACTAATGGGTTACCTAAAGAAAATAAGTTAGATCTGATAAAACAGTACTTACCTGCTGCAAACTGTAGCAGTATGAAGGCACCCAAACTTAATTTAGAGATTGAGGCAGCCTTATCGCCTATAAATATTAAAAAAGACCTTTTTAGCCAAAGCAAGCAGAATCAGCTATCTAGTAGCCTAGCAGCGATCGGAAAGGTACTTAATTGGGTTTTGTCGTCTTCTAAAGATATGTTACCTCAAGCACAAGAAATTATTAAACCTTTGAGTGATGCGGGACGACTGATCTGCGACTGTCATTACAGAGAGTCGCAATCGAGACGCTATGCCATTATAAACAATCTTAACAAGCAGACTCGTGACATAGTTAAGAACACCAAAATTGATGAATCCTTATTTGGTGACAATTTAGCGGAACACCTGAAATCCTCAAAGGCAATTTCAAAGTCTGGTTTGGAGATGAAGTCCGTGGTGCTGCAACGCACTCCATACAAGCCTCCGCCCACACAGAATCAAAGGGGGACTTTAAACGCGAGGGGGGTGTCGCGAGCAGTGGCCGGCGAGCCGCGTCAGAACCCCGCTCCACGAAGGCCGGCAGCAGCGCCGCGCGATCGCCGCACGGACTCGTACCGCCAGAATCGGACACATTCTGTGCGCCAGAGAACTCGGAAGCGTTAAATTCATTGCCACAGGTACCAGTAGCAGGTAGACTACGTTCTTTCTATGATAACTGGTGCAATTTAACTGATGATCCTGTTGTATTATCTTGGATACAAGGGTATCGTATACCGTTCAAAAATGAACCTATACAAAGAATTACTCCGCAAAATTCTTGTAAATTAATATCTGAAAGTAAGATTATTGATCATTGCATCACAGAATTATTAACTTCAAATTTTATAACAACTTGTGAACCCTGTGAGGGCCAATTCCTGTCACCAATATTTACAGTACCGAAACCTAACGGTGAACATCGTTTTATTTTAAACCTTAAAAATCTAAATAAATTTATTCAGCTCGAGCATTTTAAAATGGAAGATTATAGAACAGCACTAAAGTTATTAGATAATAATCACTTCATGGCAACTTTAGACTTAAAGGATGCCTATTTTTTGGTTTCCATTAGCAAAAATGATAGAATTAAGTTACGTTTTGAATGGCGATCACAACTATACCAATTTAATGTCCTCCCATTCGGTTTATGTACTGCTCCTTTTGTGTTTACTAAACTGTTAAAACCTGTGCTACAACATCTTAGATCACACGGATTTATTTCAGTCAATTACTTAGACGATTTTCTGTGCATAGCACAGTCATATGAAGAATGTGTTCACAATATTAACACAACAATGAATGTTTTACAGTCTTTAGGGTTCGTAATAAACTATAATAAAAGTCAATTATTGCCAAGTACAACGTGTAAATTTTTAGGTTTTATTTTTAGTACCATAGACATGAAAATATATCTCCCTGATGAGAAAAAACAACGCATCTTTGACAAAACCAGAGAATTTCAAAAAATTAAAAAATGTTCGATTAGGTACTTTGCTGAATATATAGGTCTATTGACATCCGCATGCCCTGCCATCCGATATGGTTGGATGTATACAAAATTATTCGAAAGGGAAAAAATGTTAGCCTTGGGAAACTCGAACAACTATAATAAGAAAATGATAATATCAAGTTCATTAAAGCAGGACTTTGAATGGTGGAAAACTAATATAAAAAACTCAATGAGTCCTATTCGTAATAATGATTATTGCCTAGAAATATTCAGCGATGCATCAACCACAGGCTGGGGTGTAGCTTGCGGAGATCAAAGTTCACATGGCAATTGGACAGGAGAAGAATTTAGTATGCATATTAATATTTTAGAATTAAAGGCTGCTTTTTATGGTTTAAAAATATTCGCTTCTCAACTTCACGACTGCGACATATTGTTGAGAATAGATAACACAACGGCTATCTGTTATATAAATCGAATGGGGGGTGTTCAACACTCAAACTTAAATGTAATAGCTCGTAATATTTGGCAGTGGTGTGAACTAAAGAACATTCATATATTTGCATCGTATATCAAATCATCTGATAACATAGTCGCTGACCGTGAATCGCGTAAAATTAATGTAGATACGGAATGGGAGCTAGCAGATTTTGCATTTTCAAAAATAACAAAAAAGTTCGGTGTACCCAATTTTGATCTCTTTGCTAGCTCACAAAACTACAAATGTTCGAGATACGCTTCATGGAAGCTCGATCCTTATTCTGAAATAATAGATGCTTTTACATTTAACTGGAAAAATCATTTTTTCTATGCCTTTCCGCCGTTCAGTATTATAGCCAAAGTATTGCAAAAGATAATTAAAGACAAGGCAGAAGGTATTCTGGTGGTACCCTATTGGCGCTCACAGCCCTGGTACCCACTGTGGACTAAACTTACAGTGTCTGATTTAATATTTTTTGGACCTGACAAATATTTGTTGTATTCTCCTTTCAGAACACATCATCCGTTGCACGCAGATCTTGTCCTAGTGGCAGCGAGATTATCAGGGAATCGATGAAATTAAAGGGTGTTCCAGAGACTTCTTTGCATATTCTAATGGCTGCTTTTGCGCCAAGTACTTTAAATCAATATAGTTCTACTCTCAAATCATGGTGGGTTTATTGTAAAAATAATAATTATGATACTTTTCATGCAACTAACACCCAAGTGCTTTCCTTTTTAACAGATAAATTTAACGAGGGATGTAGTTACAGTACATTAAATACCCACAGATCCGCCTTGTCAATCATCTTAGGTTCAGAAATTACTATAAATGATTCTATAAATAGGTTCTTAAAGGGTGTATATAGATTAAAACCCCCGAATCCAAAATACGCGGCCACATGGGACACCAACAAGGTATTAAGTTATGTGTCTAATTTGTATCCTCATTCGGAACTTTCACTTGAATTCTTATCAAGAAAAACAATTACCTTACTAGCAATAGCATCCGCGCAACGAATGCAGACACTTAGTTTAATTAAGTTAAAAAATATTAATATTGAAAATGATGTTATTGTGATTAAAATAACCGATTTAATAAAAACATCACGTCCTGGGACCTTCCAACCACTAATCAGGCTACCCTTTATTCGCGAAAATCCATCGATATGTCCAGCTTCTATTGTGCAAGAATACATAAATAAAACGTTGCCTTTACGAGGCGATCAACTAGATGATCACCTGTTCATTAGTTTCCGGAAACCCCATAAAAAAGTATGTTCACAAACATTAGCTCACTGGGTTAAAAAAGTGCTAGGGGATAGTGGTATTGACATATCGGTGTTTGGAGCGCACAGCACTCGCCATGCTTCCACATCAGCCGCTCATAGGCTAGGAGTAAACCTGGAAGTGGTGCGGAAGGCCGCAGGTTGGAGTGATTCGTCCAATGTCTTCTTAAAATACTATAATAGAGAAATTATTAATCATAGTAACAATGATTTCGCTAGTGCCATATTTAATCTTAATCACAGTTAATAAATGAGTAAGAGTAATGAGTAAAGTACTATCAAACATAATGTAATAATAATCATGAACACTTATCGTATTAACAATTTTGTTAAGAAAAGGATAAATGTAAACTTGATAAAACAAATTATTATTAAGTAAATTGATGCGGTTGATCGTTAATATTTATGTTATAACTTGAAAAAATCAATGTAAAGAAGTTATTTTCAAATTATATACCTATTATTTTTGCTTTTCTTTTTTGCAATTTACTCTAAACATCTGCAAGTAAAATATAATCGTCTTCGGTTGAGACCCGAAGTATAATTAAGAATCAAACGAACTTACCTTGTGAAGTTTGATTCCAATTATGCGAGGGTCTCAACCGAAGACGATTACAGTCCCGCCCATCCCAAAAACTTACCCTTCCATAACAAAAAAGAAAAACAATTCAATACAACACATTGGTCTCTAAAACTAATGAAGTTACGGCTGTGCTGTGTCAGCGGCCCGGGTGGGAGCGAGACAGGAAGTGACGTTATGTTATATTTTTTATTTTTATTTATTTCATATCTAAAAGTGTGACAAAGACAGCACCATCTCATGTACTGCTGCAAGTAAAATATAATCGTCTTCGGTTGAGACCCTCGCATAATTGGAATCAAACTTCACAAGGTAAGTTCGTTTGATTCTTAATTATTCACGCCCATATATCGTGTCACTTCAGTTCTCTAGGCATGTTACTGACTCGTTCATAAATCAACACTCGTGACAGCTGCGATGCATCTCTGTATTAATCAGTAGGATTCTTCTAGTTATGTTTGATTTTGGTAAACTGTTCGTGAAATTGGAAGATTTGATGTTGTTTTTATTTTATTATAGAAATACAAATATATTTATTGGAACAAAAAACAGTTTACAAAAGTTTGTGTTTGTTAACAACCGCATTACTGTAGAATACTGTGTCGCAGCCATTAGCGCCCACCTCCAAGAGGGGAGACGAAAGAGTTCCAAAAAACTTATTAAAGGACACTTAAGCAGGACAACTACAAGTTATGTTTTAAATAAAGGTTAATTATCAAAAAACTTAAGGTTGAGCATCTTTCTTTCCGTACAGCTTTTCATGACAAATGGCTCAAAGGTGAACTTTTTGCATAACTTATTGAGATTTATGCTTACCTGCACGATATATGAGTTTTGCCTATAATTTGAGGAAGAATGCGGAATGGTAATAGGGGGATTATATAGTGGCCCTATTTGGGACGCTAAAATTAAGTTTCTGCAATAACTCAGGGCTGTCAATTTCATTCTAAATTAACATAATTAAAAAAGAAACGTCAGCTAATTGACGATGATTAGTAAGAAGCAAAATATGTTTTTTTTTTGCATATGCTTGCTTTGCTTTAATGTTGCTTTTATTTTATTAATCTGGCCAATGTTCTTGTCAGTATTTGGTGGTTTTTCTGTAGTGTTGGTGAGATTAGAAGATCAGATTATGTGCTATACCTAACGTGACCATTATTCTTTACCCTCAGAGCGAGACGCGGGCAATTTTTTTTTTTTTTATAAGAAAATTTTAAACACTAATATTTATAGAAGGTTAAAATTTATTACCTACTGAAGGAACAAATTTTGTGCTGTCTGGTTCTATATATTTCGGATGAGCAATTTGTTTTTAAATAATTACTAGGTTTGGTTTTTAGATATATTATGAATATGTGATATATCGGCATGACTTGTTGATGTTATCCTTGGTTATCAAAATGTTTTCTGATGCGATTAATAAATACGCGCCTGATTTATATTGAATTCAGTTGCCACGGTTTTTTTCAAACCGGGACATATCTATATTTTTGAGGACAACGGGACAAATAGCTCAAAAGCGGGACTGTCCCGCCCAAATCGGGACGTATGGTCACGTTAGCTATACCAGGTATTCTCTTCCAACATTGGCCCAAGACTACGTCACGAAAGTCACGATCAGTGTTGCCATTGATAAACATGTTCAATATAATTAAGGAGATTGTTAAAGTCCTTAACCTAAATTCTTCGTCGTAAACGAACTTTAAACCACTCTCTTGCAATGTTTGTAAATTGGCGGTTATTCTTTTTTGACTGTTAGGCATCGAGATTATTATACTATGGATTAGATTATGTTTAATTATGTTTTGTTTAAAAATCTCTACCTTTTGTGTCTTGGAATTTAACAGATTATCCCTATTAGTAATTAGGATCAGCTTTCAGCAATGTAGCTAACATTAATATTCTATCTCACGGCACAAGCTTGCAGTTTATCGAACGCTCATGTGCCATCGTTCCCCGTATTTAACAAATGACAGGGAATCAAGTCCGACGTGTATGTAGTACATCTATGTATTACCTGAGATGGTTTATGTTACCTGACGTTCACCTGATTGGTGTTTCATGTAGGATAGGTTGTCATGTATAGGTACTACACTACTTGCGGCTTATTGTTTTGTTGAATATATGACGTATCTCCTATATAACATCACGCCTGTATTCCCCGAAGGGTTCGGCAGAGGTGTATATTAAATCGTCATTTCGCCGTTTTGTTTAAGTCCGGTATGTAGTAGGGTGAGACTATTGCCGTCAACTGGGCACAAATCCAGACTCTGGGCTGCTGCTGAGAAATTCAACACGGAAAAACTTAATAAAGGTATGTCCACATTTGTAGCATTTTGGCGTATTGTATCTCCGTCGCGTGGTACTGCACGTGTATCATGATCGCTGGTTAAGGTACGTCCACATTTGTATGTGTGTTTGTCCTAACCAGCGATCATGATACACGTCGGTGCCACGCGACGGAGATACGATACGCCAAAATGCTACAATTAATGTGGACATACCTTAACACTTTGCCTGACAAGGGGATCAAACTTAAGACCTCACGCTTAACAGTCGCGCTTGCGACCATTTGACCAACAAGGCAGTCAATCTTTTTTTTTAAGGATGGGAAATCATCAAATGACTTCTTTCGCTCTGGGCGGAGCGGAAGGGAGTGTCAGACACTTATTGACTAAAACCCAGCCGTGTTCCAGGCCTTTGCGTTCCAGGGGGTCTACTCCCTAAGCACGAAGTCCGTGATTTCGGCCTTAGTTACGAGCGTTTCCTACTCCCTATCACCTACGGACATATGATTATTTCGGGGCCCGAACTAAAATGTGTGACAACACGATTTGACAGTTGTCTCTGCTACCTCTTAGGACATGTCAACAGTTGTCAAAATTACATTTCACATAATTTCGATCCACCGTAACGATACCTCTGGACTCAAAGGGAGTATAGCTCAAAACATGGGTTTTCAGGAGAAGCAAAAAACAACAAAAATAAAACGAATTTTCGTTATAATTATGTGAAAATGTCATTATGCCAAAAATGTGCTATACGCCCTTTGAGCCCAGAGGTATCGATATTTTATGTGTTGTGTTGCTCTCCTTGACCAAGATATCTTGAATGTACAATTAAACGAAGTTAAATTATAGAAAATTAACATTAAAAAACGGTTACTTTATTGTATAGCTATATTTACATATAGTGTACATGGTGCTAGCCCAGGCTCCATACATTTCTGAAACGTCTCCTTTTACTTTGTTCTACATTATTGTGGCTTCAAACGACGCTCAGACGTATCCTTAATTTACCACGGCGCCGTCGTTAAAAAATAACATCAAATTAACCCCTCAAGCCACGTACATGAAACGCGTCATGTTTGCTCCCTAATAATGTATGTTGTTGTTGTAGTAGTGAATTGCAGGCCGCCTCATGGGAGGCCTTACGAAGCCTCGCAGAGCAACGTAAAGGCAACCGCAATGAGATTTATGCATTTTAAAAGGAAAATATTCTGGTTTATATGTCATTTTTATTTATTTAATTAATTGGAATTTTTAATGGCATGTCATGTAAATAAGGATGCATTAAAAAGCCACCCTGGGCAGTCAGCGTGCTACCAACTTTACTGACTAGCTACACGGGATAAGCTATCCTCGTATACATATACATAGGTTAGTCGGAAAGGGGGTACTAATCCGCGGGCCACTTAGGCTCAATTTACACTGCCGCGGAATGGAATGGAAGCGACCTTTTGCAACAAAATTGTACATAGCATAATGAACTTTATGTCAATTGTATCAAGTGCAAACTAAATACGAGCCAAAAAAAGGTCGCGCGTCTTCCAGGGAATGCTCACACATTCTCAACAATTTCCCTAGCTACTGTCGGTGCCGTCTGTGGCATCCGCGGGAAGTGGCGCGAACGGGGAGTCGGTTGGGACGGTCACAGTAGTGCGTTGCCAAGCGTTTATAATGATGATTCGCTGGAATACGCGGGAATTCTCGAGCATTCCCGCGGATCCGCGCGCCTTCTAGCGTCATGAGGCGAAATTGACGCTACCATTCTATTCCATTCCATGGCGGTGTAAATTGAACCTTGAAGTATAACTAGTGACTGTTATAAAGCAAGTGTTAAAAAGTGGGGGTGCATGAAAAGAGCCTCCACGAGTGACAATACTTCAGTACCTCCGGCGCACCCTGGGCAGTCAGCCTCGCTATCAACCTTGCTAACTGGCTAATCTTTTCACCACAGAATGAGTTTTTCTTGTATAGTTCGTGCCGACATGATAGAAGAAGAAGAATTAAAAGTTCGATATTTTTTAATTTTAGTTTTTCAAAAATTCTTCATCCTTGCTTTAGTTCCAACCGAATACAGAAAATTGAGCTTCTCATCCGTGACTTCGAATATGAACACACCTGATCATAACTGAGGATGTTTTTTGTGTATTTTTTATGACATTTTTGAACAACTATTTCCCTTAAACTATTCACTTTTGGGGAAAATTGTTGAACAAAAATTATTCATTATTATGGGTACTTTAACACCCTTTCGGATTAGTACTCCCTTTCCAACTAACCTTGTATACACGGTGTAACACGAGGGGTGGATCATCGGACACAAAGCGATGGGGGACCTCAATACCTATCGATTTAACCCCCATGTAATGTTCCGCGATATTCAGTGGTTCAAAAGTTATTTTGATTTTCATGTATTTTAAGAAAAAATCTGATTTTAGACTAAACTTCGTAATTGTAGCTAAACTGTTGAGCCTACGATCGTGTTTTTATTTCTGGGATTAATTCAATAGTATGTTCAGTAGTAGTTATGGGAGACTGGCCAGAGAAGGCAAGGCATAGAAATGAGTGGAAGGCTATGGGGAGACTTTTGCCCAGCAGTGGGACAAAATAGGTTGAAAAAAAAATAAGTTCAATAGTGGGCTTAACATGCCATAATATTGCCTTGAGTTGTGAACTGTTACACTAAAAGGATCCAATCCACACAAAGTCACTTTAGACATATTGACATTTGCCCCCTTATTACAAAAGATGGTCAAAGAAAAACCTAGGTTTTAAAATAACCCCGTCTCTTTTTGTTATTTGACATAAGAAAGTGATGAGTATATTTTAAGCCTGGGTTTACCTTAGTCTTGGTTTAAACCATCTTTTGTAATAACAGGGTTGAAGTTTGGAAGATGTTTGATGTGCCATACATGTGGGCTGGTTCTGAGGTTAATAAAAAGTGATAGACAGTTGTTTTTGCTTGGATCTTTTTTACTGGCCGACAGTATTGATATTTAGCATCAGTTTGGTGCACTTAACTTATTTTTGACCATGTTGTGGGTTGGATCCTTTTTGCGTAAATACGTCCTGTTAAAAAAAAACTACTTAAATTCAAGAAAATTTTTGTAAGTATAATTTTTCTACTAACTATAAAGGGCTCTCGAAAAAAATATTTAAGCGCTTATTACACTTGGCTGAATTTAGTCGTCTTAATTCAGTGGTTGCTGAATTTAGTCAAGTATAATCGCAATTAGCAAGCTAGCATCCTAAATTCAGAAACAAAGCTTGCTAATTGCGATAATACTTGACTAAATTCAGTATCGACTGAATAAAGACGACTAAATCCAGCCAAGTGGTGGCCCTCGTGTTACACGCATATATCGTGTGTATAGCTTGTTATATTCGTATACTTGAACATAACAATTAATCCTTACTAATATTATAAATGCGAAAGTTACTCTGTCTGTCTGTCAGTTACGCTTTCACGTCTATACCGCTGAACCAATTTTGATGAAATTTGGTACAGAGATAGCCTGAAACCTGGAGAAGCACATAGGCTACTTTTATCCCGAAAAATACAGCATAAGCGATAAACGCCGCGAGCGTTTCCAGTTGATGAATATAAGGTTAAAATTTAACACTGCATATCAAATTTGATTCAAATTTGACTAGATGCAGCCTAAACCACTATACATAAATCGATCCAAATATAAACCTCATTACCACGCCTCGTAAATGGATTGGCCAATTGGCAATAATGACATGATTTCCTCACGACCTATATGTATAATTGTAGCCATATATCTAGAGCTCCAATGAGTCATCAACTTTATTCAATTAAATAGATGACTATCTTCAATTTTGCTAGATAACAATCAACTGATATAAATTCTACTTTTACGGTAGCTACAATAAAATACATGGTGTTCAAGGTTCCAACAGTGGATTAAACCTGTATTGACGCTAACCAGAGCCCATAAAATGCTCACACAAACAAAATCGTAAAAGTAATTCATAACACATGGCCTCACTTCATAAAGGGTCATAAAACCCAGCTTTTATCTTCTCGCTCCATCATCAGACCAGCTCTATGGTAACATATTATTGCATTGTCATCGAAGTTACATAGGTATGCCAAATTTCAGCTCAATCGGATGCCAGCAAGTGCTTGCAAAATGGATCACAAATTTTGAACCGAAAACGTACGAACGAAGCAAGTTAAATAAAATCTTGTAATAATAGATGTTATGATAAACATTCTGTTAATAGGCATGTTAACAGCATCAATAAATTGCAAATCTAATTAGTCCGCCAGTTAGTTTTTTTTTTTTTTTTGTTAAATCTGTCAGTAAGTATTTGGAAAGATAAAACGCATCAAAACTCGAGAGTGGGGGCTTGTGACGTCAGAAGCAAGTAAAAATTGTACTTGCTTGTGACGTTTTGCTAATTTTAAAAGTGTCGTATCTCCGTCAATTTTGGTTTACGTAACAAAAGAAAAAAAATTATCAAATATTTTTTGATAATCTAACTGACGGACTAATTAGATTTTTTCAGTCAAATACCCTATTGGTGTGCATTATAGGGATATCTATTCACGAGTGACAATACCCTACATCCGAGCCACCAACCAAACTAGCTGACTGGCAAATCTTTTCACCATGGTATGAGTTATTGGTGGCGATCAATAATAATATTGCTATCCTTTATTATCATGCAAAAGAAGAAAGAGAAGGAACATTTTTAGAGCTGTCAAACTAGTTTACCTACTTGATGTAGGTTAACTCAGCCATTTTTATTGTTGATCGTGCGTTTTCAACACATTTAATCTTTTGATCATATAATGATTGACATCGAGCTGCTGATTAAAGGTACGAGTTCGTAGCCTACCGCATACAGCAGCAGCAGACGACGTATCGTAGCGACACGTCGCAGCGTCATGTCGCTGCAGTCATGATTTCGAAACCACTGCAGATGGCTGCAGCAGACGACACGTCGTATTCCAGGTAGTTCTGAATGTTCCATGAGACAAGATGTCTGACCTGTGTAAGATTAGCGATCGCGATTTACTTTTGTATCTTTTGTTTTTGTTAGATGCATCGTACAGTGCAGGATATTGGGCCACCTGGTTTATCAGTTTTTCTTCCTCGGAACTGGAAAAACTCATTTTTAGAGAAAGATTCAACGTGTCGTCGCTCCAGCGTCGGTGGCACTACTGATCTGCAGTCGGACGACACGTCGTCTGCGGTCGTGCGACGTGTAGTCGGGCGACGTGTAGCTAGCTGCGGAAGGTATTTCATAGAAATACATAGAAACCAGTAGTGTCGGAGCGACACGTCGTCTACTGCTGCTGTATGCAGTCGCCTATGAACTCGTACCTTTATACGTATTCAGGAGACCAATTCTACTAAAACATTTTATAATATCGCAATTGAAGCACATCTGCACCATAACTATTTGATTTTTTTCTTACAAAGATAACGTTCAAATGACTGTGGTTGAGCTGCGGTTCGATTGGTAAACAATTCGAAAAGTAGAATTTAGCTTAGAATTAAAAACATAATTATTTCAAATAACAAACGCACAGAACTTGCAAGTAGTGGACTTATAAAAAACTTTATTCTTCTACTCAGCCGCGTAGGTCTACTTAGTAAATCGTAAAGCAGCCATTAAAGGGAAGCTAGCCACCATAAATTGCAATAGTTTTACTTGGGAAAAGTTCTCGCTTTTAAACGAGCAAAATTTAGTACCTGTAATTGCCAGTACACAAAGATTTAGCATTTGATTTGAATTTATGAACCCTTTTAGCGTTATAAATAGTATGTACACACGGAAACTGTTGCGTTTTAACAGTCTTTGTTTTATGGTCTTAATGGGTTTTAAATTAAAAAGGATTTTTTTGTTTTCGAATTACAGATTGTATTTCTTTGCTCGGGCACTCTATAACCAATACAAGCAACGTTGAATGTTTTGATTTCATATAAAATCGGCAACAAAATGTGTACTGAAACGTTATTCGTAGTTAATGAGACCCCAATTATTGGCAAATTCGGAATATTTGAACAGATTTCAATGAAATTTTAATAAATTCACAATTCGGTCATTACAACGCTTTATAGTAAGAAAAATACAGACTTAAAGCTTTAAAAGTAAATAAATATAAAATTCAACACTTTTAATTTACCACCTTGATAAATAGGTGCTAATAATAACGCTAAAATATCGAACAAAGTGTTACACAATATTATAAACATACTCAACAAGTAGATCAGTAAGTAATTACCTACTGTTTCATAGGAATTTACCAGTAATTCATCAATCACCATCACCATGTCGTAAGTACTATGTGCCAAGTTGGCGGTAATACAGTTTGATAACAAAATGCTTTGAACAGCTCTCGAAGCGCTAGCCCCATCCACTCTTCACTGTCGCCAATTAGGACATTTTCTGAGATGTGAGAATTGTTCCATATAATTCCTGGTAAAGAATAGGCTAGGCCATCCTTTGCCCACTGATGGGTAATCTCGCATAAATTTAGTTTCAAGGCCCATTGCCTACCTATGACATTGCACGCTATGTGCAAGCAATTTAGCCTTATTAGTGATTGACAGACAAAGGTACCTACACGAATAGAGACTCCACGAGTGACGTAGTAAAACCAACCTTGCTGACTGGCTAATCTTTTCACCACGACATAAGCTATTCTTATATAGCTTGTGCCGACACGAGAGAAGAAGTGATCGACCGCCAAGTTTGCTGATGTTATACATAAATATGTGTAGGGACTTGTCACTCCACAATATTAAGAAGGATCGGCTAATATCATAATGGATACTGACGTGTATTTGTTTGTCAACGTTTGTAAAATAAATTAATGAAGAGTGAAAGTTTTCTTGTTACTAAAACGTAAAACTATTTAAATGGCTAATTCTTAGAGGTGTTACTTTCACAACGATAATTCATCCCTCATCAGGTTGTCTCCCTCCCAATCTCCCGTTAGCAACGCCCTAAGCCGAGATCCGAGTCCCACTAGGGATCGCCTTTAGTGCGCTTCATGCTAGTAGTCATGGTGTTAGCGTAGTATAACTAGTTAGTTTCGGTTAAATATTTTACTTCGCCCCTATTGGCTGGAGAATCTTCAAGCAGTCCAATAGAATGAAATAATAGATTTGTTACTTTAAGTATCTCACTTAAGTGATTGGCTAGTAACTACTCAGCTGATTACAAATGAGTAGTTACTAGGCAATGTCACCAATTTAGAACAATTGGTGTCCTTGAACCATTTATTGCTAACTGCCGAATCGAGCAGTAAAAACATAGGAATTTGCATTATTCGTATACACGAAAAGCCGGCCAATTCTAAACAAAACAAAACAAATATACAAAAAAATAAAACATCACCTAGATCAGAAGAGGCGCTTATGAAAATTTGAAGTTAGGTGCACGGTTCCAATTCATCGTTTCCTATGGAGAAGAACCGGCAAGAAACTCCATGGTTACTCTTTTAAAAATAATGTCTTTAACAATTTCAGTGAATACAGTACTATGACATAGAATAGTTATGTGAGAACAATGTAGTACATACCTATCAAGTATTGAATACAATATAACAAAAAAAAAACACTTTATGAATAATGGTAATTTACAAAATTTCGCGGCAATCGAACCGTTGCGCCATCAAACCCTTACACTTTTTTTCTAAAAGAGATAACGCTCAATCGGCCGTGGGTGAACTTCGATTTAATTTTGATTTTAAACAATTTTGTTATTAGAATCGGTCGCCTGGCTGAAAGTACGGCTGTCAAGCGTGGAATTGGGTTTGCTTATCAAGTCGGGCAAAGTATTATTCGGTTTTCCAGTTGAAAATTTTCAGTAACAGTTGGAGTTCGGATTTGTGCCTGATAAATCGTAATTTATAAAATGTATCGTCATCAGCGAAGTATTGACAGTACAGTACAATAGGTACACATCAGTTTTTTCTCTTCTAGGAGGCAAGGCGTAAAGTTTATTTCAGAACGAACACAAGAGACGTAGCTCAGACGGCTGCCATACTTAAATGGAACTGGGCCGGCCATGTTTGTCGTATATTGTATATATTGTCGTATTGATAATCTATGGGCCAAAATAGTGACAGAATGAACTCCGACACCTGGGAAACGCAGTAGACCTCGCAGAAGGTGGCTTGATGAACTCGACGTCTTCGATAAACAATGGCGACAAGCGACCAGCAATAGAGAAGAGTGGAAGAGGGCGACGGGGAGGCCTTAAGGCCCGGTTTCCACCAAAGCGGAGAGGAAAAGAGACGAGAGGAGATGTGTTTTGAATAACCAATCAGATTTGGTTATTTCCACATCTCCTCTCCGCTTAGCTTCGGTGGAAATGGATCAAGCTTAGAGGAGAGAAGATGTCTTATATTTGTATAGAATTTTGTGCAGCTCGCGGGTAAGCGGCGCGGCAGAGCAGAGATGTGTGTAGTCGGGCGGCCGGGTGGTGCCCGCGCTCGCGCGCCCCTCACTCCGATGCCGTTTCCCCGCGCCTCGCACATCCTAACTGACTGATTTCGAGCTCTCACAGCTCACATCTCCTCTCCGCTTTGTTGGAAATAACCTGCCAGCTTCGCAGCGCATCTCCTCTCTACTCCTCTCCTCTCCGCTTTGGTGGATATCGGGTCTTACTCAAGAGTGGGACGATAACGGCTGAATATAATAATAAAAATATTTGATCAAAATACACTCGGCAATAAATTCTTTACAAAGTCATACGGGTCAATTATAAAAATACACGTTCAAATGCCATAAAAGTTACATAAAAGCTATTCTGAGATGAAAAAGTTGGGCAATTGTGAAAATAACTCTTAAATAAATCGAAAAGTTAATTCCGTTTCAACAGAAGTTTTACCGAAATAACAGCAAAAATAATTGGATTCTATTTTAATTTAACTACATAAATAGCACTGCAGCATGACTGGTAAAGTCACTTTATATCTGAAAACCATCGACTCTGCTCATACAACTTTTATCACGGGACAAAAATAGAATTTGTAGGGTGAATGAAGTAAAATTGACAATTTCACTTGTACAGTTTGTAATTAATTTGTAAGTAATTTGATGTCACACACGTACAAAATAAAAATAAATATCATCATCATCATTCAGCCGAAAGTCGTCCACTGCTGGACATAGGCCTCCCCCAAAAGGAGCGGGGGAGGGGTTGCCGCAATCGCCACGCTTGGCAGGCAAGTTGGCGATCGCAGTATGGTTGTTAAAGTAGGTACTCAGAGAACTCTGCTGCCCATCCTTTAGAGAATCCCTTAGTCGCCTTTTAGGACACCCACGGGAAGGGATGGGGTAGTGCTATTCTTTAAGTCCGGCACCACACAAGGCAAAATAAAGATATAAACATAACATAAACATAACTTAACATCACGCCTGATTCCCCGAAGGGTTGGCAGAGGGGTATAGTACACCCACATTTCGCCGTTATGTTTAAGTCCCATGTAATAGGGGGCGAGCCTATTGCCATCAACCGGGCACAAATCCAGACTCCGAGCTGCTACTCAGAAATTCCACACGGAAAAACCCAATTACACTTTGCCCGACCTGGGGATCGAACCCAAGAAAGACCTCACGCTCAGCAGTCGCGCTTGCGACCACTAGACCAACGAGGCAGTCTATAACCTTGTAATGTTATATAAACTTGTAATGTTATAATTAAATTGTGTTCACCCAAAGATGAGTTCTGACAGCTCGGTCATTTCGCAAATTGTAGCAGTAAGGAGACTGCTATCGAAAAAACGTAAACGACATCATCAAAAACCGGAATATAGCTATATTATCCATGCTTTGTTTTCTTAACATATTTGATATTCTTTGTGTGGTAACGTATTGTAGAGAAACGTCACTAATCAACTTATAGTGAAAAGGGTATAAGTTAAGACACTATTAAACGGTGATGCGTGTCGCAACAAGCGAACGTTTAGCGGCGTAGATGCGAGCCGGACTGGTCGGCGTCGGCGAGACGCGCGGGATCGTGTGAAAAAAATAGAAAAAAAAACGTTAGTTCCATACATTGGCTAAGCAACATTGATTATTTTGTATGAAACAGCAGATTCTTTGTTCATGAATTTACAGTTTATCCCATAGTAAAAGTTATACTGAATTATGAACACAGTTCTTGGTTTTCGGATGTAAAGTCACTAATATGACTATTTTATTATTTTTTAATTTTAAGTATGCGTGTGCGTCCGCTTAGGCGTAAAAATAATAATTTTCTCTTTCTTTTTCTTCTTTCTGTATACAGGGTGTAAGAGAATTCGTGTAATTCCTTAAAACAAAAATTCAAAATAAAATCTTGGTTTTCTATTCCTGAGTTATTTTAGAGCCCCGAGTTAACTGACTGCAAAGAGCGGTATCACGTTAGCGTGCCCGCCAGCCGCGTCGCCGTGCTTTCATTAATTTATGCGTGGAATCGAAATGTTAACTCACAAAAAAAATATTTTTTGCCATTTTTTTTTTATTTTTTTTTACTCTTTTTTTATAAGGTGGTTTAGAAACGATCACTCAAACATACAGAACGAAAAAAATATTTCAATCAAGTTAATTCCCTTGCGTGGCCAATCTACACCAGTAGTAGATCATGTGGTTTTATGGAATTACCCGAATTCGTTTACACTCTGTATACAAGCCTAGTTTTAGTATATACTAAACCTGAAACTAGTTTGTTCAGAATCACTAGGAGAATCGATTGACATATTTTTTACACCACATTTTTTTTTTCATAAATTTCATTTTTGTTTCAATAGGTTTCTACCCATAACAGTTGACGGGAATAGACACCTTGAGGCTTGAGATGGTCCGCTCGGTCAGTTTCGTTGTATTAGACAACCCCTGCATAGCACATCTCAGGCATTTCACACTTTACTAGGGAACTCAACGCGACATAAACTACGGTGTAACTTGGAGTTTAATTTTAAAAAAACACATATTCAGGCAGTTCTGATGAAAATCTTGTTGGGGTGTCTCGGTTTTTGTATAACTAAAAAGAACGTTGTATATGAAAACTGCGCCTTTGGTGCTTTGAGTCACAATAGATAACATTCTTATACATATTTCGATAAAATAATGTTTCTATATGAAAATGGTTCTCGGCTCTGATGCTAATTTAATTTCTAGGAATAATGAGCACTTTTATGCTCGGCTTCTTATGTAAATTATTTTATCGTTCTGATATTAAATTTTTCAAACACACGTAATAAGAATGAAGAATAATATATTAACTTTTTACTTCATATCACCCTCAATTAGAGGCAAAGCAAGAGCTTAAAAAAATCTTAAATGAAAATAATTTCAATGACCTTCCAAATATTTTAAAAGGCCAGTCCTATTTGTATCTTTTAGTCTAAATATACTAATGTCAGTTATTAAATAACATTGGTCATATAAAACCTTTTTGACCCTCCAAATGACTTGCATACTTTATCTAATGGATTTTATTTACTATTGTTATGAGTACAAAGCCGCTTTTACTAAATGGACTGTCATTTGTTTATAATAGTACTATTTGGCTAAAAATAGCTAAGCTATGAGATGACTAGCGTATTTGCCCGTTTTTTTGACTCGTCCAGTAACCAATAGAAGTCACAGTTCACTCACCCTTAACGACAGACACAGTCTCACACTCATGCCCTCACCCTTAAACACACACGCACGCATTCTCACAAAACACACAAGCACACACACAAAACGCATAAGCTTAACTACAGTAGGCGTAAAAAAACTTTGCCTCTCTGGAACCAGGCTTTTAGCGTTCTGTTCCTCTCTTCAGAGGGGCAAACTTATCACATCATCATTCAGCCAAAAGTCGTCCACTGATGGCCTCCCCCTAGCATCGGATTTTACGCGTACTGTAAACTATAGGTCTAGCGCATAACTGAGTCAGTGCCTGGGGTATGGGAGCGGCACGGGAGGGGTGACATAACATGACGTGTCCAAACTATCTCGCTATACACGTAATAAATATAATGAAGATATCTCTTACAATATTTACGTGTGTATACTTAAGTTAAATTAATTAATATAATTGCGCGTGACAATGTAAACGAAAAAATAAGTTACAATAATTATATTACTTTATTTAATAAGTATTAATATTTTCAACTGAAACAACAGACAAATCCCTAAATCCCAAATTCAATTAATCAGATTCCTTATCGCTATCTGTACCCGAATCACTGTATGAATGATTAACACTTTCATTATCTAGTAGTAGTAAAAATATCGTAAGAGATATCTTCATTATATTTATCACCTGTATAGCAAGATAGTTCGGACACGTCATTTCACGGCATATGTCACCCCTCCCGTGCCGCTCACATACCCCAGGCACTGCCTCAGTTAAGCGCTACATCTATAAATAATACCTTTAACTGTTTACTGCTCAATCGCACTCTGTTGCCCAAGATAAAAGCTGTGCTTAGTTAAGGGTTCGACGGTCAATCTAAAGCTGCATCTACGCTAGGCGAGTCAAGCACGAGGGGAGCCGTTCTATTCGCGGCTTCAAGTGTGGACGTGCAGTCAGCGTCATTTGATGCTGACTGTACGTTCACACTTGATTCATATTCTTAGTTGTTCAGTTCATACAAATATGCAAATACAATATCTAGCTTTAATTTCGCTGAACAAGATCGCTACTTTGGATGTAGTATGCAGCACCACCCTTCCGCTCACAAGTATATGCACATGCAGAAAGAGTGATAAAATAATGCAACATGCCACCAAACCAATGCACGGGGCATCCTCAGGATATGTTGACTCCTCGACCGCTAGGACGCGAAAATATTTTCATGTTGCATTATTTTTTCACTCTTTCTGCATGTGCATATACAGGGTGGAAAAAATCAATGGGCCCTGAAGGAAAACTACTTTAAATCCTTAAGATAGATTATTTTACTTAAAGGAAACATTCCTTTATTTTTAAAAAGAAACAAAACCGGGAATCGAACCAACTAAAAAATCAATAAATAAACACTCGCTATTTTATTCTACTAATCGATAGGATTAATGTCAAATGGAACGTTCTATTTTTAAACTTTTCGTCAGAACGCCTCGTCTAAAAAGGAAATGTGCATAGAACTAGTATTACAGGTAAAGGTAACATTATTTAGAGCCTACTGCCAAAGCTTCTACACCAGCGCCCTATGGACCAACTACACGCAACGGGCCTACAATGCTCTCCGTGTTCAATATAACAACGCCTTTAGGATTCTGTTGCGACTACCTCGTTTTTGTAGTGCCTCGGGCATGTTTGCCGACGCGAGGGTTGATGACTTTTATGCAATAATGCGCAAAAAGTCAGCCTCACTGATTCGCAGAATGAGAGGTAGTGGTAACGGAATCCTGAGGATGATTGCAGATAGACCAGTATCGCCAGTTGTGGGAAGGCTAATCGGGCTACACGTGGGCTGTTAAATCTTATTTATTTATTTATTTTTTGTTTTAGGTTTGTTGAATTTTTATTTAATTATGTTTCAATTTGAGTTTAAATGTTTTCACAAATAGCAATTTAAATTAATAATATTTTTTCTGATTTAAATTTATGTCTACTTATGTGAATTTAATTTATTTTATTTCCAATTCTATTTATTCAATTTACAAATTAAATACTAACATAGTTTTTAAGATAAATTGTTACTAACAAATTATGGACATTAATTGGTCTGAAATAAACGAATTTATTTATTATTATTATTACCAATTAAATGATTTTCTTATCTAAGTCTTCAAAAAGGTACTTAGAGATAAATTAGCAAGCTTTGTACTTCATAGAATGTCTTTGAATGTTAGAGTTTTAAGAAAATTATATCGTGTCCTTTACCTACTTGTTAAAAGTGAACAGCTCCGGTCTAGGAATTAAAGCCATTGTGTACTAAATATTAGATTTCATGGATATCTTGTACGATAGACGAGTGTGAGACCTAATGTTTCTTGGAGAAATTTTATCCCTAACATTGACTGTATCGACTAGTAAAATAAAATAGCGAGTGTTTATTTTTTGAATTTTTAACTTGTTCGATTCCCGGTTTAGGTAAGCATATCGAGAAATCTGTGAACGCAGTTTTGTTTCTTTTTAAAAATAAACGAATGTTTCCTTTAAGTAAAATAATCTATCTTAAGGATTTAAAGTAGTTTTCCTTCAGGGCCCATTGATTTTTTCCACCCTGTATACTAGTGCGCTGGCTAACTGCCCAGGGTGCGCCGGAAGTATTTCAGTATTATCACTCGTAAGGCTCTCTCGATGCACCCCTATTTTCTGATACTAAATTTTTTAACCTGTATTCAAACTATCCGCGTTGGCACCATCCCAAGCCACGGAACAATAAGTAGGTACCGGTTAAAGATCACAGTTCATAGGTTGTGACAGGTGGAAGACTTATTGCCTGCGAATACAATGATAACTCACTCGCTTTTGTCGGGACTTCCTACCTTTGTGGGATGGTAAGCTTTATTCAGAACTTGTAAGCAAATACATGTTCATGTTTTCATGTCAATGTATAACAGCCACGCCTTGAATGGGTAGGTATAACATACTAGGTTGTAAGGCTCAATTTACACCGCCGCGGAATGGAATGGATGGAAGCGACGAAATTGTACACAGCATAATGAACTTTTTGTCAATTGTATAAAGTACAAACTAAATACGAGCCAAAAAAGGTCGCCCGTCTTCCGGGGAATTCAGTAGGCCTAGCACGAATGCTGTGACGTATAGTAACGTAAACGTAACGTAAACGCGAGTGAATTTTGAATTGGAAATACTCGTTTCGAACATAATACTTGATCGAATTGAAAACTTTATTCATTGTATTTGTGTTTATTCATGTATGATACAAATTGTGGTTGTCGCATAAATTTAAACTAAAATGGTGTAGAATAGTTGTATTTTCGATTTAAAATTCACTCACATTAACGTTACGTTAACGTTACCATACGTCAAAATATTCGTGCTAGGCCTACTGTTGTGCTCAAACTAAACATAATTTAGGTTATCGCCATCTTTTTCACTCTGATAAAATAAGAAAGAGACGGACTTAAATAAGAGCTGTCAAATTTAGGTGAAACGTCAGAAATGTGTCGACTAAAAACACAGTGCAGTTCAAGGCGTAAATTAGTTTGAAATCTCTAACTTAGTTGTTGTCCATCACCGTCCTTTTCTCGCGCTGTCTGTTAGTAAAAGATGGATGTCCATTTCAACCGCGCGGCCAAGTCATAAAATTTGATGAAACTTTGCCAGGAATTAGTGGTAATTTGTTACTATACACACCCCTTTTCCTGAATTTGTTGCAAAAAAAACTAAGATGCTCTGACCAAAAATAGTTGGCCGCTAGAACCGCCACTTGCCCTACTCATCGCCTGAGATTTCACTGAAACTAAATAATGCAAATTGGTGAATGATCCATCAAAAGAAAGGTCTTTATTTGTTGTATTTGTTGCAAAAATAAAATACCTCAAAACGTAAATATACAAAAAGTTATACAATATTTGGTTTCCAGGTTAAGGGTAAGTAGGTATCTCATAATAAATATCAAATTAATAGAGGCTAATGTGTATGGACAATTAGTTGCTAATTTGTTGCAGCGAATAAACAAGAAAAAGTACTAAAAAATAGGTTCAATAATTTATTAGAGTCGATTTTAGTTGGCCTCTCGGACGGCAATATGCCTAAAATACGATGGCGTTTATTTCGTTATTAAAAGTAGGTTCAAGCTTAGTTATGGTACTGATCGACAGGTAACGTAACCTAGTTCGGATAAATGTGGCGAAACTGGCGGTGAAACTCATATTTTAGGAGATATTCACTAAAATATAGTAGTATGAGACTGTATTAGAGTAGTGTGACCATGAATTTTCACAATGAGGTGAGACTGAAGCTTGATTTTTGGAATGTTCGATAGCTATATCTTAATTTTTTAGGGCGAGTGCTTGTATAAGATACACTTTACTTTAGCATACTTTATAAAAGTAAAAGGAAACAATCGGTTAAAAGTTCTTTATTTTAAAATCAAGTAATAACCATGGTCAACAAGATCAATATAAAATCTTTAACTAACACAATATTATATTTATAATATTAACTGACACGAATGTAAGACAGAATGTAGACATATTTTCTTTCAGGTACTTAATTCAATTTTAAAAGAATATCATATTGTAACCTTTTTTACCTGACGACGTCTGTGGTCTAGTGGTTCGAGTGTCGGACTGCTGACCACGAGGTCGTGGGTTCGATTCCCACACATCACAAATATTTATGTGATGAACATGAGTGTTTGTGTTGGTCTGGGTGTTTCTTATGTATTATAAGTATGTATTTACAAAAAAAAAGTATATAAGTATTGTATCCATTGTCTAGTACCCATAGTACAAGCTCTGCTTAGTTTGGGACTAGATGGTGCTGTGTAAAAATGTCCCAAAAATATTTATTTATTTATTTATTTTTATTACCATTTATTGATATCGAGCAAAAATAGGCAAAAATGGTGAATATTTATTTAATATAATTTATAAATTAAGTATTTGTTTTAATATAATTTATTTATTTATTATTAAAGTAAAGTCTCTCAAATGTTTTCTTTCTTTCTTATTTTGTGAATATTTCAAGTGTCTACCTGTTGCCATTATTGATATCGAGCAAAAGAGGGCAACAAAATCCAGTGGCGGATTTACCCTAAGGCCCAGTAGGCCCGGGCCTAGAGCGGCCAGATTTAGGGGCGGCCCCAATCGTGACGGACAGACAGCGAAGTCTTAGTTATAGGGTCCCGTTTTTACCCTTTGGGTACGGAACCCTAAAAACGTAACGACAATTCTTTTAAAATTGAATTAAGTAGGTACCTGTAAGAAAATATGTCTACATTCTGTGTCTTACATATTATAAATATTGTGTTAGTTAAAGATTATAGATTTATCTTGTTGACTATGGTTATTACTTGATTTTTTGCCTTTGGGTTGATTTTAAATAAAGAACTTTTTCTCAAACATGCATGAAAATATGGTCATTATTTCGAAAAAAGACGGCGCGAAGTATCTAATTTACGGACAAAGAAAGTTTTTTGAATTTGGTACATTACAACGCTTTAGGAATGACAATCAAAGAGTATTTAATAACCCCAGCACGCCGTTTCATACAACATTGCTGGAGAGTTGTAGATTTGCAATGTTCCAAATTCGAAAAACGCTCCTGATATAAATTGGATTTTCTTTTGTCCGTAATTCTATACTTCGCATGTAACTTTTAATATTAACGAAAGGATTATATAAAAAGTACGTTTTATTTCCCTGCATTCTTTTGAGAAAAGCACTGTATATGCCTCGGCAGAAATGGCAATTGCCTGTCTCGTATTATTAAAGTCCTCGCCTACGGCTCGGCCTTCAAACTCATACTCGACCTGCAATTGCTTATTTCCCGGCCTCTGCAATAATGTACTATTAACCGATTTGTCCTTTTACTTTTATAAAGTATGCTAAAGTAAAGTGTATCTTATACAAGCACTCGCCCTAAAAAATTAAGATATGGCTATCGAACATTCCAAAAATCAAGCTTCAGTCTCACTTCATTGTGAAAATTCATGGTCACACTACTCTAATACAGTCTCATACTACTATATTTTAGTGAATATCTCCTAAAATATGAGTTTCACCGCCAGTTTCGCCACATTTATCCAAACTAGGTTACGTTACCTGTCGATCAGTACCATAACTAAGCTTGAACCTACTTTTAATAACGAAATAAACGCCATCGTATTTTAGGCATATTGCCGTCCGAGAGGCCAACTAAAATCGACTCTAATAAATTATTGAACCTATTTTCTAGTACTTTTTCTTGTTTATTCGCTGCAACAAATTAGCAACTAATTGTCCATACACATTAGCCTCTATTATTTCGATATTTATTATGAGATACCTACCTACCCTTAACCTGGAAACCAAATATTGTATAACTTTTTGTATATTTACGTTTTGAGGTATTTTATTTTTGCAACAAATACAACAAATAAAGACCTTTCTTTTGATGCATCATTCGCCAATCTGCATTATTTAGTTTCAGTGAAATCTCAGGAGATGAGTAGGGCAAGTGGCGGTTCTAGCGGCCAACTATTTTTGGTCAGAGCATCTTAGTTTTTTTTGCAACAAATTCAGGAAAAGGGGTGTGTATAGTAACAAATTACCACTAATTCCTGGCAAAATTTCATCAAATTTTATGACTTGGCCGCGCGGTTGAAATGGACATAAAGATGGTAATTCTCTAATTTTAGTTTAGTTGGTGTACAAAAAATTGGCACCAATGAAAATTTGTTTTCGGTCTCAAGGGATGCCGAGCTTATCGACATTTTTCGGGCCTAATTGGAACTGTCGATGACCTATCACAAATCTTAAATATATCTTTGCCGGCCTGAAAAACTAAATCAGTTAAAATTGGTGTAATTTTCATGTATTTTTCTAGTCGAACTACTTATGCCCGGTTCCTTTGGCCAAAACGAATCGTTTTACTTACTAATGGTAGCATTTCCTTTTGCCAAACTTGGCATAGAAATGGACTCGTAAGCTTAATTTACCTGTGATAGCTACTTACGTATGGGCGGGTCTATAGTGCAAAGCTATATATATAGCCTTTGCTTCATTATTGGTAAAGTTACAAGAGTCTTAATTTTAACCAATAATGCTCAATCATCATCATCATCATCATTTCGCCGAATGACGTCCACTGCTGGACGTAGGCCTCCCCTTAACAATGTTGGTGGGGTTTCTCATACCTAATCGCCACTCTTGGCAGGGGGTTGGCGATCGCAGTATGGTTGTTAAAGTACTCAGAGAACGCTGCTGCCCATCCTCTAGTGAATCCCTTAGTCGCCTTTTACGATACCCACGGGAAGAGATGGGGTAGTGCTATTCTTTACGTCCGGCACACAAAGACGTAGGTAATAACGCTCAGTAAATCTTTGGAATCGGCAATTAGTTAACTAGCACTCATTATCGTAATGAAAATAGAATTACGATTTCTATTATTTTAAATCATTTTGTTTTCAGTAGGTATATGGAATATTAATAATGAACTATTGGTCCTAATTGCAAAACTTTTTCTAAAGTTGTTAAAACTGGGTCCAATATTGAATTTTATGAAAAAGAAAATAATTCAAGTGTTCTTATAAGTTTATCGCTTAGACTGTCTGCAATATAATTTTTGTCAACTTCAATTAAAATACATTAACAATTATATGAAATTCTTTGAATTTGTTTTGTTTGATCCTAGTCGAATCTAATGGTAAACGCAGACAGGGTCTAAGAGCACACGAATTCAAGTAACAGAGATATAGAGGGATTCCCCACATACACACGACGGAACACAGTAAACCGCTTGACTTTAATGTTATAGAGGATTTACACGGGTCGATTTTCACCGCAAAATTAGGCCGCACGGCGAAAATCGACCGTCTAAACGGCAATTCGACTAGGCCGCAAGTGACTAAAATCGCAAGCCCCAAAGTTGGGTGCCATCCGACTTTTGCCGTGCGGCGACAAGCTGCATGCGGCGGGTGACTATAATCGACCGTGTAAATGGTCAGTTGCAGGCGATGGCCCGCCGCATGCGGTATGCCTTGCGCTGTGTTGTTCCGCTAGAAATTAACGAGTAGCATGCGATTTTTGTCGACCGGTGTAAATGGGGTGGCGATTTGATTTTTACAAGCGATGTGACTGGTGACTTGCCGCATGGCTAAAATCGACCCGTGTAAATCCCCCATTAGGGTGGTAGCTAGTGAAGCGGACCGTTGGATCCACCACCAAGACTGAATTTGAAATTGATTTTAAACCAAAGAAGTCTGAAATTTTGTTACGAATATTTAAATTTATATTAAAGCAAGGAAGACAGCGAAGAAGCTGAAACAGGTGTGGCTGAATTGTTATGCGAAGCAACTTACCCTTCAGCACCATTGAGCAAAAAAAGTTAAAAGTAAAGTTCTAGTGATAGAGAAAGAGATTAAAAGGAGTGAACACTTTGCCGGTGCAGTTTTAATAAATTGTTTAAATTAGCATAAGTACCTAAGTCTTGATATTTTGTTTTAATATACAAGGTGTAAACGGCTTCGTAAATTCCTCTAAACCGCGTAATCTACACGTGACAGATTAAGCCTACATGGCATGGTTTGCGTAAAAAATCAATAAAAAAACTTTAAAAACTTAGTTTTCCATTTCTCAATTCAATTATGCGTAGCACCGAAATGTTTTAAGACATAAAAAAACCGGCCAAGTGCGAGCCGGACTCGCGCACGAAGGGTTCCGTACCATTATCTATAAAAACGGCAAAAAAATCACGTTTGTTGTATGGGAGCCCCCTTAAATATTTACTTTATTCTGTTTTTTAGTATTTTTTGTTATAGCGGCAACAGAAATACATCATCTGTGAAAATTGCATCTGTCTAATTATCACGGTTCATGAGATACAAACTGGTGACAGACGGACAGACAGACGCATAGACGGCCAGACGGACAGACGGACAGCGGAGCCTTAGTAATAGGGTCCCGTTTTACCCTTTGGGTATAGAACCCTATAAAGCGAAATTTGTTTTTGTTTATTTGTTTACTGAAACCTTATTGGTATGTCTACACCAGTGCGCTGTCACGTTCATCTTGCGCTTTCAACTTTCAATTCCTCTTGCGTCAAGCGCATGCAATATTGATTGCCATTGACGCATGCCGCTTACCGTCTACACCGGTGCGCCTTGGTCAGTCGTCAGTCGACATACAATAGACGGATTAGCGTGCGCTAGGGGCATGCGCTTTTGTCGAACTAGTATTAAGGCATGCGCCATGGTGCTTCAGGCATGCGTCAGACGAAGACGCAAGATGAACATGAAAGCGCACTGGTGTGGACATAGCTTATTACGTGGTTTAGATACGATCACTTACCAGAACCGCAAGAAAAAAAAGAATTTAAATTTTTAATCAAGCTAAATCCCGTGCGGGTTCAATCTACACCAGTTAAATCATGTATTTTAAAGGAATTACACGAATTCGTTTACTCCCTGTATTGACAGAGTGATTTTTATTTTCACCTAAACGTGCAACTAACCGCGTATTTTTTTGAAATGTCAGTTGTAGGATTTATGGGTTTACCTGTACCTACTCTGCTGCACTATACGCAACCTTTTCCCTTGCATCTCGAGTCAACCGCATGAACACTGGGTTTAATATAATTGTGATTGTAAGTAAGGCAATTTTAATATATAAACATCTCATTAAATTACTCTTTTTACGAGCAATCTATGGTTCAACTACACTAAGAGATCGCTGGATGTTCTGCGCGTACAATATAATAATGCTTTCAGGAAGTTGTTGCGACTGCCCGTTTCTGCAGCATCTCAGAAATGTTTGCTGAGGCCCACACATACGGCTTTCAAGCCATAATGCGCAAAAAAACGGCTTCGCTGCTGCGCAGTTAAATTGCATGGTGTTCCTCTTATTTTAGATGCTATGTTATTTAGATGAAATACATTCATCTGATCGAGCCTTTCGATTAGTAGATACAATAAAATTACAGTTTTTTTTGTTTTCACATTTAGCGGGTTCGATTCCCAGTTCAGACAGGTGATTACTTAAAATTCTTTGAATGCAGTTCATATTGTTTTTAAAATAAAAATGAAGTCTTCATTCAGTATTTTTTTCTGTCTACAGTATTTAAGGTATTTCCCCTCCATGTGGCAAAGTCGTGGGACGCCCTGTATATTACCTACGATTTAATTAACACTGTAATTTGTTGCCAATAACCGCAACCACATATTTTACAACTCCAGCCACAGAATTTAAAGCTGTACCACTCGATAAATGATTATTATTATCGGCACGTAACATACTTTGCAAATAGGCTTATTAAAATATTGTACATTTTGGTTGGATGCAATCGGCTATAGAATAGTCATTATGAAAATATAGGGTTGCTTCAAACAAATTGGTGAAATTTCACAGGGTTACTAGGTGACATTAACAATACTCGTGCGCGTGGCGAAACTGCGCCGATCATGGTTTGCAAGGTTGAGTTGCGCTTGCTGCGGTCAGTCCGTGGATGAGTGACCATTCGTTATACTACACATCCAGACCTCTTCGTATCTCGGAAAGACGTTAAACCGTCGGTCCCGGGTGTCATACGAATACCTATGAAAGTTATTACGGGTTGTCAGAAGCCCGAGTCCGGAGCCCGAGATCGGTCTAACCTTAGGATATCGGCATTGCCCAGTAACTGGGTTGCGGAGGTAAGGTGACAGTTGCTCCGTGGAAAATACTGGTATTCAGGTATCTGGTTAGACTGAAAGCAGACCCAAACATATACTTGGGAGCAAATAATTCGAGCCACTTCTATTTTTCACGTGGGTATAATTGTTATTATTTTTAGTATTATGGAACAGATCAATTCTAAACATATATCGCCGAAAAGGTTATTTGATAACCTTTACAATGAGGGTAGTTTTTCGTATTTTGAATGATATAATTCACGAAACCAAAACTAATAACCAAGACACCTGAAAAAAGGAGTGGCTCGATTTCTTTGCTCCCAAGTGTAGTTGGGAAAAGTCTAGGAGGACTTGTAAAACCACTTGTAAAAAAATTGCAATGTAATCTACATTGCAATTTTTTTACAAGTGGTTCATGTACCACACTTCACTGTGGTTTTCCGACCACTTTAACGTGGCACCAAACCGTTTACTTTCTGCGAACGCAACCGGCATCGATTGATTGTGAGGATGTCTCGCCAGCATCACAATCGATCCATGCCGGTTGCATTGCAGAAAATAAACGGTGAGGAGCCAGAATTTTTTAGAAGTGAAACTCTCGTTTCATGTCGGGTGTAAAGAGTTAAACATTTTTCATATAATTTTAAAATAAACTGATTTTTTTAAAATAAATATCAAGAACCTTGCTTTACAGATACTCATATTAATTAGATGACGATGTAAATATTACCTCCGTCAACTCGCTTCTACCTTTTACCTAAATTGTCTTTCCCGTATGATCTTTTTGTCAACGTCAGGGACTTTATAATTGACAGTACCTACTTACTTCCAGCCTTTCATACACGAGGGTTCATTCATATAAATGTTCTGTAGGTGTTTATGAAACGCCGCGATTTTCGTTTGTTACATTGTCGTGTAATTTACCGCCTCGCTGCTCGAACTCGTTACAATTTTACTAGAATGCCCTCGTGTAATACTGCTGATGAGTTTAATCTAGATACGTTTAGTCAGGTAATGCGTTAGGCTTTTTATGTTCTTGGTTTTAATTAGCATTTTTTCGAGATCGTTGAAATGTAAATCTTTTTGTTTTTTTTTATGGGATAGTTTGGCAAACATGCCGAGACGGCCTACCTGCAGGAAAGAGGTTACCGCCACCTCTATATATCTACAACACTAAGGCCCGTATTAATAAACGTTACTCAGCCCAAGAACTCGCACTTGATGACAATGTTGAGGTCATGATCGTATTAATAAACATAATAATCTACGTACTCAAGTTACGGCTTGGTTTTACGTTATCAGCTGAGTGATGGACTGATTAATAAACGAAACTCACCACTCAAGTATACAATAGATGTGGGTAATCGAGATGCTTAAATCTGAGTATAGGCAGTCCGTGACTTGAGGTCGTGATTAGTTGCGCGAAACATGGTGTTTGAAAATATTTTGGGTGAAATTAATTATTACGGTTTTCGGGGGTGCTGATGCCGAAAATGAAATCAAAGTCAAAATCCAAGATGGCGACTGCGAGATTTTACAAAATATGCGTCATGGGTATCTTTTCCGTGGTTTTAGGGGGCGCTGATGTCGAAAATGAGATCAAAGTCAAAATCCAAGATGGCGACTGCGAGATTTTACAAAATATGCGATATGGGTATTTTTTCCAACGTTTTAGGGGGCGCTGATGTCGAAAATGAGATCAAAGTCAAAATCCAAGATGGTGACTGCGAGATTTTACAAAATATGCGTCATGGGTATCTTTTCCATGGTTTTCGGGGGTGCTGATTTCAAAAATGTTGATTCTGATGATGAACCCATGATGCATATTTTGTAAAATTTCGCAGCCGCCATCTTGGATTTTGACGTTGACCTAATTTTCGTCATCAGTACCCCCGAAAACCACGGAAACAACACCCATGACTCATATTTTGTAAAATTTTACAGTCGCTATCTGGGATTTTGATTTTGACCGCCCCCGCCCTCTGGAGGGGAAACGTGTGAGATAATATAACTTTAAAGTTTTAACAAAATACAAGTATTTCAATAAGTCTTACGACATAGGAATAACGAAATGTGATGAATGTTAACTAAACTTCGATCAATCCAAGCCATCAAGTACAGCGCCTTGAGGTGTGTTTATTAATTAGCAATGATCTTGAGATGCTGACATCGTAATAATGGCGTATCAAATGATAACGTACTTGAGTATGTCGTTGAGGAATGTTTATTAATACGGGCCTAAGAGGATAGAAGATACAAATAACGTATCTATCATAAACTATATGACCCTTGATATAAACTGCAGACTGTAACCGCAGGCCGCAAGTCAAATTGGTTTGTATGAACCAGTAGTGTCGCTGTCATCTGCGGTTGCAGTTTGCGGTCGCGCCGTTGAAATATTACCTTTAAGGTGTGCACCTTAAAGGTGTTATTCGGACGGCGAGTTGCGGTCTGCGGATGCAGTCAGCAGTTTGCAGCCCGTCTCGGACTTGTACAGCCTTTAAGGTTAGTATGCCTGGATAAGTTTGTATTTTTTTTTAAACTCTTGAATTCTTTCTATATGTACCGAAACTCACCCCATTTTTGTGGGAGGAGGCTCCCGAAAATTAATATTATTCAATTATAAATTGTCAAATTTAAAAATGTTTTCACCATCTTTTAGACAAAAGACTAGTGTATCCGTAGCTTACCATAACATATACTTAGATTTCAAGGATTGATCATGAGGAGTACCTGAAAAGAGCCTCCACGAGTGACGATACTTAAGTACGTCCGGCGTACCTTGGGCAGTCAGCCCCGCTACCAACCTTGCTGACTGGCTAATCTTTTCACCACAGCATGAGCTATTTTCGTATAGCTCGTGCTGACACGACATAAGAAGAAGAAGAAGGATTGATCGGGAAAAGTACCGAAAAACTGCTGAGGCTGCGAAGGTTGTGTGTGACGTCACCAGTGTGGAAACACTGTCTGTGACGGTCACGTCGGTGTCACCAATGTGGAGAAACCAGGTGTGGTGTTCCTCCAACCAAAGGGAGGATCCTCCAACCAGGCGGAGTCTTGTGCCTGGCGGGCTACTGCCCAACGGTTGATATTGGGAGGTTGTATATATACTATCTGCGTGTTAAATCTTGATTGCGCGATGTAGGATAGTTCGCATGTGGCGAGATAGATGCCGCCACAAACTTATAACCACGATTATAAAAAGCGCCTAAGCACTTCATTTGAACAAAGCGGAACTAGATCGAACACACATAGAAAATATAATTGCAGAGGCGCGTCATTTTTGTTTTAACGATCTCTGTTTTAATGACCCGAAACATAAAGAGTGCACAAATAGTCCATCATAATTATGCACGTGTAAGTCCACATGAAATCCGCAGCAACTATGAAATAATGTCAGATTCAAACGGAAACTTGCAAACTTTAATTGAAATTTAACAAGCTTCGCTCTGAAAATTCCAGCTGGGTTTAGTGGAAATCTATTACTCGGTTGCTATGGTAACCTGTAGGTAATCCGGATTTAATTGGCTGGTACAAGCGGTCGCAAGTCACGTACAGCGGCGTTTAACGCGGTTTGTAGGGTTGTCACTTCACGGAACTCTGTTGAGTGACAACGGATTGTGAATTGGCATTGCATTTGTAAGTTTCTGTGTTGGTGGTCGGTATTGTTAGTTATGTAAGTAGTTGCTTTTTTGATACAGGTGCTTGCTACTGTTGAACAATTTAATAATTGTAAACTGGCAATAATTATAATAATATAATAATAATAAAATATTTATTCAAAACATTAAAGGGTAAAATACAATAAAAATCTTAATAATTATAAAGGTATTTACAATGTTAGGTGCCTGTACTAGGATAAACCTGTGTCACAGGCGGCAGGAGTGCTTAAAGTATGGTACTTATAGGAAACATAATTTTTTAACAATATTATTAACATTAGTAATCTTATAAAATACTTTGTTAGTTACATATGATAGGGAAGTATTTGCATCAGCAGTATTGTATAAACTGGGTTAAATAAAGTCAATGTTGCACAAATCACTTTCGAGGCTACTCATGTTTATTTTAAATTGTTGCTGAGGGCGATAATGTGCTTAGACAGCGACAAATCCACGGTAAGTAGGACGAAATATTGAAGGAGTACAGAAATAATATCTAGAACATAAAATAAAATTAGTGTAATACGCTACTAACTGCTAAATTAAAATAAGAATAAAACAGCGCTCTAGATGCCCTCATAATCAATAGAGTTTATATACCGGTATTCGGCTATTTTCCTAGCAGGGCATTCAGAGTCTCCCGTCTTGTGGTTGTTAGGCTTTTTATAGCGTGTGCATGATGCACATTTCGGTGTATCAGCTTTCTTTGTGCACTCGGACATCGAATGTCCTGCTTCACAACAGTGTCCACAAGTAGAATTTTCTTCTCTGCATGTTTTTGCTGCATGTCCGTATTGTTGGCATTTGTAACATCTAGTTACAAGAGTAAAGTCCCTGACAGGACAGGACGTCCAATTTATAAAAAGTCTTGCTTGTGAGATTAGGGCTTTGCGTATGTTCGCTGGAACTTCAATTATGTAGTTACAGTTCGCAGCATCTTTCTTCCCAGATTTGTGGCTTAGTTTAACCATGGCCAAGAAAGATTCTATGGACATCGCTGGAAACTTGTCGGCTACGTTCTGTTCGAAAATGCACTTAAAAACCTCATTTTCCGTCAAAGAAGTCGGCACTCCTACAACCACGATACGGGGTTTGCGTTTGTTGGGTTCGTCGGCCGTAAGTCCGGATGTAGAGAGCTGGACTGCGTTTTTAAGTTTTTCGGCATCAATTTTCGTCTCTGTACTGACAATAACTCCTCCATTTTTAGTTTTGCGGACTCCACGCACTTGCAGTTTCATTTGCTCCGGGCGTATTATTTTTTGCACGAGGTCTTTCGTTTCGTCGCTCGATTTTAGTTTATCGTTGGGATAAATGGCCACAGAGCTCAGGTTGTTTGGTCGAATGAAATTATTTGTTCCCTTTTTCACCATATCGGCAAAAGAAACATTTCCCGTAAGACCAGAGTCCTGTATCGCCTGCTTGAGCTCCGAAATGTGTTCCGTAAGGTCGCGCTTTTCATGAAGGTCTTCAATCATATTATACGCTCGGAGGGCTTTCTGCTTCAGCGACTGATAAAGAACTGCCATTTGTGAAGTGCAAGATCCTACTTTACGGCACAGGTTTGATATCTTCATCTTCTGCTCCGAGTTGAGTTTGCCATCCGCGGCAATAGAGCATACTTCATTTAGCTGCAACTCAATGTTTGACATCCATTTTTGGAGGTCGTGCGTGGATACAACTTCAACCGAAATATCGGGGTTGCGGGCTGGGTTTTGCGTCGTCGTCTTTGCCGGCGAGCCAGAAGGCTGCAGTGGCCCTCTCGAATTAGAGGGGCTGTTTTCCATTTTGTGTAATAATTCACTACTTCAAATAATTGTCCATTATGTACGATGATACTACACACTAAGCAAAAATCAAAAATGCATAACAACAGTTATGCACTAAAAGAGGTCACAATTAATTATATCTATTTATTAAATATTGCTAATGAGCACGTCTGTATGCGACAAGATTGCAATAGACATAATCATCTAATCTTCTAATCATCTAATGGAAATAATATTCATCCAAGAATTGCAATATTTTATGATCGAAATTTTTATTCAGCCGTGAACATTTTTGGTTTAAAAATCTTTATTTCTCAAAAAGAATACATATTACTCACTTCTGTGAAAAAAACAAAAAGGAAACATAATTAAGTAAACGACGGTATCGCCATAGCAACTAAAAAAATAAAAAACAAGCTTGATCATCTTAAGATTAGTCAGTTGGTGCTTTAGTAACATTTTAAAAGTTTGAAGTGATTTAAATTCTTTAATCGCTTTAGGTAATTGGTTGAAGAGTTGAGGTCCCTTATAAACTTCCTTTTACCATACTCAGTCTTGGTTCTATTAAAAGTATATTGTTCGCTTGTCTGGTCATGCCCTTTTGTACTTGTAGTTTTTTTTATACGTTATCTGTGTGTACTTGTCTCAAGTAATTGCAAGGGCAGAGTAAATAGGCCGGGAGCAGACGCCCGGTTGTCACCACTGCGTCGACTGCCCCGAGGACACGGCGCTGCACACGTTGCAGGCGTGTCCTGCGTGGGCGACGCAGCTCCGCGAACTAGTCGCGGCAGTCGGTGGTGACCTCTCACATCCGGCCGTGGTTCTGTCCATGGTCGGGAGCGAGAGTGCGTAGGAAGTCGTCGCCTCCTTCTGCGAGGAGGTGATGGCGACCAAAGAGGGAGCGGAGAGGGAGAGAGAGGCAGCTGCCACTCTCCCTTCCCGCGCCAGACGCACCGCGCGCCGGAGCGCGCGCGACGATCTTCGGCCACCGTAGTGTGTGGCCTGCGGGCGGCGGTTTAGGGGACTAGTCGCCCCACTAGTAACAGGCCCGAGAAGGCGGCGCTCAGTGTTTTGCGCGCATCTCTCAGGAACACGTGAGGCTTTGCCCCACAGTAGGAGAGGTCTGCCAGGTGCTGGCGGACCGAGGCCTGCCTGGGTTGCGGTGCATGCAGCTGCGAATCCCGCGACCCCGGCCAAGGGTCAGAAGAAGGAACACCGTGGTTTTTCAGCCGGTAAGAGTCTGGCATACCCCTTCGCCCTCCCAGGGCGAAGGACATCAATGAAGATTTACTAAAGAAAAAAAAAAGGCCGCCGCAAATAGTAAGCTTTTGCACATGCGTGACATTGAAAACTTCTGTCGTTGGGAGTACAGAGAACAAAATTAACGGATCTGCTGTATTTATAGTCTTTTTAATTGTTTTATAAGGCTTGTTTCACACGTAACACAACCACACCACAACAACAACTCGTTGGCGGGACTAATCTGTATGAAAATGAATAGTTTAATTCACACGGACCACATTTTGTCGCCAAAGCTGCAGCGACACCATTCACATGTAACCACTGCTTGACCACTTTTTGTCGCTGCGATGTGGTGTGGTTAAGGTATAAGATATAACGAGCAGGTATCCGCAACTCCACGTCTAAGCGCGTATTTTGCGTGATGGGTGGTAAGTATAGTTACTCGATCCACCCTAACTCCTCGAAAAAGGCCAGCACACCCTTGATGTTACTGGTGATCTCTCGGAGAGTACCTGGGTTTCCGAAGTACTTGGCCCTGTATGTGGCGACCTCAGGGCAGTTTAGTAGCACGTGGGCTGTCGTCTCGTCCTCCTCCATGAATGCTCTGCACAGTGGGCTGTCTGTAACTCCAATGACAAAGAGATGTTTGTGAACCATGGCCAGTGATGGCTGCTGTGACTGTATGCAGTTGTAGCTTTGGACCCACCGCATCCATCCTCGATCCCCTTCTGGCGAGCTCATCTGCTGCATTTGGTGTGGTTGTGCTACGTGTGAATTATCCCTAACGGACTTGTTGCGTCATACACTAAGTAAAACGAGATAGTAACACACAAATCTCTCTCTTTAAATTTTCATTAATGTTTAAGTAGGTATTTTCGGCAACCCTAGAACAAAGTACGATTCGCGCCGTTACAAACCTATTTATATGAATAAATGATACCGACGGAGCTCTTTGTAAGTCCTGAGGTATGTAAAATATTTCATATTTTGATTTGAAAGAACAGAAGTAAGTATGGATTACAGTTTATAGTTAGCAGTATGTAGATTAATGAGTAATGTACCCCTAAATACATATAATATCCCTTTTAGTTTAGCGAATATAAATAAAAAAATGGTATTTGATTTGAAATATTTTTCTTCGAAAGTTCTTCAATTTTCTATACCGAGTAACCCCATACATTTTTTAGAGCTAATACATAACAGCTTGGTATAAGTAACCATGTTTTGAAGCAAATAAATCTTTAAGTTGAGTTGAGTTAGATAGAATACTGCTGTGATGATAGAAGATGTGATAGAGGGTAATGCATAAACTTAATTATTATTATGCTATGAAAAAAACGTTAAATAACACATCACGCCTTTATTCCCCGAAGGGTAGGGCAGAGGTGTACAGTACACCCACATTTCACCGTTATGTTTCAAGTTCCATGTAATAGGGGTGAGCCTATTACCATCAACCGGGCACAAATCCAGTTTCCGGGATGCTACTAAGAAATTCCGCACGAAAAAATCCAATAAAACTATGCCCGTCCCAGGGATCGAACGCAAGACCTCACGCTCAGTAGTCGCGCTTGCGACTACTAGACGAACGAGGCAGTCAGACGTTAAATCTTAATTTAATTATTTATCAACGTTACCGTTTTAGGGGGAAAAGGCAAATCCTATCCTACTAATATTATAAAGGTGAATGTTTGGATGTTTATGAATTTATGAATTTGGATGTTTGTTATAATCAATCTCGCCTTAACGGCTAACAGCTATGTCTACACCAGTGCGCTTTCATGTTCATCTTGCGTCTTCGTCTGAAGCATGCATGAAGCGCCATAGCGCATGCAATAGCGCATGTCTTAATACTACTACTAATCCGTCTATTGTATGTCGACTGACGACTGACCGAGGAGCACCGGTGTAGACGATAAGCTGTATGCGTCTTATGGCAATCAATATTGCATGTGCTTGACGCAAAAGGAATCGAAAGTTGAAAGCGCAAGATGAACATGTGTCGCCGCGCGCGCTCGCTACTACCAACGCCATCTAGTAAACAACGGAGGAGGCAATCTGACGGCTGCAGGAGGCCTTCGAAAGAAACGTCTAGATTTTTGACACACACATATTCTTTCACGCATACGATAACGACATATTTTGTAATTAATTTTTAATAAACGATTATACGCATAAACGAATAAATAAATCATTGAAAGGTCTTCGAAGCCCCCGTTCCTGAACATATGGTCCATCGAACCGGATAAGAGAAGAAGAAAAGGCGAGAAATACGAAATCTTGCAAGTCATCGCACCGGTGCCTTCGAGAAAACTCATCTTCGTGATTCTTCAGTTCAACGGTCAGGTCTTTGATCCCGTCTTCACCTTTCCTATGCGATTAGTGTTAAAACCGTGATTTTGTGCATTCCAGAAGTTAGTATACGCTACTCCACCCTCGGGAGCCAGGTTATTGCAGACTTTAAACCGTGAGTACTTTAACCTATTCTTATACGTAGGCCTTTAAAATGGGTGGTGATGATAGATTAGCGGCGCCTTCCCCTAGTTATTCAGTGTCTCCAACTAAGAAACGATCTAGTGACCTCTCTGACCTCAAGAAGCAAAGAGGTAACTTGAGATGCCGTTTAACACAATTTAAAAAGTATTTAGACGCATTTGAGGATAGCAGCCCATCCCCATTACAAATAAAACAGATTAAGTTTAGGATGCAAGCTGCTACTGATCATTATAAAACATTCAATGAGATAGAAAGTCAAATTGAGTTGCTTTGCTCTGACGCTGAAGTTTCTTCTAATTGCGAATACGTAGAATCTTTTGAATCATTGTATTTTGATATTTTAGCGATAGCCGAAAATTTTATTGAAATTGGAGAGACCAGTGACAGTTCAAATTCAAAACCTAACGGTCGTATATCTCGAGCAAATTTGAAACTTCCTGATATTAAGTTGCCTTCATTTGATGGGCTATTTGATCATTGGTTAGAATATAGAAATACGTATGTAACAATGATCCACGAACGTACGGATTTAAATGAAATTCAGAAGTTTCATTACTTGCGTTCATCACTTACCGGGAATGCGTCACAAGTAATAAGTGCTTTAGAATTTACTGCCAATAATTACAAACACGCTTGGGAATTATTGGAAAATCGTTATCACAACGCTAGACTTCTGGTACACAACCACTTAAAATCTTTATTTTCTATTCCGCCGTTAAAGCAGGAATCTCATATGCAAATACGGAAATTAATCGATACTGTTTTGAGGAATTTACGGGCCCTAAAAACTTTAGATGAACCCACTGATTCATGGGATACAATTATTATCTTCTTAATTACAACTAAGTTAGATTCATCTACTGAGCGTGACTGGGAAAAACATAAAGGTTCTATTATTTCCGACAACAATAAGAAGTTAAAACTAGAGGATTTGTTATCATTTTTAAGGAATAAAGCCGATATGTTAGACATGATTAACGCCAGTCACAGTAAATTTCAAACGAAACCTTCAGTTACAAACGAACCCAAAGTTTCTCAGAACAAAAATAACGTACAAGTGCATAGCTATGTAACCGCAGGTGGCACAAGTTCCAAAGGTAAATCTTCCAATTATAACAGTAGTAAACGTATCGTAAATACCTGCCCCTCGTGTAACGATAGTCATGCACTTTACACGTGTTATACATTTTTAAACTTATCGGTTAGGGATAGAATTAAACTTGTAGATGAGAAATGTTTATGTCGCAACTGTTTACGTGCAGGACATTCGTCTACAGAATGTATGTTTGGGCCTTGCAAGCAATGTCAAGCCAAACATAACACTTTGCTTCATTTAAACGATAAGAGTGGTGAGTGTGTGCGTAACGAACGCACAGCTGATCCTAATACGTCACCTGCCTGTTCTTCGACTTTAATGCACTCTTTAGCTATAGGTATGCATAACACATCTGGCCGCGCGGAAGATACTCGTAGTTCAATACGTCATCCATTGCAACCGGTTTTGTTGTGCACCGCGTTAGTGGATATTATAGATAAAGATAAACGTGTGCATACAGCCCGAGCGCTATTAGACAATGGCAGTCAACATAGTTTCATAACAAATAAACTTAGAAAACGATTAAATACGCTTTCTATACAGTCCACTATTCGTATTTCAGGCGTCTCTGAATCCGTGACACAGTGTAATGAGTCATGTGAAATAATTATACGTTCCAAATTAAACGATTATAGTAGAAAGGTACGATGTTTCGTCTTGAAGCGCATAACATCCAGTTTGCCCACGACGACCATAAATACCGATCTTATACGTATTCCAAATAATATCCAGCTAGCAGACCCCACTTATCATAATCCGTCGGAAATAGATTTATTAATTGGTGCGGATCTGTTCTGGGAAATTATAGACGAAAGTAGAATTCGATTAATAAATGGCCCGTACCTCCAAAATTCGAAGTTTGGATGGTTATTGTCTGGTCCATTATATACGAAAGACGTAAGTCAAAACAACTTCATGCAGATTCATTGTAACTTCAATCAATCATTAGACGAAACACTTAAACGATTTTGGGAAATAGAAAATGTTCAACCATCAATTAATGTACTCACACATGATGAGCGATTGTGTGAGGACCTATTTAATAAAACGACAAAGCGTGAATCAGGTGGTAGATTTTCTGTGCGCGTCCCATTAAAGGAATCGCCTGACATCTTAGGTGAATCATATAATTTAGCTAAGAGTAGGTTCCTCTCGCTTGAACGCAAACTCGAACGTTCACCCGAGTATAAACGTATGTATTGTGACTTCATGAGTGAATACGAAGCTTTGGGTCACATGAGTCATATACACGATTTTAATAAACCGTACTATTTCTTGCCGCATCACGGCGTAGTTAGGGAAAGCAGTACGACGACTAAACTGCGAGTAGTCTTCGATGCTAGTGCCGCAACTTCATCCAATAAATCGTTAAACGACATCCAGTTGCCGGGTCCAGCTTTGCAAAATGATATTTTTTCCATATTGTTACGGTTTCGGCAGTATAAATTCGTCGCAACTGCCGACGTAGAGAAAATGTTTCGGCAAGTTTTGATCCAACCGGATCAACGGTCGTTGCAGCTCATACTTTGGCGAGATAAACCAGTAGACCCTCTAAAGGTGTATCAGCTTAATACAGTGACGTACGGGACGGCATCAGCGCCTTACCTCAGTATGCGTTGTATACAACAGCTTGCTTTAGAGTGTAAGGATGAAGTGATAGCGCGCATTATCACCAAAGATATTTTTGTAGACGATTTAATTACCGGAAGTGATAATCATCAACAATTATTAACCATTTGTGAAAAAACAGCGAAAGTTTTGCAGTCTGGATGTTTTTCACTACGTAAGTGGACATTCAACGCTGACGTCACTAGTAGTGCACCTGAGCATTTGTTTGAAGGAGAACACTCACAGAACAAAACGCTAGGTATCGGTTGGCAAAATACTAGTGACGAATTATATTACGTTACTAAAATTAATGATTGTTCGAATAAGTCTAATATAACTAAACGAGTAATGTTATCTATAATATCGCAAATATATGACCCGCTCGGTTTGCTTTCGCCAGCAGTAATTATGGCGAAAATATTATTGCAAAGGTTATGGCTTACTAAACTTGATTGGGACACTTCAGTGTCACCTGATATTGTCGCAGCATGGAATAACTTTTTTGGTACATTAAAATATTTAGAACAATTAAGGATTCCTCGTCATGCAATGAATAGTGATGTACAACACAAAGAACTTCATATATTTACCGACGCATCACAAAATGCGTACGGGGCTTGTGCTTACATCCGCTCATATGATGCAGATTCGGAGGTCACTGTTAGGCTACTGTGCGCAAAAAGCAAAGTTGCACCCTTAAAGTCAATCAGCATACCTAGACTAGAGCTTTGCGGTGCACTAGTAGGCGCGAGACTTTATAAAAAGATAAGGGACTCGTTACGATTGTCTTTCACTAAATGTTACTTCTGGACAGACTCGACAATTGTTATTGGTTGGGTTAACATGTCACCTCATTTGCTAAAAACTTTTGTACAGAACCGTGTCACAGAAATAAACGACAACACTGGTGATTCGAATTGGTTACACGTCTCCAGCAAGGATAACCCAGCTGATCTTTTGTCTAGGGGTTTACCTCTCGATTCGTTAATTAGTAGTGACTTATGGTGGAACGGTCCGTCTTATCTGCATTGTAATAATGATAATTTTTGTAACGATTTAGTACATAATGAAGTAAGTAATGCCAACACTTTGCCAGAATTAAAATGTAATGTTAAAAATTTCGTTTGTATTCGTTCATATGATTTAATTAAATTCGAAACTTATTCATCTTTTAACAAAGTTATACGTATATGGGCATACGTATTGCGATTTATAAATAACATAAGCAAAGCTACGAAACGTAGCGGTGTAGTAGTGCAAAAAACCGGTTGCTTATCAGCTGACGAGTTAAATGAATCACAGCGCGTACTAGTTAGCTTTGCTCAGAGACAATCATTTCCTGAGGTGTATGAGTGTTTATTAAATAATAGGCCAATACAGACTAATAATCGAGTAATGAACCGTATTTCAGGATTAAACGTATTTTTAGACGATAACAAATTAATTCGTGTCGGAGGTAGACTTAGTAATTCAACGAACTTTGATTTTAACAAAAAACATCCTATGTTATTGTGTAGCAAACATAATTTATCCGTTTTATTGGTTCGACATGAACACAAACGTTTGCTTCACGCCGGCCCACAACTTCTTTTATCTAATATTCGTGAAAAGTGGTGGTTGTTGAGTGCCAGAAATCTCGTTCGTAAAATCGTCCGTGAATGCATAGTCTGTACGCGAATTAGAGGCAAGACGTTAAGCCCACTGATGGGCAACTTGCCATCCGAACGTTTGGATACTGGATTTCCATTTATCCGTACGGGAGTGGATTATGCAGGTCCAATGATGATTTTAAATCGCAAGGGCAGAGGTGCTCGGCTAGAAAAATGTTACGTATGTCTTTTTATTTGTTTTCTAACTCGAGCTGTGCACTTGGAACTGGTTACTGGTCTATCCTCTGAACAATATATTTTAGCGCTTAGACGTTTCATTAGCAGAAGGGGCAAACCGCATTCTATTTATTCTGACAATGGTAGAAATTTTGTAGGTGCCGCTAAAGAATTATCTTCTTTCCTTCTCAATAATTCAAATCAAATAGTCGACTTCGCCACAACTGATGGCATTCAGTTTCAATTTATACCACCATATTCACCACATTTTGGAGGCCTATGGGAGAGTGGGATAAAGTCATGCAAACATCACCTTAGGCGCGTTGCCGGTAATGCGAAACTTACATACGAGGAACTAAGCACGGTTTTAACACAAATCGAGGCCGTCCTTAACTCCCGTCCAATGACGCCCTTATCCACCGATCCTACCGATCTCACTCCTCTCACACCTGGTCATTTCCTCATAGGCCGGCCGTTGACTGCTCCACCGACCGAAGATGTGACTGATGCTTCGACGACACGACTCAGCCGCTATCATCGTATCGAGCAGTTACGTCAGCATTTCTGGCAACGGTGGTCAAAAGAATACATATCGGAACTACAACTAAGAACAAAGTGGAAGGCTAGACAACCTGATTTATCTCTGGGCAGTCTGGTTCTGATCAAGGACGACAATTTGCCACCCCTCAAGTGGCGGCTTGGACGCATAACTAAGGTGTTCCCAGGTACCGACGGAGTCTCCCGTGTCGCAGACATCTATACTGCGACGGGGACCACGAGAAGGGCTTTCTCGAAAATATGCCCTTTGCCGCTACAACCTGAAGAAACGCACCCCGATTCATCAACGTTGGGAGTAGGTGCTCCCAAGGCCGGGGGCATGTCGCCGCGCGCGCTCGCTACTACCAACGCCATCTAGTAAACAACGGAGGAGGCAATCTGACGGCTGCAGGAGGCCTTCGAAAGAAACGTCTAGATTTTTGACACACACATATTCTTTCACGCATACGATAACGACATATTTTGTAATTAATTTTTAATAAACGATTATACGCATAAACGAATAAATAAATCATTGAAAGGTCTTCGAAGCCCCCGTTCCTGAACAACATGAAAGCGCACGGGTGTAGACATAGGTACGAAAACGGATTTGGATAAAATTTGGAACACAGGTTGACTATGACCTGGATTAATTAGGATATAAAGTACTAATTCTGTCTCGTATAATGCCGGACTTAAAGAATAGCACTACCATATCTCTTTCCGTGGGTGTCGTAAAAGGCGACTAAGGGATTCTCTAGAGGCTGGGCAGCAGCGTTCTCTGAGTACTTTAACCACCGTACTGCGATCGCCAACCCACCAGCCAAGCGTGGCGATTACGGCAACCCCCTCCTCCCTTTTGGGGGAGGCCTCTATCCAGCAGTGGACGTCTTTCGGCTGAATGATGTACTATTTCTATCTGGGTAAACGAAATAGTTACCTTAGAATGCGGGCAACAGCTAGTACCTAAGGAATAAAAAACAGAATTACATTATATGATTGAGTTTCGGGTGCAATAAATGAGCCTTTTTTTGTGGTAAAATCCTCGTAAGAAGAAAAGCGAAAGGGTATGCTGGACTTTTACCGGCTAAAAACTCACGGTGTTCCTTCTCCTAACCCTTGGCCGGGGTCGCGGGATTCGCAACTGCATGCACCGCGACCCCCGCAGGCCTCGGTCCGCCAGCCCCTGGCAACCTCTCCTTCTGTGGGGCCTTGCCCCACGTCCTCCTGAGAGGCGCGCACGGAACACATTGTAGTATCACCTTCATGATCGTCATCTTCACCGACCGGCCATTTTTATATTTGATACCTTTTTATTGATGAAGACAGATAGGAATTTGAAATTAGACTTGACTTTGGATTGTTTGACACCATGGTGATTTCTTTTGATACGATTGTCTGTTTTATTTTATACTGATAAATGTTATAAGTTATAAACTGAAATTGGGAATATTGCTATAGCAGATCAGTTTTTGATATTTTACTGCAATGAAGCGTATCAAGTTAAATAAAAAGTATTTGTGGGATTTCTACGTGTTTCCCTTGGTGTTATTAACAGCTGTGGTATGTTATCCAACTGGAAAGCCAGATAAAGAAGCTGCGCCCCCGGTGGTAACCCCTTCTCTCTTCCTTTCACTTTGTCTCCTGCCCTACCTACACTTGTGAGATCGGCGATCGGACCTGCTGTCGTCTACGTCTACTACTATGACTACGACTAAATGCTACAGCCGGTCTGTTTGCTGCCGCCGGTTTCTATCAGATGGCTGTGTGGGCCATCAACGAACGCCGTGACTACGAGAAGGAACTCGCTGACTACTCCAAGGGACGTGACGCTGTCCTGCCTCTTATTCTCTAACCATTTCTATTATTGTTATTTGTGTACTAGGTATTGAATGCTCTACACATTCTTCACAACTGGTGTAGCAGACGTACTCAGGAGATCCTGGGGCCGTCTGTTACATTACAACATGCGCGCCGCCGTCTCGGGCCTGTTACTGGTCGGGCGACGGGTCCCTAACCCGTCGCCCGCAGGCCACACACTAGGGTGGCCGGAGATCGTCGCGCGCCCTCCGGTGGCGCCCGGTGCGTCTGGCGCGGGAAGGGAGAGTAGGCGTTGCCTCTCGCTCCCTCTCCGCTCCCTCCTTGGTCGCCATCACCACCTCGCAAAAGGTGGCGACGGCTTCCCACGCACTCTCGCTCCCGACCATGGACAGAACCACGGCTGGAAGCGAGAGGTCACCACCGACCGCCGCGACTAGTTCGCGGCGCTGCATCGCCCACGCACGACACTCCTGCAACGTGTGCACCTCTGCTTCTGTAGGACCTTGCCCCACGTCCTCCTGAGAGGCGCGCCCGGGCACGCCTTCTCGGGCCTGTTACTGGTCGGGTGACGGGTCTCCTAACCCGCTGCCCGCAGGCCACACACTACGGTGGCCGGAGATCGTCGCGCGCCCTCCGGCGCATTAAATGAGCCTCGAGTGACTATACTTGAGTATGTCTGGCGCATCCACGTCTGGAGCTATTCTCAAATAGTTCGTATCGACATAAAAGAAGAAGAAAATTTAATTCTCGCTTAAAAATCTGCTGTTCTATACAAAATAATCAATGTTGCTTAACAAAATGTATGAAAATACATTTTTTTTTTGTATTTATGATTAGTTACGGTTTACTCACGTGCATTTTTCGGGATTGCCCGACTAGTTTCGGAACCAAACGAAGCCCTTAATCATGAGCTGAACACTAGCGAGGTTGCCAGTCGAACTAGTCAACGAACTAGTAGAAACTAGTCGGGCAATCCCGAAAAATGCACGTGAGTAAACCGTATCTAATCATAAATATGAATATGTCTCACGAAAGTTATAATACAAAAATAGTTTTTTTTTTTCACGAATTTATTGAATTCTCAATTTTTCTCGTGGTAAACGTTGTACGGAATGGCGAGCAGAGTCCATGGTTTTCGAATGTAAAGCGATTACCCAGTCATGCTGCATATAACATGCTTGTAGACTCGTAACAAATATCTGTGAGCCATACACATATCCCGAAGCGGAAGTGGGAAACAGGCCGTAAATAATAAACGTATCATATTCTTTTATTATATTCCTGTATTAAATAAAATTCTCCACTTTCCCCTCATGGTGTATAAATGCCAATAAACACGACTATATACATATATATATATAATCGCGACTTCGTCCCCGTGAATTTCGGATATGATTTTTGGTTGATTTAAAAAATATTTATACTAAGTTTCAAGTTGATAATCCCTGGGAATCGGATTTTTCCATATCAAATTTAATACTCAGTAGCAACCCCTACTAGGCCTTGTTTAAAAAAATCCTAATATACTGCATGTCCCAAAACACGTGGTCGTGGAGGGAAAGTACTTTAAATATTAACAATATCAAAATTTACTTAAAGGAGACTTTATTTAATTTTTTGAAAGGTAAGAATGACTGAATATTTAAATAAAAAAATGTAGTTGGTCTACATTGTGCTCACTGACATTTATATGTTGTATTATTGTGACATTTCATTAATGTATTATTGACATTCATTTAAAAATCTTGTAAAAATTTTAGATTTTATTATTTAGTATTGTTAGGATTTGTAATTTTATTATTATTAATTTGCGTGACGTAAGGCTGAATATGGAGACTATATTCATTATATGTACAATATAAGCTATAAAACATATTGAGTTGAATTGAAGAAATATAAATAGGTAAAGTAATATACAACACAGTAAAAATACCTATTGCACTATAAAAAGTGGTACGTACTGAGAAAACCTCTGTAAAATAAAAATCTTGGCATTAAAAAGATGTATTGTTTCAAATAACATCTGTACCTACAGGTTACAAGTCCCAGCGAACACGGTAAGCCATCAATTTAGTTAAATGTCACGTAAATGGGGTATGACGTCACGCCATGTTAAGAGTAAGATTTGCTTTAATAACACGTGGAAACTTGGCTTTAGATGATAATGTGATTGTATGTAGAGTGTTATGAATGATAAAAGGAAAATCTTCGCTTTTGTACCTAAACACCTCAGACCAAATAAAAAAACCGGCCAAGTGCGAGTCGGACTCGCGCACGAAGGGATCCGTACCATAATCCATAAAAACGGCAAAAAAATCATGACTGTTGTATGGGAGCCCCACTTAAATATTTTATTTTATTCTGTTTTTAGTATTTGTTGTTATAGCGGCAACAGAAATACATCACCTGTGAAAATTTCAACTGTATAACTATCACGGTTCATGAGATACAGCCTGGTGACAGACGGACAGACAGACAGACGGACAGACGGCCAGACAGAAAGACGGACAGCAGAGCCTTAGTAATAGGGTCCCGTTTTACCCTTTGGGTACGAAACCCTAGAAACCAAGACAGAGCGCTATCAACAGTGACGTAAGACCGGTTTCGTAAACATGTGTGCACTTAGTGAGGTGTAGTTTGATTGTAGGTTGATTGAAAAATGTTGTAAATTGTGTGCGTGTGTGCGTGTATGCACAGAGCGGAGGTGTAGTTTTGGCATTCTCCACTGTATTGTTCACAGCGTTCAGTCTTGGTTTTTTATTTGGTCTGAGCTAAACACCAATTTTGTTCAGGGCCGTATTCAGGCGAGTTTAATAGGAGCTTTAGTTCTAGGGCCTCTACAAGGGAGGGGCCTCCACAATATGAGTATTATAATGTTTTTGATAAGAAAAAAATGTACAACTATTAGGACAAAAAGAAACAAATGCGAGTCTGACTCGCGCACCAAGGGTTCTGTACCTTGGAAAGTTCAATTCAATTCATTTATTCACCTTAAATAGAGTAATTTACATCGTGTTAAATATCCTTATATCTATTTAGCCTATTGTCGGCATGTGAAACTAGTAATTACTACCAAAATGTCCAAAAATAGTAATCATTAATAAAATGTCTAAACCAAAAATCATTCGTAACAATGTCACAAAAAAAAGAAATAAAAAAAGTACCTACAATTCACAATTAGCGTTCACAAACGTATTATAGTGTCCATTCTTTAACGGAATAAATCATTTTATCCAATAATAATAATTTTAGTTTCCTTTTGAACTTTCTTAGGGGAAGATGCTGTAAATCGGGTGTAAGTTTATTAAAAAATGTAATACACATTCCGTTACAGTTCTGTTGAAACAGCGTAGTTCTTGGGGCAACATCTAAAGCTAGCCGCTCTCCCCGTTTAGTATTCCTAGGGTAAATATCTTTTTTTCAATTAGTTCAATTTTTATTTTTTGGAACCGCACAACTGTTTCTTGTAAAGATTTTTTGCTGATTTCCTAAAATAACTGTGCTAGTTACAGGCATCGTTATATTTTTCCTGTAATATTTACGTAAACTTCTATAGATTTGATTTATTCCAGATTTTTCACCTTGGGAACTTCGGAGATAAGGGGAGGGTATTTTTACAGACATTTTTCATCATACGTCAAAAATTATGCGGCATAAATGAAAGTAAAAATATATTTTATAATGTGCAAACTATGATACCACAGATAACCTCGTAATCTTATTTTAAAATTTCAACACCATTTGGTCCTTATTACAATGAAAATATAAACAGTTCGCTTTCTCCAGGTACTTTTTTTAAAAACATTTCAACGAGCCTCTATGTTGTCCCAGGGCCCCAAAACCTTTAAACGCGGCCCTGCTTCTGTTCAAAGTTTTCTTTTTACGTTGCAAAACATTTTTTTCAATATCGATGAAAACAGCGGGCCTATATTGAAACTAATTTCAATATCAATCCAATTCCGATTACAAGAGAGAATACGTATCTGCTCTTGAAAAAAATAATACACAATTTCAATTCCAATTCCAATTTTGTGTCATTCAGTCAATAAACGCTCAATATTAAACCAGTGTGGCGCCAGGGCTGCATTCAAGAGTCAACTCGTGATATAATAATACCAGTGTAGCTCGATCGAATTATTTTCCAGAGGAAGCCTGCTCGTGGTTTTTAGGGTTCCGTACCCAAAGGGTAAAACGGGACCCTATTACTGAGGATCCGCTGTCCGTCCGTCCGTGCGTCCATTCGTCTGTCACCAGGCTGTATCTCATGAACCGTGACAGATAGACAGTTGGAATTTTCACAGATGATGTATTTCTGTTGCCGCTATTACAAAAAATACTAAAAAACAGAACAAAATTAAATATTTAAAGGGGCTCCCATACAACAAACGTGATTTTTTTGTCGTTTTTGTAGACGGAACCCTTCGTGCACGAGTCCGACTCGCACTTGGCCGGTTTTTTCACTAAACGCGCATTGTCCCTGGGAATGAATTCTTCCGGGGAAGTACCATACCTATTTCGGTCTACGGTCTAGCAGCACTACCGTGTTCCAGTTTGAAGGGTGTGGTGTGGGTGCTGGTGAACTTAAAGGCACAAGGGACTTTTCAACTTTGTCTCTAGGGTTGGTAACGCATCAGCAATCCTCTTTGGGTTTAGGTGGCGGTAACTACTTATCTTCAGCTTGTTAATCAAGAAAATATTACTAGCCAAATGTTGTCAAAAGCGGATTTGAGAGTCCATGCCTAGATGCATTTTAATTCATCCTCTCAGTTGCCTCAGGTTTTTATTTATTACTTTTTAGTGCCACAAATTACAATAGTGTACAAATTCGTTGACCACTACCTACAACGAGAACGTCTTTGAATAGGTAATTCATTTTCAAACTACTATTATATGTATAATATTGTATACAAAACCTACCCAACCAAGCTTTATTTGTTTTTTTTTTATTAAAACGTTGCCCCACAATAAGATTTCTCTTGTATCGTGTGTGCGTTTACAGACACATATCTCACATACACAAACTCCCAGACCCGAAACAACCATAGGTAGGCCACACAAATTTTTGTTCCGTGTGGGAATCGAATCCACGACCCGTAGCGCAGAAGCCAATCGCTTAGCCACTGCACCAAACGTGTCGTCACTTCGTCGTGTTTCTGAAATTCAACTAGAAAGCATTCCGCACTAATAAAAAAAAAAAATTACTCAAATCGCAAAATCAAAAATCATTTATTTGCATAAATAAGGTACAAAAGCTTGCTAAAATGTATGAAATTGTTCTCTTATTCTGCCTTTAATTTCGGCGTGCGAATATAAAATAAATTTACATATTTTATTTAAACTAAGTATTGATCATAATCATACAGTTATTAAACAGATGATAATAAATGATACATTTAAAAAAAGATACGCATCAAATTGATATTTTTCGAAGTTTAAAAATGAAAGCTATTGCACTTCCGAATGTGAATCGCAAGGTTTTACAACGTTTTATGTATCGGTAACCTTCCCAAAAGGTTGACAATGCCAATCAAGTGGACACAGTTTCGGCCATGTCTATTTTGGAACGAATCGATGAGAGACCAACGACTAAAACTAAGCTTTACAACGTCCAAAGCGCTGAAAATCTGTTGACTTTTCAACAGAACTTAAATAAATACTCCGAAATAATAATACAAGTAACTTTACGTGTATAAATTGCCCTATTTTTAAATTCAATGAATTCTATTCAGACCTAAGGTTTTTGCGTTTTTCATTGGTGGTTTTATTAAAATCACAATGCTAGTGCGGGACATTTACTATGAAACTCACTTATTAATTTTTAAATTAAATGCTTTATGTTACATATTAGGTTTTGTGGAATTCAATTTAAATTTTCACGTGAAAAAACCTTTTGTAGATCAGCAGTCTTTTTTTTTTCTCTCGGCACAATACCTATTAGCCTGTCAGAAAGGTTGGTAGCGGGGCTGACCCAGGGTCCGCCGAAAATACAAGGTTAGTCGGAAAGGGGGTACTAATCCGAAGCTCACTTATAGTATCGCTGATGACTGTTTGAAAGCAAGTGTTAAAATTTCATTTCGATACCTAGTTATTTTTTCCAAATGAAATGAACTTTATTTTAGTTTTTTCAAAAATTCTTCATCCCTGCTTTAGTTACGAATTCAAAAAATGGTGCTTCTAATTCATGACCCCAAATATGATCTAAAATGTAAACACAGCTGATCATAACTAGGGATAGATAGATTTTATAGATTTTTTTTTGAGATTTTTGAGCAACTGTTTCTCTTAAACTATTGAGTTTTGGGAAAAGTTGTAGAACAAAAGTTATTCATTATTATGTGTACTTTAACACTCTTTCGGATTAGTGTCCTCTTTTTGACTAACCTTGTACTTAGCCTTCAATAATGACTGCCTCGTTGATCTATTCTGCCATCATAAGAAAAAAAACCGTACCTAATTACACAAAGCGAAGCAACCGATTTCCGACCTTAAGTTATTATTTACTTCGTTTACTTCGTTCGGTTCGGTTACTTCGTTTTGTGTAATTACGTCCTTTTTCCTTATGACGGCAGTATTGGTTGCAAGCGCGACTGCTGACCATAAGGTCTAGAACCTTACGCTCGATCCCCAGGTCGGGCAAAGTGTTATTAGGTTTTTCCGTGTGGAATTTCTCAGTAGCAGCCCGGAGCCTGGATTTGTGTCCAGTTATAGGCTTGCCCCCTTTTACATGGGACTCAAATACAGGGTGTAATTTACGAATTCATGTAATTCCTTCAAACTGCGTGATCTACTGGTGACATAGCCTATCCTAAATGGGTATTTCTGAAAAATAACAGAAAAAAAATGTATAAAAATTACTTGGTTTTCTATTTCTGAGTCATTTTAGAGCCTCGAGTTATCGGACTGCAAAGAGCGATATCACGTTAGTCGTACCCGCTAGCCGTGTCGCTGGGCTTTCATTTTTATGCGTGGCATCGAAATGAACATTCAAATAAAAAAAAATCTTTGTTTTACTGATTCCTTATTAGGTCGTTTAGATATGATTAATTACCGCTACCGCATAAAAGAAAGATTTTTATTTTTAATCAAGCTAAATCCCGTGCGGGGCCAATCTACACCAGTAGTAGGTAGGGCGATTATTCATTATTCGAAAAATGTTAACAAAAAATAAAAACGTCATAATCATCATCCCGAAGTTCTTAAATGCAGATATTTAAAACTTCAATTATAATAATTAAATATCAAATACGCCGTCAAGCAATAAGACAAGAATAAAAACAATCTTAAACTAATATTAATGTAAACAACGAAGGAGAACAATGATTTGTTTTTTTTTTTAAGGAAATTCGAATGTTCACCCAGTAGATCTTGTGGTTTTAAGGAGTTGGAGGAGCTCGTGGCTAAATAATTACAGCCGCATAGACCGATCTTCCGGGTTAAGCCACGCTTGCCGAGGTTGGTCTGTGGATGGGTGACCATTTACCATAGCGAGTTTCCTCCGTGCCTCGGAAAGCACGTAAAGCCGTTGGTCCCGGCTGTCATTTGTTGATCTTTGACAGTCGTTACTGTTGGTCAGAAGCCAGAAAGTCTGACAACCAGTCTTACCAAGAGTATCGTATTACCCAGTTACTGGGTTGTGGAGGTCTGATAGGCAGTCGCTCCATGTAAAATACTGATATTCAGCTGCATCCGGTTCGACTGGAAGCCGACCCCAACATAGTTGGGAAAAGGCTAGGCAGGTGATGATGAGATCTTGTGGTTTTAAGGAATTACACGAATTCACACATCCTGTATAACGGCAAAATGAAGGTGTAGTAGGTATACAACTCTGCCCGGCCCTGTGTGATGTTGTGTTATGTTTAAATCTCGAACTGACAATCTCTCGATCGCCAGTTAATCTCATCCGTTAGGTTATTGTCAACGTTGAATACGATTAAGCTTCAATTTATTGATTAATTTGATCCTCAAACTCATCAAACTTATCTTGTCTACAAGTGCAACGATAGAAGATGAAGTTCGGTCAAAGAGAAGTGAACTTCGCTAAAGTTCATAAGTTCATACTAGTACAAATTGATACACAACAAAATAAATCAGAAATGCAATAACTGAATCGGATAGCGGTACATGAAAGGAGCACACGAGTGACGACACTTAACCCTTAGGGTGCTTTTTCACCAGAGATGTGCTATGCAACGTTGCTATGGATGCGTTTGATATCCACCAATCATATTCATTGGTCCACATAGCATAGCACTGGTGGAAACTGATTCAACTAAACTACGTTTTTTATATGGAAGGATGTATGATGTGGCTGCGTGCTATGGATGCATGCTATGGATGGTCGCGAGTGGTGTAGCTATGCCCGCTGCTCCCTGTGCCTTGCCTATTGTCGACACGTCGTATAGCTCGAGATGCACATCTTCCTCGCACAGCTACATAGCTTAGCATCAGTAGAAACGGTCACATAGTTTCGTAGCTTAGCTTTTACATTCTCGCAGCATAGCTACATAGCACATCTCTGGTGGAAAGGCACCCTAAATCGGGTATAAGGTTTTAAGAAAAGCAAATAACAAACTATTTAGTTGTTTTTTTAAAACGAAAAAAATAAGGTTTTTTTTTATTATTTTAATTTTCTATTAAAAATAATGTTGCAAGGTTGAAAAATAAAAAAACAACAAGGAGGCATTCGCGACATCTTCCAAAAAATTTGGTGGGAAATATATTCCCTTTACTAATTAAGTACGTCCGGCGTACCCTGGGCAGTCAGCCTTGCTGATTGGCTAATCTTTTCACCACGGCATGAGCTATTCTCGCATAGCACGTGCCGACGCGTGAGAAGAAGAAGGAAAATCAGATCAAACAATCAATCAATCATTTATTTTGTTAAACATAGGTATGGATATAGATAGTATATTGTCTAAAATATGCGCACTATGTTTTGCCAACATATGGCGTACAAAATTAACATAAACAAGCAATTACAATTAAGGTGGCATGTCAATAGATTACATTAAAAAATAATAAATAATAATTCAATTTAAAATATCAGTTAGGTAAACAGGTCATTATAATTTCTAAGATCAATAACTAAGATTACTAACGACAACAACTGAAGGGGTCGTGGCTGAATAACAACCGTGCCGATCATACGATTTGCGAGGTTGAGCTGCGGTCAATCCTTGGATGGGTGACCGTTTGCTACAAGAAAAGAATACCTATGACAGTCGTTACAGGTAGTCAAAAGCCCGAAAGCCTGACAACTGGTCTAACCTTAGGATATCGGCATTGCCCAGTAACTGGGTTGCGGAAGTCTGATGAAAGTTGCTCCGTGTAAAATACTGGTATTCAGCCGCATCTGGTTATACAGGTAGCTGAGCCCAACATAGTTGGGATAAAGCTAGGATTACATACTTACGACAACAGAGATAACCTTTTATAAGAAAACTAGCTTTTGCTCGCGGCTTCACTCGCGTTAATTTAGAATTTGACAATGATGAAAAACCGGTCTATCAACACTCTACGACTCACAAAACGTATTAGGAAACAAAATTAAAAAAAAAAAAACTCTTAACGCACTACTAAAGTTTCTATCATAATATAATTCAGTCATGATTCGAAAGACACGTGGCGCCATCTATGAACGTTATTGTTGTTTTCCTCGGGAACAGTACTTTTTTCGGGATGAAAGGTACCCTATGTCAGTTTCTGTACACCTGACAACGTGCGTATATGCAACATTTCAGGATGATCGGTTCAGTGGTTTGTGCGTGAAAAGGTAACAAACAAACAAACTTACATTCGCATTTATAATATTAGTTAGGATTAGGAAGTTAGGATTAGTTGATACAAAATGTTACTTGGTAATACCTACTAGTAAAAACAAAACGCCTAATTAGAAGTAGGCAAACAATAGGAAAAACTGTATTAACACAGGATAACACAGGCACCACTTAAGCCACTCACTGCTATCCTAACTGTAATGGAATTACGTTCAAAGATTCCTTCGTTTTACTGAAACTATTATGTTGCTTATTTCCTTTAAGAGTAAACGTTTCCTTTAATTTGGTATAGCCATTGCAAACATGTCTGTATTATTTAAGTGTACCGTTCTTTTCTATGTTGATTTTGTTTACCAAAACGCAGAGATTGTTTTTGTAAATTATAATTGTAAAGAAACAAAACAATAAAACTACTAACATAAATTATACAGGTGTAAATAAATTCGTGTAATTCCTTCAAACCACATGATCTATTAATGGTATAGATTAACCCCGCACGGGATTTAGATTGTTAAAAATAAAAAAAAACCTTTTTTTCCCAATTTTATTTTATTTGATTTTAATTTCGATGCCATGCACAAATGAATGAAGGCACGGCGACACAGCTGTCGGGCACAACTAGCGCAATATCTTTCCACGCAGTCAGTTAACTCGGGACGCTAAAATTACTCGGATACAGAATAACATGTTTCATTTTTTGAAAACTTTTTTTTGTGGTTCTGAATAAAATATGCATGGTTAATCAGTGTCACTAGTAGATCACGCGGTTTGAAGGAACTATATGAATTCGTTTACACCCTGTATAATCAAAGAAAAAAAAATTATATCCCAGACTAAAACCACCTACACAAAATAAAAGAGTGCATCAAAATATTCCTCCGCATCGCTGTTGACTGGAAGCGTGCCCAGAAGGCTGGCAGCGTTGCCACGTTGAATGACAACGCTAATTCTTTGGCCGAAAAACAAGGCAGTCTGGTCACGTGAAATGTCGACGACTCTTCATCCAATTTCCTTAAAAATGACGTGCACTCGAACCCCTTGACCCGAGCGTTTCCACCCCAAACGGCTCAAAATCATAGTTTCCTATGAAGTTGCTATATTTGCGATTAGAAAGCTAATGAAATATTTAAAAATGTTAAAAACTCGGTTACAAAAAAAAACATATTGGACCTTCTTTTATTTAGAGGTCGCAAGCGGCTTCGCCCGCGCGGATTTCGTTTATCGCGTATTCCGCGTTTTTCTCTACCATATTATGCATGTATTATACATACAAATCTTTCTCTTGAATTATTCTATCTATTAAAAAAAACCGCATCAAAATCCGTTCCGTAGTTTTAAAGATCTAAGCATGCATAGGGACAGACAGTGGGAAGAGACTTAGTTTTATACTATGTAGTGATAGTGATGGGCTCACGTTTACCACTATCTCAACCTATGGTAAGTGAAGATGCAGTCAACGATGGTGCACGTTTGCCTAGAAGTAAATTCACTAGAGATTTGAAAACTTATTTAGAAGAAATACAGAAAAAAATACTAAGAAACAATACTGGGAAGACCTACTTTTGTTAAAAGAAACCATTTGAACATTAAAACGAAGAAAAAAAAGATAGAAAGCAACCTTTAACTTCTACTACGTGACATATTGAAGTCGCAACTAATGAAGATATAAAAATTACGACAGTAAAAGAATTCTCTTCAAAGACAATAATTTCTGAACCAGAAGTACTAAACTGTTATCAAATTAAAAGCACCGTTGACAAGGCAAGCTTAGTTCAAATATTTAATATCCATATTTCCTAACGAGCGCTTCAGTTTATCAAATCAACTTGTTTGTATTAAACGTCTAGATGGAGATATTTTCAGTGATCAGAGAATTGAAGTTAAAGTAGAATTTAAAATTTAATGTAGACTTAAATATTTCCTTGATTGGTCAAGGAGCCGTGAGGTAGAACATTACATCATGCCTGTATTCTTCGAAGGATTGGGCAGAGGTGTAACGTAGTCTTTCATTACGCTGTTATGTTTATGTCCCATGAGCACAAATCCAGGAGTGCGATTCACTAAGGCAAAACATCTTCAAAACCAAGAAATCACCATTGAAACATCTGATGAAAACATTTCGGTATTCTTTAGTTAAAACTGCGCGATCGTAGCGCCTCAACGATGTCGACGGCGCGACATAGAACTAAAATATGGTTCCGTTCATGTTCGGCAGATCGTCGACGAGCATAGGTATCTTAGCGAATACGGTTTTTATTAACGTTGTTTTTAAAAGCGATATTTACGATGAAACATCAGTGAACTCGTCGTTGTTTACATCTATGATGACTATGATGAGTCTCTTAGTGAATCGCATTGCAGATTCCGTGAAGTAATTAATAATAATATTACCTATATGGCTTTATACCCAAGAGTCTTCATAATATAAATACTAGGAACAAACATAAATTAGTAATCCCTAAATTTAGATTATCCAAAACGAATAAGTCATTCCTAGGAAACTGTGTTCGATTTTGTAACAAGCTTCCCAAATCAATTACGGATCTCACTGAGGACAAATTTAAATCTCATGTTAAATCAGTTCTCATTAAAAAGGCATACTATAAGATAAACGACTATGTTGACGACGGGGACGTGTGGCACTAGTTCTTTTTTGCACATGTGGCTTCGTAGGTTTATGTATGTATCTATATTATTTAGATACGATTTTGATTTATCTCAATTCATTCAGAATTAATTTATATACTTTTTTAATTTTTAATTATTACTTTTCCTTTATTTGCATAATTTTACTATTGTAAAAAATGTAATGTTTTTTTTTGAAAAGTCAATTAATTTATTCACCTGACAGACAGATCTGTGTTGCTGAGGAGATTGTTGCGCTGTTTCTTCTTCACAGCATAAACACTTGGAAGCGGTGAAGGGAGTGCTTTTTTGTAGGCTGTCTATTGTAAATCTGACGTTCAAAAAGAACTAAGTAAGTAATTCTCGTCTATTTTGAATAAATGAGTTTTGAATTGAGTTGAGTTTCTATTATAACTTTCGTGAGACACATTCATATTTATGATTATTTACAGTTTACTCACGTGCATTTTTCGGAATTGCCCGACTAGTTTCGGATCCAAACGGAGCCCTTGTTCATGAGCTGTTCACGCGACGAGGTCGCGAGTCGAACTGACTAGACGGGCAATCCCGAAAAATGCACGTGAGTAAACCGTAAATAATCATAAATCCTAACTAATTTTATAAATACGAAAGTAAGTTTGTTTGTTACCTTTCCACGCCTAAACCACTGTACCGATCATCCTGAAATTTTTCATATACGTTGTCAGGTGTACAGAAACGTACATACCCTATGTCCATTTCCTATGTACCTTTCATCCCGAAAAAGTACTGTTTCCGAGGAAAACAACAATAACGTTCATAGATGGCGCCTGTGTCTTTCGAATCATGATTGAATTATATTATATTATAGAAACTTTAGGAGTGTGTAAGAGTTGATTGTCAAATTCTAAATTAACGCGAGCGAAGCCGCGGGCAAAAGCTAGTAACAATACATAAGATATTTCGTGTTTTCCCAATAGATGATGTTTGAAAACATCTAGTCTGTCTCTTTAGACTAACGGAAGTGAGACGGCAGATGCAGCTCATTAAATGATGTTAATGAATTCTCGTTGTACGTCATAATTAGCATGGAAAAAAGCTTTGTGAGTGTGCTTAGCTTGCTAATTATCGTACGATGTTCCATTTAAGGGTATTAGAAAGAAAGAAAGAAAAAGAAAATTTTATTCAGTTACGGACACATAACAGCATAAAAAATAAAAAAACCAAAAACATAAAAGAATCAAACACACTGTACATTTTATGCTGTCGAGCATACCCATGTCGAAAGCGTCACCAATTCAGCATATGCTGGGCGTCAAACACCCAGTGCTGAATTTCAGTTGATACGCACACGGTGTGTGCAAACACACGGACGAAGCTAATTTTAAATATATATTTTACAAGCGACCCGCCCCGGCTTCGCACGTGTACGTTTTATAGCTTAAAACCATCCTCTTGAATCACTCTATTTAAAAAAAACGGCATCAAAATCCGTTGCGTAGTTTTAAAGATCTAAGCATACATAGGGACAGACAGACAGCGGGAAGCGACTTTGTTTTATACTATGTAGTGATTAGTTGTATATGTGGGTAGTGTTGTGTTGATTAATAATGCATACATTTTGATAAACTATAAAAATATTATAAAACAAAAGATATAAAAGTGCTTTTAATTTGTGACAGCCAATCAAAATACTACTGTTTATCCTACTTTTCCAGCTGAGTGATTTTCGGCAAATGAAAGGCCACCCCATCCTTTCAAGCATGTGAGTTTTCCCGCCTGGTTCCAGCCGCTTGTATTCTGACATAGAATAGATCTTCCTATATCTTTCTGTGTGTGCCGTAAAAGTGACTAAGGATTTTTTTCAAAGAGGGCTGCCGCTTTATAATGACGACACATTGCGTGCATTAAAAGACAGGGTGCATTTAAAAAGGCTCCACGAGTGACGATGCTTAAGTACGTCCGGCGCACCCTGGGAAGTCAGTCTCGCTACCAACCTCGCTGGCTGCCTAATCTTTTCACTACGGCATGAGCTATTCTCGAATAGTTCGTACCACAAAATAGAAAAAATAAGTGAAAGTGCCCTTGTATTTCCTTAGTACGAGAACCAGTGTCGCCGAACTCACATAACAATTTTATTGAAACATATCAAAGTTTTATACCTACTTTACACACCTCTGTGAGGTAAATTTTTCGTTCCGCTATCATTTTTATGCCGTAAAACTGCACAATAAGGCATGATACTAATATTCTACGTATGAGTTCGAAATGTCGCTCATGTCACTGAAAGTATCTAACCGCGTAAAGGTACGAGTTCGTAGCCGACTGCATACAGCAGCAGCAGACACATCGTAGCAACACATCGCAGCGTCATGTCGCTGCGGTCATGATTCCGAACCCAACTGCAGATGGCTGCAGCAGACGGCAGCGTCGTATTCCAGTTAGTTCTGAATGTTCCGTGAGACAAGATTCAACGTGTTGTCGCTCCAGCGTCTTTGGCACTACTGATCTGCGGTCGGACGACACGTCGTCTGCGGTCATGCGACGTGTCGCTAGCTGCTAGATCATAGATATAATTATAGAAACCAGGACCCCAATTCTACTAACAGAAACTTTTATCAATTGCAACTGAATCGTTTATTCAGACAGTTTTCGTTTACGAAAACTATCAAATGGTTTGACAACAAAAACAAAACAAAACATTTTGACAGTTTTCGGAAACGAAAACCGTCTGAATGAACGATTCAGTTACAATTGATAAAAGTTTCTGTTAGTAGAATTGGCACCCTGTAGTGTCGTAGCGACACGTCGTCTGCTGCTGCTGTGTGCAATCGGCTACGAACTCGTACCTTAAGTCAGTGTTGCGGATCTCTGCAAGTGACACTTCCACTGGTTTTTCTATTCCGTGGTTAGTTCCGACACGAGAGAAGAAGACTGCGAGCAACAAATCCGTCCGTTAAATGTGGTATATGACAATATTCATTCACTAATAAGAACACTGTTCGACGCTAGAGGAAGTTATGGACGCTACTGAAAATGCAGTGCTCATAGCTAAGTTCTGTGCTGACCCAATTTCGATTGCCATCGACACGCTAAGAACAAGTTGAAGAACGAGAACACAATGATGAACCGATGAACGAGGAGGCCTATTTACAGTAGTGATGATGGTGAACTTTTGAAGTAGTAGCCATAAAAGTTAGTGTTCATAAAAGTTAATCATCGTCATTATCATTCTCCTGCCCTTATCCCAATTCATTTGTAATCAGCGTAGCATGTCTTTTTGCTCCATAGGCAAATTTCCATCAACCAGTCGCCCGACCAATCACAGGTTTGAGAAGGCGGACTCAGGAGAACGTGGGGCAAGGTCCCACAGAAGAAGAGGTCCACCAGAGACTGGCGGACCGAGGCCTGCCGGGGTTGCGGTGCATGCAGTTGCAAATCCCACGACCCCGGTAGGTCAGGAGAAGGAACACCGTGGATTTTTAATCGGTAAGAGTCCGGCATAAACCTCTGTCTTCCCTGGGCGGAGGATATCCGGAAGATTTTTCCACGATAGCAAAATAATAAACATAAATGTACATTTCTATCAGGTGCCATTTCAGTGTTCACTTCCTTCCTAACCATATCATCCCTCACACAATCCCTCCATCTTTTCTTTGGCCTGCCTCTTTTTTATACAGTTAATGTTCACGAATGTGCATCAGTTAAAGATACATATCTAATTGAAGGGAACGGCTAATTGCAGTCAGCACTAAGCGAGTTAGCGCTTAGCTAACACGTAATTAATTATTCACAGCTGTAGTGTTTAAACTAACATTAGTGCGTGGTTACAAGCAATAATCTTTTTGTTTATGCTACTTGGAATTCTAGGTGTGTGCATGCATTTCTAAAAGCTCTCGTTATTTTAATTCTTGACATTTATCACTTTAAACACGAACAAAAACATAGTGATTGGCTTTGTAGTTGGTACAGTAAGCATGATAATATGTATAAGATTGTCATTTCGTTTCGAAAAGTCATTTCGTTTTTTCCCCACAAATAACTTTTGTATTTTTTCACAGCCAACTTTACACCTAAGCCGCATAATCATTAATTATTTTCATAGCTGATATGGCAAAACTTGCTTGTGAAAAACCACGATTGATTCTACGGAATAGTTTTTGGTTGGTACGGTCAGCATCAAAAGTAGCTGAACATTAGAGTTTTTAAACTTTGCATTAATTAGATAACTAATTGATAGGAAGCAAAAAATTTAAGGCATACTTAGAGCTATATCTAGCAGCTCTAGGTATCTATTAAACTTTTTGTTTTAAAACAATTCTTTTTCTAATTAATGCCAAGTTTAAAAACTCAAACGTTCAGCTACTTTTGATGCTGACCGTACCCTTTAAAATATGGAAAGTGAAAAGCAGCATTTTCGCCAAATTTTACGTCTTTACTACAGAAAAGGTAAAAATGCTGTTCAAGCAAGAAAATATTCGATGTGTATGTAGAAGATATATCGACAGAATACCAGTGCAAAACTGGTTTGCAAAATTTCGATCCAGCAATTTTGATGTTAAAGATGCACCACGTTTTGGAAGGCTTGTTGAAGACACAATAAAGGTATTAATTAATACAAACCGGCGAAAAACAAGTCGTGAGATTGCTGAGAGATTAAATTTACCGAATTCGACCGTTCATGATCGTTTGAAACGCCTAAGTTTAGGCAAAGTTCGACTTAAAATTCAATTAAAACGAAATGACTTTCCGAACAACCAATAGTAAGTAGCAGTCAATATGACCAAACAATTAGAAACGTCTAAAGTAATCATTAACATTCACTCAACCAAAGTCGTCTAATTATTAAGACCATCCATCTTAACCAAATACATCGGAACACGAACAACTTCAATTAAATGAGTTTATTCAACCCATTATTAATATGACATAAGGAAATTGAAAAAAAGGTTTAAATTAAAATGGTTACGGCGCGCTCATGAAATGTTTGATTTTTTTGTGTTCCGATATATTTGCTTAAGATGTATGGCCTGAATAATTAGACGACTTTGGTTGAGTGAATACTATGGGGGATTTACACGGGTCGATTTTAGCCGTGCTGCAAGTCACCTGTCGCATCGTTTGTAAAAATTGAATCGCTACCCCATTTACACCGGTCTACAAAAATCGCATGCGACTTGTTCTTTTCTAGCGGAACAACACAGCGTAAAACACACCTCATGCGGCGGGCGATCGCCTGCAACTGACCATTTACACGGCCGATTTTAGTCACCCGCCGCATACGGCTTGTCGCCGCATGGCAAAAGTCGGATGGCACCCAACTTCGGGGCTTGCGATTTTAGTCATTTGCGGCCTAGTCGAATTGTCATTTATACGGTCCCGGACCCGTGTAAATCCCTATATTAATGACCACTTTAGATGTTTCTAAATATTTGGCCATCTTGGCTGCTATATATGCATTAGGTATATTCTTTTTTGGAATTCTTCTAGATTCTGTAGTCATCATCACCATCCTTCTGCCCTTATCCTAACTTATTTGGGGTCGGCTCAGCATATATTTTTCTTCCATACATCTCTATTAGCCGTCATCTCAGTAGTCACCCTCTTTCTAGTCATATCATCTTTTAATTATCCATCCATCGTTCCTTTGGTCTTCCTCTACTCTTATAACCATCCACATTCAAACTCAACACTTTCCTCACGATGTACCTCATTCCTCCGCATCACATGCCCATACCATGATAACTGGTTTCCACACAATTTCTCAGTCACCGGTGTCACTTTCAGACTTCTAGATTCTGTAGTATCTGTTCAAAAAGGTTCCATTTATGTTGATGGCCCAAACTTTCCGTCTAACATCTTCAAAGAGAAAGAAATTCATGTTCATGTTATCTACCTTCGCCGCGTAGTGTGTGCTTGTCACCTATTTGCCACATCCTCGTGTCGTTCCAACGCTGGCAAACGATCACCCTTGCATAGAAGGACATACAATATTCTTTGTGAAACGTGGTTTTATTTACTCAGTGTGATGCAAGTTTTAAAAGATAATTGTTTATACAGGTAGGTACAAAATCGTGGATCAATTGAAGCAGGGCGATAGTTGGGGTTATTTGTAGCATTTTTTGGTATTACATATTTTTTACAGTAAGTCTCTAGAGTTACAAATAATTTTTCGTGAGACTTAAAAGATATTGAAAACAAGTACCAATACTCATAAATCATGGTACTCACTGTCATAAAAGCACTTTTAAGCAACTAAACACCATTTATTGTTTTAAAATAGGTACTCATTTTGCTCTAATTGCCTATTTATTACAAAGGACAATGGGACAAAACGTCCCCAGTAGTGTAGCACTTTTTGACCTATTGTATATGAAAGACCTTATTAATCTCTTAATTTTATTGTATTACAGCTCATCTGTAAAATGTATAGTATAAAAGTTATTTAACATGAAAGTAACATAAAAATTACCTTAAAAAATGCTTATATTATTACTTCAATATGAATATAATTATTTTAGTTAGTGATATGGGGTTATTTGAAGAGCTCCAAAGCTACTCAGGTCAGGCGGGTGTCGATAATTCATCGACACCCACCATCCGAACCCCCTAGTCGCAGCAGCGGCCGACTACAGTCTCTCTCTCATAAGTAAAGTTCACCGCCCAGGCACACACTTTTAGAGCCCGATGACGAAATTACGCTCCTCCAGGAAGCGAGTAAATTCACCAGCACAATACACAGCGTCCGCCGCCGTCCGGCTTACCGTCCTCGCTGACGAGGCCCGTCGCGCCGTCCCACCGCTGCCGGCCATGATCCACCGAGCTCTCCCGTCGGAGAGCCGGTCGCCGCTTCAGACTCCGCAGACACACCGATAATTCAGCCGTCATCAAGCTGCCGCTCCCCCTCCCCAAGCCTCCGCAACGCCCGAAGCCGAGGTCCGAATCCCACTAGGGGTTGCACTTAGTGCTGTTGTTGCAGGTAGTCTCATGATGTTAGTGTAATACAAGTACTTAGGTTAGGTTAAGTATTTCACTTCCCCACCATTGGCTGGAGACTCTTCAGGTCTCGCCAATAACTGCCCGGTTACGTAGAAGGGTTCCGCAAGGACCATCCGCAGCAGTCCAAAAAAAGTACCCACATTTGCACATGTTTGCTTGTAGCGTGGCGTTAGTACCTGTTCGGAACTGCCTGAGTGAGCACGTATTTATTAATAAAAACAAACGAGCAGAGCCTAAACGCCATCCAAGCGGACTATTGTTCCTGCCTGACTGGGATGAGGACAGTTGGTGCATGCGCACATGTTCTAAGCATACTACGGTAGCTCGGTTCGGGAAGCACTTAGCGAATTTCGTTGGGCCAGCAAGTGCCTGGGATGAAATAATAATCGAAAGTGAAAATGCAGAATAGAAAATAAACAGATTTTTATTTATACTTAATTAAATGTATTTTTAATTTTTTATTTATAACCTTCTCCAGAAAAATAAAGAATTATAATTATAATACTCTTCATTTAGGTATTTTTGATTCATTGATTTTATAAACCGTTCATTTTGATTATAATGACTCATTCTTTAAGTCAGAATACTATTTATATATTCAGCCAATAATTGATTGAAAATGAGGAAATAATAAAAAATTAAATATCATTTTTTTTTTTTTCAAACCGGTTTCATTCATTCCTTCACTCATTCTCGACTATTCATTCGTTCGTTCATTCAATCAAACTCACTCTATAGTGCTACAAGGGTGGGGACGGGGTCCATACATTTTGTCCCATTGTCCTTTTGATATTTTCTTAAAAACACTCAAATTGTCATAACTTTGAAGGGGATCAAGTTAGCGCTCTGCCACACAGATATTTTTACTGCAAATAACCCCAACTATCGCCTTGTTTCGTTTAATCCACGATTTTTGACCCATCCAGTATTTTACATAACGAATAATCTATTCTTTACCAAGTCCATGCTCAGCACGTCAATCGGATCGGTTCATTTAAGATTTTATTTCTGTTAATAATCCGCGTAATGATTGTTTAATGTGTAACTGTTAGCCATTTTTTAATAAAGAAAATTTGTGCCCGAACAATTGCAATAGGTTCACCACCATTACATGAGATTTAATAGAAGAGCCGAAATGAGGGTGTACAGACTCCTGTAATAGGAAAACACCTCTGCATTCGCTACTTTGGGGATTACAGGCGTGTGTATATGTCGCAGTAACATGGTTACAGCCGTTATATGATCATATCCCTAGTGATATGATCATGTATTGGAAGATGCTCGTTTAGCTCGTGTCAACACGTAAGAACAAGTCATCTGTTCTCAATCTTCATGCTACTTACTACCTTTGTAATCAAGTTATGCTCACTAACACAGATAAATATCCCTAATATTCATAGCAAAACCTACACTGTAGGTGCACACGGCTCAAACTTTTACGATTTCATGACTTGTCTGTCGGTTACGCCGGTAAAAGTTTCTCCCTCGCTGCGCCTTTTGTTGCACGTTCGTGGCCAACCCATCTCGACATGTTCTAAACATTAGACACGTTTACAATTTATTCACGAAACAAACATGTTTTGTGATATTTTCCCTTGAGGAATACGTGGCGTTTAAAATGAAAGTTGTATAAATATTTAAGAAATCAATTCGGGTTGGTGCGGTTTGTTTGCTGTCTAGCGTCTGAGATATATTAATAAGCGGTACATTTGTTTCTAAAAAAACTGCAAAATAGAATTCTATGTCTAGTAGTAATAAGTAGAATAAAGGTAAGAGTTCGTAGCCGACTGCATACAGCAGCAGCAGACGACATGTCGTTGCCTCACGTCGGAGCATCATTTTTTGAGAAAGAATCAACGTGTCATCGCTGCAGCGTCTTCGGCACTACTGATATATGCGGTCGGACGACACGTCGCGTCCTCTGCGGTCGTGCGACGTGTAGTCGAGCGACGTGTCGCTAGCTGCGGAAGGTATTTCATAGAAATATACAACTTTATTTTTGGTATATACAAAAACCGAGACACCCCAACAAGATTTTCATCAGAACTGCCTGAATGTGCGTGTTTTTTTAAAATAAATCTCCAAGTTACACCTTAGTTCATGTCGCGTTAAGTTCCCTAGTAAAGTGTGAAATGTCTGAGATGTGCTATGCAGGGGTTGTCTAATGCACGGAAACTGACCAAGCGGACCGACTCCGAAACCTACTGAAAGAGAATTGAAATTTATGAAATAAATAATTTAAAAAAATAATGTGGTGTAAAAACCATGTCAATCGATTCTCCTGGTGATTCTGAACAAACTAGTTTCAGGTTTAGTGTACACTAAAACTAAACTTGTATAGAAACCAGTAGTGTCGGAGCGATACGTCGTCTGCTGCTGCTGTATGCAGTCGGCTACGAAGTCGTACCTTAATAGTGCACCAACGCGCACCTGGCCAGCGTGGTGGACTAAGGTGTAAACCTTCCTCATTCTGAAGACAGACTCGTGCCCAGCAGTGGAACAGTAATGGACTGATTATGTATACTATAAGTATTGACTTTTTTAACACAGGAACAGCAGATCTCAAACAGCCAAAAGAAAAGATTATGACGCCGACATCATCATCATCATTCAGCCGAAAGAAAGGGAGGGGGTTTACCGTAATCGCCACGCTTGGCAGGCGGGTTGACGATCGCAGTATGGTTGTTAAAGTGCTGAGAGAACGCTGCTGCCCATCCTCTAGAGAATCCCTTAGTCGCCTTTTACGACACCCACGGGAAGAGATGGGGTAGTGCTATTCTTTAAATCCAGCACTGCACGACGCCGACATATTGGCAGTGATTCTACTCCAACGACTCCAAAAATCATAAACTCTGCTCAGCGTTATGTATAACTTTTACTATAGGACAAATTCTGATTCGTGACAAAAAAATCTGCTGTTCCATACAAAATAATCAATGTTGCTTAACAAAATGTATGGTATAGAATCGACGGCACGTTTGGTGCAGTGGCTGAACGATGGGCTTCTGTGCAAGGGGGTTCGATTCCCACACGGAACAAAAATTTTTATGGCCTACAGATAGTTATTTCGGGTCTGGGTGTTTGTATATATGAGATTTGTGTCTGTAAAAGCACCCACGATACAGGAGAAATCGTAGTGAGGGGAAAAGTTTTTTTTTTAATACCAGTTTTTATTATTCAGAAATTCGAATGCAGAATTTCTCCCACAGTAAAAGTCGTACAGAAAGATGAGCAGACATCAAAGTTTTCGGATTAAAGCATAAACTTAACCAGCCATGCTGAATAGGTTAACTTTAAATGAACTGGCGAAATACACGGGGATACTAATCATTAAAAGAACACATTCAAATATAATAAAAACCAAAGCTTTAGGTAATTAGGTAACAAGATAGACACCTACTACGTGCGCGCTCTTTGCTACTGCATAAGTTAGGTATCTTACTATCTAATTAACTATAGTTTATGTATTTCACTATTTGAATATGTTCTGTTAATTATACCTAGCACCCCTGTAAAGATTCGCCAGTTAATTCGAAGCAATCCTGTATGTGACACGGAATGTTCTAGAATTCAGAGTATGCGGGGTTTGGTCATGTTGAGAGAATGAGTGAATGGCGATTAACAAAAGGAATTTATAAGGCTTATGGCATGAAAACGTTGGTATAGGACGCCCTAAAATGACATAGGTATATCAATTGGTGATATTGTTCTTCAAAAAGGACATGTGTACTCTAAGGGTCTTCCCACATTTATCGACGCGGTATCGGCTTCAGCCGAGTGCGTATCACCACTCTACTCGACTTATCTATACAAACGGCTCGTTTCGTCGGCCGGCGTCGCGACGCGTCGTCCGAGCCGAGCCGATGCGAATGGTATTAGTAACACCCTTATTACGTAGACATAAAGGCTTTTTTGACCGGTGTTAGCCGATTCCGCGTCGATAAATGTGGGAAGACCCTAAAGGTACAAGTCCGATACGGGCTGCAGACCGCAAACTGCAAAAGTAGTATCGCTTGCGGTGCGATCTGCGGCTGCGGTCTGCGGTTGCAGTTTTGCAGTCGCTGTCGGAATAGCACCTTTAAAGTGCACACCTTAAAAGCGCTATTGCGATGGCGACTTGCGGTCTGCGATTGCAGTCTGCAATTTGCAGCCCGTCTCGGACTTATACCTTAAACGGTTCGGGTAAGACAAGATGTATGAATGTGTACGAAGCGAAAGGAGTATGTAAGGATCGCAGCATGCGGCGTTCTGCAGTTTCTGCCTAACCCCAAGGGACAAAAGCGTGAGTTTATGCATTATGTTCTAGAACGAAAATCTATTATGTGAAGCATACATGTGGAAAACTTTATACATATTAAACTCAAATTTGATAAAAGAACGATTCTGACATCAACCATGAAATAGCCAGCATTAAACTGCTGCACTTTTCCATCGTAGACGCGATTATCTTTACGTTCTCGGGAATTTTATCTCCGGTCACATAAAACTGAGAAATCTGTTGTTCATGACATAAAGATTGAAAATAGTCTGTGATAGTAATCTTGTTATTTTATTATTTTCTAGCTGAAGAGGTTAGTTATAGTTAGGTAAATTGTTTTCATTTGAATAAATGATTTTAAATTGTACTCTGACTTGATGTTTAATATAAAACTCATGTCGCCGTTTCTTTTGTTGCTTATAAAACATGTTTTTTTTTGGTAAATGAAGTTCCCATTATTAGACAACATGTTTGAGGCAGTTGCTGAGGCTTCTTCGCTAGGGTAAAACTCGGTAAAACGCCCCACTTTTTTTTAAATTGTAATAAATAAAAAATCTTACAAGATATAATCAAACTTTTTATTTTGGAACAATATTTAGTATTTTAACAACAATACCACAAGTAATAATGATAATAGGAACTAAGGATACAATAATATTTATTATTTAAAAAAACCTTATGTGGGGCGTTTTGTAGTGTGATCGTTGGCTAATACGACTCACTCTTATTATAAAATGCCCCAGTGTATTAATCATATATTTTTGCATATTTTAAACTATAACAACAATTGTTTTGACAAAAATTAACTCTTAATCTTAACTTAGGATAATAAGAGGCAGTTACTCAGTCTCTTTATCAAATCAGACTTTTTAAATAAACATGGTACAAAACTCATGTAACCATGCTTAACAAAACAGGCATTGAATCCAATCTTCTGTGGATTTTGTATTATAGTAATCTTCCGTGCATTCCACGCATCTGATAATGTCGTCATGTTCGTCTGAGATTTCTTCTTCAGGAGTATCTACCCTGCCCTCATTTTCATCATTGCTTTCAGAAGAGGATGAATAGCTTACTTTTTTCTTCTTCTTATTTTTGACAGACACTTTCTTTGGCTTCTTTTTACCTCCTTTTTCTTGTTTCTTTTTATCACCATCTTTTTCTTCGATAGGTTTAGTTATTTTTGTGGTCTTAGTCTGCTTTAATTTTCCAGCTGCTGGCTTCTTTTTGTCGGCAATTACCTTCGTTTTCTCAGAGAAAATCAGAAAGCTTGTCACTTGACAAGCCTTCTGATTTTCTCTGACTTAATTCTGAGTTGCGAGCCATGAATCCCGAAAACCAGACATTTACAGCTGATGCTGAACTTGATGAAAATGGATTTTTAATATTGAGTTTCCTAGCAAGTTGAAATGCCATTTCTTTAACATCTTTTCTATCAGGGGCAAATCCAACTTTCTCCAATTTCTTTATATGGGCAACCAGTTGTTTTTCGTGTTCTACAGAAAATACTGGTTTGCGTCCAAGAGGGCCCTTTGATTTTCTCGATAAAATGTGACTTCTTAGGGTTCGAGATGGTATGCTAAAGCTTCTGGATGCCTCATTAACACCCATTTCTTTGCTAAGTACACTGCGCATGGCTTTGTCAAAGTCGTCTGCACTCCATGATGCTCGTAGTGTTGTTCTTTGATACTTCCGAGACATAATCTGAAATAATAACACGCGATAAAAAATACTTTAACACAGTTCAAATATTGGGGCGTTTTGTAAATTGACTTAGGGGCATATTGTCAAATTTGATTTTCAATACGCCCCACCGAGGTCAAAGCAGTAGATTCAAGGTTACAACGTTCGACAAAATAAAAGTATAAAGGTAATTTCATCTATTTTACGATAGTGTGGGTCATTATAACTCAAAATCTAAAAGTATCAATATATATGAATTTCTTAGAAACTTACCGCAAATTATTTCACTCCAATAAATACAGATTTTGCAATATTTTTTAAACGGACATCACAAACTACGTGCACACGTCGGCCATGTTATTCGCCTACTAGTGGGTCTCCGCGCGTCTAGTTGTGAGCGGCGCAGCTTTGATAGTGTGAGTGCTGGAGTGGTGGGGCGTTTTGTCACTTGGGGCGTATTACCGAGTTTTACCCTACGGGTCGTGGGTTCGATTACCGCACGGAACAATATTTTTTATTGCCTATAGATAGTTATTCAGGGTCTGGGCGTTTGTTCATGTGTGAATGTGTCTCTGTAAACGTATTTTTAGGGTTCCGTACCCAAAGGGTAAAACGGGACCCTATTACTGAGACTCCGCTGTTCGTCCGTCCGTCCGTCTGTCACTAGGCTGTATCTCATGAACCGTGACAGTTAGACAGTTGAAATTTTCACAGATGATTTATTTCTGTTGCCGCTATAACAACACATACTAAAAAAACATAATAAAATAAATAATAAGGGGGCTCCCATACAACAAACGTGATTTTTTTGCCGTTTTTATAGATAATGGTACGGAACCCTTAGGAGCTCGTGGCTAAATAATTACAGCCGCATAGACCGATCTTCCGGGTTAGGCCACGCTTGCCGAGGTTGGTCTGTGGATGGGTGACCATTTACCATAGCGTGTTTCCTCCGTGCCTCGGAAAGCACGTAAAGCCGTTGGTCCCGGCTGTCATTTGTAGATCTTTGACAGTCGTTACTGTTGGTCAGAAGCCAGAAAGTCTGACAACCAGTCTTACCAAGAGTATCGTATTACCCAGTTACTGGGTTGTGGAGGTCTGATAGGCAGTCGCTCCATGTAAAATACTGATATTCAGCTGCATCCGGTTCGACTGGAAGCCGACCCCAACATAGTTGGGAAAAGGCTAGGCAGATGATGATGGTACGGAACCCTTCGTGCACGAGTCCGACTTGCATTTGGCTGGTTTTTTTATCAAAATAAATAAAGCAGAAAAATTATGAAGGGCTCGTGGCTAATTACCTAACAACCGCGCTGATCATGTGATTTGCGAGGTTAAGCAGCGTTTGTCGCGTTCAGTCCGTGGACGGGTGACCAATCAAATCGAGACCCCTCCGTGCCTCGATGAGCATGTTACCGTCGGTCTCGGGTGTCATACGTATACCTATGACAGTCGTTCGGGTAGTCAGAAGCCCGAAAGTTTGGCAACCAGTCTAAGGCAGTCCCACCGCCGCCGGCGAGGAAGCGACTAAATATCGGCTATTTTCTCGCTCAAGAAACGTACAATAGATATACATTCCGTGTAAACAAAAGAGATGCATATATTAATAGCTGATCGCTGACTGTTTACACTGCCGGCGAGGACTCGCTCCACTAGTTTGTCGCTGAGCGACAAGAGCTATCAAAGATAATACTCGCTCAGCGATACATGCTCAGCTATGCTCGCTTGGCGGTCAGAACTCATGCCGAGAGACCAATCAGCGGTCATTTGCGAGTGGTGCGTGTAATCGCCCGTCGCACTCGCACACTTGTTTATCTTATAGCCCAGCGAAAAAACTATCGGAACTACTCACTCGCTTCTCGCTGCTCGCCAACTCGTTTCTAGCTTCTAACTCTACTCTCTGCTCGCTCATCGTTCGCGGTGGGACAAGTGCCTAACCTTAGGATATTGGTATTGCCCAGTAACTGGGCTGCGGAGGTCTCATGGCAGTTGCTCCTTTTAAAATATTGATATTCTGCTGCATCTGGTTAGACTAGGTACTGTCCCCAACATAGTTGGAAAAGTTCGCATTATGAGAACTGTTTTGGAGGTTTTGGACTTCCTCAACAACAACATCACCGTGTCGCGGCTATGATGGAAATATAAAATCAATCAATAGTTATATCGTCCAATAAAACATCACATTTCCATAGTTCAAACTCATAAAACAACTTACTATCACATAAAACCCCCATAACATGATACGAAGTACCGTAAAATTTGAAATTTTTATCACTTTTATCTGTTAAGACAGGCACGAGGTGGCTTTTAGAGCAACCTCTGTAAGTGTAGAATATATATACCGTATATGACTTTCAGACAACAGTCTCGGCTTGAAATATTGCATGATGTCTTGTACTCAGTTTTTGCAAGAAATAAAGTTTTATTTGTGCAGGTAAATTGGTGAATACTGCAGCTGTTGGCTGTTTCTCGTAATAAATATTGGAAAATAGCATCTTTTATAAAATGTAAACGAATTCGTATAGTTCCTTCAAACCTCTTAGTATAATGGTGACAAAAATCAACCCAAAAAATATTTTTGTCACTGCTTTGTCTTTTACAAAGCAGTCAACATTTTTTTCCTTTCTTTTCTTCATTTTATCTCACAGAGTCTACTGACTGCGCGGAGGGATATCAAACTACATACAATACAATTCATTTATGCGTAGCATTGAAATATTCTGTCACATAATTTTTTTGTTTACATTTTCTTCTATTCCTCTTCTTCTTCCTATCTTTAATATAAGTAATTGGTTTTAGACCGTTTTAGTTAAAGTAAAATAAATAAATAATTTGTTAAATACGACACTTTAAAAAAAAAAGTTTTTATCCTTCCGCATGCCCTGTAGAGTTAATCTACACTTATGTTATAGATCATACAGTTTGAAGGAAATTCACGAATTCGTTTTCACATTAAAAATAAAATGAAACAATTATAATCCGTTCTGAATACATTTGAAACCCATTCTTATCTCGGAGAGTACGTTAATCCGTCAGTTATGACTTTCGTTATGGGTAGCCCAAATCCGAAATTCTGAGAGCCTGTCTTCTCTTTGGATATCGATTTCCCATAGTAATTTGCGTTGTGGAGATTAGGTGGCAGTGGGTCTGTGTTAATTATTAATCTGGTTAGACTTGAAGCCTACCCAAACGGATAAAGGCTACGGAATATGGTCTATGGAACCTGGTTAAGAATACAATACTTCATAGCTTATTATTTAAGCTTTAAGACATTTATTTATTCTCACAAAGAACTTGTACCCCCTTACTACAAAATATGGTTTAAATTAAGTCTAAGGTAAACCCAGATTTAAAATATACCCATCACTTTCTTATGTCATATAACAAAAAGTGACGGAGCTATTTTAAAACCTAAGTTTTTCTTAGACCATCTTTTGTAATAAGAGGGACAGAGTTCACTTAAACATGAGAAACTTAAAAATTGCAATACAAAATGATGGTTAGTAGATGATCTTAAGAGGTAATTGAGCGTTAGTTTAGTCTATATAGTATTATAAATACTCCTTTGTATAAGAGAAGCAATCAAAGCAAAAGTCAGCCGACTAATGACCACCAGACATCGCACAGCTTACAAAAAAATCTACTGGTTGATAGTCTGATTTCATCATCATATCAGCCTATTGCCATCCACTGCTGAACGTAGGCCTCCCCCAGAGATCGCCAACCATCCCGGTCTTGGGCAACCCGCATCCATCTGCTGCCAGCCACCTTCTTTAAATCGTCGGTCTATCGTGTCGCAAGGCCTCCCACACTACGTTTGCCAAAACGCGGTCTCCACTTATTATTTATCTCAGAAAAATCGAATCAAGAACTACTGTTCTGCCTAGCCTTTTTCCAATTATGTTGGGGTCTGCTTCTAGTCTAACCAGATGTGGCTAAATACCAGTATTTTACACGTAGCGACTGTCATCAAACCTTCGCAACCCAGTTACTGGGCAATGCCGAAATCCTAAGTTTAGACCGGTTGACAGACTTTCGGGCTTCTTACTAACCATTACGGCTGTCATAGGTATTCGTATGACACCAGGGACCGACGACTTATCGTGCTCTCCGAGGCACGAAGGGTTCTCGATGTATAACGAACGGTCACCTATCCACGGACTGACAGCGGCAAGCGTCGCTTAACCTTGCAGATCGAATGATCCGCTCTGTTGTTATTTACCTAGAGTCCAATAGAATCAAGAACTACATCAATCAATAATCATACTAAAAACAGATCTTATTTATTTATTTAAACCTACTGTACTGAGAACTGCCATAAGAGGGATGCCTTAGGCATTCTCTACTAATTAACCCTAGGGAGTTAAGAGAGTGGAATAAAATATAATATCAAGGCTTAATAGAAACAAAGGTAAATACATAAAAATACATACATAATGTGTTCTACCAAGAATAAATAAATAGATACATAATATAGCTACTCTCTAGCTGAGTCTCTGAGATAGAAATTATTAAGAAATGCAGATCCTATTAGTAGGTTAAGTGAACGCTTAAATAAATGCAACAGTCACAACAGCTGTGCAGACTTACTTACACTTGGGGTTGCCAAGTTTGTAGAAAAAACAAAAAATACAGTAGACGTAACCTATTTACGTATTATAATACCTAAGTTTATTGTATTTTCAAGATAACTACTGTCAAAAGCCCTACCGTTTAAAATACCTAAAGATCGATTCACCGATTTTTGTAATAACTAATGAACGAAATCCATTAAGGAGAATTCATCTACGGTTTATTCAACTACAATTAATTCACCTAAGGTTGATCAAACTAACGGACGATTCACCTACTGTTGACTCTGGAATTTGAGGCACCCCGACACGGATAGTTTAGGTTCGAAGGGGATGACATCATCCCAAACTTGCTTCAGATGGTACATCTGAAGCAAGTTTGAAAACGCGAAGGGGTTGTTTTTAAATATTTTATGTAATATATAATTAAGGTGTCAAAAACATATTACTATAATGTTTCTTCTTTTGAAACAACCTTCTGGGTAACGGTTATTAATATTTTAAATTGAGTTTATACTTATTGAATTAAATTGCTATACACAAGCGCCATTACAATTTATTTTCATGTCATCAACTGATATCTGCCAAATTTATAAAGTTACAGTGAAAGCAATATAATATACTAGCTTTTGCCCGCGGCTTCGCTCGCGTTAATTTATAATTTTAAAAAAGACCCTCTTTACTCTACTACTACTTTTACACTACTAATACTACTACTTTTACACTACTACTAGTTTTACACTACTAAAGTTTCTTTAATAATATAACTCAATCATGATTCGAAAGACACGTGGCGCCATCTTTCATAGTTATCGTTGTTTTCCTCGGAAACAGTACTTTTTTCGGGATGAAAGGTACCCTATGTCCGTTTCTGTATACCTGACAACGTATATGCAAAATTTCAGAATGATCGGTTCAGTGGTTTAGGCGTGAAAAGATAACAAAGAAACAAACTTAGTATTGCGTTTATAATATTAGTTCGGATGAAAAGAAAAACAAAAAGTATTTACGAGAAAAACAGGATTATAATTGTTTTACAATTTTAAAAACATTTGTTCGTGCATCTATCAGAATTTATTAATATTATACTCGTCGACTGGCATTTCGAGTTTCTGAAATTGTGCACGTTTTAATTAAAACGGATTTTGTGGTTTCGGATATATCGTTTATGTAAATATAAAGTAATTTTACCCGACTGCGTTGCAGCGTCCAGGCAACATTTGTTGCCTAAAAAATTTTCCGGTCGAACGTCCGGGCCGCAGTTGTGGCCCTCGCGACTTGTTCCGTTTAAAATCATTTTCTTAAGTGGTAGCCCAAAGAAAGCTTCCGATTTTTTTTGGGGTGGCGCTGTATTTAATTCCGCGTCTGTGGATACTAAGAACACTCTATACAAGCATAGAGAAAAATTTAGAAAAAAAAAAGTTTAATGTCATTTTTTTTGTCGGCTGTAATTTGCAGAGCTCTGACAAAACAACGTAAGTACGATTTTATTTTTATCCCAATGTAGTTGTGTATCATATCAAAATAATCCCCAAGAGTCAAGCTTTACGAATATCTATAAATGTCATAGATTCAAAGGCTGTTGAGACCAAATATATCGAAATGAAAAATATGCCTCATGACGCCGTGTGGAGCGTGGACATTTTCGTAATATTTTATATGATTTACTACTGAATCTATTTAAATATTGCTCGTATTATGGAAATTAGTTCATTATTAGTATTTACACAAACTTAGACGGGTAAAATACAATGAAAATAGTTAAGATTCATGTGTTTTCTACTAACGTTTCGTACGGGCAACAATAGTGGCCTTAACAGTTACGTTTTTAGACCACAATAAGGGTTCGTACAAGCGAAAAATCATGAGTGTGATCCTGTTAGCTGTTTACCCGACTACAGCGAACCAAAAGGAGGATTATGATTTTTTCGCTAGAGTTCATTTGGTGTTTGCTGTTTTGTGCGGTGGTTTAGCTCGTGCAATAGTTTAGATCAATGGAATGATGTTTTCTAGCCGAACGTAACACGGTTTTTTGAGTGTGTCGTCCTTAGTAATTCACTATCCTACATTAAACATCTTATCTCGTTTGTTACAGCACACCTCCCGGCAGGTCCAGCCGACGCTAAAGCCTCAACCTCTACGTCCCGGCTGTTCCATTCTCCTGGTAAGATGGTTTTTTGACTGTGTCGTCCTTAGTAATTTACTATGTTTACTTTCCTACATTAAACATCTTGTCTCGTTTGTTACAGCAGGCCTCCCGGCAGGACCAGCCGACGCTAAAGCCTCAACCTCTACGTCCGTATGACTGACTATCATTTTTATCCGACGAAAAAAAAAGGAGGAGGTTCTCAAATCAACACGTTTTTTTTTCATATCATGTAATTTACTATCATTTTGAATACCTACGGTGATGTAAAATATTAAATATAAATACTTTATTATTTGTTGTTTCATTTCACCTAAAATCACAAAATAAATAATTCCTATCAAAATAAATCATGTGCAACCTCGCGTGTGAGCGCCCTAAGGGCGACCATCTTGCCGGAATTTCACTAGCGCAGGCGGCATCAAATTGATGAGGGAATTGGTAGTTTGTTTTGATTTATTTTGATACTCAGAACATTCCAAGTAATGACATAGGGATATCAAAAAAAAGCTTATATAGTCTAGTTTAATTATAAATAGCGTCCATTGACACAAACTACAAAATTATTCGTAAAAACTTAGCTAAAACAAAAATGTTACTGCAAATTAACCCATATTCTCAAGTTTAACTTTTTTTTCAAGTACTTTACATTAGCTATTGTAATTAAGTTTTCACATATGTCGATTCTTTTAATTTTCAGCTATACATATGTATTTTTTATTTTGGTGTTACTGCAGTAGTTTACTAGATATTTAGGTTTAAGTTGGAAATGACACAGCGCGCTTGCGCGCCGAAATTTCGTTAGCGCGGCTGGACGGTAGACGCTCTCGCGGTAGAGGCGCGTGGACGCTTGAGTGGGTATTTTATTTTTATTCAACAGCAAAAAGCATTATTTTGTGAAATCAAGTTTAACACTGTTTTTAACTAAACACGGTGCAAACGAATTCGTGTAATTCCTTAGAACTGCATGATTTATTACTGATATAGATTTATCACGCAAGGGATTTAGCTCGTTTAAAAATAAAATCTTTTTGTTTTTTGCATTAATTGTTAGTGATCGTATCTAAAACATGCTAGCTAATATTATAGAAATAAATTCAAACACATTTCAAATTTAAACTTGAAAGGCAGACTTCGTTTTCTTCCGGCAATAGAGGTTAACACAATTATATAGGGAAACCAAATTAATGAGCGTTAAGCAGTTGTACACTTTCAATACCTGCCTCCTTATACGTAAAATTATTGATGGCACAGTTCATTCGCAAATTACTTTTCCCAAAAAAAATACCAAACGCAGCGAAAGAAACCCCAATCAACTATGTACGCAGCAGCCAAGAACACAATACGGTAAAAGGAATATCAGGTGTGAAGGCGTGCAATTGTACAATGCTCTCCCAATCAGCATCAGGAACGCATCTTCTATAAACATTTTTAAAACTAGGCTTAGATTGTACATTGCGGGGAGTGACAATTTCTTGTAAAAAACCAACTTTTCCATTGCTGGTTCTGTTTAACTTAACAACTTATTTTGTTGATTGGCATGTATAATTAGAGACCCATTTTCCTAATGAATACAAAACACCTCTGTATTAGATTACTGTAGTAAATCTTGTAGTTACAATGATAGCTGTAGCTATCATTGTAACTTATTTTTATATTTATTCGTAAGTGAACTTGTTCTTTTGGATAAATAAATAATCTTTAACCCGAACCGGTCCACTAAACACCCCTTTCTATAGACCAGTTATTTGTTTAACATATTTTACAATCGTTTTGCACCTGAGACGGTCCATGACTGTACTCCAATAGTGTAGCCGTGGATAGTCCCCGGTTGGTGCCCCATCCCATTTTAGATTAAAGTTCGCAAAGTAGCCTCTGCTCGTTGGACCTGTGTCCCCCGTATACCTTCCAAAGGACCGGATATCTTCCGTACGGAAGATGAGACGTGACTAAAAAGACGAAATAAAAAAAAAGGAAAAATAGTTTTTTTGCATAGACATAATTTTATCTCGTAGAACATTTCGATGCCACGCATAAACGACTAGCGCGATAGAGCTCCGTGCAGTCAGTTATATCGGGGCGCTAAAATTACTCGGAAACAAAAATCAGTTTTTTTTTTCTGTTTCTGAATTAAAACATTGCTTCATCAATCTGTGGCACCAGTAGATCACGCGGTTTGAAGGAATTACACGAATTCGCTTATACCCTTTATAGTAGACAACCCTACACACACCTAAGTACATCACCAAGTATGTATTCAAAGCCACTATTTCCACAGAAAACGGCTCAGCGCAAAACTGTTAAGCCACAACTTTAGCTTTTCTCACATTCAAGTTACTAAGACGTTACATTAACTTCTACCTTCAAGTTGAAGTCGGCGACGACATCGAGAAATACTTACATCGACTTTGAAACGACGTAAGACTTATCCAAGTTAATCCTTAGACAAAATGTTAATTCCACGCGTGGTTTAAATATTAAGGTATTTCAGAATCTTGTTCGTAATTATAGGAAGATGTACGTAACATCAGTTGTCAAACTTTCATAACTGTCAACTGTCAAAGTTTTGCAGGCAGTACGCACTACAAGGATAAGAGTAGCGCCGCGCCAAACTATACCGAAAATTATAATATTACTTAGTTGAAATCTGTACAAGCTTAGTTTTTATTACTAAACCTGAAACTAGTTTGTTCAGAATCACTAGGAGAATCGATTGACATATTTTTTACACTACATTTTTTTGTTTCAGTACGTTTATACCCATAAAAGTTGACGGGAACAGACACCTTGAGCCTTGAGATGGTCCGCTCGGTCAGTTTCGTTGTATTAGACAACCCCTACATAGCACATTTCAGGCATTTCACACTTTACTAGGGAACTTAACGCGACATAAACTACTGTGTAACTTGGAGATTTATTAAAAAAACACATATTCAGGCAGTTCTGATGATAATCTTGTTAGGGTGTCTCGGTTTTCATATAAAGTAAAAATAAGGTTGTATAAATAAAAATGAATCGCCGAAATGTATGTACGCGCATAACTTCCGAACGACTGCACCAAATTGGATAATTCTTTTTTCGTGTTCGTTACTGTCAGGACAAGGTTTGTACAAAAGAATTAGATTAAAAAATCGACGAAAAAAAAATTGTCTTCACGAAGTTTGCCGGGTCAGCTAGTAGGTCATAAAAACAAATTAAGTAACGGTAGTCAGAACCGGGGCAGAGTGACGTCGCTTGTTATTGTCTATAAAAGAAGTGACGCCTCTTCAGAAGAGTTGTTGACGCAAACGGTACTCGAGAGCAGAGTACCGTTCGCCACCAAATTTTTTGGAAGGTGTCACGTAATCCACATTATAATATTTTTTAAACCCGGCATTATTACAAATTTTAACTATTTTCTTTAACAGAAAATAAAAATGATACCTACGTAAAAAAAAGTTTTTTTACCTATTGTTTATTAAAAATGCCAAATTCTTTGTTCTGTACTTTTCTGAAAACCTAATGCCCTATTAAGGGTTAAAATTAAGTTCTGAATAATTATAATTGTTCTCGTAGTACATAGGTAATATGATATGAGGGTAATAAAGATCAACGACAGAAATGGCCTCGGTAGGTAACAGAGTATAAGCTTCAATATAGGCTTGCATAAAATCGATGAAGCTAGCCGCCATTAAGCGGCCCGTCCATACGGATCCATTTATAAAACAATATCTCGTAGCTACATCTGAAATACGTAGAATTGAAACACAAAACAATCTTTGTGTCATAGAATGATGACATTTTCAAATTGCCACCAACCGCGCTCGGAATGGCCCGAGTCAAAGGAATGAATGAACTGATACGACCGAATGTAATTTTATTGTCATTCATTCCATACCACAGATGTTACAATCAGCAATAGGAATGATGTATTGGAAGTATTTTGGGACCGTATAGCTGTCCGTTCATCTTCATTTCTTAGAAGGATGATAAGTGATGTCATCAATCAATTTAACAATATACTACGTATTTTTCACAAATATATGGAAGGATGTTCAATGTTCATGGCGGTTATCCCTCAGAATCGTTCACTAAACGATCATGAGGGAAAAGGAGGATATCTGAGGGGATCAAAGAAAATTCAAAAGGATTTGACGGGATTTAAGGCTGCTTATGAATTTTATCTTAATATTAGTTCTACTGGGATTGTTGGAAAGGGTGTACTAATAATAAATAAATATTTATTTCAAACCAGAGATCCTTCTTAAGGATGAGTAAACGATTTGGCACTTACCTACTAGCTTAAACACGTTAAATAAAACTTTTTATATCATATATCTGAATGACCGTCTGTGTGCCGCCATCCAGTGACAAATTATTTGGTCATCCACCCTGCCGGCTACAGTAGCCACGAGGCTGTTGGGGCTGTCGCGCACCCGACGCATCAGTGATGCGATTCGTAGACGCAGCAGCGAACCGAAATCCGGAGCGTTATTATATTGGACTCGTAGAGCATTGTACGAACCCTGTGTATAACTGACCCACAGGGCGCACGAATACAGTGACTGGCAGTAGGCCCTAAACAATGTTATTTTAACCTCTCGCGTACACCGTGCGAACCAGCGGACCAGCATGTTACACCTGACAGCCAACGCTCTACGCTCCCTTTCGAAATAGCCGTCATCCGACAGCCTATCGTTGACCCAGTGCCCCAGGTATTTAAAACGAGCGACTCTTTTCAGCGGGACTCTGTCCAAGGTAACCGATGAAACAATATCATATAAATGGTCATATATTTTATTTTTCGATCTAAACACCAAGGCCTCATTTACGGAGACGCGGGGCGTCGCGCGTCGCGTGCAGCGTGGCGTCTCGCGGCGCGTCGTACGATTTTTCTGTTTACGGAGCGGCGGCGCGAGTAGCGGCCCGCATCATCACACGCGCAAACACAAACATATGGCAATATCCGATGTTGTTTATGAAGATGAAGATGCGGCGCGTGCGACGACGCGGGCCCCGCCGCGATTGACACTACATTTTACAGTGGACGGAGAATTGCAGGAATAGCTAGTCGCAACGCTGCGTGCGCTGCCGCGATAAAAGTCGCGTGCGACGCGGCGATGCCATCCGCGGGCTCCGCCTGCATTTCAATCAAACGCGTGTAAAATCGCTTCTCCGTAAACTCTCTCATACAACGCCATATGTTTGTATTCAGTGCGGGCCGCGCCGCATAACGCGACGCGCGACGCCCCGCGTCTCCGTAAATGAGGCCTTAGAGCTCGCTTTTGTTTGAGCTGTACCTTCAATATTATGATATTGTATAAGAGCTGTGTTACAATTTTGGTGTACTATTCTATTCTACCTGAGAAAATGAGCCACCGCATAGTCTTCACAGATTCGGAGGAGCTTTCTTAACGCACTGATCCATGGGCTCAGCAACACCATATCATCCGCGTAACTACTAAGCCTAGAGCAATTTAAAGTGTCACTGATGACTGTTTAATTAAAATATTTCTATTTTAGCGATGAACCTGACTCCACCGTGCCTGAAAAATGGCAATAAGCTCGCCCATTACATGGGACTTAATTCAAGAAGCAAAACGTGGGTGTACAGGTGTACTCTTAGGATCGATAACTAAACGATCCTGAGGGGATACTGACATGATCGCCAATGCTATTACCACAGTCTACCTATATCTTACTCCTTACAGTCGGTCAAGGTAGAACATTGTCGCAGAGCAATCGTGCGGGGGGTTGCGGGGTGAAGGGGCGGTGGTTATGTCCCGAGTAGCCATACTGCATACCTGGGACATATCCCTACATAATTTTGACATTTCATAGGACCTGTCAAATGTATGGGCCTTGACCCAATGTATGTAGTAAGTAGGTACACTGTGCTATTACGGTGAATGCACTCGCAAATCCCGTGACCTCGCCCGAGGTCTTCAGAATAGAGGAGATGGAGGTGAGGTGGAGGGCATCCATGAGGATTCCCCACAATAAAAAAAGGATCGTTAGCTAAATCGGTCTATATGAAGGTCTACATATATTCAGCAATAAACATTTACGAACTGAAATGATTACAGTAATTTATAACGATGAGGGAAATTCCATTAAGCAAATAATTGATTCCGTGAAAACCAATACATTTTTACTACGACAAAGGGTTAATGTTTCGTTTCAAGTGAGAAATATACATTTAAACAAATTCCTTTTACAGTAAATCATAATATATGGGTTTTACTTTGTGCTATTTGCTTTTCTGAAAATCATAACTGTAACAACGAAAGTAGTGAACAGCATAAAATTGTTTGAACCCTTTTTCCTAACACGCAGAAGCCCAGAAGTACCCTTTTAATATATCTTGTAACAGCACATAATAATAAAATATTTTGTTTGCCGCCTCGGGGTTGAGGTTATCGAATGTTTGATTTCCTAGGTCCTAACAAAATATTAAAAGGCATTCTACAAGAAAGAGGGGCTCGTGGCTGCTTAATTTGCGCTTGCCACGGTCAGACTGTAGATGGGTGATGATTCGTTACACGTAGAGACCCCTTCGTGCCTCAGAGAGCATATTAAACCGTCAGTCCCGGGTGTACGAATACATGGTATGTCTACACCAGTGCTCTTTCATGTTCATCTTGCGCTTTCAACTTACAATTCCTCTTGCGTCAAGCGCATGCAATATTGATTGCCATAAGACGCATGCAGCTTATCGTCTACACCGGTGCGCCTCAGTCAATCGTCAGTCGGCATACAATAGACGGATTAGCGTGCGCTAAGGGCATGCGCTTTTGTCAAACTAGTATTAAGGCATGTGCTATGGCGTTTCACGCATGCCTCAGACGAAGACGCAAGATGAACATGAAAGCGCACTGGTGTTGACACAGCTTATAACAGTCGTTACGGGTAGTCAGAAACCGGAAAGTCTGACAACCGTAACCTTACAATATCGGCATTGACCAGTAACTGGGTTGCAGAGGTTTGACGGTAGTCGCTTCTTGTATAATACTGGTATTCAGCCACATCTGGTTAGACTGGAAGCTGACCCCAACATAGTTGGGGAAAGGCTAGGCAGAACATTTGTAAGAAAAAGTCTAAAAGATTTTGTAATTATTTTCTTCGATAAAACGTCAGAATCAACGTGTTAGTGTGCGTCCTGAGTGACGGCGCACGGGCGTATTGCGGATTGCGGAGCGGCTTTATCGTGGCTTTACCGTCGATACCTGTCCTTCTTAGTGCACGTGGGAAAGTTGACGCGTATGCGCGTGTGTTTTACTTTGGTTTTAATAATGTCGATATCAAAATTCAAACGTTTCGAACATTTATTTAATGCGCCGTTCATTCCGCCTGCGCGGTGCGTCGTCACTCAGGACGCACACTTAGGCTGCTTTTCCACCAGAGATGTGCTATGCAACGTTGCTATGGATGCGTTTGATATCCACCAATCATATTCACTGGTCCACATAAGTAGCATAGCACTGGTGGAAACTGATTCAACTAAGCTACGTTTTTTATATGTAAGAATGCGTGCTGTGGATGCGAACTATGGATGCGTGGTATGGTTGGTCGCGAGTGGTGTAGCTATGTGCAGAGCACCTACAGTAGGCGTGCGTTTGTCAGCTACCTTGCGGCGGCGCATTTTCATAGCATATCTTAATCGCTCCGCTACATAGCTTAGCATCAGTGGAAATGGTCATAATTATAGTTTCGTAGCTTAGCTTTAGAAACACACAAAATGGGATATTAATATCTAACTTACTAAAAAACTTCTCAGAGCTGAGCTCACAATGAGATCAACTTTTAAACGTGTGATTTCCCGAGACAATTACTATACATCTTCAGGTATTCATACGAGAGCGCATTCAACAAGCCTTTCAAGGCATAGAGAGATCTAAATGTGAATACATCGGCAATATCTAGATGATCGATCTGCGGGATAGCTATTTCGCCACAAGAACATAATGTATATGTTATAAAGTAAACTTTTATATCAATGTATATGTATAGGTGAGAAGTAGGGTTGACAAATTATGTACAAACAAAAAGATACAGTATTATAAAGGTTGTACAAGAAAAATTAAAATATAAAAACATAATGAAAATATTTGTATTTTTTTGAGTTTTGTAGGCAACATTTTTTTCCTGCTTCGAGCAGTATTTACAATTAATTATCTGAGATATTTGTCAATATCGAACAAGTCAATTGAGATTGGCAATTTCGTTCTGAAATTGTGCATGTTTATTTTTAAAATACATTTTATGGCTATGAATACAGTTCTTCAAGAAAAGTTTTGGCGAAACGTAAACTAAAAGTATTTTTGCGTTGCGTACCTTATTTTATTTTTTTGTTTTTAGTATTGTCCGGTCTTGACCTTGATCTCTCCTGGTGGAAAGCGACTGATGAATTATTTATTCAACAGTAAAATGTGTTAATAAAATGAAGTATAAAACTGTTTTTAACTGGATAATTGGCAACCCTAGAGAAAGGTGAGGGTATTGTGTCCAGTTATTTATACAAGCCGAGAAGAGGCGATCGATGGGAGCCGAGAAGAGCTGAACGATGCCGAGATCGGATTATGTCGTGAATAATTTAAACCTTTATTAAAATGATCGGACAATGGTCAATTTTAATTCCATTAGTATTTGATTTTGGTGAATTGGAACGTTTTAATTGTATATTATGTTCAGATTGTAAGAAAAGATGAAAAATATAAGCATGCCTCTTTGACAGAGTAATTTTGCTGTTAGATACGTACAACCCACAGAGCTGTCGGTCTTATTTTAATAATAGTACAATAAACTTTACGTTCCTTTCTTTGTTATTTATGATAGGTCTTCCTTATAAGGTCTAAGGTATAGTCTGTTGTCTTTGCTCAAGGTTATACTTGAGCAAAGACAACAGACTATACTTTAGACCTTCCCTCTCGGTCGAAACGAACTTGTGCGAACAACACATTTAATATTTACATCGCCTGAAGGAGTATTTTAAATTCATTTTGCATTCGGGAAAGTATGAAGTTACTGTGTTGTCCCGGACTTAGGAGAAACAAAACTTTAAATTATTAAAAATATATTGTTACTAGCTGTACCATTGTATGCGTTGCAATTTGCAATGCACTTTTTCTTACTTACTACCTATCTACTACCTTCCTTCGGAAACAAAATCAAAATAGTAACAAAAAGTTAAAACCATTTTCATGCATGCGGTAAACGAATGAAGAATATGGGCTATACTGAGATAATTTCGTTTTTTTTTTCAAATATCAGACAAAAAAACCTAAAGTAATAAGGAGGCTTGACCGCAGTCAGTACGGGACATTACAAGATTACGCTGTTGATAAAATAGTGGATTACTAGATGTTTTAATATTTTTAAGAAACTAACAAGTTAAGGGTACAAAAAATGTGTCGTACTTGCAAAAAATTGTTCGAATCTGGACTAGAGGTTGACAAACGGATTAATACTCCAATAGTAAAATACTCTATAAACAATACAGAGTTTATTTATACTCTTTTTTTAGTAAGAACCCACCTCGAATCTGAACGATGAAAAGTATGTACATATATTTGACAAAATCCCACTTGTCGCCTTGTTGTCGCAGAATTATTTATGTATTGTCTACTTACGTATGCTCCCGAGAGATCAATTCTTTAACATAAAACTAAAATTGTATTACCTTGTCGAAATGGAATGTGCATAAAGGAGGACCGGACAAAGTGTGCCTTAAGACCAATAACGACCACACGTATGTCATTATGTAAAGTTATTTTTGTTGCGCTTTCAAACGCCATAACATTTTTCTCACTGCGATTTGAAATGAGCTACCGTATCAGCTATTGTTGTATACGCGGTGCCCCAAGATGAGTATCCACCCAACTGACGTTTTGGTTCTGAGCACAACGAACACACTATTAAATCATCGATAGAATATGTTGATATTATTTTTACTTTATTTTATATTTTATTGTGAATGTGAGTACCGTGTAGGCTAGTATCCTACTCGAATTTCATAAGTGTTTGGCGGTAGTGACCTACGCAAATGTCTTGCTGATTGGTGGCGTCGTGCGTCGGGTCGTTGAGCTCCCTAAAATAAGGTTGAGCTACACGATGGCTGATGCATGCGTACCGTCAGTTTAGACAGGTCGACTCAAAGCTGTTATGGCTCTTTCCTCAAAAGGCCATTCCAGACGTTGCCCTACATTGTTACACTCGTATAGTTTTTGATACTACAATGTCTGGACTTTAAAAGAGACCTTGACCTCAGAGTTTGTTTCGGCTTTTCTTCTCAGAGCTAGTCAGATAGGAAATGCCGGCACCATCTAGTCTTAAAAAAACATATAAAATTTACTTGTAAAAGTGTCTGTAACAGATTTATTTACAGAAATAAATATCATTTATCATTTAATACAATGACATACAATTAATTAATCTAATCTTACATAGTGTTCGTTCCATTATATTGTATGTATCTTCATCTATTCCTCTTCTTCTTCCAAGTTCTTCCTATCTTTAGTTAATTTCATTGGTCAAAGACCGTTTTAATTACAGTAAAATAAATAAATAAATGGAATTTGGCATGATATGCTTAGAACCAAAAGGTTAGTTTGATGGATACTTAGCTTGAGAAACCGTGTGTACATTGAAATAGCTTTCTAACGACATAATTAAGAATGTTTGGTCGTTATTGGACTTGAGGGCCATCCATACATTCTTGCTGATTCTCCATTTAATTTGTCTCGCTCATTTAATTTTGTGGAAAGAGAGATACAAATAGCACCGTTAATGATTTAAATCTCAAGTGAATACAGTCATAATGTTTAACGCTTATTGCTTGGAAAACTTAATTGGTATAATAAAATAAAACACTTTATTGCGTAGTTTTCGCTTTGAATTTTTAAAGCAACAGAGAACGAAAAAAAAATTTCGTAATTTGAAAACTTGAATTTAAAAATATATACAATTCCTATATACATTATTCTTATAATATTTACAAAATTACAAATAAAAGTATATACAAATAAAATAAAAAAATATCCTAATAAAACTATAAGCTAAAATAGTGCGTCAAAATATTCCTCCGCATCGCTGTCGACTGGTAACGTGCCCAGAAGGCTGGCAGCATTGCCACGTTGTATGGCAATGCTTATCCTTTGGCCAAGGTAGAGGCCAGCCTTCGGGTCACGGGTCGTATCGACCAGCCGCCTTGCAAGATCTTTGTATAAGATTTGGGCACTCGGACCCCACGGCCCGAGTGGCCAATTTAAAAATTATAATAATTAACGTAGTGGAAAAAACCCTTAATTAGTAAAAAAAAACATCAAAATATTCCTCCGCATCGCTGTCGACTGGAAGGGTGCCCAGAACGCTGGCAGCGTTGCCACTTTAAATGGCAGCGTTGCCACGTTGAATGGCAGCGCTAATTCTTTGGCCAAAAAACAAGCAAGTCCTCACTTCGTCGCTCGCATGACTAAAAGTCCTATCTCATTTTTTTGCTGATTTGAGTTAGAACCGCTACATTTTTCTATTCGTGATTCTTATTCTCATAGCGGTTCTAACTCAAATCAGCGAGATAGAACTTTAGTCATGCGAGCGACGACTTAAACATAATTATTATCTCAATATTTTTAGATGCCATTCAATTCGACTATCGTAAGCTTTACAGACGACAACGTTTCGACCTGTCATCAACTAAATGGGTAGGTAAGTACTTATTTTAACGCGGCCTTATTTAATTGTTTTATTTCCTAAAATAACGCAATTGAACAGCACGCGATCATTGATGATAAGTGAGTGTAATTGAACACAAACGCCTACAAAGAAATGAAAAAGCTTTAGCCTCATAAATCAGAACTTTTTGATAAGTTAGTTGTCAAACAATTCGGTTTGTTATCAAGTTTTCTCTCTTTACGAGTACTAGCGAGACTCCATCTGCGTGAAGTCGGAAACCAATTATGTAACAATAACTAAAGAAATTCCTTCTAGAAAACGTTACATTTTAATATCTTTTAATTAAACGAACTGATGGCAATGACACAAAAACGAAATGTTAGTTTGAGATACGCAAAATATTTGTCTATAAACAAAAGCACGTGCAGTCGCCGTCGGCTGCTGCAGCAGCGCTTGGAAGCCATTTCATATAAATACATACAAACCAGTAGCACAGCTGTGGCCGACTTCATGCAGTCGCTGCACGTGCAGTCGGCAGTTGCAGTTGGCAGCTCGGTTCGAAATAGTACCTCAAAAGTCAACTGCGTTGAGTCGATACTTTTTACGCGATGCGTGAATTACGTTTGCGTTAGCAGAGAGTTCGAAAAAAAACCGAAATGATTTTAAATTAATTTAATTAATAAAATAATGTTACAGATATAAGCCTATTGAACAATCATTCCAATTCAAAGTAGGAATATAGAATGTTTGTTCTTACAAATTAATGTTCGAATAACAACTTGCGAAATCGATTGACGTCATAAATGCATCAGCGATTTGGTGAAAATAATAAGTATTGGAATGTGCAACATCAGCAATCTTCATAGAGTAGCCGTATGTAATTCGTGCACAAACAAACCGACAAAGCAACAAACAGATAAACAGAAAAAAAATCCAAAAATAATCTAAATGGAGGAATGATTGAATCGTCGCACGAGTTAGCCATAATCGCCACGCTTGGCAGAAGGAATAAAATTTCTTGAATAGTCTATAAATAAAATACTTTTTATTTCAATAAGCTATCATTCTTAGTTTCTGAGATATTTTTGTTCTTATTCTTATGTATTTTTGTTCCCGAGTGTACTTTTAAAGGCTTTGACGACCATGAACCATAATTTTTCCAAATGTGTTTCCATATACGTAGTAAATACAGGAAAAATTACTATAATTAATTCGCATTTCTCATTTCGCAACGATATTTTTGTGCAACAAAAAATTTATCCACAATTTTCATATTTACTTTTCATTTTTATTTTCACACTTTCAAGTTGATTAAATATATTTAAGCTTTCCCTCAAAGGATTTTGTATTTATGCTACGAGTGACATTCCAGGGAGTTTCGTCATTAATTAATAAGGCAAGGTTTTGTGACCCGACCGCATCGTTTCAGTGAGTTCTGTCTTAATTTGATTTTAAATGATAACGTGTAAAGGAAAGTCAGAAAGTTTCCTGGCGCCCACATTTTCTTAGAGAATAGTTGGAAGGCTCGTAGTTCTGATTCAAGTCCGTTATAACAGAAACTACTTACAAAGTTCATTAAGGGATAAATGTTCCTTGAGACGTGTGTCCTTGTGCCCGAATGAATGCGTTCACTTTTTTAAATTATGGCTACTAACTTACATTGTTTTTCTCAATTAAATATTTTCATTCGGTCTTTTTTACAAGCTTTTACTATTTTTTTAACTTGCGATGTATGTATGTTTGTCCGGGTGGAATCTTGCAACTGAATTTTAAATCAGTTATCTTTAACCGATTGAGCTAAAATTTGGTATACACGCTTATTTTGGACGACAATGTATGCTTAGCTATGTGACGTCATTATAATTCCAATATGGCGGATCATCCAAAATGAAAGGGTTTGCTAAGGAGAACACGAAAACAGACTTAGAAACATTCCTAATCACGACTTAAAAATAAATTTATGGTAAAAAAAACTTTTTAAAAACAAGCTGTTATTTAATTGCCCTAAAAAGAAGAAAATTAACTTTAACCACTAGCGGCCCGACAGACGAACCGGTTCGTCAGTGCCGTTGTTTATCTATTGTGTCTATAATTACAGTACTTGAGCCTTTAAATTAAATCAAACCAATCAATTTAGTACATGTATTGCGCAATGTATTAAATGATATAAAAGCTTGTCGCGCGCCCTAAGCCGAGGTGCGAGTCCCACTAGGGGTCGCCCTTAGTGCTGTTGTTGCTAGTAATCATGATGTTAGCGTTGTATAAAGTAGTTATTAGGTTAAGTATTTTATTTCCTCGCCATTGGCTGGAGACCCTTCAGGTGTCGTCAATAACTTTAGAAACGGTCCGCAAGAACTATGTACATGCAGTGCAAATGAAAAAACTGGCCAAGTGCGAGTCGGACTCGCGCACGAAGGATTCCGTACCATTATCTATAATAACGGCAAAAAAATCACGTTTGTTGTATGGGAGCCCCCTTAAATATTTATTATATTCTGTTTTTAGTATTTGTTGTTATAGCGGCAACAGAAATACATCATCTGTGAAAATTTCAACTGTCTAACTATCACGGTTTATGAGATACAGCCTGGTGACAGTCGGACGGACGGACAGCGGAGTCTTAGTAATAGGGTCCTGTTTTACCCTTTGGGTATGGAATCCTAAAAAAATATAAAAAATACTGCTATGGTAGCAAAAGGACCCGTTTACGTCAGATTATGTTTAGGTTTTGTCTATCGCATGAATGATACCTCGTACGCGGTTTAGTGCCTTCCACTGTTCCCTGTACGACCAAACGCTCTATGGGCGTTTATGCACTACAAAGAATTTTACTGTCCGGCAGTCCGATTTTTTATGGTCCGAGATGACAGTAATGAAAAAAGTATTTATACTTGTGCACTGCGTTCGCGATCAGTATTATTCATGAGCAGGCGGAGCGTGTAGTTTCAGTGCGCTAACCTAAACTGCGCCGCACCGATCCGAGTAAAGACGGACAAGTGCACAAGCCAATCATTCGTTTTTTTCATGCCACATCGGTCCGTAAAAATCGGACTGCCGGACAATAAAATTCCTTGTAGTGCACAAACGCCCTATGGAGTCATATTTCCACCTTGAGACGTGTCTGAATAATTTGGAACTTGATATTAACATTCAGCTCTCTACTCTAACATTAAGAACTTTTCTATCAGAACCTATTTCTAGATGTCAGTTCAATTTAGTCCCTTTTCGAACACTATCTGCAGTGGAGCGGTCACCGAACTATTGTTCAAAGCGTTCAAATATATCACATTGACGTCTAAATAGTCTACCATTGTGTTTTATCGGCTTTCAGGAAGCTTTCAACTGGTAATAAGGGTCTTTATTGACTGGGATACAGAATAAAGGACGATTTCTTTATTTTGAATGTTATTGGTTATTGTCACTGTAGTTCGTTAGGAGATTTTTCGTGTTTCCTTTGTTTGCTGTCTGTATTTTACTTTTAAAGATGTAATACATATAAGTTTCTTTTTATTGATTTTGGGATGGAATATCGATATAAGTTTATAGCTATTTTGGGGGGTTTTTCCGGCAGTCATCAAGAACTTATCGCAAAGGTCGAGTTGGGGTTAAATCTTAAGAACATTTCTTCGGGTACCTAATTGTTGACCTGTCAAAATAAAAGCCATAGTGGCTATGAGTGTGTTGCGCAATTAGAATGAAGGTTTCTTTTTACACGGTGTATAGGATAAGTTTAGGTGACTAGGATAGCTTTGAAGGGTGATACTACTAACTAAAGCAAACAACTTTTCTTTTGCAGCTTTGGAAAAAAAGACAAAAACAATGTCTTCAAACTGATCGATAACTTTGTACAAGACAACGAATTTTTCTTCTCATTTTCAAAACTTTTAGAACAAACAAGGTTTGTTCTAACGAGTTTAATCTGAAAGTTTCCTAGGCACTACTAGGCAAAGATTTTCACACAAATTATTTAACATATCATCACTACATAGTATTAAACAAAGTCGCTTCCCGCTGTCTGTCCCTATATATGCTAAGATCTTTAAAACTACGCAACGGATTTTGATGCGGTTTTTTTTAATAGATAGAATGATTCAAGAGAAAGGTTTATATGTATACCTAATACATTGCAACCGGGGCGGGTCTCTAGTTCAAAAGAAAGCAAAAAAAAAAAAAACAGGCGTTTATGAAAAATCGAATTTAGGTGCACGGTTCCAATTTGTCGTTTCCTATGGAGAATAGACGGTAAGAAACTCCATGGTTAGGTACTCTTTTAAAAAAAGTAAAAACCGACTTCAAAGAAAAACTAAAAGGAGTAAAATAATTACCAAAATATAAAATTAACAGTTTCAGAAGTCGGTGGCTTCTATTTGTTTCAGTGTAGAGTTGCACCGACTTCTGAAACTGTTAATTTTATATTTTGGTAATTATTTTACTCCTTTTAGTTTTTCTTTGAAGTCGGTTTTTACTTTTTTTTAAGTTTATTTTTTATTAAATACGTTTTAGTGCCATAAATTTTGACCCCTCCTCTTCATAACCTTTCTTTTTGGCTTGGACGTAGTCGGGTATAAAAAGCCCTTTCGAATGATACCTTACACGATATAATGAAAACATTCCAAATGGGGGGGGGGACGCACCCCCTCCTCTTTTCCAGTAGTCAGTTCCCAACAACAAATATAAACAAAGCAATATTAGTAATTTGAGAATTTTGCTTTGATCCGATGAGGAGTTCCGTTCCATATCTCTGAAGTTCATGGTCTAATCATAACAATATTTATATGGGACCAATCGGGAAGTATACCCTTTCGAACAAAAAAATAATTTTTCAAATCGGTTAATAAATGACGGAGATATGAGGTAACAAACATAAAAAATAAAAATACAACCGAATTGAGAACCTCCTCCTTTTTGAAGTCGGTTAAAAATCAATATCTTAAACAATTTCAGTAAATACAGTGTAGTGTGTGACTCGCCTTACCTCTTATGTTGTATTTAGGAATAAGCTTAGTGTATGTTTTGGCATTATACATATTATAGTAGTTGCAACCGACAACACGTCTATTTATTTGGTACCCGTACGCCCCATAAACAGTACTATGATTTAGGATAGTTAAAAATAATAAATGTTTAGTAAATATTAGCCTGCAACTATCCCACTGCTGGGCAAAAGCCTCTTCTCATACAGAGAAGGAACGAGCTTTGTTGATCACGCTTGCTCACTGCGGGTTGGCGGTTTGAGGCCATTAAGTCTAGGTTATCTCACGATGTTTTCCTTCACCATATGTCAGTGGCGTCTTAGATTAACTAAAAAAGTACATTTATGACATTGAAAAAGTCACATTGGTACATGCCTAGGTTGAAATCTGTACGATTAACCCTTAATTTTATAGAATGCTTTCCAGCTGCAATGGTACGAGCCAGCGGTTTGACATTTTCTCCTGTACCTTAGCCACAGTCAAAACTTCGATGAAGGGTTTTGACTTTTGAGTATGTAAAATCAATGAACTATAATTATTAACCTCATCTACATAAAAATGCACGCTATGTCCACTATTTTAGGACATGCAGTCCAATGTGTCGTTTTAAGTTTGAAATTTTACTTAAGTGTTTATTGTATTGTCCGATTTGTGAAACATAAAACAAAAAAAAAACCGGTGCTTAACAAGCGGATCTGTCTGACCTCCGGACCAACATGACCACTTAGAATAGTTATGAGAGAACAATGTAAATCAAACCCTCACCAACACTTCAGCAAAACCAGAAAATACTGGCAAGAACATTAGCAAAATAAAAACAATATCGAATGTCCCAATTTCACGGACGCGTTAGCAAAACAAAACACAACCAGAAGAATCCTACTAATTAATACAGAGATGCATCGCAGCTGTCACGAGTGTTGATTTATGAACGATTCAGTAACATGCCTAGAGAACTGAAGCGGCACGATATGGGCGTGAATAATTACCGACAAGATAGACTAAATAATATCCCGTGTGGGAACGGGTTAGAATTTAAGACTTCCTCGCTGCTGGGAATAGATGCGTGTTGTAAGATTCAACAAAACCTAGCCCGTGTGGTGGTAGAATCTATACGGTCCGCTTAGCTACATAGCTACCACCCTCACTTTAAAGTCAGTTAAGCAGTTTACTGTGTTCCGTCGTGTGTATGTTGACGCCAGAGAGGTATAAGGGGACCCTATACCTCTCTGGCTTTTACATATCCTCTATATTTTTGTTACTTGGATTCGTGTGTTCTAACATAGACTCATTTTTTTATTAATGTGAAATCATCATATGACTCCTTCTGCTCTGGGCGGAAAGGAAGGGAGTGTCAGACTCTTACTGACTAAAACCCATCCGTGTTCCTCCTAATGCCCTTTGCGTTCCAGAGCCGCGGTAACTCTTTCGAACAAATTCCGCAAACCTGGCAGGAATTCCGCAACCCTGGCTGGTCCATCTTAGACCTTGCCTGTCAAAATGGGCTGATAAAGAAGACCACTGTCAAGTGACGATGGACATTATTTAATAGTTTTTTTTTTTAAGTATCTAAACGTTACTCCCACACTTGGATAACTCCTGTATGCACAAACACCCAGACCCGGAACAATTGTAGACCATAAAACTATTTGTTCCGTGCGGTAATCAAACTCGCGACCCGTGTAGTCATATAACAATACGATTGACATCGAGTGATGATGCTTATGTACGTTAGGCGCAACTTGGGCAGTCAGCCCCGCTATCAACCTTAGTAAACCGTATACACGTTGAAAGCGGGTTGCCGGTGCCGATCCGCCAGCGCTTGTCGGTGTTGGTCCGCGCAGTTAGTCGGCGCAGGTAGTCTCTATACTGTGTGGCGAACCAGCGCCGACAAGCTCCGAACTTCGCCTACAAGTTCTGATCTGCTCCGATCAGCAATGGTAAGCCGTCTTTTGTTCCTGTATTTGCAAGGGAACAAAGCGTATTTTTGTTAAAAAAATCTAGCCCCTGCTTCTACCCGCTTCTTTTATGTAGTGGTTACCTGCACGGACCACTACCGATAAGCGCTGGCAGGTCGGCGCCGTTTAGCCGCTTCCTTTATGCATACGTCCTTACTAACTGGCTAATCTTTTCAGCACGTCATGATCTATTCTCATATAGCTCGTGCCGACACGAGAGGAGAAGAAATAACAAGTGTTTTGACATAGAATATCTTACTATACGTGCACAGGCTCAGAAGTTTGTACTCACATTCTACATCAAAACTAAAAGCTTTTATTTCACATAAACCATTACAGGCGCTTTTGAAACGTCGAATTTAGGTGCACGGTTCCAATAAAGGTCATGGCAAACTATACCAGCACCGCAACGGCACCGCTCCAACCCAGCAATTAACTTGTCATTCAAATTAGAGCATCAAATCGTGTGTCATATATACATTTCATAATTTCAATATGAAAAAGCCAACGGCGGGCAGTCAGCGCACTTGCCGCTACCATACAACTCGACTCGCTGTTCGTGCGCTGCAAGCGAGCGGGCAGCGTGCTTACTGCGCGCCGACTCCGAGTCACCAACGAAACAACGTCGTTATGAAAACGTGCAAGTCCTAGGCGTGTGTAAGTGTAGGCGTTCAATCAAAAATGCCATATAACTACTGTGTTCGCGGTGACAGCAAGCTTGCACCTCGCGGCCAGCGCGCAGGCTGCGAGCTTGCACCTCGCGGACGACGCGTAGTTAGCGCGCTGGTGGCTAGCCGTAGCCAAATCCGAGGACGCCGTGCTGCAGCTGTGCAGTTGCTGTGCCGGTATAATGTGCCATGACCTTTAGTCGTTTCCTATGGAGAAGAGCCGGCAAGAAACTCCATGGTTACTCTCTTAAATTCAATATCTTGAACAGTATGAGTAAATACAGTTTTGATTTGGCATAGTTATGACAGAGCAATGTAGACGTCGAGCGCCGGAATAGGAACCTCACAATTTTTTTAAAATAATAATAGTTTAGAAATTCATATAATTATCCAGGCATCTAGCAAGTACGAGTATATCAGAGTTCCGTCCATTATTTTGTATGAACTTTGGTATTCTGTAGTCGGGGCCAGATAGGAAAACTTTCCGAATCTATTATAGTTCCAGTGTTCATATATGAAAGTTCATATCAAAATAGACGATCCATATTCGTGTACGTCATTCTAAAGATAACATAGGCGTAGATACAGCTAGCGACATAAGTTGCTAAACAAGTAGATAAATACATTAATTAATCTCAGCTAAATTAATATTCCAGAAAAATAGGTATAATATAGTTTTAAATTGTAAAAATTCTAGATACAACTCTGAATATATCTGAAAGTTTTATTTTATATCAATTTGTGTTCTTTAAAAAGGACAGGTGCGTAGTACTCTCAACCGGCGTGTGTATATGACAAGATATGAACGTGGACGTAGCGAAAGTACTATATAAGGATCGTAGCATGTGGCTTTCTGCAGGTTCTGCCTACCCCTAAGGGCAAAAGGCGTGAGTTTATGTAGGTATGGTAGTTTTCCAATTTATGCCAAGTTTAAAAACTGAAATGTTTAGCTATTTTTTTCGCTGATTGTACAAGAGACCGTTGGTTCCGAGGAATTCATATTTCGTTAAACAGAGTATAATAGTTTTGTGGTCAAAAAATCTGACAGTTTCCGTTAGATTGTCAGAAAAACAAAACCAAACAAAATGTACCTTTATAACCTGCTTCAAAAATATACCTGAAAAGGCTACTGTGCGAACTATATTGAATTAAAATCCTTGTGATACAAGCAGGATTAAATAACGAAATATTCGAGGAAACCAGTTTGCTAAAACCACGTTCATGGAATCATTAAAATAAATAAAAGACGTAAAATTTAAAAAAAAAAACTGGTATTCAGTGTCGATTGTGAGAAACTTTTAAGCGGACTTTGTTCCCGGGGAATTATTGCCAGCAGTTTTCGCAACAAAGCCACAAAAGGATTAAAAAACTTCTGTCACTCTGGACCCATTCGTCGTTGTTATTTTTTGTTTGTTTTTCTTTTCAATACACTAACTCGGTTCGAACGTATTTATTGTGGGGTGAAGTTGCATAGGAACAACTTGCCTAATATGTACGTACACGGAAGTTGGAACTCACCGCTATGATTTACCTTCAGTTTCTGAGTTCTTATACAACGTGTACCAGAAATGTGTGAAATTTAAAGGGGTTATTTGGATTTTTATTCAGAGCAATACTTGATAGGTCAACTAAAAAAACGGCCAATCATTTTTCAACTTTCCACACAAATTGATCCGATCAACTAATGCTATTTGTATGGAAAATCGAAAAACGTCAAATATTTTTTTGTTTGACCTGTTAATTGTTGCTCTGAATAAGAATTCAAACAACCTCCTTAAATATGACTACGCATTTCTGTTAAACACGTTGTATAAGGTTAGACAGACAGACATCCTCATTTTGTAAGACAAGACTGGCTGATTTGTTTCGGCGTTACTTCTCAAAGCAAAATTGTTTAGTTGTTTTTACGTAAAACTTAGTGACCTAGTCAAGTTCTTTGGTATGATGTATATTTTTTATTTTATTTTGTTTCGGTGTTTTTTTTTGTAATTTTTGACTTTCATTGTTGCCAATTTTAAACTATTACTTAAATAATATTTTTTGGAATTACAAACTCACATGGCAGCGCGGGGGTTATTCGTAGACTTTCGCAGTCATAGTAAAAAAAATGTTCAATATGTAAAGAGTATTTTGTTTTTCTGGCTTTAGATTTTGGGTACAAAATGTTTGAATCCTAAATGATCTCCTTTAAAAGTGGATGATCGTCGCAGATATAATTAGATAAATTGATTTGTTCCCTAGCTTGAACCCGTGTAATCAAGTCCTAAAAATCTCTTTCTTATTTTCGAAACAAAGTCTCAAACACATCCAAGATTTATTTTGGCGAGAGAGTCGGCTCTAAAAGTCTTGTGCTATTAGGAAATATGTTGTGTAAACCAACTTTATAGTTTTCTAAGCCGTTCCCGGTGGATTGGAGCGAGCTAGCCGCACTTTTATTGTTTCAACTAATCGCGTGATTGGGCACTTCGGACCGCCTCGGTAATCTCGTTGCATGCTGTGGTTGATACAGGCTTTGGCAATAACGAGTAACAGGAACTGAAATAACGTTGGTTGTTACACGAAATATGTTCGTTGTTCTGCGAATATGTAGGCGACTGCGGGCTTTTAAGTAAAATGGTTTTGTGCTATATTTTTCTTTTGAAATGTAAATGGACAGTACTGTCTAGCTATATACTGATAGCATCATACTGCTGCGATCTAGTATCTCATTTCATAGGTTATAGGGGTGTAAAAAATAGCCTCCACGAGTGACGATACTTCTGTACGTCCGGCGCACCCTGGGCAGTCAGCCCCGCTACCAAACTTGCTGACTGGCTAATCTTTTTTACCACGGCATGAGCTATTCTTGTATACTCGTGCTGACACGATAGAAGAATTAGAAGAAGGGTTTCAAAGATTACGGAGTTTAGGCTTCAGTCGCTTTGGTTACAACTAGTATGTTCATGCTAAAGATGATAAAACAGCCTTTTCGAAAAAAACAGCAGAATACAAATATCATAAAATAAATTACCATTTAGCCCGGCGCATGTTTTAATTTTTTTTTCCGTCGAAAACTTTCTGACGCACGCTGAAAGGCACTCTGCGCTTTTCTTCTTTAGTCTGCGGGGTGTAGTACAAAATGCCTTCGCGAACTGTTAGACATTTTCTGACAGAAAATTCTTACAATATGCGGCCGGACTTAATCGTTCGCACTAACTCATTTACACACACACCCACACCCACAACACACTTACACTTTTTCTACTAACTGTTTCATACATATATCCTAGATTTTATCACAGTTATAATAGAATTTAAAATTGGGCGAGCGCTCCTTAACTTTACTACAAGTTGTTGTATGTACTGTTACTTAGTTTGGAAACCAAGAGTGGCTTTACATTGAAACTATGTTTTTTTTATGTCAAAAAACTTTTTCTTATTGTTTAAACTTGTGGCGTTCTGTATTTTCTGCTTATCCCCATGGAAAAGACAAAATGTGTGTACAGATGAGTTTTTTCTATGACCACAAGAAGCCAAATACCTTTCGTGCTAGGGCTACACTGACATTGCCATTAATTAACGCATTCCATTGTACAAGTCTCTGCCATTAATGAACGCATTAATTTGTACAAATGACAATGATATTGTTGTAAGGGATTTGTGCAAATTAATGCGTTAATTAATAGCATTAGGCGTTAGTGTGGCCCCGGTATTAGGGACTTGTACAAATTAATGCGTTAATTAATGGCGTTAGGTATTAGTGTGGCCTCGGTATTAGGGACTTGTACAAATTATTGCGTTAATTTATGGCGTTAGGCGTCAGTGTGGCCCCGGTATTAGGGACTTGTACAAATTAATGCGTTACTTAATGTCGTTAGGCGTCAGTGTGGCCCCGGTATTAGGGACTTGTACAAATTGATGCGTTCATTAATGGCGTTAGGTGTTAGTGTGGCCCTAGCGTGAAATGTATTTGGCTGCTTGTGGTCATACAAAAAAATTGTCTCTCCAGACATTCTGCCTTTCTATGGGGATAAGCGTTAGGCGTTAGTGTGACCCCGGCATCACAGAAAGTAATTAATACTAACGCGAGACTGATTAATTTACCTTTCATCTCCACATAACCATGGCTACCGATTGTAACCTTCAGACAATGATAGTGACATTTGTTTACATTTAATTATGTGGTTACAATTGTATAACATGCTTCTAAATGTTTATTAGTTTATTGTATTGTTATTGTATAATTTGGGATAGACATTATTTGTAATTATGATTCTATGGCACGCATAGATGCTTCGTTTTAATGTTATTTTGTTTATGTTTAATATGTAGCGGTTTAGTGAGGTACCTACTATCATAAATTAGTTAGGGCCATACTATGTTACCACACATAGTATACTTAATACAAAATATCAATCTATTTAGCCCATATTTTTTCATTACTATATTACTAATAAAGCCTCTTCTCTGCTTTACCAACAACGTCGGGTAACTTTTATTTGAGGAATTAATATGGAGCTTCTAATCCGTGACCCCAAATATGACCTAAAATGTAAACACAGCTGATCATAGCTATGGAGAGATAGATTTAAACGTATTTTGTATTTCATTTTTTAACAGTTATTTCTCTCAAACTATTGGCTTTTGGGGAAAGTTGTAGAACAAAAGTTATTCAAACTCAAACTCAAAACTCGTTTATTCAAAGTAGACTAGTATTACTTAGTTCTTTTTGAACGTCAGATTTAGGTACAAAAGACTGCCCCCCAAAAGCGCCCACCCTTCACCGCTTCCTAGTGTTTATGCTGTGAAGAAGAAACGGCGCAACAAACTCCCCAACAACACAGTTCAGTCTGTAAAGTGAATAAATAAATGAGTCTATACACAAAAAAGTAAAATTTTATTGTGCAAGTTGATGATGACAAACAAAATATTTACCTAGAACAATTCTGGATGAATTGAAAACAAAAGTAAAAGTATCTAAATACAAGGTTAGTCAGAAAGGGGGTACTAATCCGAAAGGGTGTTAAAGTACACAATCATAATAATGAATAACTTTTGTTCTACAACTTTTCCCAAAACTCAATAGTTTAAGAGAAACAGTTGTTCAAAAATCTCAAAAAAAAAACTCTATCTATCCCCAGTTATGATCAGCTGTGTTTACATTTTAGGTCATATTTGGGGTCATGAATTAGAAGCACCATTTTCTGAATTTGTAACTAAAGCAGGGATGAAGAATTTTTGAAAAAACTAAAATAAACTCATTTTATTTGGAAAAAAAAAAACGAATTTTGAAATTTTAACACTTGCTGTCAAACCATCAGCGATACTATCAGTGGCCTTCGGATTAGTCCCCTTTTCCGACTAACCTTGTATGGATAATTCAATATAATAAAAACACAATTATAAACCTGCACTAAATATATATTTCAGATTAGTACCCACTTTTTGACTAACCTTGTATAACTACATAGTTTCTAGTAATGCTTTGCTTATTGGCTGTTTCTTGAGAGTGAATAGAACTCCCTCTGTCTTTCTGTGAGTGTCGTAACAAGCACCTAGGTTTATATTACGAGAATGAGCATTAGCATCCCTTTGACACGATAAACTTACTGCAAACCAATCCGTTTGTATAGCGTGGTTACGGTAGTATTCCGTAAGTGCGTATACACGTAGAAAGCGGGTTGCAGGCGCCGATCTGTCAGCGCTCGTCGGTGCTGGTCCGCACAGTTAGTCGGCGCAGGTAGTCTCTATACTGTGTGGCAAACCAGCGGTGCGAGCAAGGATCTTTTCATCGAGTCGATTCGAGAAATTTATCTATTCTAAACTTCAAATTTGACAATATGCTGTCGTTTTATCTACATCTTATGTCAAATTTGACGTTTAGAATAGATACATTTTTCGAATCGACTCGATAAAAGATCTGTGCTCGCACCGCAGCGCCGATAAGCTCCGAACGTCGCCGACAAGTTCCGATCTGCTAAGATCAGCGCTGGTAGGCCGTCATTTGTTGCTGTATTTGCAAGGGAACAAGGCGTATTTTTGTTAAAAAATGCCAGACCCTGCTTCTACCCGCTTCCTTTATGTAGCGGTTACCTGCACGGACCAGCACCGATAAGCGCTGGCAGGTCGGCGCTGATTACCTGCTGCCTTTATGTTTACGTATATTCTTTTTGATTAGAAGCGTTGCCTCCGCACTTGGATACCTTGGGTGCGTTTACAGGCACAAAAGTCACTTAGAAAAATCCCCAAACCCAGAACAATTATTTATTTATTTATTTAAATGCCTTTAATTATTATTACAGATCTATAACCTAATGCAATAGCCAAGTCACACACACAAAATTAAAATTAAAGCACCAAATACAATCTCGAGATCATTGTTTTTAACACAGTGTAAACAATAGTAGGTACTTTTGCGAATTCACCCCCGTGACATGTAAATATAGGTAAGTATATCAATTTCGACTCTCTCGATATGAATGTAATTGATGGTGCGTATTGCTCGAGTCAGAGGGGTTTTGGCCAGCAAGTCGGTCCTCGCTGAAGGTACGACCAGCAGCGGCGGGGGTGTGCAGTGAATGCACCAAGTATCAGTGTGACATTAAAATATTATGTTTTGTTCCGTGCAAGGAAACAAAACCGCGAATACCAGCGCAGAAACTCAGCAGCTGAATCAATCAAATCGTAAAATAATGAAATGAAAATTTTAATAAATACATTCATTAAAACTGTAAAGCTTATCGAATGCTCTCTGCAAAATTAAATTTAAAATACCAAAATAATTATCGACTTTTCTGTTGACTATAATTATGACAGTTAATCAAGCATTAATTATTCCTGAATAACTTTATTAATGTGTTTGAGCGTTTCATTTCTCTTAATTTATTTTCAAAAACAAATCAAATTATAATAAAAGTTTACATTTAATATCTGATTATAATCGAGGCTTACAAATACAATACAATTACAAAAAGTTTTGAGTATTTAATAATAAAACATGGCGGCTTTAATTTAAATTAAATACAACTTTAATTTAGTACAATTTCTGAATTAACACTTTCGTTCATCAATTTTGAGTTAATTCGTATTTATTGAATAAACTTCAATTTTATTACATTGACTTTCAAGTGTCACCAAAAGTTGTTTTATGATAATCGCTTAGGTACCAATTGTTTCTGTAACTAGTTACGGCTTAGTGTTAAGCTGTAGTTGGGATATTAATCTTTATTAAACACAACTGCTCGGTTACTTGTATTATACTAGCTCTGCCCGCGGCTTTGCTCAAGAGAAAATAATAATCTCCTAATAACATAATTTACTGACTGCCTCGTTGGTCGCCAGGTCCTGGCTTCGATCCCCAGGTCGGGCAAAGTGTTATTAGTTTTTCCGTGTGGAATTTCTCAGCAGCAGCCCGAAGTTTGGATTTATGCCCGGTTGATGGCACTTGGCTCGCCTTCTATTACGTGGGACTTAAACATAATAGCGAAATGAGGGTGTATTACACACTTCTGCCTACGGGGTGAGGCACTGTGTACGGTGTGCTGCCTATGGTATGTTGACTCACATTAAATAATATTTTTGCAAAAAAAAAACTTATTTTTTACTGAATCCTTATAAGGTGGTTTAGATACGATTACTTACCCCAAACGCATGAAAAAAAAAGAATTTAATTTTAAAAATTTTTATCAATCTAATTCACGTGCGAGGCGCCTACACCAGTATAGATCATGTGGTTTTAAAGAATTACACGAATTCGTTTACATCCTGTATTAGTATACTAAGATAATTTAGTTAAAATAAAAATAGATAGTGATGTAGGTATTCTTAGAAAGACCCTAGGGGCCTACTCCGAACGAACCTCGAAGTTTTGGATCGAAACAACAATGACGAACTTAAAACTTCTAAATATAAGATCAAAGTACTTTCAAACAACTAACTACTAGATGTCAATTAACATTTGGAAGTAGAGAAACGAAAGACAAAATATCAAATCGCAAAAATCGAATCGGTCCTCGGATCCGAAAGATTTTCATGGTTTAGAAAAAGTGCGATCCGTCAGCCGAAAGTTCGTAGTTCGATTTTCGAGGCCCCTGAAGCATTTTTTTATGTTTTGAGAACTCCACGATGGTCGTTGTTCAGAGAAGGGCATAGGGGAATCCCTCAATAGGATTCCCCTATGCCCATCTGGCTCTCACATACAAACGACGGAACACAGTAAAATGCTTGGCGTCCGACTTTAATATGAGAGTGATAGCTAGCCAGACGGACTGGAACAAGCCTGCTGAGTTTTGTTGAATCTTGCACGACGAGTGCAGCGTGAGGTGAGGAAATTTTATATTCTATTCTAGGCCATCCTCACACGGGATAAAAATTGATATTTAGCTATCTAGGACAACCACGAACGAACCAAAGTGCTATCCTAAAATCTGCAATAAAAGCGTCCAAATACACCTTGGCCCTCTAAAACAACAATTCGGCTTTGATGATGAAATTCTAGCTTTTTTCGTTCTGGACAAAAAATATACGTATTTCCGATATCAAGGCTAAAAGCCAACGTGAGGCTAGGTTGAGCCGGTTTGTACATTATGCTTCCTTTTAGTGGCGACTTGATTAGTTTAGGTTCAAAGACTAACATGCCACAATCTTCGTATCACGGTGTCATGACAACCGAAAATAAGGATCCCTGAGAGCGTTTGACCACCGCTGCCATCACCGAGAAACGAGATTATTTCAACCGAGTTCGGAATGATGTGCCGGCGATCGTGTGTTCACCGCGACCGATCTCGGTGGTTCCCAACGTAAGACAAAAATCCGTGCACCGGTGCCGTCAATCTCGGATGTAGTGGACAAGAGCAGACGCGTTTCGTTTTGCCGGTATTCACAATCTCGGTGGCCGAGATGACGGCGCTCGGATGACGGACGTGCGGTGGACACACAGCCATAGTAATGTATGTATTGCTACTTCGGCAACGTCATCTCGTTCTCGGTGACGGCGGCGGTGAACAAACGGCTTGAGGTTCGCGCGCCGTCAACTACTTTCCCATTGAAGTCTGTTTAATTTTGCATTTTACATACATATATAATATCACGCCTGTATTCACCGAAGGGTTGGGCGGAGGTGTACACCCTCATTTTGATGTTATGTTTAAGTCCCATGTAATAGGGGGCGAGACTATTGCCATCAACTAGGCACAAATACAGAATCCGGGTTTCTACAGAGATACGGAAAAACCCAATAACACTTTGCCCGACCTGAAGATCGAACCTCACACTCAGCAGTCGCGCTTGCGACCACTAGACCAACGATGTAGTCCTGCAATTTAAATTCAATTCATTTTAATTTAAGTCAATTTTACATTTGTGGAAGCGCTACCTATTCGTTTCATAACTTTTTCCCGTGTGGAAAAAAATGTATAACCTTCTCACCGCTTACTGGGAATAGACGCGTGTTATAAGATTCAACTAAACCCAGCATGCTTGGTAGTAGGATCTATATATACGGTCTGCTGGCTAGCTACCACCCTCACATTAAAGTCCGGCCGGCGCCAAGCAGTTTAATGTGTTCCTTCTTGTTTAAGTGAGAGCCAGTCGGGTGTGAGGGAGTTGTTCTATATCTATGCTACTTGGATTCGTGTGCTCCATCTTAGACCTATCATCATGTGCGACTAGGATCAAATGCGACCAAGTCCAAGATTTAAAAAAAAGGCCAAGTGCGAGTCGGACTCACACGAAGGGTTGCGTACCATTATCTATAAAAACGGCAAAAAAATCATGTCTGTTGTATGGGAGCCCTTAAATATTTGTTTTGTTTTAATTTAACTATTTATTTTTAAAGTGAATATATAGGGTGACTGGTAATTAGTGACCGATCCTTCAACACATGCTTGTACTCATGATAACAAACAAGTTTCCCAAAGAAACATTTTTTTTTTTTTTTCATTTAAATTTTTTAGTAAACCGTTACGGAATGGACGCGGCCCGTAATATGGAAAAAATATTTTTTTGTTTTATAAATAATGTTTCTTTGGGAAAGTTGTTTGTTATCATGAGTACAATCATGTGTTAAAGGATCGGTCACTAATTACCAGTCACCGTAATAACTATATATTCTGTGAATATTTCAAGCGTCTACCTGTTGCCGTTATCAATATCGAGCAAAAACGAGCACAAAAACCGGCCAAGTGCGAGTCGGACTCGCGCACGAAGGGTTCCGTAGCGTCTATAAAAACGGCAAAAAGTTCGTTGTATGGGAGCCCCCTTAAATATTTGTTTTATTCTGTTTTTTAGTATTAATGTAGCGGCAATAGAAATACATTATCTGTGAAAATTTCAACTGTCTAACTATCACGGTTCATGAGATACAGCCTGGTGACAGACGGACAGACAGACAGACAGACGGACAGCGGAGCCTTAGTAATAGGGTCCCGTATTATCCTTTGGGTACGGAACCCTAAAAACACATTGAATTCTTCGCAAAACGTAGGTACGTTTCAAGCCTCGTCCCCACTAGGAACATTTGTCGAGCGACATGTGTCCCCGGAGACATCGGGCGATGTCGCCCTACATCGCCTCACGTCGCCCGATGTCACCGGGGACACATGTCGCTCGACGAATGTTCCTAGTGGGGACGAGGCTTCTATCACTACTCTTCATCGACTGTGCGACAAGGAACAGTTTCAACAATGTCGCGGCGATGTCGTCCGACGTTGCCCGACATCGCCCGATGTCACCGGGGACACATGTCGCTCGACAAATGTTCCTAGTGGGGACGAGGCTTCAAACCTACTTAACTTACGAATCAAAGTTGAGATTATTCCTATGTCTAAATACATTAATGAATTCAAAATTTAGTTTAAGTTTAATTCTAACTTTGTCTTGATAACGTGAGCAGTTTGATACCAAATTGACATTAGCTATATTAGTTGTTAGTGAACTTTAATATGAAAGTGTAATTTGTACCTAGAGCTTTGCTCAATTGTCGAAACTTGTGCTAAATAATTATATAATGTAAAATAATTACGTATACTTGTGTTGAATATGAATGTGGATGGAAATGTTACCGATAGAGTGCAGAATATGGTTAAAGAAATTTATTTCTCAATAAGAAATTACAAGGATTTCACTTACTTGAGAACATCTTGGAACTTAATATACAGGGTGTAAAAAGACCCATCACATAGCCGAAGTCTACGCACTCTGTACATCAAACTAAATTACATTGACCAAAAATAATTGCTGGGAAACGACTTTTATTTTTTGACATGAAAAAAACGCTTTTTTTTTGTAGCGCGCAAATTATGATTGTGGCGATGCCGCGCGTTTGCATGCGTGCAGCGGCCACACAGTCGAGCCAAGGCGGTCGTGTGCGTTTGATATTCATTGCGTTTTGTAACTTCAAATGCATAATTTGTTAGGAAAAATTGAAATTTTTGATAATGTTTGTATGGAAGAAAATTTTGTATTATGACTTGGAAATCGTTTTTGGAAAAAACTAAAAAAAATATGTGTACTTTGACCTTCAATATCTGCAAAACCAATGATTTTCCAGGTATGGTTTGTTCGAAAAAAATGATCCCAATGATGGGTAGAATACGTGGTTTTCGTTATCGTTAAGGGTCTTTTTACACCCGATATAATATAGTATTCCATGAACTTTGACATACAAACTAAGCAGTTTATGTTTTTCATTATAACAAATCTAACAAATCATTAATATAGTATATAAAATTTAATATCGTACGCAAATAACGTTTACGAAACACAAACCTTAAAACTTTTAACATCCGCCGCAAAAAAAATATTACCGTGGTCACAAATAATCATAACAGATAAGGAATGCGAACTCTATGCCACAATAAAGCAACGCAGGAGTCGGGCAAGTTTGTTTAAAGTAATGTTTTATCATTTAGTATGTGACTTTTTAATTTAATTTTGAAAATATTAAACGAGTTTGCATTCTTTACCTCTTTAGGCAGCTTATCATATTGTTGCACTCCCGCAAAAATAATTGTTCTCTCACCATTGACTGTCCGCACTCGTGGCAGTAAAATGTGATCCTTCCTACGACTGCTACGATTATGTACTTGGTGTATTTTAGTGAAGTGTATTTGTGTGTGAATGAATACATTAATGTGCACACTAACTAGATAATCTGCAGATTACTGGATACAAATGGCGAGGCGTAAGCAAGTTTGACTCTATGACATTGTAAAAGGGAGTGCCTCCGCTGCCAGCGCCGGTTGCCATTACGAGTGCCGGCGCCGGTTACCAAACTGGCTGCCGGCGCCGCGCCTACATACACTGTTTTTATACACTTTCAAGGTCTCTCAAACTCTTCATGAGACGATTATTTTTTACAGAGACAGAGAGATGACTGCACTGAGATGACAGACGTGTGGTGGACACTCAGCTATAGTAATGTATGTATCGCTACTTCGGCAACGTCATCTCGTTCTCGGTGACGGCAGCGGTGGACTGACGCCCTAACGGCTAAACACGGCATTAGATGAAAACTTTCGTGTGACACATTCAATCTATTAAATACAATAAAATATTAAACATAAATTAAAAACACATTTCTTGAACAACTTGTAGATGCTTTGCATAAACCGGTCTATGCGAGCGCGGCGACAGTGTCGTCGCAAACATTATTATTTTGTGGGTAACAATTAATGTAGGTAATTAGTATATAGGTAATTGTGTTCTTCGCGATTAGTGTTTAAGTAGAATGTACATTCACGAGCTCCAACATGTCAACACTTGATAACTTTCAATAGAAGTTTTTTCGTGATATAACGAATACAACAATGACATATGACATATTACATAAACCTATGGGCTGGAAAATACTATGTTCGCAACAGCATACAATTTCATTCAAAAATTAAGGAGAAAATCGGTTTTGAATTTAGCCAAATGTATACATATTTATGCTCGTGACTGTACAGCATTCCGGACAAACCTCAGTGGCTTTTGACTTGCTGTTTTGTGTACCTGTGAAAAAAAAACGATTTTTTAAACGGTATATTCACGTGCATTTCTCGGAATCATATCTTAGATTATCATAACTATGCGATATCCTTGTCATAATGGCATAATTATGCTGTAGGATGACATTATACTTATAATAGGGAAGGATACTTGCAGATAAGCATAGTATAATCAGCCCATTACTGTCCCACTGCTTTGCAAGGGCTTCTTCTCAAAATGAGAAGTGTTTATACTGTGGAGGAACGAGGGGTGGTGTTCTTCCAATCTATGCTATCACTGCTTCTAAAATAAATACCGGGTGTAAGGGACGGTATATCGAAAACCGAAACAGTGAATTCTGGCCATTATTCTAAAATTAAATTGTAGGGACACATTGCTGACGTACCTATTAGTTTTTTATAAGGCGCACTAGTCTGTTAGCGCGGCGCGGCAGTCGTCTCCCCGCAACCATATAGTTAGATCGTAATTGTAATATTGTATTATATAAGCTGGTACCAGTAAAGATATATTCAACAGTTCCTTCATTGTATAATCATGCAAAATCTTCGTACCCCTACATTGGTGACCCCGACATGATAAGTGGACATATTTGTTGGAATTTTCCGAATTTACTTGAAACTAATTTAACTACATTTTGTTGTATTTCAATTAATATTTTGAATGATAAATAAACTGCGTATAAAAGACAGGTCACCAAAAATTTACTCAGTGAATTCAGCTCATTATTTAGAATTCAATATCCGTAGATTATCAACTAAACTTTCCGAGTTTTCCGATTTTTTCAACATGCTGTTTGTCATGTTTGACAATAAGTTATTTTCCATCAGAAAAATGAAAAATTTGTGAAAAGTAAAATCTTTCGTGAGACACATTCATATTTATGACTATTTACGGTTTACTCACGTGCATTTTTTCGGGATTGCCCGACTAGTTTCGGACCCAAATGGAGCCCTAAATCATGAGCTGAACACGCAGCGATGTCGCGAGACGAACGTCTAAATAAATAATCATAAAAAAGCAAAATCGACAAAAGTCGGAAAATTTCGTGCAAAATTTCCACTTTTTTTCAATTCAGAATAATGGACTGAATTCACTGTTTCAGTTTTAGGTACACCTAACACCACTGATATGATAATTAAATAAGAAAGATTCCCAGTCCGAATTAATAAAGAACTTATTTCAATAATACCTAGTCCACTATATCACTGGGTATATAAACGTGGACATTATTAACAGTGACCAGTGACAGACCCAAACGAATGATCACATTAATCTGGACCGTGGCAACGAGGAAAGGTATTGAAACAAATTGGGCGATGTATTATACCTAGTAGAGAAATCGACTTTGTATTGTCTGTAGTTCTTCGTATGCCTACGGTACTTGACTATTATTTTTAAACGACAAAAAAGGAGGAAAAATGTTCATGCCACTTAAAATAGAAAAATAAGTTACTTTAAAAAATAAACGAAAAACCGAGTTGAAAAAAAATAAAAAGGGTAAAATAATCGCGATAAATGCCTTCAATTTGATTCAGCGTGGATTAGCAACGACTTCTGAAACTGTTAATTTTATAATAATAAGGATACAACAAAGAAAAATAAGATTGGTACCTCGCTTTAGTCACGTCATCTAACGGACATCTTCCGTGCGGAAGATGTCCGGTCCTTTGGAAGGCATACGGGGGACACAGGTCCAACGCGTAGAGGCCCCTTTAAGAACTTTAATCTAAAATGGGATGTGGCCCCAACCGGGGACTATCCACGGCTGCACTATTGCAGTACAGTCATGAACCGTCCCAGGTGGGTGCTAAACTATTGTGAAATATGGTAAAAAAATATCTGGTCTATGAAAATGGGTGTTTAGTGGACCGTTTAACTTCTATTGCTGGAAGAAAACGGCGTCTGCCTTTCAAGATTGGGACTATTATTAAGGCGGCTCAGAACTGTCAACGGGTTCACTTCATCGTTATCCGCCGGAGGATTCACACCTCTCAACTGTGTTGTAATAATTAAGTTTCCTGATTTCAGTGTTTCAGATTAAATTGTTAAACCATTTGGTTATAATAAATATTTGTGCTTGTTTTTTTTTAATGAATCTCACTTCTGGTTCCTAAAAATATGGTCCCTAATTATAATTAATATATATAATATTTAAAGTAATTTTATTTCATGGTTTTTTTTGTGTACACTCCGTTTCGTTCTACATATTTATACTTTCTATAGAAAAATAGTAAATTGTAGTACATGTTTAATAATACTCAAATAATCTGCTGTAATTTGTAAGAATGCGATCCCATTGTCAAGATTTTTCCAATATAAATTAATAGCTGATCGGTATTGTAGTGTGGAAAGAAAGAAATAAAAAGCATTTATTTCTATGCCCAAGTTGAGGCACAACGCACATTTATAAATAAACAAATTTCTTAAGGTTAAGGTACATTTCTATTATATTATTATTCAAATTGTGTAACACGCATTATGCTGAGTGATGGCCCATTTACATGTGAATGCGACGCATTTCTGTATTTTTAGTCTACTAATAGTTTAAGGTGTAATATACACGGTGCTGGTTAAGTATTTTCATTTAGGTAACTGTTACGCCTTTTGGAATTATGGTATATAGTGTGTCGAATTGCGTGCTGAAAAAAATGTTTTTTTTTTAAGATAAAGCTAACGGTAAAAGTCAATTTCAAATACAGATTTGCCCGTCATCCCATCTTCACAGAGACAGTGGGATGAGCCGCTCTGCAGGTTGGTACGGAATAATTTAATTAACACGTCCACCAATACTGCTGAGCGTGCTCGTCTGCTGGCTGTGGGTGAATGGGAGTCGGGACTTTGGCTTCAGGCACTTCCCTCACCCAGCATAGGTACTATGCTGGATGATACCAGCTTTCGGCTCGCTACATGCCTACGCGTAGGTGCTCATTGTGTTGCTCCGCATCGGTGCCACTGTGGCGAAGCTGTCGACGGCCTCGGACACCATGGCCTGTCTTGCTGCAGGAGTGCAGGTCGCATAGCACGGCACGCAAACTTAAACGACATAATCCGTCGCGCTCTTGTCACCGCCGGCGTGCCAGCTGTATTGGAGCCTAATGGCTTGGTACGCGACGATGGCAAGAGACCTGACGGCATGACGTTGTTGCCATGGAAGATGGGTAGGCCTCTGGTGTGGGACGCGACTTGTGTCGACACCCTTGCTCCATCCCATCTTCCTAGCTCGGCGGGCTGTGCTGGCGCTGCCGCTGCAGCTGCGGAGACCCTCAAACGGCGCAAATATAGCAACATCGTAGGAAACTATGACTTTGAGCCGTTTGGGGTGGAAACGCTCGGGTCATGGGGTCCGAGTGCGCGTCTCCTTTTTAAGGAAATAGGAAAAAGACTGGTCGACACTTCACGTGACCAGAGGGCTGGCTTGTTTTTCGGCCAGAGAATTAGCGTTGCCATACAACGTGGCAACGCTGCCAGCCTTCTGGGCACGTTTCCAGTTGACAGCGATGCGGAGGAATATTTTGATGCACTCCTTTAGTTTATATTCTTAGTTTAGCGTAGGATATAATTTTTCTTTGTTTTTACTTTAGATTTAGTTTAGTTTGTATTAATTTAGGTTAAAAATGTAAATAATACGCTTGTATAAAAAGTACAAAATAAAATTTATTTCCATTAACATGATTAGACTACAAACATGCAACGGCATTAAAATAATTAGATGCTACATGTTATGCCATAGAAGGCGTACAAATATTGAAGTTATGAATTTAATTGAAATATATTATGTTACGTAACATTAAATTAACAATTTTAAAAGGCAGAATTTATTGCTGAATACAATTAAAGAAACAAAAGTTAAATAAGAAATTAATTCTTTTGAGAATTCAAAAGTATAGATTTTAGTGTAAGATTCACAATAGTTTTTGATACTATTTTCTATGAAATATAATAAAGGTAAATAATTTACTTAATTTATCCTTTCCGGTTACGTCCCGCGTTCCCGCATCCCGCCATTGTTTATCTATTGTGTCTATAATTACGGTGATTGAAAGGTCACGTTACTTTTCTTTCTTTTTATAAATAAACTTGAATCTAAAAATTAAATGACTTAATTAACTTTTCTAAAAACTATGGTTCACAGTAAACGTAGTGTGATATCTGAGGAAAGAAGAGCTCCATTAAAAAAAAAGCGAAGCAATTAAGAGCATCCTTTGAAAGTATTCCCACTCACTAAATAAGCGTTTATAAAATGCCAATACTAAAGTTGTGTCGTTATTTTTAATATGGAACAAAGAGATGCCGCAGCCTGTCCTCTTAATAAAGAAATACCAAATCGCATTGTACGACACGCACATGAATAGTTGGATCATGTTATGCAGAAAGCAGCGATGAAGCACTTTTTTTTAAAAACGAGTTAATAAAAAGCGAACTAAAAAATAAGGATTGAAAAAATGTAAACAAGGCGTACTTTAACGAAAAACGTAGGTTTTAAAAAAAAACATGCTAGCAAATCTTAACAATAATAACCATCGTTTTCTTCCGGCAATAGAAGTTAAACAGTCCATTAAACACCCCCTCCATAGACCAATTTTATTTTTAGCATATTTTACAATAGTTTTGCACCCACCGGGGACGGTCCATGACTGTACTCCAATAGTGCAGCCGTGGATAGTCCCCGGTTGGTGCCCCATCCCATTTTAGATTAAAGTTCTCAAAGGGGCCTCTGCGCGTTGGACCTGTGTCCCCGTGTATGCCTTCCAAAGGACCGGACATCTTCCGCACGGAAGATGAGCCGTGATCTCAAAGAGATAACCATCGCACGGTTTAGGGGCCGTCTCCACGAGCGAGAGAATCGCGGCGATGTTATCGTCGTGCTACGTATTTCTATACACTCTCTTAGAACGTGTCTCCACACGGCGATTTTATCGCGGCGATAGTTAGTATCGGAACAAAAATTTGTATGGCCTACAGGTGGCTTACCATGACCTCTATGAAAACGCTCAAATGCTAGCCAGTCAACTTCCGTTCAAAAGCAGGCCTGCTTCTGAAGCGTTAAAAATCGCACCATGACAGTACTAAAGGTGAACGACTATTGAACCAAGTTGAACGGTTATGCTTGTTCGTGGTACTAAAAGTCTATACAAAAAAAAAAGGTGAACGGATTTCGTAAACGTCAACGTAGCAGGCCTGCCGCAGGAATGCTCTAACGATGTCATAGTACAAAAAAGTAGCGGCGGTAAGACCCGTTATGGAGGAGTGGCTGGAGAGGCGGCATGGCGCCCTCAGCTTCCGGCTGACGCAGGTGCTCTCGGGACATGGATGTTTCGGGAAGTACCTGTGTCGCATAGGCCGGGAGCAGACGCCCGGATGTCACCACTGCGCCGACTACCCGGAAGACACGGCGCTGCACACATTGCAGGAGTGCCGTGCGTGGGCGACGCAGCGCCGCGAACTAGTCGCGGCGGTCGGTGGTGACCTCTCGCTTCCAGCCGTGGTTCTGTCTATGGTCGGGAGCGAGAGTGCGTGGGAAGCCGTCGCCACCTTTTGCGAGGTGGTGATGGCGACCAAGGAGGGAGCGGAGAGGGAGCGAGAGGCGACGGCCACTCTCCCTTCCCGCGCCAGACGCACCGGGCGCCGCCGGAGGGCGCGCGACGATCTCCGGCCACCCTAGTGTGTGGCCTGCGGGCGACGGGTTAGGGGACCCGTCGCCCGACCAGTAACAGGCCCGAGAAGGCGGCGCGCATGTGTTCCGTGCGCGCCTCTCAGGAGGACGTGGGGCAAGGCCCCACAGAAGGAGAGGTCTGCCAGGGGCTGGCGGACCGAGGCCTGCCGGGGTTGCGGTGCATGCAGCTGCGAATCCCGTGACCCTGGCCAAGGGTCAGGAGTAGGAACACCGTGGGTTTTTAGCCGGTAAGAGTCCGGCATAACCCTTCGCCTTTCCCAGGGCGAAGGGTATCCATGAGGATTTTCCCACGATAAAAAAAAAAAAGGGCAGTTCAACTTACAGGCAACTTCTGTCCTGCTTTAAGAGGTCATAGTAAGCTCCCCAGGTAGCTGTTTCGGATCTGGGCATTTGTGTTTATGAGATTTGTGTCTGTAAACGCACCCAAGATAAAGGAGAAATCCGAGAGAACCATTTAAAAAAAAAGTTTATACTAATGTTGATTATTTTGCATCAGTCATGTTGTTTAAGGAGAAACAAAATAAAAACGCCAGCCATTTCAATTTAAAAATTGGCAAAAAAACAGACATCGTCGTTTTTTTATATTTTCATCAGATGACTGCTTTCAACATAACACAATCCCGTCGAGTTTCTATAAGAACGAATTTTATTTGATAATACAAGTTCATAAAAATCTTTTATATTACTTTTGTGATGAAATACACGAACACAAAGGTAGAGACAATTCCTTTTATATTAACAAGTGACTCAGACTAGACTCGTAAAGTAAATTCCTTACAGTAGGTACGTACCCTGATAGAGTTCGTTAATATTCGGTCAGGGGCGTTGGAATACCTGGTATCAGCGAGTTTTACTCTTGAAAGGTAATATAGATAAAGCCAGTGCATGACGTAGTCTCTATTACGTCTGGTTTGTTTTATAGATATTACCACACGAATAGGTGAGAATACATGAGTTTTTCATTCGGTTATCCTATCCTATTAATATTATAAATGTGAAAGATTGTATGTTTGTGAATTTGGATGTTCGTCATCCATGTGGTGTTGGACGTACAGAATAGCACTACCCTATCTTTTCCAATGGGTGTCATAAAATGCGACTGAGGGATTCATTAGAGGATGGGCAGCAGCGTTCTCTGTTTGTTCTATGTTTGACCAAAAAATCTAGTCTTCTTACCCAAAACATTCTAAAAACAGTTCCTAAGAGTTATTAGGCATTAAAACCCGGTATTTGCCCGGGCATCACCAACATGCTGCCGTTTGTGACCACACATAACAACCGCAATAATTTTTGCTAACATATTAGTCACTAAAAATGCTTTTTGCGAGATAAAAATAGCAAATTTTTAACCAAAAATCTAGTCTTCAAATTCATAAAACTCAGTTCCGAAACAAAGTTCTTTGACATTAAATCCCGGTATGTGCCCGGGAATCACCAACGCGCTAGCACATTTACGACCGCAATCATTTGCAGCAGGCATTTCGCCATTCGCCGCTACGAGAAATAACTAGCAAATATGTGACCAATAAAACTAGTCTCCTAATTCCTACCCAAAACATTCTAACGTCATTCCCTAGCATCAATTTTTTTGTCAATAAAACCCGGTTTTATCTGAGCATCACCACCGCGCTAGTGCATCTGTGACCACAACGAATTGTGACCGCAGTCATTTGCAACAGGCATGTTGCCTTGTAAGTTGCTACGAGAAATAACTAGCAAATATTTATCCGAAAAATCAAGTCTTAGTAATTCCTACCCAAAACATTCTAACGTCATTCCCTAACCACATTTTTTTGTCAATAAAACCCGGTTTTTGCCTGAGCATCACCACCGCGCTAGGATAGTGCATCTGTGACCACAACGAATTGTGACCGCAGTCATTTGCTGTCATTTGCATAAATAGCAAATATTTACCAGAAAAATCTAGTCTTATTAATTCCTACCCAATACATTCCAAACTCATTCTTTAACTACAATTGTTTGACAATTAAACCCGGTTTTTGCCCGGGCATCAACAACGCGCTAGCGCCATCTGTGACCACAACACAACCGCAGTCATTTGTAGAAAGCATTTCGCCATGTGGGTCGCTTCCGGCAAACTTTGCCAATAATGTTATTGAACACGTACGAGTGGACAGGTATTGTATTATGGTCCAGTTGAGAGCCTAGTACGTAGTTTTGGCTGGAGAACAGCTGCTCCTATTGATGTTACGTGGATTACACTTGTTTCTATACAAGGTTAGGCAGAAAGGGGGTACTAATCTGCGGGCCACTTAAAGTATCGCTGATGACTGTTTTAAAGTGTTTTTTTATAAATTCATTTTTATTTTAGTGTGTTCAAAAAATGTTTTTCCCTTCTTTAGAAAATGTTCAGAATGTTTTTCAGTTGTTCAGTTCAAAATGTTTTTCTTTAGAAAATGTTCTGTTTAAAAATTGTTCTTCCCTTCTTTCTTCCCTTCTTCTTTCCCTTCTTCTTTTTCTAATTCGCAAGAATTCAGAAAATAGAGCTACTTATTTATGACCTCAAATATGACCTTAAATGTAAACAGCTGATCATAGCTGAGGATAGATAGATGTTAGCGTATTTTTATGAAATCTTAGAACAGTTTATCTTAATCTCAAACTATTGACTTTTGGGAAAAGTGGTAGAACAAAAGTTATTCATTATTATGAGTACTTTAACACTTTTTCTGATTAGAACCCCCTTTCCGACCTTGTACACATACATACATCGATATACTCACGAAGAAGTACGCAGGAGTCTGTTTCACGTTTCGCCTCTGGTATTGCCATTTTCTGAGCACAATTATGATGTCAAGTTTGTCTACTCTTTCGACTCGTTTGCCTGGCGATGGAGGGGAATTGTATTCTTAATTCGTCCCCCTACGGACTATAGACACTTGGGTTGAAATAATTTTTGGCACTAACGGTCAACCGAACGTGGCTGTTTTTTTTAAACTTCGAAAAGTCCTTCCGAAGACTGATGGTTGTTGTAATATTACCAGCCCAATGTAGGCAGGCAAAGATCCTTAAACCATACATCCTTGTACACGAAATTCAGTTTCGAGTCTTTATTCTTTTTATTTGCGGTTTTTTATGGTTAGTTATTATTACGACCGAAGAATGGATTGTTTGATTAAAATTTAACAATAAGGTTGTGTACTACAGTACTAGTACAAAAATTGAGGATTAAAAAAAAACATGAATATGTGGACAGAGTACCTATACAGGGTGTTAACGAATTCGTGTAATTCCTTAAAACCACTTGATCTACTACTGATGTAGACAGGCCCCGCACGGGATTTAGCTTGATTAAAAATAAAAAAAATAAAATTATTATTTTTTCATGCGGCTTTGTTACCGATCGTATCTAAACCACCTAATAAGGATTCAGTAAAAAAATAAGAATTTATTTTTTTGCAAAAAAAATGTTTGATTTGTGTGAACATTTCGATGCCACGCATAAATTAATGAAAGCACGGCGACACGGCGGGCAGGCACGACTAACGCGATATCGCTCTTTGCAGTCAGATAACTCAAGGCTCTAAAATGACTCAGAAATAGAAAATCAAGTTTTTTTTATTATTATTTTTTTAGTTGATTTTCCAAAATTCCCATTTAGGGTTAATTTGTGTCACCAGTAGATCACGTGGTTTGAAAGAATTACACGAATTCGTTAACACCTGGTATAGAAATTCTTAGTTAGATTTTCAAATTATTTTTCTGCCCTAGGGAAGAAAAGTCGCACTTTCTTTCTGAGGTAAACAAAGACACACTTTCAGAGCAAACAGTTCTTTGTTGTTAAACAAGCCGTACTAAGTAAGTACGTTACAAAATTTAATTAAACAATGTCATGTTTCCTTAGCCTACAATTTTAGGCCAAATTACATAATTCCTCTCATTACCTATTGAGTACAAACGCTGTTTCTCAAAAGCCGAATGAAAATAAAAGTACATTAGAATGTAGGCTTGAGGCTAAACTTTTTTAGCGATCTGTTTTCTTTGGGCTAAAATTTAAGCAAATGTTTATGAAATTATAATTTCAAAGTTTCAGGTGAATTGAAATACTTTTGCTCTATAAAAATTAGATATAAGGAATATTTGAAAACTTCCACGAAAATCTGGATGTAAAAAAAAAACACAGCTGCGAATCAATTTGAGTATAATAAAATTTTATTTTTATCAATTGTTAGGTTATGGGTCCGCAACCAGGAGGTCAAGTCTGCTAAATAAAATGTTAAATAAAATTACATACAATTGTCATCCCCCAAACACCCTATTGATATTCCATTACCATTGTGACAGATCAGATATTCTGCTAACTTTAATGTTTTCTATTGCAGTTCAGTTCAATGGCAGTTAAATGACAATTCAATGGAATGCCGCTGGTCTAAAAGAATCAGCAGAATACCAAATGTCTAAAACTATTCCATCTCAAAACGTTCCAAAGAAGGCCAACGAACGTCTGTCATTCGTTGAATTTGATCAAACTATGTATAGAACGAATTCGGGTTGAAACAACATCGAGCTCTGTTCGTTGGCTATGGCGTACGCTGCATTAAGCACTAAATAGTATTTTTGTATTAGTCAGCATAAGCCGCTGCTGGGCTACACGAAAACAGTCTTCACGAGTGACTATACCGAAGTAGGTATGTCCCGTGCACCCTGGGCAGTTAGCTCATCACAGCATGAACTATTCTCGTATAACTCGTGCTAATAAAGAACGAAGAAGGAGACGCTCCTGAACATACCCTCACAGACCGCTACAGTGAACGGTCACCAGTCGGATCTACCTTTTTAAGATTTTTCAGTAGAGCGCTTTAAAGTACCTCTAATTTACTGATTAAACGTTAAGTATGCAACATTAAGATCTGAATATTAATTAAGTAAAAATAGTGTATCCTATAGACACATCAAAACTGAACACAATTGTGTAAAAAGTCGAAATCGCCAAAAATGTAATACCAACGATATTAATTGGGACCGGCGATTTGTCAGAATTATGCCTATCGTAATGACAGGTTAAAACTCTTGTTACATGGATACATAAATCATGCAACAAAACTACTACGAACTAAATTGAGTTGAATGATTTTAGTAAAAAAACAAACTAGCTTGGCTGGAAGCCAATTCTACTAGCAAAATTGTTACCAAACCGCAAACAAACCGTAACCGTCACTCAATGTTCGTTTACGAAAACTGTCAAAATGTTTGTTTTTGTTGTCAAACAGTTTGACAGGTTTTGTAAAAGAAAACTGACTAAATTAACGGTTCGGCTTCGGTTCGGTTGCAATTGATCAACGTTTCTGTTAGTAGAATTGGTATCCAGGACTATCTTATTTCCTTACAAAATTATTCCACAGAGTATAATAAACTTCAAAAGGAACAGATTACAGCAAATCATGTTATTATTCAATAAAGTGTAGACATCTGTATTCTCCGAAAGAAATGTTTTCCGTCTCTTTATACATTCATTCAATAGGTATTATTCTTATTCTTTGTACCTTTTTTTTATGTCATAGGTTGTCAAACAAGCCGACAGCCCGATGGTAAATGGTTACTGACGCCTGTATACGCCGTGGGCCCGAGGTACACGAAAGATTTTAACCACGCTTTTCTGAAAGTTCAATACAGACAATTTTTTTCTTTTCATAACATATCAGTTGGTACTTCCTTGTAAACAATACTTTAGGTTGAACTGGCAACATTTATAAATTATCGTGTGAGTGGATAAGAAGCTTCTCACAAAATTATTAGGGAGAGGGTTTTACGTAAAAAAATAATATAGAAGATCCCAAATTTAATAAACTGCCTCGTTGGTCTAGTGGTCGCAAGCACGACTACTGAGCGTGAGGACCTGGGTTCGATCCCTAAGTCGGGCAAAGTGTTATTGGAGTCTTCCGTGTGAAATATCTCAGTAGCAGCCCGGAGTCTGGATTTGTGCCCAGTTGATGACAATAGGCTTGTCCCTTAACATAACGGCGAAATGAGGGTGTACTATACACCTCTGCCCAACCCTTCAAAACATAAAGGCGTGATGTTAACATATGAAAATAACCATATTATCGGAAAATATGAATAGAAAAATATATTTAAGTCTTTTTTGGCCATCGATGAATATAACATGACAGGCATTTATGAATAAAGACACAACTCTCTCAAACATCGTCCGTATTTTTGTATCTCCAATAGATTTTATCCCAATAAAACGATCAACGACATTAATGAGGAAATATACGTATAAAGTAGCAGATTTCCCTCAATTTGTGTCATCAGAAGAATACCAGAGAGACTGGCGGCTTTTTATCAAATTTGTGAAGCTTGTATCCAAGCTCGGTAAATTGAAAATCGATGCTTTCCGCAACGGTTCGTGGATTCGTACATCAGACGTACATCATCAGCAAACTTGGTGGTCGACCACAGATAAAGCTAATATTGCTTGCACATGGCTTTCGATATCAGCATGCTTATTCTCAACCATCAGAAATTGCTCTTTTCATATCCGAACGGAAATTTTCCGACGGTGTCCTCTAAACTCTATTCACAAATCCGTAATCGGAAACTTTTCGCATTTCTATTCGGAATTATATTGACTACGTGAACATTTTCTACTACTGTTACAATAACCTGTTTTGTACCAATACGTAAAAATTCCCCGTAAACACAACTTACAAAAAACTTTTTTTGGGTTCGGAAATGGCCTTATCAATCCTTCGGAAACATTCTGATTGGATACGGAAGCTTTTCCGATGGTTCAGAATGAGCATGCAGGTGTATGTGGCGGGTCTTGATACTGGATTTGAGCAAAGTAAGAGTGGCCTATTTTTTACCGGGAACCGCACGGCTTCTCACTTCTTAGTATTGTCGGAAATGAATAGTAGGCGGAGTTTGCATAAGAACCGTTCAAAGCATTTTGTTGTCAAACTGTACTACCGCCAACATGGCCCACTGTACATACATATTGGCAGTTTATGACTTTTGTAGATAGGACCATTGTTTGTGCGAAAAAGGATTTGTATTGAAAACAGAACGTAACTATGGCATTTTATATGTATGAGTCTGAAACGAAGCAAATAGTGTTACGGTCAAGAGATTTTCTAGCTGAGCTGGGAATAAAAACAACATTTTTATGACGTGCTCTGCAAGATTTGCAGATTTAGTTTAAAGAAAAATGGTGGTCAACAAGTTTACAAGAAACCAACCAAAGGTGTACAGTTCACCCTTATTTCGCCATTGGGGTGCAAGAAAAGAGCCTCCACGAGTGATGATACTTAAGTACGTCCGGCGCATCGTGGGCAGTCAGCCTCGCTACCAACCTTGCTGACTGGCTAATCTTTTCACCGCAGCATGAGCTATTTTCGTATAGCTCGTGCCGATACGAGAGAAGAAGATTTCGCCATTATATCCCTTGTAATAGGGGCGAGCATATTGCCCTATCATTCAACCGAATGACGTCCACTGCTGGACATAGGCCTCACCCAAACAATGTTGGGTGGGTTTGCCATAATCGCCACGCTTGGCAGACGGGTTGGCGATAGCAGTATGGTTGTTAAAGTACTCAGAGAACGCTGCTGCCCATCCTCTAGTGAATCCCTTAGTCGCCTTTTACGACACCCACGGGAAGAGATGGGGTAGTGCTTTTCTTTACGTCTGGCACCACACGGATGTTAAATTTCTTTTAAGCCTGTAATTACTCTAGCACCCATACCCTTCAACCGGAACAAAGCAGTGCTGCTTGGCGCAGAAATAGGTAATACTTCTCCAAAGGAATTCTTTCACAAGGAATTCTACCTCAGATTGAATGTGAAAAATGGAATAATATAAAAGATTTTTATGAACTTGTATTATCAAATAAAATTCTTCTTATAGAAATTCGACGTGCTTGTTTTATGCTGAAAGTAGCCATCTGATGAAAAATATAAAATAACGACGATGTCTGTTTTTTGCCAATTTTTAAAATTGAAATGGCTGGCGTTTTATATTGTTTCTCCGTATAGAGCATGCTCTGATTCAAAATAATCAACTTTAGAATCAACTTTTTTTTTTACTTTATACCCTCTAGTATTTATCCTTTATCTTAGGTGCGTTTAGACACAAATCTCACATACACAAATGCCCAGATCCGAAACAACTACGGGTAGGCCATACAATACCCCGGATTAGTACCCCTTTTCTTACTAACCGTATACTAGTAGTAAACGATCATGTGGTTTTAAGGAATCACACGAATTCGTTTACATCCTCAGGCGAAAGAACCCATTTTCCATTAGGTGGGTCGTTACATCGACCTGTTTGCCAACCTACATACCTAAATAGAAGAAAAAAACAAACACATTTACTTAAAAAATGATTAAGTATTTCTCACGTCAGTAACAGTCGGATTTTCCAGCATGTTTCGCCCCGAAAAAATGTCACCGAAAAATAAAAAACTTTAGTAAAAAAACAAACGCGTGATAAATGAGCGTGTCTACACACACTCACTGCCCGAAACGGCACAAACTGTCAAACTGATGGCGCGTAATGATATCGTTTCGTATTTCGGATAGATTTCCGACGAAATTGGACCACTTGTTACTTTTGTATCGAATGAATTGAATCAATTCTGGCACGGATTTAATATTAAAACTCTTTTGTATTATTGAAATTTGAATTCTGGGATAGTATATGGAAGTATTTCGGAATATGAATATGAAATTTTAAACGTTGGGTGTAATTGGCAATTATTGGATTTTTTTAAAATAAAGCAGTGATAAGCTGGCGATTGATCGCTTGCCTTCCATGCAGGAGTGTCCGAGTTCGAATCCAGCCCGCATCTCAGACTTTTGATTGGTTGTCAAAACACTAATTAGGAATGCAAAAATACAGGCGTTGTAAAAAGACAGATTACAGTTTTATTTTTAAGGCTTTCCGAACTAAATTCCTGTGACAGTTTTATTATAAAAACTTTGAAATTAGGGGAAAAAATTCGGGGAATCTAAAAACAGAAAAAATAGGACAACATGGCTTTCAAAAGTTTGTTTAAAATTATTTCAGGCAGCTTAAGGTGATTACGGAGATTAAACTAACTTCACGGGAGTCGCGTTATTGTTTATGCGGGCACAACCCTGATAAATGAAAAGGGTGAATAGTCCATTCGTGACCACAAATGAAATAATGGGCAAGCAAGGGGAAAATAAAGCAATCAAAATGGATTCATTGTATCGACTTGGCTATATACCCACCACACTACACAACACACCACGCTACACACATACACATTACGCTACACACATACACACCTCACTACACAAATACCTGTGGTAACGTACCAATTATTGATTTCTATATAGTTTTCACCTGAACTTTTATTTACCTCTTTTGTTTAATTTTACTTTTATTATTTTTTATTAGTTTTATACAGCGTTACCTAAACATAGCTTCTACAAATTCCATAATGTGCATAAAACAATGAATTGTATAATTGATAAAATCAGGGTGGAAGACGCTGTCGACTGTGACACAGTTTATACTAGTACAGTCGCCGACGTACTCTCTTATTAATAAGTAAATTCGTTGCTATACACTTAGATTAAGAGAAATTTGTAAAATGAAGAGTGCCCAATAAACTATTCTATTCTATTATATTCTATTCTAGCTTTCGCCCGCAGCTTCGCTTGCGTGAAATTTTGAACCCGTTATGTGACGATTTTCCATACAAACTTTCATCCCCTATTTAACTCCTTTAGGGGTTGAATTTCGAAAAACCCCTTCTTAGTGGATTCCTACGTTACAAAAGGAACCTACTGTCAAAATTTCAAGTTTCTAACCCCAGTGGTTTAGGCTGTGCGTTGATAGATCAGTCAGTCAGTCAGTCAGCTTCTCCTTTTATATGTATAGATTACCAATTTAAATGATGGAATCAGGCGTTACTTTGCGGAAATCCATGACATACAAATATGCAAATATAATATCTTGCTTTAATTCCGCTGAACAAGGTTGCTAGTTTGGATGCAGTATGCAGCACCACCCTCCCGCCTACAAGTATATGCATATGCAGAATGAGTAAATTCCACACGGAAAAACCCAATAACACTTTGTCCGACCTGGGGATCGAACCTGAGATCGGTCAGCAGTCGCGTTTGGGACCGCTAGACCAACGAGGCAGTCGAGGCAAATTAAAATATATCCTTATTTTATAAATATGCTTTTATTTCTGTAACAGTCTGGGCCCACAACTGCCGATGTCTTTTACCGACATAATATATTGAAACGTGACAATTGTTCATTTTAATGTCATTTCACTATCGTAGGTACTCGTATTTCAGCGTTCCAGTGATTTGTAGTCTGATAGCTCTACGAATAAAATTAAGAGCGCGTACGCCGTTCGGCATTTCGTACAAATTTTCAAGTCCTTATTTTTCGATATGACTGAACCGATTTTTATGAAACTTTATACCCATCAGCAGGATACATTGGACTAAAAAGTTAGTAGAAAACATTTTCGAAAAATAGTGTTACAGTTAAATTAGACCGATTTTAAATTTTCCATACAAACAGAAATTTCCAATTATCTTTTTTTAAGTAAGACATTTCTAAATGTTTTCTACTAACTTTTTAGACCTAAGTATCCTGCTTATGTGTGTGAAGTTTAATCAAAATCGGTTCAGTTATTACGAAAAACAAAGACTTGAAAATTTGTACGAAATGCTGTACGGCGTACACGCTCTTAAACGTAATTTAAAAAAAATACTGAATTAACTAGATTTTTTCATATTACTAAAATGTGTGTTCCCAAATCTTAACAAAGCCTTTATTTGTCCTTAAGGTCGCGCAACGAATTTCATTACTAGAACGATTTACAAAAAATAAAATCATTTTCTTAATGAACTAGATTCTTTTAATTTTACGAACGATTATGTTCCCAAAGCTTAAAAGCCTTTGCAAGGCAAAATGAGTATTATTTAATTCAGGAATTTATAAAACAAGATAAGCTTTACATCTACGTTTCATCGCAACAGAGTATTATATGAATAAAATTAACTTTTAGTTGACTACGCCTAATTCCGACCTCGTCGCCTAATTCCGACCTAGATCCAATACAATGGCTCACTATTACAAAGTCTTGGAGCATTTTAATTAACTGCTTCTACTCTGTAAGGCGATATAAATTAAATGTTCAGAGGAATGGCTGGAGTCTGTTACTACCCTCTAATCATTAAGTCTTGGGTCGGACTTACCGTTTTAATAACTGCTTATTAAAATGGTCTAGCCTTTATAGTTTCGGAGTATGTTTTATAGGTATAAAGGTATTTTATTGTCCGTCCGGACTCCTTCAATTCAATTCAATTCATTTATTAATTTTGTGAACACAGGGTACAAATGATGTTCAATAAAAATGTTTGGTCCATCCTATGTTCCGCCGAAAGGCATACAAAATAGTGACGCTAAAGAGTCGCTTAAGTAAATATTATCAAACTTAAATTAATTATAATAGTACAAAATCTCATAAAATATAGTAAGTATCAGCAAATGAAATTTGTCAAAAATTAAGTAAAATAGTACAAAAATCGCACGAGAAAGAAAAAATGCAATGTCAGCAATATTACAATTGTCAAATTAAGATTAATTTAAATAGTACAACAATTCATGAAAAAATACAAAGTCAGCAGAATTTAAAATTATCGAAATTAAATTAATTCTAACAGTATCAAATCTCTTAATAATAAAAATGTCATCAAAATTAGAATTGTGAAAATTAAATTAAATTGTACAAAATTGTCGTATCAAAATTTGTAATTAAGGTATTCATCGACAGAGTAATACGCCTTGTCATTCAATAATTTAAAAAGCTGACGTTTAAAAGTATTTACGCTGTTAGCTGATATAATTTGATTTGGTAATTTGTTGTATATTTTGGGAGCCGTTGCATATATGCTTTTATGGAGAAATTTGGTTTTTGTGTTTATCAAGTGCAACTTATTTGAGCGTCGTTGGCTTTCGACGGGGCTATACAGATGCATATTGTTTTTTACAAAAACACAGGCCTCATAGATGTAAAGTGATGGTACAGTCAATATTTTCAAGTTCTGGAAATGTGGCTTGCATGAATCCGTCCGTTTTATTTTGCATATAGCTCGAATGCATTTTTTCTGTGCTATGAGTACTTGCTCAACTTTAGTACCATTGCCCCAAAATATCAGGCCATATCGCAGGGTGGAGGCAACGTAACCATGATAAGCTGCTAAGAGTGCGGTCATGTTTGCAATTTTACCTAGCTTCCAAAGAGCATAGGAAAACTTACTAAGTTTCCCACACACATTGTCAATTTGTGTCCTCCAAGACATATCGTTATCTATATATAAGCCAAGAAATTTAGTTACATTAGATTCTAGTATTGGATCTCCTTTATAACTGATTTGAGATTGCGATTGTATTTTTTGTCTAATTTTGAAGTTCATAATTTTAGTTTTAGTAAGATTAATTTTAAGATTATTAGCTTTTAACTCCTTAAATTGTATACTTTCATTGTCCGTTTGGAATCCTTAAATTATATACCTACGTTCTACTTTACTGGCTGGTAATGCCGATTGTAACAATATAAATAATATTATATTGATTCAGAGTCCAGAGACAAATCGTCAAGAATGTATGGAACTTGCTACAAATAGTAATTATGGCATTACAAATCGCAGTGCGAAAAAGTTATGGCTTTGCAAAATGTTGCATACTTCTCGCCATTTCTTAGGGCCAAAATTTACTTAGCTCAGTACGCAGCGCAAGATACGCGATGCAAAGTACGCTTACCTGTGGCCGTAGCCGCTGAAAATACGCCAAAAATACGCCGAAAATATTAAACTTATTATCGAACGAACGCAAGATGTACCTACATGAAATTTCTAGGCCCTATTATGCTCAGCGTAACGCGATGAAACATGAATCGCGCAAAATATGTTTAGTGCGTTGCAGCCTAATGGGGCACTTACACGGGTCGATTTTAGCCGTGCGGCAAGTCACCGGTCGCGTCGCTTTTCACTTGCGGCCTAGTCAAATTGTCATTTATATGGACATTTACATCGTGCGGCCTAGCCGTGCGGCGAAAATCGACTCGAAAATCGATCCGTGTAAATGCCCCATTAGACCAGACATAGTGACATACACAACACAATACATATGTCATTAACACAACTATTATGATACATCGATGTTCATGATCGAACAACCAATGGAAGTCGCTCATTTTCGCGCCACACACTTATTTCGTCAGCATAAAGATAATTTTTCTGCAGTACTTTTAAACGTTCCTAGTTTTGAAATCGCACTCAGTTCGGAAGTTATCGGTTTTACGAAGTTTTCCGATACGAATTTTTAGTTTTGTCGTACTGTATATGGCTTTGCAAAGTGCTACAACGATGCAAAGCCGTAACTTTACCTCGCTGCGATTTGAAACAAGCCACCGTATTATCTATTGTAGTATATTAAAATAGCTTTCTAATGACATAATTATGTGTAATCCTACTTTATTATACTTCTAAATGAAGTTTAAAAAGTGTTCTTACTTTATAATGCTCCTAAATAAAGTTCAAAAAGTGGCCCTACTTTATAATGCTCCCAGATAAAGTTAATCTATTATAAAAATACAGATTTGGGTCTAATCGCGTAGAAACATAAAAGGCACAATACCTTTTTTATTTTACGCGATTAGAGCCGAGTCTGTATTTTTATAATTTGTACAAATCACGAAAGTTTAAAAACATTTAAAGTTAATCTAATAATTATCCTGTTTTGAATATAAGACAGGCTTTTAGGATTAACAATTTGTAGTAGCTTTTGCCCGCAGCTTCGCTCGCGTTAATTTAGAATTTGACAATCAACTCTTAACACACTATTAAAGTTTTTATAATATTATAAATTCAATCGTGATTCGAAAAGACACGTGGCGCCATCTATTATCGTTATTGTTGTTTTCCTCGGGAACAGTACTTTTTTTCGGGATGAAAAATACCCTATGCCCGTTTCTGTACACCTGACAACGTATATGCAAAATTTCAGGATGATCGGTTCAGTAGTTTAGGCGTAAAAAGTAACAAACATACATTCGCATTTATAATATTAGTTAGGGTCATAATTATAACAACGAAGAGGTTATTGACCTCTAAAATAAAAATCCTTCCACTGAAAATCATCAGAGACCGCCACACGAAACGCTACTTAAAACAACAACTATCATATTTATTGGTAAACGAATCGAAAATCGCAGTATGATAGTTTATATTAATTAGTAAATAGTCAAAGGATTAAATTACGGAGCGGTTAGGCGAATAAAACTTAAGCGTCTGCAGCAAATAAATAATAATTTAGAAAGTTTGTTTATTATTGTTAATTATAGTTTTGTTGATTAACAGTTTGAAACAAGAATCATCGTAGAGATTAAACATTGTTTTATTAAACGATTATTTAATTTAGAAGATTAAATATTTGCTGATTTTTGTTTGTGTTTTGGGATTACTAAAATTATTATTTAGGCTAAATCCAGCATTCTAACTCGTAATCGCTAACGGTTTTGATTTTGACAGGTCAACGATTTCCATATCAACGTATGTATTAACAAACCGACGTCTGCACAACTATGCACCACGCAATGGATATTGTTGTATTGTCAAAATAAATGCCATAGCGAATACGAGTGTATTGCGCAATTAGAATGCAGGACTAAAAATGTATTTTACTTTGTCGCGTTTGTCCCTAGTTAGACAGGCTCTAAAATGGAGCACACGAATCCAACTAACAGAGATACAGACGGATTCCCCTATTGGTATATGTATATACCCGTGCGCTTTCATGTTCATCTTGCGCTTTAATCTTTCAATTCCTCTTGCGTCAAGCGCATGCAATAATGATTGACATAAGACTCGAACTAGTATTAGGGCATGCGCTATCGCATGAGCTATGGCGCTTCAGGCATGCGTCAGACGAAAACGCAAGTTGAACATGAAAGCGGACTGGTGTAGACATAGGTACCATATACCTACCCCTCTGGCTCTCACATACACAATACGAAACACAGTACCTAAGTTGCTTGGCTTTAAGATAATATGAAAATATGTTTCTTTAACTAAGTACCATGAATTTGATTTACACGAAATATATTTTTTCCAAAAAAATTACCTTGATTATAGAGAACAAGCTTAATTTTTATTTTTAGCAAACACTGGTACACGTTGTAATCGCCTTTAGGCGTATTATAGCCTACTTATAATTTTAGGACGAAGAATTGCCAATTTTAAGTGGCAGTGGGCGGGGCACAATGCTCGCAGAACGAATGTTTGATGGGGCCGAAAAGTGCTGGAGTGGCGCTGCGTGGGTCGGTCTCCCACAAGGTGTCCGATGACCTGGTGAAGGTCGCGAGAATCCGCTAGTTGCGAGAAGCACAGGACAGGTCGATGTGGCGATGCTTTGGGGAGGCCTAGGTATGTCCAGCAGTGGAGGTCCTTTAGCTGAATTCATTATCATCATCAAGTGTCTCAAGACGAAAGTCTTTGACCAGTGCGTGTTGCCAGTGATTACATACGACACTGAAACGTAGTCACAAAGGGCAATGGAGAGGGCTATGCTCGAAGTTACCCTGCGTGCTCATATCAGAAATGATGAGATCCGCAGGAGAACCAAGGTAACCGACATAGCTCCAAGAATTGCCAAACTTAAGTGGTAGTGGGCGAGGCACAATGCTCGCAGAACGGATGGCCGATGAGGCCGAAAGGTTCTGGAGTAGCGACCGCGTACCAGAAGACACAACGTGGGTAGGCTTCCCACAAGGTGGACCGTAGATCTGGCGAAGGTCGCGGGAATCCGTTGGATGCGAGAAGCAAAGGACCGGTCGATGTGGCGACGCTTGGGGGAAGCCTATGTCCAGCAGTGGACGTCTTTCGGCTGAATGATGATAATGATTTAATCCATGGGGGGATTAAGAATACAATTACCCTCCGTCGAGTCTTAAGCGATGGAGTACCATAATTGTGCCCAAAAAACGGCAATCTCGCCACCTTATTACATGGGACTAAATACAAGAGGCGAAACGTGGGTGTACAGACACCTGTAATATGAGAACTCTGCTTACCCCTTCGATGATAATAGGCGTGAGTTATACTGGCATCTAGGCCGCGCTAATGCCCAAGATAAGTGTCAGCTTCCACGACTTATGTAGCGACGTCTCAGCGCTTTGACAGATGGCTAAAAACACCAAGCGACCTTGGCCTTTAAAAGCCTTTACGCAAAACGGTAGAAAATAAGCTGAGTATTAAAAAAAAGAAGATTATTGTTCAAACTTTAACCCTTATCTTCCACCAACTTTTTTGGAAGACGTTGCGAAATCCTCTTTCGTATGTTTTTATTTTTAAACCTGGCAATATAACATTTTTTATATGTTCTTGAAAAGAAACAAAAGAACTGGAACTTTTTTTTTATTTTCTTTTTATTAATAAAAAAATTTAATGTTTGTTGTTTACATTTCTTATAATCGAGTGAAAACCTAGTAAATTACTTATTATTAGTATATTTTTACACCAACCTACATTGTTCTCATATAATTTTAAGCACTACATTGTACAATATCCGATTGTACTTGAAATCATTTTAAAAGAGTATCCTATGGAGTTTCTTACCGACACTTCTCCTTTTTTTTAAGTTTTTGAAATCGTCAAATTACTTCTTCCGCCCTGGGCGGAGCAGAAGGGAGTGTTAGATTCTTACTGACTAAAACCCATCCGTGTTCCTTTTAAATGCCCTTTGCATTCCAGGGCCGTGGTGACTCTTTCAAACAAATTCCGCAACCCTGGCAGGCATTGGTCCTAGCGGGCCCCGTCTACCACTCTTCTCCATAGGACCTACTTTTTTGAACCGTGCAACTAAATTGTCGAGACGTTTTTAAGTGCATGTACTGTCCCTATCTATACGTATAATAAAACAGTAAAAAAACTGTGTCTGTACATTGAATATATTACAAAAATAATAATTGAGGGGGGTTTAGAAACAGTAATAGAGCAAGAATCCAAAAAAAAATTCTGTCTGTTTGTCTGTTTGTCTGTGTGTCTGTTTGTCTGTTTGTTTGTACACGCTAATCTTCGGAACTACTGGACGGATTTGAATGATTATTTTTTTGTTGTATAGATATTAAGTCTGGGCAACATATAGGCTATAATTCATCGTGGAAACTTGAACACCTGAAACTGTTGACCAGCTAAACTATAAGAGATACAAAAATGGAACCGTAGCAAAAATTAATCCACGTGATAAGCATTTTCTGCTGAGAGAATAAGTTTGAAGATCTGGAACACCTGATGTGGAACTCCAAGAGCCCAGCTACACTATAACGTATATAGGAATGACGTCTTAGCAAGAGTTGTTCAACCTGATGAGCACTCTCTGTTGACGTATAAAAATTGAAGATCTGGAACACCTGTTGTGGAATTCCAAGCGCCCAGCTACACTATAACTTATATAGGAATTACGTTTTAGCAAAAGTTGTTCAATCTGATGAGCACTCTCTGTTGATTAATAAAAATCGAAGATCTGGAACACCTGTTGTGGAACTTCAAGAGCCCAGCTACACCATAACACATATAGGAATGCCGTTTTAGCAAAAGTTGTTCGGTCTGATGGGCATTTCCTATTGACTTATAAAAATCGAAGATCAGAAACATCTGATGTGGAAATCAAAGCTATCACTAATTTCACTGTATAATTATAAAATAACATAAGCTGAGAGTACCTCCACGCAGTGAAGGCGGTAACAGTTTAGGACTGATTTTCGATGACGATGGTATATCATTGAAAATTTGACTCTACTGGCCAAAACTCCCATTTTTTATTTTTCATTTTATTGAATAAATATGTCTTTGGGCTTATGTCATTTGAGTGTTTAATTTCCTTTTCCATTTATCTTTGTAACACGGTAGCCTACCCGGTAACGCAGGGGAGCAGTCACTTAGATTTTAATTGATCAGGCATCTTCACAATAAAACTATAACCATGCCTAGAAAGAGGTCAAATCTTTCCCAATGTTCCAAAGGAGCTAAAAGATTGAGGATCATAAGATCCCAAGAATGTACCAAAGAGCGTCAGGAGAGGCTTGATGCTGTACGAGAACATCAGGTTGCAACTCGCTCTGTGGAAACCTCTTCGGATCGCGAAGCACGCCTGCGTTCTCAGCGTATTTACGCATCTACATCCACGTCTCTAGAAACCAGTGAAGAATATGATGCGCGACTGACCGCTCATCGTGAACGTCATGCATTGTCTCGCGAGTCGGAGACGTTCACGAAAAGAGAATTACGCTTGAGTTCTCAGCGTATATACACATCGACTTCAAGGTCTCTAGAGACAAGTGCGGAACGTGATGCGCGACTGACCGCTGATCGTGCAAGTCATGCATTGTCTCGCGAATCGGAGACGTTCACGGATAGAGAATTACGCTTGAGTTCCAAGCGTATCTACGCATCAACTTCTAGGTCTCTAGAGACAAGTGGGGAACGTGATGCGCGACTGACCGCTGATCGTGAACGTCACGCATTGTCTCGCGAGTCGGAGACGTTCACGGATAGAGAATTGCGCTTGAGTTCTCAGCGTATCTACGCATCGACTTCTAGGTCTCTAGAGACAAATGGGAAACGTGATGCGCGACTGACCGCTGATCGTGAACGTCACGCATTGTCTCGCGAGTCGGAGACGTTCACGGATAGAGAATTGCGCTTGAGTTCCAAGCGTATCTACGCATCGACTTCTAGGTCTCTAGAGACAAGTGAAGAACGTGATGCGCGACTGACCGCTGATCGTGAACGTCACGCATTGTCTCGCGAGTCGGAGACGTTCACGGATAGAGAATTGCGCTTGAGTTCCAAGCGTATCTACGCATCGACTTCTAGGTCTCTAGAGACAAATGGGGAACGTGATGCGCGATTGACCGCTGATCGTGAACGTCACGCATTGTCACACGAGTCGGAGACGTTCACGGATAGAGAATTGCGCTTGAGTTCCAAGCGTATCTACGCATCGACTTCTAGGTCTCTAGAGACAAGCGGAGAACGTGATGCGCGACTGACCGCTGATCGTGAACGTCACGCATTGTCTCGCGAGTCGGAGACGTTCACTGATAGAGAATTGTGCTTGAGTTCTCAGCGTATCTATGCATCTACTTCTAGGTCTCTAGAGACAAGTGGAGAACGTGATGCGCGACTGTCCGCTGATCGTGAGCGATATGCATTGTCTCGCGAATCGGAAACGTTTACAGATACAGAATCACGCTTGAGTTCTCAGCGTATTCGCACATCTACTAACAGGTCTTTTGAAATGAGTGATAAGTTGTTTAGTCTGATGGGCATTTCCTGTTGACATACAAAAATGAAAGATCTGGAACGTCTCGAATCGTCTCGCGCATCCCGATGTTGTCCCGTCCTCGGGCTCTTAGAATTCGACATCAGAGGTTTCAGATCTTTGATTTTGACGACCCCGTTGTCGCTGGCATAAGCAACAGTATCCGCGTACGAAGTCGCGGGCAGAAGCTAGTTCGAAATAAAAAACTTTGAATTGAATAGAGAATTCATACTTCAGCTTAAAAATATTGAATCAATAGCATCTGCTAGTTTACAAAACCGCGATTTAACCAAAAATCGTCAAAATTACAATTCCAAATTCACCTACATTCACAGCTAGTATTCATATTCATGCTGGAAAGAAGAAGTATCGACAGATCCATTGACATAGAAAGACATGGCCCAAGGGTCTAGTACAAAATTCACGAAAAAAGTGTTCTGAGTTTACATACAACACCAGAGCACGCGCCAAGGCCCACCGCCGTATACCTAAACTTAGAAATACCAACAAACTAATTGAAATCCTATATCGTCATCACAATGCCTAATTTAGCTTACAACCATACGAAGATTCGACTGCACTCATTGCTCATTGACGTAAATTTTGTCTTCTTTTTCGCGTTTTTGTCCATATATAATTCGGTTCAGACATTTTTGAGCACTAACCCGATGTCCATGGATTTCTACGACAATGATGGATAGATCAATAATAAACGTGCACATATTTCCTTTAGTATTTTTGTGAATATTCTACAGCTTTTAAAATATCGTGACTCGAAAAAAGCGAATTAAAAAAACTATGATATTGAAGAGTTAAAAGTTCCTAAAAAATTAGTTGTTTGTTCCCCAATTTTTGTTCAAAAAGTCGATGTATTTATTTATTTTCACGAAGAGGCTTTAAAATGCAAAAATATTAACTAAAAAAGTTTCACCATACAGGTGAAACATGCAAGTATCCTTTTAGAATATTGAGTGTAGGTGTAGAATCAAACCCATTATTGCTAAAATTAATATATACATCAGCGACACAAGTAGCCGAATATTTGAGTATGGTTTTAACTGACAAAAAATTTGATACCAAAAAAATTTAGATATAGGTATTTATTTATTCATTTGGTCTACCAACAATTTTTACACACAAACATCTTGCAATTAAAACTAACGTTAAAACTTTAAGCAGTGTAACAATTACTTAAAGGTAAACACCACATGAACTAAATTATATTAACAATAATTGTTAGCCTATTAGGTACATTCAAAGTTTACAAGACAACTTAAATCTAAGAAAAAAGTTATGTATTTGTTTTTATTTTAATATTGCCCAAGACTTAGTAAACAATGCTTTACAACAAATCATATAAATAGTCCAGAATTTTAGATTTCTGCTTAGTGAGAGAATCAAAGTGGAAATCGATTAGATCGCTGAACCTGGGACATAGGGAGTTAGATCCCAACACCGTTCTTCTCTGGGAGTTTAGACTATAGGATTAAGTGTGGCGCCACACCATGCCGAAATTACGCGACCGAACTTCGGCGTCTATGTTTTTTAACCGACTTCAAAATGGAGGAGGTTCTCAATTCGTCTGAATGTTTTTTTTAGATAGGTAAAACGCGAAGTAATTTCAGCCTGGTGTGTCGCGGGTAATTTAAAAAGCATTGCAGGCGTAATCATGCCGAACTTCGGTCGCGTATCTTCGGCATAGTGTGTTTAGACACTAAGAGTTATAACTAGACTCTTTTATAATTTGAAACTATATTAGACTAGCTTTTGCTCGCAGCTTCGTTCGCGTTAATTTAGAATTTGACAACCAACACTTAACACACTAATAAAGTTTCTATAAGTAATTACAATTCAATCATGATTCGAATGACACGTTGCGCCATCTATTAACGTTATTGTTGTTTTCCTCGGGAACAGTAATTTTTTCGTGATGAAAGATACCCTATGCCCGTTTCTGTACACCTGACAATAACGTATCTATCTACAGGGTGTTAACGAATTCGTGTAATTCCTTAAAACCACATGATCTACAACTGGTGTAGACAGGCCCCACACGGGATTTAGCTTGATTAAAAATAAAAAAATAAAAAACTTTTTTTTTCATGCGGCTTTGTTACCGATCATATCTAAACCACCTAATAAGGATTCAGTAAAAAAATATGAATTTTTTTTCTTGCAAAAAAATAATTTTATTTGTGTGAACATTTCGATGCCACGCATAAATTAATAAAAGTGCGGTGACACGGCTGGCAGGAACGACTAACGCGATATCGCCCTTTGCAGTCAGATAACTCAAGGCTCTAAAAAGACTCAGAAATTGAAAACCAAAAATTTGTTTTCTTTTTTTTTTCGAAAATTCCCATTTCCGGTTAATCTGTGTCATCAGTAGATCACGCGGTTTGAAGGAATTACACGATTTCGTTAACACCCTGTATTCATACACGAAATATTTTAAGGGATACATCTATAGGTGGTAAAGAAGCCATATAAATTAAAAAAGGAAAAGCTAAGTATATTTTTTTTAAATTAAATAATTTATATTGACCTGATACACGTATCAAATACTGGCTCATTACTATTTTCAACATCCATTACGTTAGTTTCTACGTAGTATTTATTGTCAATGAAGCGGGCAATTTTTTTTTTCAAATTTATGCAAAATCTCTGAAGCATTATTACAATTATAATAATTACGTAAAATAATATATATATACAAATAAAAAAACACTCTTCTTTGACTTCTTGACCACCTATAGATGTATCCCTTAAAATATTTTGTGTATGAATAGATAGACCTTATATGCAAAATTTCAGGATGATCGGTTCAGTGGTTTAGGCGTAAAACGGAACCCGCGATTCAGTGTCAGTAAGTGTGCGTCCTGAGTGACGGCGCACCGCGCAGTACGAATGAACGGCGCATTAAATAAATTAATGTTCGAAACGTATGAATTTTGATATCGACAGTATTAAAACCAAAGTAAAATAAACGAAACACTAACGCGTCATCCTACGTGAGCGATCTACAAGCGACGCGAAGCGGCGCGGCGCAACGCGAAAACAACAAACAGTCGATACCTATTGAAGTGGCCTACGTGACCAAACGCACGTGGAGTGCGGTGCAGCGCGGCGCGGCGCGAAGCGAACGCTGTCAGTTGGCTTGATATTTTCACGCGAACTGGATGCGGTGCCGTACAGTGCTACTGAATGACGGCGGCGCGCGGCGAGCGTACCGCGAGCACGTAGGACAAAGCCGCCGCTTCGCACCGCATCGCGTGTCACCGCATCGCATCGCAATTCGCGTCGCTTTAAACCGCCTACGTAAGACGTCGCGTAAACACTCGCGTACGCGTCAACTTTCCCGCGTGCACTAAGGACAGGTATCAACGGTAAAGCCGCTCCGCAATCCGCAATACGCCCGTGCGCCGTCACTGAGGACGCACACTTAGACAGCATTAACATAAAATTGAATTAAATAGGTATAGCACACAAGAGCCGACCCTTAACACGATTCTTTCTTCGTAATACGGATTTCTATTGTTATCACCATAATAGAGACATGACCTTGAACTTTTTGTTTTCGATAAAATCCAAATGCCTGATTCATTATCTTGCAAAAATAAAGTCCGAACCTTGAACCCTGTAGTACAAAAAATAACACTGCGGATCATTAAAGTGTAGTTACTTAAGGTTTGAAAAGTTTTATACAGATCTTATATTCGAAAATGGAGCAAAACAACCTGGCGGATAAACCGCTCGTTTGCGACAAGAACGTGTTAACTCTGAAAACCGGATTTTTCTGAAAACACCTTTATTCAAAACTTTCAAAGTCGTTTTCTGAAAAATCCGGCTTTTGGACTTAAGACGTCCTTGTCGCATATCAGCGCGATTTGCAAGGTTAAGCTCTGCCTGCCACGGTCAATCCGTGAATGAGTGACCGTTGGTAACACTTCGAAACCCCCCATGCATTGGAGAGGACGTTAAACCGTCGGTCCCGTGTGTCATGCGAATAGCGAGTCGTTACGGGTAGTCATAAGCCCGAAAGTCTGACAACCGATCTAAGCTTAGGATATTGCCTTTGCCCAGTAACTGGGTTGCGGAGGTCTGATGGCAGTCGCTCCGTGTAAAATGCTGGTATTCAGCCGCATCTGGTTAGACTGGAAGCTGACCCCAACATAGTTGGGAAAAGGCTAGGCGGATAATCGAAGATTTAAAAAAAACATATACAAGGTGTAACATAAATAACGCACAACCTCTTAATGGGTCACTGTACTCATCATTATGAACAACTTTTACTATGGGACCAAATATGAAATCGCGAAAAAAAAATCAGCTGTTCCCTTAATTTTGACGAGATATGCGAATGTTTTTTTTTTCGCGATTTTAGGTATCAAAGTCAAAGTTTTTTATTTCAAATAGACCAGATTACAGGCACTTTTAAAACGTCAAAACTAGGTGCACTGTTCCAAAAGGTAGGTTCTATGGAGAAGAGCCGGCAAGAAACTCCATGAATCACTGATGTATGAACCATCAATGATGTATGAGGTCCCATAGTAACCCTTTAAGAGGATGTGCGTTATTTATTTTACACCTTGAAGTACGTGAACTTTGAAATAGATTGATACCATCAGATTTAGCAGTGACGTATACGAGGGAATCACGATCTACAAGCAGGTTTATACAAATTGAAGAGTTTCCGAGTGATTGCACTCGAGGCTTATACAAATTGAAGATTTTCTAAGTACAATACAAGTAGGAGCACTAAGTATCTATATAACTTGAAAGATTAATGTCCGTCTGCACTAAACTCGGCTAAGTCAGAGCTTAAGTAAGAAATTTTTAAACTAAGTTAATCCTAAATATGAAATTCATTTGCACCAACTAGATTACGTAAAGTTACTCCTACGTTTGACGTTACTTAAGTAAGTGAATGAGAGAGTTAATGAGCGGGAGAAATGCTACAATTCTTTCTCTTTGACGTTCTGCTGTTTTGACACTTGGTAAGCAGTTGCTTAAGGTAAGTATACATGGTAACACTGACATTCGACACAAGGCAGTCGCGACTCTGAAATTAAACCCGAAACCATACGCAACTTATGTCACGGCGATTTACACACTACGACACTCGATGTCGACAGTGAGTGTCAAGTATAAAGTGTAGCCGTGTATAAAATCGGTGTTGTAAAGTTAGGACATATCCTAAACATTTGGTGTTTTATCAACCTGACTAATTCGGTCTCTAAACTTTTCCGTCGTTAACATTTTCATTTCACCACACATCAATAGTAATAATGACAAGATCTAAGACAAGATTATTGAACACACAAATGTCATATTTCTAGGTCACATTTAGCTTATCTGGTCAATAGTTACGGACTACTTATTGATAGGTTGGTGAAATCGCCCCATAATGTCATAATCAATAATGTCAAACACACTTTAACCAATGAAATTACTTAAGGCGGTGGTGGCGGCGTTAGTTCCCCAGTCTTGCGTCCTATTTTAGTTTTACCTCAGTAATCATAAACCCATCATTGACCCAATTTTGATGGTTGATCACAAGGTAGGTACTCATAAAAATATTAAACCCAAGTACACTTCCAATCCTGTGAAGAAGGAAAAGAAAATTATTTCTAACAAATTCGGTGGACTTTCAAGTAGAATTTCTGGACAAAAAGTAATGGAGTGTACCTTACCTTTTCTAATATGACTTATAGGTACATATACTTTTTAAGTACTTGTGTATTGTTTTGGTATATTGGGTTTTATGAAGGAATAAAAAATACAGTGAGGGTTCCGGCAAAGAGCATATCTTCTCTTGGTAAAAAAACAATTGAAGGACTACTTCAAAAGAATGGGAATCCTTCTTGCATATATATTACGGTCATCGATATATTTGCCAAGTGTATTGAATATGTTTTCAATTCATCCAGAAGTGTCTTAGGCGCCCCATACACCTACAATAACATTGCACAATATTTTTATTGTGCTATAATATTGAATACCCCCTTTGATTCCAAACGTTCAATAAATTCACTCAATAAAATTGACAAACCAGTCTGATCAATATTTTCGTGCGAGCAACATGTCTGATGACGAAGTTTTGGCGGCAGCCGTGCTGGTGATATTGGCGAATAAAAAAAACTTATATGGGTTATAGAATGGTGGAAAAGAAGGCTAGTCTAAACTCACGAAAGGCTTTTAAAGGACTTAGCCTTAAAAGAAGAAATTGATTTTAAAAATTACATGAGAATGGTTATTGCAATGTTCGAAAAATTGTTACAATATTAGTAAACCCTTTGATAGAGAAAAAGATTTTACAGCACGACCATACACTAACACCGTGACTAACCGATCGCGACCGCTCCAAACACTGAAATGAAAAATATTGTGCAATATTAAACATACACAGTGCAAGAAAAAAAATTATTGCACAATAAAATTTAACCTCGCAATGTTTCAATACTATCCCTACACGTTGAATAAAATTGTGCAATATTATTGTAGGTGTATGGGGCGCCTTATACTTTGTTTATCATCAGCATTTTGCATAATTTCATTATTGTAATTGATGTTACCTTTTGCCGTGTATTTAATAGACTCTTAATTATTTAATTAATTAATCTTTAATTAATTTATTCTCTTGACAGACAGATATGTGTTGCTGGGGAGTTTGTTGCGCCGTTTCTTCTTCACACCTAAAACACTAGGAAGCGGTAAAGAGTGGGCGATTTTGGGGGCTGTCTTATATGTTATATTGACATTCAAAAATAACCAAGTACTTGAAGTCTATTTTGAACAAAAGAGGTTTAGATTTTTTAAAGAATGGCAATATTGACCAACGACGCAAATACATGGCAGTAGTATAAATATATATATATAAATCATAATAAATATATATATAATCTTGTAGTATAAAGATAACTTTAAAAAAAGTAAAAACCGACTTCAAAAAAACTGTTAAAGAGTAAAATAATTACCATATTATAAAACTAATAGTTTCAGAAGTTGGTGCCTTCAATTTGGTTGTGTAAAATTGCACCGACTTCTGAAACTTAGTTTTATAATATGGTAATTATTATTCTGCTCTTTTTAGTTTTTTTGAAGTCGGTTTTTACTTTTTTTAAGTTATTTTATTTTTCTATTGTAAGTGGTATAAACAATACACAAACATGCAATTACAGCAATCCCGGGTAATTTGCTGTTATCCATTGCAGAGTTCCATTGTCAATCTCCGAGGGTCTTCATCAAATCTTCACATTTAAATGGGACCACCTCGGGAGAATACTTTTTCAAACAAAAAAAGAATTTTGGAAATCCGTCTATGTATGACGGAGTTAAGCCCGAAAAAACAATAAAAAAATACAAACATCCGAATTGAAAACCTCCTCCTTTTTGAAGTCGGTTAAAAGAGCTTACAATAAACTTACTTAAGAAATAATACGAATTAACAAACCTACACATTGCATGTGGGGCGACACAGGTTAAAAGATCTTTCATGAGTGACGATACTTAAGTATGTCTGCGGCTCCCTGGGCAATCAACCCACTATCAACTTTGCTGACTGTCTAATCCGTATACAAGGTTAGTCGGAAAAGGGGTACTTAACTTATACAAGGTTAGTAGAAAAAGGGTACTAATTCGCGGGCTACCTACTTAAACTATGACTGATGAAGTGATGACTGTTACCGGTTGCGTCCCGCGTGTCGTCCCAGGACGACACCGCCATTGTTTATCTATCTTGTCTATAATTACAATACTTGAGTAATTAAAGCAAAAGTCAAAATTTCAAAATTTGATAATTTTTAATTTTGTTTTTTTTTATCGATGGTCATTTTTTTTTATTCTGTTTAAATGCTTATCGATACCCTTCGCCCGGGGAAGGTGAAGGGTTATGCCGGACTCTTACCGGCTAAAAACCCACGGTGTTCCTTCTCTTGACCCTTGGCAGGGGTCGCGGGATTCGCAGCTGCTTTAGTTACGAATTCAGAAACTGGAGCTTTTAATCCATGACTCGAAATATGGCCAAAAATTTAAACACAGCTGATCATGGATAAGGAGGATGATTTGAGCGTATTTTTTATGAACTCTTTGAACAGCTATTTCTCTTAAACTATTGACTTTTGGGGAAAGTTGTACAAAATTTTTTTTATTCAATATTACGGGTACTTTAACTCCTTTTAGATAAGTACCTCCTTTCCGACTAACCTTGTATAGTGCATTTTTATAATCTACATAATTATCTTTTTAACTTGGCATTACCTATTCTCATATATCTTGTGCCGATGCGAGAGAAAAAGAGCCATAAGTAGGTGGCTAATTTTCAGTAGTACACGTTTAATGATTAATATGATAACTAAGCAAAACCATCGCTTTGTGTAGGCGTGTAGGCTTAATAATAGAAATGGAAACCTGTTTATATTTGTTCCATCTAAAGTTAGCCCCGCCAATGGTCCCGATTCTGTTGAGCTCCGTTTAAACATAACTAATATAATATTTACATTTATTTGACGACACGTTTGGTGAAGTGGCTAAGCGATTGGCTTCTGCGCTACGGGTCGTGGGTTCGATTCCCACACGGACCAAAAATTTGTGCGGCCTACAGATGTTGTTTCGGGTCTGGGCGTTTGTGTATGTGAGATTTATGTCTGTAAACGCACCCACGATACAAGAAAAATCTTAGTTTAAGATTTAAAAAAAAAAGAACGTTATCTTTTACTTGCAGATGAAACAAAAAAGAAATGTAGATAAATTAGAGCTATCAAATTACCTACTAGTTTACGTATTGAAATCAGCGTTTCTTAGGCGGTATATTCTGAAGTGCCGTTTTCTTTTCAAACTAGTTTGGAAACTTTAATTCAACCTAACCCGACAGCTCTAATTCTTCCATCTCATGTTTGTTTTATGTGTAAATAAAGGACACATACAGACTGTAAGGGTAAACACACTTATCCTTGAAACCAGTGGTTTGGTTTCATTTATAGAACGTAAAATCAATGAAAAATAACAAACTTTTTTTTTTTCTAAAATTTTAATTTTTCCCCATAATCATTTCACCCTATGCGCGGGGGCTACAAGCTACGGGAGGGGGCGCGGGGAACTCGCCGCGTAGCTTGACCCACGGCCCCGCACAGTTTGCTACCCCAGTCAGTCAGCTGTCTCGTTAGCGAGTGTGTGTACGCCGCGTCATAGCGCCGCCGCGCCGCTCATTTCTCCCGCGTATATTTTTTTATTTATTTTTTACTCGGTCCTATGTCTTTATATTTAAGTCAACTACCCATGGTTTGAGTGATAACGGTGTTTACCCTTACATGCTGTATATATTTAGTTTAGTGGGTTTCCAACGAAATCGGCGCCAAAATGTATCTTCACAATTTCATTATAAAACTCTTTTATTTTTTAAGTCTATTCATTGTCTATTCATTGTCTTCCTGTTCATCCAAAGGTTGTCTGGTAGATATCGCTATCAGCGATAAGACCGCCATTGTACCCTTAATATATGATACTAGAGGTCGCCAGCGGCTTCGTCCGCGTGAAAGTCGTTTATCGCGTATTTCTCTACCATAATATGCATGTTTTATACATATAAACCTTCCTCTTGAATCACTCTATCTATACATATAATAAAACAGTAAAAAAACTGTGTCTGTACATTGATTAAATTAAAAAAACAATAGTTGAGGGGGGTTTAGAAATAGTAATAGAGCACGAATCCAAAAAAAAAAGTCTGTCTGTTTGTCTGTTTGTCTGTGTGTCTGTTTGTTTGTACACGCTAATCTTCGGAACTACTGGACGGATTTGAATGATTTTTCTTTTGTTGTATAGGTATTAAGTCTGGGCAACATATAGGCTATAATTTATTTTGGAAACTTGAACACCTAATGCAGAACCGCAACAGACCAGCTAAACTATAAGAGATACAAGAATGGTATCATAGCAAAAATTATTTCACGTGATGAGCATTTTTTGATGAGAGAATAAATTTGAAGATCTGGAACACCTGATGTGAAACTCCAAGAGCCCAGCTACACTATAACATATATCGGAATGACGTCTTAGCAAGAGTTGTTCAGCCTGATGAGCACTCTTTGTTGACGTATAAAAAATGAAGATCTGGAGCCCCTGTTGTAGAATTCCAAGCGCCCAGCTACACCTTATCACATATAGGAATGACGTCTTAGCAAAAGTTGTTCGGTCTGATGGGCATTTCCTGTTGACGTATAAAAATCGAAGATCAGAAACATCTGATGTGGAAATCAAAGTTATCACTAATTTCACTGTATAATTATAAAATAACATAAGCTTGGAGTACCTCCACGCGGTGAAGGCGGTAACAGTTTAGGACTGATTTTTGATGACGATGGTATATATCATTGAAAATTTTACTTTACTGGCCAAAACTCCCATTAATTTTTTTATTTTATGGAATAAATATGCCTTCGAGCTTAAGTTATTTGAGTGTTTAATTTCCTTTTCCATTTATCTTCGTGACACGGTAGCCTACCTGGTAACGCAGGGGAGCAGTCACTTAGATTATTAGAAAATTCATGGTTATGCGAACGCGCCATATTGACCCCAAAAAATGATCAAGCTGCAAAAATTAGTCAAAAAAATTTGGCGGATATTGTAGGGGATAAAGTGGTTTACACTTCTTTCGACAGTGTTGTCGATCAGGACTACGCCACTAATTACCCAGTTTAGTTTCACAATTCACTTACAGCGAGTGGTCTTCCTTCTCATAAAATAAGACTTAAAGTCGGTGTTCCTATAATGCTGATGCGAAATTTAACTCCGCCAAAACTGTGCAACGGAACCCGTCTTATTGTTAACGCTTTACAGCGTAATATAATTGTTGCTACAATCCTCACTGGGTGTGGTGCCGGTGAGGCTGTGTTCATACCGCGCATACCACTCATCCCCAACAATTTCCCCTTTCAATTTAAGCGCACACTGCAACTGCAACACTACAAGCGTTCCCTGTGACTATATGCTTTGCCATGACAATAACCAAGTCAGAAGGGCAGACACTTAAAGCCGCTGGTGTTGACCTGACAACCATGCAGCTGTTTTTCTCATGGCCAACTTTATGTTGCTTTTTCAAGGGTCAGCAACGCTTCCGGTCTTTATATATTAGCTCCTAAAGGAAAAACCCCAAATATAGTTTATAAAGAATTTTTTTTAAAGTTATTTGCAATATTATTGTTAATTCAGTATACCCTTGGGATCCGCTGCGGAATTACGGGAAGAAAAGTTTTTTTTGTTGTAGATATAGGTATTAAGTCTGGGCAACATATAGGCTATAATTTATTTTGGGAAATGGAACACCTGATGCAGAACCGCAACAGACCAGCTAAAGTTTACGAGATATAAAAATGGTGCCATAGCAAAAATTATTCCACGTGAAGAGCATTTTCTGCTGTGAGAATAAATTTGAAGATCTGGAACACCTGTTGTGGAACTCCAAAGCCCATCGACACTATAACATGTATAGGAATGACGTCTTAGCAAAAGTTGTTTAGTCTGATGGGCATTTCCTGTTAACTTACAAAAATGAAAGATCTGGAACGTCTCGAATCGTCTCGCGCATCCCGTTGTTTTCCCGTCCCCGGGCTCTTAGAATTCAACATCAGACGCTTCAGATCTTCGATTTTGACGACCCCGTTGTCGCTGGCATAAGCAACAGGATCCGCGTACGAAGTCGCGGGCAGAAGCTAGTCTATTAAAAAAACCGCATCAAAATCCGTTGCGTAGTTTTAAAGATCTAAGCATACATAGGGACAGACAGCGGGAAGCTACTTTGTTTTGTACTATGTTGTGATTGTATAAGAGATGTGTTACAATTTTGGTGTACAATAAAGTATATTCTATTCTATGTCACTATATTTTTAAAAGAGAATAATGTGTCGTAGCTTATCATTTCACACACGAACTGTAAGCAATGAAGAGAAATATAGGTTAGTGTGTTGCTTGTACTGAAGTATTAGCAACTTACATACCTATTACTTATGCAATAGTGATCGTAAACTCAATAGGTTGCTGCCTTTGTTCAGTACTAGGAATGTAACTTCAGTTTGTGTACTTGCTCCATTTTTATTAAAAAAGTTATATGTTTTTTTTAATACGTATTCATTGGAAATGTATGAACAAAAGTAAAAAAAGCACATACGTATAATTGAAAACCTTCTACGTTTTTTGAAAAAGGAGAAATGGTTTTTTTTTCTGTAGAAAAATATGAAATACTTTGCAATTTAATATGATAACAGTAGAAAATAAATCAAAATGTTTTTTTTTTGTAATACACTACGATACTTACATAATAAAAATAGAAAAATGTTTGACACACTCTGATATAATAACATAATTCGAATTTCGGACACTTCACTGCAGCAATTAATTGACTTTGACGTTGAATTTACTATTAAAACTAGAAAATTCTGTATTATTCTAATAATTCTAATAATTATTGTACTATTCTATTAAATCGCCGGGTTAATTCAAAAACCAACTATCTGCCCAACTCATGATTTCGAGTTATTGCGTTTTGAAAGTTTGTTTCCTAAAATTTCATATACTATCTTATCTAAGTTTGCGTCCTAAAGTTTCGTCTACAATCTTATCTAAGATAGTATATGAAATTTTAGGGCACAAACTTTCAAAACGCCATAACTCGAAGTCACGATTTGGGCAGTTATTTGGTTTTTGAATTAACCCGGCCAAATATGCATTCATATTTTACTGAATTTAAATAATATTTTACTGAATTTAAATAATAAGTATTTTACTGAATTTAAATAATATTTTACTGAATTTAAATATTTAACTATTATTCCAAGTTGTGCACTCGGTTTATCTCTTATTATAAATTAAAATCGTTTTTCGGGTCTGTCTGTCCGCTTCTTCTAAACTACTTAATGGATTTTCATCCTAATTAAGGTAATTTCTTTCGGAAGGTTTTAAGCCATAAAACGTACCCGAGCGATCCCAGGTGGGTCGCTAGTATAATATAATAACCGACAACCACTAATGGGGAATTAAATGCAATCACAATGAATGCGGCGACGTTTCCTACGAACTCAAAACAGTCCCCACTGTATTATTCATGGCGTACCGTGAACAGAAGACCGTTATAAGTATTTTTTCCTATACATTTTCCGATAATAGTTAACAATTCAGTACCGTTAAGTAGCTACTTAGTATTTTCAAAGAAACTGTGAATTTATTAAGAAAAGTGTTTTTTAATTAGCTCTGCAGTTGCCTGCAAAAACTCAGCTAGTCTTTGTTTTTCTTATACTTAGGGTAACGTACCTAAAAGTTTAAAACGGAACCCTTGTGGTAAGATTTCGGTGTCTGTCCGTCTGTCTATCCGTGTGTCTGTGTGTAACGGCCATTTTTCTCAGTGACTACTTTAGATAATTCTAAAACAAAACTTACTTACTATGTGCACGCTCTTCGCTTTCGTTGGTTATTTTGTTATCGAATTAACGACTTGCTCACGACTCGGACACAATATATTCGGACACAGTGTCCGAATTGACACATTTTAATTTCAATATTTTTTTCACTGATGATTCGGACAACAATAAAAAAGCTGTTTTGTACAGTCAGCTAAAAAAGTTCCAACGATACCTTAATTGTAGAAATTCGTCCTCCGCCCTGCCTATAGTTGTAAAAAAAAACA